>OY856415.1:112821934-114271934 GCA_963693085.1 Alisma plantago-aquatica | reverse complement strand
CAGAAGCACATGCCCACTATATTTGATCATACATATTTTACAATGAAAGAAAATCTTTTCTGTCGACCATGCCTTTAATGAAGATGCAACTTTTCACTTTCATTCAAGCAATTCAGCTATAAAATTGATCAATATGATTCAGAAAGCTGTAGGATTGCTAGGCTGTAGACTCCCAGCTTGGGGTTCCTAGGCACCTAGGCTTTTACAAAGCATGAGGTTTGGATACAAGATATGCATCTTATGCAACTCTGGTCTTGATTGTTTTTAACCATAACCTATCCAAATGATAAGCTTCGCGTCTATACCATTTGTCTCATGTAAGGGGGCATTAAAAATAGAAATAGAACTATTTAAAAGAATAAGAAGAAATCCTACACCTACATGTAGTGATTTTTTTCCTTCATATCATACAGAAATAAGTACGAATTCATATATATGATACGTAGCAACATCTACTTCTAACTACATGTCAGTGAGATTTATATTGAAAATTTAAGCCAAAATATGACAAGTTACACAAGGTGGCAGCGGAATTTTGCATCCAATGTGTTGACCAAAATCAATTATATCCCACACACTTGCATGTCCTCTGTTCTATCTATGTGGAACTGAGGGTAAAAGATAAAATCGAGACTAGCAGGACATGCTAAATGTTCAAATAGAAGTTACCATCAACTTCCAAACCAAAAAAGAACTGTGATAGAGGGGAATAAGCCAAAATAGTTGAAACCATAAATAAAAAGATAGCATGGCCAAGTAGAAACAATATGTCTTATTCAAGGTTGCACCTTCCCATAAAAGTGTATCTACGGATACTTTTGCTCCGAGCCTCCAAGATACACAGGAGGCTATTGAAGGCTTCTCTTATTATACAAGAAACGTGTACAGCAGGAGGGAGAGGATGAAACTATGTGCGACAATGGGAGCAGCAACCACCACGTCCAAAAAGAATAGGGAGTCACCACACCTCCTCTAGGGACCCATAGCTAGCCACCTCTAGGTCTCATGACCTTCCCCATAATAAAGGGAAACAAAAATAGGAACACGACTAGAGAACTATCCGATATGTAGCCAACATACAAAAACAGAAGAAAAAAAGTCAGTGACAACCAGGAAGAATTATACCCATCCAGGTCCATTACATATCCATTATCGAATATGGGGATTGTTTTGAAGTGTTTGTGTTCCACAGTCTAAATTTGACCTAGATTAGCCTAAATTGGCAAAAAACTAAACCAAATCAGCCTCATCCAACCCTAATTTTACCTAAGTTGCACCTAGTTTTCTCTAGGCAACTACCCAGACTACAAAAGGCTCTAAGTGCAGATAATGCCGGCCCTGCTAATAGAGGACCAGGTAAACAAAAAAAAGGTAGACTCTTAATTCGCGAAAGAATGCCCTAGAACATTGCACCCTCGACATGTGGTTTATACATCTCATATATGCAACAATATATTTCAACAGGTTGTATTTTTACAACAAATGTGACAACTAATGTTTGAAAGGATATGTTGCACCCATTCTTGTTAAATGATGTGCTAATAAAACAGTAGTCACAATATCTTTAGTTTTCTTATCGGGAAAAAAAAGGTGTCAAATAAGTGATAACAATTATTTGTTACGAAGATATATAATTTTAGGTACTTTGATACATTTCTTGGATTTTGTGAACATTTTATGACATTATATATATTCATCATCTCATCAGTCATGGCATATATCCCACAATTTTTTCTCTGTTGGTGCAATGGTGAGACGCTTGTCAAGGCATCAACGTCCCAAGGTATGCTTCTTGGGTGCTTCTACGGTGGGAGGAGTCCTATATATGTGTAACTGTGTAGATTTTTAGGTCTTCATGTTTACTTCCAATTAATTTGTCCATGCTAATAGATGTTGGGTAACTAATAACCTTATGATCACGGCTTAACACCCGTCTAAGCCATTTTTAGTTTGCATAGTCTACTCCATAATATGTTTTAACTTTCGAGGTGTGTTAATCTACTAGGCTTTCACTGCAACGTCAAAGATCACAACGTAGACTAGAAACCCTCTTGCATTCTATAGGAAATTAAGGGCAGTGGGTGCTAATGATCATTGTAGGACAAAAGCTCCCACAAGAATCTGATTAGGGCCAAATTTGGGTAATTAGTTGTTTTGTAGCTATTTTGAGTGTCTTCATTTATTAGACTACATTGTCATTTTTGGAATGCATTCTAAATTCCTAGTTTTCTAAAGTTAAATGAATTTTATAGATTTATTTGGTTATTATTAGGGGTCTAACTGTAAATACCATGACAACTGGGGTTTCCAGACTTCTATAATCAACCAACCTTAAGGTATGTGTCCAAGACTCCAAGCAGATGGTTGATTATTGAATTTAGCTTTTAGTGATTTCTTACCCATCATTTGGTATTAGAGCAGGACTTTTAAACCCTAGGTCTAGATCCCAGAACCCCCACCATGGCATTGGCCAAAACCCTAGGTTAGGCCTACCTCTGATATCCTCCAACCAACCTAAACCATAAATTAAGACTATTCATATCCATCCACTTGAATGAAAACATAACAAGAAAATCATATAGAATGATAAACTGTGACTATTGCTATTCTCCCTCATCATTCATCCATTCTTTCTTCAATCTTCTTCTTTTCACATAATCATCTACTCCCAACATGATCCATTCTTATTATTATTATTTTCTCTTCATCCTTTTTTTTTTGGGTTGGAGTCGTGGGTGCTATAGTACTTTTTTGTAGTACTAGGACCCTTTGGAGCACCGCCACCAGCAATATAGAGCAATGTTTTAAAAAGCAGTATGTGTTGTGTTCGGAGAGTATATGCGGTATGCAGGATTATATGTAGTTTTGATTTATTTTTTTAATTATATAAATATATGTTGATCATGCATTTACATATTCAATTTTTACAATTGTGTGTCTAATTAGTACAATTACAAGAATAATGGATGCAATCATCAGAATTTAAATATATACAAACACGCAACTACGATTTAAATCTAAATAAACATAATAGATGAATGTATAGATAAAAATAACAAATGAAAATATGTCTATCCAAAAATTGGAGATTAATCGACCTTTTATGTGGTTGTGCGGCCTTGTATGCGTCCATAGTCCGCTTTGTGGGGGATTTGTTGTATGCAGAGCGGCAGGGGGTCCAAACCTTGTATGCGGCCACTTATGCGACCGCACGGACCGATTTTGAAACACTGATGTTGAGTAAAAGTACTACTACCACTATGCTTTGCAACTTCTCATTCCTAACATTCGCTCATGGGGGACAACTCTAAGGAGAGATGGGGCGGAGAAGCGGAAGGGGTGGGAGAGGTCGAGGGAGAGGGGGAAACCCTAGGGGCGGCGCTACCTTGGAGGCGAGAATCCAAACTACTGAGCCGGAATCGGCTCCTCCTGAAAGCTCAAGCGCGACCGAGGGAGCGAAGGGGATCCCAACATCCAAGGATGGAAGCGGCAGTCCAGAAGTGGCTTCTTCCTCAACGAAACCTGTGGCCTCTTCAAACCCCCCGACTCAGGCGCCGAAGGAAGGTGAAGGTGCGGGTCTCCCCGAAGGGTCCAAGGTGCCTGATTGGTTGTCAGTCAGCCGGCCGGGGCTACCCTACGAGGTCATCACCGAAGTCACCTACATCGAGCCAGAAGTCATCGAAGGTGTGAAGACCTTCTCCATCTCGAGTGAGGATGAGCCACTCCCGTCTTGGGAGGAATTCGTCTCGATCAGATTCACAGGGAGAAAGCCCTTCCGAAGTCAGCTCCATGGGTGGATTCGTCGTCAGTGGAGGCCCAGTGATGTTTTCGACATTATTGCGGAAGAAACTGAGGGATTCGTGGTGAAGCTGCCTACGGCGAGGGAAAGGAGAAGAATCCTAAGCGAGGCGCCATGGATGATGGATGGTTCACTAACCATCGTCCAGGAATGGGAACCTGGGTCCCTTCTCCAGCCTCTATCCTTCTCCAAGCTCCCAGTATGGATCCGAATCGAAAATCCAGGAGTTCACTGGACTTCGAGACGGCTCAGTGGCATAGCTAGCCTAGTCGGAACCCCACTCGACCTAGAGGACACAAGTCTCTCTGTTCATTGTCTAAGTGACGCCACTGTTTGTGTAGAACTCACCGCGCAAATTGGGTTTCCGAAGATGGTAAAGGTGAGAGTGGACGGGAAGACCAGAAATCTGAAGGTGAGCTACATGGCGAAGCCTCAGGTCTGTTCCGGCTGTCGCCAGTTCGGTCATCGTCAACCTTCGTGCCCTGAGGGTGCAGGGAGCAAACCGATGATCAGCCAGCTTCAGCTTAGGGCCGGGAAGCTTGTCAACCATCAAAATGTTCAACGTTCTGCCAGGCTGAATCCCCCCCACTGTGAGGACGATCGCGGAGCTAATATGGGATCGGAACATAAGGTAGACGATACAACCTGCAGGACTGAAGAACCGGAGATGAAGAGTAGCTTTTCTACAGATCTTGAGGGAGCAATTAACTTGGACTGGGAACTATCCCTATCTAAGCCGGCTGCTACACCCTCATGTCTGAAGCAGCTTGTCCAAGACACAGGTATCTCCTTGGAATTTCATCAAAGGCCCATTTGGAATTCAGACGAAGGCTCTTCGGTGAGTTCTTATGATCATGATCATGAGCTATCGGATGACTTCAGTGTGAATATGGAGCCGAGATCCAAGAAGAAAAAGAAGAAACATAAGAGGAATGGGAATGAAGAGATCCCTATGCTTGGCTTCTCGGAGTCTATATGAGATCTCTCTGACCTTCTCGGTGTTTGTTCTGGTTTCTGATCAGACTTCCGTTTTTGTTGGATGAATCTTCTTCATGGTCTATCTATGTTTGATGTGATGGTCGATATCAGAAGGGTAGATACTCTTTGTGGGTGTGCATACTGTCAGTATTCTTTCTTTCTGATGGAAGCCATTTACTGATAATTTAGGTGATGTTAATTTGGGTTCTGAAAACACTGCAGTGCTCGTTTGATTAGTACCCTTTTAGATTGAGCTGCAACATGAGGTGGTAGATCATGTTCTTTCCATGGAGGATGGTCGGTGTGGCAGATCAATCTACCCTTTTGTTTCCTTAGGCTTCCCAGGTCCTGATGCTTCAAGATGCAGAGTCGGTTCCTTATAGGAGTTTAAGCCCTAGAGGGGCAGTAAGGGTTTTCTCTGGGATTTCTTTGTGGGTGTACTTATATGCTTCCTCGTGATCTTCCTTATTCCTCTCAAATGTTTGTACTTCCTATGAGTATCTCTCCTAGCTCTTAGGGTCTGTTCTCTGGGGTTTCCTTTGTTTTGGAGCTGATGTGCTTCTCCCTGCGTGGAGTCACATAGCTCCTCTTTGTTATTTCTGAGGCACTTTGTACCTAATGTTTTGGTTTAATAGCAACAGATTTTTCGCCGACCAAAAAAAAAAACATTCGCTCATGGGCATCTAGGGCACTACCAGTCCTCTAGGCGGGTAGAGGACCATCTTGTGTCCTCTACATCTACCTTCCAAATGAGCATCCAACCACTAGGAGGTCGGCGGTGACTCCAAGAGGAGATCCAAGCCCTAGGGTTGCCTAACCTAGGAGCACCACATCCCTAACCACCTACCAAAGAAATCAACAAGATAGGTGATGCAATCCGTGAAAGATGTGCATAGAAAGCAAGCCCAAATCCAAGACAACCCTGATTAGAGCTTATTGGGCTCAAGATGGGCTTTTATTTAGTTCTTTATGCACTTAGGAATTTTATGTCTTTATTAATTCCGAATTTCTTTATTAAGATTTTAATTCTTTTGTATTAGGATTTTAGTTTCCTATTTTATTGACTTGCACGCCAAGTCTAGAGTACTATATAAGCTAGCCTTAGGGCCTTTGTCCAAGCAGTCGACTATGAATTAGAATTTTGTTTGCTTGTTGCAAATTTATCTTTCTCTTTCTTCTTCTCCGTCGTGTGGCTACATCAATAGGTTCCTTGTGGGGAGAGCACTAAGATTTGTAGTGATTGAAAGTAATCGACAACATTATTGTAGTAGCAAGTGCAAAATCAAACTTCTAGAAATTTTCTCATTTACATGCATCATCCAAGGCACTCAAGATCGAGTCTAGACTTTTGGTGATTCGGGCATTGGGAAAGTGTTCTTTGATAACAGGGTGGTAGTTCCTGATGTTGGAGGTCTGAGGAACATAGTGCTTGAGGAAGCACATTCCTTAATGTACATTATGCATCCTAGCAGTACCAAGATGTACCACAATCTAAAGGATCTATATGATGGCTAGGGTTGAAGTGCGATGTTGCAAGAGTTTGTGACAAAGTGTTCAATCTATCAATAGGTCAAGGCAGAGGATTAAAAGCATGTAGAATTTTTGCAGCCTTTGTCAATTCCTGAGTGGAAAGGGGATCATGTCACCATGGACTTTGTGGTTGGTCTTCCCAAGATAGCCAAGGATATGATGCCATTTGGGTAGTTGTTGACCGTTAACGAAGTTAGCTCACTTCTTATCAATCAAAACCATCTACACTATAGGGAAGTTGGCGTAGAACTATGTTGATGAGATATTTTGCTTGCACAGTGTACCAATTAGGATAGTTCTAAACGGGGGCCTCAATTCACAAGCAAGTTTTGGGACCGACCGCATGGAGCTTTGAGGGCTCATTTGAGGTTCAGCACAGCTTTTACACCCGCAGACAGATGGTCAGTCAAAGAGGACAATCCAAACTCTTGAGGATCTTTTAAGGGCTTGTGTGTTTCAGTTTATGGGCAGCTGGGATATTCATCTAAGTCTGATCGAGTTTTTCTACAATAATAGTTACCACAGGAGTATAGACATGGCACCGTACGATGTTTTATGCATAAGTTGTTGCAATACCCACCCACCCCTCTCCCTACTCCCCCACAACCGGGAAGAACCGACCAATAACCTGGTCCAACCGGTTGAACTAGGACGCTCAGCTAGAATCGACTGGTTATTTGAAGTTGTCATTTTACTGTGTTGATTCATGGGTGTGGCACGTGCCACTTAAACCCTAGTGCAATACCTATCCTCCCCTCTCCCTATCCCCTCCCCAACTCCCAATATCTCACCCAATTAGAGCCCCAACAGTGGATGTCTCTCTCTAGTCTCCTAATGCATGCAAACTGCAACACCCTTGGATCAGCGACTGCAGTAGGAACTCCTTTCTCTCTCCTAATTGTTGTTGTGTTGGCCACCTCTTACAGAAGGAATTGTTGTTGCTTCCAACTCAGTTAGCGCTACTTTTGCTTCTCTAAGGCTCCGGCACAGTAGGAAAGTTACCATCTTGTTTTTTATATTTTTTCATCACCTTCGCCTGCTACATTTTTTCCATCTACTGCATCATAAATTTCGTTTTGAAAATGTTTTCTTCCCCTTCTTCAATTGATGTCTTCGTAATTCATAGCCTTTCTTTTTCTTTTCATGTTTTCTTCACCTCCTATGGCTGCATCCATTATTCGTCATATCTTTTAACTTTTTCTTCCTCTCATTAATCTAGTGGGTATACTTTTCTCTATCCTATGAATGTTATTCTCATGTTTTTATATATCATCTATATTTTTAGCAATGAAATTTAGACATGATGTCATTGTTGACATCGTCAGTTGAATCGGTCTAACCACCAGTTGGACCATTTAACTTAGCACCAATTGCCTCAACAGTTCAATGACTGGTCTGGTCCAGATTACATTGCCAAAGACAACAAAGGGTGTTGTACTCAATGAGAAAATAGTTCATACAATTGATGATCCACATGATGAATTTGACGAGTTTGACAATGAGGACACTGAGGAAAAGGAAGAGGAAGAGGTTGAGACAAAGGATAACCATGACAATGACGATGACAATGATGTCGCAGATCTCAGTGATGATGGGTCTTTGAGTGATGATTTTGACGTGTCATGAGCATATGTGGCACATAGCTGCCATTCTATTTTTCTCTTTCTGATGATTGATGCTCGTGCTCAATCTTTTTTTGCTACAAACATTGTCCATCCCTTTCATTACATTTTGTGGTCAATGCCTTTTATAAATATTCATCTTTTGATTTCTATATCAATTTTATCTACTTATTACTTCCATTCAAGCTCCTGCATAACAAAAATTGCCGGAGAGGTTTTGGGGGAGTCCAAAGGTTGTGGGCCTCCACAAAAAGAGACTTGGTGGTGGAATGATATAGTACAGAAGGCTATTAAACTAAAAAGGGAGATCTATAGGAGCTTGCCCAAATCTCGAGATGATGCAACGTTCCAGAGATACAAGCAAGCAAAGAAAGAAGCGAAAAAGGTTGTTCAGGAGGCTAGGTCTAGATACTTTGATGATATTTATAAGAAGCTGGACACTAGAGAAGAGGAAAAAGATATATATAAAATGGCTCGTATAAGCGAAAGGAAAGGAAGCGACTTGATTCAAGTAAAATGCATCAAGAATGAAGATGGTAGAGTGCTGGTAAAGGACAATGATATCAAGAACCAATGAAGAAATTACTTCCATAAGCTTTTCAATGGAAATATTGTAAATAATGTTATAGACTCGTGTGACAGGGATACAAGAGATATCATTTACACACGACGCAGATATCAAACAACCAATTTGGTTTCATGCCCGGTAGATCAACAACAGATGCTATTTTTCTTATAAGGATACTTATGGAGAAGTATAGGGAAAGAAAAAAGGATCTTCACATGGTTTTTATCGATTTGGAAAAGGCTTATGATCGAGTACCCAGAGAAGTGTTGTAGATGGTTTTGAGGAAAAAGGGTGTGCCAATCCAATACATTGACTTGATTAAAGACACGTATGGTAGCTCTACTGCAAGTGTGAAGACTCATTGAGGTGAGACACCAACATTTCCCATCACAGTTGGGGTACACCAAGGATCCACACTC
Organism: Alisma plantago-aquatica; assembly: GCA_963693085.1. Taxonomy (NCBI): domain Eukaryota; kingdom Viridiplantae; phylum Streptophyta; class Magnoliopsida; order Alismatales; family Alismataceae; genus Alisma; species Alisma plantago-aquatica. Next base: position 114,263,018 of record OY856415.1, on the reverse strand, counting down.
AACCCATATATGTTCGTTCTTGTTATGGATGAGTTGGCAAAGAATGTCCAAGATGATGTTCCTTGGTGTATGTTATTTGCTGATGATATTGTATTGATTGACGAAGCTAAAGATGATTTGAATGATAAAGTTGAACTTTGGAGAAAGGCACTGGAATCAAATGGATTGATGATTAGTAGGAGCAAAACTGAGTATATGTGTTGCAATTTCAGCCAATCTCGCAGTGTGAATGGTGGAGCCAAGTTGGACGGAGTAGATATACCAAAATGTGATAAATTTCGTTACTTGGGCTCTATCATTCAAACAAATGGCTATGTCTAAAATGACGTTTGTCATAGGATCACTGCCAAATGGTTGAAATGGAGGAGTGCAACTGGAGTATTATGTGATCGGAAGATCCCTCTCAGACTAAAAAGCAAGTTTTATAAAACTGCTATACGGCCAGCCGTGCTATATGGGAGTGAATGTTGAGCGGTAAAGAAACAAGGACTCAACAAGATGAACGTGGCTGAAATGCGTATGTTGAGCTGGATGTGTGGGAAGACGAGAAAAGATCGCTTAGAAATGACTATATCAGGAATAAAGTGGGGGTGGCGAGCATTGGGGACAAGTTGCGCGAGGGCCGACTCAGATGGTATGGACATGTGCAATGCAAACCGACTAATGCGCCTATACAAAGCAATACTATTGAGGCAAGCACAATTAATAGAAGAAGAAGAAGAAGGCCTAAATTAACATGCGAAGAGCTTATAAAGAGAGATTTTGAATTTCTACATCTCAACCAGAATATGACCCATGATAGAGCTGAATGGAAAAGAAGAATTCATGTAGCCGACCCCAACATAGTTGGGATTGAGGCTCAGTTGATGATGATGATGATGATGATGATTACTTCCATTCATATATAATGTTTTTGTTTCTTTTGGTTGTATAATGCTAGTTCCTTGTTGGCATATTTATGATGTATATTTATATATGTCTAGCATTACATTGAATCGCAAAGTGCACATATTATACATAATATATAATATATGAAAAATAATAAATTAAAAAAAAAATTGCACCTAGGTTGTTTTAGTGCCCTCAACCAAAGCCTAGACGCTTGGATGCCTATACAATATTGGTTGAGACCTTGTTTCTTCATCGTCAACATTCACTCTCATATAGCATGGTTTGTCCTATAGATATTCTATACAAGTTGTTTGTTAATCTAAGTGGTATGTTCTGCTCACATACTACACTCCTTCATTTCAAGTTTTCAACTATCATGTTGTGCAAATATGACGATCATAATCTTGAAAATCGTCATTCATAATAATCTAACCTAAGCAACAAAACTTTTCACAATTTGATTTCCCCTCCATCCAACTTGGTGCCACCATTAGCAATTTGAGGGTGGTTGAAATTGCAACGCATTTGCTTTGTTTTGCTTCTATTGATCATATATTGATTAAATTCCAACATAAATGTCAGAAGTTCAACTTTATCGTTCAATCTTTATTTAGTTCATCAATCATCACAACATCTTCGGCATATAACATACACCAAGACATATCATTCTTAGCGTGTTTTTTCAACTCATCCTTAACAAGAAGAAACAGATATGGCTCGGTGGTTATCCTTGATGTACCACATTTGTGGTAGAAAATCTTGGTGTTTCTCTTTTAGAACTCCTAACAATTGCAGTTCAGGTACCACACATGTCTTTAATCAATTCAATGTCTTTGATAGTATTTTACACTATAAGATAGTTTATAGCAAATCGGTCGTGGTAGGGGGGGAGAGAAAGGGGCCAAATTCCTAGGGTACAAGGGATTGAGAACGAAGCAAATCATGAGTCCCCGACTACTCCATCAAGGTCAGTTGCGACCAATAGAAAGGTGATATCACAATAGGTTCTAAAAATTTGTCAACCAAGGGCAAGGCACAACTCCAATGAGGAACAATGTGAGGTTCAACGATATTTTGGAATCACCGTTGCCCTCGCATTCCACGACATTGTTGTCATTTGCTTCATGGGGCCAACAGTGTGAGATGGAGTCAAATGTGCAAAGATTTCAAGCCATAAGGAAACTATTCCAAATTGGAGCATGTATTGACTAGGTTGACATGGAAGAAACCATTCGAATTTATCTATCAAGGTGGATTTTTAAGGCATTGGAAGCTGAGTGACAAGTTACTTTGAAGCCATCGTTGAGGAGAAAGAGGGTTCATTGTCGAACTACCTATGTCTAACGAAAGGGGCCATGTTCTTGATGAGGCACCTTGGGTGATGGACCAGGCATTGGTCGTTGTTCAAACATAGGAGCCAGGTTCAAGGCTCCCTCCCCTCTCTATCTCGTTGGCACCAGTCTGAGTGAAGGTGGAGAATCTAGGAGTTCCTTAGAACACGATCGCTTAGCAAGGATTGCCAGAAGTCTTGGACGACCGCTTGATTATGATGATGTAGCTCTGTTAGCAGGTTGTCTAGACGTTGCCAAAGTTTGTGTTGAAGTAAAGGCGATCTCGTCCTTCCCTAAAGTCGTGTTGACAGAGGTTGATGGAACACCAAAGCTTGATCATATTGCAAAGCATGCGCTATGTGCAGGTTGTTAGAAGTAAGGGCAGAGGCTAGCATTTTACGCTTTGGTCGAGCACAAGATTGCTCCCATCGACGACCTCCACTTCCAGTTTGGTAAACGTCTAAGAGGTGTTTGAGGCAATGTCCAAAACACTAGGGTAGTGGTTGTCTTTGAGAACTCTCCTCAAGCACAACTCTGTGTTGACACAACAGTGGAGACAGGTGATCGTGAACACCTTGTTGTAGATTGCCAAGGCAATAACCCTTCTTCCTTCCCTCATGATACTGAGCCAAGTCAAGAGACTTTAAAAGAGGAAGTTGGAAATGTGGTGAGTTCGGATGTGAACCTGCTTTATCAATCAGATGAGAAAGAATTGGTTCACGAACCAGTGATTTCAAACCAAATTTTCACATGTAAAGAGTTTATTATGGCATCTTTAGCAGGATCCTTATCTTTATAAGGAACCATCCACTAATCGAGCTCTATACGGTAAATCTAACTTCAGTCCGAACCTAGAAGAACCAGATCTCACCAGTTTTTATCACCACCAATAGTGATCAACGATAGCCTCGGTTTAACTTGGAAACAAAGACAGAGCAGGTTATACAGAGGGATGAAGAACATGCTATTGATTGATCCCAGTATTCCATTCCTCATGCAAGACAAGTGTGGCATAGATGTGGTTCCTCTTTGAATTACCAACTGAGAAGGCCCGTCACAATTGTCAAGATGAAGAAGAATTACAAGATGGTTCGCTCGATGTTGATCTAGAACCTAGGGATTGTTACAAAGAATGGGGAGTTAATTCTCAATCAAGGAAAAGGAAAAAGAAACATAAGAAGAAGAATAGGTTGGATGTGAACAGAAGTACTCTGGACGAACTTATACAGGCATTATAGTTAGAATTTGCTTCAATTGCATTTGTGCTTGTTAAATTATCTCCTGACTGGTTGCCTCAATTTTTTTTTGGTTTTCTTTGAGATGTTGATCAAGGCGTGTATGCCTTTCTTCCTGGTGTCACTTTGTTTCGGGTTTTTGGTTATCATTAATGGATTGGTTGTATAGGGTATAGGGTGCACATGATCTTTTTGTGTACCCAAAGTTCTGGTTTAATTCAATACAAGTTGTGCGTTTTCATCATCTAAGCTTCAATCTCAACCATATCGCGGGGGGTTACATGGATCCTTTTTTCCAATCAGCTCTGTTATGTGTCATACTCTGATCAAGATGTAAAGATTCAAAATCTTTCTTTATAAGCTCTTCCCAAGTTTAGGTCTGTTGCTGCTTCTTTTAGTTGTGTTTGACTCAATAACCTTGCTTTGAATAGGTGCATTTGTCGGTCTGCGTCGCACATATCCATACCATCATAGCGGCCTTCAAGAAACTTGTTCTTGATGCTCACCAACCCTACTTTGTTTTTGATATAGTCATTCCTCAAACGATCTTTTCTCGTCTTCCTGCACATCCATCTCAGCATAAGCATTTCGATCAGATTCATCTTGTTGAGACCTTATTTCTTCACTGTCCAACATCACTCCCAGTGTAAAAGTTGTGCGTTTTGCACCGAAAGGTATAGTACTTTACCTTCAGTGGTTACAAACTGAGTATGCACTATGCAGTAATACCCAAAAAGCACTAACTGAAGCGTATTTCTATTCTCTAAAGTCCTTACCTTTTCTCGTATAGAATTGCTGACACAAGGCTGGCAAAAGTCTGAGGCTTCATATCCCTCTCCTCCCTTAGCACGTAAAGTTTGTGACGGAACGCCAGCCGCTGGTATCTGAACCGATTGAGTAGTAATACAACCAGATATGAAAACATGTTAATTGCGGCGATATCATAACTGGGTGATGAAAAACCTAAAAGTATAATGTAAGCAGAGAAAATCCTACAGCGTCTGGACGTCAGTGGCTAGGCCAGCGAGACCAAGGTAAAGCTTGTCGTGGATCTTAAATACCCTACTGAAATCAGTGGCCACCGTTTGGAGGTTGACTCCTAGCCTCCGGTCGCTCGCTATGGCAAAGCAGTTCTTTCCGACCATTGCCACCACGGCACTCCCGTTGTACTCGAGGATCTGTACGAGAACAACAAACCCGGAGAGATGTTTGCCTAAACGAAGAAGCAAACAGAGATAGAGAATGGTATTGAGGGAGAGGGATACCCACACTCATCTCGTGATGGCTGAAAAATAATCGACGGCACCAACGAGAACCAGACGGAGGGAAAGCTCGTCAGTAGAAAAGGCGGGATCGGTCTGAGGGCTTGTAGAAGAAATGAGCATGTGTAGTGGGGGTGGAAATTGCAGTTCGATTAGAACATAAAATCTCTAATATTTATTGTCACACATTAAAAATACTTGATGATTATTCAAATTTAATTTGGAATTGATCTTTCTTTTGGATTCATGATTAATAATAATAATAATTACACATAACTTGCTAAAAGAGAACAGTTCGATAAATATCTACTTGACTCCCTCTAGTATGTAAAACACAAATTAAAAATAAAAATGTAAAAAAAGTTGTGAATTATAAAAAAAATTGGCCAACCCATTAAGAAAGAGTAGTCCGATTAACATCCACTTCAATTCATTCTAATCTATAAGTTGTAGACATACTAGATTGATTAACACATACAAATTGCTAGAACACAAACAATGAATATACCATTGAGCATATAGCCAAGCTAATGGAACACATATAATCATTCAGTCAATTGATCGGTTGACTCCCTCCGACTTGTAGCGCGACACTATCAAAATTTAAAACAAAACTATTTTTTCCCTTTGGACTCATGAAGGCCATTATATTAACATGTGTTAATCTATATAAAACATACTAAGAGAAAGTATCGTGATTAAAAGCCAAGTGACTCCTTCGAATATGTAAACACACAAATAGATCGAACCAATTAATACTCAGATAGAATGTTTGAACATAAAGACAGACTGAGCTAATTAGCACTGAGATAGACTCATTGAACACACAAATAAACTTGATAAATGAGCATATATAATTTACATGAACTCCCTTCGAAGAATCATGTATATGTTGCGGCTTATATATAATAGAGTAATCTACAAAAAACATAATAAAAGAAAATATTGGATCAACTTCCAACCAGATTACCGAAATTATCTTTACTCAGACAGAAAAATGAAGTACGCAGATAGATTTGTGAAACACACGGACATGGTGTTTATACATATGACATAACTTACAAAAAATATTGTTGAAGCATACAAACAGTCAAAAGGAACAAACACACATACCCTTGAAACATGGATAAATATCAATACGATAGAAACAATTTTAAAACATAACCCAAAAAGTAAAATTAAGTAGGTAAGTACACAGGTGAATGGGTAAGTTACACTCGAGCCAATGAACCAGAGCATGTTCATGTTAATTTGTTTCGTGCTTCAGCTGGCTTTACTGATAAATAAAAGAAAAAAATAAATGACGGTTCAGATGTATCACGAACTAACTATATAATTGATGTGTTTAAAATAATGAATGGAAGTGTAGTCGGCGTATCAGAGGCATGTGAAGCTAGCTTAGGAGCAGCTACACATAAGCAGGTTGACTTTCCTTTATCATAAGAGAAGTAGAAAAAGTGATTCATGAGAAAAATTAACCAGAAACTACAACTTAATTGGACAGAAAAATAAATATATAACCGTATAGATCAATAGTTGGTTGAGGCTAAACCGGACTTTAATAGGAGAAGTTGTAGTTGTAGTACACTCAGTTTGTTATGCACTCTGTCTGTTCATATCTATTCGTCAGCTAAGCAAGCCCGCACAACCAAGTAAGACAGCAAGTAACAACAGTTCTCTGCAATAGATAAACTAGTAGGTGAACCACACAAAGAAGAAGCTGAAACACACAAATATATAGCTAGACTGTCAGCTGAAACACACAAATATATAGCTAGACCGACAACTAAAACTCAATCTTCTTGTAGGAAAGGTAGACATTAGTTTCAGAGGATTAGTTTACTTTAATGCTACGTTTGGTAGGTGGTGAAGTAAGGGAGGGGACAGTTATGTTAGTATATTTAGTTAGTATAGGAAAAGGAAGAAAACATGAAAAATAATTTAAAAATAAAAATATTTATAGTGATGTGCAATATTGGTTATATAAAAATATTGTTACATATAATAAGTTATATTTAGACATTAATTTATTCATATTATCTTATAAAAATGCTTTCACAGAGGTATAGACAACAAAAAAAATTGTCAATACTTTCTGGATGACAACCTATAGATGTAAAAATAAAATCATAAGATGTACATGAAGACAATTCTTACTTGTTATGTGTTGGAAGTGTCACAGAAGAAAATTTCTTTATAGAAATGAGAATACAAGTGTTTTTATATTCATTGTGGTTATATAAATAGTTTCCTTCATATTTTTGTATTTACAACAAACTTTCTCTACGTATATTTAAATACTTTTCGTCATATTCCACATTATTTTCTATAATCATTATCTTTTTTATTTTATGTTTGTATAATAATCTCAAAATTTTGATTTTTAACAAAATAATAAACTTTTAAGTTTCCATAAAAGTTTCCTTTCCTTTTATTTTTATTTTTCTCCAAAAAATCGGCCATATTTTATCAGGTACTTCTACAACAATCTATATGTCCCTCCAAAGTGATGTAATACATACTTGACATACTACTTCTTTTTTCACATTAATTGTGGGTTGTGCTGGTTTTTTGTCATTTTATTTATTATTTCCCACACATTTTATATTTTTCTCTAATCTTTATAATGTATTTCCCATTAAGTCTTTCTTCATCCCCTTGTCTCCAATCTCCACTCCAATTCAGTGGGTAGAGAATTTGAGAGAAGCTGCTGAAAATACACTTAGTACCTTCGTTTCCATCCATTCCCCATCACTTTGTCAAACAAAATAGCTCAAAGTGTTTCTCCTCCTCTCTTCTCTTCCATTTATCATGTACCAAAAAGGCCCTATATAACCTACAAATTTGATGCTACCCCACCCCATCAAATTGTTGAGATTCTTGTATTGGGAAACCAACCCACTTTTTCTTTCTAAATGAAATCACGTTTGTCATTGTCTTATTGAAATACTAACCTTACTATGTGATTCGTAAAATTTTAAAAATAAAATTTCATCATACAATGTACCAAGTTTAGAATATTAAATTATTTATAAGATTGTCAATACAATATTGTATCAATTTGTTTAACCAAAGAAAAATATAAAGGAGACAAGATTGGAATTAATGGGCATCAAGTTGTGAGTAATTTAGGAAGGAAGGAAAACATTTGTTGATAAATATCGTACTAGACACGAGTGTTAAAGATAATGAAGAAGAAGTTTATAGAAAAATAAGAAGGGGACGTAGAGAATGAACCTTAACAACAAACAACCAAATGAATGGTTGCTTCCCAGCATCGACATGTCACAACACATGTCCTATACGGAGTCGGCATGTTGGGATGACCATGTAATCTTCAAATATGACCTAAGTTCCCTCACATTTTCAATCCTAGCACTCACAAGAAGAGGGTTTGATGCCTTAAAAATATTGGTGGGAATCAGGTCTTTGACTCCTCCCGTCACTTTTCATATAACTTCATTAGAATATAGAAGGAATTTGTTATTTGATAACTAAAGGAAAAGCTACATCTAAGCATAATTTTGTGTGTCACGTGAATATTTTCTTAGATATGATAACTAATTACAATTTAAAAATAAAGAAAATATAGCCTATAACACCTTCCACACCCTTTTCTAAGTATTGATTAAAATATAAGGACTACATTGTAATTATAAAAGCAAATGAAAGAATCACACAAAACACCCCAAGAATTTTATTTCAATATAATAAGTATACTTGTTAGAATAAAAGGGCTAATATGTACTTAAAAGAAAAAGAAAAAAATGTATGGAAAAAGAAAAATTACATCTAGACAAAAGTATGTGCATTACAGGAATACCTTATTTGTAAGGAGTTAGACCCAGGTGGGAATCCACTTCTTGCTTATTTGAATAACAAACCCATCAAATTCAAAGACACTAACACGTATGATGAATTAGCTCTATTCATTGATCTCTCAAAAATGGTATACAAGAAACATTATTACATAGCAGTGGAAGGAATCTCAACTATTATAGTTATTACAAAAATATGCATATACATTGTTCCTCATCCATCAAGGTAGCACACACAAGGTCAAAGGTACAACAAAAAATATATTCTATAAAGGACTATCTACAATGGGTAACCTGGCTGTAACGACTCCCTCCCCTATTATCCCCAATTAAGGTGGACCGAGAGGGCAAGGACTACTATTATATTTACATGATCGAGGTTTAGCAATTAACCAAAAATAATCATAAATCGCATTCAATGGAAAAGATTTGGATACAATGTGAAAGATAAACTCTCCACAAAGGAGTTATATGACATGGGAATCTAAGGTTTGCAACTTGAAATAAAACTATCTAACTAAACCCTCACTTGTATCCATAAGTATCCTTCCTTTTCGTGCCTTCTTCTTGGGATGTAAATTTGGTAGAATAACAATAGTTTAACCTAAAACGTCATGAAACAAAACAACAATCAGTATAACAAGTTATACTGGTATGTGGGGGAAACAAAATATTCACATGTTGGTATAACAATGTAATTGTAACACCCCTAACCTAGGTTATGAGGTAACCTTGGATGTTTTGCCTAAGTAAGATGATTAAAACCTTGTATTAATATTTTTAAAAGTAATTAAGACTTGAGGATAGCTCAAATTTCAGGTTTGAGCATGTTTGAAGATTGTTTGTGCTTTATATGATAGTTTTGGTACAAATTGTAATTTACCCAAAATATGGGGTTGATGTGCAAATTGTCATCTATTGAGTGTTCCTTATCTATCTTAGCATCATCTAGAAGAGAGGGAAATGAGGGGGCACCTTGTTTGAGTCTTGGTTGAGTGATAGCACTCTTGATGGTGAAAGAACCAAAGAATGTTGAGTGTCTTGAACCCTAGATAAGGTTGTGTCGAGTTATGAAGAGTATATGGGAGTGCCTATCGGTTGAGAAACCATAGAGGAGGTCCCATATCGGTTTATAAACTTTTTGGACATATTCATATCAGGCCATGCACCTCAATTAGGTGAAGCATATCGGTTAAGACTTCCTTGGAAAAGTTTTATCGGTTTACATGAAATGTGATATTGGGTTGTGATATCTTGTTAAGCAAGATACCCAATGGCTGATATCTCATCCTTGAATTATCCATAATAGTTTTACGTCCTGGTATAATCATGGATGAATGGTGTCACCATGCATGGACACATGTCACCTAAGTGCATATGGTGGTGACACTTCACACACACTCTCTATCTTGAACCTCAACTATATGAGCCTCTATTTTCACCTACTAGTAAACATTTCGACTCTCATGTCATCCCTTCCTTGGTGGATGGCCCTAGGAGCTCAAGGATCAAGAGGAAGGTCGAGCATCTTGTCTAAGGTGATGCCATGACCATCTTCAACCTTGGAGAATTATGTATCTCAGATCATAATTCTTTCTTTCTTTTCTTCTTCACCAAGTTTCTAACTATGATACCTTCTTCTTGATGGAGGTGAAGCTATATCCAAATCTTGGACCTTTGGATAGGTCATCTTCAACCTTGGGAACGTGGATCTTTGAATCTTGAAGCTCTAGTGGTGATCTTGAGGTGGGTTATATAACTTGAACTCAACTCTATTATTATTCACCTTCAATCATGCAATACTTGACGATTCCTTCTCAATTTAGACTTTCCTTGGTTGAATAATGAATCTATGAGATCTAATGGATATATGGGTCTATTGTCCATGATAGAGTGTTAATGGATGAAAAGTTGAAGCATGAAGATGATGGAATCTCCCATGCACAAACCGATATTGGTTTGAGAAACCCTAACCCGATACAAGGATATATGAAGGGAAATTGATATACACGAGTTCCTAGACCATTACCGGTTTTCTACTTGTGAAGGACTATCGTCCTTATAGTTGTCTAGCCTGACATCTAAGACTAAGGATGGGGGCAGGCCTATATCTTGAAGTTGAGTGAAGATATGAAGTCCATAGGCTAACCCGATATGCCTTAACCCTAGCAACCTGACACACCTCTAGCCCGACACAAGTGTGATGGGAGACACACCTTGGCTGACACACCATGTGAAAGGTATGGGTGACATACTCCTTGAATTCATGGCCAACACACCAAGTAGTGGTGAGGTCGGTCACTTGATAGGTAAAAGTGTATAAGGGTGTTGATGTTGGTATGTATGCCCATAGAGCCACCCCAAGCAATTGCATGGAGTCAAATATTAATTAATCAATTAATATGATTAATTGCTTAATTAATTAATTCCTAAATATTCTAATTAATCCAAAAGAACTTTAATTAATGCAGTCTTTCTATTTACCAATGGGTTTAGGAAACTCTGCTTCCTTTCATCTCCTATTTAAAGGGGCTTGACGGCCGATATCTTTACAAGATATTGAGAGAGGCTTTTCAGTTTATGCTCACGTACGTAAACCCTATCCATCATTGTCCTCAGGAGAGAAAGGAGAGCACCGCGATGCTAGCACATCATCGTACAAAGACTACTCCTTCCCACCGACTTAGGAAGCACGACATGGAGTTCCAGTCCATTCGCATGGATGAAGTAGAGACATAGATGTTGAGACGCCTGTGTTCAGAGGACATCAATGACTGTCCATACGTGCTACGAGCGGCGTACATCACCATACAAAAGGAGCATTGTCGGATCTTCCCACGACACATTTGAAGGATGGGAGAGAAGTATCGTCATTGTAAGCCAGGAGCATTGCACACCATTGTGCAATGGGACATCGCCAGACTTGCTCTGTGATAAGGTATATCCCACGAACACTCTTTTTGAATATATTATTGTCAACGAGATCCTATTGTGGATTGTGTGGAAACATATTTTATTTTGTTACTTCCACCATGCATGTTTCCTTCTACAAAACCCAATAGTGGTATCAGAGCAGCGTTGATCTACGGCGCATTTGGATTCATTTCGATATGATCGAATCACTATATACTATTTTCTATGGTTGCATACAATGCAAACTTAAAACTATTAATGTGCATATCTAAAACTAGTTCCACATATGTCGCAGGCTTCTATTTTTGACATTTTGGATGAGGTCGACTATGGAAAATACTGATTTTCCTAAGTGCACGAAAGTAAAATTTCCGCACAGGGGTGCTGCCCCTGTGTACCCTGTAGAGTTTGCATGGGATTCAAAAAATTATTTGATGGGGAATGTCCCAAATTAAAAGGACTGTAATTTTAATTTGTATATACATATTTGTAGATATACCTATGATATCATACACATCGCCTTTAAAATCTATTTTATGTGGAGAATGCATGCACGATTATTGCCTAGAATCCCCTTTTGGTGAATGTTGTGAATGAATGTGGTTGTGAATATTGTGGATATGTTTGTTTTTAAATACTATGGATGTATAATGGTTGTACGTGGATCCTTTGTATAAAGTATTCAACTTGCATGCCGAGCCTCATCTCTTATTTCAAAGTGTAATTAATTCTTTCTCTTTATATTTGTACTCATATGATGTAATGGAGATAGGATTAGTTTTAGTCTTTGTAAACTTGATGTAAGGAGGCCACTTGAAGATCCAACTCCAAGGAGAATCCATGGAGAAGCAACCTAAAGATCCAATTCTAAAAAGTGACATGAAGATCCAACTCCAAGGAGCGTCCATGAAGAAGCAACTTGAAGTTCCAACCTCACAGAGCATCCATGAAGTTGTTTATTATATTGTTGATCCTTACAGGTTGATTCACAAGTGTTGTTGCATGGGATGCATCAGACCTTAGGTGGACCGTAATCCTTTGTGGATCCAAAGGATTACAATAGTATGACCATAACTTATGTTTTTTTGTTTGTGATTGTGATTGCATGTTTATCATTTGTGGTTGTGGATATAGTAGTATATGATATGTACTATAAGTATGTGGTGTTTGGATATGTATATGTATTAATAAACCCCTCAATTATTAATATTAAGTTTTAGTTGCCTTCCATAAAGCAACACACATGAAAAGCTTGATCACTATGTGTGGGTATGCCTTCGCGTGGTATACTATCTATCTCATGGAAATGTGATGGTGGGTGTGTGGGTAGACCTCCGCAGGGTGCACACTCATCGTGTTGGCTTATGGGTTGGACTTAACTAGGGAACCTTGGTAGGATCAAGTACCTAGATGCACACAGATGCATCATGGCAAGGAGGTGTGCATGATCATCTGTGCAAGAGTTGCATATGATGCAATTGGCAAAATTTGCCTACCTTAGTATTTGGTCTTTGACGTCGGCGTTGGCTGGGCATTGATCCAATCATTTTGGATCTTGTCTCACTAGAAGGTTGTATGATGCAATCTTCTGAGTTGATAATAAGGGCTATCAATTTGAATGAAATAGTGGGAGCATAATTAATTAAAGGCCTAATTAATCTCAATTATCAAATCTTTACAAGTCAAAATGTTTTGGACTAAATGCAAACTTTTTCTTTTGTAGCAATTAAATGGCAAACCACACACACACATTCTCATTGAGATCGGTCCTTGAGAAGGACAAACTTACCAGAATCAACTTTCAAAACTGGTTTAGGACACTGAGAATTATTCTCACGCATGAGCATAAGATCTATGTCCTTGAAACACCAGAGCCATCGGAACCTACCTCAAACGCGCCCAAGGCTGAAAAGGATGCATACAAGAAGCACCTTGATGATGCCATGGATGTCAAGTACTTGATGTTGTGCTCAATGAACTATGAGTTGCAAGAGCAGCATGAGAACACGAATTTCATGGAGATGGTAACACATCTCAAGAACATGTATCAACATCAAGCAAGAGAGGAGAGATATTATGTCTCCAAGGCTTTGTTCAGAAGCAAGATGAAAGAGGGAGACTCAATTGGCACCCACATACTCACTTTGATTGGGTACGTGGAAAGCCTATCCAAGTTGGGATTTCCCCTAGGTCAAGAGTTGGCCACTGACGTGATTTTGCTATCGTTTCTTGAATCAAAAAGTCATTTTGTCATGAACTACAACATGAACAATCTTGACAAGCAGTTGTCAGAATTGTTGGGCATGTTGAGGACAGCTGAAGCATATATGAAGAAAGACAAGCCTAAGTTTGTGATGATGATCAATAGGACAAAGGGAAAGTCAAAAGGAAAAGTCAAGGCTAAGAAAGGTTCTAAAGTTGGGCATAAGCCAAATTCATCCATGTTCAAAGCAAAAGGTGGGATCTCCAAAGAAGGTGGTTGTCACCAGGTTAGACATTGGATAAGAAAATATCCTCTCTACCTGGAGGAATTGATGAAGAAGAAGTAGGGGATAGAGATCTCCACTTCAGATATATACGTTATTGAGATAAACTTAAATACTTCTTCATCATGGGTACTGGATACTGGATGTGGATCTCACATGTGCTCAAATATGCAGGATCTGATAAAAAGTAAGCCTTTACGAAAGGGCCAAGTTGAGTTGTGGGTCGCTAATGGAGCAAGAGTTGTTGCCACCGGAGTTGGAGTTATTAGTTTATCTTTACCTACGGGCCTTGTAATAGAATTAGAGAATTGCTATTATGTACCTACCATTAATAGATATATTATTTTTGTATCTTGTATGGACAAGAGTGAATTTGAATTTCACATTAAGAATGGAATGATTTCTATTTCTAAAGATGAGATCTTTTATGGCAATGCCCCTATGTCTTATGGTATCTACTTATTAGAACTTGAGACTAGCATATACAACGTAAATACTAAAAGGCTAAAACTTGACGACTCAAACAAAACATACTTGTGGCATTGTCATCTTGGGCACATAAACGAGAAGTGCATATCTAGACTCCATAAGGATGGTTATCTAGACTCTTTTGATTTTGAATCATTAGAGACATGTGAGGCTTGTTTATTAGGCAATATGTCTAAGACTCCTTTCACTAGACACAGTGAGAGAGCCAGTGATCTACTAGGGCTCATACATACTGATGTATGTGGACCTTTTAGATCAAATGCTAGAGGAGGATGTCAATACTTCATTACCTTCATTGATGACCTCAGTAGGTATGGCTATGTATATCTTATGAAACACAAGTTAGAAACTCTTGAAATGTTCAAGACTTTCGTGAATGAAGTAGAGAAGCAACTTGGTAAGAGTATTACAACACTCCATTCAGATCGAGGTGACAAATACTTAAGCCAAGAGTTTGAGGACCTTCTGAGAGATCGTGGTATTGTATCACAATGGACTCCACTTGGTACACCACAACATAATGGTGTGTCAGAAAGAAGGAATCGTACATTATTAGACATGGTACGATCAATGATGAGTTCAGCCGAACTTCCAATATCGTTCTGGGGATATGCTCTTGAAACCGTAGTGTTTCCACTTAACTGTGTACCTTACAAATTGGTTCCAAAGTCACCAAATGAGATATGGAATGGGAATCGTCCCAATTTGTATATGTTAAATATTTGGGAATGTGAAGCTTATGTTAGGAAACAATTTCCTAAAAAGCTTGGACCCAAATATGAAAAATGCTATTTTGTTGGATACCCCAAGGAAACTCGGGGATACTACTTCTACACACCAACTGACAACAAAGTGATTGTTGCTAGGACTACTGTATTTCTTGAAAAGGAATTTATTTCCAAAGTAATCAGTGGGAGGAATGTAGAGCTTTAAGAAGTTCGAGATCAACAAGAAAGCAGAGAACCTGAGGAGGTACATAAGGAACATGAAGACTCACAAATTGTTGGGGAATTTCAAGTTCCAAATGTAACACATGAACCTCATAGGTCTAGTAGGACATGACTTGAGCCTGAGAGATTTGGATTTCTCATGACTCAAGATAGTGACAAATTGGGCATAGTAGATGAGCCAACTTCCTATCTAGAAGCTACTAAGAGACCAAGATCTGAGAAATGGATCGAAGCCATGAGATCTGAGATGGAATCCATGTACACCAATAAGGTATGGATCTTGGTAGATCCACCCGAAGGGGTAAAACCCATAGGGTGCAAGTGGGTCTTCAAGAAGAAGACTGACATGGATGGAAATGTTCAAACCTATAAAGGTAGATTGGTTCCGAAAGGATTTCGTCAAAATCAAGGTGTTGATTATGATGAGACCTTCTCACCAATTGCCATGGTTAAATCCATCGGGATCATACTTTCCATTGCATCTTATCATGACTATGATATTTGGCATATGGATGTTAAAATAGCATTCCTTAATAGGAATTTACTCAAGGATGTGTACATGACACAACCTGAGGGTTTTATCAATCCAAAGGAAGCCAATAAAGTCTATAAGCTACAAAGGTCAATCTATGGATTGAAGCAAGCATCTCGGAGCTGGAATCTACATTTTGACAAAGTAGTCAAAATTTTTGGCTTTAGTCAAAATGAAGATGAACCTTATGTTTACAAAAAGGTTAGTGGGAGCACAGTCATATTTCTCATATTGTATGTTGATGACATACTATTGAGGAAATGACATTTCTACTCTTGAGTCAGTAAAAGGTTGGTTGGGGAAGACCTTCTCTATGAAGGATTTAGGCAAAGCATCCTATATACTAGGAATCAAGATCTATAGAGATAGATGTAGAATGCTTCTAGGCCTAAGCCTGATCACATACATTGATAAGGTGCTAAAGAGGTTTAGCATGGAGGGTTCTAAGAGAGGTAACTTGCCCATGTCCCATGGGGTTATGATCTCTAAAGCCCAATTTCCTAGTTCATGTGATGAATGGGCGCACATGAGTAAGATTCCATATGCATCAACAATTGGATCTATCATGTACGCGATGTTATGTACTTGTCCTGATGTGTCGTATGCTTTGAGCATGACAAGCCGGTATCAGTCAGATTCAGGTGAATGTCACTGGATAGCCATAAAGAACGTCCTAAAGTACTTGAGAAGGACTAAGGATCAATTCTTAGTATATGGAGGCAAGGAAGAGCTCGTGGTAAATGGTTACACCGATGCTAGCTTCCAAACTAACAAAGATGACTACACATCACAATCTAGATTTGTGTTTTACTTGAACAACGGAGCTGTGAGTTGGAAAAGTTCTAAGTAAGAGACAGTTGCAGATATTACAACAGAGGCTGAATATATTGTCACATCTAATGTTGTAAAGGAATCTATGTGGATCAAGAAGTTCATTTCTGAACTTGGAGTGGTTCCAAGCACTAGTGATGCAATTGAGTTGTTTTGTGACAACAACAGAGCAATTACACAGGCTAAAGAACCAAGATCACACCAACATTCCAAGCATATTCTACGGTGAGAGATCGTACAATGAGGAGATGTGAAGATTTGCAGAGTACCTACAGAAAGCAATATGGCTGACCCGCTCACAAAGGCACTTTCACAACAGAAACATGACAGACATGTTCGATCACTTGGATTGAGATTCATGAGTGATTGGGTATAAGTGCAAGTGACAATCTGTTGGTATGTATGCCCATAGAGAGTATCATTTGATGATTGTAATGGGATACTATGTAAATGATTTGTAATACTATATTGATCATATCAATAAAGGCAAGTTTCCAATCTATATGTTTGTGTTTTATATTGTGAGATGATGACAAAACTTATAGATATATATAGAATAATATACTCCATGACATATTTCTTCAAGTTGATGACCTGAACAATGAGATCATATGTATGCTAAGAGTATGTATTCTTGTTTTGTCCCTAATCGGTTGTTATGGTGGAAATATCCATAGACATCAATAACACATAAGATTAGAATGTATGCTGGTTGATGGAAGAATCTCATTATCCATGATATGGAGATATCAAACTAAATACATAGATACTTGTTAGAGAACACTGTATCAGACAGATCCACCTTGAGAGTAACACATGGATACCATGATTGGTAGTTAGAGTCACGTCTCATAGTGATGGTGGTGATTGTGGTTCTTAGACCTGAAGTCACTACACTTATCACATGTCGTTCGGTGTACCTTGACATCATCCACTGTGGTCCTGAATAAGGATTGCCATAAAGATGGTGCTTGGGTGCATTATGACACATGGGGATGACTGTGAGTGATGTAGATGGAATTTTTCCTTCCTACGGGAGTTTGATATTCCGGCCACTTGATAAGCGAGACTGAGAAATGCATGGTCATACTAATGTGAGTCAATATGTGATATTGATACATATATCTCAGACAGTCTGCTCTAGTTCAAGGAACATGGATTGAACATTGAAGAGGATAACAGTTCCATGACTCGAGTTCAATTCGGATATCAGCGACAAAAGGAACTATAAAATCACTATAACACCAGTCATGAATGATAGGTTAAGTTGTTCTCCAACTTCTCCAATTACTTGGGTGGTAATGAAGTCTTGCTAGATACCAATCATTGCTTGTGAAATCATAATATGATTATGGATATCACTACCAACATAATTTGGAGCCTACCGGGTCACACACATAGGATGTGTTGGAATAGGAGTATAATTGTGGATTTGATTAGAATTGTTTCAAATCATATTGATTATTAAAATGTTTATGTAATCCATTAGAATAATATTGGAATATTTTAACATGTTTGAGTCAATTAATTGGAGTGACTATCTCTAAGTGCCAGTGGGAGTTTGTTGGTATGTATGCCCATAGATCCATCCTGAGTAATTGCATGGAGTCAGATATTAATTAATCAATTAACACAATTAATTGGTAATTAATTAATTCCAGAATATTCTAATTAATCCACAAGCATTTTAATTAATGCAGTCTTTTTGTTTATCGATGGGTTTAGGAAACTCTGCTTCCTTTCGTCTCCTATTTAAAGGGGCTTGACAGTCGATATATTTGCAAGATATTGAGAGAGGCTTTTCAGTTTATGCTTACGTACGTAAACCCTAGCCGTCACCATCCTCATGAGAGAAATGAGAGTACCACGACGCTATCACATCATCACACAAAGACTACTCCTTCCTACCAGTTTAGGAAGCACGATATGGAGTTCCGGTCCATCTACGTGGATAAAGTAGAAACACAGATACTGAGATGCCTGTGTTTGGAGGACGTCAATGACCGTCCATATGTGCTACGAGCGGCATATATCACCACACGAAAGGAGCACCGCCAGATCTTCCCGCGATGCGTTCGGAGGATGGGAGAGAAGTATTGTCCATGTAAGCTAGGAGCGTTGCACACCATCGTACAGTGAGATGTCGCCGGACTTGCTCTGCGATAAGGTATATCTCATGAACACTCTTTCTGAATATGTTGTTGTCGACGAGATCCTGTTGCGGGTTGTGTGGAAATATATTTTATTTTGTTGCTTCCGTCGCACATGTTTCCTTCCATAAAACCCAACAGTTGATGAGGGCTAACCTGATACAATCAAAACCCTAGAACCTGATATATACCAAAACCCTAGAGGCCGATATCACTTGGTGATAGCTAGGCCGATACACTAGATGATAGTGAGGTTGATACCCTAGTGTATACTATGGTCGGTACACGAAGTGATAGGGTGGCCGATACACAAAGTGATAGGGTGGCCGACACACAAAGTGATAGGGTGGCCGATACACAAAGTGATTGGGTGGTCGATACCCTAAAGTGAAGTCAAGATGTTATGCTTAAGTGAGGTGAAAATACTATGCTAAAGTGTGAAGAAGGCATTGCACCAAGGTATGGTGAAGGTGATACACCAAGTTATGATTCATGGATGATATCACCTTAAGCACCATAAAATCGATATCACCCTAAGCATCTCTAAACTGATATCACTTTGATGTGCCATGGGCGACACAAGTGATAGTGTCTAGGCCGACACAAGTGATAGTATCTAGGCCGACACAAGTGATAGTGTATAGGCCGACACAAGTGAATGTGTCTGGGTCGACACAAGGGTTAGTGTGTAGGCCAATACACCTTGATGAGTGTAGGTCGATACATGATGAATATGATCAATTGATACACTATGAAGTAATGAAATACATTTTAATAACTGTAGGCTGATAAACCCTAAAGAGGGTCAAGCCAATGTAATAAGTATGTTGAAATAAATATCCTAGTAAAGATGATAGAGAACCTCATACTACTCATATGAGAAAGATAACACTTCATGTTGATAATAAATTGATGATAGTTTATGAGAGTAATTAAGTATACTTGAATACTTATGGCAATAAAATAAGCTCTTATGATGTGAATTAGGGTTTGTTTTAAAATATGAACTTGAAAAAACCTTAATCAGCTACAAGGGGAAACCCTTACCCTAATTATGAGAGGGTTGCATTTTGAATGATTCTCTTTATGGCATGGTGATGATATTTACTTGATATTGCTTTTACCATGAAATCCTAACCATGCAGGTATTACGAGATGTTAAGCATAGCCAGGTATGAGCTATGATAATTTAGCATGATACAAATTAAATAGGCCTTGTGAGCCATGTGAAATACTTGTACAACAAGTATGATATATATATATATATATATATATATATATATGGTTCTGATGACCTAGAGATGATTGTTGCTTGGTAAGAGGTGACATTGTTCAATGATGAACTGAGGGTTTGATACCCAAAACATGTGAACATGATAATGAAAATAATTGAAAGGATGAGATTCTCAGTAATGTGTTCAAGGGATGGGTATAACAAGATGTTCCAACTGATACAAGAATCCTTGCAAAAAGTATTACACTTTTCTTTGTAACATTTATCTATAATTCATGCTTGTAACTTGATTAATGCTAAAAGATGTTATAATGCACTTAACTTATCAAGTGAAACTAAAAATGTAGTTTGCCCTGGCCATAGATCCATTCAGTGTCAGAACTTGTTGAACGGTGAAACGAGCAATTCCTATGGGAAACTCGGAGTGCATATTGTTGAATATGCGGGGTGCAAGTTGAGGTATATCCTTGTATCCTTAACTCACAAGATTGGCTGTGGGCCATACCTTGAACATTAGGATTGGATTTGGGCCATATCTTAATAAGAGTGCAGTTGTAGACCGTGACTCAATATACAATCAGGATTGGTTACAGACCATACTCTGATACAATCAGGATTGACTACGGGTCATACCCTGATGAGGGAACAACTACAAGATGTATCTCTCTAGTGATGAGCCTATATACCCATGCTAGCTAATTGTAGTTTGACTTATAATGTCACTGGTAGTAATCTCATACTGACCGAAGGGGTGAGGTTGTGGATTCTGACTCTTCCATGGACCTTGTATGGCACTGATGCTACCTAATTTAGGTTGGTTGGAGCATGAGCAGTATACCTCATCCCCTCAAGGCATAAGATTGATTGTTGAAAGATGTAATCAATCATGTAGTGTATTTGCTTAAGGATCAAATACCAAAACATTGAATGATACTGCAATTGCTTCTGTATGTTATAGTTGATAAATGTTATACATGTTCTTCATATTCCTTTTAAAAGTGATTATATGATTGATTGCTCAGTCATAGATATTTAAACTACTTAAATGATGATATTTATCTACTCTGCATCATAAGCTTGAGCATTGTGTGCATAAGAGTATGCATAATCATGAGATTGATTATTGAAAGATTGTGTTATCTGTGTAGCATATTTCTCTTGAGATTGGAATATCGAAATATTGAATGGGGCTATAATTGTATTTGTATGACATAATTGGTAGTTGTCATACATGTTGTTCATATTCCTTCTAAAGTGATTACTTGATCTATTGTTCAGTTATAGTTATCTGAACTATTTAGTTATGATAATATTCTACCATGCTCCTAATATATGGTCAAATCTATTTAGTATAGTGCAGCTTTACTTTCTATTCTAATAACAATACATCTGTGATGATAATAATACTATTGGTGGAGAGTATATCTCCCGCTGGGACTTTTATCTCACCCCGTGGGTTCCACAACTTTTTAGGTGGACGTGTACAAGGAGGTGAAATCATGTAGTAGAGAGTGGGTAGTAGAAGCAAGAACAATAGTAACAACTCAGGTTGAGTGTGTTGTTACGTGTCTTGTAGAAATAAGTCGTTTGTGTCATCCCTGTACTCTCAGTTCCTTGGGAGATAGTGCGTAAACAACTTTTATAATCGATCTGAGATTTTGTCGAGAATGCCTCAATGTATAATGTTGCTTTTGTATATGTTCTGGTAAAGCAACTGATATGTCATATCCTTGTGATGTGATGGAACGATGTATGTATGAAATGAACCATGATGTATATATGGCTTTGGTTCTTTCTGTAAAGAGTTTCCTGGTAATGGATCTCTAAGTAAAAATGTTTTAATTTTTAATGATTTTCAGTAATCCGCTGTTAATGGTTATTTTCGCGTAGATTTATGTGATGTCATTGTCAGTTTGATAGTAGTCGTCACAATTTTTGGTATCAGAGCTATAGGTCTATTGAGTCTACAGGGACATAGGACTAAGGTTTTTGAGTCTATTCTAGTGTCCTCCAGTATGTTTAATAGTGACTTTTGCTCACACAAAAGAAAGGATAAAGCTTAAAGATGTTTGGAGAACATGATGAACATATTGCTACACCAAGAGAAGGTGTGAGGGATCAGGCAAGAGAAGAATGAGTGCCTGAGAATCCCCAACCTGATCCAGTCATGCTAGATAACCCTTCTTTTCATGCTCTCATTGGTCATGTTATGACAACAGTGATGCATATAGTGGATCAGACACTAGCAATACAACCTAGGGCACCAATCTCTAATACATAATTTTCGGGTTCTGGTAAGACCTTTGAACGGCTACGTCATGCAGGAGCTAGATATTTGGAACAACTATCCAAGTAGATGCTGATTTGAGGCTCACTGAGTTAGAAAAGGCTTTCAAGATCCTTAGTATCCCATATGTTGACAAAGTCAAGCATGTTGTGAACCTTTTGAAGGGCAGTGCTGGCCACTGGTGGGCCATAGAAGAGGTAAAAATGAATGATGAAGAGGTTGATTGTAAGGAATTTCATCGAGAATTCATCAACAAGTACTTTCCACAAACATACTTAGATGAAAAGATCTCACAGTTTGAGATGATCCGAAATTTTGAGAAAGGATTGAATATTGAGATGTCTCCCTTGACAACTACTTTAGAAAGTAGAGAGATTTGCCACATTCGTGGAATCAGTTAGGAGGATAGAAAGGTTAGTAACTGAGAAACGTGAGGCTGGCTTTAGGAAAGGACATGCCCAATTCCAAGGTCAGAGGTTCGGAAGTTACAAGAAACTAAGGTTTCTTGTGTCGTCAGCACCACAGAGGTTTAGTGCTCAGACGCAGTGGATGTCAAGTAAGGGTAGAGACCGTAGTTTTCTACCTATTGGAGCCCATAGTGCGACATCAATGTCAGTGATAGGGCCGCCTAGGCCACAACAAGATACCTGAGCTTGCCACAAGAGTGAATAGATAGGACATCTGAGGTGGCAGTGTCCAAGAAGAAATAATGAAGTAACCCAACAGTCAAGGCAGAGTTTGTAGGGTTTACAAGGATCACAGTTCAGTGGAACAGGAGGATGTGGATGTGGACATGCATCGCAAATTAGTTCATCTACTCCAGGTAGTAGAGGACGAGGGAGACAGTAGGCGACGACTAGACTCTATGCGTTGAGTCAACCTGAGACACTAGATAACACATAATAGGTAACATGTCAGATATAACTTTTTCATTCATACTTATCTCTCTTTATTCAACATAATAATAATAAGAAGGATAGTTGTTGTTAAGTTTCCTTTGGTTAGTCATTTGGGGACATGAGGAAGAGATGAAGAGGACTAGAATTTATATTCTATCAAGTATTCTCTAATTTTTTGTGATTTCTTCTGTTCATATAAAAGAGGAAGAGGTGTAAAAGAGACACCTGGAGAGAACCAGAGATACTAAATCTTAGAACTTAAAAGAGATATTTAAGGTAAGAAACATGATATAAAACAAAGTGCATACTACCTAAATCTCAATACTTGTGTGCCCTGTCCAGGCATCCAATTATTGAAGAAAAAGTAAGTATGGAACTCTTAGGTTGCTTTCTTTCTGATTACTCTGATCAGGTAGTCATTTTGAAACAACCTAAAGAGCATAACTAAACATGATCATGGTCATAGTACCTAGAACTTACCTTAAAGAAGAAAAGAACTATATCTTAACCTATCAGAGTTTGAATGACTGATGATCATAAGAGAAGAAAATGACACTATAAAACCTGAATTTGAACACAGATAATCTATAAGAGCTCTCTGAAATGGTAATTTCAAGAACTTTATAGAGCAAGAGACAGATGAATCTGTGTCCATAAAGTAAGTCAAGGTGTTAAATACATGTATAAGAGAGAGAACTCCTGACATAAGTATGAAACAAGAAGATAAATAAAAATGAATGAGGAATAAATAAAGTGGAACCTGAGTTAATCTCAGACTAACCTATGAGAATAAGAAAGTATAAAGTGTAATCCTCATGATATGTGAAAGGGAACAAGGAAGATGATCCTTGCTCAATAAAAGAGTATGTAAAGAATAATGATCCTTTCCATGATGTAAAGATGAAAAATGTGGTAAAAAGGAAATGCTCATGAACATGAAGAGAAAAAATCAAAGGAGGAGTAATGACAAGTAGTCATCTTTACAGTTCCTATGCCAATGGCAAGAAAACCAAGATGAAACCAGATTGAATGATACATGAGAAGTGAAAACTCATATAATAACCAAAGAAAGTTGGTAATCTCCTTCTCCCTGTTAGCAATCCATGGATGGTGTTGTGGTAGTAAGGGAAAGTATGTATCCTTTATGTACGTCCTTTATAGGGATGTGATGTTAAAGTGAGTCTCATATCACTTGATATGCATAGTTTTGAGGTGACCTTGAGATGGATACTTGAGAAGTATCAGTTGGGGATTGAACTTTAGTTCCAAGATGGTGACATCTATGAATAATGATGCTTTATGGATCCTCTAAAACAATAGGAAGATTCTTCTAACATGTTTGGAATCAATAGAGATAACTGAGAAGCTGAATGAACATGAATGTGATGTGTTTTGGCATATGTGATGGATACCAAGGTAAAAAAATCCTAGTATCCAAGAGGTCCCAGTGGTATGTGAGATCAAGAAAAAGTTTCATAATGAAAATTCGATGGCTAATACCCTTAAAATAGTAGTATTACCTTTGCCCTTAGATAAATATAATGACTCCCAGGTCTTTGAACCTCCTCTTGTAATGTTACAAGTTGTGAACGTGGCTTAAAAGTTAGGGTTGCCATCCGAGTTGTACAAAGTATATACAATGTTTCTATGTTGAGAAAGTATGACTTGACATAACGTTAACTCTACAAGCCAGAAGTGGTAGAGTTAACTAAGGGTGTATCCTATGTGATACATAATTAGGCACATATTACTCATCATTGGGCACTATTTTGCGATTAAACATACGTTTACGAAAAACACCCAAAAACAAGAGAAAAACAAGGCATAAATGAACATCAAAAATTGATTTTAAGCATATTAGCAAACAAAGATGATCCAAATAGAGACAAGACATATAGGATAAATAACAACTAGCTAGAAGGCAGATCATGTTCATTAAAAGCAGTTATAAGCAATTGATCTAATAAAGTTAAATTTCTCTCTAGCTAGAGGTTTAGTGAAAATGTCCGCCAACTGATTTTCCGTGTCCACATGTGTGATATAGATATCCTTCTTAGCAACGTGATCATGAAGAAAGTGATGGCGAACCTCTATATGTTTAGTTCTACTGTATAATATAGGATTATATGACAAGTTAATTGCACTAGTATTATCACAATAGATAGGAGAAGCATCAAAATGAAAGTTAAAGTCTTGGAGCATTTACTTCATCCATAGGACCTGTGCACAACAACTTATGGCTGTAATGTACTCAACCTCGGTGGTTGATAATGCCACTGTGATCTGTTTCTTGGAGAACCAAGACACCAAGCATGGTTCTAGGAAGAAGCAAGTGTCACTTGTGCACTTTCTATCAATCAAGCAACCTACATAATCGACATCACTATAAGCAGTAAGAGTAAAGTCTCTTGACTTGGGATACCATAGTCCAAAGTTTGGAGTTTTGGCTAAGTACCTTAGAATCCTCTTAACAGCTATAAGATGTGATTTCTTAGGATTTAATTGAAAGCATGCACACAAGCCAACACTAAACATTATATCAGGTCTAGAGGTAGTTAAGTAAAGTAAACTTCCAATCATACCTCTATAGAGATTCTCATATACCTTCTCACCTTCTTCATCTTTATCAAGTTTGGCGGTGTTTGACATGGGTGTGTCCATCGACTTGGTGTTCTCCATCCCAAAGTGCTTAAGTAGTTCATTTTTGTACTTGCCTTGGTTGATGAAGTTCCCATCTTTTGTTTGCTTGATTTGAAAGCCGAGGAAGAATGTGAGCTCACCCATCATACTCATCTCGAATTCACTCTGCATAAGATCACTAAATTCTTTGCAAAGATCAAGGTTTGTTTCACCAAAAAATGATATCATCAACATAGATTTCAATGATAAGAAAATTGTTAGAAGTGTGTTTTAGAAACAAGGTAGAATCCACTTTTCCCATGATATAACAATGATCTAACAAAAAGTTCTATAATTTCTCATACCAAGCCCTTGGTGCTTGTTTGAGTCTATAGAGAGTTTTTTGCAACAAATAAACATGGTTAGGTAGACTATCATGTTCAAAGCCTGAAGTTTGTGCAACGTACACCTCCTCCTCAATTGTACCATTCAAAAACACACTTTTAACATCCATTTGATACAAAAGAAAGTCCTTATGACTAGCTACAAGTGCATATATTTCATCAAAGTCTATACCTTCTTTTTGATTGTAGCCTTGAGCCACTAACCTTGCTTTGTTTCTTACCACTTTGCCACTTTCATCAAGCTTGTTTCGGTAGACCCATTTGGTGTTAATGATCTTTCTTTCACTTGGTCTTCGCACAAGGGTTCAAACTTTGTTCTTCTCAAATTGTTCCAGCTCCTCTTGCATAGATCAGATCCATTCTTCATCCCCAAGAGCTTCCTTGACATTCTTAGGCTCGAGTTGTGAGATGAAAGCGTTGTTGGCTTATTCTTTATTGAATGTAGCCCACATCTTCACTCTTTCAAATGGATCACCTAAAATCGGCTCCTTTGGATGATTCTTTGCAAACCGAGGGGTTGGATCCTTCTTTTCATCATCTTTGTCTTCTTCTTGAGTAGCCACCTCTTTTCCCTTTTGAGAGATGTTGAGATATTTAAGAATAGGAATTACTTCACCTGCAACATCATCATTTGGAACAATATCTTTGGGAATAGAGGGGTTAGTCTTAATAAACTTTACATTAATAGATTCTTCTACTTTAGCAAGATCAACATTAAAAACTCTAAAGCCTTGCTAGTAGTTATATATCCAAGAAAGAAAGCCTTGTACGATTTTGGATCAAACTTGTCACGAGAATCTTTTGTATTCAAAACAAAACAAGGACATCCAAAAATGTGGAAATACTCGATAGAAGGCTTCCTACCACGCCATAGCTCACAGGGGATTTTTTTAGTGAAGGATGAGTAAAAACCCGATTCTGCACAAAACATGAGGTACTGACAGCTTCAGCCTAAAACTTCTTAGGAGTATCATACGCTAGAAGCATAGTCCTAGCCATCTCCTGTAAAGATCTACTCTTCCTCTCTACAACCCCATTTTGTTGAGATGTTCGAGGTGAAGAGATGTTATGTGCATAACCTGATTCATGACAAAAATTCTCAAAAAGCTCATTTTCAAATTCTCCCCCATGGTCACTACAGATGGAAACAATGCAGCGAGAAGCTTCATTCTCAACTCATTTACAAAAGCTCTAGAAAACATCAAGCGTATCACTCTTAGAAATGAGAAAGAAGGTCCAAGTATATCTAGAGAAATCATCGACAATAACAAGGCAATACTTGGAACCACGAAGCGATTGAGTTCTCATTGGTCCAAATAGATCAATGTGAAGAAGCTCAAGAGCTCTCTTAGTACTAATGACTCCTTTAGATTTGAAGGAGGACTTGGTTTGATTTCCTTGGGTACAAGGTTGGCATTCCTCATCCTTTTCAAAATCCAATTTAGGAAGTCCCTTGATCAAGTCCTTTTTGCTCAACTTCTTCAACTGATGCATGTTTACATGACCAAGCTGGCGGCGCCAAAGATAAATATCATTCGAGTTGACTACTAGGCATCTACTAACAACATGCTTAATAGAGTTAAGAACAATAACATAAAGATTACCACTTCTAGTTCCCTTATATATAACTTGATAGGTGAGAGAATCTAGAATCAAGCATTCAAAAGAAGTAAATAGTACAAGGTAACCATTATCACAAATTTGACTAATACTAATTAAGTTGTGATGTAGGCCATCTACAAAAAGAACATTCTTGATACATAAGGATTCACCTACATCACCCTCCCCTTTGACTTTACCTTTCTTGTTGTCCCCAAAGGTGACTGATCATCCTTTCTTTTTGGTGAAATTGTTGAAATGGCTTATGTCACCGGTCATGTGCTTTGTGCAACCACTATCAACAATCCATTTACCCTTTTCCTGCAAGAAAGGAGAATGTCGATTCCCAACTTAAACTTTGGGATCCGGAGTTAGCTTGGGGACCCATTTCATCTTTGGGTTGGTCCCCTTGGGCTTATAAGGACAATAAGTAGAGTAATGATCATCACATTTGCAATAAGAACAAGCCATAGGATTCTTAGTGCTGAAAGACTCTCCTACAAAGAAAGAGGTCTCCTTGCTCTTTTTCTTACCTTTGGCTTTGCTCTTGCCCTTTGATGCTCCCCTTTCAAATCCCAAACCATTAGTACCACTTTGTTTGGTAGAATGGTCAAGGATTTCATTTAGGGAGTTCTTTCCTTTGAGGAATTTCTATAGGGATGATCTCAATCTATGGTTAGCATCATTCAAATAAACAATAGTAGAATATAAACTACATATGTCATCCCTAGCATGCATAAGATCAACCTCAAGACATAAAGCTTTCGTTAAATATGAGTCTTTTTCAAGATAGATGGAAGCAACATTAACACTAAGCAATAAAGGTCTAGAAAATAGATCATTTACTTGAGAAATCAACCTAGCATTTTCAGATTTAAGCATTTGAATCTCTTTGAGATAGACATCTCTCTCTTCTCTATGAGCATCAATAAGGAGCTTAAATTCAGCATTTTCAGTTTTAAGCAATTCAAGCTCTTTAAGGCAATTTTGGTTTTCTTCCTTAAGATTCTCAATGTTCTTAAGGTAGATACCATTCTCAACTTCAACCCCATTTCATTGGAGTTCAAGATCAAGGTATTGCCCTTGCAAATTATCAATACTCTCAAGGTTGATTTTCTCATTCAATTCAAGAATTTCAAGCTTAGCATAAAGATAATCAATAATTTTTTCTAGCCGTTTTCTTTTAGATTTACATTTAGAAAAAGATGAACGGGTGGAAATAAGCATGTCAATAATAGCTTCCTTAGATAATTCATGCAAGCTTACCGCGCTTACCTCACTTACCTCACCAATATCTTCACTAGTAGAGGCCATGAGGGCAATGTGGCACTCTCTGTCTTCTTCCAAGCTTGAGCTGCTTGAAGATGAAGCTTCCCAAGTTGCATGAGTTGTACTCTTGTGTCTCTTCTCCTTCTTGTCCTTACTCTTATATTTGCTTTCCTTCTTGTATTCCTCTTCCTTCTTTGAGCTGCCCTTGTGGTGTGACTTTCTTGACTTGGGGCATTCACTCTTGTAGTGCCCCTTTTGGCCACAATTGTAGCATCTCGAAGTAGAAGAGGAGGAGGCTTGATTTCCCTTGAAGTGTTTGCCCTTGATGTAGTTGGCTTCATGCTCACTAGGGCCTTCATCTTCACTAGAGGAGGAGGGAGAAGTCTGACAAGCAAGTTGTTGTTGAAGGATGACAACCTCCACTTGTACTTTGAAAGCACTATCTTTGATCTTCTTGGCTTCCTTCTCTTCTTGCTTTGCTTCTTCTTCTTGCTTGTCAAGTCTAGGCTCATGAGCTTGAAGATTACCAATGAGTTCTTCAGTTGGGATGCCACCAAGACTCCTCACTTCTTCAATGGAGGTGACCTTTGACTCCCATCTCTTTGGTAGAGTCCTCAATATCTTGGAGTTGATTACACCTCTATCCAAAGTGTTGCCCAATGCAGCCAACCCATTGATCATGACATTGAGTCTTGAGTACATCTCCGCAATCCCTTCTTTCTTACCCATCTTGAATTTCTCTAGAAGGTTGTTCAACATGTAGATCTTTGTCTCCTTGACTTGCTTTATTCCTTCATAGGTAATGCACATCTTGTCCCAAATCTCATAGGCGGTGTCCCAAGATGAGATCTGGTTGAACTATGTAGGGGTGAGAGATGCATAGAGGATGCTAATTGCCTTGGCATTGAGTTGGGCTTCTTTGAGTGCAGCTTCATTCCATGTTGCAACAGCTCCGGATAGCTCCTTGTAAGGTGTGACCATCACCTTCTACATGTCAAAGTTCATCCCTTGAATGTAGAACTACATACACCTCTTCTAATAGAGGAAGTTGGTGCCATCAAAGACCAGAGGACACATGCAGAAGCCTCCCTCTAGATTGAGAGAACCAAGTAGGTTGTTTCCCATCTTCTTGTCTTGTGGGATATTGTTAGAGAAGATCCTTAGCTCTGATACCACTTGCTGGATCTAAGGGCTCTAGGGGCGGGGGTGAAGAGAGCTACAAAATTTCTCACAAAATAGATTAGACCTTCGAATTATACCAAGTTTAAATCAATAGCTCAATTACAATTTGAAGTCCTATATAACAAGCATAGCAAGGGTGAGAGAGATTAATAGCAAGCACTTGAAATAGGGATGTAGAGTGGTTCCACACTTCAAACTAGAAGTGAGTCAGTCCACTACCTAGAGAGGTCAACCTCTAGGACTTTGCAAGTGCTTTTTCTCTATATTATCACTGATAAGAGTTACAACACAAGACCACCAAAGGACTTACCCATACAATCCCAAGGAGATATCCACCTTACTAAAGGACTTACCCACTTAGCTTGAGTCTTTAGCCTTCGCCAACGTCTTACCCACTCAAGATCAAGTCTTCTGCCTTGAAGGACTTTGCTTCTCCTCTTGGATCTTCAGCCTTTGCCTTCTCCTACACCTAGAGAAGATCACCACCTCTTCATCAACCTTGAAGAGAACCAGATACAACTCCTTCTTCACTCGATAGAGCTTGCTTCACCTTTTGTTCATGTAGGAAGAGTGATAGGGAAGTAGGAGAAAATGAGAGTTTTACATGCACAAGGGCGGAAGTCTCTTACGATATGCCTAACTCACTCACAAATCATGAAATGAAGTGTAAACTAGAGAGAGAAAGGGGCTCAAGGAGTAGTAGCACACTCGACTATAGCAAGAACCTTGAATATCTTGAATGAGAAAACTTGGAATGAACTCCAAGGGGTCCTATTTATAGCTGGGGGTGCTCCCTTGAGTTGGGGAACACTTGGGGTCAAAAAATAGTCATTTTCCACAAAGAAATGGATCTATTTTCACCCAACACAAGTCACCAATGGTTATATTCACTTTTTCTGCATTTTCCGTACAGTGCATTCGGTCGAGTTTCAATAAAGGTAATTTGACCAATCAACTAAAAGACAAAGCCAATTTTCAAACTATTAGTTGAGTTTGTTCTGTGGAACTCGAACGATGAGCTAAAATTGAGTTTGCTCAATGAGTCGATCGAGTTCTGTGAATGCACAACTTGATTGATGGGTCATCTGCAGAAAATCTGTCATAGGATCGGTCAAGATTGTAACTCGACCGATGAACAACCTGTGATCAATTTTCTAAATTGACTTTTGGGTGATTAAAACTTAGTATAAAGTGTTTCACATAATTTTCTCATCTTAGTTACTAGTCATATCATCAATACAAGTGATTACAAAAATCTTCTAAGGTCATTTGAAGTGATTTCCTAATTAGCACACTTGCATTGCATTTGACTTGAACTTGGACAAGCTAGGGATTGTGTAATTTGATCCTTTTCATGTACCTAAATCCTGAAATCAATCTTGAACAAACATATTAGATACATATGAATGGAATGGTTGAGTCATTATCAAAATATGTACAATGTATAACCTTTAGGTCAACAATACTTATATAATTTACATATCTGTATACGAAGCCTCATTCTCTGTCTCTAGGGTTTGGTCCTCCCAAGGTCATCAAGCCTCTAGGGCTAGTGTATACAGTAATTTGATTCACTCAAATTTTGACATATCACATAAATATTCCTTGTAATTTCTCATGTCCTGGATTTTAGATTCCCAACCCTTTACTTCAAGGTCTTACTCTCTCAAGAGTTAACCCTATATCTGGTCATAGTACTAGGGGTCATCTATCTTATTTTATACGGAGGAGCATACGCCCACTCATATTATGAAATCCCAAAACTAAAGTCAAATTCTCAAATCTGACTGAGGTCATCATGAGTCATGTCACCACATTATTGAACTCCTCACCCATTCCATCTAGTATGTCAATCTCATAAGCCATCTGGCATAAACCCTTCTGGCTTAGGACGAATCCCTTTTTCCAGTCTTGATGTCACTTTCTTTCATTTATTATGCATGTCTATTTGTACTTGTGTGGGGACACACTCCTTGTTAGGTTTATACTTTTTGGTCCTAACTGGATCTTATGGTTCACTCTCTCATAGGTCTCTCCTCCACTCTTGGGTTTACCCACCTTAGGTCGGGACACTAATCCTAAAAGTTGCACTAAAGGGTCTCATATTTTCCTCATTACATACTCACTTATTTACCTTTCTTGGTATGTATGTTCAACCGCATTCATACCTTACATGTGTTACTCTACGTGCATGGATGAAATCCTCATATTTTCCATCATTTAAGATTTCAGTTAGGATTAATTACTTTATAGTTTCTAACCACTCTAAAAATTATGTCCATGACATCTTGTTTACGTGTATTTTAATGTTTGGTGGAGGATGCCTTAATCCTTATCATCAATAACCTCATACTCAGGAGGAGGTGGAGAGAGAGAAAACTTTAGGTACTTAGGGTTTGTTAAGTGAAAAATGGATAAAGAAGGGACAAAAGTGGATGAGAAATCCTAGAGGTATCTTATTTCGAATGTGATCCTCAACTTTGGCCACACAGGAAACACGGGCCCAGGAGTCCTCATAAACTGACCAGTGGAGTAGAGGAAAATATTTCCAACCCCCATATCGTGGTCCATTCTAGACACCTCTTGGAAAACACTCTAATAAATCCCTTTGGGGTCTACTAAATTTGTAAAATTTAATAATTATTAGGGATTATATGGAAAACTAGGCTCTGATGCCAAATGTAATGACCCCATTCTCCATCAACCCCCAATTAAGTAAGGCCAAGAAACTGAGAGACGTTATCCCAAAAGTAGGACCATATGGTTTTGCACATAATAAAAAATAATTAATAAATTCTACTAAACAAACTGAGTTTGGTACAAGATAAAAAATCTTTTTATAAAAGCTTACAAATACGGGTTCTAGGATAACACCCAAGAAAGACATTCCATCAATCTATATCCTCATGGCTTTACTTTGTTTGTTTGCTTTCAATGCCCTCTTTTCTTGAATGTCTATTTTCCATCAAGTAATAGATTATCCTAAAAACTTTGACAATCAAAACATGTGGTCAGTATAACAAGTTATACCGGTATGTGGGGGAAACAAAACATCACAAGTAATGGTAACAACCTAATTCAAAAATTATTATTTAACAAATCAAATCTAAAGTTTTCATCATTACTACCCAATCTAGGTGTCTCCACCATCTTTCATAACCCCTCAGGACATCATACTGCTGTATTGACAGTCTTCCCCTATTCAGGAGGATGACTTTATCATGTCTCCCCCTATTTAGGTGGGTGACTTCTCATGTACCCCCTATTCATACTGGTACCAATTGTGCCTTCCCCTATTCAAGCAGATCTATTCAGGCAGATGGCCTTTCCATAGATCCAGAGGTGATCGAGAAATGAGCTAGTCATTTCCATATATAATGTGATAGTCTTAGTCACTTTATAGTTTGCAAGGAAGTAAAGTTCATCCAATAGTCATATATTTGCAAACCATGCATAGAAACCCGAGAAAGCCACGTGAAACTAAATTGATTACTCATAGGCACAACCACATCCCTGTCTCAGGAGTATTTGTAGTCCAAATAAGAATAAGTAAGATTAACCACACAATCAACCAAGCAAGTCAACCTAAAATTTAAGGCATAACACCCACATGTCATTATTCTAAAATGTATCAAAGGACTGACTTGGTTCTCAAGTTAAGTTCTTAAGTCCACTTTCTTATGTCATTATCCATAATACTCTATCAGTCCATTTATTGCTCTTTTTCACTTTCTCAATCCACAAACCCTACTTTTAGGTTCCATACACAAGATT
The DNA here is from genome assembly GCA_963693085.1 of Alisma plantago-aquatica. NCBI lineage: Eukaryota > Viridiplantae > Streptophyta > Magnoliopsida > Alismatales > Alismataceae > Alisma > Alisma plantago-aquatica. Next base: position 114,228,863 of record OY856415.1, on the reverse strand, counting down.
GTGCTACAAAATGTGTCTTTTATATAAAAGTCCCCATCTTCATCTTTTAAAGTCAAATTAGGGTTAGAGAGATAGAAAGATAGATTTTTAGCACTTTTATGTCCATTGGGTTTACAAACCCTAGCTCCCATCATAAAAGGTACTCTTAATCACAAAGAAACCCTAATCCTTCAAATTTTAGATAATGATGTTCATATGAGTCCAAGGTATTCCTTTTATTCATAAGAGACCAATCTTAGATTAATAACATAAAATAAGTCTATTAGATTCATCAATGCTAAAAATTTAGGGTTTTGACCCAATTAGTCACTTTAAAGATAACAACTTTTAACACTTTTCGAATTGGAAGCAGATATAGGTTAAGATTATATTTTTATTGAAATCCTTGTTTTTTCTGAGTAGAATTCATATATTTTTGTTACTTTTGGATAATCCTACGATTTACTTTGATTTTATTCCAAATTATTTACCTTTGGCCAATAGCGGGCTGCCATGTCAATAAATTTGGGCCTTTTTCCTTTTCCACACGGCTTGGCCTCGACGAATAGGGTACAACCATGGGGCGGCTCGCTCCATGCGAGCAAGGCCTTGAGTTAGGGTTGAAATATGTTTCTACTCCTAGTATCCTTGAGTCTGGGACTTGTTTGCGATGGGGCAACATCATAATTCTTCCCTTCCTCATCTTCAACCTCATGAGTTCCTTCTTCTACAAGCAGTTCCCAACTGTGGTCAACCTGGTCATTGATTTTTCATATATCGCCTCCCCAACAACTGGTGAAGGACCAGAAACGGACGTCGCTCCTTGCCGAAGTCGAAGGTGGCGCCAATTGTTTGGGTGAAGGTCTGAGTAGAGAGGAAGGAGAGGCTGTGCTCAGGTGGATAGGTGAGAAGAAAAGAATGGTAAAAAGAATACCAATGATGCAATCGGAAGCAATGGCGACTTTGTTTGGTCTTGTGGAGACTCACAAAGGGATTTGTGGGATTGTAGAGGTTCTGCACCCCTATATTAATACCCAACCTTGCCAACAGGTTCGTCTCTGAAGGAGGATTTGGGGAATCCTTCTAAACACCTCAAATCTAGGTCAAACCTAGGGTAGGCTGGTTTGAGTTGGCCACATGAAGCCAAGAAAACTCTTCCCAATCATGCTCATGCACTGATCATCGAGAAAAACCATCTAGAAATCTTGGGTTTTCTATTCCTTCTTTCCTAAAGGGGGTCATGGTAGGAGAGAATGGGTCAGTCGTTGTTTGCTAATCCGATGGTCTCACTCCACATGACACATCCAACTAAGTCGGGTGCATTAAATTGATTTCCAAATAGGGTATTATGTATTAATTGTAATTAAATTCCTTCTTCTTGAATTTCTCTAGGCTACTAGGAACATTATTTTTAATTTAAATTTGGAGGGCAAGTCATCATTAACTTTCCCGACGTTCATCTAATATTTGGGAGTTATTGGAATAGCTTAATTAGTCAGATCTTGTTCTTCTAGAAAATCCTTTAATTATTTATTCACACTACATGGAAAACTCCTTTTTCTCTCAAATTTTAAGGGTAAGTCTTTATCATCTTTATCTAGGTGTGTGCAAACATTTGGAACAGAACTCAAAAAGAAGAACACCTTTTTTTTAACATGCAAGTCATCCACTTATAAGGCATATATTACGTCTATAAAACATATATTTTTTCTTTCTTTCCTTTCTATTTTCTTTATTTCAATTTTTATTAGGAGGCATGTGAAACTGAAAGTCATCCTATTGTGGCTACCTATGCCACTTTTAGATAATTCCCCCTTATTCTTAAACATATGCACTCATTACGTATTTTCTTTTTGTCTTTTCCTTCTTGTGGGTTTTTCTCTTGTCCTTCACCTTTTTAACCTTCATTGGCTTAATAGGACAGGGAAAACACAAAATCCTTTATTCAAGGTAGTTTTGCAAGGAAACCCAAATTGTAAAATAATGCACACAAATCATCAAGTAAGTCCTTTCTCATAAAATATTCGCATAAAAATACAATCAAAATTGAGGTTATAATAGGAAAGGAATAGAGGAAAATCCCTTCGGTCCAGAGGAAGAAGAAGCAATTGTGTGATAAGACAATTTTGCTAATGGAAGTTCACTATTGCCTTCTTTATGCTTGATTACTATGAATATATGTTAGATTGTTAATTACTGTGAGAGTCAGACTAACAATTGTAGAACCATTATTGACACAACCAACAACACATTGAAAGAGTGGGATAACCTATGTGAGGTTGAGTCTCAAGAGAACAATCAATATATTGGGAGGATTGTGAAAATACATCTAAAATCTACTTAAGTGCCACAACAAGTCTCTCATTCCCTAAAGTGGAGAGGACAAAATAGAACCATAGGATCAAGGATGGAAGAGCACAACCTTTATCTTAAGGCCCCAGTGGTTTTCTAACCTAAAATAATTTCTTAACAGGATCAATATTCTACAAAAAACACTCATGGTTGTGGCTAGGACAAGGAAAAATTGCATGGTCATGGTCATGACAACTATAAGAGGTTCTCTAGAAGCTATGATCCTCAAATGAATATTGAAACCAATAGTCAAATATTTGTGACACCATTACTAGGATGAAATACACATAACACCAAGAGTGATGTCTGCTTGGGTCAACCTGGCACAAGAAAGATAAGACACTAAAGAAGAGGTCAAAATCCCTTTGTGGCTATCCATGCCTCATCGTTGGAAAAGAGATAAGATCAATATTCAAATGGACTAACTTGGGAGCAACAAGTTGGGAACCCTCATTAGACAAACCCCCTTCAATTCTCATTATATCAAGATTTCATACTAAGACCTTGAGCATCAATGTCAAAAACACAAAGACCCACAAAATGTGGGCACCTCTCAAAAACAAAGCAAATCATGTATCATAAATGACGCACCAAACAATCACACATATGCTTCTGATCGATCACACCAGTGATGGATATCGGGAGTAGAGCCCATTGGGGTGTTTTAGAACACCTGGCACCTTGGACCAACTGGGTAGGGAGTTTTCATTTATATGCCCATTACATGTCATGACTTTAGCCTCTGGAGTGACATCCAGATTTAGTAGATCCCCAATTTATCTTTGCTCCTAGAATTAGGAGTCCTCTTTTGGTAGAACAATCCATGAATGTGTGAAGGAAGGAATCATCTACAAGTAGGAGATCAAAGTGCATGAATCTTGAAAATTCTTAGGGGTTTCAACCCTATGACTCCAATTAGGAAACTGGACAAGGAGGAGGTGACACATTGATGTCATTTTCTTTAAAAAAATTTGCTTAAACTCATAACCATCCTCAAAATGTTGAAGACATAGGAAAGAATTGTAGATCGATATAGATCATCTGATCTATCGAAGGAGGCTTATAATGACAAGTAGCACAAAATTAACTAGGACCTAGGTCCAAATGTGTAAGACCCCTGACCTAGTTTAATGATTAAACATGCTTGTTTGATTTAATTAGGTGCTTAGTTTTGTAGTTAAACATTAGTTTATGTTTTGAGATCATTTGACAAAGATATATTTCAAATTTTGTCCAAATCAGACTTTGTCTGCTCAAGTTTTGCTAATTTATGTACTTGTGTGGACCTTTATACAATTTTCCATTTTTAGGGATCTGACTACAATTTTAAAATAGTTATATTTTGCTTCATGGTATGCTTCATAATCTGATAAAGCTTGTCTTATTTGAATTCTTTACAACCTTATTGCATAAAGGTATCAAACCTTGATGTTTGTTTTGTGTGGAAGTGAACGTATTTGCACCTACTTATGCTTGTTTGGGTTCAACAACCTATGGTTTTACTTGAGGGATGTCAACTGATGGTTTCACTGGGTGTGCAAACTGATGGTTTTCCATGAGGGCCACAACTCGATGGTTGCACTGGTTTGCAAACCAATGGTTTTACTTGCGGGATGCAATTTGATAGTTGCAATTGTTTGCAAACCAATGGTTTTCCTAGAGGACTGCAATTCGATGGTTGTACTAGTTTACAAACCAATGGTTTTTCTTGAGGGTTGCAACTTGATGGTTGCACTACTTTGCAAACCAATGGTTTTCCTCAAGGGCTATAAACTGATGGTTGTTCTGGCTATGCAAAGAGATGGTAAACTTGGCCTTCGACCAGCAGTAAAGAAGTTTTGACCTTTAGCCTCTTTTCTATCTCCTTATAGATACAAATACCCCTCCCCTCTTCCCTCAAATGAACCTTTCTATCCCAAACCTGCTCTTGCTATTGTAGAACATCCAAAACCATCAGTCGATGAAGGTGGAGCTTCTCGAGGTTGAATCCTTGCTAGATCGTGGTTGCATGTTGTTGTAGGACTGAGATCTAATTCTTCTAGGATGGATCAAAGCTTTCTTGCCTAGTTTCTTGCTTTGTGCACGTAAGATCTTCTTTTGTAATATTGTTTTCTTATTTCTTCTCTCTTTTTCCATGGACATAATTCATGGTGTTTCTTTCTGAAAACTTGATCATATGGATGAAGAACCCTCTTTCTTCTTTATTTTGCCCTAGATCTACCTCGTTCTTGAAGATAGGAGCTATCTTGAAGATTTTGGAGTATAGAGATCAAGTTTTTCCTTCCTTTCTTCAATATTTCTTGCAGTTTGGACATTCATCTTCACCTTAAGGTGAGTGATATAATTTCTAGCACATTTCTTGCCTACTCATAACTTGTTTTAGGTAAATCGTATTCTAGAAAACATGTAATATGAGAAAAGATGTCATTTTGTGCATTGTTTGATATGAGAATGATGATGATACAAGTTTTTAAGTGTTCTTTATACACTGTGAACGTTTCTTCTTCTTTATATGAGGTTTTATTGAACATGGAATGCCTAAAATATGATAATATTAGTGTTATGACTTCTAAAAATGTCATATATGTTATGTTTTGGTACCCGATGTACATAACTCTAACCTACACTTTAAACCTTGCTATATAGGGGTTAACCGATGGTGCTTATTGTTTGTATGTATGCCCATAGAGCCAATCATATGATGATTGTAATGGGGCATCATATACTTGATTTGATAATGATAAAGGTGATTCCATCTATTATTTCTATCTCAACCATGAGATGATGACACATATTAATAGATGTCTAAAGAATGATGTTACTCGATGACATATGGCTTCAGATTGAGGACTTTAACAATGAGATCATATGTATGATAAGAGTACATGAATTCTTGTTATGTCCCCAGTCATATATAATTGTGGAAGCAAAATGGGCAATAGGAATGCATAAGACTAGATATCAAGTCAAACACACAGGTACATATTAGAGAATAGTGTATCAGACAGCCTACCTTGAGAGTTATACATGGAGACCATGGAATGGTAGTCAGAATTAGCTCTCGTTGCGATAGTGGTGGTTGTGATTCTTAGACATGAAGTCACTACATTCATCACATGTTGTTCAATGTATTAGACATCATCCAATGTGACCTTGAATAAGGGTTGCCATAAAGGTGATGCGCAAGTGCATTATGACACATGGGGATTGAGTGTGAGTGATGTAGATGGGATTTGTCCCTCCTATAAGAGCTTGATATCCAGTCCACTTGATAAGCAAGACTAAGAAATGTATGGCCATACTCATGTGATTCAATATGTGATATGTGAACTCATATGCATCTCATACAGTCTTCTCTAGTCCAATAAACATGGATTGAACATTGAGAGGATGACAATTCCATGCCTCAAGTTCAATCTGGATATCAGAGAAAAAGAAACTATACGATCACGGTAACACTGATCATGTAATCTAGGTTGAAGCTGTTCTCCAACTTTCCATATTAATTCGATAGTAATGATGTGTTGCTAGATACTGCTCATTGCTTGTGATGTCATAAATTGACATTCACTACAAACACAATTAGGGAGCTATAGAGTCACACACATAGGATGCACTTGCAATAGGAGTTTATTCATGAATGGTGTTTAACTTGATTACTAAAGTGTTTTAGTATTCAACTTAAACAACAATGGTTTGAAATTGACTGACTGGACTGTAAATTAACCAGTTCAAGTGTTAAACCGATCGATTCAAGTGTTAGGTCAATTGGAAGTTGCATTGGCTGAATATTGGTTGAACCAAGGCAAGACCCGACTGGTTCATTTAGTGAGTTGATTGGCTCATTGCCTAAAACAATCAGTTCAAGAGTTAAACCATCCAATTCAGTGATCAATTCGATTGGATCAATGATTGATGCTGACATCATGTTTTATATTAATCAAATATTGAATGCCAATCTGATTTAAAATAGGAAAGCACATGAACTAACCAGTTAAAGACATGAACAAATCGGTTCACCTGTGAACTGACAGGTTCAGCAGTGTACCAACTGATTCAACATTCGTAACTTCTAGAAAATTCATGAAATTCCATCTCTTTGACTCTCAGATCTATTAGAAACCATGACCATGTCCCTCCTATAAATAGAGGGGTACTGGGGGATCACCGTACACAATAATAACCTTTGACAATTGTTGTCCTCTTTGGTTGTGGTAACCAGAGAGCCTGAGCAAGTCCTACCCATAAAAGGGAGGGATAGCAAGGGAGAGACAACTGGGAGAGCAATTCGATACTAGCACACTGATGTTCGAAGGACAACTCCTTCCTGTTGGCTTTGGTAGCACAACATGGAGTTCCCGGTGGTCCGGGTGGACTACTACAGAGGTGAGGAGGTCGTTGCCACCTGCTAGGAGGATGCCATCAACCGTCGTCTTTGGTGTTGCACCAGGAGGTCATTGTCGATGACTACTTGAGTGATGCCTAGAGAAGAAGCACACTATTGTAAGGATAAGTCACTAGACTTGCTCCAGGACTAGGTATATCTCTTTCAACCTTCTTTCCTAGATACATTGTTGTTGACGCAATCTGTTAATTTGAGAATCGAGCATTAAAATTTTTATTTTCACTACCTTATCTGTCACCCTAATTTCCCAATAGTTATTATGCTTTTATTCATTATTTGGGTGTTGAAATGATAATTGGATGAAATCATAATACTGAAAGTAGCTCATTCATGTTGTGATATATAAATGCCTAATTCTTGGAAATATCATAACTTTTATGTCTGATGGACTTTTATGCTAAATATTTTGGAGATATCTTATCTGTGACTCATTAGACGTTTGGTAAAATTTGAGAGGATAACGATGTTCCTCCAGGAATTTATTATTGGTTCTTCTAAATAACATTTTGGGTTGTTATGCACCCTTATTTGGGATTTAGTCCTTTTATGGTTGGGAATGGATGAAATATACCATGATGGAGTAATATGGAACATATTTCATATGTTTTATATCTTTGGAAATTGGATTCAACAATTTATTTTGTAAGCATACTTAGGAGCTTGTGTGTAACTTGGTTTATGTAGTTGAAATACTTATACAACATATATAATGAAGTGTAACCCTAATCATGTAGAACCTTGAGATCGTAGATCATCTCAGTGTCATAAATTACTAGATAGTGAAATGAGTAATACCAAGAGGAGCTCGTAGTCATATATTGTTGAGTATATGTGGGTGTAGAGAGAGTATATCTCTACCATCCAGATACCAAGGTTTTGGATAGCAGTCGAGGTAGTGTCTTAGAGTTGATATGTGTTGAGAGTGACTACGGTTGTGACTCAGATTTTGAGGGTTTATACCTTTGTTTCTAGTGTCATGGCCTATGTACCTAGGATGGACTAAGTTGTTTGGTAGTTGAGCCGATGTGCCACTACAGTTGTTACTCGTACTAATTAAGGGGAAGGGATCTTAGGATTTTGGAGATCCTAGATCTTATATGTGGCTGATTATGACCTCACATTGTTTAGCTAGTAGTTTGAGTGGTACTCCTCAAACTACCCAAGGCTTAATAAAATATATACTTCATCCTTGTACCCTATTTGTTAAGATTATTTGGCGAATCACATTGCATGATGATCCTTGCTATGATTCTTTTTATTTATAGGTGTATTATAATGTGGTAAGTGAAATCAATTGTACTTATGATTCTAGCTATGTGTGATCTTTTTTGCATAAATTATATAATCCTTCAAATCTGTAATATTATCTACTTTAATTGTTTAAGTTACATAATCTTTCTATAAGAAACAGATGTTTTTAGAAGTTATATCTTTCGCTGGGACATAGGTCTCACCTCGTGGGTTACTACATCTTTTAGGTGATTGTCGGTAGTGCCTTCAGACCTGTGGTAGTGAGGAGGACCAGTTTGGAGATCTATAGACGAAGAAGGTTGGTGGGTTGTTTAGTGAGTTTTCGAATCATCAATGTACTCTTAGGTTTGGGCAGGGAAGTTTTGTAGATGATCTACATCAACTCAAGATTTTGGTAGTATACTCATTTTTTGTACATGTTCTAAATATGTGGACACTATCTTTGGTATATAGTCTGTGGTTGCGACCACATAATAGATGTAAAGATGCATGGTATGATTGTATATATATGCAAGATGTTGGACCTCTGTGTAGATGTTATTTGACATGTTTAGAAAGTTTATTTTGATTGTAATTATGTACCTTTATGGTAATATGATTGATTAATGTTTGATTGGTGATTTGGTTTTGAGTAATCTCATTTAGCGTGGCAAGTTATTACATTTGGTGGTATCAGAGCTTTAGGTTTGTTGAGTCTATTGGGACATAGGACTTAGGTTGTTGTATCTGATCTTATGTGATCTAACATATTTGACCATGGTTTATGTTTGTGCAGATGTATCTATAGAATGTAAAGAACATGTAGAGACAGCTTTGTGGAGCCAGGAAGTGGTGGTAGGAAACTGAGAGATGGAGGAAGAGTACTGAGACAGGGCTAGAACAGCCCGTATCACCTCCATATGACCCTTTGACCATGGTTGATCCAACTTTTGAGTCTATGTTTGGACAACTTATGGAAACGATTATGCACCTACCAGAAAGGGCGCCTACACCTCAAGCAAAGGCTCCTATTCCCAATGAGGAATCTTTAGGTCCATGGAATAGCTTTGAGAGGCTAAAGAGAGTACTAGAAACAAAGTACAAGGGCATATAAGAACCATCTAATGCAAATATGTGGGTGATAGAGCTAGAAAAGGCATTTAGGATTCTGAGCATCTTTGAGGAGGATAAGGTGAAGCATGCGATCTACCTTATGAAGGGTACTACTGGCCATTGTTGGTCCATAGATGAGGAGAAGAGACCATGTCAAGTAGTTAGTTGAGAGGAGTTTTGACAAGAGTTTGTCATCCATTACTTCTTGGAGATGTATTTGGGGGAGAAGATGGTTTAATTTGAATAGTTTGTCAAGGATCATGGCCTATTAATGACTCCAAGGTGAAGTTCATGGAGCTTTTGAGATTATATCCTCACATTGAAACCATGGTGAAGGAGAGGATCAGAAGGTTTAAGAAGGGTTAGAACACTAAGTTGGCAAGGACAACATTTTCTCTAGAGATCTGAGAGAAGTTTTCCACATTTGTGGAGTCCCTGAGGAGGATAGAGAGGACAATTATGGAGTAGGGAGAGGCCAATTCTAGGAAGAGGTCTGCTTGGTTCCAAGGATCGCCATCTGGCAGCTTCAAGAAGCTGAGGTTTTCTTCACCACAATACCAGCGGAGGTCAACTTTTTTGGAACCAATGATACGGGTGCAGTCAGAGTGATCCCCTAGTAAAGGGAGAGGTCGCAATTTTTTGTCAGTAGGGGAAAATCGTTCAGGTTCACTATCTATGACAGGGCCATCTAGGTTGTAGTATGATACAAGGACATGCTTCAAGTGTGGTTAGGTTGGGCATTTGAGATGGCCTTGCCCCATCAAGAACGAGGAGGTTACACAATAGCTGAGGTAGAACCAATATGGCTCACAGTAGCAACAATAAAGTAGTGGTGGTGGTAGAGGGTGTGGCTAGTTTTTTCATGCAGATCTTCAGGTCCATCTAGAAGAGGTCAAGGAGGATAATAGACGACAAATAGATTGTACTCTATGAGTCAGCTAGAAGGAGTAGTCAACCTGCGGGTCATGACAGGTTATATGAAACTATTTAATTCTGACTTATCTGCTTCTTCCTTTCTATCTATTTTGGTTGACCCGAGTGTGATGCACTCATTTATCTCCACATAGGTGATAAATAGTTATAATTTTCCTATATGTAGTAGAACCAATATCCTCTAGTTGGAAATGCCTTTGGTTGGTTCTTCAGTGTTGCGGGAGGTGTGTCCATCTTGCATTCTTTTTTTCTCGAGATGCAACATTCAAAGGGATCTTATGCCACTTGATATGCATGGTTTCAATGTGATTCTAGGGATAAAGATAACTATAAGGTTGTTTTGGATTATAGTTTCAAAGTTGTGACATTTTTTGATGGGGATGTCTCTTGGACTTTCTAAGGAGATAAGAAGATTCTTCCTACCCATCAAGTGTTGGTTGTGATAGCAGAGAAGTTGATGAGACAAGGATGTGAAGCTTTCTTAGCTCATGTAGTGGATAACAAGGTGAGAAGTCCTAATATCCAGGATGTATCTATAGTGCACGAGTTTTAGGATGTTTTCCCAGATGAGTTTCCTAGTTTTCCACCCCCTAGACAGATTGATTTTGAAATCAATCCAGTTCATGGTAAGAAACCCATAGCACAAGCACCCTATCAGATGGCACCATATTAGATGAAGGAGTTGAAGAAATAGTTACAAGAGTTGTTGGAGAAATTTTTCACATGACTTAGCACTTCCTCTTGGGGTTCTCCAGTGTTGTTTGTGAAAAAGGATGGTTCAATGAGGCTTTGCATAGATTACCAAAAGTTGAACAAGGTCACAATGAAGAACAAATATTTATTGTTGAGGATAGATGATATTTTTGAATAGTTGAGAGGTGATATAGTGTTCTCTAAAAGGATCAAGGCAGATGACATTCCTAAGATTGCTTTTAGAACTATGTATGGTCATTGTGAGTTCATCATTATGCAATTTTGGCTAACCAATGCATTGACAACATTTAAGGACTTAATGAATAAACTGTTTAGATCACATCTTGATCAGTTTATGGAGGTATTCATTAATGGAATCTTGATATACTCCAGGTACAATCAGCAACATGAGCAACATCTTCGTCAAGCATTGGAGTTGTTGATGCATCATTAGTTGTATGCTAAGTTTAATAGGTGTAAGTTTTGCCTGACCGAGGTGCCTTTTCTTGATCATGTCATATCTACAAAGGGTGTTTGTGTAGACCCTAAGAAGGTGGAGTCGGTATTGCAGTGGGAGCAGCCCAAGACATCGATTGAGGTTTGAAGCTTCCTATTTCTATCTAGTTACAACAACATGTTCATTAAGAACTTCAGTGCAATTTCTCTACCTTTGACCAAGCTAACTAGGAGGGGTATTTCATTTGTTTGTGATGACAAGTGTCATTTTTCTTTTCAGTTGTTGAAGGAGAAGTTGACAAGTACTTCAGTGTTAGTGTTTCCAGAGCATGAGAAAGGATACATCATTTTATATGATGCTTTGAAAGATGATTTGGGATGTGTACAGATGCAGGACAAGAATGTGATTTCTTTTACTTCCCAACATGTTAAGAAATATTAGGAGAACTATCCAACTCAGGACCTGGAGTTAGTTGATGTGTTCCTTGCTTTAAAGTTTTGGAGGCACTATTTGTGTGGAGAGAAGTGTCAAATCTTCATTGATCACAAGAATCTTCAATATATATTCTCAAAGTAGGAGCTGAATATGAGAGAGAGGAGATGAATGGAGTTGATCAAGGACTATGACTGGGTGATAGACAACTGTTGTAGAAAGGAAAATGTAGTTGTCAATGCATTGAGTAGGAAGTCATTTTCATCATCATCTATAGATAAAGCGTAGTTGCACTCCATGGCATGTCACAAGAGGGACACGTTATAATCGCTTAGGCTAATGAATGTATAGTTGGAGGTCTCCTTGTTGTAGGTTTGTTGATGCAATTATAGATAAAGATGACACTGATACAATATATTTAAGATGCATAGAAGGATGATACTGTGATATAGAACATCATCTCAGAGTTTAGCAGTAGGAAGAATTATGGCTAAAATGATTTATATGATGGGACAGTGTACTTACACAATTGGTTGGTGGTTCCTGACATTGGAGGTTTATGGGACATAATACTTGAGGAGGCTTATTCCTCAATGTACGTGATGCATCCTGGTAGTACAAAGATGTATCATAATCTGAAGTATTTGTATTGTTGGTCGGGTTTGAAGCATGATGTGGCATTGTGTGTGTCCAAGTGTCCAGTTTGTCAATTGGTCAAGGTGGAGCATCAGAAGGCTATAGAACGTTGCAACCTTTTCCAATTCCACAGTGGAAATGGGATCACATAGAAATGGACTTTGTGTTGGAACTTTCTATGAAAACCAAGGGTCATGATTCCATTTTGGTGATCATTGATCAGTTGAAAAAATCAGCTCATTTTTTCCAGTCAAGATGACCTACACTACAGAAAAGATAGCACATATCTATTTTGATGAGATAGTACTTCTGCATGGCATACCAGCTATGATAGTATATGATAGAGGTCCTTACTTCTCGAGTAGGTTCTGGGAACATGTGCATTCAGTGTTGAGGACATAGTTGAGGTTCACTATAGCTTTTCACCGGTAGAGAGATGTCCAGTCAGAAAGGAGCATTCAAATGTTAGAGGACCTTTTGAGAGCATGCGTAATTTAGTTTCTTGGAAGTTGGTATATCCACCTGATTCTGATCAAGTTTGTCTACAACAATAGCTATCATATAAGCATAGGCATGTCACCATATGAGTCTTTGTATGGGAGGCTTTGTTGATCACCTCTACATTGGTACAAGATAGGTGAGTATCAACTGTTGGGCCCTGAGTTAGTTCAGAAAACTATAGAGAAGATTGAGGTGATCCAACAATAGTTAAAGGCAGCTCAAGACAAACATAAGTCATATTCCGGTAATCACCATAGACCGTTAGAGTTCCAAGTTGGAAACCATGTGTATCTCAAGGTATCCCCTTGTAAGGGTGTGTTGAGGTTTTATAAGAAGGGTAAGTTGGCTCCTATGTTTATGAGACCTTACCCTATTGTGGCTCCAGTTGGAAAGTGGCATACAAGTTGGAGTTACTGCTAGAGTTTCACAAGTTGCACAATGTTTTCCATGTTTCTATGATGAGAATGTGTCACCCCAATACAGAGCATACAATACATCCAATGGAAGTAGAGACGAATGAGGATGTTTCTTATGTTGAAGGTCCAATTTTGATATTGGATAAGCATGTGTAGAAGTGAAGGTGTTGTGGTAACACCTTGATGTAGAGGAATCCACGTGGGAGTTAGAGGAGGAGATGTGTAGGAAGTACCCATCCTTGTTTGTATAGGATTTGGGGGGCAAAACCATGTTAGGGGTTTATGGTTGTAAGACCCCTGACCTATTTTAATGCTCAAACATGCTTTTTTTCTTTTATTGGGTGGTTACTTTTGTAATTAAACATTAGTTTATGTTTTAAGATCATTTGAAAAAACTACGCTTCAAATTTGGTCCAAATCGGACTCTGTCTGCTCAAGTTTTGCTAATTTATGTACTTGTGTGGACCTTTATGCAATTTTCCTTTTGCTATGGATCTAACTGTAATTTTAACACATGTGTATTATACTTCATGGTATTCTTCATAATATAATAAATTTTGTCATATTTTAATGCTTTAGAACCTTGTTGTATAAAGGTATCAACCCTTGATGTTTGTTTTGTGTGGAAGTGAAGGTATTTGCACCTTCTGATGCTTGTTTGGGTTCAACATCCGATGGTTTTCCTTAAGGGATGTCAACCAATGGGTGCACTAGTTGTGCAAATTGATAGTCTTCCTTTAGGTCTGCAACTTGATGGTTTCACTAGTTTGTAAACCAATGGTTTTCCTTGAGGGCTGCAACTTGATTGTTGCACTTATTTTCAAACCAATGGTTTTTCTTGAGGGTTGCAACTCGATGGTTGTACTAGTTTACAAACCAATGGTTTTCCTTGTGGGATACTACTTGATGGTTGTACCTGTTTGCAAACCAATAGTTTTCCTCGAGGGTTGCAAACTGATGGTTGTTTTGGTTGTACAAATATATGGAAAACTTCGCCGTTGATCGATAATAAAGCAATTTTGACCTTTGACCTCCATTCTCTCTCCTTAAAGCTATAAATACCCCTCCCGTATTTCCTCAAATGAACCTTTATACCCCAAACCTGCTCTCACTTCTAGAGACCATCCAAAACCATCAATTGAAGAATGATGAGCTTTTTGAGGTCAAAGCCTTACTAGATCGTGGTTGCATGTTGTTGTAGGACTTGGGTCTAGCTCTTTTAGGACAGATCAAAGCTTTCTTGTCTAGTGTCTTGCTTCATGCATGTAAGATCTTATTACTTTACCTCATTTTCTTATTGTTTTATTTCTTATCTCTTCTTCCTTGGATGAAATCAATGGTGTTCCTTGCTAAAAATGCAAGCATATGGATGAAGGACCCGCTTTCTTCTTTCTTTTGCCCTAGATCTACCCAGTTTTTGAAGATAGGAGCTATCTTGGAGCTTTTAGATTTATGAGATCAAGTCTTTCCTTCCATCATTGAGATTTCTTTCTATTTGGAAGTTATTCTTCACCTCGAGGCAATTGATACAACCTCTAATACATCTCTTGCCTATTCATAACTTGTTTTAGGTAAATCTTATTCTAGAAAACCCATAATACGAGAAAAATGGCCCTTTTGTACTGTCTGATATGATAATGACGATGATACAAGTTGTTAAACCTTCTTTAGACCCTATTAACATTTCTTCTACTTTATATGATCTTTTACTTGAACATGCAAGGTCTGAAATCCAAAAATATTGGTGTTATGACTTCTAAAAAGTCATAAATGGACTGTTTTGGTACCCAATGTACATAAGTTTGACCCACAATTTAAGCCTTACTATGTAGTGGTTCACTGATGGCGTTTATGATGATTTTATTCACTATTTTGGTGTTGAGATGATAATTGAACGAAATCATAAAACTAAAAGTAGCTCATTCATACTAGAATTTGAACATACAAATGCATGATCCTTGGAAAAGTCATAACTTTTACATCTGATGGATTTTTATGATGAAATTTTAGGTTATTCCTTGTCTACGGCTCGTTAGTATATGGTAAAATTTGAGAGGATAATGATGTTCCTACAAGAAGTTATTACTGTGTTTCTTATGTGACATTTTGGGTTGTCATGCACCCTAGTTTGGCATCTAGTCCTTTTATGGTTGGAGATGGATGAATATACCATGATGGAGTAGCATAGAATATATTTCATACATTTTATATCTTTTGGAAATTGTATTCCACAACTTATTTTGTAACCATACTTGAGGAGATTTTATGTGACTTGGTCGATGCAGTTAAAATATTTAAACAACATAATCAGTCAAGTATAACCATAATATTGTAGCGCCCTAAGACTGTGGAGATATCTCAGTGTTAGAACTTATTGGATAGTGAAATGAGTGATTTGAAAAGGATCTCATAGTCATATATTGTTGAGTATATGCGGATGCAGGGAGGGTATATCTCTACCATCTAAATTCTAAATTTTTGGAGAGAGGTTGAGGTCGTGTCTTAGAGTTGATATGTGTTGAGAGAGACTACGGTTATAACTCAGATTTTGAGGGTTTATACCCTAGTTTCTAGTGATGTACATGTACCCAAGACAGACTAGGTTTTTTGGTAGTTGGGTTGATGTGGCACTACGATTGTTACTCGTACTGACCGAGGGGAAGGATCTTGGGAATCCTGACATCCTAGATCTTATATATGGCTGATTGTGGCCTCGCATTGGTCAAATAGTAGTTTGAGTGGTACACCTCAAACTTCCCAGGGCTTAATAAAATATGTAACTCAACAGTGTAGCATAACTGTTAAGGTTATTTGGCAAATCACATTGGATGATGATCATCATAATGAGGCTTTTGATATATAGGTGTATTATAATGTGGTAAGAGAAATCAACTATACTTATAATTCTAGCTACACCTGATATTTTGTGTAAATTAATAATCCTTCAACTGTGTAATTTTATTTGCTTCAATTTTTAAAGTGCATAATCTTTCTTAAGAAACACATGTTTTTACAAGTTATATCTATGGATGGGACATGGGTCTCACCTCGTGGGTCACCACATCGTTTAGATCGTCAGTGGCGTCGTTAGACCCAAGATAGCGAGGAGGACCAGTTTGAAGATCTATAGAGGAAGAAGGTTGGTCGGTTGTTTAGTGAGTCCTAGAGTCATCCATGTACTCTCAGATTTGGGCATGGAGATTTGTAGATGATGTACATTGACTCAAGATTTTGGTAGTATACTTGTTCTTTGTACATGTTGTAAATATGTGGACACTATGTTTTGTATATAGGTTGTGGCTGAGACCACATAACAGATGTAAAGATACATGGTATGGTTGTATATATATGCAAGATATTGGAGCTCTATGTAAATCTTCTCTGACATGTTAAAAAATTTATTTTAGTTTTAATTATATACCTTTATGGTTATAGTATTGGCAATATTTGATCGACATTTTGGTTTTGAGTAATCTCGTTTAGTGTGGTGGGTTTCCAGAAAATGCATGATCAAACACCATGGAATGAGTATCCAAAGATGATTCCACATAGAAGGATCAAGAAAAATGAAGCATTTTCTTCGAAACAAATCTCTTATAAAACTAAAAAAGTGGCACCTCATGCTAATAAAAAGATTCAAAAAATTGAAAACCTTAAAGATCCAAAAATATCATTTAAGTCCTCCTAAAGGATCACAAGTCACTACTACTTCTGGGAAAGATGCAAGCCACTCAATGTATTTTGAAGAAGAGTCTCTACTGACAGGGAAGGCCTTACGAGTCATCCTCTTTCAATTCAGCCATATCTTTTCCACTTTATCTTGAACCTTTCAAGAATTGGCATACATATACTTGAACATGTATGGAAGATCATTAATGTGGTATATGCATTGGCAACAGTTGAACTATCTCAACAATGGCACTAGATAGTATGCAACACAATGCTCCAATCTTGGAAGGATGATCAACCATTGAAAATAGGACATCAATAATCCTGAACTCCAGTTGTCAGGATGGAACTTCATCCATCCACAACAAGCATCTACTTGTTCAAGCTGAAAAAACCCTCAAGCCAAATCGCCATGCAGATGAAGAGCTTCACCCAAATGTATATTCTTTGACAACTAATCTTGTGCAATGATGAAATAAGGATTCCATGATTCTAAGAATATAGTGCGGATGATGGCATCCCGAAGTAGATGTATAAATTTTTTAAGGATCCTTACATCTTTTGAATTGACTGGGCTTCATATAAGCATCATAAAACTCATCCAATATCAAAGGGACAATGGTTTCTTTCTTCCAATTGCCGCTATAATGCCTGAAATAGTTGTAGTCACTTGACCAATTGTTTCTCCAAAGAAAAACTCGGACAAGATGGTTAGGGTGTATTCTTACAAGCATGGTATGCCTATAAATTCAACATAATGAAGCGCCTTTCTCCTAAAAATCCATTACCGAATGAAAGAAACGTATTTAGTCAACCATCGAGCTACTATAAGGCTCTTTACGTCTACAAATTAGTTGGTTATGCAAGACAACTTGACTTTCTAGGAATGATCATGCTAAGGAAGTTGAGCGGTCTTAGCCACATCCTCCAAGGTGGGAGTTAGAACAACATCCCCAAAACAAAAGTTACAACTGAGGTGATCCCAGAAGGGGGCCTCTATCGACATCAATTCTATAGCAAAAGTAACATAAGCTAGGTGGTGCATGTGTCGCCTTGCGCCAAAACCTGCCCACTCAACTTCTTCTGTCTCAAATATGTTTGTGATCCAATGTTGCATCAAGGAAAGATCTATGGGAGGGTGCCTCAAAAGAGGAACTTCACTTAACACTTGCTCCTACATATTTTGTAAATCTTGAAGATATGGATGTTTTGAATAAATAACATTTGTTATATTTATAGACTTCAATTGTGTCATTCAAAATGGACTCCTTTCCCAAGTACATTATGACTCCCTATCCTATTCACCTATAGAATGGAACAATCCTCCATGGGATGTGACTCGTAGAACGTCACAGTTCGCTAAGTTGTGTTCAAACGAATTCTGGATGTGACTCTACAAATCATATTTTGAATTGAAGTTTTTTAAACCGCGCAATAGGATTTGACTCTCAAATTCAGATTTTAATTTTAAATTTTGATGCCATATAAATGTTGAAATCATACAAATACATGGATTTCTTGCAGGGAACCTTCACAATATGAATGTAGAAGAAGGTCCCCAGGTGATACTTGTTACACCTCATTTCCCTCCCTTCCAAACCAATTATTTGCAAAAATTACAAAGGGTCCCTAAATTTTTAGCACAATTTCCAAAATATTCTAATAATCTTGAAAATCACAGAAAAATTAGAAAGATACAGATAAAATAACAAAAATTCATAAACATGTGAAGACATAAGAAGAAATACAAAAATAAATTTTCTAATAACTTCTATATTTATAAATAACAAATTTCTTTTACTATCCCATAGTTATACTCTTTTCAAATCTTTATGGTCCTAGACTAGACCTAAAACTGGACCGACTCTATGCTTTTCCTTTTCCACATCCTTCTTGGGTCTTGGACTATGACCTTAAACGAACCCAGCTTCACTTTTTAGATCCTTGTGGTCCTAGACTATGACCTAAATCTAGATTTATTCTATGATTTCACTTTTCCACAATTTTTTTGGGTCTAGGACTATGAACTTCAACTAATCATGCTTTGCTTTACAATCCTTGTGGTCCTAGACTATTGTTGGCTAAATTGGACATTATTATACCCGTTGTTTTGATGATGAAAAACATTTCATTCTTGTGGATCTAACTTGTTATTTGAGTGTTTCAAGGATAAACAAATAAGGAAGTGGATAGTTGAAGATCAATACAAATTGGAAGATCAACATGCTTAAATTACTTTTATTTTCATGATTGTACTCAATGTAAAAAACTTATACAAGTATATAATGTACAAGTACTTAGACATCATGTAAATCAAGCGTTAGATCTTCCCTATCTACTCACAACACTTAGATAGATCCTCCCCTAAGATAGAAGCATAATTACACATTGATACACACACTTAGTACATGGCTCAACACATTGAAAAAATGGACTTTCTCGGTCGACAAAGTCCTCGACCGAGACACACTCGGTCGACAATATTCTCGACCAAGAATAGACCTTCCAGCAAGCTCTATGGCTGTTAGACTAAGGTAAAAAAGTAGTTGGGAGTTGAAAACGAACATTGCAACACATTTACCTCAACCTCCTACTCGGTCAAAGAAAATCTCGACCGAGACACTCTCGATCGACAAACTCCTCGACCGAGACAGCATCTGGACTGCACTTTTCAACACTAAATAACTAGTTGTTGCAATACAACTTATGGACACATAACAGCTAGTTGAGCACTAAGAACACCCTAGGCATCAAAACTTTATTCTTTGCATGATTAAATTGTCCCAACAAGCATATAAAGATATTTTCACATACATGAGGAAAAGATTGGTCTTAATTGAGAAAAAGCCTTAATGGAAAAACTATTGGCATAAGAGATCTTGTTCAACATTAATATAATAAAAAATAAAAATAAAAGACTTAATCATACAAGGAACTTGATATAATCATTCACTTACACTCAACCTTAGTATATTTGCTCAACATGTTAAAAACAAATTGATTCATTGCTTTACTTATTCAATTGAACTTCAAAGCTAGTTATAACCTTAGTATCCTTAAAAATAATTTTGGAGCCAACATCATTCTTGAATATGATGATCTTAACTGAATTCTCTAAACAAATTAGGACAACATCCAGTGTATTTGGTTAGAGATACATTCATTGATTCTACTGTGAGCTTAAAAGAATCTCATATCATTTCAGGGCTTAACATCCCTTGTAAATGGTTGAGAAACTAATAAAATATATTTATGAGCCTAAAGGATTCTCATATCATTTCAGGGCTTAACATCCCTTGTAAATGATTGAGAAATAAATCATGGCTTTTGAACTATGGTTAAATTTGACATTCTTGATATAGTATACAATTAAGGGGGAGTATCCCATTCAGGGGGAGCAAATTGGTTATATGGTTATCCTTTTGAAATGACAAAGGGGGAGAAGTAATATAAATAAAAAACAAATAATCTCTTGGCTTTACATAAATTGTTTCTTTATTCCCTAAGAGTTGGATATTATGTTCTATACCTCTTTGGGAATAACTAGCACACACTTCTTGAATAAACAAGAGAATATCTACAAAAGATAAATCTCATGTATGAAACTCATGATTTTTAAATTCCCTTGATTTATATTTTAGGAATGTTTGTCATCTTCAAAAAGGGGGAGATTGTTGGCTAAATTGGACATTATTATACCCTTTGTTTTGATGATGACAAACATTTCATTCTTGTAGATCTAACTTGTTATTTGAGTGTTTCAGGGATAAAAAAATAAGGAAATGGATAGTTGAAGATCAATACAAATTGGAAGATCAACATGCTTAAATTACTTTTATTTTCATGATTGTACTCAATGTAAAAAACTTGTACAAGTATATAATGTACAAGTACTTAGACATCATGTAAATCAAGCGTTAGATCTTCCCTATCTATCACAACACTTATATAGATCCTCCCCTAAGATAGAATCACAATTACACATTGATACACACACTTAGTACATGGTTCAACACATTGAAACGGGGACTTTCTCGGTCGACAAAGTCCTCGACTGAGACACATTCGGTCGACAATATTCTCGATCGAGAATAAACCTTCCAGCAAGCTCTATAGCCGTTAGACTAAGGTGAAAAAGTAGTTGTGAGTTGAAAACGAACGTTGCAACACATTTACCTCAACCTCCCACTCGGTCGAAGAAAATATCGACCGAGACACACTCGGTCGATAAACTCCTCGACCGAGATTCTGGACTACACTTTTTAGCACTAAACAACTAGTTGTTGCAATGCAACTTATGGACACATAACGTCTAGTTGAGCACTAAGAACACCCTAGAAAGTGTCTAGAACTTCCCTAAGCACTAGTGAGCCATTCCTATAAATAGGACATGCCTTAGGATACCCAAAGCACTCACTTGCAATCACTTGCTATCATTTGTGCATACAATTACACTTGAGAATCAATCTTAGTGAGCAACAAGCAAAGCTACACTTGCAATCTTATTCCCTTGAGCTCCAACTGAGTGTCCTATAGCTAGTATCTCCTAGCCACCACATAACCACATTCATCAATAGTGGATAGGAGATCTATACGCTTGATATATGATCAAAACACCATACTCAATTAGTTAAGTATTTTCTTTCTTCCAATCTTATTCCTTTGTATTGTATTTTGTTCTCCTTGACTACTACTAGGTTGGAAGCTGTCAGAAGGAGGTTCGTGGAGCTACTTCAGGTGGGAAGGCTGCTATCGGTGACTTGAAGCTACTTTAGAAGGCTGTCTCAAAGGTTGAAGCTACTTCGGGTGAAGGCTACTTCAAGGGTGAGCTTGGAGTTACTTCAGAAGGTTGCTTCTAGGAGGTTTGAGGCTACTTCAGGTGAAGGCTGCTTCAAGGGTGTAGAAGGTGATTGTATTTTATGTAACATACTTGCGAGGTAATAAAATAAATCACTTTCAAAATCCCGGTTGGAAACAATCGGGTAGTGGACTGACTCCCTTAGATTTCTAAGGGTGGAACCACTCTACATCCTTGTGTCTTCCTTGTTTCCTCCTACTTCTTGTTCAAGTGCTCAATTGTTTTATATTGTTTTTAAAACTCCAAAAATCTCTATTCACCCCCCTCTAGATCTTTCAACTATGACATAAAACTGGACCGAGTTTATGCTTTCCCTTCTCCACATCCTTCTTGGGTCCCCGACTATTACCTTAAACTAACCCATCTTCACTATATAAATCCTTATGGTCCTAGACTATTACTATGACCTAAAACTAGATCGATTCTATGATTTCACTCTTCCACATCCTTTTTTGGTCTAGGACTATGACCTTTAATTACTCTTGCTTCAATTTAAAATCCTTATGGTCTTGGACTATGACCTAAAATTGAACTAACTTTATGCTTACACTTTTCCACGTCCGTTTGAGTCCTAGATTATGACCTAAAATTGGACCAGTTTTGTCTTCCAATCCTTTGGGTTCCATATTATGATCTGAAACTAGACTGATTCTATCTTTCATCTTTTGATACATTTTTTTACCAAGTCCTATGCGTCATCTATAAGCCAACCTTAAACCAATCCAACTTCAGTTTTAAATGGTCTTGCACCATGACATTAATGGTTCCATCACACATATCTAATCCCTTCATTATTTATTGAGTAGGCAGTCAACCAATACTTGTAGGCCTAAGGGCAGCTTAAATTGGAAAACTTGTCTTGTACCCCAATCTATGATGCCCAGGGAGAAAATAATCAACCTATACAATCATTGGCCTTAGCTAGGGCATCTACATTGGGATTTTTTTGGTACTCAACCTTATCATCTTTGAGTTACCAAAACCATGTATTATATAGGTAGAGTTGCCATATTTTCACTTTGTTAGGGTGTGATCGTGTCCCTAAATTGGTCCTCTCTACAATTCTCTCAGCTAACCTAACTCACTCATATACCTAATCGATATATATATATATATATATATATATATATATATATATATATATATACATGCATGCATACATACATACATACATACATATATATATGGGTGTTCATTCATTGCCCGCGCGGGTAGCATTGATTTTTGCTACCCTGCAGCCAAAAAAGTAACTCTCCTAGCTAAGAAAGTAACTCTGCTGTAAAAAAAAAGTAACTACAGTGTCAAAAAAGTAACTCTGCTGGCCAAAAAAGTAACTCTGTACAAAATATACAGCAGATATATATAAGGACGGGTTTTTTGATTTTGGAGGGGCAAATGATATTATTTTTGGCTCAAATTTTTTGGAGAGCTAGACAAAATAGTCCTCTACAATTTCGAATTTTTTTTTTTGAAAAAAAGTGATCGTAAGGGTGGGCGGGTAGCTACCCGTGCGGGCAATAAAGATGGGCCCTATATATATATATATATATATATATATATATATATATATATATATATATATATATATATATATATATATATATATATATATATATATATTCCGACAAGGAGTGGCTCAAGTGGTCAAGCATGGTGTCTCCTAACAAAGGGACCCAGGTTCGAATCTCAGTTGTCGCCTTGATTTACCACCCTCTCGGGCGTTCGGCCTCCGTCACGGGCGTGGGGGGGAGAAATCTTTCTCTCTTAATCCCATACATACATATATATGTGTTTGTATATGTGTGTGTATATATATCTATGTATGTGTATAAAGAGAAAGAAAGAGAGAGAGAGAGAGATAATGACCTTGCAAGATATTTTCATTATTAAACAATTGCCATGATTTCTATAATCACAAACTCTTGAGTTATGGACTTTTAGCGAACCTCTATTCTATCCTCATTTCATCTCCAACTTTTCTCACCATGGCATGAGTTCGTGAAGGAATCATATGTACAACTTAGGAGATGAATCTATGATAGGAGTATCTCCTAAAACCTCCAAAGGAATGAACGATTGGTCAAATTTAGGTAAAAGTCTTGGATAAAAGGCTACCCTTATTATAAAGATATTGTTCATTCTAAATCTTATTTTCTCTATAAATGACCATTTCATCAATCCATCCTTAGAAGGAAAAGATGTTGCCTACTCTTTCCACCCTCCACAAGTTTTTTGATGATATCTTTGATGATTCTCACCTTTTGGCCTTCTGTGACCAAAAATGGGGTCAGGATCAACACAAGCACATAGTTCTCACTTTATCTTTAACTTTTTCTTGAGAGGGAAAATTGTTGATACCCCATCTTTTCTCACTCAACAAAAACTCATGACTAAGTTAATTTTGTGGTTAGTGATGGAGTTCATTTCCATTTTCCTCATTTCCCACATTTTCTCACATATATACATTTATTCATACTTATCCACTTTTCTAATCCATCAATTTTTACCTAGTTTGGGGTTCCTATGCAAAACATATTTTCCATTGAAATGAAGTTAAATTTGCTCTCAACTCTACTTTTATAAGCCTTTTACAAAAAAAATCCACTTGACTTCCCTTGAATGTATTATCCAAGTTTCAAATCCATGGGAAATTTATTTCCTTTTTCGCCAATATTCTAACAAAAAAGGAATAACCAGTTTAATTCTTATCTTTCTGAGCAATAAAGATAGGAAGGGAAGACTTAGGCATCAACTTTCCATCTCTCCTCTTCCGTTGTTTTGTTCATATGACTCAATCTTACAGAATTCTATCTGACATATCACCCAAAATATTCCAGCATATCCAAATTTCATATACAAACATCATGTTTTTTCCTTTGCCTAGGGACACCCAGAAGAACCACATTATCTGCCAAATGTGTCATATGGAGGAACATGGCTTTCCGCAAACCATGGTCCTTATGGATTAATGTGTTCAGTCCCTACTATAGAATCTTCCTCAGGGAACCCCAAACCCTTATTCTACCCCATAAATAGAGCCATGTATCTACCATGTTCCATGTCACTTTTTTATTCTCCTGAATCCATATCAACTAACCCACTCTTTATTTTTTTTCTAGACCATGTTCATAGGATACTTCTTATAACATGATGCTCTTCTCAACATCGTTAGGCTGAATAATGGTAATATTGAATATCAAATCTATTCATTTCAAAATAGTTCACAATTGTTATCAACTGCTCCTAACTACTTCAATCCAGTTCTAACTACTTAAATGTCAATCTATCTAAATTGCACTTCTATAATATAATCTATCTACATTTTTTATTTGAATATTCAAATGGAATCATATCTTGCTCTTAACTGAATCTTTTCCATGTCATTTGTCCTCTCTTTTACTAAGCATTAGTCCTAACCTTTAGGGAGGGATCTTTTTCTCTAAAGATCCTGAGGCGATTAAGACCCCACATCTAGAAAACTAAGATCTTTAGGGAAATGATGGGAAAGCCATTCACATCCCAAGCCCCAAATATTTGCAAATATAATAAATGTTTTTTTTATCATTTTTCATCACTTTTGTTTCCTTAAGGCCAACCTAAAACAAACATAACTTGAGAATATTAAGAAACAAGTTTCATTGGTTCACTGGGAAAGATCTGGATTCTAAACCTTCCTCACTAATAGCAAGATCACCTCATTCCATCTTGTTCCTCATCTGCCCTTAGGTGAAGTTACAAAATTGGTTTTCCACATTTTCCACTACTTTAAATGTTCATCTTATTTTTCTTCATTTTACGAATAAAATGTAGTGGCAACTCTAAGCTTGTCCTATTTATTCAGTGATCACTAGATTAGTTCCCCCATAAGAGGTTAATAATTTTTGAGTGCAGTACAACAAGTTGTTTACATATTTTCCTTAGTCACAAAATATTTCCAACTTGTTGTTTCCAAATTCCCCACCATGACAACTCCTAATAGTGACAATCTTAAGTCGGTGCTCATTTCCACTCTAGTGCAAACTCTTTTGGACTTATCAAGTGTACTATGTTTTTCAATTTAGAAGTAGACTCAAGTAAGTATAGTGAAATCATTAACAATAACAAAGAAATATCTTTTGCCACCAAGATATTATGTTTTAATTGGTATAAAAAGATCTATATGGATGATTTATTGAGTTCTAGTAGTGGATAAGATGTTCTTAGACGTGAGTGAGATTTGTGTTTGTTTTACCTTTGTACAAAGTGTGTGTTATACTTGATTTTTAAAGGTAAGTGTGGGAAGACCTCTAGCTAGATCAATTTTAGCCAACTTATAATTTAGGTTCATGTTCACATGCCCTAATGTTCTATACCAAAGGAGTTCATTTCTTCATTGATTATGTGTCATTTTTCCATTGATAGGACTAAATGAATTGAGCTTAAGGATATATAAACTGTCATTCCACCTTCCAACATATATAACATCACTCGTTTTTTCAAAAAACAAATCTAATGAATCCTTTTTGAATAAAAAATAAATAAATAATCATAGACTATATTAACACTAATAAGGTTCTGATGCAAGCCATCTACAAGTAAAACATTTTTTATGCAGAGATCTTTACCTATGTTGAAAATTCCAATAACATTTTCTTTACCATTTTCATGAAATGTCATTATTTCTCCTTCCTTCTTTTCTAGTGTTATGAAATTCTTGTTGTCTCCAACACGTTCTTGGTGCAACCAATACCAGTCACCCGATCCTACAAGTTTAAATTTTGGTACCCATGTGTTTGTCTTAAAGGTTTCATATGATAATGTATATACAAGATATGATATGTTCATTATTTTTCAATGAAACATTTTCTTAAATACATGATTTAACAATACAATATATCTAAGAGGCCATGGTTGGTTACCATACTTATCAATTGGACAATAACCTGACCAAACTATAAGTTTGATCAGCATCATGTTCAATTGAGCTATAAGTTCAACAAAAGTCTATAGAAAATGAAGAATTCAAATAATTTAATAACAATATAACTATTTATGGTATTGAAACATATTAAATGATAAGACAATTTTATAACATAAGTAAAATTGCAATTTTATGGGGGACGGGGTTATTTCACAAGATCAGAAGTTCTAATTCTAAAAATTATTATTCTAGAAGATAGATTTTTCTTTTTGTAACATAAATGATCATAGTCTTCATGATTGCATATGATACGTTGAGAATGATAATCCTGAAATGTTTCTATAAAAGTAGTATTGTCTCTAATAAATAAATCATTATTGATATATATGGAGAGTGGATCTATCATAACAGGTGGAGGAGATAGATTTGATATCATCAAGCTCATAGAAGAGATCTTCAATTCTTTCATGTAGTTTTTCATCTATCTTAGTTTCTTATGATGACTAGTATAACCTAGAATTTTAGATCTAGTAAATGATTTCATATAAATAATTTTGTCTTTTTAAAGATCAAGTAAATCTACCTCATTTGAGTCTTCTTGCCTTTTCCAATTAGAAAGCTAGATTCATACCTGTTTGTTTCCCTTCATTTTGAGACTTTGTTGAGCATCGACTCTCCCATTTGTTGCTAAGACTTGCACCTCTACTTCTCCTTTCGAGTCCTCCTCTGTAAGAAGACATTTTACAATTGTATTGAGATCATTGGATTTTTCATCTTCACTTGGACTTCTCTTCAAAGTTGAATCCCAAGTTGATGTCTATGCTCTTCCATTCTTATCTATCCTCTTCTCTTTTTCATTCACAAACTTCTTACCTTCTTTCATGAGTGTTGGACATGCATTCTTCGGATGTCCTTTTCTTCACATTTATACGCACCTTAATAAGAGGGTAATAAACTTTTGTTTGAACACTTTTTAAATGCTTTCTCTCCCTTTACATAGTTTGTTTTTTCTCTAAAGGATTATTTGGGTGAAACTTTGAAATTTGAAAGGCAAGAATTTTCTTATTTGGTTGACCTACTTCTTCCCTACTAGAGTGATCCTTTATATTAATTTCTTAAGTTTAGTGTTTTCTAATAAACTCTTCAATACTCAAGATGTTGGGATCCTAGATTCTTCTATTTTTTCCACCTTTTTTATACTTGGGACTAGGGATCTATAGATATTGTCATACTTTTGTTTTGTACCATATTTGCTAAGAGATGTTATACTATTGATATATACATTTGTGCAATATATTCCTTTTCTCATGTCAAATAACTCTTTCTTAATTTTAACCATATTAATCTTAGATTCCCTTACTTTTTGGGTTCCCGGATGGGTAAATAATAGTTTTATCTAAAAATCTCAATTGAGAAATCATTGAAATATATTCTATTAAATTCAAATAAACAAAATGTGGAGAAGAGAATACTTATATGTTTGGCATTAAGTGAATCATGTTTTTTGTGCTACATCCCAACCTTTAATTGTTGTTGTAGGAGCTTTGCACTCTATTACCACCATTATCCACAAGTCACGGTCACTTCCTTGTATCAAGATTTGCATCCTTCTTTTTCAATGTAAGTAGTTTGTTCCATCAAAGAGATAGGCTTGGCGTGATGAGTGTGGACCTTCTAAGTCAAGTGTCCCTACAACATTGTCTTCCATCTATCTAAATTTATTCAAAATTTTTGTAGAAAACCTAATCTAAGACCAAATGAAAGAAGAGTCTAGAGGGTTGGGTGAATAGACATTAAAGACAAACTATAATTTCTCAACAATAAACTTTTCATAACAACTTTATTATAATGGATATTCTGTAAAGAAGTTCGTACAATAAGAAGTGACAACATTGGCTAGTTAACACGGTTTAGAAATCACAAAATTTTCCTAATATGTGCCTATTTGGCTTTTCAACCACTAGCTTTTGGAAAACAATATATATGTATAGTTGAGGGAGAATATAATACAATATTATAAATCAAAGAACTTTTTTATATCAAACAAGCTATTGTTAGAATAACCAAAGTTACAAGAGGATTGCAAACATGAAACTAAAAAAACCTTTGTCCATACATTGTCCCTTTCTAATCTCAGGACCAAATTTTCTTGAGAGTGAGCATAATTTCCTTATCTATATACATGTTCACGAGATACTTGATCCAAGCCAAAATTCAAATTATTTATATTTTTGAAAATGTGAACAAGAGGTGTAGCTCCCTTCACCTCGCCTTCAACAATTTGTATTACTCCTAGAGTGTCAGACTCCACACAGAAATTTTATGCCAATGATTAGAGATATTTTAAGGCCAAACAAAATGGCATATGCTTCAATAGCATGTCAAGACCAGCAATTCCAAACAATTCTAGCCGCCATTGATATGGGTAGTCCATGATTATTCCTAAAAATTTTACCATTGATGACTTTTTCTTGGTGTCCAATAACCACTTGTTCTATTATTACAAGGGAAAATATTTTTTGAGTCACTGAACTGATGCAAATTGTGAAATATAAGACATTTCAGTAGGTGAGAATTTAGAATTTCCTTCTACAGGTAGCCATTCCCATGAATGTGTATGTTTCGTTCTTTCCAAGTTGCCAAGCTATGAATTGGGAATGCTCCAAACTCATCGACCTTTAGACTTTTTTAACCCATGACAAAGCATTCAAAAATGATGTTCATGGCATAGACGACATAATTTGTTCTCTTTTGTTGCTCCCCCAAAATCTTTATGGTATAAGCACAATCAAATAGATAATCAATGTCATCTTCTATGTATGTTTTATAGATTGTGATTAATTTATTTTCAGATATAATCCTACGCATTAGGTTCTTCATGGTTTGTATATGATTAATGTAAGATTGCCAAAGGAAATATTTCAAATTTAGTGGAGTCTTTAGCATTCACAAGATGTCCCATTCACTTTGAATTTTTTCTTGTGGACCATCCAACACAAAGATAAGTTATTGAAACATAGGTAGACTTCAAAGTGAGTAACCAATAAAGTTTATCCTCATTATCTTTACACAAAGGTATGTTGAGGATTGTGGCTTCGTCTTCATTGGTAAAAATGACCTCTAGTATGTTTCATGTTTGATTAGATTCATCAATCAAATCACAGACCCCTCTGTCCATAATGTGTTGCATATCATTAGTATCCAAAGGCTTTGGGCATAATCTGTTTACATTTGACAGTTATGTATGCTCCCATATTTTGATTGCCTTTCTTGTTCCAACCTTCCAACTTAGGCCCTCATGTAATATAGAACTCAAATATCATATACCCCTCCATTCATAACTAGTATTGAAACCTCCAAAAGCATTGAGAGGTTGCTATTTTTATTATATCTTGAGTCTAGAACCTATCTAACCATAGAATGTTACTTGGAGTGTAGTCTCCATGCCTGTTTGGCAATGAGTGCTTTATTGAATACACCCATATCTCTAAATCTGAGCGCCTAATTCTTTGGTCTACTTAGATTGTCCCATGATGACAAGTGGATCTCTTTTTGTTGGCTGAACTAACCCATCAAAAGTTTGCCATCAATCTATTGATGTTGACAATGATGTTTCTTGGCACATGGCAGACACTCATCACATAGGATTGTATTTCTTACATGAAGAATCTCAAAAAATTCTCCTTGCCTGCATGACTAAGGTATTCTCCTTCCACCCCTTCAATTTGTTCCATAATTTGTCCTTAAGATCCTTGAAAACATTTTTCTTTGTTCAGACAATAATAGTCGGGAGATCAAGGCATTTGTCATGCCTTTCTACTTATTTCATATTGAGGGTATCAATGATTGGGATGATAAAAAATGAGTGTGTTTTCTTGTTTAGTGCCACCTCTGACTTTGAGCAACTTATTTTTTGTTTGAAAGCACTCTTATAGGAGCTAGTCACCTCAACTATTGCGGCAACTTCATGTGATGTGGCATGAGCAAATAGAACATTGACTTTAGCAAAAACAAATAGATGAGATATGTTGGGATCACCTCTCCTAGATTTAATGCCATGAATATTCCATGTCTCCACAATCATATTTGTAAAATTAGAGAAACATACACACATTAAGAACAAGTATATTGAGAGAGAATCCCCTACCAAAAGCCCTATCTGAAAATTAGGTGTCCTTTTCAACTCTCATTAATGATGAAAGAAAAGGAGAAATATTTGTAGCACTAATATGTGGATATTACTGCACTAAAAAATTCACCTAGGCAAAATTCCCTAGATCTTTACCCAAAACTTATGTAAAATAACACCACACATAAGAGGATGGGTCTTATAGAAGTATATCTCAGGGGACAGACCCAAGAGACAACCTTTTAAAGAAACTTTCTAGTTTTTGTCCAGTCAAATTAAGAGTACAATCTATAACTAAGATGCGAGTTGGTTGAATTAAACTAATTGTAAGAAGGTAAAAAAATCAAAATAAAATTAGATCTAGATTAGGACGGGAAATATTGGGGTGGAATTAGATTTCACAAACACAATTTGCATCTATGCATCTATTTCATATATGGACTCATACAAAGAATGAATTGAAGCTATACAAATTCCATTCTTTAGGCTTGAGGAATTTGCACAAGCGAATATCATAATAAGCTTGATGTCTTGTTACTTACATATCTTGTATTAAGTCCTCAAAATACTTCCCATGTGAAGTTCTCATCCGAGTGTCAGTGATGCGATGATTTTGAGTCGCATTTATAGACCTTTTTGATATGTATTTTGTGCTTTTATTAGTCATTTTTATGGTTAATATTGCATAATTCACCTATTTTGGTCTTTGCTATCATTTTATGTCAAATCCCCTTAGTTTTATCATTTTGAGCATTAATCATCACTTTATTATAATTCGTGTGGATTTATTTGATCTTGTCTTGGAATTTCAGGAAAAACAAGTATCTGCTTCCGTCGATACCATCGACGAAAGTCGATACCATCGACGAGGACACAGGATGCCAGCCGAAAGGAGATTCACAGAGTCGATACCATCGACCCAAGTCGATGGCATCGAGATCCCTTCAGGTTGCTGGCGAGGAAGCTGTCGATAGTATCGACCCCAAGTCGATACCATCGACACAGTGAGGCTACAACGTCGCTAAATGACAAAAACCGACGCTACAGAGAGGTCGATACCATCGACCCAAGTCGATGGTATCGAGATGGCCACAGACACTTGGACGAAAAGACAAGAAGGTTGTCGCTACTACACTGGGTCGATACCATCGACCCGCGTCGATGGTATCGACACCGACAGATATGCGTTGGATTCAGACTGATTTCAATCGGACGGCTGGAGTTAATTGACGACCTAATTAGGGACTTATACCTAATGACGGCCGCCCAGAGGAGATCATCATCTAATTTGCCAATGCACAAGTGCCGAGGAAGGAGAGAAAGGAGAACGGAGGCCAGAAGTTCATACCTGTCGATTCGGACGCTGCCGAAGACGGATTTCACCACCGAGAGGCGGGAAAGCTCGTGTTCTACGCAAAGGATCAACCAGTTCTCCTCCGTTCAGGGGTTTTCCCATTTAATTCACGTTTTTCATATGATTTCCCTTATTTCTACCATGTATTTGTGCAAGATGAACATGCGGGGCTAATCCCCTCCATCTTTAGGACCGGGAGTAGCCCGGGGATGCATTGTATGATAGTTTTATATTAATAATTCATATTTTCTCTCTTAAATCCGTGGTATAGTTTCGTTTTCTCCATATATTGTTATGCTTGATCACCATAATAATAACCTAATGCCCTTAATCACTTCGATAGAAGGGTTAACGGTTGAAAAGAGACGAAACCTACATTAATCGATAAATCCCTTGACAAAGGAGGTGTAAAATTAACGGTGGAAACTGAGAGATCGTTCGTAATGCACTTAGTTTAGGGGATAGATTACTACGACGGTGGAATCAACCTAAACCTAAGTAGTGAATTACACCACGACAGTGGGTAATTCTGTTTTCAGGCCACTACCCGGATGGAGAGAGAAGATTGAGGAATTATATGAAACCTAATATAATGATATCCCGCGGTGAAACCGCAATCCTAAAGATACCCTTTTGAATTGATTAAATTAACCTTTGATCGATTGTTTGTTTTATTTTATTTTTACTTTCTTTTAAATTTGACAACAAACTCTAATTTGTTATTCGGCTTAGCTGATCGCAAATAGTTAGTAGGAGTCTCCAATAATTCGGCGTATCCCTGTGTTCGACTCGGGCCTCACAAAGGCCTGTACTACTCGACGCGTATACTTGCGTTTTTAGCGCGTAGTAAAATACACGTCAAGTTTTTGGCGCCGTTGCCGGGGATACGGCGAATTGTTGGCACTTCGAGTGCTACGAGCGGCCACTCTAGGCCACAAATTTCTTTTTAATTTTCATTCAAATTCAAATATTTCTACATTGCACTATAATTGTTATACTCGTCTAAGCATAGTACTGAACTCGAATTTTCTTATTTCAGGTACTGTGTATTGTGCATACACGTAGTACAGACTACGACAATCGCACACCTGAGGTTCCGTTTCCGGGACCTGAGGATGAGGAGCATTCTGAGCACGAGTACCAAGAAGAGATAGATTCTGAATCTGAACCAGAAGACATGGCCGAGCCACAGACCATATGGGAGAAGATCAAAGCTTCTTCCTCATCAGCTTCAAAGGGGCCTATAAAAAAGCAGGCGATCAACATACCGACATATAAGATCGATCCAGCGTTGATTAATTTGGTAAAATCAAATGTGTTTCATGGGCTAAAGAATGAGGATCCTGTTGCACACATCAGCCAGTTCGTGGAAAACTGTGACATGGTAAAGATAGACAGGTTTCCACAAGATGCTTTGTACCTCAAGCTGTTCCCAAGTTCCTTGGCAGGAGCAGCAAGAGAGTGGCTACATAATCTAGACGATGAGTTCGTTGAGTCATGGGATCACATGGTGGAAGTCTTCTTTGAGAGGTTCTTCCCTCCTGAGAAGACTAAGGTCATGATCTGGAAGATTCACAATTTCACCCAACAAGCGGGTGAGACATATTCTGAGACCTGGGAGCGATTTCAGGTTATGTTGAGGAGATGTCCGCACCACGGGCTGGACAAAGAGACACAAGTGAAAATCTTCTATTTTGCTCTCTCCGAGCATGATAGGAGTAATCTGGATTCAGCCGGGTCGGGATTTTTTCTGAATAACACTAACACTAGATGCTGGGAGATACTCAAGAACATGACGAGAAAGCAGTCCTGGGGAGAAAGAGAGAGAGGCCCAGTCGAGCAAGCATGAGTCGCCAGTGAATCTAAGGCAATGAGAGAGCTGAATGAGAAGATGGATCTTCTCGCAAAGAAGTTACTGCAAAAAGAAGAAAATGAGTCTGAGGATGAGGCTCAAGTCAAGTACATGAGACAATAACAAGGGTACAGGAACAATGACTACTCATGGAGAAAGGACAAAAAGTTCTCATGGAAGGATCCGAATAATTTTCTGCAGGATCCGGAAGCCAAGCCCGCACCAGCTGCAGAGGACAAGAGCACGAAGTTGCTCAATCAGGTCATCAAGCAAAATCAAGAGTTAATGAACACATTCGAGCAGCAAATCAAGCAACAAGGTGAATTTATGAATCAATTTGGGCAGACATTGCAGAGCCATGGGGCTCAAATGAGAACCATAGAGACCTCCATGGCGCAGATGGCAGCTGAAATTGCTAGTTTGAAGAAGCCAGCACATCCAGGTTTTCCAGGGAACACCAATGTTCCCGGGGGAAACCAGCAAGCCAAGGCCATTTTACTGAGAAGCGACAAGAAGGTGTTGAATCCAAGAATGGATGAAACAAGCATACCGCAAGATAAAGTTGAAGGTGAAACCACTACGGAGCAGCCCACACCAGTCACAGGGCAGGTTGAAGACATAGCCGTGGATGGTAATGATGAACAGGTTGCTGAGGAGGAACCGCAGAAAATGATGCCTTATGTGCCACCTCATCAAAGGGCACAAGCCGTTCCGGTCTCCTATCCGAATAGTGCAAAGGCAAGGAAGGTAGATGCACAATTCAAGAAATTCTTGGACAACTTTAGGAAGCTTTCGGTCAATATTCCGTTATTGGAAGCTATTGAGAAAATCCCTTCATACGGGAAGTTTCTAAAAGATGTCATCACCAAGAAGAGGAAGATACCAGATACTGAGGTCGTTGTACTAAAGGAGCAAGTGAGTGCCTTCATTATGGGCACTCTACCGCCAAAGAGATAGGATCCCGGGTGTTTCAACATTTCTTGTTATATCGGGAAGTTTAAATTTGGAGAGGCATTATGTGATTCAGGGGCAAGCATCAATTTGATGCCCCTTTCGACATTTAAAAAGCAGGGATTAAAGGAGTCACGGTCGAGCAATATGACTATCCAATTGGCCGACAACTTTGTGGTGAAGCCTTATGGAATCTGCGAAGATGTCTTAGTGAAGGTGGATCGATTTGTCTTTCCGGCTGATTTTGTGGTTATGGAGATGCAGGACGAGCATGGTATGAGTTGTTACTTGGACGTCCATTCCAAGCTACAGCCGACATGATCTTAGAGATGGGGAGAGGTCGCTTGACCTTAGGCATAGCAGATGACCGCTTTGAGATGGTCATGCCCTCTAGCACTGCATCTTCTAAAGCAAAAGAACAATGTAATATGGTGAAACACATGGATCACAACATCTCACTCTGCCTTGGGAAACCATTTTTGGACATTGCTCATGTGATGAGCAAGATGGATAATGGAAACTTAGCTGTGGATATCATGGAGCAAACTAAGGTTGTTTCTTTGTGCAAAGCTGTTGGATTTCCGAATGATGAGAATGAGGACATTCCGCCTTCATGGGAGGATGATGCAATTGCTATTTCGATTGTTGATGCATATCCGGAATTGCTGTTAGAGGCTTGTATGTTGAATGTTACCTATGATTGGATGCAGAGTAAATCACTCAAGGAGTGCGCTAAAATGTTTCAGATGCTTCCATGCTTCTATGCGAGGCACTATGAATATTTAGGTGTACTTCCCCCACCGTTGCATTCATCTCTTATCAGCCTGCCAGATTTAGAATTGAAGCCGCTGCCCCCGCATCTCAAGTACGTCTTTCTAGCTGAGAAGGACAAGTTACCGGTGATCGTATCTGCTTATTTGAGTGCGGATGAGGAGGAGCAACTGCTGATAGTGCTCAAGAACCACCGTGGAGCTTTTGGGTGGTCTGTTGCAGACATCAAGGGGATCTCCCCTACTCTTTGCCAGCATAAGATTCGGCTCGAAGAGGGAGCCAAGCCTGTTATTCAGCCTCAAAGACGTTTAAATCCGAGCATGATGGAGGTTGTGAAGAGGTCATCAAACTTCTTGCTGCAGGGATAATCTATGCCATATCAGACTCGACGTGGGTGAGTCCCACACAGGTAGTCCCTAAGAAGGGGGGAATTACTGTCACTAAAAATTTGTTGAATGAACCTGTCACCACCCGATTGGTAACCGGGTGGCGAGTTTGTATTGACTACCGTCGTTTGAATGCCGCCACACTTAAGGATCATTTTCCCTTACCGTTGATAGATCAAATTTTAGAACGTCTTGCCGGTCGGTCGCATTTTTGTTTTCTGGATGGGTATTCGGGGTATAACTAAATCTCGATTGATCCTTTGGATCAAGAGAAGTCTACGTTCACCTGTCCCTATGGGACTTTTTCTTACCGACGAATGCCGTTTGGTTTATGTAATGCACCGGCGACATTTCAACACTGCATGCTCACCATATTTTCTGACATGGTAGAGCGTTGTCTTGAGGTTTTTATGGATGACTTCTCGGTTTATGGTGCATCATTTGATGAATGTCTCTATAACCTAGACAAGGTGCTACATCGTTGTGAGGACACACACTCAGTCCTTAATTGGGAGAAATGTCACATGATGGTGACAGAGGGAATAGTTCTAGGACACAAGGTGTCTAGCAAAGGTCTTGAGGTAGACCCTGTGAAAATTGAGGTGATTTCCAAGTTGCCCCCACCAAATTTTGTAAAAGGGGTGAGAAGCTTTTTGGGACACGTCGGGTTCTATCGGCGATTCATTAAGGATTTTTCTAAAATTGCAAAACCTTTATCTGAACTGTTGGAGAAAGATGCGGTTTTCTATTTCAATGATAAGTGTCTTCACGCATTCGAAGTTTTGAAAGAAAAAATGATTTCGGCCCCGGTTGTTCAAATGCCGGATTGGACAAAACCTTTCGAATTGATGTGTGACGCTTCGGATTTTGCAGTAGGAGCCGTTTTGGGGAAAAGGGTAGATAATAAGCCCGCTGTGATTTTCTATACTTCCAAAACTCTGAATGATGCTCAATTGAACTATACAACTACTGAAAAAGAATTACTTGCCGTCGTGTTTGCTTTTGAAAAATTTCGGCAGTATTTAGTTGGATCTAAAGTAGTTGTATGAACCGACCATGCTGCGATAAAATACTTGATGGAGAAAAAGGACGCAAAGCCTAGACTCATTAGGTGGATTTTGCTTTTACAAGAATTTGACATTGAAATTAAGGATAAGTCTGGAATTGAGAATGTAGTGGCTGATCATTTGTCTAGGTTAGAAAGGGTAAATGAAAAAGATTTGCACATACCCATAACCGAGACGTTTCCCGATGAACAACTTTTGAAAATTAATTCTAAAGAACCGTGGTTTGCTGAAATTGTTAATTATTTGGCTTGCGGGATCATCCCGGAAGACTGGTCATATCAAGAGAAAAAGAGATTCTTTCATTCTTTAAGATACTACTTTTGGGATGATCCAATTCTTTTGAAGCAATGCAGGGACGGTATCTTACGTAGGTGTGTGCCTGAGGTGGAGTACGAGAGTGTTCTCCACCATTGCCATGCATCACCTACGGGAGGACACCATGCCAGTTCGCGAACAGCAGCTAAGGTGTTGGAAAGCGGCCTTTATTGGCCAACTTTGTTTCGGGATGCCTACGATTTTGTAAGGCAATGTGACCCGTGTCAGCGAGCAGGTAACATTTCAAAACGACAAGAGATGCCCCTGAATGTATTTCAGGAAGTTGAAGTATTTGATTTATGGGGAATAGACTTCATGGGACCCTTTGTGTCCTCGAATTCCAATTTGTATATTTTGCTAGCTGTTGACTATGTGTCGAAGTGGGTGGAAGCAATCCCCACAAGGACTACTGATTCTACGTTAGTGTGCAGGTTTGTGAAGGAAAATATTTTCTGCAGGTTTGGGATACCCCGAATGATAATAAGCAATGGGGGTACACACTTCCGGAATCAGAAATTCTCGACACTGTTGAAGAAATATGGGGTCAAGCACAACATTGGCACCCCATATCATCCACACACTCAAGGCCAAGTGGAGGTCTCAAACCGTGAAATCAAGAAGATTCTAGAGCGAACGGTGGCATCCACAAGGAAGAATTGGAGTGCCCTACTACCGGACGCACTTTGGGCATATAGAACGGCTTACAAAACACCTATAGGCACTACGCCTTTTAGGTTGGCGTACGGCCGGGCTTGTCACCTTCCGGTGGAATTGGAGCACAAGGCCCATTGGGTGCTTAGAAGGCTAAATTTGAGTTATGATGAAGCTGGGAGAAAGAGGATGTTTGAGTTGAATGAGCTGGACGAGTTGCGCATGACGGCATATGAGAATTCCCGAATATATAAGGAGCGCACAAAACTGATCCACGATCGCCATATCGAGCCACACACGTTCAAGAAAGGAGATAATGTTCTGTTGTTTAACTCCCGACTCAAGTTGCATCCCGGGAAGCTGAAGTCCCGGTGGAGTGGATCGTTCGTGGTGGAAGAGGTAAAACCGCATGGTGCGATTCTGGTGCGTGATGGAGATGCCACGTTCTTGGTGAATGGACAGAGGCTAAAGCTGTATTTTGGTGAGAATTACAAGAGAAAAGTGAATGAGGTCAAACTCATTACACTTGCGGACGAATGAGACGCTCGGAAGCCGTCTAGCCTAAGACGTTAAATAAGGGCGCTTGTTGGGAGGCAACCCAACCATCGGTACATTAGGATAGTTTAATTATAATCATAGGTTGCTTTAATTTCATTAAAATTTTAGTGTAAAGAAGATACCTTGATCCGTTTGTTCATTGTGCAGGCTGAGGCAGAGTCGATACCATCGACACACTGGTCGATGGTATCGACATAGGGTCAGATTGACAACTGTAGAATTCGTTCTGCGTCGATACTATCGACGGTCTCGTCGATGGTATCGACACATCTACAGGAAAGTCACCAACAACAGTCGATAGTATCGACACATCCGTCGATACCATCGAGATCTCTGGAGAAGTTCAGAGTGATTTGTCTCAGTCAACTCGATACCATCGACGGCCTCGTTGATGGTATCGACATGGTCACAGGTTGAAGTGAAAAAGTGGCAGTGTCGCAATGAATCTAAGTCGATACCATCGACTCCTGTCGATGGTATCGACCATCCATGTCACCAATCCGCGCAAAGAAATTGAGGGCGATCGCGGCGTCCACGTCATCAATCCGGGTGCTACGTCGATACTATCGACTTGTGTCGATGGTATCGACAGGTCAGCAATCCGGGTTTCACGATCCAGCAATCGTCAGCCGTCGATACTCACGAGGGGGGCGGATAGCATCGAGACGTGTCGATACCATCGACCCGCGTCGATGGTATCGACGGGTCAACAGTGGCGCCGGCCAAGTCTATATAAGGAGAGTCATTACGTCATTTGATGTCACACCTTCAGAGTGATCTTCCTCCTTCGCGCCGAGCACTCCCCCGAGCCATCCAAGATCGAAGAGTAGCAACACCGAGCAAAGATCTTCACCGAGCGGAGAGTCGATTCTCCATCTTCCCCGAGCTCTTCTTCTTCAATCCCTTTCTCATCGCCACCATGGTGCATACAGCCGGAGCATCGCCCTCACATGCAACTCCGACGGAATTCATTCCACCACCAACGGCATCAGTTGCTCGTCCCCGACTCATCCATCCTTCCCCGGAGATTCGAAAGATCTACGAGGAGATAATGAGGAGGAAGATCGAGCCCACCCGGTATGTGGACCGGGAGATGGTGCGCGATCTGGGATTCGAGGCCAACTTGGCCTATGTTCTTAACGGACAGGCCCGTCACACTCGCATAAGGCCTGGAGAACTGGAGTTTCATCAAGATGGCCAGCCATTCTTTAGTGACTGGCCGACGTACAAAGAGCTGGTAGCCGAGTTCATGGCGTCATTGGACGTCTGCATCTATCCCGACGACATCAATGCTACTGACCGAGAGTGGATCCAGAGCCGTGTATCTTTCCGGATGTACAACCACGACTACGTCCTCACGCTACGGCAGTTCAACAAAATTTTCAACTGGAACCATTCCCAGTATGATCACCAAAGGCCAGACCACCGCACAGATTATGACATGATCTTCTCCGAGTTGGTGACGGTGCCACAAGGGAGGTCGGTTAGCTACCACAACGCTGCGGTAGCCGACTTCGAGCACCCCTTCATCCGGGTCTTGCATCGGATGCTGAGTTCTACTGTTTTTGCGCGGGGTGATTTGGCCCTTAGCAAATTTCAAGGCTCCGATCTCTTCTTTCTATACAATCTTCTGAAGAGACAAGAATGCAATTGGGGTGCATTCTTTTTGCAGCGTGTGATGGATGTGAAGAGGAGTATGAGGAAAGCGCCGATTCATTTCGGTGGGCTCATCACCAAACTGGCGTCATACTTGGGACCGAATTTCCAATCCCTCACTCCTCTTTCTACCAGAAGCAAGGTCAACTTGCAACATCTTCACCGGGCCAACTTAATTCTTCTCCGGGATGGCGCGGAATTTGCACATTGCCACGTCAATCAAGCGTATCAGGAGTGCGCACTGCCGGATCCCGTCTTCAACATCAAGGGCGCACAGCATTTTAGATGGCCAATCATAGCCATCGACTCCGATGAGGAAGAAGGCGGCAATGACGGCGGCGACGACGGACAGGACGACGAGGCCGAGGAGGAAGAAGAGGCCTTTACACCTCTTCGCGCACGAGTAGCACCCCGGAAGCGTCCTCGGATGCATCCAGGTGCATCATCATCATCACGGCCTCCATCTCCACCGCCGCAGCCCTCGCAGCAGAGCGAGGATGTTTATTCTATGCAGGGCATGTACAACATGCTCCAAGACATTCAGCAGACGCAGCACAGCCACACCGCTACATATGCCGGTATCCAAGACACCACCAACCGGCTTTTCGTAAACCAACAGGCGATCTTCGAGAATGAGCGCCTTCTTTTCGCCAATCAAGAAAGCATCCATGATCGGCTGCATAGGATGGAGCAGCAGCAGCAGCCATTCTACGACAACTACTGGAGTCAGGGCTATTTTGGTGGGTATCCACAGCCTCCACCAATGCCCCCGTATGAGCCGAACTTCCAAGGGCAGTTCCCGTCTTGGGACCCCACTTCTCCGCAGCCACCTCCACCTCCACAAGAGTGATCGGGTATCTCTGTTCCACTCTTAAGTTTGTTTTTGACTATGAGGCCATAGTCAGATTCAAGCTTAGGGGGGTAGTTGGAACAGCTCTATCTTTTATTGTTTTAGTTTTTAGCATTTTTATTTGTTTCTTGCATCTTTAGTTTTTGTAGGATCCACGTGCTATCTAGTGTAACTGTGGATGTCGTAAAAGTTTGTCATCTTGCTGTTAGTTCATGGGAAATTTAAGGGAAATTAAAAAAAATTTCGTGTCTTGGATAGCTTGCTTTGGTTGACCTTGGGGAACACATCCTACGAAAATGATTGATTATGTCAACTTTAAAACAACATTTCACATCTGTACTCCTAATGATTCATGAAAAGTGGACAGTAATGGTTGTTTGAGCCTAACCTAACCAAATGGTAATGTGACCTTAATTGGATGTAAGAGAGAGAATCCTCTAAACTACTACACAGGTCAGTGAGGAGGGACACATAATATCTTTCTAAGGTTCAGTCATCTAATCTTGTGATCATTCCATTTCATTTTTCCATAATCCACCTAAGAATTGGAAGTAAAGTGCAGTTTTAATTCCTTTTTGTGTGCATAGCATTTAGATAGGACTTGCATTGATATTTTCCATACTTTTGCATAAAAAGAAAAAAATATAGGGATTCATGCACATTACCTTTAGGTGCATGCCATGTAGTTGTACTCATGATTTTCATGCATAAAGTACATCATGTATCTCAATTTTTCCTCAATGGTGAATTAAACTGTTCCATACCTTCTAAATATTGAAAAATTTTCTGAGCATGAAGAAAATAGCCCAATAAACTTATCTTTAAGCAATTATGGATATGTGGGCTAAAGAAAAAAATTCTGAAAATCTGCAATACATAAAAGAAAAAGAAAAAAAAGAGAATTTAGAAGAAAGTGAAATAAGAAGGAGAAAGGAACATGATATCACTTGCATCACAGGAAATTGAGTACATGATGTAGTTTGACTAGATATTCATCTCATTTTGAGGTGGAAGGTTAGTGCACACATCATTTTTACCCAATTTTAGGCATTAGGGCATTTCTAATGTGCATTGGCATCATTTAGGACATTTTTGTATTATGCATGTTGAAACTGTACTTTACTTCCCAGTTCTTCCATGAGCCACCCATTTTCATCCACCCGTTGCTCGGATTGGTAAGCCACCGTGAATTTCTCCTCACTAATGATTATCAGGAGAACTGCTTCCATGTAGATGGTAGTTAGGGCGAGCAACGTAGTATAGGCGATCACAAGATGCACCAATGCTGAATCGGCGAATTTTATTATGTTAACTGCCTTATGTGATAGTGTTCATCGGTTTGGAGGTTAATTTCTTTTATTGATGATTATTGTCGCCTTTAGGGTAATTACTGTTCTGTGATTAGAGAAGGCCGGTTTGAGAACGTTCAGTGGGAGTCACATGGGATGTTGGGTTGGTGTGTTGTTTTTCAGTTGACATTTGCAATTCTATTCTAAGGATTAGTTGCTCGAGGGCGAGCAATGTTCAAGCTTAGGGGAGTTTGATGCGATGATTTTGAGTCGCATTTATAGACCTTTTTGATATGTATTTTGTGCTTTTATTAGTCATTTTTATGGTTAATATTGCATAATTCACCTATTTTGGTCTTTGCTATCATTTTATGTCAAATCCCCTTAGTTTTATCATTTTGAGCATTAATCATCACTTTATTATAATTCGTGTGGATTTATTTGATCTTGTCTTGGAATTTCAGGAAAAACAAGTATCTTCTTCCGTCGATACCATCGACGGAAGTCGATACCATTGACGAGGACACAGGATGCCAGCCGAAAGGAGCATCACAGAGTCGATACCATCGACCCAAGTCGATGGCATCGAGATCCCTTCAGGTTGCTGGCGAGGAAGCTGTCGATAGTATCGACCCCAAGTCGATACCATCGATACAGTGAGGCTACAGCGTCGCTAAATGACAAAAACCGACGCTACAGAGAGGTCGATACCATCGACCCAAGTCGATGGTATCGAGATGGCCACAGGCACTCAGACGAAAAGACAAGAAGGCTGTCGCTACTACACTGGGTCGATACCATCGACCCGCGTCGATGGTATCGACACCGGCAGATATGCGTTGGATTCAGACTGATTTCAATCAGACGGCTGGAGTTAATTGACGACCTAATTAGAGACTTATACCTAATGACGGCCGCCCAGAGGAGATCATCATCTAATTTGCCATTGCACAAGTGCTGAGGAAGGAGAGAAAGGAGAACGGAGGTCAGAAGTTCATACCTGTCGATTCGGACGCTGCCGAAGACGGATTTCACCACCGAGAGGCGGGAAAGCTCGTGTTCTATGCAAAGGATCAACCGGTTCTCCTCCGTTCAGGGGTTTTCCCATTTAATTCACGTTTTTCATATGATTTCCCCTATTTCTACCATGTATTTGTGCAAGATGAACATGCGGGGCTAATCCCTTCCATCTTTAGGACCGGGAGTAGCCCGGGGATGCATTGTATGACAGTTTTATATTAATAATTCATATTTTCTCTCTTAAATACGTGGTATAGTTTCGTTTTCTCCATATATTGTTATGCTTGATCACCATAATAATAACCTAATGCCCTTAATCACTTCGACAGAAGGGTTAACGGTTGAAAAGAGACAAAACCTACATTAATCGATAAATCCCTTGACAAAGGAGGTGTAAAATTAATGGTGGAAACTGAGAGATCGTTTGTAATGCACTTAGTTTAGGGGATAGATTACTACGACAGTGGAATCAACCTAAACCTAAGTAGTGAATTACACCACGACAGTGGGTAATTCTGTTTTCAGGCCACTACCCAGATGGAGAGAGAAGATTGAGGAATTATATGAAACCTAATACAATGATATCCCGCGGTGAAACCGCAATCCTAAAGATACCCTTTTGAATTGATTAAATTAACCTTTGATCGATTGTTTGTTTTATTTTATTTTTACTTTCTTTTAAATTTGACAACAAACTCCAATTTGTTATTCGGCTTAGCTGATCGCAAATAGTTAGTAGGAGTCTCCAATAATTCGGCGTATCCCTGTGTTCGACTCGGGCCTCACAAAGGCCTGTACTTCTCGACATGTATACTTGCATTTTTAGCACGTAGTAAAATACACGTCAGTCAGTGAAAGTTAATCGATATTCAATTCATAAACAACAAAGTTCTTTCATCTAAAGATCATAATAGATGTCATAAAATGGTTGATCCATCCACAAAACATGCATTAAACAATAAACAGTGAATTAAACAAGGTTCCTACAAGCCATGGGACAATGAAATAAAATTGCAAAATATAGGTAGTTGGGCTAGTTTGTACACCCCTAGTTAAAGCATTACTTGCTCCTCATAACAAGATTCCTAGAAACATCAAAGAGAGTGGGTATGATATCAGACATGAATGAAGGCAGGCAACAATAGTCTGGTTGATTTATTTTGGTTGATAGAGCTTCTTGGTTGGGTGTTGAAGGAGGTTGATCATTGCTCTTATGAAAGAAGTTTTATAGCCCAAAGGTTGATCGCCAAAGGTTAATAACTCTTCTTGTATAGAGCGTAGTTGTAAACTCCCAAAGGTTGATCGCCAAAGGTTAATAACTCTTCTTGAATAGAGCATAGTTGTAAACTAAGGAGGTGGAGATATATAGAGACTTTGCTTTTCATGGAGTTGATAACATTCTATTTTATGTACTTTTTGTATATATTTTACACCACTTTTAGTATATCTTTT
Source organism: Alisma plantago-aquatica (assembly GCA_963693085.1). Classification (NCBI taxonomy): domain Eukaryota; kingdom Viridiplantae; phylum Streptophyta; class Magnoliopsida; order Alismatales; family Alismataceae; genus Alisma; species Alisma plantago-aquatica. The sequence continues at coordinate 114,183,988 of OY856415.1, read as the reverse complement.
GTTAACTTTTCACATAATTTTACTACCTTTTTTACTAAAGCCTCATTTACATGGTTTCAGGTACATTCACAACCCAGGTCGTGGTCAAGGACCGCGATCGCGGCCCACTTATACCTCAATCGCGATCGTGGTTTCGGAGCTCTCTTGAGATCGAGGTCATCATGCGTCAAAGATGGACCGCGGTCATAACAAAGTCGCGATCACAGCTCAACCACGAATTACAACAATGGTCGCGACCGGAACATGGGTCCCAAGTCAAACCAGGGTTCACGGTGTGAACACAGACTTCGATCAACACAGACAACGATCAAGAAGGACCGCGACCAGTTTGGAGACCGTGATCACTGATGAATTCTTGCAAACCGCAATTGAATGAGAAGATCTCGACCGTGACTGCCTAGACGCAACGCACAAGCAGACCTCGATCGCGATCGTCACCAGACCGCGACTAAGCTCAACCATGATGAAGGATGGAATAAAGAGCAGGCCGCGACTGCGGTCTCACCCTCACCCAACCAAGACTGCGACCGTGGTCTAGGCTTAAGTCAGTGCAATGTGACTATAAATAGCACACCCGCCTGTCTTGTCAAAGGATCAGATCATAGATCGGATCCCGAGGACCACAAAGTGTTGTTGCATTCTAGATTCATTCCACACCATCCCATCTACCAGTCTTGGATCTCCAAAGGTAGAAGTTGAGGAGAAAGAAGACTGTATGCCCCTTCTTTGAGAGAAGAAGATTGTCCACGCCCTCGATGTGTTAGATCTAGATCTGAAGAAGTATTGTGTTGTATCACATCTCTTCTCTCTAGATCTATCACTCCATATCATTGTACTTCCCTCCTCTCTTCATGGGATTTCATGTATCCATCTTTCTATAACTTCGTTATGTTGTCCGCAAGCATGAATGGCTAAACACCTTAACTTGGGTTGGGGGTAGCCACTAAGGCTCTCCCAACATATATATTGTCTCTTTCTATTAAATATACGTATTCTTATCAAGATTATCTCCATGCACCTATTTTAATGCTTCACTTGTATGCTTAACTACCATCTTGTGATGTTTGATTGTTGATATCTCGAGAGAGTAATATCACTTTTATCATGTGTTATGGAGTAGTATGAATGCACGAGAGTGTTGGAATGCTAAAGCTTTAAAACCATATGTTATGCAATGAGGTTTGTGTGTAGTCATCTTGAGAGAGAGGCTACCCTTAGACTTAGATCTTTCCTCATCTTGAGAGAGAGTGGAATAGATGCTTTTGATGGTTGCTTGTAATCTTGGTAGGAGTGTGCGAGAGAGAGAGATGATGTTGCGTGTTGGTGAGATGCTTTAGTAGGTGAACCCCAGCCCAGGTTGCCTCCCATATACTGGTTTCATCTTATTTCTTTTGTTCTTCTTATTCTTGTTTTTCTTGACCTGCTTTAGTTTGTGTGCTATTGTTCCTTAGGGAACACCTTTAATATACCCTTTTTAGTTGGAGTATACGAGTGTTAGATTCTGTGCACTTAACACTACCAACCTTGTCTCTGTGTTCGACCCTGATCGCTACATTGGACCCTGTTTATCGTTGCGGGGGACTGAGAGTCGGGTTATCTCTTTAAAAGTCCAACTACTTTGAATCCACTCCTTTTGGATGTGCAATTTAGGCCGATAATCAACTTATTATGGTGGCTATAATTTTACATTCATACGAGGGCAAAGGTAAGACTACAAAGTTATGGGTATAGCACCATCGACTCTCAAACCATAAAACTATGAGCTTCACTCAGAACCGTCAGATGATAGAACAGCAAATTCTAACCATCAAATCATGCTCTTCATCCAAGACCATCGAATGTTGGAACATCAAAACTATCAGTTGAGATACAAGCCAAAACCTTAAACCATATGTCCAATAAACCATCAAATTGTGACTTAGGAGAGTCACTCACTTAACCTTGTTAAGTCATCAATTGTTAATACAAAAAACACCATCGATTGTGGTATTAAGAACCACCATCAATTTTGACACTCATTGTCACCATCGGATCAAGAAACTAGAAAGACCATTGGTTGACACCATCATCCTTAGGATCCAATACAACCATCGGTTGTGGTATCCTGTACCACCATCGGTTGTGACACTCGGTGTCACAATTGGTTGTGGTCCATTGGTTAGAGAAACCATCGAACCATATAGTCAAAACAGCCATTGTTTGTTGGTTCAGTGGAGCCATCGAGTTTGGACTCAGAATGACCCTCGAGCTTGGTCATCAAGTGGTGAAACAAGCTTCAAAATCCAAGGTAAAACCATCAGATCAGAGGGGAAGGAAGACCATTGAGTTCACCACTTAAAGAAGCACCAAAACCATAGTTTTAAGAGCAAAAAAGAGTCCAAATAGGACATAAAACAAAAAATCATTTGGCACAAGAAAGGCAACCAAAACAACACCAAGTACAAAACCATCAAGTTCCAAAACTAGAAGGGAGATTGGCTCAAAACCCTAAGTAAAGGACCATCATTTGAGAGAGTAAATCCATCATTTATCCACATGCAAGCAAGGTCTAGAGCATCCTCTACTAAGGAAGGTTAACACACAAGGTTTAAGGTCCATCCATGGTGATAAACTACTCAAGAATCATCATTTAATCTTAAAACCTAGGCAAAGGTAGTATCTTTATGCTTAGAACTTCGTTTTACAGCAAGAACATGTGCATGCAGGGCAATAGTAAGAAATTAACAAGAATAAAGTTACAATAACTGGACTCTATTAAGAAGAAGAAGCTCCAAACAGAAAGGTATCTTGAGCAAGGGAGGAAGAAGCCTTAGATTAAGCACCCCACATGACCAAGAAAGCTCCTTCTCTAAGAAAGAGAGCAAACCTTGCTTAGGTCAAGAACAAGTAAAGGAAGCTCCACAAGCTCTAAGAGAGGGTAGAATTGAACCTTAGTTGCACATGCAAGGATATCGACCACCTTCTTATACCTTGGGCACTCTCTTATATACCTAAGCAAGGAGGGACGAGCGCTAGACAGAAAGGAAGATAAAGGGATCCAAAGGGTTCGTTTGCATGGAAGGTAGGAGGTTTAGAAAGCTATGGGTGAAAACCTCTATATTAGGATAAAGTTGCGATGAGTAGCGGCGGCGCCCTAGGGTTTCCTAGGCGATCTGGCACCCAGGAGGATGATGGAGACCCGGGAGAAATGAGGGGAGGTACGATCCCTCTTGGGAACACAGTACTATAATTCCAATACACGAATCAGAAGAACCAGAGTGAAAGTACACAAGCGGGGAGACACAAGCAACAATAGAATGGATCGAAGATGGAAATAGAAGGACAAGACGATGCTTTCCTGCCGCTAGGCCACCCGGACCAGAGAGGCCCACATACCGAATCAAGGAATGAAGAGGAGTCTGGTGCCGGTCAGCCAGACCGACTGATGCATTATAAGGCGGCGGTCGCCGGAAATCAAGATAACCCTCATGGCTATATACAGATTGATGCGGACAAAACTGGAATCAAACTGTAGAAGGATGACATCATTAAAACTGAAGTGGAAGGTTTCCCTGCCTTTAGCCTCAAGGCCGAAGCACGAACAAATCTCCTGAAGCCTTGGCAGTTTATCGTGGTCGTCAAGCTCATCGCACGTGACATTGACTACATGACTCTGTGGGACAAGATCTGACTTCTGTGGGCACCCGACGGTGGCTACAACTTGATCGACCTGGATAACGATTATTACCTCATGCAACTCCAGAAGCTGGATGAGTACCTGAAAGATCTAATCGGAGGACCGTGGCCTTTATTTGGATCATACTTGACGGTTCAACGATGGAACCCGAACTTCTCACTAGAGAAAGACACATCCAGAGTACTTTGTTACGTGGATCTGAATCCCCAACCTGCCCATCCATCTATACCAAGATACGTTACTTGAAGCTATTGGGAATAGGATTGTAAAATGATCAAGGTCGACACAAATACAACGCACCAGAGAAGGGGAAAGTTTGCAAGGATCGTGGTTGAGTTGCAGACCGGGAAGCCACTAGTACATGCAGTGTATGTGGAGGGGAAGCGCCTTATAGTACAGTATGAGAACATCCCGCACATATGCCTCCGATGCGGGCATGCTGGACACTTGGAAAAGGAGTGTGTGAATTGGCCCCAACCACAGTCGACGACATGTGGGGGAGAAACTGAAGGAACAAGCAGAGTGGAAGACAAGGAGAGTATGGAAGCATTTGTAGAAATGATTCACGCACAACCCACGGTGTGCAAGCCAAGGCGAAAACCACAGGAGCAGGCAACTAAGCAACTGAGCACCCACAACTGCTTTGTGAACCTGGACACGCTGGAGGACGAAGAAATCCTGGAGTCCGACAGTGAGGAAGTGTCGGGAGTCGAAGAAGTGGCCGAGCGAATCACAAGGATTGATTGGAGCACAAGGAAGCAGAACTCCAGGAGGGAGAAGATGAATAACAAAAATAGCCAGCGACCTCCACTGGGAGAATCCAACGGAGGTAACCCTCCACCGCAAGCTCGAAGCCAAAGCACCCAGAACCACAAAGGTAGAGGCAAGGAGAATGCCCACTCAGTGGTGGTACTGACAGGAGACAAAACCACTGCATGCCGCACTAACTCCATCACGGAGGACATCAGCAACATCCTGGTTAGCCCGTTCGTTATCGGAGCTACCGGCCCACCAAAAGCTCAAACTTTCCCCTTTCCCGGAAGGGGGAGCATAGGGATACATCTGCGGAATAGGAAGATACCATCCTTGTCGGAACCCCTGGAGCTTGGCTCAAAGAAGAGGGGTCGCAAGGGCATGAAGGAAACAACCGAGTTGATGGAAGAAGGTGAGGGTGGATCAAACCCAAATCCTTTTAAATGAACATGCTTTGCTGGAATGTGTAGGGTATCTGCCATAAAGATACCCAAGGGGTAGTTAAGGAGATGGTCAGAAAATATCGAATCTCGATTCTGGTTGTTATCGAGCCCCGCACCAGTGGCGCTCAGGCGGAGGCCATAATCAGGAGGCTGGATTTTCCCTACTCACATAGAGTAGAAGCCATCGGCTACTTGGGAGGCATTTGGCTTCTGTGGAAGCACTCAATTTCGTACATGGAGATTGTCCTCAGTCACTGACAGTTCATACACTACTGTGTAGAGAGCAAATACCTTCTGACCTTCATCTATGGTAGCACAACGAGGGAGGGGAGAAGGCTACTGTGGCACAGACTCCACACTATTGCACAGTCAGCTACGCTGCCATGGGCAGTGATGGGCGACTTCAACGCCTACCTCCATACAGATGAGAAGGTTGGTGGCAAGGGCCATGACCGACGAAGCTGTGTCGAGTTCAACGATGCCCTCAACGTGGCTGGCCTGCTCGAGCTAGAAGCTTGTGGACCGCGAATGACCTTTAAATGGGGGCTACTTTAGGAGAAGCTCGACAGGGTGCTGGGCAACACAACATGGCTGGAGATGAATTCTATTTGCTGGGTGGAGGTGGTCGAGCGGCTCAGTTCGGATCATGCACCACTCCTGCTGAAGGTGGAGGTACAAGGGGGTCGACAACCCACAAGATATCGTACAACAACCAAAGCTAGTTGGCAGAATGTTGATGGGTTCCAACACCTACTCAATACGGAATGGTCATCCAACCTCGGCTTCATGTCTGCTGCCAAATCCTTCCTGGCCAAGGCAGCAACATGGAATAACACTGAACAGAAAAATAAGAATCGCACCAAGCGAGCACTTCAAGTGCGTCTGTTGCTGGCCCAGGAGCAGCTTGCACGTGCATATGACCCAGAAACGGAAAACACGGTTTTGGACATCCAATTCAAGCTGAATGAATTATCTAAACAGGAGGAGCTAGATTGGCAACAACGCGCACATTGTGAATGGCTCTGCGCAGGGGACAAGAACACGAAGTTTTACCATGCTTTCATGAAGGAGAGGAGATGGAGGAATAGGATTACTAGACTGAAAGATGAGGATGGAAATTGGTGTGACACAGAGAACAAGATCCAAGCCATGATTGTGAGGTACTTCAGAAATCTCTATACAGAAGACAATCCAAGAGGCCGAGCCCAATGGTGTGCTGCATACACTGGAGCTTTCCCAACACTAGCAGTAGAACAGAGTGCTGAGTTGGGTAGGATACCTGATGAGAATGAAGTGCGTAAAGTGATGTTCTCCATGGCGAAGCTCAAAGCACCCATCCCGGATGGAGTGGACTCCAACTTCCTACAGTGTAACTGGAACATTATTAAGTCTTCCCTAACATCCTTTGTCTGCAATATCTTCATAGGTAACCTCTGGGATAGGGATGCTACAAACGCGTTAATGGTCCTTATCCCCAAGAAGAACAAACCAGAAACTTGCACTCAACTCAGACCCATATCGTTGAACAACATGTGCATGAAGGTGGTGATGAGGATCATCGTGGCCCGCATCCAACCTCACCTTAATGCCTAGATCAACCCAGCTCAGTCAAGCTTCATCCCAGGAAGGAGGATCAGCGATAACACTGTCCTAGTCTAGGAAATCATACACTCTATGGAGAAGAAGAGATCTAAACATCACTTGATGGCGATTCAATTGGATCTAGCTGAAGCTTATGATAGGATGAGTTGGGAATTCATCGAGGACACCCTTCGACGCACATCCATCCCCAGTAATCTAGTGACGATCATCATGGACATGATCTCATCTGGCTCGACAACCATTATGTGGCAAGGCAAAGAGACTGAAGCTTTGCACCCTACCAGAGGAGTCCGGCAAGGGGACCCCTTGTCACCTTACATCTTTGTGATGTGTTTAGATCATTTGAGCCAAGCCATCGAGGATGCTGTGTCCAGGGGCAGGTGGAAGCCAGCCACCTTTAATGCTGGCAAGACCAGTATATCACACGTCTGCTTTGCAGACGATATTATGATTTTTGGGGAGACATCAGTTGAACAAGCCCATATCATCAGCGGGTGCATCAGGAAATTTGAAGGAGCATCCGGGCAGAAGCTAGCCAAAGAGAAGTCGCGTGTTTTCTTCAGTAAGGGAACCCCCCATCTATACGAAGACACATATGTAGAAGAATTGGAATTATTGAGACTAGTGAGATTGGAACACATTTGGGCGTTCCAATCATTCATCACAGGAAGAAGAAGGAATTGTACCTCTTCATCACAAACTCGATTGATAGCAAGACTGTGGGTTGGGAAATAAGTGCCTCTCCCTTGCGGGTAGGATCACACTGGCAAAGTTGGTCCTAACCCACTCCTCCACATACCTGATGCAAACTGCGGCCATTCCCCTCACAGTTTGCGATAGGATCGACCAACTGATTAGAAGGTTCATGTGGTCCGGAAAGGCGGAGACGAAAGGCATCGCCCTGGTGGTCTGGAACAAAGTCATAGCCCCCATAGACCAGGGGGTATGGGCATATGAAGCGCAAGGGTGCAGAATAAAGCCTCTTTGATGAAGCTCGCCTGGGAATTTATCAGTCACAAACCTGCGTTTTGGGTGAACATGATGACTCACAAGTACAATAGGGGTGACAATCTCGCACTGAATGGCTCTCCTACCTGGAGAGCAATAAGACCTCTTATCCTTGAAGTCAAGCAAGATGCACGACGAACGATCAGCAATGGTCAGAGCATCAATGCTTGGACTGAAGCCTGGACCAGGAGTGGTCGGACGCCGACTCTTAAGACAGGGATGATTGTGAGGTACTTCAGAAATCTCTATACAGAAGACAATCCAAGAGGCCGAGCCCAACGGTGTGCTGCATACACTGGAGCTTTCCCAACACTAGAAGTAGACCAGAGTGTTGAGTTGGGTAGGATACCTGATGAGAACGAAGTGCGTAAAGCACTGTTCTCCATGGCGAAGCTCAAAGCACCCGGCCCGGATGGAGTGGACTCCAACTTCCTACAGTGTAACTGGAACATTATTAAGTCTTCCCTAACATCCTTTGTCTGCAATATCTTCGCAGGTAACCTCTGGGATAGGGACACTGCAAACGCGTTAATGGTCCTTATCCCCAAGAAGAACAAACCAGAAACTTGCGCTCAACTCAGACCCATATCGTTGAACAACATGTGCATGAAGGTGGTGATGAGGATCATCGTGGCCCGCATCCAACCTCACCTTAATGCCTAGATCAACCCAGCTCAGTCAAGATTCATCCCAGGAAGGAGGATCAGCGATAACACTGTCCTAGTCTAGGAAATCATACACTCTATGGAGAAGAAGAGATCTAAACATCACTTGATGGCGATTCAATTGGATCTAGCTGAAGCTTATGATAGGATGAGTTGGGAATTCATCGAGGACACCTTCGGCGCACATCCATCCCCAGTAATCTAGTGACGATCATCATGGACATGATCTCATCTGGCTCGACAACCATTATGTGGCAAGGCAAAGAGACTGAAGCTTTGCACCCTACCAGAGGAGTCCGGCAAGGGGACCCCTTGTCACCTTACATCTTTGTGATGTGTTTAGATCGTTTGAGCCAAGCCATCGAGGATGCTGTGTCCAGGGGCAGGTGGAAGCCAGCCACCTTTAATGCCGGCAAGACCAGTATATCACACGTCTGCTTTGCAGATGATATTATGATTTTTGGGGAGACATCAGTTGAACAAGCCCATATCATCAGCGGGTGCATCAGGAAATTCGAAGGAGCATCCGGGCAGAAGCTAGCCAAAGAGAAGTCGCGTGTTTTCTTCAGTAAGGGAACCCCCCATATATACAAAGACGCATATGTAGAAGAATTGGAATTATTGAGACTAGTGAGATTGGAACACATTTGTGCGTTCCAATCATTCATCACGGGAAGAAGAAGGAATTGTACCTCTTCATCACAAACTCGATTGATAGCAAGACTGTGGGTTGGGAAATAAGTGCCTCTCCCTTGCGGGTAGGATCACGCTGGCGAAGTTGGTCCTAACCCACTCCTCCACATACCTAATGCAAACTGCGGCCATTCCCCTCACAGTTTGCGATAGGATCGACCAACTAATTAGAAGGTTCATGTGGTCCGGAAAGGCGGAGATGAAAGGCATCGCCATGGTGGTCTGGAACAAAGTCATAGTCCCCATAGACCAGGGGGTATGGTCATATGAAGCGCAAGGGTGCAGAATAAAGACTCTTTGATGAAGCTCGCCTGGGAATTTATCAGTCACAGACCTATGTTTTGGGTGAACATGATGACTCACAAGTACAATAGGGGTGACAATCTCGCACTGAATGGCTCTCCTACCTGGAGAGCAATAAGACCTCTTATCCTTGAAGTCAAGCAAGATGCACGACGAACGATCAGCAATGGTCAGAGCATCAATGCTTGGATTGAAGCCTGGACCAGGAGTGGTCGGACGCCGACTCTTAAGACAGGGATGATAATTCCCCCCAGCCTGCAAGACCGCACTGTGAACAACATGATCACAGATGAAGGGGATTGGGATAAAAGCTTTATTGCAGTGTGGTTCAATCAGGAGTCGGCGGAGGACATCCTTCTGATAGGCAGTCCACATCCAGAAGGAGGACCTGATGGGTGGTTCTGGCCTAGCGGCATCCACAAATGCTTTTCCATGGAGAGCGCCTACTCAAATCTTATCCAAACGAGAGCTCAGACTACCGATGGAAAGTGGAAGGCCATTGCCAAAGCTAAAGTCCCCCAATGCACTCGTGTGTTTGGATGGCTTTTGGGCCATGATCGGCTACTGACCAACAAATTAAGGTACAACCGAAACATGACTACTTCCGCCTCCTGCAAGAAATGTGGACTGGAGGAAACTTCTCTGCACGTCATTCGGGATTGTAGTGACAGTCACCGAACATGGAAGATGATCACCCCCACTTACCTACTGACTTCTTCGCCCTCACTACCATCCCAGAGTGGGTTGCCCTGAACTTCAGGCCCCTACATGAGGCTGAGGCTTGGCGCAACATCTTCCTTACCACATGCTGGATGCTGTGGAAGCACCAAAATGAGTATGTCTTTGAAGACCGCACCACACCAGTCGACGTACTAGTCTGAAGAATCCGAAGTGAAATCCAGTCCTTCTCGGAGAAAGCTATGGGTGAGAGAGAAGAGAAGGTTTAGATGTCCTACCTAAGCAAGGAGGGACGAGATCTTATATACATACGAAAGGAGGGACAAGATATAGACAAAAAGGAAGATAAAGGGATCCAAAGGGTTTGTTTGCATGGAAGGTAGGAGGTTTAGAAAGCTATCGGTGAGAGAGAAGAGAAGGTTTAGGTGTCCTACCTAGTTTGCCATATATCCATGGAATAAAGGGTCACATCTAAGCAAAGTAGTAGCTCTATCGGTTGTGGGAGTATGCAAAGACATAGGATGTTGGCTTCGCAGGCCAACCATCAAGTTCCGTGCATGGTGACCATCAGTTTTGGAACCCTAGGTCATAAGGGTGAAAACCATCACTTGAAGCACCCCCTAGGTTAACCACCGACCCAAGGAGTCTCAAGAGGGGAAAACATAGAGCCTCACACCTATAGGGACCAATAAGGACCCACCATCAGATCCAAACACCATTGGATCCCATCAACCAAGGGATACCGTCGAGTTATAGCCTCTAAGGTAGCTCATCCGTGAGGGCAAAACCCTAACTCAACCCTAGAAGGGTAACACCACCAATCCAAGGTGCAAGCAAGTGCCCCAAGCTACAAATAACTCAAGTATGATATAAAAAATATGCAAGGAACAAAAAGAATGTGATAAATTGCAATAAAACCATAGATATGGGTAAATTGTTGAAAGGTCCAAAATAAGTATATATTTGCATAACTTGCACAAATAGTGTCCAAACTGGACCAAACTTGAAACTTAAGCTTATCACATGATATAAAAGCATATAAAAAGGTTATATCAAGGTTTTAGGCACCTAATTATGGTAATAAAGCATGTTCAACCAAAAAGCAAGGTCAGAGGCCTTACAGGAACGACCGTGCTCGACTCCTTCTTGTAGCTTTTTCAATGTTTTCATTTCCCTAGTCAACTTTGGTCTTCTCCTTAGTTGTCTCCTCCATGCATCATATTTCTTCTAATTTACCTGTTCTAACATGATTCACAAGTAGAAAAATCATCAAGTATGGTGTGAGTGTGTGTATTTCTTGGAAAAATAGGAGTATAATCAAGAAAAGGGGTTTTGAGAGGAAGAGTCTCAAACCAACATGGGTTGACTTGTGCTAGTGCTAAATTTATAGCCTTTAGACAATCTTGTTGTTCTTTCCAACATCATGTGTCCACATCCAAGGTGTCCTCCTTATTATCCAAAGTGACCCTCTCCAAAGCTTGTACCACATGATCTTCATCCCAAGGAACATGCAAGGTTCTATAGTTGTTGCTTGGCATCCAACTCTCATGAAAATCAGTACAGTCCAAGTTGTCACAAAGGTCCTCATCCATTATGTTCTACCTTTCTTCTGTGATGAACATGAATATATCTACTATTTTCCTCATATAAGAGATTGTCATGATGTTGACTTACACTTTGATCTATGTATCTGATGTGCATAAGAATGGCCTCCCCAGGGGATGTACTTCTTCCTCTCCTTTAGCTTTATGCCCATTTATAAGAAAATCTATTGGATAACTGGCATTCCATTTCTTGTCCACATCCACCCTTATGTTTTCTACCATACCCATATGTATCTTGCTAGTTCCCTTGGATAACAATATAACACAAACATCATGTTTCATTCTTTATAGGCTGAGTTTGACAAACAATCTATATGGAATGATGCTCACACTTGAGCCCAAGTCGAGGAGTGTGTGATCCACAATTTGAAAGTTTATGTAACAAGGAATGGGAGGTACACCAAGATCCCTCTTCTGTTTGGGGAAGGGGTAGTCAAGAATGAAGTTGACTTGCTCTATTGATACAATCCTCTTGGGTGGTATCATAATCATCTTTGATTTCCTTGTGCTAGCATCTTTAAAGAAAGACATGAGGGTTGTGATGCCTTAATTTCCTTGCTTGAAGGCATTCAAAAAATTCATGGTATGACCATGTTCTTTTGGTAGGAAGGGGTCTTCTAAAGCATCATAGAAATATTGATCACTTGCATCAATGTCTTCTACAACAATTTGTGGACATTGGGGCATCATGGGAGTATTCTTTAACCCAAAGGGTGGATCTCATGTTGTTACCAACTCTGGGAGGGGTGAGATAGAAAGTGTTTTATCCTTCAAAAAAGTTGTGATAGGAAAGATTTTGGTGCCCTTGGCACCTCCACAAAAAGGTGGGATAAGATCCTTCTTTTTGAAACAATGATAGAACATGCGGGGATGCATAAGATGGGATAGAGGGAATCATCTTCTCAACAGAAGGAGGGACACATAGCATCATCTTCTCAAGAAATAGTGGGGGACTTAGTGGAATCTTCTCACATGAGGATAGTTTAGCAAGAACTTTGGTTCACTTACCACTCTTAAGAAAAAATAGAACAACATAAACTTTGATGCTTTTAGCTTCTCCACAAGAGTTTTCTGCAATGATTCTTCATCAGGAACCTTGGTTACTTAATCCTCCTTCTCCATGAATTCATCAACAGTCTTCTCCCCCCATATGATGGATGCATGCTCACTTGATCATGGGGAGGAGGGGGAGCTCGTAAGGTTGATGGTGTTGGTGGTCTTTGGTGAGGTGGATTAGGATTTTGGAGGATGTAAGTTGGTTGTTGTGGAGGTTGTTGTGGAGGTGGTTGATATTGGGGAGGGGTTGTTGGTAGGAATGTGGTGGAGGTGGATGGTATTGGTAGTTGTAGTTGGGTTGTGGGGTGGTGGAGAATATGGATTTTGGGGCCCTATGTATTGTTGTAAAGTTGTGTCTTGCCCTTGTGGTGGAACATATCGTAGTTGTAGTTGGGTTGTGGGGGTGGTGGAGCATATGGATTTTGGGGCCCTAGATATTGTTGTAAAGTTGTGTCTTGCCCTTGTGGCGGAACATAGGAACCTTGTGGAGTGCTCATAGAACCACTATAAATGTTTGGATTATACATGGTTTAGGAAGGGATTCTTCCCTCCTCACAATGGGAAAGTGGCATGGAAATTTGGTCTAGCCTTTTCTCAAGCCGATCAATGGTTTGTCCATGAGATGGCACATCTCTATTCACTTGATCAAGGCTTCTTAACCTCCCAAGAACCTCTTCTTCAAACTAAGAGTTATTCCTCAGACCTTGGTGCTGCCTTGGATGTCCTTTTCCTTCATCCCCTTACTTCCAAGAGAAGTTTGGGTGGTTAATCCACTATGGAGTGTAGGTGTTGGACATGGGCCCTTGGTTGTTTCACTTGCCAAAAGATTGAAGAGCTTGAACCTCCTTATTAATGGAATCAATGGCCATGGCAATTTAGCCTTTTCCTTGACTGAGAAGGGGAACAAGGTCCTCCTGATAGAGTCATCATTTGCAGTGGGGATGTAGAAGGTGGAACACGTATCCAAGAAGGCTTCGACGTGGTGATATGGGTTCTTATTCTCCAACCCATAGAAGGTGGGTAAGAGTCCAAGGAGGGCTGGTGGAATGGAGAATTTTTGACCCAATATTTGGTCAACTAGGGTGGCAATGGGAGATGTGTAGTTTCTATAAGTGAAGTACTCAATGGAGAGGGCGATTAGCTGGTGGTTGAGCACCTAGAGGGACACATGCTACCTCCTCATTGTGTTGATCATCCCTGTCTCCCATTTTAGCTTCTTGATGTTGTCTATGTTGGTGTTGATGTCTCCTTCTACCTATCTCAAGATCAATTAGAACTAGTCAGTAGAGATCGAGTGTCGCCCAAGCATGCACAGATGTCACCTAAAAAAGGCACAAACAAGTAAAAAGATCTAAGTTAGAAGACAAGTATGCGTAATTAAGCAAAGAATAAAGAATACCAATGATGAAGGAGGTAGGAAAGTGAAGCTACACTAAATATCTAGCTGAGCGCATCACTCCCCAGAAATAGTGCCAGAAAGCTTGGTGTGTTTCTCAAACACAACAAAACAAACTGACAAGAGACCATGCCAAAGGGGAGAGTCAGCACCACAACTACTAGGTAGCTATGGCGCTTTCTATCCCCAACAACAATTCTAGAAAGCTTGGTGAGCTCTTCCTAGGGCCACATACTAATCAATTTAAGGATGACTAGATGCAACCCTAGGGTTCAAAAACACTTGGGATATTTCGAATTTATAATGGTCCCTATACTAAGACATCCAAATAGACTAGAATATATCACCCACAAGCGCAAGAGATCATATTATAATTAGGTGAGTGGCAAGTGAGGAGTCGATACATAGGGAGAGAGGGGGAACTAGATCTAAGTTAGATTAAGATATGTTCCTAAAGTGGAGATTAGGGTTTTTAGGGTTCAAAGTTGTTTTTAGTTTGATTATGTTGGATCCTAGATGGGTGACTTAGATGCTCTAGAGGGGGGGTGAATAGAGCTGAAAGCACTTAAACAAAATTCATTAAACCTTCAAATTATATAACAAGATAAGGTTTCTAAATAGGTAATTTGAGTGCAACTAAATCATGCATAGCAAGGATAAGAGAGATTGAACATGCACCAATTAGACAAGCTATTTAGAGTGGTTCCACACTTCAAACTAGAAGTGTGTCAGTCCACTTGCCTAGAGAGGTCAACCTCTAGGACTTCAACCAATTGCACTCTTATATTCATTAATAAGACATACAATACATGACCAACAAAGGACTTACCTATCCAATACAAAGAGTCTTCAACCTTACCAAGGACTTACCCACTTTGCAAGAGTCTTTGGCCTTCTCCAAGGACTTACCCACTCTTGCACAAGTCTTCGGCCTTGCAGGAATTACCCACTCTTCTTGGATCTTCCGCCTTTGACTTCACCTTCACTCGGAGAAGCTTTCCACCAAGGACTTACCCACTTGAGCTTGAGTCTTCTGCCTTCTCCAAGGGCTTACACACTCTAGCTCCAAGTCTTCAGCCTTGATCTTCACCAAGGGACTCCTTCCCTTGTTCTTCTTCACCTCTCTTGGACAAGAGAGAGAACCTTCATCTTCAAGATAGGAAAAGAGAGATGGGGAGGTGGTGGAAGTGAGAGCCTCACAAGATATACAAATAATACTAGCTCTCTTACAAATCTCCTACTCACTCTAATGGATGTAGCAAGTGATTAAGCTTAGAGAGAGAGAGGAGGCTGTAGGAAGCACTCAACTATAGAATAGGTACCTCACAAAGAGTTTGCAATGAATGCTCAACCTTGGAATGAAGCCCAAGGGGTCCTATTTATAGTTGGGGATGCCTCTTAGCCTTTGGGAACACTTAGGAACGAAAAATAGCCGTTTTACAAGTTGCAACGGATCTATTTTGGGTCCCAACAAAGTCTCCAACGGTTGGAAATGCTTTTTCTGCATTCCAGTACAGTCCGATCGGCCGAGTTTATATAAAGGTAACTCGGCCGAACCACTAAACGACAAGTCTGAAAGATAGACTGTCGGTCGAGTTTCCTTGGAGAAACTCGGCCGATCGGTCGACTTTCAACTTGGACCGATCAGTGGATCGGCCGAGTTTCCCACCATAGAAACTCGACCGAACAGGGATCGGCTGAGTTGGTAACTCGGCCGACTGCCCAGAAAATTCCAGAATATATGGATCGGCCGAGTTTGGAATTCGGCCGACAAAATCCCTGTTATGGGTATTTTGGAATTTTCATAAACTGTACAAACGATGGATTTTTGTGTCCCAATAATTTTTCTAAGCTTAATTACAAGTCATACAATCATTACAAGTGATTACAAAGCAATTCTAAGGTCATATACATAGAGATCCCAAATTGCACACTTGTAGCTATTTTGACTTGTCTTTTCTCCAATTTGATATGCGCAAGTTAGGGCATTTGGAGTGTGTCTAAACCTAATCTGAAATCACTCAATGTAGAAGCATTAGACACCAATATGTGGAATGGTTAGTCATCATCAAAACAAGGGTTTAGTCAATTTAGACGTGAGTCAACATTGACCTAATTGACCTTGAGTCAACATTCTCCCCCTTTTTGAAGATGACAAACCATTCCATAAATGTATTGAAAGCTTGTACGTAAAATCATACCTTCGGAGAAACCTAGGGGTTTCAATAGGATTGAGCTCATATGCTCCCCCTCAATTGATGCTAGTGGAGTTTTCATACTCCCCCTCAATTGATGCTATTTCTCCTGCATGGTTAGCTTTCATAACATTTATAGAAACTATGTCTTCTACTCATATATGTTCTACACATATATGTCTTCTCCCATTTACCTTCTCCCCTTTACATGGACACGCTTCTTTGCTTCATGTAAGACATGCCTTCTCCATGTTGTCAAAAGAAGACATATCTTTCTCCCCCTTTGTCATTTCAAAAAGGTGGGGGTGTGAAGAAACTAAGAAACACCACTTGTTAAGAGAAAGAAGATAACAAAAGTTATATAAGGAGAGTAGAAGAGCACATATAGGGGCTTGTCCAAGCATAGAAAGAAAAGCAAGTTAAAGCATATACTTGAACAACCCAAAACATGCAAGATAGGGTGCTGCAGAAAAACAATAAATCGCAATTTTGACCCTCAAGATGATGGAATTTGACCAAAAACCATCGGAGCTCATGGCGTAGCAATGAGTCTTGCTCAGAAGGGTGTTTCTGCATAAAAAGCACTATACTTGCAGCAAAAACTGAAACTGGAGCAAAAGCTGCATAAAAATCCACAAAAACACCAATTTCTACATATCATGTAGATCTATGTACCCTGCATCACAAGTTAGGACTACTAGTAGGATCTAGATCATAGCAAAGAGATAAGCAACATAAAGCAAGCTATGATTAGATATAGAGATATATCCAAACCAAGAGATATGCAATTTTAGACGCATGAAAGGATATAACTCACTAGATATGCATCCTTACCATAAGATGATTACCCCTAAGAACCTCAAGGTTGTATCAAGACAAGATATACACCTAGACAGATGTAGCAAGTTAGAGTACAACGGAAGCAATTTAAGACACAACCAAGAGATCCAAAGAGTTCATCATCAAAACCTGCAAAACAACTCAAAGCAAGAAATTGCAAGATATAGATATACCAATTTAGAGCAATTAGAGAGATAGAGTTGTAAGCAAGATAGGCAATTTAGAACATGGCAATATGCATATAAAGGTACCAAAAGGAGTGCCAAAGAACGAGGCTATTGGTTGAGAAAATCTAGTTGAGAGGGAAATTCTCATCCAATAAGCCAACTTTATATTCTGTGCACAGTGTAATCGGTCGAGTTCTGTGCATTGGCAACTCGACCGATGACAGCTGTTGGCAACACCCATGGTGCCTATCGGTCGAGTTTCACTAGGGCAAACTCGGCCGACATAGCAGCTGTCAACAAGCACACCTATTTTATAAAAACATATTTAAAGGCATGCTAAAAATACAAACCATATCCAAACATGTCTAAGCAAGTCAGTAATGCACTATAGAAGCATTAGAAACAGTTTTTGAGCAAGAGTGTGAAGAGAAACACAAAATGCCACTTTTGACTCAAAAACCATATGTATAGTGCATACTAACTTGACAAAAACAAGTTAGAACATGTTATAAGTAATAAAACAATACCTTTGTGCTTACCATTGCTTTTCTACTTGGTGTCACCCTATGCACATCTCACCTTTCTTCTTTTATATGGATTGAGAAGTCAATTTTCAATTCAATAGCTCAAGTCAATCCATTTGCAAGTACCTACAAGAAGAAAGATGAAATGGTCCCCAATCATGTTTTTGGGTCCGGAGGGGTTAGCTTAGCAACCCAAGTCCTATTGCTCTTGGGTGCTTTCCTAAAAGGACAACAAATAGAATAATGGCCAAAATCATTGCAATAGTTGCATGTGCCCATAGTCTTGGAACTAGAGGATTCTCCATGGAATATTGGAGGTCCTTTATCTTTGTTGTTCCCTTGACTACTATCATATCCTAAACCATGTCTACCAATTTGTTTAGTAGTATGGTCTAGGATTTGATTAAGATTCTTTTTACCAACTAAGAATCTTTGCAAAGAAGATCTTAAACTATCATTATCATGCTTAAGAGAAGCAATAGTAGAAGACAATTGATTAATGTTATCTCTAGCATGTAGAAGATCATTTTCTAAGCAAAGAGTTTTAGTTAAATAAGAATATCTATCAAAATGAAGAGCAGCAACATCATTCTCTCTATTAGTAGAACTAGAACAAGATTCATGCCCATTGATTTTAGCAAGCAAGGAGGCATTTTCTAGTTCTAATTCATGCAAAACAAAATCTTTGTCCTTGTTTTCAGATTTAAGAACATCAATGTCATGCATGAGAGAATCAATAATTAAATTATGCTCTTCATTTGAACCAGGCATGAGAGGTTGAGCTTCTAGAAATTTAATCTTATCAAGTAAACTAGCATTTTCAAGTTTAAGAGAGTCTACTTGGCTAAGACAATCATTTTTATCAATAAGCAAGCAAGAATTTGCATATTCAAGATCATCTAGTTCTATATGCAAATTATCAACAATTTTAGCAAGCTTTTTCTTTTTCTTTTTAGAAGACTTAAGAGATGCACAAATATCATGAATGAGATCAATCAAGGATTCTTTATCTAAAGAGTCTAGATTTACCTCATTTGAGTCTTCACTTGTTGATGCTACAAGAGCAAAATGACATTCTCCTTCATCACTAGAGCTTGAGCTTGATCCTTCACATGAATCTTCACTTGAGCTTGAGTTGGAGGAGCCGCTTGAGCTTGAGTGCCATATCTCCTTCTTGTGAAGATGGGTCTTTTTGCCTTGTGGGCAATCTTCCTTGTAGTGACCCTTCTTCCCACATGTGAAGCACCGGATGGAGGAGGACTTGCCTTTGTAGAGTCTACCTTTGGAGTACATGGCATCTTCTTTAGCTTGAGAGGATGGAGAGACTTGTTCCATGATAGCTTCAATTTGAGCCTTCATTTCAGCCTTCTGCATTCTCTTTAGCTCTTTCTTTTCTTGTCTTTCTACTTCCTCCCTCTTGTCAAGTGTGGCTTCATGTGCTTGTAGATTTCCAATGAGCTCTTCAATAGGAATATCCCTAAGCGACCTTGCTTCTTCAATAGAAGTCACCTTGGATTCCCATCTCTTGGGGAGAGTTCTAAGTATCTTTGAGTTGATCTCTCCACTAGACATAGGATGTCCTAGAACAGCAAGACCATTCAAGATGGTGTTGAGCCTCGAGTACATGTTGGCTATGCTCTCTTCCTTTCCCATCTTGAAGTTCTCAAGCAACCCTTTGAGCATGTAGACTTTGCTTTCCTTCACTTGATCTGTCCCTTCATAAGTGATGCAAAGCTTTCTCCATACCTCATAGGCCGTCTCACAAGAAGAAATCCGGTTGAACTCGGTGGGGGTCATGGAGGCATATAGAATGTGCATGGCTCTAGCATTCAAGGTTGCTTTCATCAAGGTGGCTTCATCCCATTCTTCAATGTTTGTCTTTGGTAGAATGTATGGGCTGTTCACCATTTGCCACATCTCGAGACTTGATCCTTGGATGAAGAATTGAAGTCTTCTTCTCCAATAGAGGAAGTTGCTCCCATCAAAGATTGGAAGTCTAGTCGAGAGTCTCCCTCCTAGGTAGTCACCCATCTTCTCCTACTTGTTGAAGTATGCTTGGAGAAGACCTGCTCTGATACCACTTGTTGGATCCTAGATGGGTGACTTAGATGCTCTAGAGGGGGGGTGAATAGAGCTGAAAGCACTTAAACAAAATTCATTAAACCTTCAAATTATATAACAAGATAAGGTTTCTAAATAGGTAATTTGAGTGCAACTAAATCATGCATAGCAAGGATAAGAGAGATTGAACATGCACCAATTAGACAAGCTATTTAGAGTGGTTCCACACTTCAAACTAGAAGTGTGTCAGTCCACTTGCCTAGAGAGGTCAACCTCTAGGACTTCAACCAATTGCACTCTTATATTCATTAATAAGACATACAATACATGACCAACAAAGGACTTACCTATCCAATACAAAGAGTCTTCAACCTTACCAAGGACTTACCCACTTTGCAAGAGTCTTCGGCCTTCTCCAAGGACTTACCCACTCTTGCACAAGTCTTCGGCCTTGCAGGAATTACCCACTCTTCTTGGATCTTCCGCCTTTGACTTCACCTTCACTCGGAGAAGCTTTCCACCAAGGACTTACCCACTTGAGCTTGAGTCTTCTGCCTTCTCCAAGGGCTTACACACTCTAGCTCCAAGTCTTCAGCCTTGATCTTCACCAAGGGACTCCTTCCCTTGTTCTTCTTCACCTCTCTTGGACAAGAGAGAGAACCTTCATCTTCAAGATAGGAAAAGAGAGATGGGGAGGTGGTGGAAGTGAGAGCCTCACAAGATATACAAATAATACTAGCTCTCTTACAAATCTCCTACTCACTCTAATGGATGTAGCAAGTGATTAAGCTTAGAGAGAGAGAGGAGGCTGTAGGAAGCACTCAACTATAGAATAGGTACCTCACAAAGAGTTTGCAATGAATGCTCAACCTTGGAATGAACCCCAAGGGGTCCTATTTATAGTTGGGGATGCCTCTTAGCCTTTGGGAACACTTAGGAACGAAAAATAGCCGTTTTACAAGTTGCAACGGATCTATTTTGGGTCCCAACAAAGTCTCCAACGGTTGGAAATGCTTTTTCTGCATTCCAGTACAGTCCGATCGGCCGAGTTTATATAAAGGTAACTCGGCCGAACCACTAAATGACAAGTCTGAAAGATAGACTGTCGGTCGAGTTTCCTTGGAGAAACTCGGCCGATCGGTCGACTTTCAACTTGGACCGATCAGTGGATCGGCCGAGTTTCCCACCATAGAAACTCGACCGAACAGGGATCGGCTGAGTTGGTAACTCGGCCGACTGCCCAGAAAATTCCAGAATATATGGATCGGCCGAGTTTGGAATTCGGCCGACAAAATCCCTGTTATGGGTATTTTGGAATTTTCATAAACTGTACAAACGATGGATTTTTGTGTCCCAATAATTTTTCTAAGCTTAATTACAAGTCATACAATCATTACAAGTGATTACAAAGCAATTCTAAGGTCATATACATAGAGATCCCAAATTGCACACTTGTAGCTATTTTGACTTGTCTTTTCTCCAATTTGATATGCGCAAGTTAGGGCATTTGGAGTGTGTCTAAACCTAATCTGAAATCACTCAATGTAGAAGCATTAGACACCAATATGTGGAATGGTTAGTCATCATCAAAACAAGGGTTTAGTCAATTTAGACGTGAGTCAACATTGACCTAATTGACCTTGAGTCAACAGATTACACTAAGGTTCATGCAAAAAAGCAAGAAAAGAAACAAAACAAGTGAAACCCTAATTTGACCCTAAACAAGTTTATTCTAGTTAACAAAGAAAGGGAAACTGAGTAAACAAGAGAAAGAGACTAATATTACATTACAGTAGCTAAGCAAGTTAGGCACTAAAGCAATTAGGAACCTAGATTATCACAAACTAGCAATATTAGCATTAGCAATCTCAAAATAGCACTAACTACTCTAGCAAGACCTAATTATTCAAAACAAGGAAATTAACTAACAAAGCAATTAAAGCAATTAACTCAACTAGCATGAACTAATGAAGAGAGAAATTGAGGTTTTAATGCAAGTTAAAGAGAGGTGGGTCGTTTGGGGTTATTAAGATATTAGTTGGGGGGGGGGCATACCATGCAAAACCTAAACATTAATTCTATATTTCTAAACTAAACAACTACTCAAATGCTATGAAATCCCTGTTGGGTTTTAGGGGAGATAGAGAAGGCAGTGGAAACAAAAATTTTCTTCTCCCGAACCTAGAATAAAGGAATCGCATCAACGTCTATACAGTAGGAAGGATGGTTTGTAAAGGTGTACCTTGTCTCGAGTCTTGCTCCACGACGTTACCTCGTGGCTTGTGCATTCTTCACCTATGGTCTTGGACGGTGTCTATGCAACTCCTGGTCTCACCGGGACTGTCGGGATTGACAGCTGTCCTCCGAGCGGAAGAAGTCTCCCGCCTCTTAAGTAGTCCACATGGACCACCTAGAACTCCGATCTCCTTGTCTCACAAGGAATCAGAAGGATTCACACCCTCCTGACGGCGTACTAGTCACCGACACACTCTCCTGCAACCAGTTGCCTTTCTACAGTTGTCTTTCCCTTGTTGTGCCTCCCTTATCAGGTAGCACTTGCTCGAGCTCTCTCTCAGTTACCACAACCAGAGAGAACGACAACTTTTTAGAGAAATTGGTGTTCTGAGTTGTTGTTCCTGAGAAGCCCCTAATAACCCTATATATATAGGAGGGTCATGGGACATGGTTCTCTACCCCGGGTAATGCGGGATTAAAGCAGGAGTAGAAGGGTTGGAGATTTTCCACAAAACAACCAACTGTGCCACCTGAACCGATCGTTTCATGCATGAAACGGTTGGTTGGGGAGTTGAGCCGATCAGTTCACACCTCAACCGATCGGTTGGGGCACCTGAGCCGATCGGTTTGTGGTCTTGATACAACTCAAATTGACTTTCATATTTGTTTTTTATTAATCAAATATTAATATTTGTCCAAATCGAATTTGTACAAGTGAAACAAATTGTATTTGCAAAATAGTCTTTTAACTTTTCAAATGATCTCGGTTGGTCACATGAATCGACCGGTTCAACAATTGAGCCGATTGTCTCATTGATACATGAGCCGATCATCTCACTAGTTGAGTCGATCAGTTCACCAACCTGAGCCGATCGGTTCAACCCTGTGAGCCGATCATTTGGAGCAGCAGACTGTGCAAATCAGTCAATTGTAGTTTTAATCAATCAGATACTCCAATCAATCAGTCCAACACCTTGAACACTATGATATTGAGCTATCAATTCATTACGTGTTTAATTGAACTACTAAACTCCTTTAGTAATCAATATAAACATTGTTTGTGGATAAACTCCTCTTCCAGGTTAAATCCTATGTGTGTGACCATGTAGGTCCATTTCACGTTGGTAGTGAGAGTCCATAACACTTATGACTTCACAAGCAGAGAGCGGTGCCTAGTCGCACATTAGTGCTACCCAAGTGAAAAGAAAAGCTGGAGAACAACTTTCAATCCTACAATCCATGAATGGTGTTACAGTGAATGTATAATTCCTTTGTCACTGATATCCCGAATGAACTCAAGGCATGGAGCAGTCATCCTTTCAATGTTCATTCACTTTCTTGATCTCAGAGTAGATTGGAGGAGATATGTATGACATCAATATCACATACTGATTCACACATGCGTGCACACGCCTATCTCAATCCTACTCATCAAGTGGCCATGGATATCAAACTCCCTCAGGAGGGACAAATCCCATATCTATCACTCACCCCTCAAAAGCCCCATGTGTCAAAGCCACCCAATCATCACCTTTATAACAACCCATGTTTCAGGATTGCGCTTGATGATGTCTAAGTGTACCCAACAACATGTGTTGAGTGTAGTGATTTCAGGTCAAAGAATCACACTCACCACCATCACTGTGACAACTGACTATGACTACCATATCACGGTTCCATGTATCAAACTCATGGTGGGTCTGTCCGGTATACTTGGTCTCTAACAAGTACCTATGTGTTTGGTTTGATATCTCCATATCATGACTAACGAGATTCTGTCATCAACCAACACCATAATCTAGTCTTGTGTGTCATTGTTGTCTATCTACCTTCCACAATGACATCTGACTGGGACATAACAAGAATGTACAAACTCTTAGCATCCGTATGATCTCATCGTTCAGGTCCTAAACCTAAAAGCATACGTCATTGAGTACTGTCATTCTCTAGACATTCAATCTGTTCTATCATTATCTCATATGACTGAACCAGAAAGAATTGGAAGCTTGCCTTTGATGTTTATCAAATCAATCTTAATGTATCCCACCAATCATCCCATGATTGGCTCTCAGGGCATACATACCAACAGACTCCCACTTGCACTGTGAGCCAATCACCCTTGAATCATATTCTTAGTGATCTTCAAACATGTCCCACATGTTACTGTGCTCTAGTGCTAACATAGTGAGTTATGGAAACACTTCGCCAGAGTCGGTATTAACTACATGTTCTATCATCTCTTCGTTGTACGTCACACGTATGAGATGGAGTTGCCGTAATATGCGATCTAGTATTCCTTTGCTAACTTTTAGCCGCATTGCATGACCAAGTACTCCTTACTTGTCATCAAAGATCGGAATATCTATAAGTTCATCTCATGAACTTCCAGATCCATATAGTATCCACTAATGTTCTCTAACACACAACTACTTGGCTTTTTCTTTTAAATGGATTTATTGGAACGTTTCCATTTATCAACAAACATTCACTTTTATATATCCCATATATATTGTGATTAATTATCTATCCTTTTCGGAAGTTCACATCAGTGTAACTCTTTACAATGAACCCTTCCTTATTTCCATAGAACTATCACTTCTCAAGTTGTCACGGTATTCCAGTAACCCTTACTAGAACTAGACAGACATCCACTCGTCATGTCCCACATACGAGTTATCAGGAAGAGCACATCATATTGTCATGTCCTACATACAAGATGATGAATGCATTTTATTCTTGCTATGTCCATACATGCAAGATAATGGGATGATTATATACATTATAGATCTATATCTATTCTTAGTGTTTCCATTCTTCATAAGAATTAGACACTTGGCCTTGGGATACTAACTCCATGTAACATGGAGAAGTTTTCTCCCACTGAATCTGTGCATACTAAACCCTTCAGTATAGATTGCCAATGTATGCTCTCTCTTTTCAGGTCAAGAGGTTTTTGAGAACTATCTCTATAGATCTCTATTCCTATCACATAGGAAATGTATCTATCTTCCTTAAAGATAATTTCCACTTTGGATTTCCATTCTAGAACATTTCCATTTCAAATCAACATATGGAATGTGGATATGCTCCCACTAAATCACATATCCCTTCTTTATCTTTGTCATATCAGTCAAACCCTTTGACTATATTATCAAAGCAAAGATCCAGCTCCGAGCTACTTGTACTTAATCAATCACATTGATTAATCCATTGTAACTTATAGACTTCATTTTCATTAATGGATTCATAAACCTTATAGGTTGTATCACGTACACATCCTTGTTTTATTCCTCATAGGAATGTGGTTTTAGTATCCGTATGCCAAATCTCTTAGTCATTAAGTTGCAATCAACAAGCATCATCCTTCTCAAAACGTTATCCATGTGTCTTAACGCTTAAGACTTATTCACACTTATGGATTTCATCCCAATGGGTGCTACCATCAAGGTCATACCTTATGGTTCTCATGGAATTCATTTAGGATGTAATGGTCATAAACCATAACTCAAAATCCGGTTCCTTATATTCATCTAGATAGTTGACTCATCACATGACCAACTCATCACATAGATAATCGAGGTGTATCTGTCAAGGATATAAGCACTCATAACTCCTTATGATTCTTGATGTCCTTTATTAGTGTGGGGTATTCCTTATTTAAGAAGAACTTAGTTATTTGATAATCATCTTCTAACTCCTTAGAGTATGACTCCTTTTGATTTAGACATCACCATGCCTTAATCATGAGCTCACTATGATACACTATCATAATCACTCATAAGGATCTCAAACATTTGGTTCAAGTATTTCATTCATTGATCTCATCAAGAATTAACACTTTACCAAATTTGTACTTCATCTATGATATTCTTAAACACTTCAAGATATTCATATTGGTATTTCTCTAAACACCATTTGAAGTATTAGCATTTGCTCTAATAGGTATGTAAATACATCACATGTATTATACCTAATAGGATAATCATTCTTCCACTACCACTAGTGAAGATTGATTAATCATGTCCAAGAAATTCATGTCTCTTACTAGTTCTCTAACCAAAAGAGTCTAGATTTATCCATCATATGGAAACTAGAAATGAATTTCTCATGATTTATGCTAATTTGATTGTTCGAGTTATCAATAACTTTTAGGTATCATTTTATATTATGCATACCAAGTACCACAAGATAAACAAGGCATTGCCACAAAGATCATATCTTTGAAACATCAACTATATCAATAGTCATCTTATCACTACAAGATGCAACAATAAAGTGTTTCTATTGGCAAATTGAAACAACAATTCTATTTCGTGCCCTTTAGGCTGAAATAAACTGAAAGGTATTCCTATCTATGGCAGCAACACTTGCTCCAATGATGGGTACTCCTTTCTTGGTCCTTTCGTAAAGTCCATCACTTCTTTGTAGATCTTACATATCATATATGTCAGATCTCCATCTTGGTATCATATACCTCAGAAGCGGTTCATTTCATGATACCTTACGTGGAGATATCCATCCCCTCCTTCTTCTTCTTTTGTTCTTCCAGATATAGAGGGCAATTCCCTCGTTCACCCTCCCATGTGCCTTGAGGATGAAGACGACTTGGGCTACTGGCTAGCATCAGAACCCTTCTTAGCTTTGCCCTTGCCCTTGCCCTTACCCTTGGACATGCCTTTCTTTCTGTTGATTAGCATCACATACTTAGGATTGTCCTTCTTCATATGTGCCTCAAGGCTAAAGACGGCTTGGATTGGTGGCTAACATCAGAACACTTCTTTGCTTTGCCCTTGTCCTTGCCATTAAGACTTACCCCTCATTGATCAAAGATTAGGGTTTTGTCTTTCTTCATCTTTGCCTCTACTATCCTCAACATGTCCAACAACTTTTTCAACGCTTGTCAAAGTTGTTCATGTCATAGTTCATCATGAACTGTATGATTCTCGCAACATTTGTAGTATCATACCAATAGCCAACTCTTGGCTCAGAGGGAATCCTTCTTAGTCAGGTTTTTCCACATACCCAATCACATTGAGTGTGTGAATACATTACTGGATCTCCTTCTATCATGACATACTAGGGCAGTATCTTGGAGACATCATATGTCTCATGTTGTCTCTGCAACTCATAGTTCAGAGAACACAACATTAAGCACTCCACATAAATGACATATTCAGTATGCTTCCATAAGCATCCTTTAAGCCATTGGTGTGGTGGGATCGAGTTCATCTGGTTCTGGTATAACTAGGACTTAGAGCTTTCGCTCTTTGATTGAGAACACTTCTCAACGTCCTAACCAGTCGTGGAATTATTCCCATTTAATTTGTCCATCTTAAGGACCGATCGCAAATAAAGTGATTATTGTTGATTAATCATTTATTGTACAAAAGGAAATATATGCAATTTAGTCCAAAAACTCCTTTTTGACTTGATTGAAAAGGTTTAACGATATAATTAGGACTTTAATTAATTACTGCTCCCAATATTTTTTTTCAAATTGATAGCCCTCACCATCAATTCGGAAGATTGCAACGAACAACCTTCTAGTGGGTCAAGATCCTGAAATCCTCTGAGTCATGGACCAGCTAGGGCTGTCACCCATAACTTAGATCTTTCAGGTAGGCAACTTTTGCCAATTGCATCATATGCAACTCTTGAAAGATGTCATATGCAACTCCTTGCCATGATCACCTCCATGCCTCAAGGTGCTCGGTCCTATCTAGGTCATCTTGTTAAGTCCGACCCAAAACCAACACGCTGAATATGCACCCTGCTAAGGCAGACCCATATATCCATCCTTCACGCTTCCACGAGGTAGACGGTACGCCACGCTAGGGCGTGCCCACACTTGGCCGATCAAGCTTTTCATGTGTGTTGCATTTGGAAGACATCTAAAACTTTAATATTTAATGAGGGATTTGGTTTTATAGGTACATATACATATCCAATCACCACAATATATACTACATATCATATACATGCTATATCCCACAGAAAACATGCGAAATGATAAAAGCGATGATTATGGCCATCCTAATGTGATTCCTTGAGCCAAGAGGAATCACAATCATCTAGGTCTACATCACATGCAACCTGTCCAAGATGAACTCTATGCTTTGTCATCCGAGTTGATCAACTCATCACATGAATGACCTACTCTCCCTGGCCGGTCGTCTGGGTGCCACCATCCGATCGGTTGGATCCTCTAACCGATCAGTTCACCTGGTCATCGTGCATCTCCTCAGGTCGCCACCCGCTCATCTTGCTCCTCGAGTCGATCGTCTGGATCACCAACTGATAGGTTCATGCCTTCAATCAATCGTCTCAGTCGTCGTCAGATTGTCCTCCGTTCTTTGACATAACAGGAAATAAAAGATCTATCCTATTTTACATTTGAATTGGGAAACCCCAAATTACATTTGGGGGGAGCAAAGGTAGGAAAGAAATCTCGAGTTATCTCGAGTTAAATCAGGAATAAGGAGGTAGGAAATTGGTGCACAGACCGAGATACAAGCAACCACATACAACCAAGCACACATACATAGGGTTTATTGGCCATAACCACACCATACATCCACCACAAAACTCGTTTAAGGGCGACGCGTATCGAGTGCATTCATATTACATATCATATATGTATTTTGGGATTTTTGGATTTAAGATTGGACATGCAAAAAGCCAATAAATAAAGGCGACAAACCAAAATCGATCACATCGATAATCCTAAAGTATAGAGCAGTTGACGTGGCTTTAATACCACTGTTGGGTTTTAGGGGAGACAGATAAGGCAGCGGAAAGAAAAATTTTCTTCTCCCGAACCCAGAATAAAGGAATCACGTCAACGTCTATACAATAGGAAGGATGGTTTGTAGAGGTGTACCTTGTCCTGAGGCTTGCTTGGAGACGTTACCTCGTGGCTTATGCGGTCTTCACCTCTGGTCTTGGATGGTGTCTGTGCAGCTCCTGGTCTCATCGGGACTGTCGAGATTGACAACTATCCTCCAAGTGGCAGAAATCTCCCGCCTCTGAAGTAGTCCACACGGACCACCTGGAACTCCGATCTCCTTATCTCACAAGGAATCAGAAGAAGTCTCACCCTCCTATCGGCGTACTAGTCACTGACACACTCTCCTGCAACCAGTTGCCTTTTTGTAGTTGTCTTTCCCTTGCCGTGCCTCCCTTATCGGGTAGCACTTGCTCGGGCTCTCTCTTGGTTACCACAACCAGAGAGAATGACAACTTTACAGAGCAATTGGTGTTCTGAGTTATTGTTCCTGAAAAGCCCCCAATAGCCCTATATATAGGAGGGTCATGGGACATGGTTCTCTACCCCAGGCAATGCGGGATTAAAGAAGGAGTAGAAAGGTTCGAGATTTTCCAAAAAACAACCAACTGCGCCACCTAAACCGATCGTTTCATGCATGAAACGGTCGGTTGGGGAGCTGAGCTGATCAATTCACACCTCAACCGATCGGTTGGGGCACCTGAGCCGATCGGTTCACTTCTGAGCCGATCGGTTCGTGGTCCTGATCCAACTCAAATTGACTTTCATATTTGTTTCCGGTTAATCAAATATTAATCCTTGTCCAAATCAAATTTTTACAAGTGAAATAAATTGTATTTGCAAAATAGTCTTCTGACTTTCCAAACGATCTTAGTTGGTCACATGAATCGACCGGTTCAACAATTGAGCCGATTGTCTCATTGATACATGAGACAATCATCTTACTAGTTGAGCCGATCGGTTCACCAACCTGAGCCGATCGGTTCAACCCTGTGAGCCGATCGGTTGGAGCAGCAGACTGTGCAAATCAGTCAATTGTAGTTTCAATCAATCCAATACTCCAATCAATCGGTCCAAAACCTTGAACACTATGATATTGAGCTATCAATTAATTAAGTGTTTAATTGAACTACTAAAATCCTTTAGTAATCAATCTAAACATCGTTTGTGGATAAACTCCTCTTCCAGGTTAAATTCTATGTGTGTGACCCTATAGGTCCATTTCACGTTGGCAGTGAGAGTCCATAACACTTATGACTTCACAAGTAGAGAGCAGTGCCTAGTCGCACATTAGTGCTATCCAAGTGAAAAGGAAAGTTGGAGAACAACTTTCAATACTACAATCCGTGAATGGTGTTATAGTGAATGTATAATTCCTTTGTCACTGATATCCCGAATGAACTCAAGGCATGGATCAGTCATCCTTTTAACGTTCATTCACTTTCTTGATCTCAAAGTAGATTGGAGGAGATATGTATGACATCAATATCACATACTGATTCACATATGCATGCACACGCCTATCTCAATCATACTCATCAAATGGCCATGGATATCAAACTCCCTCAGGAGGGACAAATCCCATATCTATCACTCACCCCTCAAAAGCCCCATGTGTCAAAGCCACCCAATCATCACCTTTATAACAACCCATGTTTCAGGACTGCGTTTGATGATGTCAAAGTGTACCCAACGACATGTGTTGAATGTAGTGATTTCAGGTCAAAGAATCACACTCACCACTATCACTGTGAGAACTAACTGTGACTACCATATCATGGTTCCATGTGTCAAACTCAGGGTGGGTCTGTCCAGTATACTTGTTCTCTAACAAGTACCTATGTGTTTGGTTTGATATCTCCATATCATGACTAATGAGATTCTGTCATCAACCAACACCACAATCTAGTCTTATGTGTCATTGTTGTCTATCTACCTTCCACAATGACATCTGACTAGGGACATAACAAGAATGTACAAACTCTTAGCATCCGTATGATCTCATCGTTTAGGTCCTGAACCTGAAAGCATACATCATTGAGTACTGTCATTCTCTAGACATTCAATCTGTTCTATCATTATCTCATATGACTGAACCAGAAAGAATTGGAAGCTTGCCTTTGATGTTTATCAAATCAATCTTAATGTATCCCACCAATCATCCCATGATTGGCTCTCAGGGCATACATACCAACAATCCCCCTCGACTATTAGTTGTCCATGGATAGAATAGAGTGTGTGAAGGGGAACTACACCCTTGCACACTCCATCTAGCCTTCTGAGGCTCAATTGGACTAAGGTATAGGATTTGACTAATATAAGTTTCTAGGATGGGGATGTTTAGTGTAATTGGGATCCAAAGGTAGGAGTGGGGAGTACAGGTGAGGGAATTTCACCTTAGATTACTCACCATCTAGCTTTTAGAAAACTCATAGGCAACTACACTAAACACTCCTACACTAGCTACTTAGATTTCACACCTAGGAGTAAGAGAAGGGATATATGTGTGGGAAGATGGGGTTCTAGATAGGGATCTACTAGTTGGACCTCAGAGAAAATCCCAAGATAGCCTCTGTCACACCCCGATCTCACACTAACCACTAATCATGAGATTAGGGCGCGACGGAGGGATTATCACATAAACAAATCACTGAGAACTTTTTCTTTTTAAAACCTCGTAATGATATCCAGATTATTGTTGTAAACTAAAACATAATAAACTATTGTGGAAGCATTTCAATTAGACTGGCTAGAGAACATAAACAGAGTTTATAACATGTAACATTGTTTAACAGAAAGTAAACATAACAGTTAATTTACATCTTTTACACATTCGCCATACATACTCTCTCTCACCCACACCATGTCCCAAGGATCAAGGGGAAAGGACTAAGAGACCTCTAACTACTAACTACTTATACCTTCTACAGACTAAGCGTTAGGATGAAAGGATTCTTCAGATTCCTGCTGCTGGTGATGACCTGAAAATGTTTTGAGTAGAGGTATGAGCCTACTCGCTCAGTGAATAGCATTTCATTTAGCTATCACTAAACAACTCATCAAGTTTATAAAATTGAAATAAACATAAATACAATACAAGCAGGGCAGTTCAAATGACATGGCAGATTACAGAATATAATCGCATTTCTATGCAACAACAGATAATTTAAACCAATAAACAAATATAAAGAATTGGCACAAAAGTTCGGATATATTAATTTATTGTGATCCTATATGATTACATATATATCAATTTTATGCCCTAAATATATGCAGTGTACTCTGCATATAAAGATCTATAGCGAACTACGATCCCACCGTACAAGACTTAGCGACACACCCGGGAAATGCTAAGTCTGACTGCCAGCCCTGGTCTGCTGCAGGACTCTCAGGCTCACAAGGCCTCAGGCTCACAAGGCCTCACTACACTCTCAAAAGAGTGAACTCTAGACTCCTCCTCAAACCTGAGCACACAGGCGGAGAGTCTTACCGGGTTACCACCGTGACACAAGCACGGATTAATGTTGAATAACCCCTATTACTCCAGTGCCACCGTGACATCGCACGCGTTGTTGTTGAACACTGCCTCTCTCTATCCTCGTGCCTGTGACTCCGCACAGTTATTGTTGCAACACGAGTTTCACCCCCCTGGATGCAGACCTCTCAAAAGGGGTTCTACTGTGTTAGGGCACCTAAGTCTATTAACTGATTAACATATAACCATATAAACAGGAATATCACATTTACTGATTTCATATCAGATCACAATACACTATCATTCTAAACCGACAGAGCAATATATTTCAAATCATTGTAATTTCTGAGAAATTCTCATACCATGCATTCAAGCAAATTATAAATGCATAAATAACCCAACTTATTTCAATTTGGCACATACATAGCGAATTTACACAATTGAACATCTTATTGCACAAATTAAAGAAATTTACTTCACATACGAGAATCATACTCAACATTTGTCAATTCTCTAAAATTCTCGAAAAACGTGCACATTAACCCAAATCTTGGTTTGTGCATCACTTAACTCAATTAAAAGTTAATTACCTATCACAACACAATTTAATAACAATACTTGAGAATTTCTGGAATAATTCAGAGAAATGTGCCATTTCATGTAAATATCAATTTACACATATTAACGTCAAAAGATATATGCAATTAGGGTTTTATTGCATATTTTTATTTATTCATATCAACTTTGAAATCGTACATCTGATAATTTATCAGAAATCCCTATTGTCTGGGTTCATACCCAAACCATACCATTTTCAGATATGAATTTCTAATTTCAACATTCAAATAAGCAATTTAGGTTCCAATGAACCATATAAATCTACCAATTCAATCCACACTGATCAATTGCTAAATTTAATCATATAACAACGTCTAGAAGCAGTTTATGAAATAAAAAGTCGGGCGACGCCAAACGCTGCCCTACGCCTGATAACGCCTGTTATCAGCGTAATTCGCACACATAACTGGAAATATTCAAACGCCTGAGTTTATTAATGATAAATAAATGAAATCCTACTCACAGCGATTTGGACTGTCCGGATTCGTCCGGAAATGCGTCCAAGGCCAGTTTTCGGGCAATTTTGAGTCTTCTTCTATCTTGGACTTTTCCAGTATTCTGCATGGACTGACTCATCAATAAACTGCTCTCCTTCAGTTTCGTCTTTCATTTTCACTTGAGATGCTGCTCTCCTCCTCAAGCCAGCACTAACTAGCAGTAGGTGCAAACATTAGATTAATTAAGCGCATTTCAGCTACTGAAAACCGTTAGCTATGTACTTCACAGAATATACTCCAAATATTACTCACAGATATATATAAAGCTTACTAAATATACATAAAGATATAAGCTCGAACCCAACTTGGTTAGAATAATCAACATGTATTCCATTCTTCGGGTTATATTCCAAAAGCGATCCAATGAAATTCAAACCTCTTCATATTATCTCTCCCTCATGTGGTTTAGGAATACCTGTTCCACTTATAGCTTCGTGCCCCTAGGTGTGTGCCTTAGCAAGTATAAACAATTCATTGATGGCAAATATTGCTAATAGCCATGTCACAAGTTACACCATGTTAAGCCTGAGTAATAATCATGGCGATTAACTCATTATCGGAGCCAGTACTCCATCAGATGGAATTAAAATGTAAAACAAAGGCACACATAACAGCAGAAATCAAGTATTTCAGGATGGCAATGGTACCAAGATTCCCCACGTCTGGCAATCATTCTACAAGCGTGCTGCATATGACTCATCAGCAAGGCGAGATCATCACCAACGTCGGCCCCTCCCTTGCCGACGTACTCCATCAGGGTCTTCGGTGGCGCAGAAGCATCCACGGACACAACTGGCCTCGACGTCATCTCAGTCGCCACCGCCTTCGGGACCAAGCAGAGCCTCGGAGACCTCTTGGTGGAGGGAGCTAATTGGAAGCTCCGGCGCAGCGGAGTAGAGCAGTGAAAGAGATACCGCGGTGATGGCGGATGAGCGGCTGATTTGAGCTGCTACCCACGCCTGAAGGAGCCCTAGCCGGCCGCCAACTACTGCTCGGTCGACGCAGCACCTGCTGCTAGGGGCGCCGCCCTAGTAGGTTGTGCGGCTGTGGCTGGAAGGAAGGTGAAGGGAAGGAGGAAGAAGAAGGGTGGGAGGCTGGATGCGGCTGGTCGGAGATGAGGATTCCCAGAAGTCGGCCATCGCTCCACCTTTGTTGCAGGTTGACCGGGCGCGGCTTGGCGCTGCTGCACGGCGCTCTGTCGGGCATCCGTTTAATTGAGAAAGAACAGAGATAAGGGAAAGGAGGGGGGGACCGACCCACTTAAAGGAAATAAAAAAAAAACAAAATCAATTACTGGGAAAATTGCAACCAGGTCCAAAATCTTTGAAACAATCATAACCTTTGCCTCGAATGTCCGATTCGAGTGATTTTTCTTGCAAATTTGCAAGCATGAGGTCCTCTACACCCTCAAAGCAAGAAATATTCCAAATTAACTAGTAACACATGATCAAAGCACTAATTGCATACATATACTTAATTCAACTTAAATCATCATAATGATGTACTAATCGATGTGCTTACTAGTTAATTCAGAGTGGGTCATAACAATCTCCCTTCCTTATAAGAATTTCGTCCCGAAATTCCTAAAAGAGAAAAAGAAATTTTGTTACGCATCTCTGACCCAAGCTCCCATGTGGCTCCCTCTAGGTTATGATTCCTCCATATGACTTTCACTAACGGTATCTCGTGATTCTTAAACTTCTTGATCCTCTGATCAATTATTCGTACTGATCTCTCGACATAGGACACATATGATCAGAGCTGTGCATGTTCTGGGTCCACTATCTTTTCTGTACCGGGATAACACTTCTTCAACATCGATACATGAAACATATCATGTAACTTGGCCAACTCGGATGGCAAATCCAACTTATATGCTACAGGTCCAATCCTCTCAATGATAGGATACGGGCCCATAAACCTAGGAGTCAGTTTGCCTCTCTTACTAAATCTCAGCACTTCCTTCCATGGTGAAACTTTCAAGTACACTTCATCACCAACCTCAAACTCAAGAGGTCTACGTCTTTTCTCAGCATAACTCTTATGCCTGTCTTGTGCAACTTTTAACTGTTCTTTAATCAAAGTAATCTTTTCAGTGGTCAAATCCACTATCTCGGGTCCAAGAATCTGTTTTTCACCAACCTCATACCAACATATGGGTGATCTACACTTCCTACCATACAGAGCTTCATACGGGGCCATACCAAGACTAGAATGGTGACTATTGTTGTATGCAAACTCTATAATGCTTAAGTGTCATTCCCAACTTCCACTGAAATGCAAAACACATGCTCTCATCATGTCCTCAAGAGTCTGAATGGTCCTCTCAAATTGACCATCTGTCAGCAGGTGAAAGGTTGTACTGCATCTCAACTTTGTGCCCAAAGCTCGATGCAACAAATTTCACAACCTGGATGTGAACTTAGGATCTCTATCTGATATAGTTGAAACCGGAATACCATGCAACCTGACTATCTCATCCACATATATCTTAGCCAACTTTGGGACATCAAAGGTTGACTTAATATGAAGAAAGTGAGCAGACTTAGTCAGTCTATCCACAATCACCATATCGAGTCACAACCTTTAGGTGTCCTGGGAAACCCTATCACAAAATATATTGTGATATGTTCCCATTTCCACTCAGGTATAGGAAGTGATTGAAAAGTACCTGTAGGTTTCTGGTGCTCAGCCTTAACCTGCTGACACACATTACACCTAACCACATACTCAGCTACATTCTTTCCACGCCAGGCCACCAATACAACTCCTTGAGATTCATATACATCTTAGTGTTGCCTGGATGCATAGCATACATCGGTGCATGTGTTTCCTCAAGAGTTTGTTCTTTCAAATCACTGTCTCGAGGTACATGCAACATGTCATGCTGATACAACACAACATCATCTGAAACCTAAACTCTAGTCTTTACCCCATGTCATGTCATGCATGATCTGATGTAACTCACTGTTACCCTACTATAGTTCCTTAATCTAATCATAAAAGATAGGCTTGACTTGCATTTATGCAGTCAAACCACTCTACTCTGTCACCCCTAAGTCTAAGTTCAACTTCCGCATTTCTACTAGCATGTCTCTCTTGAAACATGCCATAGAGAATGCATCAACTGTTGAACTTGACTTTATGCTCAAAGCATCAACCAGCACATTTACCTTTCCAATGTGATAATCTATCGTCACATCATAAAGATAGTGATGTCATGTCTTAAGAGCATGAACTACATCAGATAACTTTAGATCATGTATCAGGTAATACTCCTCATTCTCCACTACTTACTTCTTGTTATTACTATAAAAACATTATTTCATAACGCACTTCACTTATTTCGTATTTCTCTTTTTATTCAAAACACACTTGTTACATTTCAAATTTATATCTTACTCTTTTCTCCAAGTCATTTTCATATTGTTTATCTACCTTTAAACCCTAGATTTTATTAATTCTAGCTTACCTTTCATGGAACAAATCTCATGATCTTATTTTATAGGGATGCTAGTACTCAAGGTCAAATCACTATTGATATCCCTTGAACTACTACAACTCTAAACATTCTAGGGTTTCATCCTTATCAATAAAATAGCGTTATTGTGATGTGACTTTGCTTCCTTAGTTTGAAATCAAACTTTAGATCTCATAAGTTCATCCATCTACTTGTAATGGATACAACAGATATGAATAATCATCAATGAACTATAGATATATAATAGAAATGTAACATCAGCCAAGTTCTCTAACATAACTTATTAACACAAATGCTACAAATAAACATGATACTTGTTACCCAAGCATCACACATGGCTCACAAGGCCATTCATATCTTGTCACAGCCCAAACTTGGCTATATTCATCATCTCATCATACCTGCATGGTTATTAGGCATGATAACAGTCATACAAGATATTCATCACATCATGTGATACAATAGTAACACCACCATTCCTTAACCAAGAATTAGGGTTCACTATCAAACAGGGCTTATCATTCCCTTTTCCCCAAACTAGGGTTAGGGTTCCCCATTTCTCATTAATTCAGACCCTCTAGAGTTAACCAACTTTATCTTGTATTAAGGTATTTCCCCTCTTAATACATTCCATCACAAAATACACACCCTTAACATATAATGTATAGGCCACACATTATAATTGTCCAGCTATCTCACAAGATATGGACTTATTTTAGTTTAAAGCATAACTTATAAAGTTGCCTATAAACAACCGCAATGATACACCCTCAGCTAGGGTTTCACAATGATACACCCTCCACTAGGGTTTACTAATCATGTATTGGATCCATGCATTGGTTATGCATTATTGATTAGTACCATTAAGGGTATTTCTCACCTAATCATTAAATTTAACCTGACCCTTATTGTGTTCCTTTATTTCTAATTAAGGATTACACATATGAGGTTCCAACGTTGAGTCTTCGATATCATTTCCAGCTACTTCTTAGCTGCTCTAATCTTTTCCTTATATCTCAACATCTTAACATATGTACATTCTTACATGATACTGGTCTAAATTATCCAGAGTCTACCTTTATTATATGTTTAATAGGAGTCATTAAATCCCAGTAACACATCCTGCCAGCCGGACCAGGCCGAACCTGTAGTCCTGAAGCCAAGAGCTACTCAGGATTAACCAACTCCTATTGATTTCAAACATGTGGAATGAATATCCACTTAGGGCAAATACATTTAAACAATCGTCTAGTCTACTTGATACAGAGAATATAAATAATAAATAAATCATTTCATAACACACAACAACATAAAAGAATCATGTTTACTTTACAAACTGAAATTCTAATTTCATGCATATAAGAGCATTTCTAGTGATCTCTAATCAAATAAGCAATTTAAAACAAGAGTTGTATTGCATCCTATATTTAATCTCTTACTCTTACATTAATTTCCGATTCTTAACCCTAAGATTTCTAGGGTTTCTCTCTAGCCTATCCTTCCTCTGCATACCTGGCCAGGGTATTCAGAGAAGAATAGACAAAGTAGCTTGATACTGGTCAATCTTAAGTATTCAGACACCTGGCCAGGGTATCTAAACACTCAGACCTCCCAGAGCTAAAACACATCATTTCCTATTTATCTCACTTATTTATAGTACTATCTTTTGATCCTAATGATCCCTGATAACTCAGCTTAAACTCTCAACTTGATTCTCGTGACCACGTCCTTTTTCTGCCATCTGCAATGCTATAACAGAACATTTCCTGTTATAAAATTGCAGTTAGAAGGAAGACACTTAAGTCCTAATCCTATTGGTCTCTTATCGTCCCCTGACCTTGACTTAGAGTATTCACATACTCAACCTATGCTCTGATACCAAGATGTCACACCCCGATCTCACACTAACCACGAATCACGAGATTAGGGCGCGATGGAGGGATTATCACATAAACAAATCACTGAGAACTTTTTCTTTTTAAAACCTCGTAATGATATCCGGATTATTGTTGTAAACTAAAACATAATAAACTATTGCGGAAGCATTTCAATTAGACTGGCTAGAGAACATAAATAGAGTTTACAACATGTAACATTGTTTAACAGAAAGTAAACATAACAGTTAATTTACATCTTTTACACATTCGCCATACATACTTTCTCTCACCCACACCATGTCCCAAGGATCGAGGGGAAAGGACTAAGAGACCTCTAACTACTAACTACTTATACCTTCTACAGACTAAGCGTTAGGATGAAAGGATTCTTCAGATTCCTGCTGCTGGTGATGACCTGAAAATGTTTTGAGTAGAGGTATGAGCCTACCCGCTCAGTGAATAGCATTTCATTTAGCTATCACTAAACAACTCATCAGGTTTATAAAATTGAAATAAACATAAATACAATACAAGCAGGGCAATTCAAATGACATGGCAGATTACAGAATATAATCGCATTTCTATGCAACAACAGATAATTTAAACCAATAAACAAATATAAAGAATTGGCACAAAAGTTCGGATATATTAATTTACTGTGATCCTATATGATTACATATTTATCAATTTTATGCCCTAAATATATGCAGTGTACTCTGCATATAAAGATCTGTAGCGAACTACGATCCCACCGTACAAGACTTAGCGACACACCCGGGAAATGCTAAGTCTGACTGCCAGCCCTGGTCTGCTGCAGGACTCTCAGGCTCACAAGGCCTCAGGCTCACAAGGCCTCACTACACTCTCAAAAGAGTGAACTCTAGACTCCTCCTCAAACCTGAGCACACAGGCGGAGAGTCTTACCGGGTTACCACCGTGACACAAGCACGGATTAATGTTGAATAACCCCTATTACTCCAGTGCCACCGTGACATCACACGCGTTGTTGTTGAACACTGCCTCTCTCTATCCTCGTGCCTGTGACTCCGCACAGTTATTGTTGCAACACGAGTTTCACCCCCTGGATGCAGACCTCTCAAAAGGGGTTCTACGATGTTAGGGCACCTAAGTCTATTAACTGATTAACATATAACCATATAAACAGGAATATCACATTTACTGATTTCATATCAGATCACAATACACTATCATTCTAAACCGACAGAGCAATATATTTCAAATCATTGTAATTTCTGAGAAATTCTCATACCATGCATTCAGGCAAATTAGAAATGCATAAATAACCCAACTTATTTCAATTTGGCACATACATAGCGAATTTACGCAATTGAACATCTTATTGCACAAATTAAAGAAATTTACTTCACATACGAGAATCATACTCAACATTTGTCAATTCTCTAAAATTCTCGAAAAACGTGCACATTAACCCAAATCTTGGTTTGTGCATCACTTAACTCAATTAAAAGTTAATTACCTATCACAACACAATTTAATAACAATACTTGAGAATTTCTGGAATAATTCAGAGAAATGTGCCATTTCATGTAAATATCAATTTATACATATTAACGTCAAAAGATATATGCAATTAGGGTTTTATTGCATATTTTTATTTATTCATATCAACTTTGAAATCGTACATCTGATAATTTATCAGAAATCCCTATTGTCTGGGTTCATACCCAAACCATACCATTTTCAGATATGAATTTCTAATTTCAACATTCAAATAAGCAATTTAGGTTCCAATGAACCATATAAATCTACCAATTCAATCCACACTGATCAATTGCTAAATTTAATCATATAACAGCGTCTAGAAGCAGTTTATGAAATAAAAAGTCGGGCGACGCCAAACGCTGCCCTACGCCTGATAACGCCTGTTATCAGCGTAATTCGCGCACATAATTGGAAATATTCAAACGCCTGACTTTATT
Source organism: Alisma plantago-aquatica (assembly GCA_963693085.1). Taxonomy (NCBI): domain Eukaryota; kingdom Viridiplantae; phylum Streptophyta; class Magnoliopsida; order Alismatales; family Alismataceae; genus Alisma; species Alisma plantago-aquatica. The sequence goes on along the minus strand of OY856415.1, from coordinate 114,143,396 downwards.
AATGATAAATAAATGAAATCCTACTCACAGCGATTTGGACTGTCCGGATTCGTCCGGAAATGCGTCCAAGGCCAGTTTTCGGGCAATTTTGAGTCTTCTTCTATCTTGGACTTTTCCAGTATTCTGCATGGACTGACTCATCAATAAACTACTCTCCTTCAGTTTCGTCTTTCATTTTCACTTGAGATGCTGCTCTCCTCCTCAAGCCAGCACTAACTAGGAGTAGGTGCAAACATTAGATTAATTAAGCGCATTTCAGCTACTGAAAACCGTTAGCTATGTACTTCACAGAATATACTCCAAATATTACTCACATATATATATAAAGCTTACTAAATATACATAAAGATATAAGCTCGAACCCAACTTGGTTAGAATAATCAACATGTATTCCATTCTTCGGGTTATATTCCAAAAGCGATCCAATGAAATTCAAACCTCTTCATATTATCTCTCCCTCATGTGGTTTAGGAATACCTGTTCCACTTATAGCTTTGTGCCCCTAGGTGTGTGCCTTAGCAAGTATAAGCAATTCATTGATGGCAAATATTGCTAATAGCCATGCCACAAGTTACACCATGTTAAGCCTGAGTAATAATCATGGCGATTAACTCATTATCGGAGCCAGTACTCCATCAGATGGAATTAAAATGTAAAACAAAGGCACACATAACAGCAGAAATCAAGTATTTCAGGTTGGCAATGGTACCAAGATTCCCCACGTCTGGCAATCATTCTACAAGCGTGCTGCATATGACTCATCAGCAAGGCGAGATCATCACCAACGTCGGCCCCTCCCTTGCCGACGTACTCCATCAGGGTCTTCGGTGGCGCAGAAGCATCCACGGACACAACTGGCCTCGACGTCATCTCGGTCGCCACCGCCTTCGGGACCAAGCAGAGCCTCGGAGACCTCCTGGTGGAGGGAGCTAATTGGAAGCTCCGACGCAACGGAGTAGAGCAGTGAAAGAGATACCGCGGTGATGGCGGATGAGTGGCTGATTTGAGCTGCTACCCACGCCTGAAGGAGCCCTAGCCGGCCGCCAACTACTGCTCGGTCGACGCAACACCTGCTGCTAGGGGCGCCGCCCTTGCAGGTCGTGCGGCTGTGGCTGGAAGGAAGGTGAAGGGAAGGAGGAAGAAGAAGGGTGGGAGGCTGGATGCGGCTGGTCGGAGATGAGGATTCCCAGAAGTCGGCCATCGCTCCACCTTTGTTGCAGCTTGACCGGGCGTGGCTTGGCGCTGCTGCACGGCGCTCTGTCGGGCATCAGTTTAATTGAGAAAGAACAGAGATAAGGGAAAGGAGGGGGTGACTGACCCACTTAAAGGAAATAAAAAAAAACAAAATCAATTACTGGGAAAATTGCAACCAGGTCCAAAATCTTTGAAACAATCATAACCTTTGCCTCGAATGTCCGATTCGAGTGATTTTTCTTGCAAATTTGCAAGCATGAGGTCCTCTACACCCTCAAAGCAAGAAATCTTCCAAATTAACTAGTAACACATGATCAAAGCACTAATTGCATACGTATACTTAATTCAACTTAAATCATCATAATGATGTACTAATCGATGTGCTTACTAGTTAATTCAGAGTGGGTCATAACAACCTCACATATGCCATCTTCTCCTAGACTTAGGTGGTCACATATTTTAAAATAACAATTCATGTTTTTAAGCACAAACCACAAGAAGAAACATGAAAAATAGGATAGAAGTAGAAGGAAATCATCATAGAAGGAAATCATAGACTTTACAAGTTATATTCACCCAACATGGTATCAAAGTAACATTTCTACCCCAAACAGCCCACCACAAGAGGCTTAGCTAGACATAAAACATGAAAAAGAAGAGAAAGAAGGAGTGGAGGAGTAGGGGGCATAACAAGTGGTGAAAACTCCTCCTTCTTCACCTCCTAGCTCCTGGAGATGACACTTCTTCTCCCAAGATGGATGGATATCATGGAATGGTGGTGGATGATGGTCAAAACCCTAGAAAACTAGGGTTATGAGGTAGAGGAAGGTGGAAATGAGATGGAGGTAGGTGGGAGCTCCTTCAATGCTCAAAGGAGGTAGAAAAGAATGTTATGGGGGTGTAACCTTAAGCTATAGCCGTCACCTATGTATAAATAGGTGGTAGGGAAGCACTAGGTTAAGTGGGGGTATTTTGGGTAGAACAATGTAAAAAATATACTAGGGTTGCTGGCCACCACGACCGTTTGACCACAGCTGTGGTAGAGTGGGGTGAACATGGCTGTGGTGGATGGCTACGAGCAAGGTGAATATGGTAGGTTGATGGTGGTTTTTGGAGGGCCAATGGAAAAACTGTGGTGGTTACCACAACTATGGTGGGTGAGTGGTGGCACGATCATGGCGTCTAACACGTTCGTGTTGGATGAAGGTGGCATGATGGTTTTGCTCCAACTGGTCATTGTAGTCAGCTCTCACTACAATTGTGGTAGCTGATGCATCCTTGGTTGCTTTGGAGCACCACGTCTATGTTGATGGACACAGCTGTTGTGATTGAGTTATTGTAGCTTGCTGAATTATAGATTTCTACTATGATGTGGGGTACTTTGGCCATGGCCATGGCAAAGTACCATGACCCATTTTGAGGGTCCAACTATCCTCTTTGGCTCTAAAGTCCTTCAATCAGTTGCTCTTTGCTTCGAATGTATTTTTCCCATCTATGGAAGGTGGTCTAGGACTCATCCCCAGGTGTATAAACCCAAGGATCCTCCGTTCTCTTCTCTTCATCCAATTCATGGTTCAAAAACTTGAAAAAAACACGAAGAGAAGTCATAACAAAATTGATATGAAACCATTTATTAGGGGAACTAACTTGCATTCTAACATGTATAGATGTGATTAAGATGCAATAAGACACAACATGAAGCCCTAAATTAGGGATGCATAAAAAGTATTGTATTTCCATAATTTTGAGGTTTCATATAATTGAGGGTAAATATATTTTTGACCAAACTCATGACTTTCAATTCTTTTTTCATGATCTCACAGATGCAAACATGGAATTTCCTGAGAAGTTTGTTGTTATGTCCATCATAGAGAAATTCCCTAAATATTGGGAGTCATTTGGCATGACTCTTAAGCATCGCAAAAGAGACATGTCAATGAAAGATCTCATGAGGGACATACATACAAGAAGAACACATGAAAGAGAAGACTGTCAAGTTACCTACTAATGTAAATCCTACTATCAATTTTATTGTTGCTAAATATAAAGATAATAAATTAAAGAATGCACTTAAACCTAAGGCTAAGATCTAGAAGAAATCAAAGAAGAAACATTGTTGGACATGTGGACATGTTGGCAACTGGAGCAAGGACTATCCTTTGAAGAAGGCAAAGAAAGTTGTCATATCTACAACTGAGGAGGCTTTAGTCAACATGATGACTACATCCTTGAAGCTTAATGATGGGTACATGTCTATAGAGCCTGAAATATTTTCACTTCTTGAACCGCTTATTGGATAATCGACACTAGGGATAATGCACATGTTTTTGTGAAAAAGTCCATGTTTGTGTCTTTCCATGTCTCGGGAGGTCATTCTGTGACTTTGGGCAATTCCATCTCTATAGAAGTCAAAGGTGAAGGATAGGTGGACTTGAAGTTTCCTTCGAGGGAGTTTTTGACATGCATAGAGTCATACATGTTCCAACATTTGACGCAATATCCTTAATGGCGTAATTCTTGTGAGGGATGGTTTTAGAATAAACTAGAAATGTAATAAGGCTATTATTACACACCTTTGTGACTCTTTTTTGGCAAGGGGTACTTATCTGACATGAAGAACTTATTTAAGATTGTTGCTAAACCTGTTTTGAATGCAACTTTAAATTTGAATGATATTAGTTCTGTTTCCATGAATCTTGTTTCTTTTGATGTATGTCATAATTGTTTGGAACATGTTAATCTGTCTCAATGAAACATGATGAATCTAGAGTTAATTCTGAGATTTGACATTGATGTTAGCAGATGTGAAATCTGTGTGCAAGATAAACTACCAAGAAAGACTTTTCATGTTGTAAATAGGAATCAATAAATTCTTGATTTAGTACACACTGATATGCAAATTTAACAGGATTGTCAATAGGGATAAAAAAGGTTATTTCATAAATTTTATTGATGATGCAAGTAGATACAGTTATGTGTATTCATTTAAAAGTAAAGATGAGACATTAGCAAATTTAAAATATTTAAGAAAGAAGTTGACAATCAAACTAGTAAAGTACTTAAACGATTAAGGTCTGGGAGGATAATAAGCCTCAAACTTGTTCCTGGAATTTTGTCAATTTCATGGCATAGTTCATGAGGTTACTACTCCTTGCTCACCACAATCTAATGGGATAGCAGAACGCAAGAACCAAACACTAATAGATATGCTCAATAACTTACTCCAAACCTCAGGTCTACCCAAAGTTATGTGGGGGGATGCTTTGAATATGGCTTGCCATATTCTGAATAGAGTTCATCATAAGCATAAAGAAAGTAGTTCATTTAAACAATGGAGATGGAAAAAACCAATCTCAAATATCTTCAAATGTGGGGGTGCCTTGATAAGATACTTTTCTCTGAACAAAAAAGCAAGAAATTAGTATTGAAAACAGTTGATGCCATCTTGTTGGGTTATATTGAGACAAGTTATGCCTATAGATTCTTGATTGTAAAATTAATATCTCGAGCTTTGATGTCAATACAATTGTGGAACTACATGATGCTACATTCTTTGAGGAAGTATTTCCTATGAAATTTAGTGTGCCTAAAGAAGTATTTCAAGAGGATTGGTTCACCACAGGTTCCATACCCAAACATGTGGAAAGGATGAAAAATATGGGCGGCAACTTAGAACATGCTATTTCTGAATCTAATGATTTTGAAGAATTGGTTGAACCAAGGAGAAGTAAAGACATCTATGGATTTTGGAAGTGAGTTTTTCACTTACAATATTGAGGATGATCATGTATCTTTCAAACAAGCTATAGATTCTTCAGAAGCTAAGTTTTAGAAGGAACCCATTAATGATGAAATCTAATCAATACTCTCAAATGGAACTTATGAATTAGTGGATTTACCTCCTGCTTTTTCTGTAGTTGGATGCAAATGGATCTTTAATAAGAATCTTAATGCAGATGGGACAATCAATAAGTATAAAGCTAGATTGGTTGCTAAGGGTTACACATAAAGAGAAGGAGTAGATTATTTTGGTATCTATTCTCCTGTTTCCCGTATGACCATAGTCTGAGTACTTATAGCATTGGCTTCAATTTATAATTTCTCTATCCATCAAATGAATGTGAAGGCTATGTTCTTACACAATGATCTTTAATAAGAGATTTATACGTAACAACTTGAGGGATTTGTGGGTCGTGAGAATGATTCTAAAGTGTGTAAACTTGTTAAGTCATTATATGGATTGAAATAAGACCCTAAACAATGGCATGCGAAGGTCGATTATGTAATATCATCATTTAGCTTTATTTCTAATGATTTGATAAATGTGTTTATTGGCCGCAACAGGAGAATATGGTTGTTCCCTGGTATCAACGATGACATAATTTGGATGCATGACCTTAATGCATAATATTTCTTTTCTACCATGTCTTTATTGTGTGGTTACCAACCGATACTCTTGCACCTAAGGTTCCGGTTCAAGAATTTTGTTCACCTAGTTCTTATGGGAGTCAAAGTTGAACAACTCAAGTAGAATCAAACCGAAAGCTATCTGCTGAAACAATATGAAGGATTGAGTGGCAGAGGTAGAGTCAAACCGAAAGCTATATGCTGAAACAATATGGAGGATTGAGTGGTAGTGCACACTACACATTTGACTTTGTGGGGGATTTTTAGATATATGGCTACTACATCCATCTCTTTACATGGGTTAAGCCCAATGTAGTGCATCTAGTACATAGAAGAAATGTAGTTTTGTATCTTGTGCAAATGGGAAGATATTTAGTCCCACATTGCTCATTTCTAGAACTTTTGTGTCCTTCTATGTGGGATAACATGTGACACTAGTGTCTAAAGGGATCTAGGGGAGAGTATGCTCACCTTCTTGGTGGGTATGATGACCACAACACACATGCATGAATGCACGTGTGTGCCACTTCACGCCTTGCCTGTCCTGGCCTGGCCTGGCTTGGGTGGGTCGGGCACATGCTTGTGATTTATGGGTTGTGAGTGTGGGAATTGCCTTCCATCTTCTTTTTACACAAGGATACAATTACATAATTGATTATTAATTTAATTAATTATTTTGTTCCTAAATGAATTTGTTTTTCTTTTTGTGTACAAGAGCGACCATGACTTATTAGGAATAGGACATAGGGGTGTGAAAGTGCTATAAATAATTCTCTGATCATTAGGGTTAAATACATCTTTCGAACATCAATCGTCAACCATTCTTGTATGTTTGTGAACCCTAATATAGTCTCTTCTTCTGCCGTTGTTGCTCCCAAACTGCTTCTGGAGGTCTCTCATGTGCGAAGCGAGTTCGTCCGTCCTCTCTTAAAGACAAGATATGTCCGGGTGGTGGTACTTGCAATTGCTGGACTGCACTGATAGTTAAGATGTTCTTTGTCAGTGCGTGAGCGAGACATATCCTACTCCAGGTTCGTGACCGGATCAATTAGGAGAACGACACTTATCTAAAAAGATTGTGAGCTGCTGATTTCTTTAAGTATCACGTTTGTTGTAAATAAACAATCTAGTCTGAGTTCCTAACTTCATCTATTTTTCTGTACTCCTCCTACTTTGTTACTCTACAGGTTTCTAATCCACATCTGACCTAAATTTGTTAATCTTAATTGCAACTATAGGTGCTGCATATAACGACATAATAGTTATTATCAACATCTAGATCTATCACTCTGGGTTAAAATTTATGGTCACCCATGGGTCGACCCGTATAAATCAGATTAAGATGGCAAACTTGCTACCTGTTAGAAATTACCTAAACTCATACCCACCCGTTTAGTTAACACATTTTACGGATGATCCGTGGGCACCCACAGGTGACCCACTGAACTAAATTAATTATATTAAAATAAATATAATAATCTACTACTACTCAAATATATATTATGATTAATACTTCACCTATTGATTAATACGAACTTCTAACCCAAACTCGAACTTGTCCGATAAGAATTGATATTCGTAAAAGTTAAAAAAAAATAAATCCATGTCTTCTTCATTATCTAATTGCTCAATCGAACTTAATATGAAATTATACTACAAGTTACTAACTTTTGTTTGTGCATCATAATTATACATTAGAGTGCTTTAGTTATACAATAGAGAATTTTAACTCCAAAAAGGTATGTGGGTGAACGGTTGTAAAAATGGAACAAATATTTTATAACAGTGACAATATATAGTACTATATTTCACTTAAAATTATTAAAAATGATCTTCTTTTATCGTTAGAATAGAACTTACAAAATATATTTATAAAGCTCATATTATGGGCACGTTTGGTTTGCTGGATTTACTGAAATCCTGTATTCTGTCCATCTTGAATTACTGAAATGCTGCATTCTCAAAATCCCGCAAAGTAAAATTTTATATTTGGTTTGCTGGATTTTGTAAGTGTGAGATTTTTTTCTTCATGTCTGTTGTCTTATCCATGATGGATTTTGGCGTCCAGGAAAATTTTGGTGGAGATCAAAATGTGGGATTATGTTCTGTCTGAAAATTTCGGAATCAACTCAATTTTTCCAATCCCGCAAACCAAACATAAAATTTGTGCATAATACAATCCAATAAGGTAAAATCTAAGTAACCAAATAGATAGCGGCGGATGACTTATGAGTCGGGTTTAAAATTATATTTGTTTGCCCGTTCAAAATTATATTTTTTTAACGGGCACTGGGAGACCTAGACACACAATGATAAACCCAAACGTAACATACCCACCAGTTCGACCGACCTACAAGAGGGGCTAACTGCCCAAATCAGGTTTTATTCCTCGAGGTAAATTGAGCCCGGAAGAATCAACTTATCCAATGTCCCGCGCCTTTCTCCTCGATTCCCCTCTCTGCCTCCCGGCGGAGACTCCGTATCCAGCTCTAGTCCGACGAAGATGCTCGAATACTGCATTCGTGAAGGACTCCTTTGGCCGCTTTCACCATCAGGATAACTGCAAGTCTAAAGGCCCACAGCTCAGGCTGTCGTTGTCGTCGGCAGCGCCGTCACGTCGCTACGCAGTGCTGGGGGCAGGATTTGCAGGGCTATCGGTAGCGTGGCATCTCCTTGAGGTCGGCCCCCGCTTTCAGCTGAATATTCCTCTTCAGCTCCTTGAAACCAGCGTCTCAAGCTTCCAGTGGTTGTGTTTGTTTGGTCTCAGCTTAGCCCGAGAGGCTCAAAAGTGTCCGTGGACATCATAGATGAGGTTGGGATCGGCGGCGGCGCATCAGGGGTAGCCGGAGGACTCCTCCATCCTTACTCTCCAAAAGGTTCGGCTCGTTTTCATTATCCCCTGTAGCTAAACTTGCAGATTTTCGACAGCTTTAGGAAACCGATTTCGTCGATTATGCTTGCTGAAAAATCGTACCTGGGTGACACTATGACGCGATTTCGGTAGCCTATAGGCACAGTCTAGCAACTCGTACCTGTCATGCTATTTATCTTTGTTTCCATTTTTAATTTAGTAGGGCGTTTTGTTGTGTTTTGGGGTTGTAAGAGTGAATTTAACTGCAAATACACAAGAGAAATGGAGTCACAATACTTGTAAACGTCCAATCATTCACCACTTCAAATGGATTAATCCATCGATCCAAAAAGGTCAAAACAAAGTTGCAGTGCATTTGTTTGAAAGAAATTCTAAGCTGTCCAAATTCAGAGTGCTTACCTCTTTGTACCCTTGAATGTTGAAGGTGTTCTCTTTTGGGTGGTGGTGGTGGTGTTGTAGATAGGGTGCTGCTGTTGCAATTTTTTTAATATTGTTTTGTCAGGTAGAGTGTTATGGAAGGGGGGCGAGGCCTGGAGAGAATGCTTGAGGCTATTAGATATTGCAGAGCGATCAAGGAACTGTAATGCAGCTCATTCCTTCAGCGATGAACTTTCGAATCATGGGATTCAAGAGAGTCAAAAGATTGTATGGAGAAGGTTAGAGGAATTTTATTTTATTATGTGTTATTTGGTTATGTAGACCCAGTCCTGGTGTTATGCCATTGTTCTTAAGATTAAAAACATGTGATATGGTTATATATTGATTGTCATCAGAGGCATATTGAGGCCTGCGACAACCTTGAAGAATGCAGAGATTCTCAAAGAGGTATGCTGTCACTTGCAATCAGTATATACATATAAGTGGAGCTTCCAAGTTTCTTATTTACTAGCATTACAGAATGCTCGAAATTTCCTTGAGAGTTGCAGTATAGAGCTCCTTGATAAAGATGCAGCTCAGCGTTTAGTACCTCATCTTTGTGTGCCGTTTAATATGGCTATCTATATGCCCCTGGCTGTGAATATTGATCCTAAACGTTATCTTCAGGTAGTGAATACAATGATATTACTTCGCTTTATTTTGTGTATTCGTGATCTAGACTTGAGGACGCGTTTGTTACTCATTTATGTGAAAGGCACTCTTTGTAGCATGTAAAAGCCTAGCATCTGAGCTCTCAGAGTTAGGATTCGAAGGAAGAGAAATAAGTTTGCAGCAGAAATCTATCAACAGCCTACTTGAACTAGAAGGTACTTGTGCTCGTGTGGTGTTTACTATGCAATATCTACATTTCTGTAGGCAATCTTCTTTACTGTTGCTTGACTGTATGGAGGCCATATTTGAGTTTTAAAGATTTCCTGATGTTAAGGCAAATGTAGTGTTCTTAAGATTGAGGTTCGTTGATTATATTTTAAACCAGCAGCAAGTCCTCCAGCAATTGGGTTAGATATTGTCCTCGTTTGTGAAGTATATATCAGTCCTATTGTTCTGGTTGGTACATGCTTCTTTCATGAATATTTGCACCATGCTTCACATGCCATTTTACCATTTGTTAGTTACTTGAATTTGCATCTTGTTTCCCATGCTGGTTTTAATTTATCGCTACATCTTTATGCCTGATATATAGTTATGAATCAGAACATACATATTAATAAGTAATCATGCATGGTTAATCATCTCAAATTATGTAATTATTTCAGCCATTATTCTGTCTAATGATTGAAGTGCAGTTTAGTTGAATTGTTAATTTCATTATTTCCTTTCGATGAGTTGTTCATACCTTTTCATCTGCTATATAAACGTCCTGGTTTTTCTTTCATAGTATAACACAAGAAGACACTATGCAATATCCCCAGGTGAATATGATTCTGTGATCATCTGTCTCGGTGCCAAAGTGGACACACTACAGGAGTTATCTGGAAAGCTCCCTCTTAGAACTTGCAGGGGTGTAATTGCTCACATGCAACTTCCAGATAAAGAGTATTGCACCTTATATTGTTCACATGAACCACTCTTGATATACAAACAGGCATGCCATCTTGTTTCATGTCTAACATATAAACCATTTCTCTCAGGGATGAATATGGAGAAAACAGTCCTTCAATCCTATCTGATGCATGGGTTGCAGCCCAAGGTCCTCGGAGAGTATTAGTGGGTTCAACATGGGATTGGCAATCCAGAAACTTTTTAGCTGCTGTTACTGCAGAAGAAGCTTCGAAGGCCAAGGAGGAGCTTATTTCGAAAGCATCTTTGGCTTATCCTGCTATAAAGAAATGGGAGTTGATAGGAACAACAGCGGGAGTGAGAGCAATGCCTCCCCTTACTCCTCTTGGTTCAATTCCTATACTTGGTTCGGTAGATGAATTTGTTTCTAGGGAGCCCACAAACAGGTTTTGGTTACTTAGTGGTTTGGGGGCTAGAGGGTTGTTGTACCATGGTTTGCTTGGGAAACTGGTGGCACAAGCAGTAATCTCTTCAGATGAAAATATACTTCCTTTTGAGCTCACGTCATGGAAGAAAAGACTTCCAAAAGATATTGGCTAGAACTCAATATGAAGAACATGATTTCTGAATAAATGTCTTTTAGGTATTGAATGCGCCTTTCTTTTTGAAGTTCATTTATTTGTTAACTTGGACATGATAGTTGAAGTGATGAACCTTGGAGGTAGTCCTGTGCCATTTACTGTCTCACACCTCCTTTGAGACTAATTATGGAGGAAGGGTGTTTTGGCGGTATGGTGGCGGTGATGGAGATAGGGTGGTTGTGAGAGAGGTAGGGTGATCACAGTGGTAACAAGAGAATGTGGGGAAGGAGAATTGTTAATGCATACATCAAGGTGTGCATGGTGTACCAACAAAGACCTAAAATTAACAAAGACCTAAATGATAGTTCCATGGGTCGTCACCTATTGGGTGACCCTGGTGGACACCTCAAGTATACCCCTACAACTCCCTTTTGATCATTATGCCTCCATTGCTCTCTCTTCCAATCTTGGCCTATATAATACACCTACCATTCCAGCACTAATTATCATAGTTAAGGTACCCGGTTAGCAACTATTATAAGCTCCATATTGACACTCTTAGTAATACCTATAAGAGCATGATTGATAGTTGAAGTAGTTTCACTCTTTGTATTTAGTATGAATCAGACCATATACAACTCCAGATACCTTACGCTACTCCGTTGAATTATCATTAATTTTGTTTTTTAAGGTTTGATGGATATGGTTTAAGCTATATTTGACTTTGCCTTGCTATTGATGAAGATTGATAGCCATATTCAAGATTGAAAGAACTTCAATTTGTAGTTCTTCATTGTATCACTCTTTTTACATGATGTGTTCCTCATCATATCACTTTTTTTACATGATTTAAATCTCAAATATCTTTGCATCACTGGCTTGTATGTATATACACATCTTTTGAGAAGTGACCAAAAAGGAAATGTGTTTATGAGCCATTTATTTATTTTCACAAATTTAGCAATTGATTCACACCTCAATAATGAGTTTATGCTACGTGATATACACCTAAGTTAAGAACGGATACATCTTTTATGATCTATCCAAGCACCAAATAGCATGTTAAACCAACCTCCAACATTTTCAACATCTTTGTAACATATTTACTAAAATGTTGCATGAATTGTGTGCATGTGTATCCTAAGATAAGTGTTTGTGAATTTTGGACTTTATGATGTCTTCATGTTAATATTCTTGTCCATGATGTATATCAGACGTGTAGTTTTCAAAATGATGTCAAATTGAGCTTTACTTCATGACATATAGCTTGTCCATATGGTATTCTTTATATTTATGTGATGGTCTTTCCTTCATGGCATGGAGTTTGTGCATAAAGCTTTTAAATTATTTGCTAGTTGAGATTTCCTTCTTAGTATCAAGCTTGTGCATAGCGTGTTTGAAATACCATTGATTTTGTTAATGGTTGAGTGTTTGTTATAAAGACTTTCTAATTAATCGCATTACATGCTCTATGCTGGACGAACTTCTCAAAGGAATGCATTGTTTGATGAGTTTGACATTTTTAAACCACTTGGAATATTGTCTTGCAGGGTTTCATGCAGTCTTCACACAACCTTGAAGTGTTAGTTAATAACTTGAGCTCTATCATATAGTCTTTATAAAAATGAAAAATATGCTTCAATAAGATATAATTTACATGTTCAAGCTCATCCCATACTACCTCCCTTAGAAGCGGTTACAAAGTGCAACTATACTAAGTCGGTCCAATTTTGAAATTTATAATCTCAATGACTAAATTCACATTCTCAAGTGTATGATGTGAAGCATAGTTACATGAAATCATTCATGAATACCACATAATAGTTGTCATTTTTTGACCCCATGTTAGCTAATTTGATCAAAATAGAAGAGGAATGGAATGTTTTAGGTGAAATAAAATGTAATTGAAAGGAAAAAAAGTTATGTAGGAGCGACAAGATGTGATGAACTAGACAAAGAGAAATGAATTGGAGGGACCGCCACTCCAGATCTAACGACTTGTTGGTATAAAAGCTATAAAACTTGATTAGATGGATGATTATGTGATACCTTGTTTCTAGTTGAACCCAAATCATGTTTTATTGGCCTAGTTACATGGTTCATTTTGATTTAGTTTTAAACTATGATAATTTTCCTTAATGATTCATACACTTGACTAGTTTGGCTGTGTTTAGTCAGGGTTTGGGTTGATTGGAACACCCATTTGAAGAATTTGGTGTTCAAGTTTCTTTGGGTCTTTTTGCAATATGAAAATACAAAAAAGATATCTTAAAAACTTGTTGCTTAGTTTTAAGTCTTGGTCGGACAATGTCAGCCTGACAAAAGGTAGCTAGGATGACATCATTGTGGTGCACCCCTAGTCGGGTCATTCATTAGTTGGCTAAAAGCTAGATGAATCGACTAGTGGTCTGACTGCAACGAAGGTTGGGCGTCACTAATCGACCGCGTAGCCACTTTTAGTTTTTTGCGAGCCATAACCCAGACCGAGTATTTGGGTGTTTAGCTAAAAAGTTGTAATAATATAGAAATGACAAATTTTGGATCACCTAGAACCTATATGTACTACCATAGCAGCTACATACCCTACTTTATTTGGTTCTTAAATTGGATATGTGGTTCTTGGTGGAGATCTCTTGCATTTTGATGTTCTATATAGATATTTGTAGATCTAAGGTAAGAATCATCATCCGGTCCTTGATGAGATTAAATCTAAGTTTTTCCTTCTTCTTCATCATTTCCATCCTCTCTACCCTTTTGTCTGAAGTTCATACTCACAATGTAGGAGTTTGGTTCTACCATAGGTTGAGTCATTTATCTTCTGTTTAGTAATCTTTGTGGTGTAATTTTGACCTATAGTCATCTAAACACACTAATTGCATGATATATGACTTTGGAATGGAATCTAGGGTGGTTCTGGGTGAAACAAAAGGGAACTTGAAAACTTTATGCCTCCCAATATGTTTCCATTACAAAATAAAAAATTGATCCTTTTTTCATGTTATGTAATTGAAAATGATGATGTTTACATTGAATTTATTTCCGACCGCTAATTTTAGTGTCTACTATAGATTTAAACCTTATGAGATCATATGGAGGAAATTTTTGATAGAACTTTCCATAAATCTTTCTAATTGTTATATGATAATAATTCAATAAATGTTGATGCTTTCTAGCCCAATTCATGTGATGGCCTAGGCAAAATTGAAAGACAAGATTTCTAGCCATGCGCATGCTTGATCGACTAAAATTTGGCTTTTCTCGTCTCTTACACTTTAATCGCTTAGATTTTGATATGAATTATGATTTTTTTTCTTTTTAAAAAGATGAGTAATTAGCTTATTAATAAGGGTAAAACCTAATTATGTAGTTTTCCCTGCGCATCATACAACTCTCCTAGTATTTGAAAGTTAGGAAAGAAAAATATGTGTTCTTATAGAGATCCATGGACCGTTAGAAGATACCCACAATCATATGATATGGTCTCCTTGTTGCACCTAAGTTCACCCATTATACATGAGTGCGTCTGATGCTGTATCTCATGATGTGATATAAAAGTCCTACCAATGTGATTGAAAAGATATGTTTGTGATCTGAGTACCTATGACAGACTTAACATTTATGTTGATAGCAAGCCCAAGAGTCCCTACTCTTTGTACTCACATTGACTGAGGTATGGCATGATCTTGCTGAGACCAGATAATCCTAAGATCCTTTATGGTGGGCTAAGGGAATTTACACCATTAGCTTAATTTAGATGTTGCATTCTAAATTACCCAGAGCACAATTTTAATATATGTAAATCAGGGCACTTTACATTACCTATATAAGTTACTTTACTTCATACTTAATGTGTAGTTTTCTTTGATGTATTATGATTTGTAGATATTACCTTTTGATAGAGCACTTTCCTAATCCAACATACGTAGATATTGATAACCTTTATCCCTTTACATACTCCTTATCTCTTGTTGGGACTTTGCTCTCACTTTTGTAGTTCATCACCTTTTTAGCCCTACCTTGGGGTTCGTTGGTGACTGAGTCTATTTACCCAAGGCAACAATAGTTATAGGTGGGAATCTTATGTTTTGTTGGGCCTTAGAGTCTAATATGTAAACATTTCGGTCTTGGGTATGATATTTTACCAACTACTTATTTACAATTAAGCTTTTGTATAATATCATGTTATTCCATAAGTAGTAAACAATGAATACGATCATGTTTTGTAAAATAAAGGTCCACATGACAATAAGTGTATAGCTTCCTAGTAATAAATGAATATGACGGGTTCTCCCATGTTTAATTTTTCAGAAATTCTTTTGTTGCACCTTTTACCTACTGTGCCTTGTTGATGATATTTGCTAGGACCGGTTTCGTTTAGCTTCTTTGTGTGGCCACTCGGACTTGGGGCGTGCTTATGCGTTGATCTTGAGGTGGGGTGCCACATTTGGTGCTACCATATCCTAAGTTTGACTAGAGTTGCAGTGACTTAGGATGGCTTATTTGATTTTATGTGTACTCTGTATTTAATCACTGATAGCATCTCATTGTGTGAATTTTTGCACCTATTTTATTCCTGTTTGAACATCCCTTTTGTGGATTTTTCTATCTATTTTAATATCTCAGAATAATATCTGGATCTGACTTACTAACCTTTCATAATCTATGCAGACCAGTAGCAAGTCTCGACCGCGGCACCAGTCACGACTGAGATGATTCATCACGGCCGCGATGCAAGATGTCACAACTGAGAATGGGTCGCGATCCGAACAGAAGAAGCAATTGCGAACCAGTCGCGATCAAGAATGCCATCTCGACCGCAAACGCTTGACGACCTCTGATGGAGTCGCAGTCATAACGATAACCCCTCACTGCGATCGAGACACATGTTACTACCACTGCTGAAGGTCGCGACCGCGACAATGGTCTCAGTCGAGGTATATGTCGCGACCGCAACAGAGTATTAAGTTGATGGGTAGCGCCTATAAATAGGCCCTTGACTCCATACAAAAGAGAATCAAGAGCAACGAAGTACTGCCAAACTCCAGAGCCATTCTCATTCATCTCCATTGGTCTTGGATCTCTGAAGATGAAAGTTGGAGGAGAGAGAAGATCAACCATTCTCTTCTTTGAGAGGAGTTTTCATCTTCCATGCCCATACTAAATCTAGATCTAAAGAAGTACAATTGGTGTATCACCTTCTCCCTTCTCTAGATCTATTATCTTCCTTAAGCTGTACCTTCCCCTTTTTCGTTATTCTTGATGTATCTGCATTTTTGTAATGCCTTTATGCTTCCCGTTAACATGTGTGGATAAACACCTAACTTGGGTTTAGAGTTGCCACTAAGGCTCTCCCAACATGTATATTCTTGCATCCCTTTGAATATATATGCCGCTAACATGATTATCTCCATACTCTTGTTCTTAATACTTCACTTGAATGATTAGCTATCGTCTTATGATGTATGATTGTAATGCCTCAAAAGAGTAGAACTAATGTTATCTAAGTGTTATGGAGTTGCAGGAATGCATGAAAATGTTGGAATGCTAAAGTTAATGATCATACAGTTTGCTTTGTGGTTGTTTGTTTGTCATCTTAAGAGAGAGACAACCTTATAATCTATATCTATCCTAAGCACGAGAGAGAAGGGAATAGACATATATGATGATTGCTTGTAATCTTGCTAAGTGTATACAAATGGGTGTGAGTATTGCATGTTTCGTGAGAGATCTTAGTAGGTGCAATCCAATCCAGGTTCCCTTCCATACTTTGGTTACATCTTTCTTGTTTCACTTTATCTTGTTTTCTTACTTTTACTTTTATTGGTTTGTTTGAGGTAACATCGTTCCTTAGGGAACACCACCTTGATCCATCTTTTCATTTGGTGTATTTGAGTCTAAGACTTCACGTTCCTAGCACACACCAACTTTGTCCCTGTGGTTTGACCTCGATCTACTAAAACAGACCCCGTATAATAGTTGCGGGGGCCCGAGTGTCAAGTTATAAATCTAAGAGTCTGACTACTCTAGATCCACTCTATTTTGGATGTGTGATTTAGGCCGGTCAACTTTTTGGCGCCGTTGCCAGAGACAAGGCAAAACGATACTATTGAGAACACGAGTCTACTCACTTTACACTTGTGCCTCAAGCTTAGTAATAAGCTTGACTGCACAAAACTCTAAATCTGCCATGTCTAGATTGCTTAAACTATTTCATTTTACACGTTCAATTTTCAAATTGGACTGTATGATTTATTTAGTTAGCCTAAAGGGAAGCATATTTAAGCAAGTCCTCACCCTCTTTTTAAGACACCATGCCGCCTTGTAGAGACAGTAGCCTTACCGGGGAAGATCAGAATGCAAGAGTCCAACATAATCATCCACCTCCTGAAACTGAAGAAGAATGAGAGGAACATCACTCCGACGGTCATCACCACGACAAATAGGATCACGAAGAGCGACGAGAAGAGGAGAGGCACCATCACAAGCAGCGCCACCACCGCAATAGAATACACTGAAGGAATCACCATGAACATGATGACCAGAACAACGAGGATGAAGATGACGAAGAAGATAAAATGCTCAGGGAATTGGATTCTACCAAAGGTAACGAGTCAAGATGCCCAATTGTCATCCCTCAATTCCATGCATCTAATTTCGAGCTAAAATCCACTGTCATTTCAGTGATCCAGAACAAGCCATTCTGAGGGAATTCAAAGATTGATAATCTTTACCATCATCTTGACGCCTTCAAAAACATGTGCGACACCATTAAGATGAGGGGAGTGCCTCAAGAAGTCATATATTACAAGGCATTCATTTTCTCTCTAGAGGATAAAGCTCCATCCTGGTATCTTAACCTACCTCATCAGTCTATAGATGGATGGAGGCCCCTCACTGATGCTTTTGTCACTAAACTCTACCCCACTGAGAAAACCATTCGAAATAGACAAAAGATCACTTCCTTCATGCAAAAGCTTGGAGAGAACCTTCAATCAAGTTTGGGAACAATATCAAGAATATCAAAGGGATTGTCCTCACCACAACTACCACAAAATATTTTTGGTGACAACGTTTTACAACAGGATGACTCCCATAGAGTGGACCTCGGTGAATGCATCCGCCGGAAGTGATTTTTTTGGGAAGAAGCCAAGCAGAATTATGAAGATCATCGACAACATGGCTGCACTACAAGTAAGCATGGAGTATGAGAGAAGTGATAGAGGATCAACCAAGAAGGATGGCTCTAAAAGGCCTTCAGTCGAAGCCAAAGCTTTGGAAACCATCACGGCTCAAATTCAGAAGATTGCCACAGGCGTAAAACAACTAAAAGACATTGGAGGAAAAGTCAAGAAACCCATTGGGAAAGTCATGAAGTGTGTCACATGTGGTGAAGGAGGCCACAAAGTCGACAATTGTATCTATACATGGCCGAAGGAAAGTGAAGAGAGTGAAAGTGAAGAAGAGATGGCATATGTCTCTTATGAAAATTTCAAGCGTCCAAATCATCCAGGATTCAATTATGGCAACAAAGACATTACTGAGAATTCTCATCAACTGAGTGGTTCGTCTAAATCGCCCCCATGATTCAAGAAAAAAAGTAGGCTGACTCAGTATACCATGACTATTAGCTATCATTCAAATAAGAACAACTATCAATATCAAAACAAAAATGCTAGTCGTCAAAATCAAGGACAAAATCGAAGTCAGAATCAGACAAAGGATAACAACCAACCTGACATGATCACTCAACTGTTCGATTTTGCAAAAAGGCAATCTTCGGTGAATGACCAGCTTACTCAAAGCACCATCACCAACTCAGGAGTGTTAACCACAATGCAAACTCAGATGGTAGATATGCAAACACATCAAAGACAAATTGATCAACAACTAGCCCAATTGACAGAGCTCATGAAGAATCCTTCATGGGAGATTCCATCGAATACAGAGACCGTGAAGATGTCCACCTTTCGATCTGGAAGGACATTGGAAAATCATGGTGCCAAGGACACCACAGAGGAAAGAGATTGTAATGAGTCACAACCTAAAACATTAATATTGCAAGAAGAATTTGAAAGAGAAGAGCATGTTAATGAGGATAATAATGAAGAAGAAGACTAAAAGAAGAAAGGTGCAAAGGCCAAGAAACCAGATCCTACAGTAGAAGCCTTTACACAAAGAAATCCCTATGCCCCGTGGGTCCCATTTTCCCACAAACTGATTAAGGCTCATATGAAGAAGAGATATGAAAAGTTTATGGAGGCAGTAAAGAAGTCACACCTAGATATCCCGTTTCTAGATGCAATTGAAGAGATGCCTACATATGCTAAATTCTTCAAGGACTTTATCACAAAAAGAAGCAGAGGGGACCACATGGAAACAGTACAATTGGCCAAAATGTCGAGCGCCTTTGTTCAAGCTGAGCTACCAACAAAGAAAACAGATCCAGGAGCATTCAATATACCCTTTTGTGTTGGACACAGTGTATAAAGGAAAGGGTTAGTCAACTTGGGAGCGAGCATTAGCCTTATGCCACTGACCCTAGCTCAAAGGCTTGGATTGAAAAATATGGTAAAAACTAGAATGAGAATCGAATTAGTAGATCACACCTTTACAAAACCAGTGGGAATAGTAGAAGATGTCCCGATTCGCGTTGGGCAATTCTTTATACCATGTGATATAATGGTGATCGACATTGTTGAGGACCCGAAGTGGCCAATGATATTTGAAAGACCTTTCCTTTCGACATAAAGATCTCTAATAGACGTGGAAGAAGGGATTATTACTCTGTGTGTTGGTAATGATCACATAGATTTCCGTGTACAAGATACTATGAAGGGACCCTCTATGTTTGAATCAGCCTACATGGATAGCTATAACCTATGAAGAAGTGCAAGAGGATAAGGCCGTTGTTGATCCACTCATGCTAGACTTGAATAACCCTGACCCTAGTTTGGAAGAACCAAAAGTGGTTGAGGTTCTGGATTACTTGAATCAACCGAATGAAGAGGAATTTAGAGATGAGGAAGAAGTAACTTTTGAAACAATGAAGTATGTGTCGCTCAAGCAAACCCCTGAAGAGAAGGAAGCACCAAAACTGAGGCCAAAATTAAAGCCACTGCCTGAAGGGCTGAAGTATGAATTCCTTGATGACGAAGAGAGGAATACAGTGATAGTTAATGCATATATGATAGATGAACAAAGGGAAAAGCTATTGAAGGAACTCAAACTGCGTTGGAAGGCTATATGATATTCTTTGGAAGATATCAAGGGCCTCAGTCCAGCCCCGTGCACTCATAAATCAACTTGGAAGAGGCTGCTAAATCCATCCCCGTGCAATCATAAAATCAACTTGGAAGAGGCTGCTAAACCATTGGTTCATCCACTAAGGAAATTAAATCAAATGGTGAAAGAAGTAGTAAAGAAAGAGATAATAAAACTATGTGATGCAAGAATCATCTACCCCATCAGTGATAACAACTTGGTCAGCCCGATCCATGTTGTACCAAAGAAGGGAGGGATGATGGTAGTGGAAGGAAGCAATGGGGATGAAGTAGCCACTCAGACGGTTACTGCTGGAGAATGCATATCGACTACTGCAAGCTCAATATCACCACGAGAAAATACCACTTTCCCCTACCTTTCATCAACCAAGTTCTAGAAAGGCTTGCGGGACAATCCTATTTCTATTTTCTTGATGGATATTCTGGATTTTATCAAGTCGCTAACCACCCTGATGATCAAGAAAAGACTATTTTCACCTGTATCTATGGGACATACGCCTTCATAAGAATGCCTTTCAGATTATGTAATGCACCATCTACTTTTCAAAGGTGCATAATATCTATGTTTTCTGATTTCCTAGAAGACATAATGGAGGTATTCATGGATGACTTATCGGTATATGGGCCCAACTTTGACAGATGCCTTGAAAACTTGTCAAAGGTATTACAAAGATGCAAGGAGAAGCAACTTGTGCTTAATTGGAAAAAATTTCATTTTATGGTGACGGAAGGCATAGTGCTAGGGCACAAAATATCTGAAAAAGGCTTGGAAGTAGATAAAAGTAAGATCGAAGCTATATCAAAATTATGATGTGCACATTTCATATCTACTTTTTGCACACATCCACACAAATATTCAGTTCATTTGGTTGTCCATTTAGCCTCTAATCATACTTAACTTGCCATCTTTTATCTATTTTACTTGTAACATGATGTTGTTCACGTACACACATTGAAAATGATAAATTGAAGATAGTCCAACCCAAATCCGACCTCAGTTGAACCTCCTTTTGAATTGCAGCAGATTAAGAGTTCATCATGAAGAAACAACACTGAACACGACATGTCTTTTATAAGACACGACGTGTAACTTTCCATAAAGACTCACACAATAGAAAATATGCCGTGTGCTATTAAACACATGGGCGTGTAATATTCCAGCGGCCTCGATGTCCGAATTACAGAGCAAAAGACACGACGTGTCCTTACTGAGACACTGTGTGTCCACACATTCAAAGGCTAATTCCAACTTGCTGCCAACACACACGGGCGTGTATTTAATTGAACACAACGCGTGCCTTATGCCCAGGTCAATCCCAATAGCAGCTACACAATGTGTCTCTATGAGGACACGACATGCACTTTTTACGCAACAACAATGAATCAACAAGTTACACAATGACGCATGACGTGTCTCCTCAAAGACACACCATGTCTTCACCAGCTTCTGCAGAAATTAGCAGCAACCACCCTTCATTTTAAAACACGAGTCCAAACTTTTTAGGCGGTTATCACTTGCCATTTGAAACACTTATTGTCCAAGAGAAATTCTAGAGCAAAAGGAGGGTGATTTTGGGGTGGAAGAAGAGGTTCTTGAGAAAGAACCTCCATTCTACTTCCATTCTTCACCATTTCTTTTCCAAAAGGTGCAAAAGAGCTTGTCTTCTCACTAAAGCTTCTCGCAAGGGAGGATTGTCTGATTTGAAGTAGCTCTAAGGGTGGAATCTTGTCCTCTAGGTGGAGTTCTACTTCCCCTTGACTACACTTTTGGTTCCTTTAGCTTTTTCTTCTCTTAGCTATGAAAAACTTTGAAAATTCTGCTATGTGCTTGTGTTTCTCTATTATGAGCGAGTAGAACCTTCTTCTTGGGCATGTGAAAGTAACTCCCATGCATGTGAACTCAAAATTTATATTGAATTCTAGTTAATTTGCTTATCCTTGGATGCCTACGGTGTTTATTAGTTTGTATGATTGGCTGGCCACCTTTTATACATGTTTTCTGATTCTTTGTGCCTCAGGAGAACGTACGAAGGAGTAGGATCCATGGAAATATGCTCTTGACCATGAGAGTGGCTGGAGAATGTTGTGGGTTTATGGTTGTGTTTCAAACTAAACATAGATACGGGAGTGTTATGTGGAAGTTGAGAACCATCTCATGTCACCGGGAGGTGCATGATGATGACTACCTCCTTGAGAATTGAAAACATGCTTTACTTTTTTAGTTATGTATGATGTGGTGGTGTGGTTGTGAAATGGAATGTCCAAGTCCCTTAAATTCTGAATTGAACCTTTAACTTAAGCTCTTTTGTAGTTACTCGTCTTTTAGCTATCTGTAATCAAACTCAACCTTTGTAATTTGACTTAGATTAATGAAAGTGAATGAATTTTCTCCTAGATAACCTAGCTCCTTATGTTCGACACTCGACTACAACTGACCCCATACACTTGCGGGTGATAAGCGAGTTGAGACTTTCTTTTAAAACTCCAATGAGTTTTTGGCTCCATTGTCGGGGAGCTACGATAACTTTAGTTAGAGTAAGAGAGTTAACAAGTACTTGAGACTAAGTCATCATTTTCATATCCCATATCATGGTACCTCTTTGCTTTTGTGATTCTCACTCAATTATTGCTTTTCAAGTTGCATATGTCGTTCTAAGTGGGGTCTACAAACATTAATCTTTCTAGAACCATAAATAGAGTGAATCTTTAGTAGCCACATGATAGCAAGAAGGAGTGATAACTCTTCAAGTTTGGAGGTATCAAAGCCTTCACCACCACCTTCACCCGATCCTCTTCAAGAATCGAAGATGGAGGACAACCTCCCGTGAAAAGATTTTGTTGTGTCGGCTGTCATCAACATTTGTGGAGCCATAGATCATCCTTCCATAGAAGCCAATAAGTTCTCCATCAACCCTACAATAATGCAGATGACCCAACATAACTGCTTTGGAGGAACTTCTATGGATGATCCAAATATTCACATAGCAGAGTTTCTGCTGTATATGAACACCTTCAAGATCAATGGTGTTCCAACTGAAGGAGTACGCCTACTCCTATTTTCGTTCACTTTATGAGACTGGGCCAAGGCGTGGATCTCTTCATTTCCCAAGCGTTCCATCAAGAGCTGGGATGAGTTGCTAAATGCTTTTCTTACTAAGTATTTCCCTCCTAGTAAGACGGCCCAACTGAGGAACTAAATCACCAACTTCAAGCAACAAGAAGGTGAGACGCTTTATGAAACCTAAGAGAAATTTAAGGATCTAAAACGCCTTTGTCCTCATCATGGTTTGACCAACTGATTGCTACTTCAAACTTTCTATAACGGGTTATTCTACAACACCCGCATGTCCATTGATGTCGCTGCAAATGGAGACTTAATGGACAAGTCCTATAGTGAAGAATATGCCATTATTGAAGATATGTCACTCAACCACAACAAATGGAGTTTTGAAAGGACCACTTATCCTTTCTCTTCTACCGACTCAAGTGAGAAGTCTAGTGGAAAGCACAATGTAGACGCAGTAGATTAGATTGCAGCCAAACTTGATGCCTTGACTCAGAAGTTTGAAAAGCTGACCACTCACTATGTTCAAGCAGTTGAGCAAGTGTGTGAGGCATGTGGAATATCCATCCACAACTCTTATTATTGTTTTGCACCACAGTTGAATGCCACTGAGACACCAAAATAAGTCAATGGTGTAGGCAACTTCAATAACAGACAAGCCTACAATCCTTTCTCCAAGACATACAACCCAGGATGGAGAGACCATCCAAACTTTTCTTATAGGAACACCAACTTACAAAACCAACAAAAACAAGGTCAAGATCAAGGTCAACAACCTATGACCAATCACCAACCAATGAATGCCAACCGTCAACAACCACCGAGGTACAATAACAACAACAATAAGAACTTCAATCAATTTCAACAAGTGACTCAACCACCGCAAAAATCCAGCTTGGAAAGCCTCCTTGAGACTTTTGTGACTACGCAAATTTAGCAAAATGATGAGTTCTAGGCACATGACAATCTCTTGAAGGATGCCATCACACAACTGTCTTCTAAAGTTTAATGGGATTGTCACCCACACCAAGATGTTGGAGAACCAGATAGCTCAACAAGTCTTAGCCAACCAAGGAGCACCTTTAGGTTATTTGCCCTATCAACCGATTATGAATCCTAAGGAGACTTGCAAATCTGTGACAGTAAGGAGTGGAACAGTCACAGGAGGGTCTACACTGCCTTCCAAGAGGAAATATGAAGAATTTGTTGACACCACTGTTGTGTTGGGGGCAAAAAATGATGTTAAGTTCAATAAGTTTATGGACATTTTGAACAAGTTTTATGTGAATCTACCTCTACTTGAAGTCATATCTGAAATTCTCTCTTATGCTAAATTTTTGAAAGACATCCTAACAAAGAAAAGGAGATATGGTCAAGTTGAAACTATTATGTTATCTGAACGGATAAGCTCTATCATCCAGAACCGCATGCCTAAAAACTAGATGATCAAGGTGTTTTCACTCTCCCTTGCAAGATTGGAGACTCTACTCTTAATGAAGGCATTGTTGATATTGGGGCTAGCATTAGTTTGATTCTTGTTTCTTTGTGGGAAAAGCTGGACTTGGGAGACTTGAAACCAACGTCAATGATGATTCAATTGGCTGATCTCTCGATCAAACATCCTAGAGGAGTGATTGAAGACGTCCCCGTATAGATAGGGAAGTTTTTCATTCCTTGTTATTTTATGGTCTTGGATATGCATGAGGACCCAACCAATCCGGTCCTCTTTGGAAGACCTTTGCTATGTACTGTAGGCTATCTAGTTGATGTTAGCAAAGTAAAAATCAATGTCAGAGTTGGAGATGAAGAACTTGTATTCTCTGTTTATGACACCATGAAGGCACTCAACTCTAAGGAGTACCTTTGTCAAATAGATACTATTGATACACTTCTTGAGGAAGAAAAGAATTCTATAGAGACCATTCTTGATGATCTTGAAGAAGAAGATACAAAAGTCACTTTCAATGAGGAAATTTTTGAAACCTTGAATATTCCACTGAGGAAGAATCAAAGAAGAATGAGGAAAGCAACACCACGGCTCCAAACAAACAAGTAGAATTAAAACCCCTATGACCGGGGTTGAAGTATGCTTTCTTAGGCCCAAACTCCACCTCTCCAGTTATTATAAATGCTAAATTGAATGATGATCAAGAAGAAAAACTCTTAAATGAACTTAGAAGCTATAAAGATGTGATAGGGTACTCAATTTTTGATCGCAAAGGAATTAACCCATCTATGTGTATGCATAGAATAGCTTTGGAAGAAAATGCCAAACCTTGGATAGACCCCCAAGGAGACTAAACCAAAATATGATGGAAGTTGTAGTAAAGAAAAATTTCAAACTTAAAGATGCCGAAATTATTTATCCAATAAGTGATAGTCCTTGGCTGAGCCCTATACATGTTGTGCCTAAGAAAGGAGGAACAATTGTAATAAAAGGTGAAAATGATGAATTAATACAAACAAGAATCATCACTGGATGGCGAATATGCATTGATTATAAGAAATTATATAAAGCACAAGAAAGGATCATTTTGTAACATACCAGATCTTGGACCCTATCTTAGAACTTTGACCTTTTGGACTTAGCCAAACAAGGTTAAGGTTTTAGACCTAAGAGATATTTAGTATAAACTAATGAGCTAATACATGTATAAATCACTCTAATGTAATCTAATGTTCTCACATAATCTTAAACCAATAACAGACACATAAAATATGTCACATGAGGTAAATAATGAATTATATAAAATTCCACGCAAATAATCACACATAACTCTTTTGGTGATAATATTAAGTTATGGAGCATAATGGAATGAGTGATAAAGATAATAATGTGATAACATTAATAATAATGGCCACAAATATTAATTGTGACATAACTCATTAAAAGAAATCCCAAAAGTGGAATTTAAGTTAAGAATTGTATTCCTTGGGTCCCAATTGGCTTGGCGGTCAAGTTTCACATTATTCACATAATAATAATTAATTTAATTCATTTTATAAAGAGAAGATCTATGACTTCCTCAAAATATCAAACAAAATATTAAATGAATCCAAAAGAAGAAAATAATCTTGGATTCGTAATCTACATAATAAATATAGCCTTTGGGTGAATTTTCATCCAATTTGGAAGATGTTTGGTTAAAAGATGAAATTAGGAGAGAGAAAGTGTGTAGAACCTTCAAAATATTAAATAAATGTACAAACCTCTCCAACGTATAAAATTAATGGCAAATTCATATCCAACACATTAAATATGACTTTTGGGTGAAGTTTCATAAAATTTGGAGAAACTTCTAATCATTAATGCATGAGGAAAGAGAAAATAATATTTGATTTATTTAACACATTAAAAGTTATAAAAGGTAAATCTAATTGCATATTCGGATTCCTCATATCAAAAATAGGTTGGATGTCAAATTTCATTAAATTGGGGATTCGTTTGCACCCTAAAAAGAAGAGAGAGAAAAAGGTAAATCATTTAATATGTCACTATAGTTCAATTCATTTTTGGATAAGGATTTATATGTCACACTTTATTAATCATGTGCCTTGATCTGGACCATTGGATCCGTGATCCAATGACTCATGGATCGTCTCCTAGCTCAGGTCGGAGTAGGAGTACATGCCACATTTTTGCGATTTTGGTTTGCGGATATCTCACTCGATTCTTGGTCTTTGTCGACGTTTTCTTTGCCAATGGATTCCAAATAAGATTCTACACGCAATGATTCTTTACATGTGTGGGCTCGTCAAGAATTAAGGAAAACCCCAATTCTTGGGGCGCAAGGTTCCTCAGCCAGATTGCCTCCTTCTCTAACCCAAACCTTCACCTATAAATAGGTGTACACCGACCTGTGTGGTCCCCCGCACTGCTCTCCTCTCATCTCAATTTCTTCAGTCTTCGTTGGGTTGGCCGTCGAAATCCCAGTTTTGTGTGAGGTTTGCGGCGGCGTTCTTGGGCTCCTGGTGTTACAAGCAGGCCATGTTTGGTTCAGTGAGTTCGTCATCAGCTTGGCTTTGTGTATCTACTTTCAATTTTGTTTTTCCCTTCGATCTATGGTTTTGCCCAAAATCGTCGCCATGCAGCAGCTTTGCTGCTTGCTTCCATGGCACATGCGTGAGAGGTGGAGCAATCCCCTCTGTGATTTCTCACCTTTTCCCTCCAATTTTCCTTGGTCTTTGCTTTTTATCGCGAGGGTCATTTTTGTCTTTTGGCACCTTCTTTCCTTTTTCTTTGGGTGAGTCAGCAAGCGGTTGATTGGGTGCCGACCCATAACTTGACAGCTCGCTATTGGGCCAAGTCACGCCGCCGCCCCCTCTTTCACTCTCTCTTCCTCTCTTGCAGGGTTATGTTGACATGGAATTTTGCGATTGGTTGGTTTTAAAAAATTCATATCAATTTATTCGTAACCCAGAAAAATGAACTATTTTTTTAAATCAGAAAAATAAGGTCTATATAATGGTACCAGTTTTATGACTCAAATCTAATCTTGAAAATTTGTGATTTTAATGAATTTACCTAAATAGTGAATAACTTGTAAATTCATAACTAAATATATATAAATAAAAAATATAATAAAATATGTTTTGGACTTAGAATAAGGTAACATAAAATATGGCATTGTTTTGATAACCTAAATAGCATGCAAGGAAAAAGGTAATTTTCTAGGGTTTGAATAGTCAATGTGGAATTGACCCAAAATCTACATATATGATTAATAGGTTCTTTGGAGGCCTAGACTTGGATCTAGAAGTGACTTGGACTGGTATAGAATATGAAGTGAGGTATGTTTGCATCCCTGATTATTCTTTTTGAGCAATTAGCCTGTGTTTCTTCTTTCTCTTGGTCCTATGGACATTATCCTACACCATATCTTGTTCTTTTCGAAAATATGCTCCATGGGAAGTAACTTGTATTGTTCATGATCATATGATCATATTTGACTTTCTCTTGAACTCTTTCTTATACATTGCTCATGGTGGAACATTCTATGATGTTATATGCTTTTTTTCACTTTTATGGTGGAGGTTGATTAGGATCATGTGATCCCACTTATTGTATTTGTTGAATATTCTCATCTTTCTTATTCTCTTTTATAATTGCTTATTCTTTTGTTATGTATTATGTGATGACTACTAGTATAATATTGCATGTGTTTTTATGTGGATGTTAAATTCCCACATATGAATGCAGATGTTAAATTCCTACATATTTATATATTTGGATAGATG
Source organism: Alisma plantago-aquatica (assembly GCA_963693085.1). Lineage (NCBI taxonomy): Eukaryota > Viridiplantae > Streptophyta > Magnoliopsida > Alismatales > Alismataceae > Alisma > Alisma plantago-aquatica. Next base: position 114,114,821 of record OY856415.1, on the reverse strand, counting down.
TCAAATTCCTGCTCGGGCAGATGTTGACAGACCCTGCCACACCATATTTTAGAGCAGATGTATACAAGGCCCGGCTCACCCCACATTATTTTTGGTAGATGTATTATTTCCTACCTACATGTTTTTATTGTCTAGTATTCTCATAGGTGAAACACATGGATACCTTATTTTTATACTCTTTTGGTTCATTCTTATTTTGTTGTTTATATTCTTTTATACCCCTTTTAGGTAGTATTTTTCTCTTCTATGTGAAGCCTTTAATATTCTGATGTCCTTATTTCATATATTGCTCAATTTTCTTTTAGTATGCAATACCAGCCTTTGCTGATGTCTTCTATTTTTCTCTTTTTGCTGGGGTATGCTTCCAACCCTATGTGGAGGACAATGATGATACGGCATGATGATGTGGATATAGATTAAGGAGTTAAAGCTTGGACACAATCTTGATATGGTTTATATTTCCCTCTACATGGATCCTTGTGATGTACCTTTTATGTAAACCCGTACGAGAGATGATGTTGAGGTACTTGTGCAATATTATGATAAATTGAATATAGTCAATGTCTTTATTTCACTGCTAAAATTTGGTGTTATGATACATTCATGTTCAATAAATTAGTTTCATCCCCTTTGGTGAAATTTTTTATGTTGGTGTTTGGTTTGGGATGTTGCCTTTTTATTTTGGTAGGGAGTGGTTCCCCTCTAGGATCCCACTCTTTACAACATGGTATCAGAGCCCATGATAGTCAAAATCTGATTATTTCAATTTCATCTCCCTAATTAGAACCCTTACCTTGCATAGTTGCCCTCTAGGTGAGATGTTCACCCTAGTATTGATCTATGTTAAATATGTGATGATGTTTAGGATATCTTACCCTATCATATAGATTGATTATGAAAAAGCGACTATGCTATAGGAGCAGTTTTGGGACAAAGAAAAGACAACAAACTCCATGCCATACACTATGCGAGTAAGACCCTAGATGATGCACAAATTAACTATGCCACTACTGAGAAAGAGATGCTTACCATAGTCTATGCCTTTGACAAGTTCAAACAGTACCTAGTGGGTTCCAAGGTCATTGTATATACAAATCATGATGCGATAAGGTACCTTATGAGTAATAAAGATACAAAACCTCACCTCATCTGCTGGATACTGCTATTACAAGAGTTTGACTTGGAAATCAAAGATAAGAAAGGGACAAAAAATAATGTAGTCGATCACCTCTCATGCTTATCAATTGGTGCTGAAGATAGGGTTTCAATTGATGACGATTTTCCTATTGAGAAGTTATATGCAATGAACTCTCTTACTATGCCATGGTTTGTTGATTTTGCAAATTATCTAGCTACTAGACGCGTTCCTCCTAATTTTACATACCAACAGAAGAAAAAGTTCCTCCATGATGTTAAGTTCTATTATTGGGATGAACCCTACTATTCAAGCAATGTACAGATGGTCTTATTAGGATATGCATTCCTGATGAAGAGATTGCAAGTGTGATTTCAGATTGTCATTACTCTCCCTATGGTGGACCCTTTGGAGTGGACAAGACTGCAACCAAGATTCTTCAAGCAGGTTTCTATTGGCCAAGTCTATTTCGTGATGCACACATGTTCGTCAAAGCTTGTGACAAGTGTCAAAGAGTTGGAGGGATTTCAAGGAAGGATGAAATTCTACTGAATTCAATCCTAGAGATAGAGGTCTTCGATGTGTGGGGAATAGCTTATATGGTCTCTTTTCCATCCTCATTCAACTACAAGTTCATCCTAGTAGCATGTGACTATGTATCCAAATGGGTGGAGGCAATCCCCAACCAATCACCAGATGCCAAATATGTGATAAAATTGTTCCAGAAGATTATTTTTCCCAGGTTTGGAGTCCCAAGAGAAATAATATCCAATGGTGGAAACCACTTCAATGAAAGGAACTTTAACAATCTACTTAGAAAATATGGAGCAAAACACAAGGTGTTCACACCTTATCATCCTCAAACATCAGGTCAGGTGGAGATCTCCAATAGGCAACTAAAAGATATTCTAGAAAAGACTGTCTCCTTATCAAGGAAGGATTGGGCACTGAAGCTAGATAATGCACTATGGGCGTACATGATGGCTTTTAAAACTCCAATTGGGACAACTCCATTCAAGCTAGTCTACGACAAAGCATGTCACTTACCCATAGAATTGCAGCATATGGCACCGTGGGCGATAGAATTCCTTAACTATGATCTAAGGAAAGAAGGAGAGAAAATATTGCTACAACTCTAGGAGCTCAAAGAACTCAGTATGGACGCATATGAGAACATGAAGATCTACAAAGAAAAGACGAAGGGATGCCATGAAAAAAGAATTAAATTTAAAGAATTCAAAGAAGGAGACCAAGTTCTAGTTTAATTCCAAACTCAAGTTCTTCCCAGGGAAATTGAGATCTAAGTGGTTTGGACCATTCTTAGTCTTGAAGGTCTATCCGTATAGGATAGTGGAGCTGCAAGGAAAGCAATTAACATTCAAGGTTAATGGACAAAGACGCAAGCTATATTCCGAAGGAGAGGATATTATCAAGGGAAACTCTTGGTCCCTCCAAGATGCATGATCAAAGAATTGAGGAGTCTTACTCCAGACTTCAAATAGAGGAACTTGTGGGAGTTGACCCCACATTAGGATATATTTGATTAATTATTTTCAATCCAGAACATTTTTCAATTCCCAAAATAAACTTGTCATGGATGAATTTAATAATGTAGACCCCCATAGATACATATCATCATCTCTGCAGGTGCTGATAAAAGAAGAAAATTTCTATAGAAATTTAGAAAGACACGACATGTCTTTATTTACACACGCCGTGTCGCTACTCACATAAGGGACAAATATGTAGATCCTCAAGGGGTACACGACGTGTATAATTTCAGACACGACGTGCATAATCACAGACAACACCCGCTGGAATCAGAAACGACATGTTTTTAATCAAACACAATGTGTTTTTAATCAAACACGGTGTGTCCTCTAGGTCTTTCAAATGCACTAAGTTTTTCTAGAAAAACAAACAACATGTCTTTATTTGACACATTGTGTCGTTATCAGGTAGAGAGTGCACAGTTTCCACCTAGAATGTTACACGACGTGTGTTAATTTGAACACAGTGTGTGCGATGCTCAATCGGGAATGGCTATATTTTTCCTGGAAGAATACACATCGTGTCTTTATTTGAGCACGGTGTGTCAATATTAGTAAGGCAATATCAACTTTGGCTTCTGGAATCACACACGACGTATTCTAATTAGGACATGCTGTGTTCTATTTAGTCAAAGTATGCTAAAAAAGTAGCAGGTGATCTGTACAAAAGAACACGTTGTGTCTTTTAGAAGACACACCATGTGTGAAGTTAGGAAGGAAAATTCCAAACCCTATTCTGCATCTGCCTCCCTCACTTTCACCCTTAATCAGCTATGTCCTCCAACCGTGTGCGACTCCTCCGACTGTGTGCGGTGACTGCAACCCCAAATCGATGACCAAGATACTCCACCACCTCTAATCGAATGCTCCAAGCACCGTCACCTCCCTCCACTACTCTGAAGCTCCTTGAGGTGGCTTCACACACCTTGAAGCAAGATCACCTTCATCCTAGCAGCCCTCTGTCATGATTCCACCACTACAACAAGCATCTCCTCCATCCCAACAAGCAAGGCAACACATCCACCATCTCTGTCGACATCTGCTCCTTCACTGACTCCATAAGACACGTCGTGAGTAACCCCAGTCACGCAGTGTGAAGAATGCTATCATCCACAACCTCCGTCTACTGCTATGCTCCAGGTACATGCCGTGTCTTCCAAAATACATGTCATGTCCTCTACCAAGTTCATCAACCCTCCTGTCTGAAGACACATCGTGTCCAAATCTAGACATGCTGTGTTTAAGGCCGTTTCAACAACTTTTCAAGCAACAACGACACCAGTGAAGCAATCATCCAACTACAAGCATGACACGAGCTCATCTTCCGCCCCCGCCTATTTCTCCACGACCCATTTTAGGGTGACTGCAAAGGAGGATCTGATGTATCAATTCCTCATCTCTCATAGGGTCCTCCCTACCCATTTTGCTTGTGAGGAAACCATGAGTGCCCTGGGATTCAAGATGAGGTCATGGGGAACCTCAAGGACATTGGTATCGAGTATATCTACTGCACAGTAACAAAAAACTTACACCCACCTTGTCTATGCATTTCTTACTACTCTTAAGGTTGAGGAGGATCTGATTTGGATTGAAAGAAATAAAAGACTACACAATGGAGGCTCGTCAGATTTCATTATGATTTTCTCACAGCTTGCTAGGGAGATTAAATACCACTATCAAATTCATAGCTCAAAGCTTAATATTACTCCTGTAGTAGCTAGGAATTGGGATTTGTTGTAATTCCTTTCCTTTTATGTTTCTTAGTCACATGTTGGATGTGATTTGTAACTTTGTTCCCGTTTAGGGGTTTGGAATATATTTACCCAAATTTTCCCAAAAAAAAAGGTTGAGGAGGACCCAAAGCACATGCTCAAACCATATGCTTTTATTCGTTTCCATATTTTGGCCCTGAGCTACAAGATCACTTTTAAGCAGTTCTATGAGCTTTTACAATGCCACTATGAGGGTGCTATAGCCTACCCTCCAGCTTTTGATAGTGTCATTTTTAATAATGAGATCATAGATGAGGAGAGACATGATGCCACAAAGGCCAGGGTGTCTGCTATCCATAACCCAATCTTCCGATACGTTCACCGCCTCCTCAGCACATGGGTCTTTTCCAAGAATGAAATACAAGGTGTGTGCGGGAAGCAGGATTTGTTCTTTCTGTGGGATATGGTTTATGATTTCCAGATCCATACATGTTATTTCATCCTCACTCAGTTCTTGGACATCAAGAAGATCAAGAAGAGAGAATCTGGGGACATCATGTGTGGTGGATTAATAACTCTCTTAGTCATCAAGATTGGCATGGACTTGGCTGGTCTAAAAGCTGCACCTGGAAGGAACCTGGTGGACATCCAAAATGTGATCTCAGCAGGGTTGATTACTAGGGTCCCCAATAATGATGCCAAGTTCAAAAAATACTTTGACAATGATCAGTACATAGACCTGCCTGACTTGGAGAACATCACTTTGATGAATAAGGACAACTGGAAGGTCGAACTTAGTGGTCAAGATGATGATGTCGATGCACCTGAGGGTCAACCTACTCCACCCGCTCAGCCACACAAAGCACCACCACCCTCCACCATCACTTAGATAGAGTACACTTGGGCGATGCCTGATGTTAGGCATCTTTACATCTATGTTCAATAATGGTTTGACCATCGGGATATCCGTCTTGATCTGATGGGTAAACATTACTCGATAATGCATGACATGGTCCAATGCATGGATATGTGGCATATCTCTTAAAATCACTATCCAATCCCCCAACCTTCCCAGCCTCATCAACAGTAGTCAGAGCCCACTCCACATCCCATGCCGGTCAACATTCCTGATGATGATGATTTGGTCAACCAGTTTTCCCTACTAGTCACAGGGGGCGTTGGCCCTTCTTGCTGATATCTTCTATGGCGGGTAACCAGTTGCTTCTTCCTTAGTTTGATTGATGTAGTGAGGACACTAAAAATTTCAAGCTTGGGGGGTGCAACCAGCCGGTAATATAGTTGTAATTGTTTTGTTGTTTTTCATTTTCTAGTTCTCCCGTTCTTATCTTTAGTTTTTGTTTTTAGTTTCTGCTTTTCTCTTGGCAAGTTTAGTATGATGTGAGGTTCATTTTATGTAATGAACTATCTTTCTTCACAAGATTGAACTATCTTGTCCACCCTCATCAAAATTATCATTTGAAGAAATTGTAAAAGAGCATGCATGAATCAAATGAAACTTTATGGTCACTAACATGTGTTTAATTTTAGATATATGTTTGTAGCCTGAGTTTTCATCTTTTTCATCCTAGTTTGCGTAGTACATGTAATTGGTAACAAATTTTGTGAATATGTCAACTTTGTGACACTAATTAGAACACATGATGATTTTGCCAAACTTTTATTGATTTTACAACCACCCATTTTCAGTGAAATTTTTTCAAAACAAATGAATTGAATCCAGGTGATGTTACAATTTAGTTAACTCTCTTCTATTCTGGGAAAATAAGTGAAACCCTTGACCAATTTAACTTACATTTTGGTTCACTTCACCTTAATTACCCCATAAAGACTCACACAATAGAGAATATGTCGTGTGCTATTAAACACACGTGCGTGTAAGATTCCAACAACCTCGATGTCCGAATTACAGAGAAAAAGACACGACATGTCCTTACTGAGACACAGCGTGTCCACACATTCAAAGGCCGATTCCAACTTGCTGCCAATGCACACGAGCATCTATTTAATCGAACACAATGTGTGCCTTATGCCCAGATAAACCCCAGTAGCAGCTACACAATGTGTCTCTACAGGGACACCCCATGTACTTTTTGCACATCAACAATTAATCAACAAGTTACACGATGACACACGACGTGTCTCCTCAAAGACACGCCGTGTCTTCACCAATTTCTGTAGATATCAGCAACAATTGCCCCTCATTTTAAAACATGATTCCAACCTTTTGAGGCAGTCATCACTTGCCATTTGAAACACTTTTTGTCTAAGAGAAATTCTAGAGAAAAAGGAAGGCAATTTTGGGGTGGAAGAAGAGGTTTCTTGAGAAAGAACCTCCATTCTACTTCCATTCTTCACCATTTCTTCTCCAAAAGGTGTATCAGAGCTTTTCTTTTCACTCAAGCTTCTTGGGAGGGAGGATTGTCTGAGTTGAAGTAGCTCCAAGGGTGGAATCTCATCCTCTAACTGGAGTTCTACTTCGCCTTGACTACACTTTTGGTTCCTTTAGATTTTTCTTTTCTTATCTATGTAAAACTCTAAAAATTCTGCTATGTGTTTGTGTTTCTCCATTATGAGTGAGTAGAACCTTTTTGTTGGGCATGGGAGAGTAAATCTAATGCCATTTATCATGTAAACTCAAAATTTATATGGAATGCTAGTTAATTTTCTTCTCATATGCCTACAATGTTTATTAGCTTGTATTCTTGGTTGTCCACCTTTTATACATGTTTTATGCTTCTTTGTGCCTCAGGAGAACGTACGAAGAAGTAGGGAGTAGGATCCATGGAAATATTCTCTTGACCACAAGAGTGGCAAGAGAATGTTTAGGGTTTATGGTTGTGTTTATTACTAAACATAGACACTGGAGTGTTGTGGAAGTTGAGAACCATCTCATGTCACTGGGAGGTGCATGACGATGACTATCTCCTTCAGAATTGACAACATGCTTTAATTTCATAGTTACATATGATGTGATGGTGTGGTTGTAAAATCCAATGTCCAAGTCCCTTAAATTCTGAATTGAACTTTTAACTTCAGCTCTTTTGTTATTACTCGTCTTTTAGCTATCTATAATTAAACTCAACCTTCGTTACTCAACTTAGATTAATGAAAGTTAACGAATTTGTGCCTAGCTAACCTAGATCCTTGTATTTGACACTTGACTACAATTGACCCCATACACTTGTGGTGATAAGTGAGTTGAGACTTTCTTTTCAAACTAAAAAAAGTTACCCCCGTAAAAATTTGTCACAGGAGTGATGAATTTTCTGGGACTTGTTGGATATTACTAAAGATTTATCAAAGATGTCTCAAAGGTCATGAAACCTTTGTCAAACCTCCTTGTTGAGGATGTAGATTTTGATTTCTTTATAAATGCCTCAAAAAATTCAATTTTCTAAAAAATGTCCTGGACACAACTCCGATACTTCAAGCACCTAATTGGAGATTTCCTTTTAAAATCATGTGTGATGCCAGTGATTATGCTATTGGAGCTGTATTAGGGCAAAGAAAAGATAAGAAGCACCATGTGATCTACTATGATAGTAGAACTCTCGATGAGGCTCAGGTAAACTACACCACAACCGATAAAGAAATGTTAGCAATAGTATTTGCTTTCGACAAGTTTTGATCCTACTTAATAGGATCAAAGGTGAAGGTGTATACAAATCATGAGGCCATCAAATATTTCATGTGAAAAAATGACACAAAGTTGAGACTATTGCGATGGGCTTTGTTGCTATAAGAGTTTGACCACTAAATCATAGACAATAAAGGAATGGAGAATTTGGTGACCGACCACTTGTCTAGAATAGTATACACTGAAGAAAATCAGATACCAATAAATGAAAATTACACAGATGAGGCATTGATGATGGTCAAGTCAATTGAACCAAATCTTCCTTGGTTCGCTGACATATGTAATTATCTGGATTTCCAACGATTGCCTCCCGAGATATCCTACAATTAGAAGAAGAAACTTTTCTATGGCATGAAGAATGATTACTGGGATGACCCTTGTTGTTTAAGAAATGCTCTTGCAACTTATACCGACATTGTGTTCCAGAAGAAGAGGTTCCTCAGATCCTCAGGGAATGCCATTCCTCACCTTGTGGAGGCCACCATGGAGGCGAAAGGACCGCAACTAAGGTCCTACAATTAGGTTTTGATTGACCAACACTTTTCAAAGAGGCTATGTCTTTTATCAAATCCTATAAGAAATGCCAACTGGCTAGAAATATTACAAAAAGAAATGAGATGCGTATGTCTGGTTGGGTGGAAGTGGAGATCTTTTATGTCTGGGGAGTGGATTATATGGTGCCCTTCCCTCCCTCAAGAGGAAAAAAGTACATTCTAGTCACAATAGATTATGTCTCCAAGTGGGTAGAAGCTATAGCAACCCCACTTGTGACTCTAAAGAAGTTGTGAGACTATTCGAGAAGACCATTTCCCCTAGATTTGGGATTCCACACACTATCATTAGTGATAGGGGGTTTCATTTCATAGAAAAATAGTTTGAAGCACTTCTAAAGAAATATGGGGTCAAGCATAAATTAGCCACACCATACCACCCCCAGACGTCAGGACAAGTTGAAGTTTCAAACTGAAAAATTAAGCAGATGTTAGAGAAAACCATTGGTGGGACCCACAAGGATTGGTCCATGAAGTTAGATGATTCTGTGTGGGCATATAGAACTGCTTACAAAACATTGATAGGGACCACCCCCTACTGATTGATTTATGTAAAGTCGTGCCATTTACTGATCGAACTCGAGCACAAGGCCCTTTGGGCCATCAAATTCTTGAATATGGATCTCGATAGAGCTAGGAAGAAAAGGTATTTGCAACTTCACAAGCTTGAGGAACTAAGGATACATGCCTATAAGAACCCTCACATCTACAAGCAAAGAACGAAGGTATGGCATGATGCCCACATCAAGCACAAGGATGTTTCCAAAGGAGACAAGGTTCTACTGTTCAATTCAAGAATCACGCTTTTACCAGGGAAACTCAGGTCTAGATGGTGTTGTCCATTCTCTGTCGTCAAGATCTACCCTTTCGGGTGATGGAGATCACCAATGAAAATACTGGTACATTTAAGGTTAATGGACACAAAGTAAAAAAGAAACTATGAAGATGAAGCTTTTGTCAGAAGGACAAAACTAAATTTAGAAGAGCCACATCCAGTAACAATCGAAGAACCATGAGAAAGAAGAAATGAGAGTCAAGCTAAAGATTTTAAATAAGCGCTTCTTGGGAGGCAACCCAAGAATTTACTATTTTCTTAAATTTTGCAATGATTTCTAATTACTCCTTTAAAGAAAATCATGTACATATTCAACTCTAAACTTTCTTTCTCTAAGTAGGCTTTAATTCCTCTAAAATAGAGGGTCTATTATGAATTAACATTTTTGTTATTTTATCCTCAACTACTTTAATGATGTGCAATAGTTCAAAAATATGAATGTATACTCTTCAAAAATTCATATATCATCGAAACACTTTTTAGTGTCTCTGTTATGACACTTGTCGTGGTCAAGACAATTGTTGTGTTAGTTTAGCTTTGTGACTGAGACATGCGTCTCGACCACGACATTTGTTCTGGTCACGATACCCGCTGAGTATAAAAGGGGGAGGTTTCTACAACAATGATTTTCCTTTTACTCTCTCTCCGCTTCTTTCACACCACGACACAAGAACCCTAGCGAAGCAACACCCTGGAGTCATGAGCAATGGCAATCCAGACTAGATTAATGGAAGACATTTGCGGAGGCCCTCTAGAGCGAAGAGCACCCCTCCATCATCACCGCTTCCTTCACTATTCCCTCTTGCCTCCTCTGTTCTCTTCCTCTCTTACTCCAAGAAGGTTGTGCTATTTCCTCCCTCTCTTAAGCATCTGTTTAATTGACTCACACCTTTGTGCTTTCTTCTTCTCAACACGTTAATCATTTTTTCTCCTGTCTTCATCTCCGTTTGTTGTCTTCGTAAAAACCCTTATTTTACCCTTCAACTTCTCATGCCTTGGAAGTGACCGTGGTCGTAGTCGCCATTTACCACTTCAATTCTTTGTGGTTTCAGCACAAATGGTTACCTCCACCCTCTCTACCTCTTCCTTCACCCCTCCATCTGGCATCGCTGTCATGATGGGGCCTCGATCGAGACACTCATCTCAATAGTGACGTAACTTGCTCTCTTTCATGTTTTCTAACCGATCATGACCGCAAAATTTGTCTCAGTTGTGACGGTCGTTGCGACCACGACCTTTCAGTCAAACATGTCCCTCGGTCGCGACACACTAGCTATGAAATCTCAACCGCCTTTGCTCCTTCTAAATTTTCACTCACATTTTTGATGTTTTCTCTTATGTTTACCCTCCACATCTTCCACAAATCCTTTTCTCAATCCATCACATTTCCTTAACTCGGAATATACATTTCAATCACGACACGCATTTATGACTGTGACACACAAACTTTTCGCTTATGTCAGAGGACCACATTTTCAATTGCACATGTGTTACGGTCGCGACGGCCGTTCCAATCATCGAGGTCGTGACGTGGTATATTTTATGTTTATGGCCTATCTCGATTGTGACACTTGTCATGGTCGTGATAGAGGGATATCTTGGTGTCGCGGTCATGACAATATTTTATTATTATGATCCCTGTATCGACCAATACACTAGGAACATAAGCAAATTCATACCTGAATAGTAATTAATATCATGTAGGATATTGACTATCAAGTACCTAACAACCCCATATTGTAAATAAAATAGTCGAATGACAACTTCGGTGACTGATACCTTGAAAAGAAGGCAACCTCTCTGAAAGGATCAGAAGAGGAACTCAAGAAAATCACCAAAGCATTGAAATGATAACCCTAATCTGTCTCTAGGAAAGAAACAATGACTGAAGCTGATAAAGAAGCAATATGAGTATATTGTGGGTCACAAGACACTGGAGGAATCTAAGGAGTCTCAGGGGACCACAAAGATAGAGAATTTAGAATACAAGCATGAAGAGGAAGAGCCTAAGCATAAGGAGAAGTGAAAGGCCGTTGCACCAGTGGAAACCAAATATAAGAAGTTGAAGAAGGCTATGAAGGTTGACTTGGGAATAGTAGAGAAAGAAGAACCTAGTGTAAAGGCTACAACAACGTGGCAATCAGTAGCCTTCATACCATGAGACCTGGTGTACAAGTCCATCTACACGCTGATCAGGATGACAAAGGTGTTCAATCCTACAAGGTACATTGACGTCAAAGATTTCAAAAAGCTAGGAATCCATAACAGAGTAATGGATTTCCTCACGGGAGCGAACCTGCAATGTATCGACTCAGCCCAGACAATCTCCCTGATCAAACTCACTGCCGAGTTCATCTCCTCAATTGAAGTAGTGTTTGTCGATGATAGAGAAAGGAGGGAGGGAGGAGGAGACTTCAAGATGCATGTGAGAATGGGAGGGAAGGAGTATTACGTAACGGAGGTGATTTTAAACAATATCTTCACACATAATAAGAAAAAAGCCAAGGGTTGCTCAGTAGCATAGGGAGACAAGACCACTATTGGGTATAACAGACACAAGATGTAGGAGAATCTCACGGGAGAACCCATGCATAGCCCAAAGAACTCAAAGGAAACACAAATCTCCTCGTGCTTTATCAGAGTGATGCTAAAATAACTTCAAACACGATCTTTATAAGATTGGAGACATGGAAGTGTCCAAAGGAGACAAGTTTCTCATATGGTCAATGTTGAACAAGAGACCAGTAAACATAGGAAGGCTCCTGATTGAGAAATTATCAATTGTTGCAGGACATGACACCAAAAAGATGAAGGATCTGTATATAGGAGGGCAAATTACCCAAATTGCCTCCTACTTCCTGCCAATGGAATAATTGAGTAGATATGAGGAAACATAAGGGTACACAAAGATAGATATCAAGTACCTCATGACTGCTAGCATTATAGTACAAAAGAAGGAAAAACTCTTCTACAAGCATTCCTACTCAAAGCTTCTGCTCCCTTTCCCAGAGATAGCATATCATGATGCCCACAAACTGCGACCCACCAAAGAAGAGGTGAATAAAATGCACTCAAGTGAATTAGAATATCTACAGATCCACATTCACCTACTAGAATGGGAGTTGACCCATGACCATAGTTGGAGATAGAACATCTAAAGCCAACAGAAAGGAAGAAACTGACAATCAAAAATGAAAAGACAAGACATTAGATGCCACTCCTAGAAAGATATAAGCAGCAAAGAAGCCATCTCTAGATGACGAACAACCTCATCACAGTGAAGGGTTTGATAATGCACCCCCCCCCGCGTATCGAACAAAGTGCAGGAAATGCTAAACTTAGAGATGACCGACAAGCAAAGTGCCTCCACTACCGTAAAAAAATGAACTCCGAAGGTTGAGAAGGAATCTAGTCGTGGACCTGAGGCCTCCAATCCCACCCCAACACCTCCTACGATAGAAGTAGTACCAGAGGTGCCCGACCAACCTGAAGCATCAACTTTTGTACAAGAAATAGATGTTGAAAGAGAAGCATGTGCGACAAAGGAACCAATGCAAGAAAAACTAACTCAACCTTCACAACCAGTCCCTAAAGTAGCAACAAAAACACCATCAACAGATGCAGCCGAACAACATCAACACACAACCTTTCAGTGATGTATTAGGGAATCGATTCGATGTCGTGTGGGCACATATTGATAACACTCTACTTTTTCGTACTTTCTTTATAAATTTTACACCTCTTTTAGTATATCTTTTGTCAATTTTTCACATAGTTTTTCTATCTTTTTGACTAAAGCCTCACTTACATGTTTTAAGGAACATACACAACTCAGGTCACAGTTTTGGATGACCATGACTGCGGTCTACTTATCTCTCAACTGCGACTGTGATTCCACAATACCCCAGAGACCTCGATCATCAAGCAATAAGAGAAGACCGCGACTGCGGCTATCTCAAGACCGCGACCGTGGCTATCTCAAGACCACAACCGTGGCTATCTCAAGACCACGACTGTGGCTATCTGAAGACCACGACCGCGGCTATCTCAAGACCACGACCGTGGCTATCTCAAGACTGAGATCAAGAGCGCGATCACAGATGGACTCCTAAAGACCGCGACCACGATTATCCCAACACCGCGACCGCGGATACCAGAAGACTACGACCAAGCTGAACCATGACAAGAGATGAATAAGACACAAACTGTAACCACGGTCTCACCCTCACTTATCACCAGACTGCGACCACAGTTCTAAGTCAGTGGAGTGTGCCTATAAATAGCACACCCATCGGTCTTATCAAGGCATCTCGAGGGGGGAGAGATCAGATCCCGAGGCCACAAAGTGCTACTGCGTTCCAGACTCGTCTCTGACCATCCATACATCAGTTTTGGATCTCCAGGGGTGGAAGCTGAGGAGAGAGAAGACGTACACCCACCCCTTCTTCGAGAGAAGGCCATCCATGCGGTGGATCCAGATATGAACAAGTAGTGTGTAGTATCACATTTCTTCTCTTCCAGATCTATCGTTTCATCCTATTGTACCCCTTTTCCCCCTTCGTGGTATCTTATGGATCTGCCTTTTTGTAATGCTATCATGTTGTCCGTAAACACGAGCGGCTAAACATCTTAACTTGGATTGGGAGTAGCCACTAAGGCTCTCCCAACATGTATATTGTCTCTTTCTTTTGAATATACATATTCTTATAAAGCTTATCTCCATGCACCTATTTTAATGCTTCACTTGTATGCTTAGTTACCATCTTGTGATGTTTGATTGTTGATATCTCGAGAGAGTAATATCACTTTTATCCCATGTCATGGGGTGGTATGAATGCACGAGAGTGTTGGAATGCTAAAGCTTTAACCATTTGTTATGCTGTGAGGTTTTTGAGTTGTCATCTTGAGAGAGAGGCTTCTTTTAGACTTAGATTTATCCTCATCTCGAGAGAGAGTGGAATAGATGTTTGAATGGTTTCTTATAATCTTCATATGAGTATGCAAGAGAGAGAGATAGTATTACATGTTGGTGATGTGCTTTAGTTGGTGAACCCCAACCCGAGTTTTCCCCATATACTTGTTTACAGTTTGTTTCCTTTGCTTCTTTTTGTTTTACTGTTCTTGTTTATGTGCTACCGTTCCTTAGGGAACATCTCTTTATCCCCTTTTTCAACTGGAGTATAAGAGTGTTTGATTCTGTGTTCTTAACATGACCAACCTTGTCCCTATTTTTAACCCCAATTGCTACATCAGACCCCGTTTATCGTTGCGGGGTCTTGAGAGTCAGGTTATCTCTCTAAAAGTATGACTACTTTAATCCACTCCTTTTGGACGTGCAATTTAGGCCGGTCAACTTTTTGGCACCGTTGCCGGGGACAAGGCAAAATGACACTGTTAAGAACCCGAGTCCGCTTACTATACTCCCGTACCTCAAGCTTAGCAATAAGTTTGACAACACAGTTACTTTAAGTTTGCTAACCTGGGTTTGTGTAGAGTAGTTCGTTTGGACCAGTTCAGTTTCCTAACTTGACTGTAGGATCTATTCAGGTACACAGGAAGAAGCAACTTGTTCGACTTTACTCCTTTTTGCCATGCCACCTTGCGTAGATGTTACCCTTTCAGGTGACAAGCAGAACATGAGGAATGAACAACACCCACCACCACCAGCAATGGATGAAGATAGAGGTGGCCGTTATAATGACGAACATTAGTATCAAGAGTAAGAAGAGCAACATGAAGAGGACGATCGTCATTACGAGGAGCATCATCATTGTCACAGGCACAAAAGAAACCATATCCACTATGAGCGCAATCACAGGAACAACAATAGCGAAGATGATGAGGAGGCAGAGAAGACTCTTCGGGAGTTGGCAGCTATAAAAGCCAACAACTCAAGATGTCATGTGATCATCCCAAGGTTCGATGCAGCGAACTTCAAACTGAAGCCAGCTGTAATCTCTATGATCCAAAACAAAATATTTTGAGAGAGTTCAAAGAATGATAACCCTTATCATAACCTCGATGCTTTTAAGAATATATGTGACACCATCAAGATGCGGGGAGTTCCGCAAGAAGTCATTTATTGCAAAGGTTTCATTTTCTCCTTAGAGGACAAGGCACTATCCCGGTACCTTGGATTACCGCATCAAGCTTTGAATGGATGGAACGCATTGGCTGATGATTTTGTGAACAAGTTCTACCCCACAGAGAAGACTATTTGTAACAGGCAGAAGATCACATATTTCACACAGAGGCCAGGTGAGAATCTGCATGAAGCCTGGGAAAGGTACTAGGAGTATCAGAGAGATTGCCCTCACCATAATTATAAGAAGGGTTTTCTAATAATGACATTCTACAATGGTTTAACACCAGACGAGAGAGTCTCACTAAATGCAGCAGCAGGAAGCGACTTCCTCAGTATAAAGCCCAGTAGGTCCAAGAAAATCATCGAAACATGGCAGTTACAATCTGGGGCTGATTATGACAGGACCGACAGAGGGTGTGCCAAAAAGGCCACCAATGAAGGGCCATCAATTGAATCAAAGGGTCTCGAGGCAATCACATCTCAGATACAAAAGATAGCCATTGATGTCAGACAACTAAAGGAATCAGGGGGAAAAGGAAAGAAGCACGTTGAAAAAGTGATGAAATGCATCACTTGCGGCGAAGGTGGGCACAGAATAGATAACTGCATATACACCCGACCCAAAGAATCAAGTGAAAGTGAGTCTGAGGAGGAGGAAGCTGAAAATGTCTCTTATGCTAACTTTAAGAGATCAGATCACCCAGGTTTCAGTTATGGCAACAAAGACGTTGCGGAGAATTCACATCAACTGAATAATCTGCCCAAGCAACCACCGTGTTTCGAGAAGAGAGGCGGACAAGGTTAGTACTCCAAAAAAAGTACTTTCCAAACAAACAAAACCCACTATCAAGGTTAAGGGAAGTATCAAAACCACCAAGTTGCAAGCAGAAGTCAAGGACAAGGATAAGCTCAAGGACAGAGTCAGGCAAGGAACAATAGTCAACCTGACTTAGTGGGACAACTATTCGATTTCGTCAAGAGACATGACACGATAAACAATCAACTAGCACAAAGTGCACTGTTCAACTCTGGCGTCCTGAATACGATACAGGTCCAAATGGCAGATATGCAAACACATCAACGCCAGATAGACCAACAACTTGCTTAGTTGGCCGAGCTGGTGAAGAACCCTTCAGGGAAGATACCATCTAACGCCGAGTCTGCCAAGATGGTGGTCCTTAGATCGGGAAGGATGGTAGAGCGCCCTAAGGCGACAAGACTTGAAGAACCGAAGCCATAGATTATTACAGAGAAATCGTCCGAAGGAGAAAACCAACAAGCTCAAGTTAGAGAACCAGAACCTGTGGAGAACATATTAGCCAAAATGAGTCAATAATCCCCGATATTGCCATTTCCGTACAAACTCGTAAAGACACATCTCAAAAAGAGATATGAAAAGTTTATGGAGTCGGTGAAAAAGCTCCACCTCGATGTGCTATTTCTGGATGCTTTAGAAGAAATTCCAACATATGCCAAGTTTTTCAAGGACCTAATCACAAAGAAAAGAAGAGGAGGAAGGATTGAAATAGTGCACCTTGCCAGTATGTCAACTATTTTTGTAAAGGCAGAATAATCTACCAAGAAAAAGGACCCTGGAGCCTTTACTATACCTTTTGCTATAGGGGATAACATCGAAAGGAAAGGTCTCACTGACTTGGGGGCTAGCATCAGTCTTATGCCTTTAATCCTCGCACATCGATTGGGACTGACTGATATGGTCAGGACCAATATGAGAATTGAGTTGGCAGACCATACCTTCAAAAGGCTCGTGGGAGTAGTTGAAGATGTTCCGATTTGCGTGGGAAGATTCTTCATCCCGTGTGATATTGTTGTCATTGACACTATAGAAGACCCTAAATGCCCTATCATCTTCGGATGTCCTTTCTTGGTGACCGGGAGGGCACTGATTGATGTCGCTGAAGGCATCATAACTCTGATGGTCAGAAACGACCACATTGATTTCAAGGTAAAAGACGCCATGAAGGGACCATCCCTGTTCGAATATGCTTACTTCATGGATAACTACAACCAATATTATGAAGTAGAAGAATATACAACAGTAGTAGACCCTCTTATGAGGGCATTAAACAATCATGATTTGGAAATCGAAGACCCCGAGGTTGCTGAGATCCTCGACTACCTAAATCAAGACGAAGACGATCTGAGTGAGGAAGAGGAAGTTATTGAGACACTCAAGTATACTTCTCTAGAACTGACATCAGAGGAAGAGAAGGCACCTAAACCCAAATCGGAACTGAAACAGTTGCCGAAAGGGTTGAAGTACACATTTCGTGATCACGAGGAGAGAAACCCTATTATAGTTAATGCTAGTCTGACTGAAGAGATATTGGAAAGACTTCTTAAGGAGCTAAGGCTCCATAGGCACGCTATAGGCTATTCAGTGGATGATATTAAGGGACTTAAACCTGCTCTATGTATGCACTGCATAAATCTGGAAGAGTCAACAAAACCCCTGGTTCAACCCCAGAGGAAGCTGAATCAAATGTTAAAAGAGGTTGTAAAGAAGGAAGTCATCAAGTTAAGAGATGCATGTATTATTTCCCAATCAGTGACAACAATTGGGTGAGCCCTATTCATGTTGTACCAAAGAAAGGGGGGATGATAGTTGTGAAGGGTGATAAAGGAGATGAAGTAGCCATCCGGACTGTCACCAGGTGGAGAATGTGTGTAGATTATCGAAGGCTAAATCAGGCGATGAAGAAAGTTCACTACCTGCTTCCCTTTATCGACCAGGTTCTAGAAAGACTAGCACATCACGAATATTTTTGCTTTTTAGATGGCTATTCCGGGTTTTACCAAGTTCCTATCTTACCCGATGACCAGGATAAAACTACCTTCACTTGTTTATATGGAACCTATGCTTTTTGAAGAATGCCATTTGGACTGTGCAATGCTCCTGCAACATTCCAACGTTGCATGATTTCGATGTTCTCATATTTTCTAGAAGATATTATGGATGTTTTTATGGATGATTTTTCTATCTACGGAATTTTTTTTGATGGTTGTCTGAAGAACCTATCACTGGTCTTGGAGTGCTTTGAGGAGAATAACTTAGTTCTCAACTGGGAGAAATGCCATTTCATGGTACAAGAAGACATAGTCCTGGGCCACAAGGTTTCAAAAAGAGGAATTGAAGTGGATATGAGCAAGGTTGAGGCTATATCTAAACTGCCTCCACCTAAGTATGTGACTAGAGTATGAAGTTTTCTTGGTCATGCTGGATATTATCAAAGATTTATAAAGGACTTTTCTAAGATTTCAAGGTCCTTGTCAAATTTTCTGATCAAGGATGCCGAGTTTGATTTTACAAATGATTGTTTGAAGGCTTTCCAGACATTGAAGGAAGTGTTTGTAACACCACCTATTCTTCAAGCTCCGGATTGGGAGCTACCTTTTGAGCTGATGTGTAATGCTAGAGACTATGCTGTAGGAGCAGTCCTGGGGTAGAAGAAAGACAAGAAACACCATGTCATCTGCTATGCTAGCCGCACTCTTGACGAAGCGTAGATAAATTACACAACCACAAAGAAAGAAATGCTCGCTATCATTTTCTACTTTGACAAGTTCATGTCTTATCTAATTGGGGCAAAAGTAAAAGTTTTCACAGATCATGGAGCAATAAGATACCTAATGCAGAAAAAGAACACCAAGCCTAGACTACTAAGGTGGGCGTTACTTCTCCAAGAGTTTGATCACAAAATCATTGATAAGAAAGGGGCAGAAAATGTAGTTGCCGACCACTTGTCAAGGATTGTCATCGAAGACAAGAATGAGCTGCTAGTCAATGATAATTATGCAGATGAGGCTTTGCTTATGATAGAAGTCGAAGAACAAAAATTGTTTTGGTTTGCGGATATTTGCAATTATCTTGCTTGTGGAGAGTTACCCCCAGAGATAACTTACCATCAGAAAAAGAAACTCTTTTTAGAGATAAAGAATTACTATTGGGATGATCCTATGCTCTTTAAGAGATGCTCAGATAATTTGTACAGAAGATGTATTCATGAGGAATAGGTGCCTGGCATTTTGAGGGAATGCCATTCCTCACCCTATGGGGGAAATCTAGGAAGTGAAAAAACCGCCACTAACGTCCTACAATCAGGCTTCTACTGGCCTTCACTGTTCGAAGATGCTGTTGCTTATGTAAAATCTTGCAAGGACTGTCAGATGACATGGAATATTGGGAAGAGAAATGAAATGCCTATGGTGGAATGGGTTGAAGTAGAAGTTTTTGACATATGGGGAGTCGACTACATGGGCCCATTCCCACCATCCCAAGGGTATAAATACATCCTTGTCGCTGTCGACTATGTTTCAAATGGGTGGAAGCTGTTGCCACCCAAACATGTGACTCCAAGGTTGTTATAAGGCTGTTTGAGAAAACAATTTTCCCAAGATTTGGTGTACCATGAACTGTTATTAGTGATGGAGGATCCCACTTTGGGGAAAAGTAGTTTAAAATTTGCTGAAAAAGTACGGAGTCAGACACAAAGTTGCTACACTCTACCACCCGTAGACTTCAGGGTAGGTGGAAGTGTCAAACAGACAACTGAAGAAAATTCTTGAAAAGACTGTTAGCAGAACAAGAAAGGATTGGGCGATGAAGTTGGATGATGCCCTTTGGGCATATAGAACCTCCTACAAAACCCCCATTGGAACTACACCCTATCAATTCTTATATGGGAAATCCTACCATCTACCTTTGGAACTCGAGCACAAAGCCCTCTGGGCAATAAAGTTTCTGAATATGGATATGGAAAAGGCTGGCCAAGGACGCTACTTACAACTATAAGAAGTAGAAGAATTAAGACTGTACGCCTATGAGAACACAAGAATCTAAAAATAGAGGACCAAGGTGTGGCACGACACCCACCTGAAAAACAAGGATATCCATGAAGGAGACAAGGTACTCCTCTTCAACTCTAGTATTTGTCTTTTCCCTAGAAAGCTAAGAACTAGGTGGTCAGGTCTCTTCACTGTGGTAAAAATCTACCCATATGGAGTAATGGAGATCCAGGGAGAGAAAACTGGAATCTTCAAGGTTAATGGACACAGGGTAAAAAGGTTTTATGAAGATCAAGCCTTTGTGAGAAGATCTGAGATTGATTTGGAGGAACCAAGCCAGCCAGAGGAGAGAAGCAATGAAGAGTTGCCATACCCTGCTACGGTGCCCAAGGAATGAAGTTTTATAAAGTCTATCTAAGAGACTTTAAAGCAAGCGCTTCTTGGGAGGCAACCCAAGTTTTCACCTCTTTCTTTCTTCTCTTAATCTTTGTTTTCGCTTACTTTCTCTTATTGGTTTAAGTTTTTCTTCCTTTTTATGAACATATTCATTTTAATTTTGAATTTTATTAGTTTAAGTTTAATCTTTTTACCGACTCTTGTTTGATTTGGTTGCGGTTATAACCGCGACTGCGGTTTTGCTTTTGCTTAAGCAAAACCGTGACCACGGTCTTCCGTGTTGATCTGAAGAATAACGACCGCAATCATTCTCTTACAACCGCGACCACGGATCATAATTGCGACCACAGTCTTTTCCCTCGGTTGGTTTGGTCGCGGTCTTGATGCCTTTAAATACCTTTAAAACCCGAATGTTCGAATCTTTACGCTCTCATCGCTATCGTCTTAAACCCTAGACCTCCGCGCCGAATCGAGACCCGCAACCTGCCGCCGTGAGTCCATCATTTGTTGCCTGCGATTGTTGCTGCCGTCACAACGACACCCATCGATAAGGCAAATCCTCATTTTCTTTGCACTTTTCATCGCCGTACCGCCTTCTTGCCCAAAAATGACCTTTTTTGCCCTGATTCTCAATAGCCGACGATTAACTGGGGTTTCTCTGACAATTATACCGACCACCTCACGGTGGCATTTGTTAATAACCTCTAAGAGAAAAAACCCTAAAAACCCTAAAAGTGGAACAATGGATGTTGGTATGAATGAAGAACGAACGTTCGGTCTATGAAGCTGAAGGGTCGGAGGAAGATGAAATGCGATCGCGGTCATCCTAACTGTGACCAATGGATGTTAAACCCCTCAAAACCGTGACCACGGTATTTCTTCAGGAAACCACGACCGTGGTAACTTAAGGTTCACCAAAAGAATCGCGACTGCGGTTGTTCCAAGTCAAGACAATCATGACTGTGATTCTCCATTATGACCCACGACCGCGATCCCTTACAATAACCACGACCGCAGTCTCTTTAAAAGACCGCGACTGCGGTAATGCTCTGAAGTAATAATAACTACGACCATGATTAAAACTGCGACTGTGGTTCCTATTGTCTACTTTATAAAAATTGAAACCTAACTATCCTGTTAATGAAGATAACCTATCAATTGATGATATTTGTGCCCGTCACAATGAAGATAACCTTCAATATACCTTATCAGGACCTAATCTCCTTTAATGTTTTAAATTTGCAGAATGTCTTCTCCAGCCACAAGCAACCCACTATACAAGAGAGCCACATCCTTGAAGGAAGTGGAGAAGATTGTCAAGAGCTTGGCAGAAGCTCTAAAAAGGAACACCACTCTACCACTGCTAAAAAGAGTGGAGATGCAGCTAAGGGTAAAGCAGTATCAAAGGATACTGGGGGAGCTACCGTAAGAGGAGTCCCCAGAAGAAACAGAACAAATAGAGGAGATAGAGACCTCCGAATACCAACCAGAAGAGTGGGGGAGTCTGGTGCATGGGAAGAAGCGAAAGGCTGCACTGAAGGAACCCAAGCCCAGCAAGAAAGCAAGGGTAGAAAAGGCAGTGGGAGAAACCTCTGTGCAGAAAAGGGAGCCACCATTTATGCCACGAGACCTAGTACACCAGTCTACCTATGACTGGATATCCCTAAACAAAGAATGCAGCCCGGCATGTTACTTCAACGTGGAGGACTTCAAGAAGATGGGGATCTACGATAGGACGGTGAAGTTCTTGGAGGGCGTAAATCTCCGCACTATCTGCACACCTGAAGAAAAGTCCTATAGGAGGCTAACTCTGGAATTCTTGTCTTCACTGATGAAGGTCACCTCCAGTAGAGAGATACGAGCAGTAGGAGGTGGAGACTACATGCTCCATGTACGGCTAGGGGGAAAAACCCACATGGTGATGTAGGCAGACCTGAACATGATATTCACAACAATAGAAGAAGAAGCCAAAGCCTGTTCAGCAGCTCTAGGGGAAAGAGAAGTTTCTGCATATGACAACACCACCATGTGGATCGAGTTGACTGGGGAGGAGAAGCACAACCCTAAGAACTCCATAGCCTCCCAAATCACCTCCTGCTTCATCAGAATAATGTAGAAGATCACCACCTTTACCATAGACACCAGATCGGAGACCATGACAGTCAGCAAGGGGGACCTTTTCCTCATATGGTCCATGATCAACAAATGATTGGTGAATATCTGTACAATTTTGATCAAAAGACTGTCGACGGCAATAGGCGGTGATGTGAAAAGAAATTCTGCTTTCTGTATGGGCGGTCATATTACAATGATCGCCGATTACCTACTGAAAGAAGGAGAAATTCAAAAATATGAAGAAATGGAGGGATAACAAAGCATCGAAATCAAGTACCTCGCCAGTATGGGAATCCTAGATCTGAAGGGGAGAAGGCATATTTCAAGCACAGAGGATCAAAGAAACCACTCCCCCTCCCTGAGATGGCGTTCTACAACGCCCATAAGCTATGGCCAACTCTCGACGACATTGAGAAGATGAGCTCTGAGGCACTGCACGCCAGCAAGCCAGCAGATCCAACACCCACAACAGGGGAGAGCAGTGCTCCATCCCTAAAAACAAAGAAGAAGAACCAGGAGCCAAGAAAGAAACTGGCAGTGGAGAAAAAGAAGACTGAAGCCACCATCAAGCCAGCTGAAAAAGAGATGGCCGCAGGACAGCCTCTAGGTGAAAAGGCTATAGACCCCGCCTCTCCCAAGCCATAAGAGGAAACTACAACTGTGGAGGAAGAGGCGGGAAAGGGAAAGGCTACAGAAGAAGCCCCACAGCCCACCAAAATATCGGAGGCAGAGCCAAAAAGACAAGGCTCTCAGGCCGTACCGGAGGCAGACACAGAGAAGGGCCAATCTGGAGAGATGCCCCCACCACTGCCTCCTAAGCAACCATCCGTGCTGAGGTCATCGACAACACACACAAAGCAGCAACTACACCAGCAACAATGGCAAGCACCCTCTTTTGGGGGTGCCCTGGGTACAAGGTTTGATGCAATGTGGGAACACATGCATCAAACCAATACTATAAATGAAAAAATTTCTACATCTTTGTCATCCCTAACAACGCAGGTACAAGCGTTAGATGACAGGATGACAACACTCCCAAAATTTATTCAAGAAGTTTTAAGCAATCAGTGGAGGATGATGGGGATGTTGAAAAAGATGCAGGAGGAGATGACAATCTTGCGGAAGGAGAGGTAGGCCATCTGCGCCGACAACGAAGAAATGCGTCGGGATTACAAAGCGGAGATGGCTGTCCTTGAAGAAGAGCACTGGGGCATACAAGAAGACCATCGAAAGCTCGACTAGGAGTGCGAAGAACTCGAAGCCCAGTGGGAGAAAAAGAGAACAAAGTGCCCAGCCAGCCTGACATGCTCTTTAGCCAGCCCCTCTAGCCATGATGACAACGTGGGGGGCCGGGCGTGGGAGCCGGCACAACAAAAGCCGAGAGCACAAGTAGGAAGGCATCTCCCACTGTTGATCCAAAAGGGACCCAGCCAACAGAAAGGTCGAGCCCCCAGAATGAGAAGCACACAACACAATCAAAGGGGTTTGACCTCAACTGCGACCCAGAGAAAGAAATGGATGAAACCACCAACAAAGATAAACATCAGGCGGAACATCACCTCTCCCCTCTAACACACTCTCCAACCCTAAAAGAGTAGATTGCAGCTGCTCATCGAGAGGAGGTGGTCGCAGAGCTCAGCTCAGCTGGAGTAGAAGAGCTAGACGGGATGATTGTTGAGCTAGGGGCTAGGCTTGAAGAAAGTAATGATTTCCTCCTCTTCCAACCTCTTGAAGAGCACTACAACTACATCTATGATGGGAAGATGGAGGCTACTCTGAAAATGATGGGAGAAGCCAAGTTGGGATAGGCCTCTGAGGAGAGTCACATTAAGGACAATGCCGCTGCTGAAGCCTCCTTAGAGGAAGCTGGACCAAAAACCACAGTCGCAACGCCCCTCCGAGCACATACATGACAACTGAAGGAGACCTCGTGTTGTCCATAATACGGGACACTCAGCTCGGAGGAACGTCACAAAACATGATACACATTGCAACAAAATAAATAGAACACCATGCATTCAACTCAAAATATAGATTCATACACTGTTCATGAAAGGGAAAGACATAACTATCTCATCCGATCTCAAAACCTATTACATGTGGGGTAAGCAAGACTAAAGCAAAACTGCAACATAAAAAGCTAAACTAAACTAAAGGATCTACTAAGTGGTAGATGGCACCCCACCAAGATAAAGTCTTCCTTAAGTCAGCTACCCTTGAAGGCTCACGTCAATTCCCTCTTGCTCCTTGATCTAGGGACATCTCGTCCCACGACCATGCGAAAGAAAGCATCAACATCAGTAAGCGGCATTATGCATGTTATAAGAACTGAAAATAAGCATATACTTGAACTGAAATAAACTTGACATAATTTGACATTACAAATTCTCATTACGCATTAACAATCATTACATCAATGAATTAAGAACATTATTATATGCATTCTCTCCTCACTACCCACATGGGGCACATCATGCTCGGAAAGCCCATCATTGCTAGGAAACCCATAACGACCATAAAGGTCCATCATTTCGAGAAACATATAATAAGTTACTTAATCCTCTTAACATTAACATCATTGTTCTTATCTTGCCATCAATGTAAATTGTCCTCATCCAATAATTGCACCAAAGTGCTCATCAAGCCGGTTTAAGGATCACCTTAGTTGCACCAAAATGCTCATCAATGTCATAAAGACAAAATAACATAAAGAGGAACAATTTACAACTTAAGTGCATTATCTTAATTATCATGGGACTTCTCCCTCTTAATCTTGACATTAACGTTACATGATTTCCATGATTCTTTATTCAATTTCTTAATCATTGCATAAGCATAACATTAAATTAATTAACATCAGTGATAAGCATATGCCTTTATGGACATAACAACAAGCATATAATCAAAGGCATAATCATGATCTTCATTTCATTCAGTAACATGAAATCCTAAAGCATAAAATCTTAAATCATACATAGCCAGCAACTCATCCAAAATACATATGCATAATGACATGGCCCACTTACCTTATTGGAGAAAACCCTAACTTTAGTCTCCCTGATCCTGGGTCAAGTCCTAGGTTCCTGAAATTAGCATGATTTAGATTATTTAACACTTTAATTACATCTTAACCCTAATTAACCTTAAACCTGATACTTCGTGAAAACCAACCCAAAACATGTCTCAAAACCCTGACCATGGGCTAGATCTCGAAAAATTGAGCAAAATTCATATATAACTTGTCCCCATACGATCTACCAATTAGAAGTTATGATTTTTCATAGACCGGCCAATCAGATCACTCCTTGCTTCCACATGGGTCTGGGACCCATGCCTGGCTGGGCCAATCAGAGCCAACCACATAGGTGAGGAGCCTCCTTTGCTCATCTTTGCAGAAATGAGAAATCGAAGGAGGAGAACCTGAGTCAGGGGGAATCAGGGAGATCTTGACTGGGAGCCGATTGCTCAAAACTGCAAAAACCCAAGAAATCAACTGTGGAATCATCAACCGCATCTCACTCCGGACTCGGCGAGGCCAAAACAAGCACTGTGATGCCTAGAACACTGAGATGCAACCTCCAGTTCGTGAAGAATAGAGCGATGTCAGTTTCGTGAAATCAAGAGAAAGCCTGTGAAGACGAGAATGGAAAAATGACCAAGCATGAGGGATCCAAAGACAAGCTTTAGACGTCGAAGAGCTCACCGGAACAGACCCAAACCATCAAGTATAGCTGTGTCCTTGTGTACCTGCCGGAGAATAGAGAGCAACTTGGAAAAACTGTAACATGTGGGAAACCAATCGAAAACAACAAAGAAACACAACTATAATGATCGAAGAACGATCCTAGGTGTGAGGCAACAATGGGTCGCGCAAATCCCTAGTCGGAGACACACCGAGATGCTGAGATGATGAGCGGCGGTACTGTGCAATCGGCGGCTACAAGCCCTGATGATAGGAGAGAAAGCAGGGCGAAACAACCTTGCAGAATCGAAGAGCAAGGGGTCAGGATGCTAACCTACCAGCCAATTCGTCGAGGGCGGCCGAAGGAGGCTGGGGTGAAGTGCAGGTTGCCGGAGGTGTAAACCAAGTAGGCGGCAGCGGCAAGGGGCACAAGCGGCGAAATTGAGAGGAGAGGGGGGTCTTTCTAGGGCTAGTGATCGTTTATAGCCCACAATATATAGATTTAAGGGTCGGGGAGGATCTCTGTAAACCCATGGCAGCGAGAAGAGTTTTATCCCTAAAGGGAATTTTGGGGATAGCGTATGAAGTCCAGGCAAACCTGGGGTCATTGAGTTCGGCTAGCACTCCCGGTCTCATCGGTGAAGAAATCAAATAAATCCATGGCCTGTGGAGGGTGAATCGGGCCGGAGAAGTTCGTGCCAAAGACCTCCTGCATACGGTCTCCTACCCGAGGTAGGAGACGGGTCCAACACCCTCAGATCGTCATCCAATGGTCCATACAGATGGCATAATCAAGCGAAGCACGTGACATTCAAATGAAAGCAAAACCATATGAAATCGATGAGATTAAATCAAAATCATTAGATTTTAGGGTTTAAATTATAGTGAAACTTCCCAAAAATGATTGAGGGGTCAAACGAAGTCCGATAAGGTTCAAATTTTGACCATAAGCTAATTAGAGGGTCTAGAATCTCTCAATCCAATTGGATTTGCATTTTGTTGCTCTTTTGTTCATCAATTTCATGTAGGTTTCTAATTTAATACATGCATTATAAAAATGTGACATTGATAGAATTATCGTTTACTAAATGAACAATTTAAGCCAAAGCTAGGTTTATGAGATTATTTCATCATACATTGGACTAAGAGGTCCCATTGAATTCTAGCTTGTTCGATAAAAGCTTAAAGTTGAAAACTAGGGTTTCACATTGAGGTACATTAATAGATCTAGGATTTTGAGGATGTTACAATTCTACCCACCTTAAATAAATTTTGTCCTTGAAATTTTCTCATGCTACCCACCTTAGGGTTTCACTTTAAGGTACATTAATAGATCTAGGATTTTGAGGACGTTACAATTCTACCCACCTTAAATAAATTTCGTCCTTGAAATTTTCTCATGCTACCCACCTTAGGGTTTCACTTTTTCTATCTACACTAATCATCTTAAAGTCTCATTCTCATGGTAGAACACTATCTTGACCTCCAAGTGGGTATATTACTCATGATTATATTTAACATCATCATTTACATCTTTGAACTCTTCTCTAGGGTTTCAAATTTTACCAGGGATCTTATTTTCTTTTCTATGTCAAATATCTACTAACCCTACTCATGCTTGGTCTTAATATGTGTATTAACCAGGTTTAGGTGACTATATGACTTAAAATTTTAATGCAAACTCTTATTTTATTAGTCATCTTTGGATACATGTCGGCCGGTCATATATTCAAAGATGACTTATCTTATCACACTCATCTTAGTACCTCCCCCATGCACATGTCCCATACCACATGCAATTGGAAGGACAAGATAAGCATGATTATGCATATAACATCCTCTCTACAAAACCCCATGAGCATGTGTCCCATACCACAGACACGCGAGAAAAAGAGAGAGTATGCTATATACAGTTCAAGAGTTAACATAAAAATCCAAAACATCTAGGCACATAACCCTAATCATTATCTTAACTTATGTCTTCTGACTGGATCTCTACTTTGGTTCCTAGTATCCTTCACCTACTTCTTTTATATCTAGGGTTAGAACATATGAATCTTTAGCTTAGTGGCCATCTACTCATTGCTCTGATACCATATTGTAACGCCCCTCCGAGCACATACATGACAACAGAAGGAGACCTCATGTTGTCCATAACACGGGACACTCAGCTTGGAGGAACATCACAAAACATGATACACATTGCAACAAAATAAATAGAACACCATGCATTCGACTCAAAATATAGATTCATACACTGTTCATGAAAGGGAAAGACATAACTATCTCATCCGATCTCAAAACCTATTACATGTAGGCTAAGCAAGACTAAAGGAAAACTACAACATAAAAAGCTAAACTAAACTAAAGGATCTACTAAGTGGTAGATGGAACCTCACCAAGCTGAAGTCTTCCTTGAGTCAGCTACCCTTGAAGGCTCACGTCAATTCCCTCTTGCTCCTTGATCTAGGGACATCTCGTCCCATGACCATGCGAAAGAAAGCAATAACAGCAGTAAGCGGCATTATGCATGTTATAAGAACTGAAAATAAGCATATACTTGAACTGAAATAAACTTGACATAATTTGACATTACAAATTCTCATTACGCATTAACATTCATTACATTAATGAATTAAGAACATTATTATATGCGTTCTCTCCTCACTTCCCACATGGGGCACATCATGCTCAGAAAGCCCATCATTGCTAGGAAGCCCATAATGACCATAAAGGTCCATCATTTCGAGAAACATATAATAAGTTACTTAATCCTCTTAACTTAACATTAACATCATTGTTCTTATCTTGCCATCAATGTAAATTGTCCTCATCCAATAATTGCTCCAAAGTTCTCATCCGGCTGGTTAAGGCTCACCTTAGTTGCACCAAATGCTCATCAATGTCATAAAGACAAAATAACATAAAGAGGAACAATTTACAACTTAAGTGCATTATCTTAATTATCATGGGACTTCTCCCTCTTAATCTTGACATTAACATTACATGATTTCCATGATTCTTTATTCAATTTATTAATCATTGCATAAGCATAACATTAAATTAATTAACATCAGTGATAAGCATATGACTTTATGGACATAACAACAAGCATATAATCAAAGGCATAATCATGATATTGATTTCATTCAGTAACATGAAATCCTAAAGCATAAAATCTTAAATCATACATAGCCAGCAACTCATCCAAAATACATATGCATAATGACATGGCCCACTTACCTTATTGGAGAAAACCCTAACTTTAGTCTCCCTGATCCTGGGTCAAGCCCTAGGTTCCTGAAATTAGCATGATTTAGATTATTTAACACTTTAATTACATCTTAACCCTAATTAACCTTAAACTTGATACTTCGTGAAAACCAACCCAAAACATGTCTCAAAACCCTAACCATGGGCTAGATCTCGAAAAATTGAGCAAAATTCATATATAACTTGTCCCCATACGATCTACCAATTAGAAGTTATGATTTTTCATAGATCGGCCAATCAGATCACTCCTTGCTTCCACATGGGTCTGGGACCCGCGCCTGGATGGGCCAATCAGAGCCAACCACATAGGTGAGGAGCCTCCTTTGCTCATCCTTGCAGAAATGAGAAATCGAAGGAGGAGAACCTGAGTCAGGGCGAATCGAGAAGATCTTGACTGGGAGCCGATTGCTCAAAACTGCAAAAACCCAAGAAATCAACTATGGAATCATCAACCGCATCTCACTCCAGACTCGGCGAGGCCAAAACAAGCACTGCGATGCCTAGAACACTGAGATGCAGCCTCTAGTTCATGAAGAACAGAGCGAGTTCAGGTTTCGTGAAATTAAGGGAAAGCCTGTGAAGACGAGAATGGAAAAATGACCAAGCGTGAGGGATCTAAAGACAAGCTTTAGACGTCAAAGAGCTCACAGGAACAAACCCAAACCATCAAGGATTGATGTGTCCTTGTGGCCCTGCCGAAGAATAGAGAGCAACTCGGAAAAATTGTAACATGTGGGAAACCAATCAGAAACCACAAAGAAACACAACCGTAACGATCGAAGAACGATCCTAGGTGTGAGGCAACAATGGGGCGCGCAAATCCCTGGTCGGAGACACACCGAGATGCTGAGATGATGAGCGGTGGTGCTGTGTAATCGGCGGCTACAAGCCCTGATGATAGGAGAGAAAGCGGGGCAAAACAACCTTGTGGAATTGAAGAACAAGGGGTCAGGATGCTAACCTACCAACCAATTTGTCGAGGGCGGCCGAAGGAGGCCGAGGTGAAGTGCAGGTTGCCGGAGGTGTAAACTGAGTAGGCGACAGCGGGAAGGGGCACGAGCGGTGAAATTGAGCGGAGAGGGGGGTCTTTCCAGGACTAGCGATCGTTTATAACCCACAATATAGATTTAAGGGTCAGGAAGGATCTCTGTAAACCCATGTCAGCGAGAAGAGTTTTAGCCCTAAAGGGCGTTTTGCGGATAGCGTATGAAGTCCAGGAAAACCTGGGGTCGTTGAGTTCGGATAACACTCCTGGTCTCATCGGTGAAGAAATCAAATAAATCCATGGCCTGTGGAGGGCGAACCGGGCCGGAGAAGTTCGCGCCAGAGACCTGCTGCATACGGTCTCCTACCTGAGGTAGGAGATGGGTCCATCACCCTCAGATCGTCATCCGACGGTTCGGACAGATGGCATAATCAAGTGAAGCGCGTGACATTCAAATGAAAGCAAAACAATATGAAATCGACGAGATTAAATCAAAATCATTAGATTTTAGGGTTTAAATTATAGTGAAACTTCCCAAAAATGATTGAGGGGTCAAACGAAGTCCGATAAGGTTCAAATTTTGACCATAAGCTAATTAGAGGGTCTAGAATCTCTCAATCCAATTGGATTTGCATTTTGTTGCTCTTTTGTTCATCAATTTCATGTAGGTTGCTAATTTAATACATGCATTATAAAAATGTGACATTGATAGAATTATCGTTTACTAAATGAACTATTTAAGCCAAAGCTAGGTTTATGATATTATTTCATCATACATTGGACTAAGAGGTTGCATTGAATTCTAGCTTGTTCGATAAAAGCTTAAACTTGAAAACTAGGGTTTCACCTTAAGGTACATTAACAGATCTAGGATTTTGAGGATGTTACAACAGTACAACCTACAAATAAAGTTGCTGAACAAGTGGCAAGGGCTATGCCAATGATACAAGAAGCCTCAACACCTATGGCAGAGGAGGCAACGTCTGAGGATGAGGATGGCGGGCTAGCAACCTTCTTCACAGATGAGCCTGCCAGGGAGAGACAAGATGAAGTCAGGATAGAATTACCTGCAATAGCTCCCCCTCTACCCTACAAGATGAAGGACATGGACATGACAGTTGTGTCGCACATCTCCTGTAGAGATGTCCATGTCCTGGCAGATGTCCTCAATGACGATCTACCCAGGTCAGGCATTCTATACAACAACAAGGGTAGACGTTTGTCCGGAGATGACTTCCGGAGGGTTTTCTTGAAGACTGCGCAAGTACACAAAAGAATGTTCAAGGTACTTTGCACCACCCTCCTGGAAGAGTTCTTACACCCGGACAAACTACACCCGGTGTTCAACGGGACCACGCATCTGGCCAGCCTACTATATAAAGAAGAATACATGGCGGCAGAAGTGTCAGAGATAAAAGTGGCAGTCCGGAGGAAAGAGACCAGAATTGTTGTGCTACCCATCAGGAATGCAAAACATTGGACACTATTTGTCATTAATTTACATGAACGTAAGACGATGGTGCTCAATTGCTGTGCAACTGAGATGGATAGCACTTTTCTCGTATACAAAAGGAAGGACGCCAGGGATGCCTTGAAGATTCCGATATGCCTACAATGGGCTATCAAAGAGGCGGGCACAAAATTTCAAGGGTCTTAGAAGCTATTCTCCATCAACAAAAGGGTTCCCCAGAAAGATGCCTTCATTGTTCTGCACATGATGGAAGCCATCAACAAGGGCATCCACTTGGAAGATCTAAACGTGGAAGACCTGCATGGACTGCGGGGTGTGTACGTCATGGAAGTCATCTACGATAATCGGTTCTTCAATGATCTAGCAATACCCACAGACGCCATACCCCACAGGCTTCACATGGACATTCCTCTTCCTAAAAGGGTAGCTTGGAGGAAACAACTCAAAACCATGTGGGTCGATCCGTCTGAACCAGCCAGAGCTACAACTTGGAAGGTGGGCTAGAGTGTAGAGGCTGAAGAATCTATGAAGCAAACCATCGAAGAACAAAAATAGTCTTTAGTGGCAGCAACTCCTGAAGTTCAACCTACAGAAGAACAACCCGCAGAAGCAGAAGTTGAGGAAGAAGAGCTGGGGAATGATAGACCAGATGGGACGGCAGGAGAAATCACACCTTATTTCGAGAACTTTGACAGATGGAGCTACTTCAGCCTATCAATGGAAGAACTGACAATAATTATAAGTTCTCTGAAAGAAGACGACTTGTCGGGAGATGTCATCTTTCAATGAGATCTGCGTATTAAAAGACGACCTCCACAAAACATTGAAAATTGGAGGGTATCTTTCTGTAAACATGATGTCGGCCTACCAGGCGTTATTAGGGGACTCAATTCCAAACTCACACATGGCGTATTTCCTACTAGTAGATGACATCCTAAAAGATAATAAGATAGGAGAAACGGAACGAATGCAGTGACGACTTGAAGCGGCCACGCCAGAGCACATCTTGTTGCCAATTCTTCATGACAACCACTGGACTTTGTTGCATGTCAACCTTATGAAAAGGACTACAGTTCTGTATAACAGCTCTGACGTAGCCTTTGCACTCAACAAAAAGACCAACATGACAACAACAAAGTCTCCTATAGAAGAAAAGGCAAATACACATGCCGAAGCAATCATCGAGATGATAAGGTAGCACTACAAAGGGTACATTATGACAAAAGGCAAGGACTTTAAGAAAACTCAATACTACCACAGAAGCCCTCATCAGGTACCCCTATCTAATGATTGTGGGTTCTTCTACCTGTCGTGGATGGTAGCCATTGCCACTATCAGCTTCAAGGTGGAGAACATGCAGTATGAGCAATATCATGCACTAAGGGGTATCTACGCAAGCATGCTCCTTGAGTCCAAGTGGGCATTCCCCAACAAATAAGTAAATAAAGAAGGCATGTTTATACATCTTAATCAAATTTTGACACCCCGGGATGGGGTTCATGATAAGTTTGGGGGAGGAGTCATAAATGGGCCACAGAGGTACTTGTACCTTCCTTTTTCATTTACTTCCTTTTTCATTCACTTTCCCTTTTACTCCTTTTACACTGTAATTTTTTTTGAAATTTTGTTACAACTAACCTTTTAGAAGCTCGCTTTCTCTCGCTAATTTTTTCTAAATGTAGTGTTCCAACCCTCTGAGAGAAGAATATGAGCAACATATACAAGTATATACGAGTAAAACAAGAGTCATAGCGATACTGCTATACCTCATTCTTGTAATAAGACATTATAAATGTAACAACCTTAACTCACGAAACCCTCGGAGACTAGAGAACTTCACCTAGTCATACTCCTGACCAACCACCCTCACCTGATGCTTTTGACCAGAAAATCCTTATCTCCGTAGAAAGGGAAAAAGCTACCCTCTTCAAAGAACATATAAAAGAGGCTTGGCCACCCAGAAGACCAAGTAAAACTCCCCTAACCCAAGCCTGAAAGGAGAAGTAAAAAGCCAAAAATAAATAAAGAAAAAAAATACTTGAGAGTTGTGCCCGAAAAGATGCCAAAAGTTTCCGCACAGACGGTATATTGCTACACTCATGAATGAAAATATGTCGTGCCCGTAAGTGGAATCTTGAAGGCAAGCTTACAAACCTCAAACCCTGAATGGAATCTCACAAAGCCACCTGACTTAAAGTTAGAAGCCCAAAAAAGGGCAACACTGTTCTTATGACAGTTGTGGGTGAGGAGTTCAGGAGGAAGATGAAAACACCTAAAAGCCTTAAGCCTACTCGAACACATTTTTTTAGTCGGTCAAAAAGCGTGTTACTATTAATACCAAAAACTTTGGGTATTAAGTACCCCATTACATCAACAGAGAGCTAAAAAGCTCGATAAGGTTCAAAATCCCCATGCAGGGGGACATACAACTTTCAATGCAGAGAACCACTAAGAAAACTAAACACCTAACAAGCTAGGTCCAGGAAGCCCAACAAGAAGAAGGCTACAACAAGACACTATTACATACAATCAACATACCCAAAAAGAGTAATAGCAACATGACATAGACCAACCCCAGGAAAACCAGCCAGTAGCTAGACATGAAGATTCTGGCCTTCTCAGCATCCCAACACCAAGAAACATAAAGGGTGAAGCCCAAAAGGAGGACCCTAGACACATGTTAGCATAAAGATGAGACAAAACACAAAAGAAACAAGAGCCAATGCACATAAGCAACGAAGATTAGGAAGCAAATTAGCTCCAAATCACTCCTTCATAAGTAGCACAACACCAACTATCTAATAAGGGTACCCACAAATTGTGGTACTATGCCAGAATAAGGGAGATCCTTCAAGCTGACAACCCCCAATCAACATGGCTGCTCGTCCGCACTGGACCTTGATCTATCTGTAAGCGCTGATACACATCAGCAAACACCTGTATGCTTGAAGCATAACGTCAAACACCTTGAAGGTGTTCTGGACAGCTTTAGCAACGAACAGCTTGGGGTGACCAGCAAGGCCACTCGCCGCCACAAACCGCAGGCCAAGACGTCTTCCTCCATGTCGGTGAGCAGGGGATCCGGACAGAGATGGACAACGCCCAAACTGTCAAGAGGAAACCAGCAGCCGCAGCTTGTAGAGGTCGCCACCAGGCAACACTGGGATTAGACCCAGGACAACCATGCCGCCGACCAAGCAGCCAAGAAAAATCTAAGCGTCGAAGTCACACACAATGGGGGAGAGAGGACTCAGCCCCCAAACACCCAAGAGCCGTTGACGAGGGACCCCGTGAAGGGAGTTGGCGTTGCTGACTATCAGGATAGACTCCAATCAGAACAGCCGAAATCTGAAGACGAGGGCCAGACACCGGTTGAGAGGGCGGCATCATCGTCATGAGCCACTGAAGCTGGCCTGATGGCGGGATGCCCAACCTCGTCAAAGGGCGCGCCGCCAAGCTGAGCCCCCCTTAACCCAGGACTGAAGATCCGCCGCCAAGAGAGAACGCGGAGCCCCAGGCCGCTGATCACAACGACTGTTGGCTTGGATTATGTCCCGGTGAAAGGGGCCGTCTCCGACTGTGGTCTGGTCATCGCTACCCAGGAATACCCCGGTATCACTCAGAGGAGGGAGAGGGGAGGTGCGGTTGGAGCCGCACACGATTGCCACACCTGATTGGGAAAGGCTCTCTCTATTCGTCTCTCCTGAACAAAGTAGAGTCATCGGAGGTGACACGCCGGACCTCTTGCTCAGATTGGATCTCGTGGCACTTCGCAACCCTCCACCAGACCAACGCAACCGAGGCGAAGACCAAGGAACTTCCTTCTTCATCGAGTCGCTGCACGCTTCACTACTCAGACCACGAAAGCTATTGGGAGCCAGGGGGAGGAAACCACCGAGGCGGCGTTCCCTCCCCCCAGCGGGAGCCACTGGGAGAGAGAGTAGAGAGAGGTGGGAGCAAAAACCCTAGAGAGAGAAGCCTCAGTTATGTCTCGTTGTATGACTCCCTACTCGAACACATTAGCATAGGTCCAGCTATAAAATAAAGAATTGGTGTGAAAGCTACCCTTCGAAAAAGATCTGGCATTAGTACAGTCTTTACCTAAGGGAGGGGGTGATAAATTGAGAAGGAAAAGCCTTTTTACAATTGAAGGTTATGACAGAGAATGGAAGTTAGGCAACTCCAATTGAAAGGGGGAGATTGAGACCTAAGGGTTTGAGTACATACCATAACAGTCTTGATGCAAGAACGAGATATATCAGTCATGTTATTATGTTGTCTTTTAAGATTGTTCATTCTTTCTCTCTTTGAGTTCTCGAACCTACACTTAACCTGAGGACAAGCTTGATTCTAAGTTTGGGGGAGTTGATAACACTCTACTTTACATACTTTCTATATATATTTTACACCTCTTTTAGTATAACTTTTGTCAGTTTTTCACATAGTTTTTCTTTCTTTTTGACGAAAGCCTCACTTACATGTTTTCAGGAACATACACAGCTCAGGTCGCGGTTTTGGATGACCGCGACTGCGGTCTACTTATATCTCAACCGCGACCACAGTTCTAGAGTACTCAAGAGACCTCAATCATCTGGCAATAAGAGAAGACCATGACCGTGGCCATCTCAAGACCACGACCGCGACTATCTCAAGACCGTAACCACAACTATCTCAAGACCATGAATGCGGCTATCTCAAGACCACGACCATGGTTATCTCAAGACTACGATCAAGACTATGATCATTGATGGACTCCTGAAGACCGCGACCACAGTTATCCCAACACCACGACTGCAGATACCAGAAGACCGTGACCAAGCTGAACCACGACAAGAGATGAATAAGGCACAGAATGCGACCGTGGTCTCACCCTCACTTATCACCATACCGCGACCATGGTTCTAAGTCTGTGGAGTGTGCCTATAAATAGCGCACCCATTTGTCTTGTTAAGGCATCTCGAGGGGGGGGGGAGATCAGATCCTGAGGCCACGAAGTGCTGCTGTATTCTAGACTCGTCTCTGACCATCCATACATCAGTCTTGGATCTCCAGGGGTAGAAGCCAAGGAGAGAGAAGACAAATTCCCACCCCTTCTTTGAGAGGAGAAGGCCATCCACGTGGTGGATCCAGATCTGAAGAAGTAGTGTGAAGTATCACGTTTCTTCTCTTCCAGATCTATCGGTTCATCCTGATGTACCCCTTTTCCCCCTTTATGGTACCTTATGGATCTGCCTTTTTGTAACGCCTTCATGTTGTTCATAAACATGAGTGGCTAAACATCATAACTTGGGTTGGGAGTTGCCACTAAGGCTCTCCCAACATGTATATTGTCTCTTTCTTTTGAATATACATATTCTTACCAAGATTATCTCCATGCACCTATTTTAATGCTTCACTTGTATGCTTAGCTACCATCTTGTGATGTTTGATTGTTGATATCTTGAGAGAGTAATATCACTTTTATCCTATGTCATGGAGAGGTATGAATGCATGAGAGTGTTGGAATGCTAACGCTTTAACCATTTGTTCTGCTGTGAGGTTTTTGAGTTGTCATCTCGAGAGAGAGGCTTCTTTTAGACTTAGATCTATCCTCATCTCGAGAGAGAGTGGAATAGACGTTTGAATGGTTTCTTGTAATCTTAATATGAGTATACAAGAGAGAGAGATAATATTACATGTTGGTGAGGTGCTTTAGTTGGTGAACCCCAACCCAGGTTTTCCCCATATACTTATTTACAATTTGTTTCCTTTGCTTCTTTTTGTTTTACTGTTCTTTTTTATGTGCTACCGTTCCTTAGGGAACATCTCTTTATCCCTTTTTTGACTGGAGTATAAGAGTGTTTGATTCCGTGTTCTTAACATGAACAACCTTGTCCTTGTGTTCGACCTCAATCGCTACATCGGACCCCGTTTATCATTGTGGGGGCCTGAGAGTTGGGTTATCTCTTTAAAAGTCCGACTACTTTAATCCACTCCTTTTGGATGTGCAATTTAGGCCGGTCACATATGCAACATTATTCTGAAGTTAATTTTCATATCACCTCTAGCCTGTGTACACTAATGACATAAGTACATGGTTTAAATGTAAGAACTGAATCGCTTCCCTAGTTCATGCAAGAGGTGATAAATAACCAAATGATGATGATGGGGGCTATAACGTCTATCTCAGAAAAAATGGCAGACCTCAAAAAGGAGAGTGATAATATGCAAGATGATAAGAAGATGATGCAAAAATGATACAAGGAGGCATTGCAAGACCTAAAGAACAAATACTGACGCTTATATAAAGAGCAAAAAGAAATGGTAGTAGAGTGCCAGGAGTTAGAAAATTGGAGAAATAGAAAGAGGTCAAGGCATATAACCAACCCCTCCACATCTCATGCTTCCTCAAGCCCTTCAAGCCTAGATCATGAAGATGATGATGTAGGTAGATTGGGTCACCCTCGACACCCAAAGACAAAAGCGTGAATGTAAAGCCCACCCAAATGGGAGAGCCAATTGCAAAAGAGGTGCCACAAAAACCGAGAGATAGCTTAGAAGCAAATGTGCTTCCAAATGTCTCCATGCCGAATTTCTAGCTCGACCAAGTGCTATCTTGGACACGCTCAGATTGGACCATTGGGTAGTGAAAATGAACTAATTTTAATTTGTTAGTAGTTGTTTTGAATTGAAACACATCCCTATGAACTCTATTCGAAGTCACAATTTGATTAAATGACACCTCGATTCAAGTATTATTCATGTGGTAGTTGATCTTGTGATCAAAGAACCATTGGTCATTGATCTTGTAGTGTAAGGGCCCTAAGATGCTTCCATGTGTCTAGGGGATGCAAGGATGCAAGACGGTCATATGGGCCTCAGATGTATTGGGCCACTAATTTTGGCCCCGCTCCTAGCTGACCTCAGCCCTCGGTAAGGGCCTGCTATGGCCTCCCTTCCAAGCTTGTTGGATTCTGTCTTCCTTATGTGAACCACCTGCACACTATGGATTCATGACAATGTGGTCACTGGTGGGAGGAGGAGGCGAGGCACCTAGCCTTGATCGAGCTCATAGAGTAGCCCTTTGATTTTGATACACTCCCACAGAGTTGATGGCGGTAACACCCGAGGCCGAGGAGTAATAGGGAAAGAATCCCTAAAGTCAATCTCCATGACACTGCTCAATGCTGGAGGAATAATAATGGTTGTGAGGGAGATCTATATTGCATGAAAATATAGAAAAATGGTTACAAAAGAAAGGGGAGGAAGAAAGAAGAACAAAAGTGGAAGAAATCATTTTATAGGTGCGAAATGGAGTGTAGAGGGCATGGTGGTTTTACTATAGCCACATAAACCCATCCTTGGGATCAAGTGTGGAAGATACCACCATGGTCATTGGATCTTGGCTGGGTCCATGGCCATCCAATCCAAGGGTTATTGCAGGTAAAGGGGAGCAAGTAGGATTGCTGAAATGGGCGATCTATGGCCAAAAAAGGAAGCATTTTGATTGATCAAGAGTAGCTAGGCTGGATTGATGATGTGGAACATTTAAATATCAAAACAAAAGTTCTAAATTATGCATCCTTTAAAAACTTGTAAAAAATAATATCTCCTAAATTTTAACACTGATTCGTGTGAAATTATCACCTTTGGTCCAAAAATTCCTTCTACCTTATATTAAAAGTTTGGATCTAACATGATAACATTGAGGTCACTCAATAATGGAAATTCAAAGTTTAATTATGCACTCAACTTTAATCAATTAGACACAATGTGACAATTAATCAAATCCAATGCATCAATTAAGCCTAAAGTGAATCAAAACCATATTTATTAAGGTGAGTAAGGTTATTGAACAGAATAAATGTTCTTATGAGTCTAGATGTGAGTTAATTGGTTGAGAGAGAAAATCTAGGTTGTCACAATAGATTTTATCTGAAATCAATTGTTGAATCTCTAAAGTAGCTAGCTCTTAAGCAAGAGACCTTGAAACATCTTTCAATGCTTATGAAAGACAGAGTCAAACCAGTAACAATAGATTTTATCTGAAATCAATTGTTGAATCTCTAAAGTAGCTAGCTCTTAAGCAAGAGACCTTGATACATCTTTCAATGCTTATGAAAGACAGAGTCAAACCCATTAACAATAGGTGAAGGAATCTACACATTCTGTGAAGCATTTAGGGGCATGATCAATTTACATTGGGTTGTCAATTTCTTCACGACGTGGTAATAAGTAACGTAGAGGCCCAAGGACACAACAATTAGATAGAGGCTCTAAACTCCATCCACATATCCTAGGTCAAGGGTATTACAGTCTGAATCCAAATAGTAACCATCATGGTTTACATTTTTGGAATCCTATAGGTGCAAAATTTTCTCAACAACTGGTACATGATAGAAATCAATTTTGGGGTCCCTCAATACTGTGAAGGTCTTCAGTGATGACAAGGCTCCGGGCCCTGATGGCTTCAATGCCCATTTTTTCAAACAAACTTGGGAAGTAGTTGGTCCTGATGTGTGTCGAGCCATAAAAGAGTTTTTCTACAAAGGCAGGCTTCTCAAAGAAGTTAACAAGACTTACATATCCTTGATTCCAAAAATCAACCAACCTGAGTGCCCTGGTGATTGGAGACCTATATCTCTTTGTAATGTGGTTTACAAGATAATAGCCAAAATTCTTGCTAACCGCTTGAGAGATGTGATGCATGATATCATCAGCTTAAATCAGTCTGCATTTGTGAAGGGAAGAAGGATTTCAGATGCTATTCTTCTTGCAAATGAAGTAATCCACGACTTCAAAACTTGTAAAGATAACAAGCTATGTCTAAAAGCAGATCTTAGCAAAGCATATGATACCATTGATAGGATGTATATCCTTAATATAATGACGGCCATGGAGTTCCCTGAATGCTGGATAAATTGGGTTAAAGAGTGCTTGTACACTTCATCTTTCCAGGTCCTGGTGAATGGATCTCCTACTGAAATTATACATGCCACTAGGGGGATTAGACAGGGTGACCCTCTCGCTCCCTACCTATTTGTCATAGGAATGGAAGGTCTCACCTTTATGCTGAATAAAGCAGTGGAAGAAGAAAAGTTCAAACCTATTATGACAAGAAGCAACTCACTGTCACATATTTTGTTTGCAGATGATTTACTAGTATTTGCACGAGCCACAGAAAGGGATGTGACTGGAATTCTAGATTGTCTTGATGAGTTTAGCAGCCTCTCTGGCCTCAAACTCAACCCCATTAAGAGCCAGTTGTTCTTGAGCAACTCTACCCCTGCAAATATAAGCGAGCTTATGAAAGTGGAGAAAACGAACCTGCCAGTGAGGTACTTGGGTCTGCCATTGTTTTCTGGTCGTCTTACTAAAAACATGTGTTCTCCTCTGATTGATAAAATTAAGAATAAGCTGGACTCTTGGAAGTTCAAGCTGCTGTCAAAAGCTGGTAGGCTGGAGCTCATTATTTCCACCCTTTCCTCTTATCATCTCTTCTGGACTGGCACGTTCCCACTGCCAAAAGGAACCATGGATGAAATTGATAAACTTTGTAGGAACTTCCTTTGGGGAGATATAGAAGATTCCAAAAAAATCCATACGGTTGCATGGGATGAAATCTGTAAGCCTAAGGATGAAGGCGGCCTTGGTATCCGATCAGTAGTTGACTGGAGCAATGCTGGCCTCACCAGGCTGCTGTGGGACATAGCAAACAGTAAGGAAAATTTATGGGTAAGATGGATTCATAATCAATACTTGGTTGATGAGTCATTGTGGTCCCACAAACAAAGGTA
This sequence comes from Alisma plantago-aquatica, assembly GCA_963693085.1. Taxonomy (NCBI): domain Eukaryota; kingdom Viridiplantae; phylum Streptophyta; class Magnoliopsida; order Alismatales; family Alismataceae; genus Alisma; species Alisma plantago-aquatica. The sequence goes on along the minus strand of OY856415.1, from coordinate 114,072,791 downwards.
TAGTGCTAGCTGGATGTGGAGATCGCTGTTAAAACATCGAGACAAACTAAGCCACATAGTAAGATTCAAGATTGGCACCGACAGGTCTATATTTCTCTGGAATGATCCTTGGGTCCATGGTGACTATCTTGGTGACTCTGTTAATGCTGTTCTCAGCTTACGAAGTGGTTTGGAAAAGAACCAGAAGCTAAGCTCCCTGATTCACAGCGGTGCCTGGAGGCTTCCTAAATTCAGGGGTAGCTCTGCCATCACTAAGATCTGTAGTAACATATGTATTGATAAAGAAGACCTGTGCTATTTTGATGGCCTAGAATCCTTCACACTCAAGGGCGCATGGGAGCTGTGTAGGGAATGTCTGCCTGAACAACAATGGGCAAAGTGGTTGTGGAGGAGTAAAACACCTAACAAAGTTAAACTTTTCGGTTGGAAGTACTTCAAAAGCAGATTAATAACTGAAGATTACCTGCAGAATAGGGGCTACAACCTGGCGTCGAGATGTGCCCTCTATAAGCAATCAAATGAAACAGAAAACCACATCTTTTGGGTCTGCAATTTTGCCCAAGAAATGTGGGATAGAGCAAAGCCGCATTTCATCCAAGAACCAGAAAACAAAGATTACATAACAAGCATTACTGCAGTAAAAGAAAAGCAGCTGATAATGCTTGTACTCTACCATATCTGGAGTGCTCGTAACCTGACAATTTTTGAAGAGGCCAGTATCACTCCGAAACAGACCTGGAATAAGGCTTTCACAGACCTTTGCTGCATGATATAGATAGATATGCATAGATAATCTTTCTATTTTTCTTACATATACGTACCCACTTGTAAATGTTGGTTTTGATGGAATATATAAGGAAGCACGCTTAATGATAAAAAAAAAAAGAAATCAAGAGAATTATAGGGGTAACTTCCTGAACAAAGTCTACAATTAAGGGCACTAGTTTATCAACCTAAACCAAGTCCCACCACATCAAAAACAAGAAAACACTCCTTCATTCGATCAAGGATTAACTTTTAGCCATTTAAAAGATCCTACAATTACAAATGACAATGACTGCAAATCAATAAGCTCACCAGAAAGACATTAAGTTTCAATTTAGCTCAACTCTTGGCTATGATTTTCCCCCATGCAGTAGCTTTCACAGGACATACAGAAAATTACCCTAAGCACCCACGAAAGTTGATGACTATATGCACAAGTTTAGCGAGAGTCCTTACACAAACAAGGATGATTATGTAATTGTTTAATACTCGACAATATCAGTTGCACATGAAGCATTAGCACAGAATGTAGAAGTGCAAGAACCAATAATCATAAAAAACACAAAATTATCAATTTAATAAATTCAGTGATCATAATGGAGATATAGATGAACCAAATATTCCAATATATAGGCCATGTCCTCTATATCAAGCTCACCTAAAGAAGATGCATCTCAACACTTTCTTATGAAGTTCAAAGAAGCCATGAAAAAATATCATGTGGATATTCCTTTCTCAGATTCATTGGTAGTGATAGTTGTGTGGTCAAAGTACTTGAATATGCTCCTTAGAAGGAAATACACAACCAGGAGTACGAGACAGTCAAGCTCACAAAATAAAAATGATATAACTCAGTATAAATTTCAAAGAAGAAGAACGATCTAGATCCCTTTGGGATTGCATGTTACGTGACTCTGCATGTAAGAAGGGATTATTGACCTCAGGGCTAACATCTTTATCATGCCTCATATCCTGTGTAGGATGCTAGGATTCACAAAATTACTACCAGCTGGCATGCCAAAACAACTCATTGACTTTTCAATGACCATTCTAATTGTGATAATTGAGGATGTTTCAATCAAGGTGGGAAAGGACTCTTATGTCTCATGTGATTTCATTGTCATGAAAATAAAGGAGGATCTTAGATACCATTTTATTTTTGTCCGACTGTTCCTAGTTGTAGCAAGAACACTAATTCACTTTGAGGCATGAATCCTACTTTCGATACTAAGGAAAGATACCCTAAAATTTAGGATTTTGGACAGCATGAAGGGGCCAACCATGCATGCATATTTTTTTCCATTAGATGGTATAGAAAAGATGGTCACTCATCAAATAGCAAGATCAGTATATCATGACCTTATAGATATTTCCCTTATTGATCCTAAGGCTAGAGAGTTTATTAATGAGCATGTGAAGTAATGCATACTCCACCTTGATACATTAGAGGAAGACCCATAGGTCAAATTTGAAGAACTAAAGTTCATTTCTATGGTCAAGGAATCAAATGTATCACCAAAGACCCCAGAGATTAAACCCTTTTGTAGAAGGATCAAAGTCCATGTTCCTGGATGATTTGTGTGATAACCAATGCTAATCAGACAATTGAGTAGGAAGGCAAGCTATTATGCCAACTAAGGAAAAGGAAAAAGGCAAAAGGCACTAGGTTATAAGATGAGTGATCTCATAGGGGTAATTTAAGCAATATGCATGCAAAAAATCCCTATGGTGGAATATTCCAAACTTTATGTAGAACACCAACACAATTGAACCCAAACATGAAGGAAGTAGTTCACCTTGAAGTCACAAAGTTACCCATATCATGTATTTTTTACCCTCTTTTTGACTCACCATGGGTGAGCCCTTTCCAAGTTGTTCCAAAAAAAGAGACAACACTGTGGTGTGTAATGATAAGAATGAACTCATCCCTACTCACACTATCACTGGGTGGAGTATGTGTTTTGACTATATGAAATTAAGTAAAGCTACAGACAAAGATGATTTCCCTTTCCCTTCCTAGACAAAGTTCTAGAGTGTCTAGCTCATTAAGAATATTCCTACTTTCTCGAAGGTTACTCTAGTTTCTAATAAATCCCAGTTCACCCAGATGACAAGAAAAGATAACATCCACTTGTCCATTTGGGACCTATGTTTTTAGAATAATGCTCTTTGGGCTCTATAATGCACCAACCACATTTTAGTGATGCATGAAAACCATCTTCACCGGGCTAACTGAAACACAATTAAAGTTTTCATGGATGATTTCTTCATCTATGGAGATTCATCACACATATGCCTAGTTCATCACTATGTGTTGATTCAACATTGTGAGGAGGCACAATTGGTGCTCAATTGGGAGAAATTTCACTTTATGGTGAAAGAAGGCGTCATTCTAGGCCGCAAAATCAGTAATAGATTAATCAAGGTAGACAAGAAAAAATAGAAGTGATTGCCAAGCTCGCTCCTCCAACCACTATGAAGGAAGTCAGATCCTTCTTAGGTCACATATGTTTCTATAAATGTTCATCAAGGATTTTTCTGAAATATCTAAGCCACAAAAAATATATTGCTTAAAGATGTTTAATTCCTCATTGACAAAGAATGCATAAAGAGTTTCTATAAATGGAAGAATTCTCACCTCAAAGTTTATTATTTGGGCTCTAAACTGGTCACAACCATTTGAGATTATGTGTGATGCAAGTGATTATGTGGTAAGTACTATTTTGAGTCAACAAATATAGAAGAAACATCATCGTATCTATTATGCCCCCAAGATTCTAGATGAAGTCCAAAGAGAATATTCTACCACCAAGAAAGTATTCCTAGCAAATGTGTATTCCTTCAATAAATTTAGATCATATCATGTGAGTCAAAATGTTATAGTTTACATTGGTCATGCAACAATTCAATACTCTAATTGATTAAGAAGGACATAAAACCAAGATTCATCCAGTGGATCCTTCTACTACAAGAGTTTGATCTCGATATACGAGACAAGAAGGGCAGTGAGAGAGTAGTCACCAATCATCTGAGTCCCCTTCATATCCATGATACATACAGTATCCATGGATGAATATCTACTATACAATCAGCTCATGATGGTTTCTACCACCTTTCCAATGTATGTTGATTTTGTTAACTATCTCGCTACATGTATTCTTCACCCATAATTCACCAATAACACAAGGAATAAATTCATGACGAAGTCAGATATTACTGGGATGAGCCATATATTTTCAAACTATATGTTGATGGTCTCTACTAACATTGCATTCCTAAGGAGGAAGTCCCTTTAATTCTAGAACAATGTCTTATATACCCTAATGTGGGCCATATAAGTTCTCATAAGATTGCACTAGAAGCTCTAAATTACAAACTCCTTTTGCCAATGATATTCAAGGATGCCTACAAATTTGTGTTATCTTGTGATAAAGTCAAGGATATGGGAATATCACCAAGAGAGTCAAAATATCCTTGAGACTATGGAAAAAAATCAAAATCTTTGATTATTGGGTCTAGACTACATGGGGCCATTTTCCTCTTCACGCAACTTCTCTTACATTTTGGTAGTAGTAGATCATTTCTCTAAATAGTTGGAGGTCATACCTATACTTTCTAGCAACTCAAAATCTTTTATCAAACTATTTTGGGACACAATTTTTCCTTGATTAGATTTCCTCACACTATCATCTTTGATGGAGATTCTCACTTTTTGGAGTGAAATTTGAAGCTCTATTAAGGAAATATGTTGTGCATAATAGTGTGGCTTCTTCTTATCATCCGCAAAAAAGAAAGCAAGTTGAAGTATAGAACTAAAAACTCAAGGCCATTCTAGAGAAAACTATCGACTGTAATCTTGAGGGATTGGTCCTACAAATTCAATGATGTTGTTTGGGCTTAAGAACAATATTTGGGATACCTTTGGGCACCACTCCTTTTAAACTGATTGAAGGAAAGTCATGTCAACTCCTTATCGAACTACAATCAAGATATTGAATTTTGATATGAATAAGCTGGAAAGAACAAGAACTTATAGTTATAAGATCTTGAGGAACTCATATCAACAACATAAAAATGCACAGATCTACAAAGAGTGAAAAAACAATGGCATGATGGCCATCTCAATAGGAAGGACATATAAGTTGGAGATCAAGTTTTTATTTTTAAGTATTGACTTTAAAGTTTTTCCTGATAAACTCTAATTGCACTGGTATGGGCCATACATCAAAATTGATATATTTCAACATCGTTCTTTCATCATGTGGACCAAGAAATATGCAAGTTTGTAGAGAATGACCAACATTATAAGAGATATTTTACAATGACAAACACGAATGCAAAATTACCTTTTGCTCTTTTTGCACCTAATCAACCAAATAATTAAATCCATGTGTTGGACCAACGATGTAAAGCACACACGCTTATTGGGAGGCAACCCGATCATTACCTAAGTGCTTTCAATTTTAGACTAGTTATTTTTTTCACATCTATTATAATATGCATCACAAAATGCAGTCTTAAGTTTTGACAAATTCCTTTTAGATTTTAGATGGAGGATACTTTTTGATAGGAATGCAACTACATCTTGTGGTCCAACTAACATAATTTTCCCATCCATCTTGGATTAAATATTTGCTTGAGGATCAAAAAACTCTCTAGAATCTTGGTGGATGGTGGGTGGTACATATTCCACTTTCCACCCACGCCTATTGAATCTAGACTTAAGACTCAATCATTGTAGTTTAGTGAACATTTTTTAAAAGTTTTCCAATCTAGAAGAGTTAAAAAAATTATCTATATGACTTAGATTCAAATTTATATTTACATCCATGCATATTTGCATAATTCACCCCCTTTTCAAAGTAGCGCTTGAAAAAGACCTATTTTGGAAACTAACTAATGGATAGAAATTACCCTATGTGGCCTATGAATATTAAATATAACGTTTTATTGGAAAATATGGAAAGTATGAAAGGAACTAAGAGGGATGAAACACATTATTCTTCTTAATGACTAGTGGAATGATTTCATGAAATAACCACCCACTCCCTCATCATGTCATTATTTAAGTATAGTGTATCTAAGAGAACAACCCAGTGTACTGAATTGTAATTCAAGTTGCATTCTATCTGAATCCTCATCTACACTCCTTCCATCTTCTTACCTTTCATTCACCCAAAATAAATAAGAAGGAATTAAAGTGTTCCAAACTCTAAGTTTGAGATGGCACACCATTTCTCTCTCTATCCACTTCTCCATACCCCTTATTATGTAAAAGAGGTGTATTGTCAAAATTGAAGAAAACATGCCAATGTGCATGTGAAAATAATAATTCCTGCAATAAATGTGTTTGAAAAAATAAAATGCAATCTTAAATTAAATAAAGGATAGATTAGAACTTCCTTCCATACCCCATTCACCTCCTTTTCTACCTATGGGCACAATGAATGCCTCAAATTTTACCAGTCTCTTAAGAAAACCAATATTAGATCATGTGCATACTTGTTTGAGGATCTCTCTGAACCTAATTAAACTCTTACACATGCTTGATGTTGGGGACAGTGGTGAGAAAGTGTTTGGAAAAGCAATATAAAAATGAAGATATAAGAAGATGTGATTTGTGATTTTAGGAGGTTGGATAACTTGACCATATTTGGTGGTAAGGAAAATGACATGATGTGAAGATGAGGTAATCATATGGGTTAATAGTATCAATTTTGTGAGTGTTATAATTTTTTTTGTGTTCCTCAAGGACAAGAAACATTTACACTTAGGGTGGTTTGAGGAATGAATATTCATCATACTTTTATTGCAATTATTAGACCAATTTTGCATCTAGATTTGTAGTTTGTCTTAGGAATAGCCTCATTTAGTTCTATTCAGATTTTATAATGATGTTTAAGGATTTCAATACTTTTCTTGACTCCCTTGTAGGTTTAGAATTTTATCTCTCCATACCAGACATACCAACACGACCTAAGGGGTCTTGCTATCCTTTAGTGGGTGGGTGTTGAGAGGGGGACACATCTTGCAAGATGAAGGGCAATGCTCTGGCCCAAAATGAATCTTTGAATTTTTCTTAAGGTCATCGATTAATATTTTGGCTCGAGATCAGGGTCAACCACTTTGATCGACCTAGTAATCGACCTCCAAGATCAACATATTCCAATCATATTTCACTAGTCAAGCTACACCAATCAACCTTCTAAAGATCAAACTTTGTCTTCATGGACCACATAATCAAATACCATGATTAAATACCTTGATCGTCCTGGTGATTTAGTGCTCTTAATTGATACTGATCGAAGTCCAATGATCACCATTCATCAATCGACCAAAGGAAGAAGACAATCAAACTCAAAGCCTGATCATTAGTTTCAATCGAACTACTTCTTTAAGGCAAGCATTTGACCTATAAAGGGTTAATAAAAATAAGCACCAATTGGCCATCCAATCAAAGGACACTAATCGAGTTGTGAGGTCAATAGCTTCAAAAATACATCATTCAACACAAATCTTAATAAAGAACTGAAGCCACGGAAAACAAGTATTTCAAGCTAAAAATTTATCAACCGCTGCTAATCGACTACCAAATGATCAAACCGACTGCTATGATGACCCGACATGGTCGATCATCAAAAACTCAATAGACATGAAGCCAAAGTAGTCAGCCTTGGTAGACCAAAGATGAGTGAACTACATTGATCAACCTCTAGACCAAAGTCCATGATTAGCCTGTGTCATGTTACTTAGTATCTAAGTAAATAAGAGGTTGACCATCCATGTTTCATGAGTCCCACCACTACCATATAAGTAAAGAGGTCTATAAATACCCATTGTATAGTCTCTGGAGAACTCGCTCGTACTCCAAGTTGACCAGGTTGAACTATTCCTCTCAAGATTTTCTAGAGTGATTCGACTAATCATATGTAGAGTGACTGACCTTCCACCTTCTTAGAATAAAGCATGTCCTCAGGCTAAGTGTAGGTTTGAGAACTCAGAGAGAGAAAAAGAAATCTTAGATGACAAAAATTATAACATGACTAAAATATCTCATTCTTGCATCAAGACTGTTGTAGCATGTTTTCTAACCCTTAGGTCTCATTCCTCCCCCTCAACTAGTGTTGCATAACTTCATTTTCTTTCCATTACCTTCAATTGTAAAAGGCTCCTCCTTCTCAACTTATCACCCCTTTCCTTAGGTAATGACCATACTAATACAAGATCATTTTTGAGGGGTAGCTTTCACAACATTTATTTATTTTCAGTTGGCCCTATGCTAATGTGTTCGGGTCGGCTTAAGGCTTCAAGTGTTTTCCTCTTCCCTCTGAACTCCTCACCCACAAGTGTCGTAAGAACAATGTTTCCCTTTTTGGGATTTTGACTTTAGGTCAGGTGGTTTTCATTCAGGATTGGAGGTGTGTAAGCTTGGCTTCAAGATTCCACTTTCGGGCACGACATATCTACATTCATCAGTGCAACAATATACCGACGGTGTGGAAACTTTTGGCATCTTTTTGGACACAACTCTCATTATTTTTTCTTTCTTTTTGGCTTTTTACATCTCCTTTCAGGCTTGGGTGTGAGGGATTTTTACTTGGTCTTTTGGGCATCCAAGCCTCTTTTTAGGTATGCCTTGAAAAGGGTAGCTGTTTCCCTCTCTACGGAGATAAGGATTTTCTAGTCAAAAGTGTCAGGTGAGGGTGGTTGGTCAGGAGAATGGCTAGGTGAAGTCTTTTAGTTTCTGATGGTTTCATGAGTTAAGGTTGTCACACGTACAATGTCTTATTGCAAGAATGAGATAGAGAAGTATTGCTATGACTATTGTATTACTTGTACATACATATATATGCTTCTCATTTATTTCTCTCTAGGAGGGAAGAAGCACTACAATCAGAAATTTTAGCAGAAGAGGAGGCTAGCTTCTAAATTCAAAAGGTAGTTTCAGCAAAATTTCATTTGAATTTTTTTTAGAGAGGTAAAAAGATGGTAAATGTACCTATGTAGCCCGTTTATGACTCCTCCCCCAAACTTATCCTGCACCACATCTCGAGGTGTCAAAATTTGAGTGAGATGTATAAATGGGCTTTCATTTATTTTCTTTTGTTGTTGGTGGTGGAGGCCCACTGGGACTCGAGAAGCATGCTTGTGTATACTCCTTATAGTGCGTGGTATTGTTCATATTGCATACCCTCCACCTTGATGTTAATGGTGGATAGGGCCACCATCCATGCTAGACAGAAGAAGCCACAGTCATTTAATAGGGGATCCTGTGGCAGAACTGCATTTTCTTGAAATCCTTCCCTGTCGTATGGTCATACCCTCTGCAATGACTTTTTATCATGTCGATGATCGCCTCGGCGCATGTGTTTTCCTTTTCTTATGTAGGGTCTTTGATGTTATCATATTGGTCTTCTTGTTAAGTCCAAAGGCTGCGTCTGAGCTGTTGTAGAGGACTGCAGTCTTTTTAATGATGTTGACAACCAACAAAGCCCAATGATTGTCGTGAAGAATTGGTAGGAAAATGTAGTCTAGTGGGGATGCCGCCAGTCGTTGTTGTAGCCGTTCCTTTTCTCCTGATCTTTTGTCTTTTAGGATGTCATCCACCCGTAAGAAGTATGCCATGTGGGCATTTGGCATGGTGTCGCCTAGTAGCGCCTGGTAAGCTGACATCGTACTTATAGAAAGGTATCCTCCTATTTTTAGCATTTCTCAGAGGTCATCTTTTAGCACGCATATGCCATATCTCTCAAAGATGACATCTCTCAGAAAATCATCTTCTTTCAAAGAACTCATTATGATAGTCACTTCTTCTAAAGAAAGACTGAGGCAGGTCCATCTGTAGAAATCCTTGAAAGAAGGTGTAATTTCTCTTGTCATTCCGTCTGGCCTTACATCGACTAGGTCTTCTTCTTCAACCTCTCTTTCCTCAGGCTATTCCTTTGGAGGCCATTCTTCAAGTACTACTGCTACTGGAGGTTGCTTTGGTTTGTCATACGACACTTGTTTTGTAGCTTCTCCAGAGCTTTCATGCCAACCTTCTTTCCAAGCCGCATCCCTGGCTGGCTCAGTTGGATATACCCACATGGTCTTTAGCTTCTCCCTCTAGGTGACCTTTTCATGCAGGGGAATATCCATGTGAAGCCTCCGAGGTACAACTTCTAAAGGCATCACTGGGTCGTTGAAGAACCGACGATCATAGATGACCTCCATAGCATACATACCTCGTAGTCCATGTAGGTCTTCATTGTCTAGATCTTCCAGTGGGATGACCTTGTTGATGACCTCCATCATTCGTAGCACTATCAAGGCACAATTCCCTGAACCAACCTCTTCTTGGGGGACTTTCTTATTAATGGAGAAGAGCTTCCAGGACCCCTGAAATTTGTTATCTGCATCCTTGATTTCTCATTGTAGATCCAATGGTATTTTTAAGGCATCTATGGTGTCTTTCCTTTTCTAGACTAGCGAAGTGCTGTCCAGCTCATCTATAAAACAATTGAGCATCGTCATTTTCCGCTCATATAGATCGACAACTATCAATGCCCAATGCTATACATTCCTTATGGGTAGCACATATCTTATTTCCTTTCATCAGACTACTTCCTTTAGTTCGGCTACATCTACTACCTTGTAGTATTTGTTGTAGAGTAGGCTAGCTAGATGTGGTCCCATTGAAGACTGGTTGCGGCTTGTCTGGGTGCAGAAATTCTTCCAGGAGGGTGGCGCAGAGTACCTTGAATAGCCTTTTATGTACTCTCGCCTTCTTCATGAATATCCCCTGGAAGTGGTCTCTGGACAGACGTCTACCCTTATTGTTATATAGTATGTCTGACCTGGGTAGATCATCATTGAGGACATCTGCCAAGATGTGGACGTCTCTGCATGTGATCCATGATACTATAGTCATGTCCATTTCTTTCATCTTACAAGGTAGAGGGGGAGTTTCTCCAAGTATTTCTATTCTAGCTGGCACACTCCACTCCCTGGTGGGCTCATTTGTAAAGAAGGTTTCTAGCCTGCCATCCTCATCGTCAGATGTTTCTTCCTGTGCCGAAGGTGCTGAAGTTTCATCTATGGTAGGCATGGCCTTGGCCACTTGTTCAACCACCTTGTGCGACGATTATGTAGTGACCACCTGTTCTGCTACTTTTGAGGAAGCTTTAGAAGCTACATTGTCTTTGACAATGCTCTCCTTAGAAGTTTTCCCTAGCTTTGCGGCTGCCATCATTTCTAGAGTTTCCTCCATCTTCCCATCATAGAGATAGTCACTATGATCATGATGTGATTGGAATAGGAGGAACTCACTGCTCTCTTCGAGGCTGGCCCCTAGCTCAGCTAAATTTCTATCGAGCTCTGCCGCTCCTATTGTGCTGAGTTCGGTGGCAACTTCTTCTCGGTGGGAGGTGGCACTCTATTCTTCTAGCATCATTGCATGCATAGGCAAGGTGAATTGTTGCTCTGCTAGTTTCCCACTGCCGTCAATAGCTTCATCCTGGCCTTCTTCAGGATTGCTATTGAGGTTGATCTCCCTCGAAAATGTTGTGTTTTTCTTCGTGTGTTTGTTGTTATGGGAGCTCGATTGCTATGGCGGCTCATTCTTCTTTGACTCAGCTTCCGGTGCCATTTTTATGTTGGAACTTCTTTCTTTTAGCATGCCTGCTCCAGTGCCGATCCCTCCCCCATTGTCAACATCATTGTTGTCGTGGCTGGAGGGGCTTGATGAGGAGTGAGCCGGGCTTGCTGAGTGCTTGGTCTTCTTTTTCTTCCGCCAATTCTCGAGTTCTTCACATTCCTTCTCAAGCTTTCGGTGGTCCTCTTATAAGCGTTGGTTATCTTCTTCAAGGTTAGCCATTGCCGCATCATAGCCGCGATGCATATTCTCATTGTCATCTCGTATGGCATGCCTCTCTTTCTGTAGGTCTTCCATCTCATTCTTTATGTTCTTTAACATTCCCATCATCATCCATTGGTTGCTTATAACTTTTTGGATGAAGTCAGGGAGTGCTCTTATCCTTTTGTCAAGAACCTATACCTGCATTGTTAGCATAGACAAAGAAGAAGAGATGGTTGTATTTATTGTGTTGGTTTGATGCATGTGTTCCCACATGGCATCAAACCTTATACCTAATGCACCTCTGAAGGAAGGTGCATGTTGTTTCTACTGGTGCAACTGATGCTCCATGCGCGTCATTAATGAGCTTGGCACCGTTGGTTGTGGGGGCAGTAGCGGTGGACCTTGTTCTTTTTCCTTTAGCTTGTCTTGTGGGTCCATTTCCGCTCCACTGATCTCTGTATCTGGTATGGCCTGAGAGCCTTGTCCTTCTGGCTCTGCCTCTGGTTCTTTATTAGGCTATAGGTCGACTTCTGCACCTCCCTCTTTCTCTACCTCTGTCTCCACAGTAGCCGCCTCTTTGTGTGGCTCAAGAGGTGTGGGTTATGCAATCCCCACTGGCTCTTCTGGAGGTGGAGCTATGGTGTGGGTTGTTATGCAACTGTTCGCCTTTCGGTTGGCGGGGCTGTTGCATCTGTTGTCTTCTTTTTCTACATCGCCAACTTCTTCCGCGGCTCTGTGCTCGTTTTCTCCTTTAAATTGTCTTGGGCACTACTTTCTCCTGCTGTAATTACTGGGTCAGTATTCATGCCAGCCTGCAGTGCCCCAGAGCACATCTTTTCGATGTCGTCATGGGTTGTCTGCAGCTTGTGGGCGTCATAGAATGCCATTTTAGGAAGGGGAAGGAGTCTTTTTGTCCCACTTTGCCTGAAGTACAACTTCTCCCCCTTCTCTGCTAGAATACCTGTACTGATAAGGGACTTTATGTCTATCCTTTGTTGTCCCTCCATTTCCTTATACTTGAGGACCTCTCCTGAGTCCATTAAGTATTCGGAAATTTTTGTTATCTAGCCACCCATACAGTATGCAGAGTTCCTCTTTGCTTCCCCACCTATTTCCATTGATAAATGCTCGATTAATATCTTCCCGACATTAAATAGCTTTCTATTTATCATCGACCAGATCAGGAATAGATCTCCCTTGCTAACTGTTCCCGTTTTTGACCTTGCATAAATGGTTTAGGCTGTAATTTTCTACATTGTGCGAATGAAGCACGAGGTGATCAGTGAGGCCTTGGAATTCTTTGAGTTTTTCTCCTCCTCTCTAGTCAGCTCTTCCCACAGCTGGTTGCTTTCATAGGTGACTGCTTTATTTTTGCTCGGGGCGGTGGAGCAGGCTTTGGCTTCTTATTATGTCTCTTTAAATATTTTGTTCAGCATCGCCTCCGTGATTATGTGAGACTCACCTCCAAGCCTTACTTGTAGTTGATAATCTCTGCCTCCCACCTTTCGTGTTTCACTACTATTGGTGACCTTCTTTAGCGAGATAGGAACTCCGCAGTCAGCCTTTTGTAGGTCTTCACCTCGGGTGTGCATAAGGTGCGTAAGTTTGCACCTTCTTGGAATTTCACTGCCCTGTCGTAGATTCCCATCTTTTTGAAATCTTCTACGTCCAGGTAACAGGTCGGGAAAAATTCCTTGTTCTGGTACATCCAGTCATAGGTGGACTGGTGTATGATGTTCTTTTGCATGAAAGGGGGTTCTCTGGATTGTGTAGATGTCTCCCCTGTGACTTCTTTGGATTTGCTTGTCTTTTTCTCCCTTGGCTTCTCAACACCCAATGGTTTTATCTTTTTGCTGCTTTGGGCCCCCTTTGGTCCACCCTTTCTCTTCTTCCCCTGTACTTGGCTCTCTGACTCCCCTGGTTCATACTCAGAGGTCTCTGTCTGCTCAGTTTGTTCTGTTTCGTGAGTAGAGTCCTCTGTTGTCATATTCCCTAATATTCTTTGATACTGTTCTAGCCTTAGTTGCACCTCAAATCGTTTGGCCTCTGGTAGAGAAGTATTCCTCTTTAATGCTAAACTGTTAAACCCTCCACTATCTTCTCCACCTCCTTTAGGGATGTTGCCTTCTTGAAGATGGGGTCACTATTCTCTGAAGAAGACTTTCTTCAAGGTTTTAATAATGGATTAGTTTATAATTGGTTTAACAGAGACAAACTTATTGCAATTATCTGGGGAAAGTATTCAATGAAGCAAAGTTTTAATTATTAAGTTCATGAATATATATAGGGGCCATGACCCGCGGTCTCGATAGTAACTTAGAGGACACCACGGTCGCGGTCCCTGAAGGAGGTCGCGATCACGATGTAATGAGAAGGGATCGCGGTCACAGTCTTCTTCCTTGCTTTGGGCAGGTCGTGGTTCAAGGGACTGCGACCTCAAGTTGCACTCTTCTACACCGCGACCCGCAGTGGGAACCTGAAGCTTGATCGAACACCGCGACCAGGTTAGGGTTGATGAGCATATTGCAGTCATAGTTGTAGAGGAGATGGATCGTGACACGTGGTCCTTCTTGATCCAACTGTTCCTCCTTCCTTCTTCGTCCGTTGATCTTCTCTTCACCTCGCTGGCATGGAGTTGTCCCATTATTCATGTTTTTAGGGTTTTGGTTTTGTTTGCAAATGCCACCACTAGGGAGGTTAGGGTAACTAGAAAGTCACGCACAACTGTCGGCGGCACGAACGATAGCCGTCGATAGACGAATCGGGAAAATTAGTTCAGACAAGGGATTAAATCGACGGCGACATGGCGATGGGTAAAATCAAAGAATCGGTGATTATAAGTGCAAAATGGGGGTTTTCCTATTACCTTGTTCATTGGTCGCGATGGCAAAATCGAAGAAGGCAGGCACGGCGATCAGCTTTGCTATGGCAGCGGGTCATCAGTCGTGGCAGAATGGAGAATCAGGGTTTATCTTAGACTCGGGAAAGCTAGAAGCAAAAAGAGTTTGAGAGACAAGGGTTTAAGGATATATATATACTAGAGTGACCGCAACCTAACGATTGAAGGGAATGACCGCGATCACAATGTACTCGAAGTACGACTGTGGTCACAGTCTCTTCTGTTCCAAGGGTGACCACGGGTCACGGTCTAGGCGTCTAGTTACGGGCACCGTGGGTCATGGTCTTGCGCGGTGCAAGGCTATACTACGACCGCGGTCCAGATTGTGATCAGATCAAAACAAAGCTCATTTCTTTAGTTAATCATCAATTACTCAAAAGAAAATAGATATGTACATCATTTAAAAGTGTAGAAAACTAATCAAACAAAAAGGGAAGAGAAAACAAAGCTTTAAGGAAATAGCAAAAACTTGGGTTGCCTCCCAAGAAGCACTTGCTTTAAAGTGTCTAGCTAGACTTCATAATTCTACAGTTCTTTGGTCCCGCAGCTGGATGTGACAATTCTTCATTCCTTTTCTCAGGTGGCTGATCTAGTTCCCCCAAATTGATCTCAGATCTTCGTATGAAAGCCTTATATTCGTAAAATCTTTTTACCCTATGGCCTGAGATCCCAATCCTTATTCCCCTTAAGCCCTTATGTCATTATCTTCACCGATGTGTTCTACCCTTGAGGTTTGTACGGCGTCGTGCCTATTGGTGTCTTATAAGTTGTCCTATAGGCCCAATCATGGACCAGTCCTTCTGAGTGCGACTGACCATTTTATCCAGAATCTATTTAATCTATCGGTTGGATACCTCTACTTGTCCTGAGGTTTGAGGGTGATAGGGTGTAGCAACTTTGTGCTTTACCCCGTACTTCTTTAATAGCACCTCAAATTGTTTTTCTCCAAAATGTGATCCCCCATCTCTTATGATAGTGCGAGGCACCCCGAAGCGTGGAAAAATGGTTTTCTCAAATAACTTGGTCACATATTTAGAATCGCAAGTTTGGGTTGCTACCGCCTCTACCCACTTCGACACGTAGTCAACATCTACTAGAATGTACTGATATCCTTTTAATGATGGGAAAGAACCCATGTAGTCTATTCCCCAAACATCAAAGATTTCTACTTCCACCCAGTCGGCCATAGGCATCTCACTTCTCTTACTGATATTTCCAGTTAGTTGGCATTACTTGCAAGCTTTGATAAAGGATGTCGCATCCTTGAATAGGGTGAGCCAGTAAAACCCATATTGGAGCACTTTTGTGGCCGTCCTTTCTCCACTATGATGTCCTCCATATGGCGAAGAATGACATTCCCTTAGGATTGACGAGACTTCTTCCTCTGGTATACACCTTCGATGCAAATTGTCAGAACACCTCTTAAACAATAGTGGGTTGTCCCAGTAATAGTTCTTAACATCACAGAAAAGCTTCTTCTTTTGGTTGTATGTTATGTCCGGCGGCAGCTGGCCACAAGCCAGATAGTTACAGATGTCCGCAAACCACAGTAAACTCTACTCATTAGACTGAACCATCAATAGGGATTCATCAACATAATTGTCATTCACTGGTAACTGACCCTTTTCATCAAAAACTATTCTAGACAAGTGGTCTGCGACCACATTTTCTTTTCCTTTCTTATGAACAATTTCATGATCAAATTCTTGCAACAATAGGGCCCACCTTAGCAGTCTTGGCTTAGTGTCTTTCTTTTGCATGAGATAGCGTATAGCACCATGGTTTGTATAAACCTTAACCTTGGCTCCTATAAGGTATGATAAAAATTTATCAAATGTGAAAACAATTGCTAACATCTCCTTCTCAGTGGTGGTGTAGCTCACTTGGGCTTCGTCCAACGTACAGCTGGCGTAACATATGACATGGTGCTTTCGGTCTTTCTTTTGCCCTAGGACTGCACCTATGGCGTAGTCACTTGTGTCGCACATTATTTCAAAAGGTAGATCCCAGTCTGGAGCTTGCAAGATTGGTGTAGAGGTTAAAGCATCCTTCAGGTTCTCAAAAGTTTTTGAACATTCGTCATCGAATTCGAACACTGCATCTTTGATCAGCAAATTTGAGAGGGGCTTCGATATCTTCGATAAGTCCTTGATAAACCTCATGTAATATCCAACATGACCCAGGAAACTTCTTACTCCAGTCACAGATTTTGGTGGTGGGAATTTGGAGATGGCTTTGATCTTGCTCAGATCCACCTTGATGCCTTTCTTGGAGACTTTGTATCCTAGGACAATGCCATTCTGAACCATAAAGTGACATTTTTTCTAGTTCAGGACCAGATGTTTTGCTTCGCATCTTTTTAGAGCTAGGGATAAATTTCTTAGGCATCGAACTCTGTCCCATATACAGAGAAGTCATCCATAAACACTTCAACTATGTCTTCTAAGAAGTCTGAGAACATGGAAATCATGCAACACTGGAAAGTTTCAGGGACATTGCATAGGCTGAAAAGCATTCTCCTGAAGGCGTATGTGCCATAGATGCATGAAAACGTCATCTTCTCCTGATCGTCTAGGTGTATCAGGACTTGATAGAATCCAAAATATCCATCTAAGAAGTAGAAGTAATCGTGGTGGGAAAGTCTTTCTAGGACTTGATCAATAAACGACAAGGGAAAATGGTCTTTCTTTGTGGATGAATTTAGCTTTCTATAATCAATACACATTCTCCAGCCTGTGACAGTTCTAGTGGCGACTTCGTCACCATTATCTCCCTTAACCACTGTCATCCCACCCTTCTTAGGTACTACATGAATGGGGCTCACCCAGTTGCTGTCGCTTATTGGGTATATGATCCCTACATCCTGTAGCTTCAATATCTCCTTCTTGACTACTTCCTTCAAGATTTGGTTCAATTTCCTTTGAGGTTGCACCAACGGTCTTGCCGATTCTTCTAAGTTTATCCTGTGCATGCACAGAGCTGGGTTCAGTCCCTTGATATCCTCAACTGAATATCCAATATCTCTTTTATGCTCCCTCAACTCTTCTAAGAGTCTTTCCCGCTATTTTTCTGTGAGGTTAGCATTGTTGATGATGAGACTCCTTCTTTCCTCATCCAGGAACTCATACTTCAGCCCTTCTGGTAGTGGCTTTAGTTCCGGCTTTGGATTTGGAGCTTCCAACTCTTCGTTTGACTGTTCTAAAGAAGCGTACTTCACTGTCTCTATCACTTCTTCATCATTACTGAGAATTTCTTCACCTTGGTCAAGATAATCTAGTATCTCAACCACTTTGGGGTCTTCCATCAAAGGATTCAGGTTGTTTAAGGCCCTCATAAGTGGGTCCATAATGGCTTTCTCTTCTTAAATATCTTCACAATAGTGGTTATAGTTGTCAATGAAGTAGACTGACTCTGAAAGAAATGGTCCCTTCATGGCATCCTTCACTTTGAAGTTGATGTGGTCACTTCCAACTCAAAGGGTTATGACGTGTTCAACGACATCTATTAGGCCTCTTCCAGTAGCTAGAAAAGGTTGTCCAAATATTATCAGACACTTCGGGTCCTCCACAATATCTATCACAACAATATCACATGGTATGAAGAACAGTCCCGCACAGATCGGGATGTCTTCCACTATACCCATAGGTCTTTTAAAAGTGTGATCAACTAGTTCAATCCGCATACTTGTCTTTACCATATCGGTCAATCCCAATCTTTGTGCTAAACTCAGGGGCATCATGCTTATGCTGGCTCTCAAATCTACCAATCCCTTCCTTTTGATGTTGTCTCCAACATAAAAGGGAATGTTAAAAGCCCCTGAGTCTTTCTTCTTGGTAGGCAGTTCAGCCTGAACAAAATCACTGGACATGTTTTCCAGGTGTATCGTTTTGACGTGGTTTCCTCTCCTTCTCTTCGTGATAAGGCCTTGAAAAACTTAGCCTATGTTGGCATCTCCTCCAAAGCATCTAGAAACGGGACATCTATATGCTATTTCTTTACTGCCTTCATGAACTTTTCATATCTTTTCTTTAGGTGGGCCTTGATAAGCTTGTATGGAAATGGGATTCTTGGTGCATATGGGCTTTTCTTCATAAAGATTTCTTCAATGGGATCAGGATCCCTAGCTTCTCCACTTTTCTCATGGATTTCTTCAGCAGGCCTCTCCCTGTCAGCAGACTTCTCGGAAGAAACTTCCTTCCCCTATTGTGGTTCCTCAACTTTTTCTTCCTCTTTGTCGTTTCCTGTTCTAGAGTTGATCAACATCCTCCCTGATCGGAGGGTATCCATTTTTGCACTCTCCGTATTTTACGGAATTTTTCTTGAGGGATTCTTTGCTAGCTCAACTAACTACACGAGCTATTGGTTGGTTTGGCATTGATGTGTCTGCATATCTGCCATCTGGACTTGCATAGTTGTTAGGATGCCAGAATTTGCAAGGGCACTTTGTGCCAGTTGATCATTTAAAGTAGTTTGCCTCTTAGCAAAATCAAACAATTGAGTCACTAAGTCTGGCTGGCTATTATCTTTTCCTTGCCCCTATCCTTGACCTTGACCTTGACTTGTCCGTTGGCTTGGTCCTGCCCCTTGGCGAGTCTAGTTCCTACCTTGTGCTGAGTAGTTATTCTTGTTTGTTTGATAATTGGTTGTTCGAGTATACAACACTTGTCCCCCCCTCTTTTCAAATCCTGGCGGTGACTTTTGTGAATTTCCTAGCTGGTGCAAATTCTCAGCCGCATCCTTGTTCCCATAGCTGAAACCAGGGTGATCTGGCCTCTTGAAGTTGGCATAGGAAACATTCTGTGTAGTCTCCTCTTCACTTTAACTCTCTTCACTCTCTTCAGGTCTTGTGTAGATATCGTTATCGACTCCATGTCTTCCTTCACAGCAGGTGACACACTTCATCACCGTCTCGGTGTGCTTCTTTCCCTTGCCCCCAATATCCTTCAGTTGTTTGACGTCAATTGCTATTTTCTAAATTTGGGCTGTTATAGTTTCCAAAGCCTTGGCTTCCTTGGATGGTCCTTCAGATCCAATCTTCTTTGATGGACCTCTATCATTCTTTTCATAGTCTACTCCTGCTTGGAGCGCAGCCATGTTTTCTATAATCTTCATAGTCTTGCTTGGCTTTTCCCCCAAGAAGTCACTACCTGCGGAAACATTCAGAGAAGTCCTCTCTGTATGTGTCATCCCATTATAGAAGGTGGTCACCAGGAACCCCTTACGGTAGTTATGATGTAGGCAATCCCTAAGATACTCTTGGTAATGCTCCCATGCCTCGTGCAAGTTTTCTCCTGGCTTTTGTGCAAAAGATGTAATCTTCTGCATGCTACAGATTGTTTTCTTAGTAGGATAAAACTTAGTGACAAAGGCATTCGCCTGGGGTCTCCACCTATCTATTGACTGGTGGGGGAGATTTAGATACCAAGAGAGAGCCTTGTCTTCTAAAGAGAAATTGAAACCTTTATAGTAAATCACTTCTTGTGGGACACCCCTCATCTTAATGGTATCACAAATGTTCTTGAAAGCATCGAGAAGGTGGTATGTGTTCTCTCTTGAGTTCCCTTAGAAAGGCTTGTTCTGGATCATAGATATGATAGCTGGCTTTAGCTTGAAGTTTGCTGCGTTGAAGGTGGGTACAACAATCGGACATCTCGTCTCGTTGTCCCTTGTTGCTGCCAACTCACGAAGGGTCTTCCCTTTCTCGTCGTCCTCGCTATCGCTATCCCTACGGTTGCGATCTCTCTCAACTTTATGCTCATGGTGGTTATGGTTTCTTCTATGCCTGCGGTGATGACGACGTTCCTCATAGTGATGGTCATCCTCACAACGATCATATTTGTGTCACACTTCTTGCTCTTCCTCTCATTCTTCATATTGGCAACCGTCATTGTAACGGCCGTCTCTGTCTTCATCCGTGCCCAGTGGCAGTGGATGGGATGGGATCCTTGCATTCCGCTCATCTCTCGAGGGGTCCACGCAAGGTGGCATGGTGAAGGGAGTAAAGCCAAACTAGTTGCATTCTCTTGGGTGCCTGAATAGACCGTACAGTCAAGTTAGCAAATTGGACGTGTTTAAAACGAACTATTTTACGCAAACTCTGGGTAGCAACTTAAAGTAACAGTGCTGGCAAGTTTATTGCTAAGCTTGAGGCACGAGAGTATAGTAAACGGCCTCGAGTTCTTAACAGTGCCATTTTGCCTTGTCCCCGACAATGGCACCAAAAAGTTGACCGACCTAAATCGCACGCCCAAAAGGAGTGGATTTAGAGTAGTCAGACTTTTAAAGAGATAACCCGACTCTCAGGCCCCACAATGATAAACGGGGTCTGATGTAGCGATCAGGGTCAAACATAGGGACAAGGTTGGCAGTGTTAAGCACACAAAATCTAACACTTGTATACTCCATCCAAAAAGGGTATATAAAAGGTGTTCCCTAAGGAACGATAACACACAAACTAAAGCAGGTCAAGAAAAACAAGAATAAGAAGAACAAAAGAAACAAGATGAAACCAGTATATGGGAGGAAACCTGAGCTGGGGTTCACCTACTAAAGCATCTCACAAACATGCAACATCGTCTCTCTCTCTCTCTCGCATACTCCTATCAAGATTACAAGCAACCATCAAAAGCACCTATTCCACTCTCTCTCAAGATGAGGAAAGATATAAGTCTAAGGATAGACTCTCTCTCGAGATGACTACACACAAAACTCATTGCATAACATATGGTTTTAAAGCTTTAGCATTCCAACACTCTCGTGCATTCATACTACTCCATAACACATGGTAAAAGTGATATTACTCTCTTGAGATATCAACAATCAAACATCACAAGATGGTATCTAAGCATACAAGTGAAACATTAAAGCATGTGCATGGAGATAATCTTGATAATAATATATATATATATATATATATATATATATATATATATATTCAACAGAAAGAGACAATATACATGCTGGGAGAGCCTTAGTGGCTACCCCCAACCTAAGTTAAGGTGTTTAGCCACTCATGCTTGCGGACAACATAACGACGTTATAGAAAGATGGATACATGAAGTCCCACGAAGAGAGGAAGAAAGTACAGTGAGATGGAGTGATAGATCTAGAGAGAAGAGATGTGATATGACACAATACTTCTTCAGATCTGGATCTAACATGTTAGGGGTGTGGATGATCTTCTTCTCCTGGAGAAGGGGCCTGCAGTCTTCTCTCTCCTCAGCTTCCGCCTTTGGAGATCCAAGACTGGTGGATGAGATGGTATGGAATGAATCTGGAATGCAGCAACACTTCTTGGTCCTCGAGATCCGATCTATGATATGATCCTTTGACAAGACATGCAGGTGTGCTATTAATAGGCACATTCCACCAACTTAATCCTAGACCACGGTCGAGGTCTTAGTTGGGTGAGGGTGAGACTGCGGTCACGGTCTGCTCTTTATTCCATCCTTCATCACGGTTGAACTTAGTCGTGGTTTGGTGATGACCGCGATCGAGGTCTGCTTGGGCGTTGCATCTGGGTGGTCAAGGTCGAGGTCTTCTCATTCGGTCATGGTTTGCAAGAATTCATCAGCAACTACGGTCTCCAAACTGGTCGTGGTCCTTCTTGATCGCGGTCTGTGTTCACACCGCGACCCTGGTCTGACTTGGGACCCATGTTCTGATTGCGACCATTATCGATGTCACAGTTGAGCTGTGATCGTGGCTTTGTTATGACTGCAGTCCATCTTTGATGTCTGATGACCTCGATCTCAAGAGAGCTCTGAAACTGCGATCACAATTGAGGTATAAGTGGGCCGCAGTCACGGTCCTTGACCGCAACCTGGGTTGTGAATGTACCTGAAACCATGTAAGTGAGGCATTAGTAAAAAAGGTAGTAAAATTATGTGACAATCTAACAAAAGATATAATAAAAGTGGTGTAAAATATATACAAAAAGTAAGTAAAATAGAGTGTTATCAGCTGATGTGTAACCCTAATGTACCATATCTTATTACACCTAACCCTAATGCAATTAAGTGATGATTGTTGATCATACTTAGCTTCCTTGTGTGATTGGTATGATGATGGAGTGCTCTCTCAATTTTATTGTAGCCCAAATATGCTACTATATGCACATCATAAGCTTCTTAGTGCAATGCTATGCTAAAACTGTGTGCCACATGTATGATGACAATTTGTTGATCCTTATTGTGAGGAATGAAAGGATAATGATGATCATGCAGGAAATGATGTGATGATCTTAATTACCTTTGGGCATGCTTTGAGTCAGTCTTGTGATGGTGTGATGACATGCATAGTCTCATGAATGACAATGAAATAGTACCATGTGGTATTGTGATTAGGAATATGTCTCATGTGTTTTATATCTTATGAAGTTGCTATGAATCAATGCTTGCTATAAATGAATTAGGGTTTGTATGTCCACTTGTTTGATGCAACCTTAATTCACCCAATTGGCATTAACTAATCAAGCGAAACCCTAATCATGCAGCGCCCTGAGTTATAGAACATATAGTGTCATGACTTGTTGAATGGGAAACAATTATTCGTAAGGGAAACTTGGAGTGCATATTGTTGAGTATGTAGGGTGCATGGAGAGTACATCCTTGTCATCCAAATTGTAAGGTTATGGAGGATGGTTGTGGTCATGTCTTGGTTTGAGAAATAGTTGATACTTGTGCAGATGTGATTGAGGACAGTTGTGGTTGTACCTTGTATGATAGGGTGGTATATACTCTAGTTCCGGGCACTATGAACTTTATACCAATGATGAATCAGTGTTTAGCAACTTGACTATTACAACCCCAAATTTTGGGTTCATTTGGTGAGAAATGTGATTTCTCATAATAAAGATAAATGAACAAATAATGATGTCTTTTGATTGAATGCATGAATAGCCTTGATGATTGTGTTGTGGGCTTTATTGGCTAATGGGCCCAATAACAAGGAAATTCAATTAATTAATGAATAATTGAGAATAGAGGAAAGAAAAGTGTGGAAACCTCTAGAAGACAAATCCAAAGAGGGATTTTGTGCCTCTTGGGTTCCAAGGAGTCCAAAGTTGCAAAAATAAAGCAACAAGGAAAGAAAAGATCAATTAAGCATTTCTTTATTAAGAAAGAAATTGAAAACAATGATAAATGTGGGAAATAAGTGGAAAGAGGAATAATTGGGTTATCCTTGGTGGAATTTCGTATCCCAATGATTCCTAATGTCAAAAGGAATTCCAATAAGGAAAATAAAAAGAGAGGTAAAGAGAGATCCTCGAAAAGAGATATTTTAAATAAGTAGAATATTTGAAATAAAGAAGACAATGCAAGAAATAAAGAGAGAAGTGAGGGTTTGGTCAAGATGAGTAATAATTCGAACCCCACTTTCTTCCTTGGATTACAAGGAATAGAAATAATTGGAAATAAGAAAATAAGAAAGAGAAAAGATGGGAAATATAAGCCTAATTGAGTAATATCTTGCACCTAAATAAAAGGCACATTTTCTTTTAGATAATGAGCCCAATTTTTGCAGAGAGATATATTATATCTTTACTAAGTTTCCCTAAAAATTTGGGATTATTTAGACACTCGGTTTGGGAGATATGGATTTTACAAAAATTCATAAAGTGTAGAGGAAAGTATTATTGTCACGATTTTATTTCCTATTAAATCTATAACTAATATAAACGCGTGACACCACAACCATTGGATTCAGATCCAACAGAGGTTGTGTTGTCACCTTCCTCATACGGAATAGGAAAGGGGAGCAGTACGATCAGTTTTTCCAAATCAAATTTCTCGCAAGACGATGGATGAAAAGATTTAGAACTTGGATCAATGACTTCGGGAGCAAGGAACACACCCACCTATCCTAGGTTTTACCTAGTTTGGGAATCTATAGAAGATATGCCCAATTAAAAGCTCCTAGCCAGCTACATGTTGACCCCGAGGGCTATATATATATATATATGGCCAATCCATTCAGTTCAAGTAACGTTTTGGTCGTAAGGCTCTGCCAAACCGATGGCTTCAAAACCCGACTTCAATTCCACGCTCTAGCCCTGTTCTTCTCCTCCATCTTCATGGTTTCCGTAGGAGGGAACTCCTTAGTCGGCTTCCCTGTGTACGCGTCCTTGGCAGCAATAGAACGTGCCAACAGGTTCGACGGTGAGTTACGGAGCTAGGAGCTCCCTTTTCGGCCGCGGAGGAAGCCTGAAGCCCGGAGTCAACCTCCTCGTTGACTCGGCCAAGATGCAGGCTCGTGAACCAGGCGTGTGAGGAAGAAGAAAGATAGGAGGAAAGACCCACCTACCCCTAACTCCAGTAAAGGTGAAGAAGGGCAGAAGCATCCTTTTGACGTCGTTTGGGCCAACCTGCGTGAAAAAAAAAAGAAAAGGGCCGATTGGGCTGTTGTGGCACGTTTCTATTGGTGTCCAGGTATTTAACCATGCAAAATTCATATATATATTGGTAGACCTAATGAAGATAAATTATATATGAATCTTTTAAAAAAAACATGAAGAATACAATAAAAATGTAATTGATGCTTAATTTTTCTTGAAATTTCAAAAGTACACCAAATTATCACCTTTGATGTATTAAATTGTGGTAAAACCCTAATGTTGAT
This sequence comes from Alisma plantago-aquatica, assembly GCA_963693085.1. NCBI lineage: Eukaryota > Viridiplantae > Streptophyta > Magnoliopsida > Alismatales > Alismataceae > Alisma > Alisma plantago-aquatica. The sequence continues at coordinate 114,047,670 of OY856415.1, read as the reverse complement.
ATGGAACTCAGATTTAATGATTCTTTTGGGTTAATTTGGTTTGGAACCCTAATTTTGAGAAATATTAACCTATTAAGAATGAAAGGGAGAGTTATTTTTGGAAAAAGGTAGTTTCATGCTTGTTTTAGGGTTTTATGCTGCTTAGAAGCCCTAATTTGGGAAAATAGGGGTTTTAATGGGTTAAATATGAAAATATAATTATAGAACTGAGTTTTCATGGTTCTAATCTATTTCGAGTATTAAAGTTCCTAATTGTGGTTAAATAACCTTAATATATATATTAGGGTTTTTGAATGAATAAAGGTAGAATTAATGTCAAATATATTTCATATGACTATTAGAGCATAATGAACTATGAATTGATGATAAACGAGCATAATGACTTTGTCATAGATTAAAAAGGATAAAAATGGTAGCTTTAATGTAAAAGAGGCTTAATGGACTTAATTGATGGTTAATTGTGCATTAATCTAGAATTAAGGTTATGTGTTTGGAAAATGTAACCTTAATAACTTTTGTGAAGGATAGATGAGAAAATTAGAGTTTAAAAAGAGTAAAGGGAAGTAAAACCCTAATTGCAAAGTAAACCCTAAAAATAGGAAGAAACCCTAATTAGGAATAGAAACCATAAGTAGCAAGATGGTTTGGATAGATTTTGATAAAAAGGAATTGAATGTGATTTCAGGATTCTTGTACTTGCTTGATTGGATGTCTTGATTGATTAGACTACTCTATCCCAAATCTGCATGTACAGGTATGTGGTTAATTATGATCAATCACATTAGTTTCCCGAGGGTTTTCTGAATGTTTCCTCGCATTGAATGCAATCTAAACTGTTTGGATGTTCATACTGCAATTATAAAGTCACTATGGCTATCACAGTTATATATACATGTGAATTCTCGCACCTACATGCCACCCTGATGGAAGATGCCATAAAGGTCAGGCCCAGGAGGGTAGACCAATGGGCACCATGAGAGGTGACCCCAGACACCAAGCTCGGGAATGAGAAGGTGGTCTATGAAGCATGACTATGGAGCACCATGAGAGGTGACTCCCATGCACCAAGCTCGGGATTGAGAAGGTGGCCTTAAGTCAATGGCAAAAGAGAAACCCTAGAGGGGTTTGCCAGGGTTAGGGCAAAAGCGGTGGAGAATGACACATTGAAAATGTAAATTGTCTTGTTAAATATCTTGATTGTGATATTTAAATTGTTATCCATATTTGTGAGATTTTGGTTGCCTCCACATACCGGCATATTTCGATATGCTGACCGACGTTTTGTTTGTCGGCATTTTAGGTGTAACCCTGAAAAGCACAAACAGTAAAGTGACACAACGTGAAACTGAGAAATAAAGTGCAAGGAGGATTAGATAGAGTAATTCAAGCTGTGGATAGATAGTTTTCCAAAGTTTTATAAAGGTAAGCAAAGTTTTAATTTTCTACCAGATTTCAGTTTAGTTAGTAGAATTTCATAATTATTATTGATTATTTGTCGAACCTTTGACCCGGGTTATTGGTTAACAGCTCTGACCTTTCGGTCTCCCTTAATTGGGGGTTATCGAGAGGCGGGGTCATTACATTTGGTATCAGAGCGAAGGTTCCTCATTTAATCTTTAATAATTAGTAAATTTTACAAACTCCGTAGAACCCAAGGGAGTTATTAGAGGATTGTCTGAAGGACTGAGGTGTCTAGAAAAGGATCACGTCCGGGGGCTGGCAAGATTTTCCTCCGCACCACTAGTCAGAATATGAGGACTCCCAGATTAGTGTGACTGCCTGGCCGAAGTCTCAGGATTTGACTCAAAATAAGATACCTTTAGGAGTCTCTCATCTTGTTCATCCCTTCTCAACTCAAATTCTATTAAGTGCCTTAAGGATTAGGGTTTTCTCTGTTCTCCTCACCCTCTTGAGGTATGGGTAAGGTTAATAAGGTCTAAGGAATCCTCCATCAAATTAATGAAAGGCATGTAAATAAGATGTCATGGACATAAGCTTAATAGGTTAAGTGCCAACTAAAGAATAGATACATGCTTAGGTTGTATGACATGAGTTGTCATCACCCTCAGGAGAGACCTGAGGATAGACCTCTTTGTTAGGAGGATGAGTAGAGAGAGTTAGTCTTAAAAGTAGAGACCTCGCACATCCTCTGAGGATGATGTTAACCCTAACCCTAAGTGAAGGTACGAGAGAGAGAGATGACATGATGAGTTAGATGTCATGGTTGCCTGAGTATTTGGATGGACACACCTTAGGATGCCATACGAGCCATGAGAGGTTAGATGTCCTAGTACCTTTGACGACCCAACCCTAGAAAGGGTCGTGCATGTTAGAGTGAAGGATAGCTCCTTCGTTGATGAGGTTAGTGAAGAACCTATAGAAACCCTATGGGCTTATGCAAGTAAGGGATAGCATGCACCCAGAGTACGGTAGTGGTACGGTAGTAGGTTGAAACCCTGGCCAGAAGGGCACGATGGATGGCTTATGAGATAAGCATAAAGAGATATGGATAATCATGAGAAAACATAAGTTTGAGCTTAGGCTTCACCTACGTAGAGGTATGCATGTGAGCTTGATCCTTCATGGAGAGATGACCTCTAGTAGTATGATTTGATGTGGAGTTAGCTTTAGAAAGAAGGAACCAAGCAAGAAGGTTAGAAACCTAAAACCCCGAGATGTGAGGAACAATGGGGAGACGAGAATGATGTGACCTAAGTGGATGATAGTGGTTGCCTCATGTATGATCCCTAGGGGCTGATGATATCTTGGTTACCTTTAAAGGAATGCCTGTGGTATAGGTGTTTACCTTCTGAGATAGGAAGAAGAGTTCCTTAGACCTGGAGGGGTTTGGTAATAGGTTGTGATGCCTTGTACCTTGTTGGTTGTCCTTGAGGAGGACTCGACCCTGATGTGTTGCTCGTGTTGAAGGATGATAGGGAGTGCATGTAATGCCTTATACTTGCTTGATTTGTGGTTAAGAGTTTGAGCATGCAGTTGGACACCCAAAGGGTGAACCTAGGGTTCCTAGGCCTAAGAGGGGAAGCAGTGTACCCAATGCTCATGATGAGATTTGAGTCTCTATAGTTTCGAGCATGGTACTCCTCATGCGTAGAGGTAAAGCAAACCCCTTAAGTTAAGGGTATGTTTGATGAACCCCTCACGACTAAGTTGATCTAATGTTGAGGAAAGAGAACAAGTATGACCTATCATGGTTTAATAGGTGGTCTGCTTGTGCCCTAGTAGCTGCTGGGTTAGGCATGTTCATGTGGACACATACCCTAAACATAAGGACGTTTGTGACCGCTGTTATCAAGGTGTAGTTTCCTCCCATCCTAGGAGAGGGACCCTTTTGTAGGGTGTATACCAGTTTTGTTGATTTTGAGGTAACCTAAAGAGGTTTCATATGATCTTGAGAATCTAAGTGATTATTACATGGTACGAGAATGAACATGTAGACCCATAGATAACCATCTTGATGTGCATGTGGGTGTGATACCATGGAGGTAACCAGTATGGGGCCTGACCAAGGTAGGTAGGTTGCAATGACCCCTGTGAAGGGATGAAAGACAACCCATGAATGCAGAGAGAGATGATGAAGGCTTGGGTAAGGTTCTAAGTTGAACATGTACTATGTTAGAATCCTAAGTCTATCCAAGGGTCAGGTAAGGATAAGACCGATGGAAGTAGGGGTTGCTTAATTCCCTTGTTGCACATGACCATAGGGTCGGGAGGTAACAACTATCATTGTCTGAGGGCCATGGGTTAGGAGATTGATCACCTTCATGAACTCATGGGACCCAAAGGGCAGATGAGTAGGGCACTCTCTGGATGCATAAGGGAAAAGGGATGACCCCCAAAAGTGCCGACACCCTATAGACCTAGAGGAGATGACCAAGGATTGTGTGTAAACCCCAGTAGGCTCGAGACTAGTTCTCCATGAAGTAACCTTGATATCGAGATGATTGTGATGTAGAGATGTGGGTGGCACGTTTCAACCTAGATTTGAAGGTGTACTGGCAAGGTGGGATGTGCCATCTCTACTCTTGGAACAGGAAGAACTTTGTGTTTGGACGACCTCCAAATGCTTATTTCCTCTTGTTATGGGAGGGAGAGATGGGACAGTACGCATGCCATACGCCAAGGATAAAAGATGATGTGAGTTGGAACATTGCTAGGAGGTATGGGGACAGAGATGATAACATACCTTGGTGAAGTGAATGATACATGGATGGTTTGCAAGCAATAAAAGGAATAAGGTAGTAATCTTATACGGACGTTTTCTTTAGCATGAGCTATGTGGAATTTGCAAGTGATGCAAGGTAGAGTTTGATAACCAAGAAGATGAGCTCAAAGTGTGCTCAATGAAGATAGACTTAGAGTGCGAGTTTGAGATGACAAGTGAAATACATGGAAGTGTATGTCTTCAATGTTACCTAAGGATGTGAAGTGGTAATGGATGCTTTGGTTGAGATATAGCTGCCTCGTTTGGCTAAAGACTAGAAGAGGTTGTTAGGCTATCCCTAAGTCTAGACAGGAGATGTGTATGGCTAACACTCAGATGTAACGAAATATGTTGAACAAGTTAATGGTTGTTTGGTTAGCCAACATGGGCTTTGATGCAATGAAAGGATGGTGGTAGAACCTCAGATACACTTCTTTGGATAAGAAGGTAATAAAACCATTTTGAGAGTGGTTTAGGGTTTTTGAGGAATCAATCTTGAGGAATCATGACATACATGAGATCATGGTTTTAAGATCACCAAACACCGTGATACTACAAAGATAGTAAGTGATAGTAGCACTTTGGTTGCTTGATGTGAAGTTGCATGTAGCATGTGGTCATGCAAGCCAAGAGTGAAGAACGAACACCAGTAACCCAGTGCTTTGACTTAGAGGTTAAAGAATCCCCGAGAGGGAATGGGAATTCATCACTACAGATGTGGTGGTAAGTCTTCCCTAGACCAAAGAAGGTCAAGATGCAATATGGGTTATGGTAGATCGCCTTACCTAGATTACATGTGATAGAAAGAATGTTGTCAAGGGACAAATTCGGTTTAACTACTTAAGAGAGAAAGATGGTTCAACTACACCATGATGCAAGTTCAAAAGTTCTTGAGTATGACCTAAAGGTTCACTTCCATGAGGTGGAAGTAGATACATGAAGAGCTCGATGATAGTATAGTTTATCACCCCTAACTAATGGTTAGTATGATCCAGACTAGAGGGTCTGATGAGAGCAAGTGTGCTTGTTCAAGGTGATACAAAGAGACAGTTCTTAAGATGTGATGTTAACCACCATAGCCTTTATCGGGATGCAAGAAGTTCTATAGGGAGGTTGTGTCGGTCACCACTTCATTAAGATGATGTTGGTGAAGGAGGCCTCGCAAAGGTCAGAAAAGAACCACAATGTGTGTAGATGAAGTCTCTTTGATCATGCAATGGCTGAGAGAGCCCAGTGGTGACATGAGTCACGAGCTGATGCAAAGCAGACTGACATGCAGTTCACTGTGGGAGAATATAATGTGAAAATCCGACCCCTCTGAGCTACAATTGAGAAAGCTGAGTGCCTGATAAATGGGTCCATTTTAGATGGATTGGTGGAGAAGGTTGTGTTTAGCCTTACCCCTCAGGATAACATGATGCATAATGTGTTCCATGAGTCCGATCTAGAGCACTATGTGAGGTACCCAAGCCATGTGTTGAGCCCTGAACCTATTCAGCTTTTGAGAGGCTGAAATGTCCTAAGTCACCTATGAGGGTATGATATACCAAGGTAAGAAAGAACTTGGATGGAAGAATATGAGATTATGAAGGTTCTTGGGAAGCACCATGGAAAGGGTAAAGCCACATGGGAGCCCTGATGGACGTATGAAAGGCTTATTCTGTTTGTTTGCTTGCTTGATGGAATTTTGAGGACAAAATTCTTATAAGAGGGGAAGGGTGTTACAACCCCAAATTTTGGGTTCATTTGGTGAGAAATGTGATTTCTCATAATAAAGATAAATGAACAAATAATGATGTCTTTTGATTGAATGCATGAATAGCCTTGATGATTGTGTTGTGGGCTTTATTGGCTATTGGGCCCAATAACAAGGAAATTCAATTAATTAATGAATAATTGAGAATAGAGGAAAGAAAAGTGTGGAAACCTCTAGAAGGCAAATCCAAAGAGGGATTTAGTTCCTCTTGGGTTCCTTGGGTTCCAAGGAGTCCAAAGTTGCAAAAATAAAGCAACAAGGAAAGAAAAGATCAATTAAGCATTTCTTTATTAAGAAAGAAATTGAAAACAATGATAAATGTGGGAAATAAGTGGAAAGAGGAATAATTGGGTTATCCTTGGTGGAATTTCGTATCCCAAGGATTCCTAATGTCAAAAGGAATTCCAATAAGGAAAATAAAAAGAGAGATAAAGAGAGATCCTCAAAAAGAGATATTTTAAATAAGTAGAATATTTGAAATAAAGAAGATAATGCAAGAAATAAAGAGAGAAGTGAGGGTTTGGTCAAGATGAGTAATAATTCGAACCCCACTTGCTTCCTTGGATTACAAGGAATAGAAATAATGGGAAATAAGAAAATAAGAAAGAGAAAAGATGAAAAAAATAAGCCTAATTGAGTAATATCTTGCACCTAAATAAAAGTCACATTTTCTTTTAGATAATGAGCCCAATTTTGGCAAAGAGATAGATTATATCGTTACTAAGTTTCCCTAAATATTTGGTATTATTTGGACACTCAGTTTGGGAGATATGGATTTTACAAAAATTCATAAAGTGTAGAGGAAGATATTATTGTCACGATTTTATTTCCTATTAAATCTATAACTGATATAAACACGTGACACCACAGCCGTTGGATTCAGATCCAACAGAGGCTGTGTTGTCACCTTCCTCAGACGGAACAGGAAAGGGGAGCAGTACGATCAGTTTTTCCAAATTGAATTTCTCGCGAGAGGATGGATGAAAAGATTTAGAACTTGGATCAATGGCTTCAGGAGCAAGGAACACACCCACCTATCCTAGGTTTTACCTAGTTTGGGAATCTGTAGAATATACACCCAATTAAAAGCTCCTAGCTGGCTACCTGTTGACCCCGGGGTCTATATATATATATGGCCAATCCATTCAGTTCAAGTAACGTATTGGTTGTAAGGCTCTGCCAAACTGATGGCTTCAAAACCTGACTTCAATTCCACGCTCTAGCCCTGTTCTTCTCCTCCATCTTCATGGTTTATGAAGGAGGGAACTCCTTAGTCGGCTTCCCTGTGTACGCATCCTTGGCAACAATTGAACCTGCTAACAGGTTCGGCGGCGAGTTACGGAGCTAAGCGCTCCCTTTTCGGCCGCGAAGGAAGCCTGAAGCCCGGAGTCAACCTCCTCGTTGACTCGGCCAAGATGCAGGCTCGTGAACCAGGTGTGCGAGGAAGAAGAAAGATAGGAGGAAAGACCCACCTACCCCTAACTCCAATAAAGGCGAAGAAGGGCAGAAGCATCCTTTTGACGTCATTTGGGCCAACCTGCGTGAAAAAAAAAGAAAAGGGCCGATTGGGCTGATGTGGCGTGTTTCTATTGGTGTCCAGGTATTTAACCTTGCGAAATTCATATATATAGATTGGTAGATCTAATGAAGATAAATTATATACGAATCTTGCTCAGAAAAACATGAAGAATACAATAAAAATGTAATTGATGCTTAATTTTTCTTTAAATTTCAAAAGTACACCAAATTATCACCTTTGATGTATTAAATTGTGGTAAAACCCTAATGTTGATATGGAACTCGAATTTAATGACTCTTTTGGGTTAATTTGGTTTGGAACCCTAATTCTGAGAAATATTAACCTATTAAGAATGAAAGGGAGAGTTATTTTTGGAAAAAGGTAGTTTCATGCTTGTTTTAGGGTTTTATGCACATGATTATGCTTAGAAGCCCTAATTTGGGAAAATAGGGGTTTTAATGGGTTAAATCCCAAAATATAATTATAGAACTGAGTTTTCATGGTTCTAAGCTATTTCGAGTATTAAAGTTCCTAATTGTGGTTAAATAACCTTAATATATATATATTAGGGTTTTTGAATGAATAAAGGTAGAATTAATGTCAAATAGATTTCATATGAGTATTAGAGCATAATGAACTACGAATTGATGATAAACGAGCATAGTGACTTTGTCATAGATTAAAAAGGATAAAAATGGTAGCTTTAATGTAAAAGAGGCTTAATGGACTTAATTGATGGTTAATTGTGCATTAATCTGGAATTAAGGTTATGTGTTTGGAAAATGTAACCTTAATAACTTTTGTGAAGGATAGATGAGAAAATTAGGGTTTAAAAAGAGTAAAGGGAAGTAAAACCTTAATTGCAAAGTAAACCCTAAAAAGAGGAAGAAACCCTAATTAGGAATAGAAACCATAAGTAGCAAGATGGTTTGGATAGATTTTGATAAAAAGGAATTGAATGTGATTTTAGGATTCTTGTACTTGCTTGATTGGATGTCTTGATTGATTGGACTACTCTGTCTCAAATCTGCATGTACATGTATGCAGTTAATTATGATTAATCACATTAGTTTCCCAAGGGTTTTTCGAATGTTTCCTCGCATTGAATGCAATATAAACTGTTTGTATGTTCATAATGCAATTATAAAGTCACTATGGCTATCACAGTTATATATACATGTGAATTCTCGCACCTACATGCCACCCTGATGGAAGATGCCATAAAGGTCAGGCCCAGGAGAGTAGACCAATGGGCACAATGAGAGGTGACCCCAGACACCAAGCTCAGGAATGAGAAGGTGGTCTATGAAGCATGACTATGGAGCACCATGAGAGGTGACTCCCATGCACCAAGCTCAGGATTGAGAAGGTGGCCTTAAGTCAATGGCAAAAGAGAAACCCTAGAGGGGTATGCCAGGGTTAGGGCAAAAGCGGTGGAGAATGACACATTGAAAATGTAAATTGTCTTGTTAAATATCTTGATTGTGATATTTAAATTGTTATCCATATTTGTGAGATTTTGGTTGCCTCCACATACCGGCATATTTCGATATGCTGACCGACGTTTTGTTTGTCGGCGTTTTAGGTGTAACCCTGAAAAGCACAAACAGTAAAGTGACACAACGTGAAACTGAGAAATAAAGTGCAAGGAGGATTAGATAGAGTAATTCAAGTTGTGGATAGATAATTTTCCAAAGTTTTATAAAGGTAAGCAAAGTTTTAATTTTCTACCAGATTTCAGTTTAGTTAGTAGAATTTCATAATTATTATTGATTATTTGTCGAACCTTTGATCCAGGTTATTGGTTAACGGCTCTGACCTTTCGGTCTCCCTTAATTGGGGGTTATCGGGAGGCAGGGTCGTTACATTGACTATATGTCACTGCATGTAGTTTTACTATTATGTCATTGTGTTTTCACTCATACTAGTGAAGGGGGTGAGATATTAGGATTTTGATACTCCTAGATCTTATATAGAACTGATTGTGACCAAACGGTGGCCAGTTTGGATTGGAATGGTATACCGCAAATTTGCCAGGGCTTAATAAAATATGTAATATATTCGTGTAACATATATGTTTAAGGTTATACACATCACTTCACATTGGATGATGACCCTTATTTTCACTTTTCACATATAGTTTATGCATAGTGCAATAAGAGATGTAGCCATGCTTATGTTGAGTAGATGTACTGCTAGTGTTGGTTATGATTATGATCTTAGCTATCTCATGTTGTAAACTATGCTTACTCTACTAGCCATGCCTCTATAATTAGAGATGCTTATATTGCTAATCATTCTCATACTGGTAGTTGTGCTTATGTTGTTAACTTTACTTATGATGAAGAATATGCTTATCATGTTAGACATGATAATATAGTTAGCTATGTTCATGATGCTAGTTAGACTGAAAATGATAGTTATGCCCATGATGTTAACTACACCTGACCTTCTAGTAATAATATGAATACGACCCTGATTAAGTGTACTTTTAAGGAAGTTTTATGTTTAGTGTTCTTATTTTGTTATACCATTTGATAAACCTGCATAATCTGCTTATCTTACTTAATTTGTTTAACAATATAAATTGTTGTAATCAATAAGCAATGTTGAGATTTATATCTCTCATTGGGACATGGGTCTCACCTCGTGGGTCACCACATCTTTTTAGGTGATCGACAACAATGACAATAGACTCGTGGTAGTGAGGAGGAGTTGTGGTGATGGATGTTAGAGAAGGTTGTTAGATGTCTAGTGTGTCCTAGAGTCACCCCTGTACTCTCAAGTCTGGACAAGAACATTTGTATATGATGTTTTAATTGACTCGAGCTTTTGGGTAGCATGTTGATGCTTGTATATGTGGATAATATGCTTCTATATATGTATATGTTGTGTCTGCAGACACAGAGCAGTTGTAAAGATACTTGGCATAATAAGAATACAAGCAAGATGTTGGGATTTTGTGTAAATGTTCTTAGACATGTTTGGTATGCCAAATCAGTTTTAATAATCCACTTTTTGTTCTATAAGGTTAATTAGTATTTGATCATGTTTTGGTTTTTGAGTAATCTCATTTAGCGTGAAGAGTTCTAACAATTCCGCACAACATGTCTGTGCTGTTAGAAGCCAGAATGGTCATTTATGTAGAATGACTGCAATGTCCATGCCCTGATCACCTAATGTTACGTTGATCACTCCACCTCTTGGTAGTTGTTTACCATGACTCCATACCATCTACCCTACTATTCTAAACTTCTATTTCATGTTGAGGACACCATAGTTTAAAATTGGGGGGGGGGTAGGACAATAAGCCCTTCCTTTACCTCATTTTTCTCTATGTACCTTGTTCTAAATTTTTGCCAAGATGATCAAATAGTCTAACTAACTCTTATACTTATCCATGCATAATTTGTGTGTTTGTTTTACATTCATGCATACCATGTATTTTAATTTCATGAATTTTGCATAATTTTTCAAATTTTTTTTGCTTTTCATGCCATGATTGCATTTCATGTAGATTTTTGGTAATTTTGTGTGTTTTAGCTAGTATTTGCTTGCTTTATATTTTCTATTCTTTAAATGTAGGTTTAGATGTGATTGAATGCAAGTTGGCACCATTTTGGCCAATTTCACCCTAATTTAGAATTTCTTGCCCAAGAAGCATGTTTTGACCTAATCTACACTTTTTGAACTAAAAATCTTGACATATGACAAATGCATGCTACATTCCTATGTTCTATTACTAAATGGTCTTAATTGTTGACTTTCTACATGTGAATCACTTCTCTCATATTTGTGAATTGTTTGGTTGAATTATGATTTGAGCTAGCTATGAACACTTAGGTTTGTGGAATCCCATGATAAAAGTATGAATTTCATATTGCTCACTCATGTGGTATGACATTATTTGATGAAGTATTGGAATAATTTTCATACATGAAATGTTATGTTGAAAACTACACTAGGGACTCCCCTTTGACCCATGTTTTCTTTCATCATCTCCTTACATCTCTGCCTCATGAAAGGATTCCAAAGTGCACATATTCATCCTTGGCCACCTCCAAAGGTCTGGGTTGGCCATATCTATATCCCCCCACTTCACTATCACCACCATGTACCCTAGCTACACCAAAGGCAAATAAAAATAAAAAAAGAAAGAATGAAAAAAGAAAATAAAACTTCTCCTATGTAATAGCATCTAAATAAATTAAAGATGAGTGCTCCTATGTGATAGAACTCCAATTTGTTATGCAACCTCCTTCTTCTATTTGCATACCAATTGAGCTAGGAAACATCAAATATAGCTCACTTCACCCTTTTTCGCAACCATATGGGTCACATAGTGTGGTTTGAAGTATGAAATTGAATGCATGAAAGTGAAACATCACTCCTAGTCATCTTTGATTAATGCCACCATGAAACGATCTACCCAAAGCTACATGAAGGCCATGTGTATTGATTGTGTATTCCATGCCCTATATGTGAAGTTTATATGCTCAATTCTTAATTCATGATTGGTTGGTGCAAGTGGAGAGCAGAGAGGTGGCCATATGTACGTCACATTTAAGCCCATTTAGTCAATAATCATCTATTGCAATGCTTTTATCATTCTTGTTTGTTAAAAATCTAAATAGAGATTAAGTATTTTATAAGTTTGGGATGGTGATGCAACCCTAATTTAGGGCTCCATCTTGTGTAGTATTGCATCTTAATCACATCTAGACATGTTACAATGCAAGTTAATTCCCGTAATAAATGGTTTCATATCAAAATTTCTTATGGCTGCTCTTTTTGTGTTTTTCAAGTTTTTGAACCATGAATTTGATGAAGAGGGGTGATAAAGGAGGATCCTTGGGTTACTACACCCAGGTATGAGTCCTAGACCATCTCCCAACCTTCGATAGATGGGAAAAAAAATACATTCAAGGCAAATCGTAGCTGATTGAAGGACTTTAGAGCCAAAGAGGACAGTTGGGCCCTCAAAATGGGTCGTGGTACTTCGCCACATCACAGTAGGAATCCAAAATTTAGCAAGCTACAAAAATCAGCCACCACGACTGTGGCCATAACCACGGTCATGGTGCTCTAGAGATACTACAGTCACATCATCTACCACAATCGTGGTGAGAGATATCCACAATGAACAACTAGAGAAGAACGACCATGCCACCTTCAGCCAACACGGTCATGTTAGGCGCCATACCCATGCCACAAGTCACCCACCACGGTCATGGTGACCACCACGGTCATGCCACGACCCTCCAAAAACCACCCTCAACCTATCATTTTATTCCATATCCACCTCACTCATGGCCCATCCACCACTGCCATGTTCACCTCACTCCACCATGGCCATAATGACCAAAACAGTAGTAGTGGCCAACAACCCCTGTATATTTTCTAAATTTTTCTATTGATAACTTCCAATTTTGTAGTCATTAGCTTGCTTATTTTATTTTCTTTTAGTCACTTTTACCATACTTTATCTAGATATCTCTTATCGCTTTTATCTGAGGACTCACTACTCTTTCTATACCCTAGATAGACCGTAACGCCTCAGTGATTGATGAATATATGGCCACTACAACGGTCGCTGACCATCGACCCTTCCTTGCGGTCTAAGGAGCGAGACCCTCTGCGATCAAAGCACACATAATATATACAAGCATGAGAGACCATAATGCCTCAATGACTGATGAATCCCTGGAATCTCTACGGTCACTAAGCTTGGATGAACTCTACGAATAAAGCTTGCGTAATGCATCTGTGGTCACTTACCCTGGAGCCTATGCAGTCGTTGGCCATGGCATCTCTACAGTCATTGAGCTCTACTGCCTCTATGACCAAAACACCCATAATACCCCTATTGTCGAATGGCTTTGATTCCCTGTGATCGATGAGATCTCTTAAGTTGTTATAAACACCTATTAATAGAGACCCACTCAGTGCATGGAGGGGGGTCAGATCATTAGAGATACGACAAAGTGCTCCCGCATTCCAGAGTTACCTACATCCACTTTTGTTGATCTTCTACCTCTAAAGACGAAGGTCCCGAGGAGAGAGAAAATCACCATCATCTACATTGAGAGAAAGAGTTGCCATTCATTCTCTACGTCGACGCTAGATTCGGATCTAAAGGAGTGTTGTTGGTGTATCTCCTTCCTCCTGCTTTAGCCCTATTATTCCTCTTATGCTAATTCATCCAACATCTTTGTATATTGTGTTGTATCTTCACATGTGTAAATCCATAATGCTATTCATGAACATGAGTGGATAAAATCATTTCTTGGGTTGGGAGTATCCACTAAGGCTCTCCCAACATGTTGGTATGTATTCCCTGAGAGCCAATCATGGGATGATTGGTGGGATACATTAAGATTGATTTGATAAACATCAAAGGCAAGCTTCCAATTCTTTCTTGTTCAGTCATATGAGATAGTGATAGAACAGATTGAATGTCTAGAGAATGACAGTACTCAATGACGTATGCTTTCAGGTTAAGGACCTGAACGATGAGATCATACAGATGCTAAGAGTTTGTACATTCTTGTTATGTCCCTAGTCGGATGTCATTGTGGAAGGTAGATAGACAACAATGACACACAAGACTAGATTGTGGTGTTGGTTGATGACAGAATCTCATTAGTCATGATATAGAGATATCAAACCAAACACATAGGTACTTGTTAGAGAACAAGTGTACCAGATAGACCCACTGTGAGTTTGACACATGGAACCATGACATGGTAGTCACAGTCAATACTCACAGTGATGGTGGTGAGTATGATTCTTTGACCTAAAATCACTACACTCAACACATGTCATTGGGCACACTTTGACATCATCAAACGCAATCCTGAAACATGGGTTGTTATAAAGGTGATGATTGGGTGGCTTTGACACATGGGTCTTTTGAGGGGTGAGTGATAGATATGGGATTTGTCCCTCCTAAATGAGTTTGATATCCATGGCCACTTGATGAGTAGGATTGAGAAAGGCATGCACGCATGTGTGAATCAGTATGTGATATTGATGTCATACATATCTCTTCCAATCTACTCTGAGATCAAGAAAGTGAATGAACATTGACAGTATGACTGTTCCATGCCTCGAGTTCATTCGGGATATCAGTGACAAAGGAATTATACATGCACTGTAACACCATTCACAGATTGTAGGATTGAAAGTTTTTCTCCAACTTTCTATTTCACTTGGGTAGCACTGATGTGTGACTAGGCACCGCTCTTTGCTTGTGAAGTCATAAGTGTTATGGACTTTCACTGCCAACGTGAAAAGGGCATACAGGGTCACACACATAGGATTTAACCTGGAAGAGGAGTTTTGTCCACAAACAATGTTTATATTGATTACTAAAGGAGTTTAGTAGTTCAATTAAACACTCAATCAAATGATAGCTCAGTATATTGACTGTTTCTACACAATCTGCACTCCCAACCGATCGGCTCATGTGATGAACTGATCGGCTGAGCTTGGTGAACCGATCAGCTCAGATGCTGAGTCGATCGACTCATGGACAAGCTGAAACAATCAGTTCAAGTGTTGAAACGATCGTTCAACTAGTCCAACCGAGCAAGTTGGGAAAGTAGGATTGGTGAGAAATTTCTTTTTCATTTCACTTGCCCAATTTGATTGGAACAAGGATTGGTATTTGATACCAATTAGAAACAAAAGAAGAAAAGACAATCGGGAACTGACCAGGACCACGAACCGATCGGTTCAGAAGTGAACCGACCGTTTCATGGGTCCCAACCGATCGGTTGAGGTGTCAACCGACCGACTCAGGTCCCCAACCGACCGTTTCAGAAATGAAACGATCGGTTCGGGTTGCGCAGTTGGTTGTTTTTGTGGAAAATCTTGAACTCTTCTACTCCTGCTTTAGTCCCACATTGCCCGGGATAGAGAACCCTGTCCCATGACCCTCCTATATATAGGGGTATTGGGAGCTTCTCAAAGTACAACTCAGTGCAACCAGTTGCTTTGTAAAGTTGTTGTTCTCTCTGGTTTTGGTAACCAAGAGAGCCCGAGCAAGTGCTACCCGATAAGGGAGGCACAACAAGGGAAAGACAACTACAGAAAGAGACTGGTGGCAGGAGAGTGTGTCAGTGACTAGTACGCTGATAGGAGGGTGCGACTCCTTCCAATTCCTTGTGAGACAAGGAGATTGGAGTTCCAGGTGGTCCGTGTGGACTACTTCAGAGGCAGGAAATTTTTGCCGCTCGGAGGACAGCTGTCAATCCTGACAGTCACGGTGAGATCATGAGTCGTTAGTCCCGGTGCGACCAGGAGCTGCACAGACACCGTCCAAGACCAGAGGTGAAGACCGCGCAAGCCGCGAGGTATTGTCGCCGAGCAAGCCTCGGGACAAGGTATGATTCCACAAACCATCCTTTCCTATTGTATAGACGTTGAAGCATTACCTTGTTCTGGGTTTGGGGAGGAGAAAATTTTTGTTTACGCTGCCTTCTCTGCCTCCCCTAAAACCCAACAGTGGTATCAGAGCCACATCAACTACTCTATACTTTAGGATTATCGATATGATCGATTTTGGTTTGTCGCCTTTATTTATTGCATACGATGCGAATAAAATTGGCTTTATGCATGTCTAATCCTAAATCCACAAATCCCAATTTACATATATGATATGTATTATGAATGCACTCGATAAGCGTCGCCCTTAAACAAGTTTTGTGGTGGATGTATAGCGTGTTTATGGCCAATAAACCCTATCTATGTATGGTTGTATGTGGTTTCTTGCATTTCGGTGTGCGCACCGATCTTCCTTCTACTATTCCTGATGTAACTTGAAATAATTCAAGATTTCTTTCCTACCTTTGCTCCCCTCGAATGTAACTCGAGGTTTCTCCTTTTACAATGTAAAATAGGATATAATTTTATTTCCTGTTATGTCAAAGAACGGAGGACATCCTGACGACAGCTGAGATGATCGGTTCAAGGCGTGAACCGATCAGTTGATGTTCGAGACGATCAGTTCAAGGAGTGAGCCGATCGGTTGATGACCGGTTTGAGGAGCGAGACGAGTGGGTGGCGGCCATGATGAGATGCACAATGACCAGGCGAATCGATCGGTTGGAGGAGCCAACCGATCGGCTAGTGGAACCCAGCCGACTGGCCTGATGGTGAGACGATCAGTCATGTGATGAGTTGATCAAACCCAGAAAGGCAGAGCACATATTTCATCTTGTACAAGTTGCATGTGATGTAGACCTAGATGACCATTATTCCTCTTGGCTCGAGGAATCACATTACGATGGACAAAATTATCACTTTTATCGTTTCACATGTTTTCTGTGGGATATAACATGTATATGATACATACTATATATTGTGGTGATTGGATATGTATATGTATATAAAACCAAATCCCTCATTAAATATTAATGTTTTAGATGCCTTCCAAATGCGACACACGTGAAAAGCTTGTGTGGGAACGCCCAAGCGTGGTGCACCGTCTATCCCGTGAAAGCGTGAAGGATGGATATGTGGGTCTTCCCAAGCAGGGTGCATATTCATCGTGTTGGCTTTGGGTCAGACTTAACAAGGTGACCTAGATATGATCTAGCACCTTGAGGCATGGAGATGATCATGGCAAGGAGTTGCATATGACATCTTATCAAGAGTTGCATATGATGCAATTGGCAAGAGTTGCCTACCTGAGAGATTTAAGTTGTGAGTGACAACCCAAGCTGGTCCATGACTTAGAGGATTTCAGGATCTTGCCCACTAGAAGGTTGTACGCTGTAGTCTTCCGAATTGATGGTGAGGGCTATCAATTTGAAATAAAATAGTGGGAGTGATAATTAATTAAAGGACTAATTATATCGTCAACTTTTCAAATCAATCAAATAAGTCAAAAGGAGTTTTGGACTAAAATAGCATATTTTTCCTTTTGTAGTACAAATGGAAACAAACAACAATCACTTTTCTTTGCGATCCGTCCTGGAAAAGGACAAGTTAAATGGGAATAATTTCCACGATTGGTTAGGACATTGAAATGCGTTCTCAATCAAAGAGCGAAAGCTCTAAGTCCTAGTTATATCAGAACTAGATGAACTCGATCCCACCATATCAATGTCTGAAAGTATGCTTATGGAAGCATACCGAGGAAGACATTGATGAGGAGTGCTTGATGTTGTGTTCTCTGAAGTATGAGTTGCAGAGACAACATGAGACATATGATGTCTCCAAGACACTATCTTAGTATGTCATGACAGAAGGAGATCCAGTAAGGTATTCACACACTCAATGTGATTGGGTATGTGGAAAACCTGACTAAGAAGGATTCCCTCTGAGCCAAGAGTTGGCTATTGGTATAATACTGCAAATGTTGTGAGAATCATACAATTCATGATAAGCTACAACATGAACAACTTTGACAAGCGTTGACAGAGTTGTTGGACATGTTGAGGACAATAGAGGCAAATATGAAGAAGGACAAGCCTAAGTCTATGATGGTGATCACGAGCAAGAAAGGCAAGTCCAAGAGCATGGGCAAGGGCAAAGCTAAGAAAGGTTCTGATGCTAGCCAGGAGCCCAAGTCGTCTTCAGATCTCACGGCCAAGGGAGGCGTGACCAAGAAAGGCAATTGCCACCATTGTCAAAAGCCAGGACATTGGAAAAGGAATTGTCCTCTCTATCTGGAAGAACAAAAGAAGAAGGAGGCGACAAACGTCTCTACTTAACGGTCATGAAAGTAAACTTGTAACACTTTTGAGGTATATGATACCAAGATGTAAAGTGTAAAGCACTCAATAAATGGGGCAAGTGTTGCCGCCATAGATAGGAGTACTTTAGTTTATTTTCAGCCTTAAAGGCATGTAATACAGTTATGAACTGCTATTTCATATTTGCCAATAGATAGAAACACTTTATTTTTGCATATTGTATGACCATGATGGCAATTAATAAAGTTGATGTTTCAATCTTTTAAAAGATATGATCTTTGTGTCAATGCCTTGTTTATCTTGTGGTATTTGATATGCATAAGATAAAATGATACCTAAAGTTATTGACAACTCAAACAATCAAATTAGCATCAATCATGAGAAATTCATTTCTAGTTTCCATATGATGGATAAATCTAGACTCTTTTGGTTGGATAACCAGTAAGAGACATGAATATCTTGGACATGATTAATCAATCTTCACTAAAGGTAGTGGGAGAATGATTATCCTATTAGGTATGATACATGTGATGTATTTACATACCTATTGGAACAAATGTTAATACTTCAAATGGTGTTTAGAGAAATACCAATATGAATATCTTGAAGTGTTCAAGATTATCATAGATAAAGTACAAATTTGGTAAAGTGTTAATTCTTGATGAGATCAATGAATGAAATACTTGGACCAAATGTTTGAGATCCTTATGAGTGATTATGATAGTGTATCATAGTGAACTCATGATTAAGGCATGGTGATGTCTAAATCAAGAAGGAATCATAATCTAAGGAGTTAGAGAATGATCATCAACTAACTGAAATCTTCTTAATAAAAGAATACCCCACACTAATAAAGGACATTAAGAATCACAAGGAGATGTGAGTTCTTATATCCTTAACAGATACACCTCAATTATCTATGTGATGAGTTGTTCATGTGATGAGTCAACTATCCAAATGAATATGAGGAACCGAATCTTGAGTTATGGTTTATGACCATTACATCCTAATGACATCCATGTGAACCATAAGGTATGACCTTGATGGTAGCACCCATTGGATGAAATCCATAAGTGCATATGAGTCTTAAGTGTTACGACACATGGATAACATTTTGAGAAGGATGATGCTTGTTGATTGCAACTTAATGACTAAGAAATTTGGCATATGGATACTAAAACCACATTCCAATGAGGAATAAAACAAGGATGTATACGTGACACAACCTATAAGGTTTATGAATCCATTAATGCAAATGAAGTCTATAAGTTACAATGGACTAATGAATGTGATTGATTGAGTACAAGCAACTCAGAATTGGATCTTTACTTTGATGTTATAGTCAAAGGGTTTGACTGATATGTCAAAGATAAAGAAGGGATCTGTGATTTAGTGGGAGCGTGTTCACATTCCACATGTTGATGTGAAATGGAAATGTTCTAGAATGGAAATCCAAAAGTGGAAATTATCTTTAAGGAAGATAGAGATGTTTCCTATGTGATAGGAATAGAGATCTATAGAGATAGTTCTCAAAAATCTCTTGACCTGAAAAAGAGAAAGCATACATTGGCAATCTGTACTGAAGGGTTCAGTATGCATAGATTCAGTGGGAGAAAACTTGTCCATGTTACATGGAGTTAGTATCCCAAGGCCAAGTGTCCAATTCTTATGAAGAATGGGAACACTAAGAATAGATATGGATCTATCATGTATGTAATTATCCCATTATCTTGCATGTATCGACATGGCAAGAACAAAATGCATTCATCATCTTGTATGTGGACATGGAAATATGATGTGCTCATCCTGATAACTCGTATGTGGGACATGACGAGTGGATGTCTGTCTACTTCCAGTAACGGTTACTGGAATACCATGAGAACTTGATAAGTACTTGAGAATTACTAGTTCTATGGAGATAAGGAAGAGTTCAATGTAAAGAGTCACATTGATGCGAACTTCTGAAAGGACAGAAAACTAATCGCAAAATATATATAGGATATATAAAAGTGAAAGTTTGTTGATAATTGGAAGTGTTCCAATAAAACCATTTAAAAGGAAATGCCGAGTACCTATGTGTTAGAGAACAACAATAGATTCTATATGGATCTGGAAGTTCATGAGATGAACTTATAGATATTCCACTCATTGATGACAAGTATTGTGACGTCCCCGGATTTTCTAAAACTTAATCTGATGTGCAACGTCCAAATTGAAACCTCACCTCAGTGAGAATCCCAATTTAAACACCCCACACCAGGCTAAGAAGAAGAAAATCAAAGGAGTCAGAAGGAAACAATCAGTAGCACATGTACATGAACAATAATAAAACCATACACACATGTTCACCATTCAACATTATGTGTACAACATGAATTGTTACAACATTTGATATTACATATTGAGCAGCAAACTAAACATATACATGTACTACAACTAAACAACAAGATCTTAAGACAACAGGTCCACCTGTACATCAGCTCGCTACACAACTCTCAACATCCTGGATCTTCAAGAGCATAACCACAACCTAAACAAAAGATTACATGCGGTACACGTCAGCACAATATTCAAGAATATTGTACTGAGTACGCCTACGTGTCTTTTATTTACCTCTCATCATATCTTGGCAATAAGATAAAACTAATATACTTGGCAGTAACAGAAGAATATAAGGAAAAGCGTATACTTGCACAAAGATATTCATTAACAAAAGAGAACACATATTTTAAGCTTATTTTCCATTATATCTCAAGGCCTTTATGATCACTACCAAAGAGTTAGATCATTTGTACAAGGTGACCACTACCAAAGAGTTAGGTCAGACCACTACCAAAGAGTTAGGTCATATGTACAATGTGACCACTACCAAAGAGTTAGGTCACTTCCAAGCACACTACCAAAGAGTTAGTGCTTTCATATAATGGAACAAATATATTATGTTTCATGTGTTCATAGCAATAAGTATGGAAAATCATGCAACATATCATACTAGAACAATCATTTCAATCAATACCATATGCCAAGTATTTTACTACTCATATAACACAAGCATATTGTATAATAAGCCAAGTAAGAGGTAATAGCGTACCTTCCAAAGAGAAACCTAATCATCACATATTCCTCATGTCATCTATATCCTTGGTCAACCCTGATCAAGACAAGATCACACACGACCATCAGATTCTCATCTTCATACGTCTCATCTTAACCCTATTCGTGTTCATTAGGGTTTCACTTAGTTCATTATGGTATTCTCATGATTACTTGTATTCTTGTCTTGTGATTATTTCACTGATATCATTTTACAGATTATGGTCCATTATCTGAACATTATCTTCCATAGCATTTTTGTGCACATTAATTAACCCTAGGTTACATCATTAACTGAGATTAGGGTTTTATAACATGTATTAAGATTCATCTTCATATAACATGGATTCTGTTCATCATCATGATCTCATAATTAAAACTGAGGTTTAATATACTGATATGAGCTTACTCTGTGAATTTCATCATTTATAGATCACATATATATATTTATTGCATTTTATTAGAGTTATTAGCCCTAATTAGACATATTAAGCAAATTACATGACTTCGTACATCATCATGACCATAACTAACATCATATGCATTATGAACATGAAATATGATTTACAGGTATTTTCTCATAATTTTATATCATCATTTAATATTTATTACTCATGTAACAAGCATAATACACCTTGCATGATATCACTAATATTAAAGCATCAAAAGCATGATATTATGCTTCCATATTATTCTACGCATTTTTCTGAGAATTTTAATACCTTATTTGCAATTTTCTGATGATCGAGCTAATTTCTACAAATTAAACAAGATCTATTATTTATTGAAATAATTACCTTAGTGGACCAATCGTGAGTCGACACGTCAGTGTCGAGAGCTGGCACAGCTCCTTTGTTTGGCCTGTTGGGTTTCAGCCGGTTCAGGCTTGGTTCACTGCTATTGGACCGGCCTGTATAGCTTTCTTTCTCTCGTCTTCCTCACGTTCAACGCGATCTGTTCGCGTGAGCTTGGAGTAGAGCCGCCGCCGCAGCAGGATGCTCCGGCGAGCAAAACCTCAGCCACCGGTTTCATCTCTGACGTCGCCACCAGCTCCGGCGAACCTTGATAGCCATCAGCTTCTCTCTCTCTCACAGTTTGCTGTGTGCGCCCTGACGTCGTTGTACACAACGAACCCGCCGCCGCCTGGCTTGGTCTCACCCCGACCTCGGTGGACACTAGAGCTCAGGCTCGCTAGAGCTCCTCTTCCTTGCCTTCCCGCTAAGTATGCATCCGCTCCCTCTCACGGACTACCTCCACTGAAGTGGCTGATCCGCCCAAAGCACTGCTGCTACGGTCTCCTTCCTCCAGCGATCGAGTGCCGCCGTGCTTGGACCTCCGATGACCAAGCAAGAGAAACCTCCTCCTACCTGATCTCTACTTCATGTCGGACAATTGCATCCTTGGTTCTGGCAGGAGGGCTCCTTCTTCGGATAGTGATCCTTGATCTCGCACTTGACGTGAGCGACGTCTGTGCGGCTCCCTACATCACGGTCTCCAGTACGGCTGTGTAAGGAGCATCTGCAATCAATGGAGCTTGGCTCGGTGGTGCTCCTCTATGCTTCGTCTACAGCTATTGTAATCCCACGCTGCCTGGGCTATCGCTGCTTGGGTTGGCACTAGCGGCTCCGAAGCCCTGCCTCCATGAGGCCGATCTGTGGTGGAGTTTGCAGTTTGCAAGCTACTGTCGGCGGCGGGGTGAAAGACCCATCCCCAGAGCAAAGCTCCATGGTAGCGAGCATGCTTGTAGGAGATGGAAGGCTCGTACCTAGTGCAAACTGAACCAATAGTCAGTCAAGGCTCTCGGCAGCCCACGAAAACTGACTAGTCCCCAGTCATTTTGCCCCACGATCAGATCGTGCCTTCTTGGGTGACCAGTACTTGCCCCCCCCCCTCGCTTACATCCTCCCTGCCACCAAGTCGTGGCCCTCACTTGCACACTATTGGAACTGCCACGAGGGAGGTGAATCCTTTAGCCGGCAGGTCTACAACATCTAAGGGTTACAAAAGCCTGCTCCGTGGCCTCTCATAGTAGAGGTTAAAGGGGGTGGGTGACATCCAAGGAAAACCATACCTAGACAAAACTTTGGTCCAACTTACATAATGCATCAATTGTTTAATCGATTTCAAACTTAAATATCTCCTTCTAGGAACATCAAATTGTCACCAAATTTTAACTATGGCTTCCTTACCTCTCAAGGTACATTCTACTCCGAATTGGTGATGAAACTCAGATACTAGACCATTCAATTAAATTTGGTGCCAAGGTATCATTATTTAACCACTCAACCATCTAATCCAACATGACACATACTTAGGCCATTAATCAAAATCTTAACATCATATGATTCTCAACTATTGTACAAAACACACATATATATACTCGAATCTCAAATCTATGAACGTGTTTATCCAAAAGGATATTCAAGAACATCAAAAGTTCACTTTATCACATCCTACACACCTTAAAAGAAATTATGTCCTCATAATTAAACCAGAAAACCCACTTTGTCACAAGTATGGAATCCTTGATCATGCAATGTGGCTAAAGGTTAGCAAAGGAATACTAGATCACATATTATGACAACTCCAACTCATACGTATGACGTATAACGAAGAGATGAGAGACATGCAATTTATACTAACTTTGGCAAGGTGTTGCTATAACTCACTATGTTCGCACTAGAGCGCAGTAACATGTGGGACATGTTTGAAGATCACTATGAATATGATTCAAGGGTGATTGGCTCGCAGTGCAAGTGGGAGTCTATTGGTATGTATGCCCTGAGAGCCAATCATGGGATGATTGGTGGGATACATTAAGATTGTTTTGATAAACATCAAAGGCAAGCTTCCAATTCTTTCTGGTCCAGTCATATGAGATAGTGATAGAACAGATTGAATGTCTAGAGAATGACAATACTCAATGACGTATGCTTTCAGGTTAAGGACCTGAACGATGAGATCATACATATGCTAAGAGTTTGTACATTCTTGTTATGTCCCTAGTCGGATGTCATTGTGGAAGGTAGATAGACAACAATGACACATAAGACTAGATTGTGGTGTTGGTTGATGATAGAATCTCATTAGTCATGATATAGAGATATCAAACCAAACACATAGGTACTTGTTAGAGAACAAATGTACCGGATAGACCCACCGTGAGTTTGACACATGGAACCATGACATGGTAGTCACAGTCAGTACTCACAGTGATGGTGGTGAGTGTGATTCTTTGACCTAAAATCACCACACTCAACACATGTCGTTGGGCACACTTTGACATCATCAAATGTAGTCCTGAAACATGGGTTGTTATAAAGGTGATGATTGGGTGGCTTTGACACATGGGTCTTTTGAGGGGTGAGTGATAGATATGGGATTTGTCCCTACTAAGGGAGTTTGATATCCATGTCCACTTGATGAGTAGGATTGAGAAAGGCATGCACACAAGTGTGAATTAATATGTGATATTGATGTCATACATATCTCTTCCAATCTACTCTGAGATCAAGAAAGTGAATGAACATTGACAGGATGACTGTTCCATGCCTCGAGTTCATTCGGGATATCAGTGACAAAGGAATTATACATTCACTGTAACACCATTCATAGATTGTAGGATTGAAAGTTGTTCTCCAACTTTCTATTTCACTTGGGTAGCACTGATGTGTGACTAGGCACCGATCTTTGCTTGTGAAGTCATAAGTGTTATGGACTTTCACTACCATCTTGAAAAGGACCTGCAGGGTCACACACATCGGATTTAACCTGGAAGAGGAGTTTTGTCCACAAACAATGTTTAGATTGATTACTAAAGGAGTTTAGTAGTTCAATTAAACACTCAATCAATTGATAGCTCAGTATTATGACTGTTTCTACACAATCTGCACTCCCAACTGATCGGCTCATGTGATGAACCGATCGACTGAGCTTGGTGAACCGATCGACTCAGATGCTGAGTCGATCAGCTCATGGACAAGGTGAAACAATCGGTTCAAGTGTTGAAACGATCGTTCAACAGGTCCAACCGAGCAAGTTGGGAAAGTAGGATTGGTGAGAAATTTCTTTTTCGTTTCACTTGCCCAATTTTATTGGAACAAGGATTGGTATTTGATACCAATTAGAAACAAAAGAAGAAAAGACAATCGGGAACTGACCAGGACCATGAACCGACCAGTTCAGAAGTGAACCGACCATTTCATGGGTCCCAACCGATTGGTTGAGGTGTCAACCGACTGGCTCAGGTCCCCAACCGACCGTTTCAGAAATGAAACGATCAGTTCAGGTTGCGCAGTTGGTTGTTTTTGTGGAAAATCTCAAACCCTTCTACTCCTGCTTTAGTCCCACATTTCCCGAGATAGAGAATCATGTCCCATGACCCTCCTATATATATAGGGGTATTGGGGGCTTCTCAAAGTACAACTCAATGCAACTAGTTGCTCTGTAAAGTTGTCGTTCTCTCTGGTTTTGGTAACCGAGAGAGCCCGCACAAGTGCTACCCGATAAGGGAGGCACATCAAGGGAAAGACAACTACAGAAAGCGACTGGTGGCAGGAGAGTGTGTCAGTGACTAGTACGCTGATAGGAGGGTGTGACTCCTTCCAATTCCTTGTGAGACAAGGAGATTGGAGTTCCAGGTGGTCCGTGTGGACTACTTCAGAGGTGGGAAATTTCTGCCGCTCGGAGGACAGCTGTCAATCCTGATAGTCACGGTGAGATCAGGAGTCGTCAGTCTCGGTGCGACTAGGAACTGCACAGACACCGTCCAAGACTGGAGGTGAAGACCGTGCAAGCCGCGAGGTATTGTCGCTGAGCAAGCCTCGGGACAAGGTATGATTCCACAAACTATCCTTTCCTATTGTATAGACGTTAACACATTTCCTTGTTTTGGGTTTGGGGAGGAGAAAATTTTTGTTTCCGCTGCCTTCTTTGCCTCCCCTAAAACCCAACAGTGGTATCAGAGCCACGTGAACTGCTCTATACTTTAGGATTATCGATATGATCAATTTTGGTTTGTTGCCTTTATTTATTGCATATGATGCGAATAAAATTGGCTTTATGCATGTCCAATCCTAAATCCACAAATCCCAATTTACATATATGATATGTATTATGAATGCACTCGATAAGCGTCGCCCTTAAATGAGTTTTGTG
Source organism: Alisma plantago-aquatica (assembly GCA_963693085.1). NCBI lineage: Eukaryota > Viridiplantae > Streptophyta > Magnoliopsida > Alismatales > Alismataceae > Alisma > Alisma plantago-aquatica. The sequence continues at coordinate 114,021,220 of OY856415.1, read as the reverse complement.
GTGGATGTATAGCGTGGTTATGGCCAATAAACCCTATCTGTGTATGGTTGTATGTGGTTGCTTGCATCTCGGTCTGCTCACCGATCTTCCTTCTCCTATTCCTGATGTAACTCGAAATAATTCGAGATTTCTTTCCTACCTTTTCTCCCCTCGAATGTAACTCGAGGTTTCTCCTTTTACAATGTAAAATAGGATAGAATTTTATTTCCTGTTATGTCAAAGAACGGAGGACATCCTGATGACAACTAAAATGATCGGTTCAAGGCGTGAACCGATTGGTTGACGTTCGAGACGATCGATTCAAGGAGTGAGCCGATCGGTTGATGACCGGTTCGAGGAGTGAGATGAGTGGGTGGTGGCCATGATGAGATGCACAATGACCAGGCAAACCGATCGGTTGGAGGAGCCAACCGATCGGCTGGTGGCCCCCAGCCGACTGGCCTGATGGTGAGCCGATCAGTCATGTGATGAGTTGATCAAACCCAGAAAGGCAAAGCACAGAGTTCATCTTATACAGGTTTCATGTGATGTAGACCTAGATGACCGTGATTCCTCTTGGCTCGAGTAATCACATTAGGATGGCCATAATTATCGCTTTTATCATTTCACATGTTTTCTGTGGGATATAGCATGTATATGATACATACTATATATTGTGGTGATTGGATATGTATATGTATATAAAACCAAATCCCTCATTAAATATTAATGTTTTAGATGCCTTCCAAATGCGACACACGTGAAAAGCTTGTGTGGGAACGCCCAAGCGTGGTGCACCGTCTATCCCGTGAAAGCGTGAAGGATGGATATGTGGGTCTGCCCAAGCTGGGTGCATATTCATCGTGTTGGCTTTGGGTCGGACTTAACAAGGTGACCTAGATAGGATCTAGCACCTTGAGGCATGGATATGATCATGACAAGGAGTTGCATTTGACATCTTATCAAGAGTTGCATATGATGCAATTGGCAAGAGTTTCCTACCTGAGAGATCTAAGTTGTGGGTGACAACCCAAGCTGGTCCATGACTTAGAGGATTTTAGGATCTTGCCCACTAGAAGGTTGTACGTTGTAATCTTCCGAATTGATGGTGAGGGCTATCAATTTGAAATAAAATAGTGGGAGAGATAATTAATTAAAGGCCTAACTATATCGTAAACTTTTCAAATCAATCAAATAAGTCAAAAGGAGTTTTGGACTAAAATTGCATATTTTTCCTTTTGTAGTACAAATGGCAACAAAGAACAATCACTTTTCTTTGCGATCCATCCTAGAAAAGGACAAGTTAAATGGGAATAATTTCCACGATTGGTTAGGACGTTGAGAAGCGTTCTCAATCAAAGAGCGAAAGCTCTAATTCCTAGTTATACCAGAACCAGATGAACTCGATCCCACCATATCAATGGCTGAAAGTATGCTTATGGAAGCATACCGAGGAAGACATTGATGAGGAGTGCTTGATGTTGTGTTCTCTGAAGTATGAGTTGCAGAGACAACATGAGACATATGATGTCTCCAAGACACTGTCTTAGTATGTCATGACAGAAGGAGATCCAATAAGGTATTCACACACTCAATGTGATTGGGTATGTGGAAAACCTGACTAAGAAGGATTCCCTCTGAGCCAAGAGTTGGCTATTGGTATAATACTGCAAATGTTGCGAGAATCATACAATTCATGATAAGCTACAACATGAACAACTTTGACAAGCGTTGACAGAGTTGTTGGACATTTTGAGGACAGTAGAGGCAAATATGAAGAAGGACAATCCTAAGTCTATGATGGTGATCATGAGCAAGAAAGGCAAGTCCAAGCGCAAGGGCAAGGGCAAAGCTAAGAAAGGTTCTAATGCTAGCCAGGAGCCCAAGTCGTCTTCATCTCTCAAGGCCAAGGGAGGTGTGACCAAGAAAGGCAATTGCCACCATTGTCAAAAGCCCGGACATTGGAAAAGGAATTGTCCTCTCTATCTGGAAGAACAAAAGAAGAAGGAGGCGACAAACGTCTCTACTTAAAGGTGTCATGAAAGTAAACTTGTAACACTTTTGAGGTATATGATACCAAGATTTAAAGTGTAAAGCACTCAATAAATGGTGCAAGTGTTTCCGCCATAGATAGGAGTACTTTAGTTTATTTTCAGCCTTAAAGGCATGTAATACAATTATGAACTGCTATTATATATTTGCCAATAGATATAAACACTTTATTTTTGCATATTGTATGACAATGATGGTAATTAATAAAGTTGATGTTTCAATCTTTTAAAAGATATGATCTGTGTGGCAATGCCTTGTTTATCTTGTGGTATTTGATATGCATAAGATAAAATGATACCTAAAGTTATTGATAACTCAAACAATCAAATTAACATCAATCATGAGAAATTCATTTCTAGTTTCCATATGATGGATAAATCTAGACTCTTTTGGTTGGATAACCAGTAAGAGACATGAATATCTTGGACATGATTAATCAATCTTCACTAAAGGTAGTGGGAGAATGATTATCCTATTAGGTATGATACATGTGATGTATTTACATACCTATTGGAACAAATGCTAATACTTCAAATGGTGTTTAGATAAATACCAATATGAATATCTTGAAGTATTCAAGATTATCATAGATAAAGTGCACATTTAGTAAAGTGTTAATTCTTGATGAGATCAATGAATGAAATACTTGGACCAAATGTTTGAGATCCTTATGAGTGATTATGATTGTGTATCATAGTGAACTCATGATTAAGGCATGGTGATGTCTAAATCAAGAAGGAATCATACTCTAAGGATTTAGAGAATGATCATCAAATAACTAAAATCTTCTTAATAAAAGAATACCCCACACTAATAAAGGACATTAAGAATCACAAGGAGATGTGAGTTCTTATATCCTTAACAGATACACCTCAATTACCTATGTGATGAGTTGTTCATGTGATGAGTCAACTATCCAGATGAATATGAGGAACCAAATCTTGAGTTATGGTTTATGACCATTACATCCTAATGACATCCATGTGAACCATAAGGTATGACCTTGATGGTAGCACCCATTGGATGAAATCCATAAGTGCAAATGAGTCTTAAGTGTTAAGACACATGGATAACATTTTGAGAAGGATGATGCTTGTTGATTGCAACTTAATGACTAAGACATTTGGCATATGGATACTTAAACCGCATTCCTATGAGGAATAAAAAAAGGATGTGTACGTGACACAACCTATAAGGTTTATGAATCCATTAATGCAAATGAAGTCTATAAGTTACAATGGACTAATGAATGTGATTGATTGAGTACAAGCAACTCAGAATTGGATCTTTACTTTGATGATATAGTCAAAGGGTTTGACTGATATGTCAAAGATAAAGAAGGGATCCGTGATTTAGTGGGAGCGTGTTCACATTCCACATGTTGAAGTGAAATGGAAATGTTCTAGAATGGAAATCCAAAAGTGGAAATTATCTTTAAGGAAGATAGAGATGTTTCCTATGTGATAGGAATAGAGATCTATAGAGATAGTTCTCGAAAACCTCTTGACCTGAAAAAGAGAAAGCATACATTGGCAATCTGTACTGAAGGGTTCAGTATGCACAGATTCAGTGGGAGAAAACTTGTCCATGTTACATGGAGTTAGTATCCCAAGGCCAAGTGTACAATTCTTATGAAGAATGGGAACACTAAGAATAGATATGGATATATCATGTATGTAATTATCCCATTATCTTGCATGTATCGACATGGCAAGAACAAAATGCATCCATCATCTTGTATGTGGGACATGGCAATATGATGTGCTCATCCTGATAACTCGTATGTGGGACATGACGAGTGGATGTCTGTCTACTTCCAGTAAGGGTTACTGGAATACCATGAGAACTTGATAAGTACTTGAGAATTACTAGTTCTATGGAGATAAGGAAGAGTTCAATGTAAAGAGTTACATTGATGTGAACTTCCGAAAGGATAGAAAATTAATCGCAAAATATATATAGGATATATAAAAGTGAAAGTTTGTTGATAATTGGAAGTGTTCCAATAAAACCATTTAAAAGGAAATGCCGAGTACCTATGTGTTAGAGAAGAGCAATAGATACTATATGGATCTGGAAGTTCATGAGATGAACTTATAGATATTCCACTCATTGATGACAAGTATGGAATCCTTGATCATGCAATGTGGCTAAAGGTTAGCAAAGGAATACTAGATCGCATATTATGATAACTCCATCTCATACGTATGACGTGCAGTGAAGAGATGAGAGACATGCAATTTATACTGACTTTGGCAAGGTGTTGCCATAACTCACTATATTCGCACTAGAGCACAATAACATGTGGGACATGTTTGAAGATCACTATGAATATGATTCAAGGGTGATTGGCTCGCAGTGCAAGTGGGAGTCTGTTGGTATGTATGCCCTGAGAGCCAATCATGGGATGATTGGTGGGATACATTAAGATTGATTTGATAAACATCAAAGGCAAGCTTCCAATTCTTTCTGGTTCAGTCATATGAGATAGTGATAGAATAGATTGAATGTCTAGAGAATGACAGTACTCAATGACGTATGCTTTCAGGTTAAGGACCTGAACGATGAGATCATACAGATGCTAAGAGTTTGTACATTCTTGTTATGTCCCTATTCGGAAGTCGTTGTGGAAGGTAGACAGACAACAATGACACACAAGACTAGATTGTGGTGTTGGTTGATGACAAAATCTCATTAGTCATGATATAGAGATATCAAACCAAACACATAGGTACTTGTTAGAGAACAAGTGTACCAGACAGACCCACCGTGAGTTTGACACATGGAACCATGACATGGTAGTCACAGTCAGTACTCACAGTGATGGTGGTGAGTGTGATTCTTTGACCTGAAATCACTACACTCAACACATGTCGTTGGGCACACTTTGACATCATCAAATGCAGTCCTGAAACATGTGTTGTTATAAAGGTGATGATTGGGTGGCTTTGACACATGGGGCTTTTGAGGGGTGAGTGATAGATATGGGATTTGTCCCTCCTAAGGGAGTTTGATATCCTTGGCCACTTGATGAGTAGGATTAAGAAAGGCATGCACACATGTGTGAATCAGTATGTGATATTGATGTCATACATATCTCTTCCAATCTACTCTGAGATCAAGAAAGTGAATGAACATTGATAGGATGACTATTCCATGCCTCGAGTTCATTCGGGATATCAGTGATAAAGGAATTATACATTTACTGTAACACCATTCACGGATTGTAGGATTGAAAGTTGTTCTCCAACTTTCTATTTCACTTGGGTAGCACTAATGTGTGAGTAGGCACCACTCTTTGCTTGTGAAGTCATAAGTGTTATGGACTTTCACTGCCAACGTGAAAAGGACCTGTAGGGTCACACACATAGGATTTAACCTGGAAGAGGAGTTTTGTCCACAAATAATGTTTAGATTGATTACTAAAGGAGTTTAGTAGTTCAATTAAACACTCAATCAATTGATAGCTCAATATCATAATGTTCAAGGTGTTGGACTGATTGATTAGAGTATCGGATTGATTGAAACTGCAATTGACTGTTTCTGCACAATCTGCACTCCCAACCGATCAGCTCATGTGATGAACCGATCGGCTGAGCTTGGTGAACCGATCGGCTCAGATGCTGAGTCGATCAGCTCATGGACAAGGTGAAACAATCGGTTCAAGTGTTGAAATGATCGTTCAACTGGTCCAACTGAGCAAGTTGGGAAAGTAGGATTGGTGAGAAATTTCTTTTTCGTTTCACTTGCCCAATTTGATTGGAACAAGGATTAGTATTTGATACCAATTAGAAACAAAATAAGAAAAGACAATCGGGAACTGACCAGGACCACAAATCGATCAGTTCAGAAGTGAACCGACCGTTTCATGGGTCCCAGCCGATCGGTTGAGGTGTCAACCGATCGGCTCAGGTCCCCAATCGACCATTTCAGAAATGAAACGATTGGTTCAGGTTGCGCAGTTAGTTGTTTTTGTGGAAAATATTGAACCCTTCTACTCCTGCTTTAGTCCCACATTGCCCGGGATAGAGAACCCTATCCTATGACCCTCCTATATATATAGGGGTATTGGGGGCTTCTCAAAGTACAACTCCGTGCAACCAGTTGCTCTGTAAAGTTGTCATTCTCTCTGGTTTTGGTAACCGAGAGAGCCCGAGCAAGTGCTACCCAATAAGAGAGGAACAACAAGGGAAAGACAACTGCAGAAAGCGACTGGTGGCAAGAGAGTGTGTCAGTGACTAGTACGCTGACAGGAGGGTGCGACTCCTTCCAATTCATTATGAGACAAGGAGATTGGAGTTCCAGGTGGTCCGTGTGGACTACTTCATAGGCGGGAGATTTCTACCGCTCGGAGGACAGCTGTCAATCCCGACAGTCACGGTGAGATCAGGAGTCGTTAGTCCCGGTGCGACCAGGAGCTTCACATACACCGTCCAAGACCGGAGGTGAAGACTGCGCAAGCCGCGAGGTATTGTCACCGAGCAAGCCTTGGGACAAGGTATGATTCCACAAACCATCCTTTCCTATTGTATAGACGTTGACGCGTTTCCTTGTTCTGGGTTTGGGGAGGAGAAATTTTTTGTTTCTGCTGCCTTCTCTGCCTCCCCTAAAACCCAACACAACATTTATATATTTGCATTCGTTTGAATACATATGCTCTGTGCAAGGATTATCTCCATTCGCTTGGTCTTAATGCTTCACTTGTGTGATTAGCTACCATCTTGTGATGTTTGATTGTTAGTGTCTCAAAAGAGTAACATTAACCTTATCTAAATGTTTTGAAGTTGCTTGAATGCATGATAATGTTGGAATGGTAAATCTAATGATTATATGGTTGTTATTGCAATTGTTTGTTTGCCATCTCAAGAGGGAGACAACCTTATAATCTAGATCTATCCTAAGCTTGAGAGAGAAGGTAATAAAAATATATGATGATTTCTTGTAATCTTGCTAAGGGTATACAAACATTGTGAGTATTACATGTTGGTCACAGATCTTAGCAGGTGAAACCCAATCCAAGTTCCCATCCATGTTTTGTTACCATGCACTTTTTTTAATTTTGTTCACTTGTTTTATTTCTTTATCTTTTTTTTTCTTGTTTGATTGTTTGGAGTAATATTGTTCTATTAGTAACACCATCTTAACCTACCCCCTCCATTTGGCATATTTGAGTTAAAGTGTTTAATTTCTTAGCACTTACCATTACTTGTCCATGTGGTTCGACCCCGAGATGCTACATCAGACTCAGTATAATAGTTATGTGGGTCTGAGTGTCAGGTTATAAATTTAGGAGTCTGACTACTCTAGATTTTCTCCATTTTGGATGTGCGATTTTGTCCAGTCAACTTTTTGGCATTGTTACTGGTGACAAGGCAAGCAGAAGTATTCAGAACCTGAACTTACTCACTAAACACCCATGGCTCAAGTCTAGCGATAGACTTGATTGCACAAATTCTAAGTGTAACATCCCTGATCTGGGTTATGAGTTAACCCTAGGTGTTTTGCCTAAATATGTAGTTAAATCCTTGTGATTAACTCTGAGCATGTAATTAAGCTTCTCAGAAACGTATATTTCAGTATTTGCTCCTTTTTATTTAAAGTTGTAGCATTGTTTTGATATACAGGGACCTATGTGCAATTTACCCAGTTGAAAGGGTTAACTTGCAATTTGCACATGATGAGATGTTCCTCTGATGTTGAGACATCATGAGAATCTCTTTGGCAAAGTTTGAGGGATTTCCCAAGCTAGAGCACCAAGGTGCAGCTGTGGAAGCAATCCCAGGGCTTGAAACCCTAATTTGGGGTAAAATGCAATTTACCCAAATGATGGGATGCAATTTGTAAAGAATGTCATCTAAAGTATCTTTTTAGACTTTTGCCATCATTTAGAGAAGAAATGATGAGGAATTCACCTCAATTGAGTTATCAAGTTAAGAAATAGGCTCTGTGATTGAATAATCAGGGTATATGTGCAATAACCCTTTAAGTATGAACTTTATTATTAGATTGTTCTTCCTTGCCTTCTTTTCTATAACTTAAGATAAGGTTTGTCCTTAGAATAAAGAGGAAGGGACGAGCAAGTAATAAAAGAAGGACTTAGTTGGAATTAAGGGAAACTTATGAACTAATGTTGAAAATCCTATCCCATGTATATAAGCCATCCTTCCTTTAGTTGCAAGGGAACTTAACCTTCGTTCCCTTTACTGTTTCATTTCACCAAAGACGACCAAGGACTGCCTTGGAGCTAAGGAGGACGAACAAGGGGTGCAAGGTAGGTTTAAACCCCTCTTCTTGCCTAATTCCATGGTTAGAATTCAAATTCAAGGTCATCTTCATGGCTAATTCTCGAAACCCTATCTTTCTAGCCGTCTCTTTTCATCCTTCCTTGGAGTTTTCACCTTGGCCAACCTGTGGGAACTCAAGGACGCCATTAGAGCTTGGAGCTTGAAAGCTTGGAGCTCAAGAAGCAAGCTTTAGGCGGGTTTTATAACTCTAAACCTATGCTTTACTATGTGCATCTTTATATGCGAGTTAATGATAGCTCCTAGTATTTCCCTACTTTTCCCTGCTATTTTGCAAGCAAACCCGTGGGATATCTGTACTGTTCTTGAGCTAGAAGATGAAGTCGTGATTTCCAAGAAAAACCCACCGTTTTTCTTTTCCCTAAACGGTCCTAACAGTTTGCTCTCACGACCTCAAGACCGTGAGGGAGCCTCGCGGTCTCGAGACCGTGAGAGGGCTCGCGGTCTCAAGACCGATTGGCCCTGTTGACCGAGCGTGGACCATATAAGAAACCTGTTCCTAATTATATAGGCTAAATACCCTCAAAATTTGGGAGACTAACTCCAAAGGAATCGGGAGATATGACCTTTTTAAGTCACGACTTTAAATGAATTAATTGCTGATTTTCAAAACGGTCTGAAATTGCCTTTTTGGGCAAAAGGTCTCAAGACCGTGAAAGGTCGTTGACTAAGCATTGACCCCATGAGATTACTGTTCAAAATTATGTTAATTAACAACTCACCAAGTTTGATGGTCTAATTCCAAACGGGCTAAGAGTTGAAGGATGAATACTAGGGCTAACCCTAGATAAAATCAGTACTGAAATTATGGTGACATAATTAGGGTTTTTAGGGTTGATTGACCTAAAAGGTCTCAAGACCATGTGGGGTCCACCCACATGACCTCAAGACCGTGAGGACAATCACCCAAGACCATTTGAAGGTCTAGGGTTGAGTAATTTGACCAATTGAACACCCAATTGCAAATAAGTTATCAAGTTAATCAAAATTCGGATTCTGTGACCAATCATGGTTCAACCTCTATCAAATCACCTTAGATTTTGATGAAATCTTGGGCAAACGGTCTCAAGACCATGTGGGGTCCACCCACATGACCTCAAGACCGTTTGGGCCAAGTTTGGGCCCAATTGGAGCTCAATTGAAGGGTTCAACCTTGTGTTGATACACATTGTTGAGTGTAGATGGGTGAACTTTGATAGACCTTAATTGAATCGATTTCAATCCTAATTGGTCTACAATTGAGGGTCAATTGAATGACCATTTGGTTAAGCATAACCTTAATTAACTCAATCCATAGGTGGTCAACAGTTATTGGACCTTTTGAAGGCTTCAACATCAGTTGACATCATCGTTTGATTTGTTGAACCTTTGTTGAAGGACCTTGTGGTTGAGACCGTGAGGTGGCTCACGACCTCAGGACCGTGAGGTGGCTCACGGCCTCAGGACCGTGAGGGGGCTCACGACCTCAGGACCGTGAGGGGGCTCACGACCTCAGGACCGTGAGGGGGCTCACGACCTCAGGACCGTGAGGGGGCTCACGACCTCAGGACCGTGAGGGGGCTCACGACCTCAGGACCGTGAGGTGGCTCACGACCTCAGGATCGTGAGGTGGCTCACGACCTCAGGACCGTGAGGGGGGCTCACGACCTCAAGACCGTGAGGTGACTCACGATCTCAAGCCCATGAGGAGGCTCACGGTCTTGGAACTAGAAAGGGGCTCATGGACTTGAAGGGTCAAAGTGAGCAATCGGTCAACACTTTCAACCGAATTCAATCATGTGATGGTTCAATGTTGCTCAAATCAAACACTAATGATAATCTAAGATAGTAAGGAGTTATTTGATTAAGGTTTTTGACTATGATGATGATCAATGGGGTGAATTACCAAGATACCCCTGAAGGGTCAATTGAGTTATACCTTGCTCAATTCAAACCCTAATTACATGAGAATGATGTTTTTAGTCATAATGACTCTATCTAACCTGATCTAGTCTAATGTTATCATCAACCATTAGTATGATGAAAGAGAGAGTACTCTAGAGAGAGAAAGTACCCTAGAGAGAGAAAGTAACTCTAATCACTTAATGGTGATGTTTTTGGCTATGATAGCCTATGATGACTCAACCCAACCTGTTTTAGAGTGATGTTGATATCACCTAACCTTATGATGAGAGAGAAAGTACTTCTAGAGAGAGAAAGTACTTCTAGAGAGAGAAAGTACCTCTTTAAAATGGAAACTCAATTGAAGCATCCCCAATACACAGAAATGAGCATAATTAGGGTATGATCCACCTGTGTGAGATCATAGAAACCCTAATTATGATAAATGATGAACCTTTAACTAATCCAAGAGCATCAATAAAGGTGTTACTCATACATGATGATGTTATGAGTTTAATTCACCTGTAATGTGAATAAGTAAACCCTAATTCAAGGGTGATGACATGTAATATGAATAGTAAACCCTAATTCAAGGGTAATGGCATGCTTTTGAGCAATAAACTCTATTTGATTTAAATTAAAGATTTAACTCTTATGACAAGAGTAGGAAGTACATTCCTTATTGTTATATTACCTTTATCAGATGTATTAATCATGCAGGTTCTGATATGAAGGTAATTATATCCAGGTATGGATGTTGATGTTATATTCATTGAAGGCATGTTGTAGCCTTATGAATAAGTAATGTAATCTGATGCCTTGCTAGTGGCATCCTATGCTGATAATGGGCTATGAGAGCCATGAATACCATCAAGGTCATGCTTTAGAGATGACTTGTGATGAGGATAATGAGAAATGATGATTGATATGAGTTAGGCCTGTTACATTTAGTATTCTTCTTTTATAGCTGCTATGTTACTGTTATTGTTTGAAGAACAATGTATGCTGTTAAAGAATACTGAATGTACCTAACTAATCAAGTATAATGTAGAGCCCTGATCATAGATCCATCATTGTCAGAAATTAAGTGATGGTGAAACAGGTTTTCCATAGGGAACTCCTGGAGCACATACTTTTGAGTATGTGGGGTACATGGATGTGTAGAACCTTACATCCTAGTGTAGGAAAGTGATGTAGATGTGGAATCCATCCATCCTTCACTATAGTTCCATACCGTATCAGTGGTAGGTAAACATGAAACCTCCTGATGACGAAGAAAGCACAGATATCCGTATCAGTGGTAGGTAAATATGAAACCTCCTGATGACGAAGAGAGTACAGAACGCCACTGTGACTCTAGAATAGCGAAGGACCAGTTTACCCTGGTGAGCTATAATAGTAGAGGCATGAGATGTCCTACAAGTGATCCTCTTACTGACTGAGGAAGGTGAAGGTCATGAGAATCCGGCTCTCTTAATGACCTATGTATGATACTGATGCGGCTTCTCAGCGATCAGTTGGAGTATGAGTGGTAAGCCTCATCTCCACAGGGCATAATGTTGTTTGTAAAACATAATCAACCATGTAGTATAACTTGTTAGAGATGACTCCAAGTTAGTTGATTGATGTTACATTGCAATAATGTTGATATTCTCCATATCTCCTAATTTGTAGAGATCTTGTTATATCTGCAACTGTTATAGAATGCTTTGAAGGCTTTACTGTTTAAAATAATCTTTGATGTTATAATAAAGCTTCTGGCGAAGAGTTATAACTCTCGCTGGGACAATTATGTATAATTGTCTCACCCCGTAGACTTCAACTTTTTAGGTGGACGTCGGAGACGAAGAAACCAGCCTACAAGTGATCAATCTCAGCAGCAGCACCAGGGGCAGCAGTAATCTCAGGTGGAGATTTGTCCTGCCATGTGGTGTAGTTAGAGTCAGTCCTATGTGTCCTCTGTACTCTCAGGTCTTGGAGTCTTGTGTTATGTGATCTTGAGATTTTGTATCTTGAATGTATATAATTACTCAAGAAGTAATTATCCTGAGATGTAAACAGTTACCTCTCTTTATGAAAGGAGTTTTTATGGATACAAGTTCTTATCTCGAAAAGTTTTAATTTTCCGTGATTTTTATCTTCCGCTGATTACCGATTCGCTTCCGCTAAGTTTTAATCGTGTTTATGTCATGGTTTGGAGATCAGAGCCCACAATTAGTGGTATCAGAGCTCCAGGTTCAGTTGAGTCTACAGAGGCATAGGACTTAGGATGTCGAGTCTACCTTTAGTACTCCTTCCTTATCTAATAGAATCTTCTGCTCCTCAGGAGAAGAAGATACATAAGAATGTCAGAACATCGCGATGAGCACGTGGCTGAGAGTAGTGCTAGTGCACCTCGAGGCGGTGCAAGAGTTCCGAGAATAGAACAACCTGCACCTAAGTCGCCAAGAGAGCCACCCCAGTTCGACCCAGCTGACATGAGTGATCCAGCTATACAGACGATGTTCGGGCAGTTTATGACTGCCATGACACATATAACCGATAGGATGCCCATTCCTGCACCTAGGGCACCTGTCCAGCCTGAAGTACAAGGTATTGGTAAGACATTCGAACGACTTCGTCGTGTCGGAGCTACCGAGTACTTCGGAACTGCCGACCCTGCAGATGCTGACTTATGGTTGACAGAGTTGGAGAAGGCTTTCAGGATTCTTATGATTCCGGAAGCTGAGAAGGTTAGACATGCTGTCTATCTTCTCAAAGGCAGTGCTGGTCACTGGTGGAACATGGAAGAGCAGAAGAGACCTGGAGTAGAGTTCTCATGGGAAGAGTTTCGTCGGGAATTTATCAATAGATATTTTCCAAAGACCTTCCTAGATGAGAAGATTTCTCAGTTTGAGAAACTAAGGCAGGGTATGATGAACATTAGTGAGTATGAAGCTAAGTTTATGGAGTTGTTGCGGTTCTGTCCGCACATGGCTTCTACGGATGAGGAAAGAATCAGAAGATTTGAAAAGGGTTTGAATTCCGATATGTCAACCCCTGTGTCTGCCTTAGAAAATAGAGAGAGATTCTCTACCTTCGTTGAGTCAGTCCGAAGGATAGAGAGATCTGTTGTTGAGAAAAGACAAACCCATAAAAGATATCCCCAGTTCCAGGGTTCTTCATCTAGGGATTCCAAGAAACCTAGATTCTCTGCACCTAACCCTCCACCACCCAGATCAAGTTTTCAAACTCAATGGACACCAAGTAGAGGTAGAGGACGGAGTCAACCGCTTCAAGGGACGCACAGTTCTGCATCAGTGTCAGTCACTGGACCACCCAGACCACAACAACAGGAGAAGAGTTGCTACAACTGTGGTAAGGTGGGACACTTGATGAAGGATTGCCGTTCTAGGCCTGTCGGTGTGACACAACAACCTCCGAGACAGAATCAACAGGGATCTCAGAATAGACAACATCAAGGAGCAGCTCGAGGACGTGGACAAGCGTCTCAAGCTGGATCATCAGCACCACCTCAACACCAGGCAACCGCGAGGTTCTATGCTATGAACCCACCTGAGGCAGTGGTCAATCCACGGGTAGTGGCAGGTCAGATGAAACTTTTATATTCTGATATGTCTATATCCTGTAATGTATCTGTTCTGATTGATCCGGGTGCTACGCACTCTTTCATCACTCGTGAAGTGATTCGTAACTGCAATGTGACTGTTAGTCATAGAGCAGATAGTTTGTTGTTAGAGACTCCATTGAGTGGGTCTGCCGTTTTGCAGGAGGTATGTTCTCTCTGCATCCTTTTCTTTTCTGACCATCGCATTCAAGTGGACCTTATACCACTTGATATGCAGGGGTTTGATATAATCCTTGGGATGGATACCTTAGAAAGGTATAGAGTTGTCTTGGATTGTGAGTCCAAGTTGGCTGTGTTTGCTGATGAAAGCAACACATGGATCTTTCAAGGTGAAAGAAAGATTCTGCCCACCTGTCTTGTGTCAGCTATGGTTGCTGATAAGCTGTTGAGGCAAGGATGTTATGCATTCTTAGCCCATGTGGTAGATGTTACCAAGGAAAGTTCCAATCCTGCTGAAGTTCCCATAGTCAGGGAATTCGAGGATGTGTTTCCTGAAGAACTTCCTGGTATACCACCACCTCGGGAAATTGATTTTGAAATCAATTTAATTCCAGATACGAAACCCATAGCTCAAACTCCGTATAGAATGGCTCCTGCCGAGATGGCAGAACTCAAGAAACAGCTTCAAGAGCTACTTGAGAGAGGTTTTATCCGACCAAGCACTTCACCTTGGGGTGCTCCGGTCTTGTTTGTTAAAAAGAAAGATGGGTCAATGCGGTTGTGCATCGACTATAGACAACTCAATAAAGTGACAATAAAGAATAAGTATCCTCTGCCGAGGATTGATGATCTCTTTGACCAGTTGCGTGGTGCAACAGTCTTTTCAAAGATAGACTTGAGGTCTGGATATCACCAACTCCGTATTAAGGATAGTGACATATCCAAGTCTGCCTTTAGGACAAGATATGGTCACTATGAGTTCACGGTTATGTCGTTTGGACTAACCAATGCACCAGCTGCATTCATGGAACTCATGAATAGAGTTTTTCGACCTTTCCTTGATCAGTGTGTTGTCGTCTTCATAGATGACATACTGATTTATAGTAAAGATGCTCAGCAGCATGAGCAGCATCTTCGCCAAGCTCTGACCTTGCTAAGAGAACATAAGCTGTACGCTAAGTTTAGCAAGTGTGAGTTCTGGCTGCCGGAAGTATCTTTTCTTGGACATGTAATATCCGCCTCGGGAATTCGTGTTGACCCTACAAAGGTAGAATCTGTTCTACAATGGGAACAACCGAAAACACCGACGGAGATTCGAAGTTTCTTGGGGTTAGCTGGCTATTATCGAAGGTTCATTAAGAACTTTAGTTCCATAGCTTTACCCTTGACCAAGTTAACCCGGAAAGATGTTCCTTTTTCTTGGAGTGATAAGTGTCAACAATCTTTCCAGCTGCTGAAGGAGGGGTTGACAAGTGCACCTGTGCTAGTGCTACCTGAGCAAGGAAAAGGGTATATAGTTTTCTGTGATGCTTCCAAAAATGGACTAGGATGTGTGTTGATGCAGGATAAACAAGTGATTTCTTTTGCTTCCCGACAGCTTAAGAAACACGAGGAGAATTATCCAACACACGATCTGGAGTTAGCAGCTGTGGTTCATGCTTTGAAGATCTGGAGACATTATCTCTACGGAGAGACATTCCAGATTTTCACAGACCACAAAAACCTTAAGTATATCTTCTCTCAGCATGAGCTCAACATGAGGCAACGTCGCTGGATGGAGTTAAACAAGGACTACGACTGTACACTTGATTACCATCCAGGTAAGGCCAATGTTGTTGCAGATGCCTTGAGTAGGAAATCAGCAACATCAACCATGAATAGAGCACAACTAAACTCTTTAGTATGCTCTAGAAGAGATATGCTTATCTCTTTAAGGCAAGACAATGTACAGTTGAAGGTGTGATTGCTAGCCGGTTTGTTAGCTGAGATGCATATTAAACCTACCCTAAGAGAGCAGATTAAAGAAGCACAGCTAGATGATGCTGCAGTTCAACATATAAGATCTGAGTATGGAAATGAGAAGCAAGATGGGTTTCATGACTCAAAAGATCAAGTAGCTTGTTATAATGGAAAAATGATAGTGCCGGATGTGGACAACTTAAGGAAGTTAGTCCTGGAAGAAGCCCATTCTTCCATGTATGCTATGCATCCAGGGAGCACCAAGATGTATCGGAATTTGAAGGATCTATATTGGTGGCCTGGGATGAAGAAGGACGTTGCAGAGTTTGTTCTGAGGTGCCCTGTGTGTCAGCAAGTTAAAGCTGAACACCAGAAGCCTGCAGGGACAATGCAACCTTTACCCATATCACAGTGGAAGTGGGACCATGTGACCATGGACTTTGTTGTTGGCCTACCCAGGACAAGCAAAGGACATGATTCCATTTGGGTAATTGTTGATAGGTTGACTAAGACAGCACATTTCTTACCTGTCAAAACAACCTATTCTGCGGAAAGGTTATCAGAGTTATATGTGCAAGAGATAGTGCGTTTGCACGGAGTTCCTGTCACAATAGTTTCGGACAGAGGTCCTCAATTTACAAGTCGTTTTTGGGAACAGTTGCACAGTGCCTTAGGCACTAAGCTGAGGTTTAGTACGGCCTTTCATCCACAGACTGATGGACAGTCAGAAAGGACCATACAAACCTTAGAAGACCTGTTGCGAGCATGTGTTCTCCAGTTCACCGGAAGTTGGGATCTACACCTAAGCTTGATAGAGTTTGCCTATAACAATAGCTATCAGCATAGTATTGATATGGCACCTTATGAAGCCTTATATGGTAGACGTTGTAGATCACCCTTGTGTTGGTTTGAGACTGGTGAGCACCAGTTGTTAGGTCCTGACCTGGTGCAGCAAACCACGGAAAAGATTAAAGTAATACAACATAAGATTAAGACTGCTCAAGATAGGCAGAAATCTTATGCTGACAAACGTCGTAGACCTTTAGAATTCCAGGTTGGAGACAAAGTGTATCTTAAGGTCTCACCTTGGAAAGGGGTCCTTCGTTTTGGAAGGAAGGGGAAGTTAGCTCCTAGATATATGGGGCCTTATCCAATCATTGAACGGATTGGAAAGGTAGCATATAAACTAGAGCTGCCCCCAGAATTACAGAGGTTACATCCTGTGTTTCACATTTCTATGTTGAAGAAATGTCACCCAGATACCGAGTCAGTTCTACAACCTATGGAAGTAGAATTGAATGATGACATATCCTATGAAGAGGGACCAGTGTCAATCCTTGATAAACGAATTAAAAAGTTAAAGAAGAAAGATATAAGTCTTGTGAAAGTCCTCTGGAATCATCGTGGTATTGAAGAAGCCACTTGGGAGTTAGAGGATGAGATGAGAAGGAAGTATCCTACCCTTTTCTCGTAATATGTTTTATCGATTTCGGGGACGAAATCCTTGTAAGGGGTGGATAATTTGTAACATCCCTGACCTGGGTTATGAGTTAACCCTAGGTGTTTTGCCTAAATATGTAGTTAAATCCTTGTGATTAACTCTGAGCATGTAATTAAGCTTCTCAGAAACGTATATTTCAGTATTTGCTCCTTTTTATTTAAAGTTGTAGCATTGTTTTGATATACAGGGACCTATGTGCAATTTACCCAGTTGAAAGGGTTAACTTGCAATTTGCACATGATGAGATGTTCCTCTGATGTTGAGACATCATGAGAATCTCTTTGGCAAAGTTTGAGGGATTTCCCAAGCTAGAGCACCAAGGTGCAGCTGTGGAAGCAATCCCAGGGCTTGAAACCCTAATTTGGGGTAAAATGCAATTTACCCAAATGATGGGATGCAATTTGTAAAGAATGTCATCTAAAGTATCTTTTTAGACTTTTGCCATCATTTAGAGAAGAAATGATGAGGAATTCACCTCAATTGAGTTATCAAGTTAAGAAATAGGCTCTGTGATTGAATAATCAGGGTATATGTGCAATAACCCTTTAAGTATGAACTTTATTATTAGATTGTTCTTCCTTGCCTTCTTTTCTATAACTTAAGATAAGGTTTGTCCTTAGAATAAAGAGGAAGGGACGAGCAAGTAATAAAAGAAGGACTTAGTTGGAATTAAGGGAAACTTATGAACTAATGTTGAAAATCCTATCCCATGTATATAAGCCATCCTTCCTTTAGTTGCAAGGGAACTTAACCTTCGTTCCCTTTACTGTTTCATTTCACCAAAGACGACCAAGGACTGCCTTGGAGCTAAGGAGGACGAACAAGGGGTGCAAGGTAGGTTTAAACCCCTCTTCTTGCCTAATTCCATGGTTAGAATTCAAATTCAAGGTCATCTTCATGGCTAATTCTCGAAACCCTATCTTTCTAGCCGTCTCTTTTCATCCTTCCTTGGAGTTTTCACCTTGGCCAACCTGTGGGAACTCAAGGACGCCATTAGAGCTTGGATCTTGAAAGCTTGGAGCTCAAGAAGCAAGCTTTAGGCGGGTTTTATAACTCTAAACCTATGCTTTACTATGTGCATCTTTATATGCGAGTTAATGATAGCTCCTAGTATTTCCCTACTTTTCCCTGCTATTTTGCAAGCAAACCCGTGGGATATCTGTACTGTTCTTGAGCTAGAAGATGAAGGCGTGATTTCCAAGAAAAACCCACCGTTTTTCTTTTCCCTAAACGGTCCTAACAGTTTGCTCTCACGACCTCAAGACCGTGAGGGAGCCTCGCGGTCTCGAGACCGTGAGAGGGCTCGCGGTCTCAAGACCGATTGGCCCTGTTGACCGAGCGTGGACCATATAAGAAACCTGTTCCTAATTATATAGGCTAAATACCCTCAAAATTTGGGAGACTAACTCCAAAGGAATCGGGAGATATGACCTTTTTAAGTCACGACTTTAAATGAATTAATTGCTGATTTTCAAAACGGTCTGAAATTGCCTTTTTGGGCAAAAGGTCTCAAGACCGTGAAAGGTCGTTGACTAAGCATTGACCCCATGAGATTACTGTTCAAAATTATGTTAATTAACAACTCACCAAGTTTGATGGTCTAATTCCAAACGGGCTAAGAGTTGAAGGATGAATACTAGGGCTAACCCTAGATAAAATCAGTACTGAAATTATGGTGACATAATTAGGGTTTTTAGGGTTGATTGACCTAAAAGGTCTCAAGACCATGTGGGGTCCACCCACATGACCTCAAGACCGTGAGGACAATCACCCAAGACCATTTGAAGGTCTAGGGTTGAGTAATTTGACCAATTGAACACCCAATTGCAAATAAGTTATCAAGTTAATCAAAATTCGGATTCTGTGACCAATCATGGTTCAACCTCTATCAAATCACCTTAGATTTTGATGAAATCTTGGGCAAACGGTCTCAAGACCATGTGGGGTCCACCCACATGACCTCAAGACCGTTTGGGCCAAGTTTGGGCCCAATTGGAGCTCAATTGAAGGGTTCAACCTTGTGTTGATACACATTGTTGAGTGTAGATGGGTGAACTTTGATAGACCTTAATTGAATCGATTTCAATCCTAATTGGTCTACAATTGAGGGTCAATTGAATGACCATTTGGTTAAGCATAACCTTAATTAACTCAATCCATAGGTGGTCAACAGTTATTGGACCTTTTGAAGGCTTCAACATCAGTTGACATCATCGTTTGATTTGTTGAACCTTTGTTGAAGGACCTTGTGGTTGAGACCGTGAGGTGGCTCACGACCTCAGGACCGTGAGGTGGCTCACGACCTCAGGACCGTGAGGGGGCTCACGACCTCAGGACCGTGAGGGGGCTCACGACCTCAGGACCGTGAGGGGGCTCACGACCTCAGGACCGTGAGGGGGCTCACGACCTCAGGACCGTGAGGGGGCTCACGACCTCAGGACCGTGAGGTGGCTCACGACCTCAGGATCGTGAGGTGGCTCACGACCTCAGGACCGTGAGGGGGGCTCACGACCTCAAGACCGTGAGGTGACTCACGATCTCAAGCCCATGAGGAGGCTCACGGTCTTGGAACTAGAAAGGGGCTCATGGACTTGAAGGGTCAAAGTGAGCAATCGGTCAACACTTTCAACCGAATTCAATCATGTGATGGTTCAATGTTGCTCAAATCAAACACTAATGATAATCTAAGATAGTAAGGAGTTATTTGATTAAGGTTTTTGACTATGATGATGATCAATGGGGTGAATTACCAAGATACCCCTGAAGGGTCAATTGAGTTATACCTTGCTCAATTCAAACCCTAATTACATGAGAATGATGTTTTTAGTCATAATGACTCTATCTAACCTGATCTAGTCTAATGTTATCATCAACCATTAGTATGATGAAAGAGAGAGTACTCTAGAGAGAGAAAGTACCCTAGAGAGAGAAAGTAACTCTAATCACTTAATGGTGATGTTTTTGGCTATGATAGCCTATGATGACTCAACCCAACCTGTTTTAGAGTGATGTTGATATCACCTAACCTTATGATGAGAGAGAAAGTACTTCTAGAGAGAGAAAGTACTTCTAGAGAGAGAAAGTACCTCTTTAAAATGGAAACTCAATTGAAGCATCCCCAATACACAGAAATGAGCATAATTAGGGTATGATCCACCTGTGTGAGATCATAGAAACCCTAATTATGATAAATGATGAACCTTTAACTAATCCAAGAGCATCAATAAAGGTGTTACTCATACATGATGATGTTATGAGTTTAATTCACCTGTAATGTGAATAAGTAAACCCTAATTCAAGGGTGATGACATGTAATATGAATAGTAAACCCTAATTCAAGGGTAATGGCATGCTTTTGAGCAATAAACTCTATTTGATTTAAATTAAAGATTTAACTCTTATGACAAGAGTAGGAAGTACATTCCTTATTGTTATATTACCTTTATCAGATGTATTAATCATGCAGGTTCTGATATGAAGGTAATTATATCCAGGTATGGATGTTGATGTTATATTCATTGAAGGCATGTTGTAGCCTTATGAATAAGTAATGTAATCTGATGCCTTGCTAGTGGCATCCTATGCTGATAATGGGCTATGAGAGCCATGAATACCATCAAGGTCATGCTTTAGAGATGACTTGTGATGAGGATAATGAGAAATGATGATTGATATGAGTTAGGCCTGTTACATTTAGTATTCTTCTTTTATAGCTGCTATGTTACTGTTATTGTTTGAAGAACAATGTATGCTGTTAAAGAATACTGAATGTACCTAACTAATCAAGTATAATGTAGAGCCCTGATCATAGATCCATCATTGTCAGAAATTAAGTGATGGTGAAACAGGTTTTCCATAGGGAACTCCTGGAGCACATACTTTTGAGTATGTGGGGTACATGGATGTGTAGAACCTTACATCCTAGTGTAGGAAAGTGATGTAGATGTGGAATCCATCCATCCTTCACTATAGTTCCATACCGTATCAGTGGTAGGTAAACATGAAACCTCCTGATGACGAAGAAAGCACAGATATCCGTATCAGTGGTAGGTAAATATGAAACCTCCTGATGACGAAGAGAGTACAGAACGCCACTGTGACTCTAGAATAGCGAAGGACCAGTTTACCCTGGTGAGCTATAATAGTAGAGGCATGAGATGTCCTACAAGTGATCCTCTTACTGACTGAGGAAGGTGAAGGTCATGAGAATCCGGCTCTCTTAATGACCTATGTATGATACTGATGCGGCTTCTCAGCGATCAGTTGGAGTATGAGTGGTAAGCCTCATCTCCACAGGGCATAATGTTGTTTGTAAAACATAATCAACCATGTAGTATAACTTGTTAGAGATGACTCCAAGTTAGTTGATTGATGTTACATTGCAATAATGTTGATATTCTCCATATCTCCTAATTTGTAGAGATCTTGTTATATCTGCAACTGTTATAGAATGCTTTGAAGGCTTTACTGTTTAAAATAATCTTTGATGTTATAATAAAGCTTCTGGCGAAGAGTTATAACTCTCGCTGGGACAATTATGTATAATTGTCTCACCCCGTAGACTTCAACTTTTTAGGTGGACGTCGGAGACGAAGAAACCAGCCTACAAGTGATCAATCTCAGCAGCAGCACCAGGGGCAGCAGTAATCTCAGGTGGAGATTTGTCCTGCCATGTGGTGTAGTTAGAGTCAGTCCTATGTGTCCTCTGTACTCTCAGGTCTTGGAGTCTTGTGTTATGTGATCTTGAGATTTTGTATCTTGAATGTATATAATTACTCAAGAAGTAATTATCCTGAGATGTAAACAGTTACCTCTCTTTATGAAAGGAGTTTTTATGGATACAAGTTCTTATCTCGAAAAGTTTTAATTTTCCGTGATTTTTGTCTTCCGCTGATTACCGATTCGCTTCCGCTAAGTTTTAATCGTGTTTATGTCATGGTTTGGAGATCAGAGCCCACACTAAGTATGCTACATCTAATTTCTTAGAACACTTCATTTTACATGTCTAATTTTCTAACTTGATTGTGCTAACTATTTAGGCAGCTTGAAGAGAAGCAGATTTTGACAATCACCTTACCCTTTTTTCACAACATTATACCGCCTCGTAGAGAAGGACATACTGGAAGTGACCCGAATGCAAGGGTGGAGGATATTCGATTTCAACAAGAAACTGAATTTGAGCGTGATGATGATAACTCTCATGGTGAAGATGAACATGAGGAGCAATGGGAAGAAGAACATGACAAGCACCGGGAATATAAGGAGCATGAAGAATGATGCCATGACGAACATTATCTCCATAGAGATACAAGAAACCAGAGGGACCATTGCAAGCGCGAAGACAAGAATCGAGATAATAAAAATGATGATGAATGAGGCCCTTCTCTCTGAGATCTAGATGTCACAAGGACAAATGAGTCAAGATGACCTATTGTTATTCCAAGATTTGATGCTCCAAACTTCAAACTGAAGCCATCCGTCATCGCTATGATTCAAAACAAGTCGTTTGGAGGGAATTCTAGATATAAGAATCCCTAACATCATCTCGATTCCTACAAGAGTATTTCCAATACCATCAAGATGAGAGGAGTCCCCCAAGAAGTGATATATTGCAAAGGATTAAAATTTCTCCTTGAGGGATAAATCTCTATCGTGGTACCTTTATATACTTGGCAAAAAGATTAATGGTTGGGGACCATTAGCTGACGCCTTTGTCACCAAGTTTTACTTGGTAGAGAAGACTCTTAGAAACTGACAAAAGATAAATGGATTCATGCTGAAACCTGGTGAGAACTTGTATGAGGCATGGGAATGATTCCATGAGTATCAAAGATACTGTTTGCATCACAACTATGACAAGGGCCGCCTGATCACTACTTTCTATAATGATCTTACTTCTGCCCAAAGAACTTCGTTGAACGCCGCCATAGGAAGTGACTTTCTGGGAAAAAATCCCAAAAAGACTATGGAGATTATAGACAACATGGTTTCTCTACAAGAAGGTATAGACTTCGACATAGTAGACAAGATTTCAGCAAAGATGACTGCATCTGAAGGAACTTCTCTTGAATCTAAGGCCTCAGAAATTGTCACAGTTCAAATTTAGAAGATTGATGCAGATGTCAAATAATTGAAGGACTCTGGCAGCAAGGCAAAAAAACCTATGGAAAAAGTAATGAAGTGTGTTACATGTGGCAAGGGAGGCCACATAATCGACAATTGTATCTATACTCAACCCGAAGAGGAAAGTGAAGAAGTAGAAGAGAAAGAGAATGTCTCTTATGTAAACTTCAAGAGGCTAGATCACCCTGGTTTCAATTATGGAAACAAAGATGCTATAGAAAACTCTCACCAGCTAAATGGAGCATCTAAACCACCACCATGATTTAGAAAAGGAAATGGGCAGGCTCAGTGTAGCAAGACTACAATTATCAACAAAATAGAAATAATTACCAAATCCTAGGGTAAAGTCAAGGGCAGTACAAGAACATGAGTCGACAAAACCAAGATCAAGGCGAACCTAAAAGCAATAATCATCCAAATATGATGGTGAAACTATTTGACTTTGCAAAAAGATAAGTCTCTATGAATGACCAACTAACTCAAAGTGTCATCACCAATTCTAGCATCTTAACAACAATGCAGACCCAGATGGCCGACATGCTAACACATCAAAAACAAATTGATCAACAGTTGGAACAACTGTCTGAGTTGATAAAGAAACCTCAAGGAAAGATTCCTTCTAACACAGAGACTACAAAGATGGCCACTCTCTATTCAAGTAAGGTTCTAGAAAACCAACAAGATGAGGGTCACCTTGAAGAAGACGCTACTGCTAAGCCACAACCTAAACCTATTATAGTAGAGGAAGAATATGAGAAGAAAAAGTCCATAAAGAGAAGCCAACATAATGAAGAAGGCAAAGGAAAGAAAGAATCAAAGAAAAAGAAGTTGGACCCAACTGAAGAAGTCTTCACCAATGAGATTCTTATTCTTCAAGAGTTCCCTTTCTATACAAGTTAATAAAATCTCATCCTAAGAAAAGATATGAGAAGTTTATTGAAGTAGTGAAGAAACTACACCTAGATATTCCATTCATGGACTCCATTGAAGAAATACCTACCTATGCTAAGTTCTTCAAGGACCTCATCACAAAAAGAAGAAGAGGCAGCCACATTGAGACCATGCAACTAGAAAAAATATCAAGTGCCTTTGTTCATGCCGAATTGCCTACAAAGAAGAAAGACACAGGGGCATTCAATATTCCCTTTTGTGTTGGGGATAATGTGGAAATAAAGGGGCTTGCCGATCTGGGAGCAAGCATTAGCCTCATACCGCTAACACTAGCTCAAAGGCTTGGACTTTCTAAAATGGTCAAAACTGGTACGAGAATTCAGTTGGCCGATCACTCTTTCACGAAGCTGGTAGGAGTAGTGGATGATGTCCCAATCTACGTAGGATGATTATTCAACCCGTGTGACATAGTGGTGATTGACACAGTTGAAGACCCGACGTGCCCAATGATCTTCGGAAGACCTTTTCCCACCACTGGGAGAGCCCTAATCGATGTAGCAGAAGGTATGATAACTCTTTGTGTCGTAAATGACCATATTGATTTTCACATGTGAGATGCTATCAGGGACCCCCTCTTTATTTGAGTCAGCCTACTTCATGGATAGCTACACTTAATATTGCAAAGAGATACAAGAAATCAATGCCATTGTTGATCCCCTCATTAGAGCTTTGAATAACCCGGATCCTGACATAGAAGACCCAAAGGTAGTGGAGATTCTAGATTACTTGAATCAGCCTGAAGAAGAGCTTAGTGACAAAGAAGATATAACTTTAGAAATAACAAAGTATGATTGATTAGAGTCTCCTGAAGAAAAAGAAGCACCAATCGAAGTCAGTCTTGAAACCACTTCCTGAAGGATTGCAATATGAATTTCTTGGTGATGAAGAAAGAAAACCAGTAATAGTTAACTCATATCTGACTGATGAGAAGATGCACAAGTTGTTGACGAAGCTTAGACCCCAGAGGAAATCAATTGGTTACTTAGTAGAAGATATAAAGGGCTTGAGCCCAACTGAGTGCATGCATTCAATAAATATGGAAGAGACGACCAAGCGATTAGCCCAACCTTAACAAAAACTGAATTAGGTGTTGAGAGAGGTTGTCAAGAAGGAAGTCATAAAGTTTCATGATATGGATTATATACCCAATAAGTAACAAAAGTTGGGTATGTGATGCCCCGACATGCCAAAAATGAGATTACTCAAAGCCAAATGTAGAAATAACACTAAGCAAGTGGATTAGCAGAAAACACAAGAATTTAAAATTGATTTTATAAAAGCACCTAGGCTAAAAACTTTCACATATAAGTCCACAACAGGACACCTGGATCACATAACACATATCATAAGGTGCTTACATCATTGTTTTCAACCTTCCTATCATCAACCTATTACATGAGATACTTGTTATATATATACATGTACACATGCCATATCTAAACAACAAAAGGCACACAAGCCAAAAACCTTGTATTGGTGACATGTCTATAAAACACATCAAAAACACCCCTAAGACCTGAGTGTATAGGGATGAGTCTAGGACTCTAACACTAAAAGACTAGCAGCACACCTGTCCTTATCAACTACTTCTCTTGCTACTCTTCCTCTATTGCATGATCTCCACCTCATCGTGCACGACCACCTAAAATATGTGGTATCCCACAGGGTGAGACCCAATGTCCCAGTGAGAGATATAAATCTCTACCAATGTCTATTAAAGAACATATAAATTGAAGTAGATAGGTAATATAATTATTAACTGAGAAGATTCAACTAAACGATATGTATCCAATGGGTAAAGCAGGTTAAACAATATTTGGAAATTATCATTGAGAAGTATAACAATTAATATTCTAAGAAGGAATATGAAGAACATGTATATTTTCAATCACTCAAACCATACAAAATCAAGGAAATGCTTCAACCAATGTTCTTCTCATTTTGTCCTTATGCAAATACACTACACGGCCGTGTTACGTCTTTTATTATGCCCTGAGGATATGAGGAATACCACTCATAGTCCAACTGACCACTGCTAAGTCAAAATCAATGCCATAAAAGGTATATGGAAGAGTCTAAATCCATGACCTCTCCACACCTTCTGGTCAACATGAGAGAACACTACAATGACATATCAAGTCTAACTGCAACATAGCCTATCTTGCCTTGGTATATAGGCACAATACTAGTGAAACTAAGCTACGACCTGTAGTGACACTCCTTCCAGGGTATGGCCCGCAGCCAATCCTGTGAAAGAACCATAAGCACATGCATTGAGTCACATCACTGAGATATGGCCCATAGCCGCACTCCTATTAGGGTATGGCCCACAACCAATCCTATGAAAGCATATACTCAACAGTATATGACTCTGAGCTTCCACTAAGGGGAACCCATTTCACCATCCGGCACTAAGATTGACATTGGAATGGATCTATGGCACATGGAAACTACATGATTAAGGTTCCACTAGATTAATTATGGTAATTCAATGTCTTTTAGAATCAATCAAGTTGTAGCATATAAAGCCATAACAAACACTACAAGAATAAGGGTATAGTACAACTCCAAAAAGTATAAAACGTATAAGGTGTGAACTTGTCACATCAGCATATGGCACTGTAGCACAGCCATTCGCAAGGCCACCATCACTGTCATAGAGCCATAGAGGCTATCACAAAGTCACATCATTGTTGGATAACAATCCTTCATTCACATCTCTAGAGGTCATCACCTCAAGTAATGCACAAAATAGCTTCTAGGTCATTAGACCCAAACACATGATCCTTGCATATACCACATCACATTATGCTCAACATTGCTCATAATCACCATCATATATCATATAGGATTCACCATAACATCCACATAACTATGCCATTAAAGTTCATATCACTTGCATGGTTAAAGTTTTATAAACAAGAGAGGGAAAACATCATAACATTATGACCACTATGAGAGAGATGCAAACATATCACATGACCCAACAATTAGAGTTAGGGTTTCATTATATATCCAATTAAGGTTTTATAGCCTAAGCAATCACCGCACCCTAGATGATCTACTTCCCACTTTCTCAGAGCATATTAGATTAAACCTCATTACTTAGTTATGATTGTCGCATTATCTCAACATCACTAAGTATTACATCATTATGTGTATACATGTACCCATCCCATATGTTGTACATAGATAGCAACCATGTATTATGTATGTATCAACCATCCCTCTCATGCATGTTATGAACCACCAACACCTACATGTCCCGGCCACCCTCATGAAAAGTGTCTTAACCTCACACACCATAAGATGTCTAAACCATGACGCAACTCTACCCAGGGGGCGACCGTGACTGTGATGTCCATACCTATTTCGACCATCTAAGGAAAACAACATCTCAACCTTGCATTAAGCAACATCCAACCCAATGTGAAATAGGCATTACTACCAGCACACGCACATGCACGTATCAACTTAAACCAAAGCAGGCATCACGACATAACCTGAAAAACCAAAGCAGACGCTACGACCAAGCCCAACACAAGGGTGACTCGACTGCTCAACAAACATGGCATAGTGACCATCCTATAGCCATGGCGTCATGACCAAAACCTAATGCAACATCACGACTACCTCTCCACAATGTAACATCACGATCATCTCCATGACTCAATGTCACGTCCACAACAGAACATGAATCAACCAACTCCAAAGCAAGGTGTCGTGAGAACCATTAAACATAGTGTCTCGACCGCGACACAAATAAGACTAGGTGTTACAACTCAAGACAAAGCACACTCATGTCTTGACCCAAATCCAACAAGAGGGTCTATGTCTCAACCTCAAACATCAAGACCACATATGTCTCGATTGAGACAAGGTCAAGCAACAAGACACCAATCATCATCAAGATCATGCCCATGGATCCAAGGTCATAAAACCCTATAATGAACACCAATAAGATCATCTAGTAAACATGCTTAGGAGAGATAAAACTAAACTTAGCTCAGGGGTATAACTCATTTGAAATAGAAGATGATCCCTAAAGAAAGAATCATCATTATGGAGGAAAGCATTACACATAAATAGTCATTAAAACCCTAAACATGCGTTATAGAAAAACCACCATGGAGGGCCTAATGAAAGAGGGATAAACTCACATTTGACACAACTAAAACAGAACCTAAACCCTATGGAACATAAAGGTACACAAACACTATGCATGTAATCAAAACTAAGGTAAAAAAAGTAGGATTAAAACCACCATAACACAACAATCACCCAAATCGGGTTCCATCAATTAGGGTTTCATATTCTAAGTAAACAAACATGTTAACCGACATTAATTAAGTTCTAGAGCATGGTAGCATCTACTAGAACATTAGGGGTACATTTTAGAGAGAGAAACAACAACTTGCAAGAAATAATATATTGCTAGTAATAGAAGAAGGTAGAGAGTTATATAACCTGACTGTTTTGAAGACAAAACAAGATCCAAGCTCAAGATACAAAAGAGGGAAGGAAGCTCCAAGAAGGATTGCCACTTTGTCCACCAGATCACCTCCAAAAAGAAGAAGAACTTGGTCAAAGGTAGCTCAAGAAAAAGGGCAAGAAAAGCCTAGGCTGAACCAAATAAGAAAGGGGGAGAAAGAGAGAAGGAAACTTACTCACACTTTGGTCCACCTTGTCAAAACATGGCCTATGACCCTTGTGATGAGGGGTTCACTCCTCAAGAACGACCACCATGGAGGGTCCATGGTTTAGGGATGAGAAAAGGGAAGAGGATGGGGGTAGAAGATCAAAAGAAATTCCATCAAGGAATGGCAAAGACTTACCAAGGTTGAAGATGACCAAAAGTCACCACATGCAAGGGATCCTGTCACTAAGGCTCCAAGGATCAACCCTCCTTGCTCCTCCAAGATCCAAGGATGAGAAAAAGAGAAACGAGAAGAAGGAAGGCTGAAAAGGGTCACTTGCATGGAGAGAAGAGGGTTTATATAGCAAAGGAGGAGAGAGGTAGGGTGAGAGATGAGGTGTCAACAAGATAGGGCTCCAAAGGGACACTTGTCCACCCAAGAAACCAACATGCAACCACTTAAAACACACATGCATGAGATGGTGATAGAACCTATGTTGGGTCTAAACCACTTGGGTCACCTAATATATGATCACAGTCATGATACACCAAGGACACACCACATGGTCGAAACAAAGCACCAAAACACCATCTGGTCAAGACAAAAAGGATCACCACAAACACTAGGTCGAAACACCACACTAGAAGACAACTGTCTCGACCCAAGACAAACCAAAAACATCATAGTAGAGACAAAAACATCTATAGAAGGTGTCTCAGTTGAGACACTCACAAGACACCCTCTCAAGGTTGAGATAAAGGTGACCACCTCCAATAAGGTACACATGGTCGAAACCAAGCAAACCCTAGAAACCCTAATCACCACTAGGGTGTCACCACTCAACCAAGGCCCAACCAAGGAACCCCAAATCATCACACTCTCTATCATGAATTCAAGAGAGAGAATGAACACTAGAGGTGGAAAATTGCAATATAACCCTCACTAATGGGTAAATTGCAATTTGACCCAAAACAAGCATAGAAAGCACAACCATCATCCAAACAAGCTCAAACTAGAAACTTAAGCTCTCCACAAGATCTAAAGGCATCCAAAAGGATTAGATTAAGGATCTAAGCACTTAAATCAAGCCAAAACAAATAGGGTTATCCCAAAAACCCAGGTCAAGGGTCTTACAACCCATAAACCTCTGATAGGGATTTCACCCCCAAAATCCAAAGCAAAAAGAGATGGATACATCCTACACATCTATAGCTCAAGCTCCTACTCAAGTCAACCAAAATAGATATAAAGTAGATTCAGACATATCAGAATGAAATAACTTCATCTGACCTATCTCTACTCATGGGTTGACCTCTCCTTCTGGCAGACTCAAGGCATAAAATTGTGTTGTCGCCTGTCTAGAGGAACCACCCTACAAAGTCTATCCACATCCTCTTCCACCACTACTAAACTGCTTCCTCTGTGAGCCCTATTGGATATTCCTCAACTGTTGGGTCTCCTAATCACCTTTCACTAGACACTCCCACCTCAAATGTCCCACTTGTCCATACTTATGGCAAGTGCTGGTCTCATACTATGGCCTAGGCGACCCCATCACTAACACAAATGTTGTACTGTGGGCTCCTGGAGGTGGAAAACTGTATCTTCTTCCCTTATTTGGTGACCACTATGTCGGAGCACTAGACCTCTACTGTGCTACAGGTGTAGAAAACCTAGGCTCCTTAAAGCTGCCTGACGATCGTTCTTTGCACTGTGTTGGTCTCTTCTTGGCACCTTTTCATGCTTATCAACCACAAATCTCTCTATCCTCCTAACTAACACCATGAATGTGGAAAAATTCTCTTTGTTCTCTAAGGTTGCTTCCGGCATCGTCAAATCCACACTTAACCACTTCTCAAAATGGCAAATTCTCTCCTGATTTGTAGTGGCCATGTGAGGATATAGCCTCAACAACTCCATAAACTTCCCTTCATACTCATTGATCAACATGGATCCCTGCCGGATCCCCCTCAAACTAGCTGATTTTCTCATCCAAATAGGTCAAAGGGAAGTACTGACTTACAAACTCACATCAAAATTCTTCCCAACCAGTTACATCACCTGGCCTTTTCTCCTCTTCTATGGCCTACCAATGGTTAGCACTCCCCCTCAAAAGATACACTGCATGCCTCACTTTGTCTGCCTCAGGGATGTTGAGGATCTTGAAGGCTTTCTCCAACTATGTTAACGAAAGATCTACATATGATAGATCTTCCATACCAGTATACCCCATAGCTCCAACTTTCCTCAACCACTCAAAAGTCTTCCCCGAGAGTGGAATTCCACATTGGGGATTGTTGCTCTCACTTGTGGAATGGGCATTCGGTCTTCCATATGTGTAATCGTGGCCATAAAATGTCCAAACATGGACTAAAAAGTAGGATTGGCCACCACTACAGGGTCTAACTAGGGCATAAAAGGCACCCTCTCCTCCAAAACCTACCTCCTTACACCTCCACCTGGTGCAGCAACACCACTCTCAGCAACATGTTCTTCGTGTTCTCCAACCATCTTTTCTACTCTTGTTCTTCTTCTACATAAGCAGAAGTCACTATAAGATATACTAGAGGACATAGAACATACACAAACCCTGGTCCTAAGTCCATGTAGACTCAGCGAACCTAAAGATCTGATACCAACCAAACTATGATGCCTTGACATGCCACAAATGAGACTACTCAAAGCCAAATGCCACAATAACACTAAGGAAGTAGATTACCAGAAAACACAAGAAATTAAAACTTATTTATAAAAGCACCTAGGCTGAAAACTTTCACATATAAGTCCACATGAGGACAATTAGATCACATAACACATATCAGAAGGTGCTTACATCATTGTTTTCAACCTTCTTGTCATCAACCTGTTACATGAGATACATGTTCCATATATATACATGTACACATGCCATATCTAAACAACAAAAGGCACACAAGCCAAAAACCTCATATCAGTGACATGTCTACAAAGCACATCTAACCCCCCAAGACCTGAGTGTATAGGGACGACTCTAGGACTCTAACACCAAAAGACTAGCAGCACACCTATCCTTATTAGTTACTACTCTTACTGCTCTTCCTCTACTGCACGATCTCTACCTCATCATGCATGACCACCTAAAAGATGTGGAATCCCAAAGGGTGAGACTAAACATCCCACTGAGATATATAATCTTTGTCAACGTCTATTAAAACACAGATAAACTGAAGTAGATAGGTAATATAATTATTAACTGAGCAGATTTAACTAAACGATATGTATCCAATAGGTAAAGCAAGTTAAACAATACTAGGAAGTTATCATTGAGTAGTAGAACAATTAATATTCTAAGAAGGAATATGAAGAACATGTATATTTTCTATCAATCAAACCATACAATATCAAGGCAAGGCTTCAACCAATGTTCTTCACATTTTGTCCTTATGTAAATAAACTACACAACTGTATTACGTCTTTTATTATTCCCTGAGGAGATGAGGTATACCACTCATACTCCAACTGACCACTACTAAGTCAAAATCAATGTCATACAAGGTCTATGGAAGTGATGGAATACACGACCTCTCCACACCTCCTGGTTAGTGTGAGAGAACATCACAAAGACATATCAAGTTTAATTGCAACACAACCTAGACTGCCTTGGAATATAGGCACATCACTAGTGAAACTGAGCTATGACCCGTAGTCGCACTCCTGCCAGAGTATGGCCTGCAACCAATCCTATGAAAGTACCATAAGCACATGCATTGAGTCACATCACTGAGCTACAACCCATAGCCACACTCCTACTAGGGTAAGGCCCACAACCAATACTATGAAAGCATATAATCAACAATATACGACTCTAAGCTTCCACTAAGGGAGAATCTATTTCACCATCCAACACTAAGACTAGCACTAGAATGGATCTATGGCACATGGAAACTACATGCTTAAGGTTCCACTTGATTAATTATGCAAATTCAATGTCTTTTAGCATCAATCAAGTTACAACATATAAAGCCATAACAAACTCTACAAGAATAAGGGTATAGTACAACTCCAGAAAATATAAAACGTATAAGGTGTGAACTTGTCACATCAGCACATGACACTATAGAACTACCATTCACAAGGCCACCATCATTGTCACACAGCCATACAAGGCATTCCCCAAAGTCACATCACCATGGGATACCAATCCTTCAATCACATCTCTATGGGTTATCACCTCAAGTCACGCACAAAGCACCTGCCAGGTCATCAAACACATGATCCCTACATATACCACATCACATTATGCCTCAACATTGCTCATAATCACCATCCTATATTATATAGGATTCACCATAGCATCCACATAACTATGTCATTCAAGTTCATATCACCTGCATGGTTAAGGATTTATAAACAAGAGAAGGAAAACATCATAACATGATAATCACTCTAAGAGAGAGATGCAAACATATCACATGACCCAACAATTAGGGTTAGGGTTTCATTATATATCTGATTAGGGTTTTATGGCCTAAGCAATCACCACTCCCTAGATGGCCCACTTCCCACTTTTTTGGAGCATATTAGATTAAACCTCATTACTTAGATATGATTAGCTCATTATCTCAACAACACTAAGTATTACCTCATTATTTGTATACATGTACCCAAACCACTATGTTGTACATAGATAGAAACCATGTATTATGTATGTATCAACCATCTATTCCATGCATGTTACGACCCACCAACACCTACATGGCTCGACCACCCTCATGCAAAGTGTCTCGACCTCACACACCATAAGGCATCTCGACCATGACACACCTCTACCCAGGTCACGAC
Source organism: Alisma plantago-aquatica (assembly GCA_963693085.1). Classification (NCBI taxonomy): domain Eukaryota; kingdom Viridiplantae; phylum Streptophyta; class Magnoliopsida; order Alismatales; family Alismataceae; genus Alisma; species Alisma plantago-aquatica. The sequence goes on along the minus strand of OY856415.1, from coordinate 113,987,446 downwards.
CATGTCATCCATACCTATTTCAACCATCCAGGGAAAACAACATATCAACCTTACATTAAGCAACGTCTGACCTAGTGTGAAACATGCATTGCTACCAGTACAAGCACATGTACGTCTCGACCAAAACCCAAGAAGGCATTACGACATCACCTCAAAAGCCAATGTAGACATTACGACCAAGCCCAATATAAGGGTGACTCGACCACTTAACAAATATGGAGTTGCGACCACCCAACAACCATGGCATCATGACTAAAACCAAAAGCAATATCATGAATCCCTCTCTACAACACAATGTTGTGACCATCTCCATGACTCAATGTCACGTCCGTAATAGAACATGACTCAACTATCATCAAAGCAAGGTGACACAACCACTGTTACACATAGTGTCTCAACCGCGACACAAACAAGACTAGGTGTTATGACCCAAGACAAAGAACACTCATGTCTTGACCGAAAGCCAATAAGAGGGTCGATATCTTGACCTCAAACATCAAGACTACATATGTCTCGATCGAGACAAGGTCAAGCAGCAAGACACCAACCATCATCAAGATCATACCCATCGATCCAAGATCATCAAACCCTTAAACAAACACCAAAAAGATCATCTTCAAAACATGCTTAGAAGAGAGTGAACCAAACTTAGTCAGGGGTAGAACTCATTCAAATCAGAAGATGAACCCCAAAGAAACCATCATCATCATGGAGGAAAATGTTACACTTTAACAGTCATCAAAACCCTAAACATACATTATGGAAAAACCACCATGGAGGGCATTATTCAAGAGGGATAAAATGACATTTGACACAAACAAAATAGAACCTAAACCCCATGGGACATCAAGGTACACAAACACTATGCATGTAATCAAAACCAACGCCAAAAGGTAGGAGAAAAGCCACCATAACACAACAATCACCCAAATCAGGTTCCATCAATTAGGGTTTTGGATTCTAAGCAAACCTAGCATGTTAACCACCATTGATCAAGTTCTAGAGCATGGTAGAATCTACTAGAACATTAGGGGTACATTTTAGAGAGAGAATCAACAACAATATAGTGCTAGTAATAGAAGAAGGTAGAGAGTTATATAACCTGCCTATTTTGAAGAGAAAACAAGCTCTAAAAGAGGGAAGGAAGCTCCAATAAGGGTCACCACTTTGGTCACCAGATCACCTCCAAAAAGAAGAACACTTTAGTTAAAGTATCTAAAAAAAAGGGCAAGAAAACCCTAGGACAAACCATAGAAGAGAGGGGGAGAAAGAGAGGAGGAAACTTCCTCATACTTGGGTCCACCTTGTCAAAACATGACCTATGACCCTTGTGATGAGGGGTTCACTCCTCAAGAGTGACCACCATGGAGGCTCCATGGTTAGGTCTGAGAAAAGAGAAGAGGATGGATTAGAAGATCAAAAGAAACACTATCAAGGAAATCCATACACTTACCAAGGTTGAAGATGACCAAAAGTCACCACATGCAAGGGATCCGATCACCAAGGCTCCAAGGATCAACCCTCCTTGTTCCACCAACCTCCATGGATGAGAAAAAGAGAGGGAAAAAGAAGGAAGGACAAAAAGGGTCGCTTTTATGGAGAGAAGAGGGTTTATATAGTAAAGGAGGAGAGAGGTAGGGTGAGACATATCGGTAAACAACATAGGGATCCAAAGGGACACTTGTCCACCCAAGAAACCAACATGCAACCACTTAAAACACACATGCATGAGATGGTGATACATACTATGTTGGGTCTGGACCACTTGGGTCACCCAACATATGATCACAGTCGTGACACACCAAGGACACACCACATGGTCGAGAGAAAGCACCAAAATACCATCTAGTCGAGACAAAAAGGATCACCACAAACACTAGGTCGAGACACCACACTAGAAAACAACTGTCTCAACCCAAGACAAACCAAAACCATCATGGTCGAGACAACAACACCTAGAGAAGGTGTCTCAGTTGAGACACTCACAAGACACTCTCTCAAGGTCAAGCTAAAGGTCACCCACCTACAATAAGGTATACATGGTCGAAACCAAGCAAACCCTATAAACCCTAATCACCACTAGGGTGTCACCACTCAACCAAGACCCAACCAAGGCACCCCAAATCACCAATCTCTCTCTCATGAAGTAAAGAGAGAGAATGAACACTCTAGAGGTGGAAAATTGCAAGATAACCCTCACAAATGGGTAAATTGCAATTTGACCCCAAAGCAAGCACATAAAGCACAACCATCATCCAAACAAGCTCAAACTAGAAACTTAAGCTCTCCACAAGCTCTAAAAGCACCCCAAAGGATTGGGTCTAAGCACTTGATAAAGCCAAAACAAACAAGGTCATCCCAAAAACCTAGGTCAGGGGTCTTATAGGGTAAGTTTGATACACGTAGTGCCAAAGAAGGAAGGAATAACCATTGTGAAGGGAGAAAAACGAGATGAAACAGCCACAAGGACTGTGACTGGGTGGCGAATGTGCATAGACTATAGGAAATTGAATGATGCTACCTAAAAGGACCATTTCCCGTTGTCATATATTGATCAAGTCCTGGAGAGGTTAGCTCATCATTCATATTTCTACTTCTTGGATAGGTATTCTGGATTCTATCAAGTGCCAATCCATCATGATGATCAGGAGAAGGCCGCCTTCACCTATATCTACAACACCTATGCTTTCTAAAGAATTTCGTTCAGCCTATGCAACACCAACTACTTTCTAGAGGCGTGTGATATCTCTCTTTACAACCTTCTTGGAAGATATAATGGAAGTTTTCATGGGCAATTTTTCTGTATATTGCACTAATTTTGATAAGTGCCTTAAAAATCTATCTCTAATCTTCAACACTATCAAGAGAAATAGTTGGTCTTAAACTGGGAGAAGTGTTATTTCACGGTACAAGACGGAATCGTGTTGGAATATAAGATCTTTGAAAAAGGGATAGAAGTTGATTTGAGCAAAACAAAAGTTGCATCCAAAATCCCACCTCTAAAACAATAATGGGAGTACGAAGCTTCGTAGTCCATGTTCGATACTACAAAAGTTTTATTAAAGATTTCTGAAAAATTGAAAAACCTCTATTGAGCCTTCTGGTAAAAGATGTTGAGTTTGATTTCATGGACAAGTGTCTCGAAGCCTTTAATACCTTGAAGAATGCCTTAACAACCGCCTCGATATTACAAGCACCAGACTGGGAACTACCCTTTGAAGTAATGTCTGATGCTAGTGACTATGCAATTGGTGTTGTTCTTGGTCAAAGGAAAGATAAGAAACACCATGTGATGTTCTTTTCTAGCAAAATGTTAGATGACACCCAGGTCAACTATACTACCACAGAAAAGGAAATGTTGGTGATAATGTTTGCCTTTGACAAGTTCAAGTCTTACTTGATAGGGTCAAAGGTAAAGGTGTGTATAGACCGTGGATCAGTAAAGTACCTAATGCAAAAGAAGGATACAAAGTCAAGATTGTTACGATGGGCTCTTCTCTTATAAGAGTTTGACCATGAGATAATTGGCAATAAAGGAACAGAGAACGTGGTTTCTGACCACCTGTCAAGGATAGTGCTTACAAAGGAAGACCCATTGCTGGTTGACAACAACTATGCAGATGAAGCCTTGATGATGACAAAATACATCGAGCCCAACCTTCCCTTATTCGCCAATATCTCCAACCATCTGGCATGTCAGCAACTACCACCTAACATTACCTATAATTAGAAGAAAAAGTTGTTTTCTAATATGAAGGATTACTATTGGGATGACCCACTTTTATTTAAGAAATGTGCTAACAACATGTATCGATGGTGTATACCGGAGGAAGAAGTACCTCAAATCTTGTAGGAATGTCATTCTTCATCTTATGGAGGACACCTAGGAGGAGAGAGAACAACAACAAAAGTCCTACAGTCTAGATTCTACTCGCCTACCTTATTCAAGGATGCTCAAGCCTTTGTCAAAGCATGTGATGAATGCCAAAGAATGAGAAATATTTCAAGAAGGAATGAGATGCCAATGTCAAACTGGATTGAAGTAGAAATTTTTGATGTTTGGGGGATTGACTGCATGGGATCATTCCCATCCTCAAAAGGAAATCCATATATTCTGGTTGTTGTGGACTATGTTTCAAAATGGGTAGAGATTGTTTCTACCCAAACCTATGACTCAAAGGTAGTGATTAAGATTTTTGAGAAAACAATTTTTTTGAGATTCGGGGTCCCACACACTGTCATATGTGACAGGGATCCCACTTTGTGAAGAGACAGTTTGAGCACTATTGAAGAAATATGGAGTTTAGCACAAGATAGAAAATCCCTACCACCCAAAAATATCTGGACATGTAGAGGTTTCAAATAGACAAATCAAGCAAATCCTAAAGAAGACAGGTGAGCCGTACTAGGAAGGATTAGTCTATGAAACTTAATGACTCTCTCTGGGCCTACGGTACTGCATATAAGACACCAATAGGGACTACTACCTATAGGGTTATCTATGGAAAATCATGCCACCTTCCAGTGGAAGTGGAACACAAGGCCTTTTGGGCCATCAAATTTCTGAATATGGACTTGAATCAAGTAGGAAAGATAATATTTATGCAATTGCGGGAGCTGGAGGAACTCAAGTTGCATGCTTACAAAAATGCCTACATTCACAAGCAGAGAACCAAGGTGTGGAATAACACCCCCTGAAAAGCAAGGATGTCTCCGAAGGGGACAAGGTTCTTCTGTTCAATTCAATATCAGGTTGTTCTCTGGAAAATTGAGGTCCAAGTGGTCGGGTCCATTTTTTGTAGTAAAAATTTACCCATCTGGAATGATGGAAATTACCAGTGAGAAGACTGGAACCTTCAAAGTGAATGGGGACAGAGTAAAGAGCTACTATGAGGATGAGGCCTTCATGAGGAGATCTAAACTCCACTTGGAAGAGCCCAAACCTACTCCACTTGAAGAACCATAAAAGAGTCAAAACCAAGAGTCAAGCTAAAGACTATAAATTAGCGCTTATTAGGAGGCAACCCCAGTGCTTTTCATGACTCCTTTAGTTTTATTTTCCTTTTTGTTTCTATTTTTGGACAATGCTGCTACTTTTATCCTTAAGTTTAACCTTAATTCTAAGTTACCCTTACTAATTAACTCTCTAGTTAGTATTCAATACTATCTGTCTACCTTAGATAAATTAGTATCTTAGTAGGTGCACATAAGATTTTCTTAATTTTAATCCTCTCATCGATAGTTGAAGTTTGGGAAACACAAGTGGTCATAGAAGGAAAAGATCATCTTAGTGACCACTGATATGACTGATTAGTTGTGACTGCTGGGGTTTCCTCAGTCATGCAACCATTGACCTTTGACAAACCACCAACCATAAGGAATCTCACTGACCTCAGAGGATTTACACTCTCTGTGACTGCTTAAGGACACCAAGCCTCAACACTAGGTTTTAATCCTGAAGATATAAGAAACCAGTTCTTTTGCACCCTAACCCTCTTACACTCTCAACAATTGTGGTGAAGCTTAAGCAAATTGCAGAGCGATCGAAGAAGGCAACACCACAAGAAACCCAATGGAAGTTTATCGAAGACGATTGGAGAAGATGAGTTGCTACCAACACTGACCGTGCTCCCTAGGAAACATTAGTAATCGACACCGATCTCTTTCTTGCCTCGTCCCTTTTTTCTCTCAGTCAGAAGGTAAACCCTTCTCACCCTCTTCTTTCTATATGCTGCCATGCCTATGATTTTCCTTCTCTTTCTCCTTGTCTCATCAAGAGTTTTCTTTTAAACTTACCTCCGCCACAGCTATGACATCATGTCCTCTTATGAAAGCTACAATTTAAGAGTTTTCTTCTATGTAATATGCTCTTTGTGATCGCCATCGACGCCTCACATCCAAGTACTCATGACAGAACAAATTTCTAGTGACTGCAGAGGTATTTAGCCATCTACGATCACTAAGGATTTGTGATCCTAAAAACCTACGATCATATCCCTCTCTTCTCATTTTCTTTCTACCTATGATCATGGGTGCCTCTTCGGCTAATGCATCTTCTGCGACCCATGTTTATTTCCCACAACCCCCCATTTTTTTTTCTTTTTTGTCAGTGATCGCTATTCGTTGAATCATCAGTGACCGTCCAAAATCCCTACAGTCACTGATGCAACCTCTCCCTCTTCGGTCATTGATACCATTGCAACTGTTACCTCTCAACCACATAGCCATGCAGTTGCATAATATTATTCCATGATGTATTTTGATACACTGTTGGAGTGTGATAAATCTATTTTTTGAAAATTGTTAAGATAGTTTTGAAAAATTTTGCATGACCCCCCCATTGTCAACTAGTCCAAGGGTTAGGGAGCATCGTTATCCTATTGATGAAATTAACTTCTATATAGACTGCAAAATGTCATCAACAACTTCAGACTCCTAGCATAGGCATATAACCTCACTCAAAGGGATAGAAGAAGAAATCCAAGAAATCAATACATATTTGGAAAAGCATCTTGAACTACTAGAGGCAAAGAAGATACAACTGTTACTGCAGAAAGAATGCTACAAAATACTACTAGGAAACAAACATCCTAAACCAGAGGACGAGTCACAAAGCACTCAAGTGGAAAATACTTCAGAATACCAACCATCAGAGGAAGAAATGAGGCAGATAGGAAAGTGGAAAGCTAAAAACCTAGGGGAAGCAACATCAAAGAGGAAGAAGTCAACAGTTACGACTAGGTCCAAAGCTCAAAGTCTAGAGGCAGTGAGCACCCAACAGACATGGTGATATATTCTAATAAAGAAGTAACATCTGATAACCAAGGAGAAATGTTCAAACCTATAGATAAGGAACACTAGGCGATGTACAAATTATTCAAACAAAAAAGCAATTAAGACCAACAAGGTACATGGATCATGCCAACTTTAGAAAGTTAGGGCTCTACAAATGAGTCACTGAATTCTTGGGGGGGATTTAAGTGTCCTATGCCTGGAAGATCAAAACTCATACACAAAACTCATAGAAAAATTCATGTCCTCACTCATAAATATTCCTGTCAAAGATAAGGAGAAGAATGAAGCAGGGGGAGTGCAAACTACAAGTAAGAATAGGAGGAAAGGATCGATATATTACTGAAAGATTTCTGAATGCATTGTTCACCAATACTGATGATGAAGCCAAAGCCTGTCAAGATGTAAAAGGTGATAAAGATATCGTTGGGTTCGTTAGCCACAGGATGTGGGAGAAGATGACTGTGGAAGATAAACACAACCCTGGGAAGTCAAAGGCAACTCAAATAACCCCCTAATTCATTAGACTAATATAGAAAATCATTTCCAACACTTTGTTAACCCGATTGGAAATAAGAAGTGTATCAAGGGGGAGCTTTTCCTAATCTGGTCAATGATAGAGAAAAGATCGATCAACATTGGATGACCACTAATTGACAAACTATCCACATCAGTTGATCAAGGCATCAAGCAGAGGATGAGGGATAACTGCATGGGTGGTCAAATTACACTAATTGCGTCATTCTTTTGGGATGATGAGAAGCTAAGCATGAGTTGACTAAGGGTTACACAAAAATTGATATCAAATATCTGATAATAGTAATAATGTTGGTTCACAAAGGTGAGAAGTTCTTCAATAGGCAAGGAAACTCCAAACTGTTACTCCCCTTCCTAGAAATGGCATATTATGACGCCAATAAACTACGACCAAGCATGGAGGAAGTAGACAAAATGCTCTCTAGTGTTTTGAGGAGACCTACAGACCCATAGTCACCTGCTAGCATCCAACAAGAAGAGGAACAAGTGCAAGAACTAGAGCAACAACGATTCGAGAAAAGAAAGAAACTAGCAACTAGGCCGTACAAGCCAATACCAAAAACAACAACCTCAGCAATTCAGCCACCTCCAACTCAATCAAACAAGGATGATACTTCAAACCAACCATCCTTCATAGAATAACCACATTACATTGAGAACAAATTATATGCTCCATCACCCCGCCTCAGTGCACAAGAAAAACACAAAAAATAACTGTCACACCCTGATCTCACACTAACCACTAATCACGAGATTAGGGCGCGACGGAGGGATTATCACAGAAACAAATCACTCAGATTTTTTTTAAACCTCATAATGATATCCGAATTATTTTTGTAAACTAAAACACAATAAACTATTACGGAAGCATTTCCATTAAACTGGCTAGAGAACATAAACAGCGTTTACAACATGTAACATTGTTTAACAGAAAGTAAAACATAATAGTTAATTTGCATCTTTTACACATTCACCATACATACTCTCTCTCACCCACACCATGTCCCAGGGACCGAGGGGAAAGGACTAAGAGACCTCTAACTACTAACTACATAAACCTTCTACAAACTAAGCATTAGGATGAAAAGATCCTTCAGATTCCTGCTGCTGATGATGACCTGAAAATGTTTTGAGTAGAGGTATGAGCCTACTCGCTCAGTGAATAGCATTTCATTTAGCTATCACTAAACAACTCATCAGGTTTATAAATTGAAATTAAACATAAGTGCAGTACTAAGCAGGGTAGTACTATTAACATAACAGATTTGCAGAATATAATCACATTTCCATGCAATAACAGATAATTTGAACAGATAAACAGATATAAAGAAATAGCACAAAAATTTGAATACTTAAATTTACTGTGATCCTATATGAGTACCAATTTATATTATTATTATGCCCTAATAATATGCAGTGTACCCTGCATATGAAGATCCGTAGCGAACTACGATCCCACCGTACAAGACTTAGCGACACAGCCGGGAAATGCTAAGTCTGATGCCAGCCCTGCTCTGCCACAGGACCCCAGGCTCTCCGGCCTGAATCATAGGCTCTACGGCCTCAAGGCACTGCTCTGAGTGCTCTAGACTCCTCCTCTAACCTGAGTACACAGGCGGAGAGTCTCACCGGGTTACCTCCGTGACACAAGCACAGATGATGTTGAATAACCCCCATTTTTTCCTCCAGTGCCACCGTGACACAAGCACCGGTTGTTGTTGGACACTGCCTCTTTTTCCTCATGTGTCCATGACACAAGCACGGATGATGTTGCAACACGAGTTTCACCCCTAAGAAGCAGATCTTTCAAAGGGGTTCTACGGTGTTAGGGCACCTAAGTCTATTAACTGATTAATATATAAACATTTAAATAGGAAATTCACATTTACTGATTTCATATCAGATCACAATACACTGTCATTCTAAACCGACAGAGCAATATATTTCAAATCATTGTAATTTCTAAGAAATTCTCATACCATGCATTCAGACAATTTAAAAAAAATGCATAAATAACCCAACTTATTTCAATTTGGTACATACATAGCGAATTTACGCAATTGAACATCTTATTGCACAAATTAAAGAAATTTACTTCACATATGAGAATCATACTCAACAATTATCAATTTTCTAAAATTCTCGAAAAACGTGCACATTAACCCAAATCCTGGTTTGTGCATCACTTAACTCAATTAAGAGTTAATTACATATCACAATACAATTTATTAACAATACTTGAGAATTTCTGGTAATATTTCAGAGAAATGTGCCATTTCATGTAAATATCAATTTACACATATTAACGTCAAAAGATATATGCAATTAGGGTTTTCATGCATATTTTATTTATTCATATCAACTTTGAAATCGTACATCTGATAATTTATCAGAAATCTTTATTGTCTGGGTTCATACCCAAATCATACCATTTTCAGACATGAATTTCTAATTTCAACATTCAAATAAGCAATTTAGGTTCCAATGAACCATATAAATCTACCGATTTAATCCACACTGATCAATTGCTAAATTTAATCATATAAAAGCATCTAGAAGCAATTTATGAAATAAAAAAAATCGGGCGACGCCAAACGCCGCCCTACGCCTGATAACGCCTGTTATCAGCGTAATTTGTGCACAAAATAGAAAATATTCAAACGCATGAGTTATTTAATGATAAATGAATGAAATCCTACTCACATAATTAGGAATGTCTGAAATCAACTGGAATTGCGTCCAGGGTCCGCTTCTGGGCATTCACGAGATCATCTTCAACCTTGGGTATTATGCTTTAGGACCTGTTGCAAACAGGTTGCTTCACGCAGGGTTACTGATTGACGGAATAACCCGATTGACAGCCAAATCGTGGCTAGGAGCTAGGGATTCAAACTGAGGACTCCCGGCCGAGCTCAAAGGCACCAGTTGAAGGTGCTAGCCGTGCCAAATAGGGTTCCTGGCCACTTCTTCTTGCAGCGGCGGCTGCTGCAACGTAGGGCGCCACCCCTGTTGCTAGGTGGGCGCACGAGAGGTAGATGGAGGAGTAAAAGGAAGCTTCACCCATCCAAAAATCGAAGCAAAGGAAGCACCGTTGGGACCTGAACCGGCCGCTACTGCTGGAGGCGCGGCACTGCTCTATGCAGCAGGTTAGGCTGCAAGTGGGGTGCCGTCCTGGAGCAAGATGAGCTCCGCCCTTGGTGGTCGAGGTGAGGGAGAGAGGGTCGTCGACACGTTGTTGGCCACTGGTCGATGCTAAGGGCCACAAACACCTGCTCCTCCTTCCAATCGCAGCCGATCAACCTACTGCCGCTGGGCGCCGCACCCACTAGGGCAGAGTAAAGGAGAAGGAAGGAGGTAGGAAGGGAAGAGAAAGAAGAAGGGGAGTGGGTCGTGCGGCTGAAACGGAGCCAAGAAGGCCCAAAGCCGCTGCCCTAACTCGCCTTGCTTAATCTGGTCGAGGGCTGGTCTGTGCGCCACTTTTGCAGCTGCACACTGCTTTATCGGGTGAAGAAGGGATAAGGGAGAAAGGGCTAGGGGGCGAAATGCAATTTGCCCACCAACTTTCTAAAATTACAAACTAGTCCCTCAAAGCTCAAAAACTCATAACTCATGACCCGAAGGTCGGATTCGAACGATTCCTCTGGCATCGGTTCAAACTCTGAATCCTCCACAATCTCAGGGCTAGGATTTAAGCTTAAGAGAGTTTGTTATTAGTTCAAACATCATTAGCATAAGTGAGTTCTCAATTCAACATCACTAACTTAATCATATGCTAAACTTAGTATTTACTGGTTAATTACAGAGTGGGTCATAAAAATCTCCCTCCCTTATAAGAATTTCGTCCCGAAATTCCTAAAAGAGAAAAGGAAACTTGTTACGCATCTCTGACTCAAGCTCCCACGTAGCTTCCTCTAAGTTATGATTCCTCCACAAAACTTTTACTAAAGGTATCTCGCGATTCTTAAGTTTCTTGATCCTCTGATCAACTATCTGAACCGGTCCTTCCACATAGGACACGTCTGTCCTGAGCTGTGCCGGTTCTGGGTCTATTATCTTCTCTGTACCAGGATAGCATTTCTTAAGCATAGACACATGAAACACATCATGGAAATTAACCAATTTGGATGGCAATTCCAACCTATAGGCTACAGGCCCAATCCTTTCAATGATAGAATACGGGCCCATAAACCTAGGAGTCAGTTTACCTCTCTTACTAAACCACAATACTCATTTCCATGGTGGAACTTTCAGATACACTTCATCACCAACATGAAACTCAAGAGGTCAACGCCTCTTTTCAGCATAACTTTTCTGCCTGTCTTGTGCAACTTTCAACTGTTCTTTGATCACAGTAATCTTTTCAGTGGTCAAATCCACTATCTCTAATCCATGAATCTACTTTTCACCTACCTCATATCAACATATGGATGATCTACACTTTCTGCCAAACAGAGCTTCATACTGAGCCATACCAAGACTAGAATGGTGACTATTATTGTATGCAAACTCTATAAGGCTCAAGTGTTCTTCCCAACTTCCACTGAAATACATGAGACATGCTCTCAGCATGTCCTTAGGAGTCTGAATGGTCCTCCCGGACTGACCATCCGTCTGTGCGTGGAAAGTTGTACAGAATCTCAACTTGTGCCCAAAGCACGTTGCAACAGATTCCACAACCTGGATGTGAACTTAGGATCTCTATCTGATACAATTGAAACTAGGATACCATACAATCTGACTATTTCATCCACGAATATCTTATTCAGCTTCGGTACATCAAAGGTTGACTTAATATGAAGAAAGTGAGCAGACTAAATTAATCTATCCACAATCATTCATATCGAGTTACAACCTTTAGGTGTCCTGGGCAACCCTATCACAAAATCCATTGTGATATGTTCCCACTTCCACTCAGGTAGAGGAAGAGATTGCAAGGTACATGTAGGTTTCTAGTGCTCAGCCTTAACCTGCTGACACACATTGCACCTAACCACATACTCAGCTACATTCTTTCCACGCCAGGCCTCCAAAACAAACTCTTGAGATTCATGTACATCTTAGTGTCACCTGGATGTATAACATACATTGATGCATGTGCTTCCTCAAGAATCTATTCTTTCAAATCATTATCTCGAGGTACATGCAACCTGTCATGCTAATACAACACAACATCATCTGAAAACTTGAACTCTAGTCTCTTCCCCCTGCCATGTCATGCATGATCTGGTTTAACTCACTATCACCCTATTGTAGTTTCTTGATTTGATCTTAAGTAGTAGGCTTGACTTGCATCTGTGCAATCAAACCACTATGTGTTGTCACCCCTAAGTCTAAGTTCAGCTTCCGCATTTCCACTAGCATGTCTCTTTTGAAATATGCCATGGAAAATACATCCACTATTGAACTAGACTTCCTACTTAGGGCATTAACTACCACATTTATCTTACCAGGATGATAATCTATGGTCACATCATAATCTTTGATCAATTCTAATCATCTGCGTTGTCTAAGATTCAGATCCTTCTGACTGAAGATATATTTTAAGCTCTTATGATCTGTAAACACCTGACATGTCTCACCATAAAGATAGTGACGCCATGTCTTAAGAGCATGAACTACAACAGCTATCTCCAAAACATGTATCAGGTAATACTCCTCGTTCTATGGTACTTACTTATTGTTACATTTCAAATTTATATTTCACTCTTTCCGAACCATTTTCACATTGTTTATCTACCTTTAAACCATAGATTTTATTAATTCTAGCTTACCTTTCATAGAACAAATCTCATGATCTTATTTTATAGGGATGCTAGTACTCAAGGTCAAATCACTATTGATATCCCTTGAACTACTACAACTCTAAACATTCTAGAGTTTCTTCTTTATCAATAACATAGCGTTATTGTGATGTGACTATGTTCCCTTAGTTTGAAATTCAAACTTTAGATCTCATAAGTTTTACTAAATTCTTCCTTATCTTATCACTGGAATTTCCTTTTTCTCATTTGTTTTGGACTTTGGTATTTCCATGATATCTCTTCAATTTAATGGAAACTTACAACGTAACATGAGTATCATTTCAAACTGGACAAGCCATATATTCAGGTATTGCAAATATCAAGAGATTCAACATAATAAGCATGCATGCAGATTTCAAATTCTTAAATAATCTAATTACATGTCCACTTGTAATTTACTGAGAAATCAATATCAATATGCATGCAGGCAGACTGGAATTCTCAAATAAACAGAATGCATGTCAATTTGGCACTTTATACACTAAAATTGTGCAATTGAACTGTTAAGCATCACACATCTTATACTGAGAATTTTGATATCAAAATACTTGATTCATTGAACATCCTATCCTTAGGGTTTCAATTACCTCATTCACTTATTACATGGCAACACCCTATCCTTAGGGTTTCAGTTACCTCATTCATTTGATTGTAGTTCAAATCACAATATGATATCATTCTAGAACTGTCAGAACAGTGTACTTTAAATAATTGTAAATACTGAGAAATTCTTATATCATGCATTCATTTTCTAAGTTATGTGTTTGTTCTTTATTTTAAAAACTAATTTGTTAGTCTATAGAGATTTAGAATCCAAAGGTAGTATGTATGAATGTATTTAACTTTATAATAAAGATATGCATTCCATACTCTCAATTATGTCTTGTAATTCTCGTTCCTTAATCAAAGTCATCATTTCTAACATTTCCTTTAATCCAACTAAGTTTCTTGTCTTGGTCTTAAAATTTTCATAAGACTCTTTATTTCTATGTACTTATCATATACTCAACTCTTTTCTTTTATTTTCTCTTTGCTTTGAAGTACATAAAAGTATTTTACTCCATTCCATGATCCAACCCAAAGTTGATTCTTACTATCTTAGCCATTACATATTTTTCTCATATCCTTTCCATACTCTTATATTTAGAGTTCGTATAATACAAATCATTAAATTGAATCTGAACCTTGTATCATGTTCCTTTATTTCCAATTAAGGATTGCTCATATGAGACTCCAACATTGGGCCTCAGATATCATTTCCAGCTACTTCTTAGCTGTTCTAATCTTTCCCTTATATCTCAACGTCTTATCGTATGTACATTCTTACTATGATTCAGGTCTAAATCATCCAGAGTCTACTCTAATTATACTGTTAATAGGAGTCATTAGATCCCAGTAACACATCCTGCCAGCCGGACCAGGCCGAACATGTAGTCCTGAAGCCAAGAGCTACTCAGGATTAACCAACCCCTATTGATTTCAAACATGTGGAATGAATATCCACTTAAGGAAACTCATTTAAACATAACTTTTGGTCTACTTGATACAAAGAATTTAAACAATAATTAAATCATTTCATGACATACAACAACATAAAAGAATCATGTTTACTTTACAAACTAAAAATCTAATTTCATGCATATAAGTGCATTTCTAGTGATTTTCAATCAAATAAGCAATATAAAGAAAAAATTGTATCACATCCTATGTTAAACCTCTTATTCCTATATTAATTTCTTATCTCATAACCCTAAGATTTCTAGGGTTTTTCTCTGGCCTATCCTTCCTCTGCATACCTGGCCAGGGTATTCAAAGAAGAATAGACAGAGTAGCTTGATACTGGTCAATCTAAGTATTCAGACACCTGGCCAGGGTATCTAAACACTCAGACCTTCCAGAGCTAAAGACACATCACTTTTTATTTACCTCACTTATAACTTTTATCTTTTGATCCTAATGATCTCTGATGACTCAGCTTAACTCTCAACTTGATTCTCGTGACCACATCATCTTCCTACCATCTACAATAATATAACAGAACACTTCCTGTTATAAAAGTGCAGTTAGAAGGAAGACACCTAAGTCCTAATCCTATTGGTCTCTTATCGTCCCCTGACCTTGACTTATAGTATTCATATACTCAACCCATGCTCTGATACCAAAACTGTCACACCCTGATCTCACACTAACCACTAATCACGAGATTAGGGCGCGACGGAGGGATTATCACATAAACAAATCACTGAGATTTTTTTTTAAAACCTCGTAATGATATTCGAATTATTGTTGTAAACTAAAACATAATAAACTATTGCGGAAGCATTTCCATTAAACTGGCTAGAGAACATAAACAATGTTTACAACATGTAACATTGTTTAACAGAAAGTAAAACATAATAGTTAATTTACATATTTTACACATTCGCCATACATACTCTCTCTCACCCACACCATGTCCCAGGGACCGAGGGGAAAGGACTAAGAGACCTCTAACTACTAACTACATAAACCTTCTACAAACTAAGCGTTAGGATGAAAAGATCCTTCAGATTCCTGCTGCTGATGATGACCTGAAAATGTTTTGAGTAGAGGTATGAGCCTACTCGCTCAGTGAATAGCATTTCATTTAGCTATCACTAAACAACTCATCAGGTTTATAAATTGAAATTAAACATAAGTGCAGTACTAAGCAGGGTAGTACTATTTACATAACATATTTGCAGAATATAATCACATTTCCATGCAATAACAGATAATTTGAACAGATAAACAAATATAAAGAAATAACACAAAAATTCGAATACTTAAATTTACTGTGATCCTATATGAGTACCAATTTATATTATTATTATGCCCTAATCATATGCAGTGTACCCTGCATATGAAGATCCGTAGCGAACTACAATCCCACCGTACAAGACTTAGCGACACACCCGGGAAATGCTAAGTCTGACACCAGCCCTGCTCTGCCACAGGACCCCAGGCTCTCCGGCCTGACTCATAGGCTCTACGGCCTCAAGGCACTGCTATGAGTGCTCTAGACTCCTCCTCTAACCTGAGTACACAGGCGGAGAGTCTCACCGGGTTACCTCCGTGACACAAGCACGAATGATGTTGAATAACCCCCATTTTTTCCTCCAGTGCCACCGTGACACAAGCACAGGTTGTTGTTGGACACTACCTCTTTTTCCTCGTGTGTCCATGACACAAGCACAAATGATGTTGCAACACGAGTTTCACCCCTAAGAAGCAGATCTGTCAAAGGGGTTCTACGGTGTTAGGGAACCTAAGTCTATTAACTGATTAATATATAAACATTTAAACAGGAAATTCACATTTACTGATTTCATATCAGATCACAATACACTGTCATTCTAAACCGACAGAGCAATATATTTCAAATCATTGTAATTTCTGAGAAATTCTCATACCATGCATTCAGACAATTTAAAAAAAATGCATAAATAACCCAACTTATTTCAATTTGGCACATACATAGCGAATTTACGCAATTGAACATCTTATTGCACAAATTAAAGAAATTTACTTCACATATGAGAATCATACTCAACAATTATCAATTTTCTAAAATTCTCGAAAAACGTGCACATTAACCCAAATCCTGGTTTGTGCATCACTTAACTCAATTAAGAGTTAATTACATATCACAATACAATTTATTAACAATACTTGAGAATTTCTGGTAATATTTCAGAGAAATGTGCCATTTCATGTAAATATCAATTTACACATATTAACGTCAAAAGATATATGCAATTAGGGTTTTCATGCATATTTTATTTATTCATATCAACTTTGAAATCATACATCTGATAATTTATCAGAAATCTTTATTGTCTGGGTTCATACCCAAATCATACCATTTTCAGACATGAATTTCTAATTTCAACATTCAAATAAGCAATTTAGGTTCCAATGAACCATATAAATCTACCGATTTAATCCACACTGATCAATTGCTAAATTAATCATATAACAGTGTCTAGAAGCAATTTATGAAATAAAAAAAATCGGGCGACGCCAAACGCCGCCCTACGCCTGATAACGCCTGTTATCAGCGTAATTTGTGCACAAAACAGAAAATATTCAAACGCCTGAGTTATTTAATGATAAATGAATGAAATCCTACTCACATAATTAGGAATGTCTGAAATCAACTGGAATTGCGTCCAGGGTCCGCTTCTGGGCATTCACGAGATCATCTTCAACCTTGGGTATTATGCTTTAGGACCTGTTGCAAACAGGTTGCTTCACGTAGGGTTACTGATTGACGGAATAACCCGATTGATAGCCAAATCGTGGCTAGGAGCTAGGGATTCAAACTGAGGACTCCCAGCCGAGCTCAAAGGCACCAGTTGAAGGTGCTAGCCGTGCCAAATAGGGTTCCTGGCCACTTCTTCTTGCAGCGGCGGCTGCTGCAACGTAGGGCGCCACCCCTGTTGCTAGGTGTGCGCACGAGAGGTAGATGGAGGAGTAAAAGGAAGCTTCACCCATCCAAAAATCAAAGCAAAGGAAGCACTGTTGGGCCCTGAACCGGCCGCTACTGCTGGAGGCGCGGCACTGCTCTATGCAGCAGGTTAGGCTGCAAGTGGGGCGCCGTCCTGGAACAAGATGAGCTCCGCCCTTGGTGGTCGAGGTGAGGGAGAGAGGGTCGTCGACGCGTTGCTGGCCACTGGTCTATGCTAAGGGCCACAAACACCTGCTCCTCCTTCCAATCGCAGCCGATCAACCTGCTGCTGCTGGGTGCCGCACCCACTAGGGCAGAGTAAAGGAGAAGGAAGGAGGTAGGAAGGGAAGAGAAAGAAGAAGGGGAGTGGGTCGTGTGGCTGAAACGGAGCCAAGAAGGCCCAAAGCCGTTGCCCTAACTCGCCTTGCTCAATCTGGTCGAGGGCTGGTCTGTGCGCCGCTTTTGCAGCTGTGCACTGCTTTATCGGGTGAAGAAGGGATAAGGGAGAAAGGGCTAGGGGGCGAAATGCAATTTGCCCACCAACTTTCCAAAATTACAAACTAGTCCCTCAAAGCTCAAAAACTCATAACTCATGACCCGAAGGTCGGATTCGAACGATTCCTCTAGCATCGGTTCAAACTCTGAATCCTCCACAATCTCAGGGCTAGGATTTAAGCTTAAGAGAGTTTGTTATTAGTTCAAACATCATTAGCATAAGTGAGTTCTCAATTCAACATCACTAACTTAATCATATGCTAAACTTAGTATTTACTGGTTAATTACAGAGTGGGTCATAACAATAACAATTGTTGATATGGGAGAACAATCAGGCATTCTAACGGATACACGAGAAGCCTTAATAGAAGCTAGGGAAGACCTGACCAACCGACCTGAGAACTCTAGAATACCACCCCCCTATAACTGAAGTAGCACCCGAAATGCTAATTTACGGGGCAGATGTTTGGCCTGAGCCATCAAGTGATGAACATGTAAGGGATAAAAATGTGAATGCACACGGGAGGAAACCACACATCAAGTGAACCAAGCTGAGCCATCCTCTCCTCTATGAGAACCCTAGCTACATCATCAACTCTACCAACAACACCAACAACAACCACAAGACAAAAAACAAGGACAACAACAATGAAACCTGACATTCAGGAAAGAATTGGGATGTTGCTTTGATGCTCTCTTTCAACAAGTGCACAATTCCTCTTCACAAGTGCATTTCTTTTCTACTAGTTTGCAAGCACTAACAATGTAGGTATCAAGGATAGATGAGAGGACTATAGACTTCCCAGAAGTCATACAAAACATCCTCCTTGGGTGATGCGAGTTGATGCAAGCCATCAAGGAAATGTCTACAGAGATGGCGGACCTCAGGAAGGAAAGGGAAATTATACGTGCTGAGAAAGAGATAATGCACAAAGGATACGAAGAAGCCATGAAGGAACTGGAAGAGGAGCGCAAACAACTGGAAGAATGGAGAGCCAGACCAACATCAAAATGTAGATCTAGTCCTTTACTATCGCATGCATCCTATTTCCCCTCCAACATCGAGGACTATAAAGACGAAGAGGTCACAAGCACACCTCCACCACATACAAATGATCAAGCCAAGCTACTAGAGCAACCTAATTTTGAAATCCCACCAGTTGTCACCACCAAAGTTTTGGTTTTAGAGTTCAAGTTGAATTCCTCACCCACAACGAACAATCCTCTAGAGGATATTCTCACAGATGCCAACCCACCTCAACCAGGAGAAGAGATTGGCATGAGGTCAGAAAATTGTGAAGACAATATGACTCTACAAACTTTGCATAAATGAATTAAACATATATTTGGATGTCTGTGATATGTACCTAAATTTTGATGATCACAATGAGCATCATAATGAGATCTATGATGGAAAAATGGCTTCCACTATGGCATCACTCAAATAAGTCATGCTTGAAATGACATCACTTGTGAACCAATTTATAGAGGCACCTACTAGCACATGCATAGTTGAAGATAAAATGGAAGTAGAACTAAGTAGGACTATTGAAGGTCATGTTCCTACCTCTATGCCTGCCAACTCTACCCCAACTTTACCTACACAAATAGTTGGAGAGGGAACGTCTGATGATGATGCCAAGTAGGACTATTGAAGGTCATGTTCCTACCTCTATGCCTGCCACCTCTACCCCAGCTTTACCTACACAAATAGTTGGCAAGGGAATGTCTGATGACAATGAAAGTGGATTAGCATCATTCTTTGTTGATTCCCCAGAAAGGGAGCAACATCAATCTTTTAAAGAAGACAAAGTAGTCGTAGCACCCTCGCTTCCATGCCAATTTTCCAAGATGGACATGTCATCGGTATCCAGAATAATCTACCAAGGCATCCATGTCCTTGCTGACATCCTTGGTGAAAACCTCCAAGGTACATACATAGTTTATGACAACAAGGGGAGAGATCTAACTATAGAACACTTTAGGGGGATCTTTCTACATAGAGCTAGAGTACACAAAAACCTCTTCAAGGTACTTTGTGCAAACACTCTGGAAGAATTCCTCCACCCTTATAAGGTGCAACTAGTGTTCAATGGTACAACCAATCTTGCAAGGCAATTGTATGAAGAGAAATATGAATTTGAATTTGTGAAAGAATTGAAAACTACAATTATAAGGGAAGAAATTAGATTTGTCACCTTGCCAATCAGAATGGTTAAGCACTGGACATTAATCATTGTTAATTTGTACGATCATCATACATCTGTCTACAATTGTTGCACCATAGAGCTACCTAGCACATCCCTTATTTTAAAAAATAAGGAGGCACGTGATATCTTGAAGATACCTATTCGCCTTCAACATGCTATACAAGTGACATGCCACCGCCACAAATCAAGCTGGAAGAACTTCACAATCACTACCAAGGTTCCTCAACAATAACAAGGATCAGGGGACTGTGCCTTTATAGTGCTCAGGATGATGGAGGTGATAAACAAAGGCATTCCTCTAGAGGACCTTCTTCTCGAAGACTTACACAGGTTGTGAGGTACATACACTATGGAAGTCATCTATGACCGTGGCTTCTTCAATGATCCAGAGATGCCTCCTGATGTTGTGCTATGTAGACTGCAAATAGAAGTCCCTCTTCTTGAGAAAAATTCTTGTAGAGAGCAACTAAGGACTCTATGGCTCAACCCATCTAAACTAGACCAAGCATCGGCATGGAAGGTAGGATGGGCACCCCACAAAGCAAAGAAATATGACAATGAGGGTGTACAAAAATATCCTCAGGAAAAGAGAGTCGATGAGAAGCAAAAGGCCTTGCAAGAAAAAGAAACTACATAAGAAACTACTATAGATCAACCAGAAGGTGAAATTAATGTGGACGATCCACAGGAGGTACGGACAGATGGGCCAACATGACTGATTGGGCCCTCATTTTTTGATTTCTATAGATAGGCATGTGAAGACCTTTCCTGGGAATCGTTGCTGCTCATTATGGATAAGTCAAAAGAAGACAATAATCATGGAGATGTTATCTTTGAACGAGAAGGTATTTGTGTTCTTAAAGACAACCTCTGAGAAATGTTGAATACAATAGGATACCTAGCTGTAAGTGTGATGTCTACATATCAATCACTTCTAGGTGACAATATGCCAAATATACATATGGCCTACTTATTACTCATTGATGACATATTAAAGAGTGAGGAGTGAGGTGAAAAAGAATGTCTAAGGCTTCATCTGATGAATTCCCTACCAGAACTTATATTTTGCCAATACTTCATGACATCCACTGGACACTATTGGTGATCAACATCAAGGCAAAGACTGCAATACTATATCACAACTTTGATTCAGCCTTCACACTGAACAAATATACAAACATGACTACACCAAAGACGCCAACTGAAGAAAAAGCAGTGACATGAACGAAAGTAGTTGTTGACATGATCTACAATTTTGGTAAAGGATACAAGTATGCAAAAAATAAAGACTTTAAAAAAATGTAGTTCTGTCAAGAAGCCCCCAGTAGATTACTCAATCCAATGACTGTGGTTTCTATTTCCTGGAATGGATAACTCCCATAGATCTGAGAGATGCAAAAGTTGAAATCCTACAACATTAATTCTATCATGATATGAGGATATGCCGACATGTTGCTCAGTCCAAATGTACAGTCTGCGAACAACCTCAGCACGAATGACTTTTCCCGTTTAATTCCACTCTCTTTCTTTGACACTCTAAGACAGAGTGCATGATAAGTTTGTGGGGGTCTATAAACGGGCATGAGAGGTATTTTTCTCTAGCTTTCTTCATTCAAGCTCCAATGTACCTTTTTAGTTGATGTTCCACTCACTTAATTTTGTTAAATTTTTGAAATTTTGATCACCCTAAATGGCCAATTTTGATTTAATCTTTGTCCATGTATATATATATATATATATATATATATATATATATATATACTTGTGGAAATTGCAATGTACATGTAGACTAGAAAGGTCAATTTCAAATCTTACTTTCTTGGAGAATTTCCTAACCCCAACTCTTAGATCTTATTATCTTCAGGCTAACTCTTAGCGTAATTACTTAAAGAATGACAAAATTTGGGCTACTCGACCTACTTAAAAATTCCAAGTGTGATGATGCCTTAACGTCATCCTTATCTCGAGATAATGTAAGAGGCATAAGTATGTTTGCCAACCACGACAAAATTTCAAAGTGAGGAGGACTCAGTTTGCTACGCTCCTGACTGATCACCAAGTTCTCAAGTATAGGTAGGAAAGTGCATAACCCTAGAAAAAGAGGAAATAACTACCCCTCTTAGTTGAAAATCCACTGCTCTGGGACCAAAAGAGGGATGCCAACCCAACTTTCCCCCAAATTCTTACCATCCCAAAGCCTGTGAGCATGAATAAAAGTCGAGAGGAATAAATTTTTGATAATTGTGCCTGAAAAGATGTTGAAAGACTTCGCCCGTATGGCATATCGCTGCACTCAAGAATGCAGATATGTCATGCCCGGTAGTGGAGTCTGGAAGCCAACTTTTACACACCTACATTTCAAGGGGGGCTCATGCAACCACCTGACAATTCATTAGGGCCTATTTGGGCAACACTGTCTTTAAGATAGCTAACATGGTTGAGTGAACCTAAGAAATGTAGGAAACACCACAGCCTTATCCCAACCAAGCACCATAGCTAAGAAATCTCGAATAATAAAAGTTGTGTGTGAAATCTACCTCTAACAGGATCTATGCACAAATACATCCTGGAAAAGAACCAATGATGCATTGTAGGGAGAAACTTTCTAATGGAGAAAGTCATAGTGAGAAATATGAGTATTGCAACTCCAGTCTAAGAGGGAGAGTTGTGGATTTCATCAACCCTTTATCCCTGTGCACAAGTCTCAACTTAAGGCTGACATTATCTCAGTTTTCAGACTCACAAAAACAATAAAGTATATAGCCCTTTGAAGCCGTTTCGATGCCTTAATTGTATTTGTTAGCCTAAGGACATGTTAGAGTCTAAGTTTGGGGGAGTTGATAACTTCCAATTTTGTAGTCATTAGCTTTCTTATTTTATTCCCTTTTAGTCACTTTTACCAAATTTATCTAGATATCTCTTATCATTTTTTTCCCAGGACTCACTACTCTATACATACCCTAGACAGACCATAATGCCTCATCAACCGATGAATATATGGTCACTACAATAGTCGCTGACCATTAGCTCTTCCCTACAGTCGAAGGAGTGTGACCCTCTATGATCAAAGCACGCACAATATAAATGGACATGAGAGATAATAACACCTCATCAACCGATGAATCCCTGGCATCTCTACGGTCACTGAGCTTTTTGACTCTGCAACCAAAGCACACACAATGCATCTATGGTCACTTACTCTGGCGCCTATGTGGTCATTGGCCCTGACATCTCTACGGTCGCTGACCTCTACTGGCTCTATGAACAAAGCTCGCGTGATACCCCTACAGTCAGACGGATCTAATTCCCTGCGATCAAAGAGATCTCTTAAGTCAGTTATAAACACCTATAAATAGATACCCACTCAGTGCATAGGGGGAGGGGGTCAGATCATCAAAGATATGAAAAAGTTCTGCCGCATTCCAGAGTCACCTACATCCACTTTTGCCAATCTTCTACCTCTAAAGACAAAGGTCCTAAGGACAAAGAAGATTACCGTCATCTTATTTGAGAGAAGGAGTTTCCATTCATCCTCTACGATGATGCTAGATCTAGATCTGAAGAAGTTTTGTTGGTGTATTGCCTTCCTCCTCCCACGAACCTATTATTCCTCTTATGGTGATTCATCTAGCATCATTGTCTATCTTGATGTATCTTCACATGTGTAAATCCGTAATTCTACTCATGAACATGAGTGGATAAATAATTGTTTGGGTTGGGAGTAGCCACTAAGGATCTCCCAACATATATATATATATATTTGCATCTGTTTAAATACATATGCTCTTAGGAAGGATTATCTCCATTCACTTGGTCTTGATTCTTCACTTGGGTGATTAGATACCATCGTGTGATGTTTAATTGTTAGTGTCTCGAAAGAGTAACATTAACCATATCTAAGTGTTTTGGAGTTATGTGAATGCATGAGAATGTTGGAATGCTAAAGCTAATGATCATATGGTTGTTATTGTGATTGTTTGTTTGCCATCTCAAAAGGGAGACAACATTATAATCTAGATCTATCCTAAGCTCGAGAGAGGAGGGAATAGACATATATGATGTTTTCTTGTAATCTTGCTAAGGGTATACAAAGGGTGAGAATATTACATGTTGGTGAGAGATCTTAGTAGGTGAAACCCAATCCAAGTTACCATTCATATTTTGTTACCACACACTTCTTTACTTTTATTCTCGAGTTTTGTTTCTTTATCTTTCTTTTACTTGTCTGATTGTTTGGAGTAATATTGTTCTGTTAGGAACACCATCTTAACCTACCCCTTCCATTTGGCATATCTGATTTAAAGTGTTTACCTTCTTAACACTTACCGCTACTTGTCCCTATGGTTTGACCTTGATCTACTACATTAGACCTCGTACAATAGTTGTGGGGGCCGAAGTGTTAGGTTATAAATTTAAGGGTCCGACTACTCTAGATCTGCCTCCATTTTGGACATGTGATTTAGGCTGGTCATCTACCCAAAATGCCCCCACTTAATCTATGGATTCCTTACCACCTATATATACATAGGTTGTGATGCCCTGACGCGCCACAAATGAGATTACTCAAAACCAAGTGCAGAATTATAACTAAGCATGCAGATTACCAAAAAAATAGGAAATTAAAATTGATTTTTGCTAAAGTACCATAAGAAAAAACCTTGTATCAATAACATATCCAAAAAACACATTGAGAACACCCACAAAGACCTGAGTGTACATGGACAACATCTAGGACTCTATCACAAAAAGACTAGCTACACATTCGACCTTATCATCTACTGCTCTTCCTTGGCTGCACAATCTCTACCTCTTTGTACATGACCACCTAAAAGATGTGGAAACCCATGGGGTGAGACCAAACGACCCAGTGAGATAACTCTCTGCCAACGTCTATTAAAAGCACAAATAACTAAGCAAGTAGATAGCATACTTAATAGGTTGAGAGGATTCAATTAAATGATATGTATTCAATATATAATGCAGATTAAATAAACTAAGTAGTTACCACTGAGCAGTAGAAGAATTAAATCTATAGGAAGGAATTTGAATAACATGTATAACAATTGATTTCTATTACAACATTATAATTCAAGAAATCAATATAAAGATAAGGTAAAGGGTTTAACCAATGTTATTCATATTTGACCCTAAGCAAAATATACCACACAACTGTATTATGTCCTTTATTATTCCTTGAGGAGATGAGGTATACCACTCATGATCCAACTGACCACTACTAAGTCAAAATCAGTGCCATACAAGATCAATGGAAGGGCCAAAATACAATGATCTCGCCACACACCTCGGTCAGTTTGAGTCCACCGCAGTGACATATGAAGGCCAACTACAAAATAGCCTAGCCTACCTTGGTATATAGGAACAACACTAGTGAAATTGAGTTACGACCGTAGCCACACTCTTGTTTATGTATGACTATACCCATCCTCAAAATATCATGTATACATATATCCACTGTATCACATCATTGAGATATGGCCTCAACTGTTCTCTTTCTAGGATATGACCGAAACCAATCATGTGAAATGCATATACTCAAAAGTATATGACTCTGAGTGTCCACTAAGAGAAAACCCATTTCACCATCCAACAAGTACTAATGCTAAAGATGAATCTATGGCATAGGGAAAACTACATGATTAAGGTTCCACTTGATTAGTTATGTCGATTAAGTGTCTTTTCACATCAGTCAAGTTACAATGTACAAACCATAGACAAAAACTACAAGGATAAGGGAAAAATACAACTTCAGAAAGTATAAAGCATATAAGGTGCAAGCTTATCACACATTCACTTGTTACGATTGCCAATCCAAGGATATCAATATAATCACTCTGTCAAGGTATATCAATCCCTTATCTTGTCATTGGAGGATAGCACCTCACACAAGGCATATAGCCTCTTCTAGGTCATAGGACCCAATCACATAATCCCTGCATGTACATCATCACATTATTCCTCAACAATGTGCATAATCGCCATCGTGTATAATATAGAATTCACCATAGAACTCACATAGTTATGATATCCAAACACATGCAAGGTTAGGCATCTATAAATAGGAGAGAAAAAGCATCATAATATGATAATCACCCCAAGCATGATAGGCACATCACATGACCCAAAACTAGGGTTAGGGTTTCACACATATAATTGATTAGGGTTCCATTGCATCATGCAATCACCAAACCTTAGATTCCTAACCTCCCACATAGTTGGAGTGCATTAGGGTTAATCATTACCATTATTGTGATTAATTAAGCACATCAACATCATTGGATATCAACCATCACCTGCAAGTAGACGTGTAGCATTCTTACTATGTCACACACACACACACACACACACACACACACATATATATATATATATATATATATATATATATATATATATATATATATATATATATATATATATATATATCTGTGTGTGTGTGTGTGTGTGTGTGTGTGTGTGCGTGTGTGTGTATAACAACCAAGTGTTCATGTGTCAATCAACCCACCATAACATATCTGTCTCGACCACCCATCAAGGTTGGTCATGACTGAAACACATCAGCATGGTCGCAACCAATTCACATCAACAAAAGCATATGTATCGACCCAAACAAAAGCATGCCTCAACCACCTTCAAGGCTAGTGTCACAATCGTAATGAAACCAAGTGTCTCAACCACCATTCAACATGGTGTCTCGATCGCAATAAGACATGGTGTCTTGACCATCCAAACCCAAACAAAGGGTGTCAACTGAAACAAGAACCCTCAAGGTAGTGACCACACATCCAAAATAGGCCTCCCGACCAACATATCACAAGGAACTTGGGTTTCAATCGAAACAAGACCATGTGTCTCGACCCAAGGACAAAAGTAAGTGTAGCAACCAAACTAAGCAAAGGCGTTACGAACACCAAGGTGAAGCAACCATATCAACACTTAACCATCACCAAAATAGAGATAAACCTCAATCAAAATAGAAGTTAATCATGGCCAAAATAGGAGATAACCTTCATCGCCAAGGAGGAAAGCTTCACACCAAAAACCTTAAAACATGCACTTATGGAAAATCACCATGAAGAACCTCATGTAGGAGAGAGATAAACTCACATTCAATACCTCTAAAATAGAAACTAAACTCTATGTTACACTAAGGTCCATGAACCTTATGCATGTGATCAAAATCCAAGATCAAAAGATAAGAGAAAACCATCTATCCCATCATCATCTAAAAAATGGGTACCAAGAATTA
This sequence comes from Alisma plantago-aquatica, assembly GCA_963693085.1. Taxonomy (NCBI): domain Eukaryota; kingdom Viridiplantae; phylum Streptophyta; class Magnoliopsida; order Alismatales; family Alismataceae; genus Alisma; species Alisma plantago-aquatica. Next base: position 113,959,876 of record OY856415.1, on the reverse strand, counting down.
GGGTTTCAGATTCTAAACAAACCAAGCATAATAACCATCATCATTCAAGCTCTAGAACATGTATCATCAACTAGAATTTTAGGATGATTATTTAGAGAGAGAAACAACAACATGCATGTAAAGAAAAGTGCAATAATAGAGAGGGTAGAGTGTTATATAACCTACCTTAAGTGAAGGAACAAGCTCCAAGCTCTCGATCGCCAAGGAGGAATATGAATCTCTACCAAAAGCTCAACTCTTGGCCACAAGATCACCTCAAGAAGAAGAAGACACCAAGGTCAAGATAGATCAAGAAAAGAGGGCAAGAAACCCTAGGCCAAACCAAAAGAAAGAGGGAGAAAAGAGGGCAAGAAACCCTAGGCCAATTTAAAACATGGTTTTTGACCCTTGTAATGAGGAGTTTGCTCTCCAAAATGACCTTCATGGATGATCTGTGCTCTAAGGATGAGAAAAGGGTAGGAAACCAAAATAAAATGAGTGCAAGGAAGGATATCCACTTACCAAGGTTGAAGATGACCAAGAGTCACCACAAGCACGTCACTACTATAGAAATAGCTTATAACGTCACATTTAGAGACGTCAATTATTACCAAAAACTAACGCCTAAACCCTACAACGTCGGCTAATTATAGAGACTGACATCTATATTTGATGACCGGCCAGACACGGGTATCGCTTTTTATTAAGTGTCGGCTCCCTAAGATGAACCGACGCCTAACATAACCCGCCAAATCCAATTTTTTGAGTGAAAAAAAATTACCCCCCAAAGTTTCACATATGGTGTCAGTTTGTACCTAATAAATGACTCTTAACGACGAAAAAATTACCTTAAAAGGTTGTCAATTTTTCTGGAAAAACCGACGCTGATAAGGTTTCGCACGCCGTCCCCATGAAATTTTTTAGGGTTAAGATTGTCCAATGGACGTCGATTTTTTCTGGAAACCGACGCCTATGGTTATAATTCAAGAACATTTATTTTTTGTTGGCATATATAGATAGACGTCGGTTTTTCTATTTGGAACCGACGACTATCAGTGAACATAAGTGTCAGTGTGTTGGTGGTAACCGACGCCTAAAGTTTTAAGTGTCAGTTTATGATAATAACTGATGCCTATTGTTAACTTAATAGCACCCGCGTGAGCTAGGCTCTTCCCCTTTATCTATTTCATTGTCGATTTCACTAGGGTCTAGCAATTCTGTCGTCGTCTGCTACTCTTCTGCCTTCCCTGCCATCGGTCTGCCTTCCCCATTGCCGTCGCTGTTGCCGCCGCTCGTGCCTGCCACTCCTACTATTGTTGTTGTTGCCGCCACCTACTCCTCTACTTCCTCTTGCTGATGCGGCCACCTACTCCTCTGCTCCTCCGCCTCTTCTTCCTCTGCTCCTGTTCTTGCTCCGGTCGTCGCCCGCTCGCCACTGTCGCCCGCTCACTGTCGCTGCCCGCTTGCCACCGCCGCCTCCTGCTCTGCTCCTGCTCCTGCTCCTCTGGCGCCTCTTATTCCTCTGCTCTTGCTCCTTCTCGTTGTACCATTCTTCCTCTTCTTCTTGCTCCTTGCTCCTGCTCCTGGCCCCCTACCCTCTGGGTACGGGCAATGGGTTGGATCTTATACATGTTTGAGTACATTAGGGTTCTAATCTACCCTTTTGTTTATCAACTGAGCTGTACTTTTTTATCTATGGATTTGTATTTGTTTATCTACTGATTATATTTATTTATCTAATGCTTTGAGTTTACTTATTTAGATGTTGATATTTTAAATCAACCTAGGATATGAATAAATCTTGTGCTTGCATATAATTGTGCTTCTAATCCTCATGCTTGACCTAATTCAGTAAATTTTGATGCATGTTGAAATAAGATTCAAACTTGTCCATTCTAGCATCCTAATTTGATTTGATTATGTGCTTTGAACCTTGAAACATGCATATTAAAGATACATTGATGTCTCAAACTTAACTCACATGTGGGTCTTCTATTTCTAAAATGATTATATCTTCAATCTACTTTTTTTCACCTTTATACTATATGTATTGCCTCTAAAATAGAAGATCTATTTGGTAGAACTGTCGACCTTTGTCCATACCCTAAAGTGGACTCTATGAACACAACCAATTAAAGTATCATATTAATATATAATAGTTTATTTATGGAAGTTACATAGAGACATGCAATTTTTAGTAACAAAATGATCAAAATAACCCCTATTATATTTTGCTACTGTAAAACTGTAAACCCTAGGAATTGATAGTATAAATGCATCTAAACATTCATAAGATATTAATGTGTCACTTGGAGAGAAATGGACATATTCCTATTTAAGTAAAAATTACATAGGACATAATATGAAGTAATGATTAGTAACATAATGCGGTGGTTATCTATATGAAATTGATTATATATGCAATTCAAGTAGAAATACTAGAAAGAAAGATAATGAAACAAGCATGAAATTGCAAATAACCTTAGATGGGAAAGAAAACTTAAAATCAATGCATGGTGTTTCATGGTCTCTCTTCCTAATGAGTTATGTTACAAATATCTATATATTAGGTTAAGGGCATGTTTCTATTATGACATGTTGAGTTTTTTGCTATGTTATACCCACCCGATTTGTGTTATATATAAAATAATACATTGATTAATTTAGGAAGCATTGATATGTTGTTATGGCTGCCCACAAGTGTTTTTATAAGAAAATTGTGTGTTGAATGGGGTTGTGAACAAGGGACTGGTGTTGTATTTTTTGGCCTAGAAACCCGTCCAAGATTTACTCATTAGGAGTAAATCTTGGATAGTCCCCGGTTTGGGACTGTTCTTGAACACCTAATCTCACTTAGGATGTAAGTGTATAATGTGTATTGGGTTTTCAAGAAAATTTCAGTATCATTTCCCCATTTGTTCTCTAAGTACATATGTACTTGGAGAACAGTGGGGAAATGATGCCGAAATTTTCTTGAAAATTCAATACACATTATACACTTACTAGTGAGATTATATGTTCAAGAATGGGATAGGTGGTACACATTTATTATATATAAGAATGACATCACATGTATTTTTTGGCCTAGAAACCAGTCCAAGATTTACTCAATAGGAGTAAATCTTGGATAGTCCCTGGTTTGGGATTGTTCTTGAACACCTAATCTCACTTAGGATGTTTTAACCATTAATTATATATAAGACCTTAAACCCTAAAGTTTTAACCATGCTTAAACTCTAATCTGTTAACCCTAGACCCTAATCTTGTTGTAATATATACTTGTTTTCTCTTTGATCATAGAATTGATAGATCATGGATGTCCATTTGCAATCACTACACCCTAGAGTTTATTTCCAATCTTAATCAGTTTATTAGATTTTCCGAGGAACATAGGAAACAACCTGGAGGTAGGTTCTACTGTCCATGTAGGCATTGCGGTAACAACTTGAAAGTCAGCACTGGTGATGAAATCAAAAGTCATGTCATGTGCAACGCGATTGTACAAGGCTATACAGAATGGCACTGGCATGGAGAGATTTCAAACCCAAAGCCAGTGGATGTCAATAGTAGTGCTTGTGTGGAAGAATAAATTGCCTTTGATGATGTAGATGTGAACGAACCAGCTCCAGTAGACATCGTTGATGCGATGTTGGATAGTTGTGGGGTAGAGCACATCGATCCACCTCCCATGTTTAGAAACATTGTGCATGATGCTGAGATACCATTATACACATGTTGTACTAAGTTTATGAAGCTTAGCATTGTGTTGAGATTGTATAAGCTGAAAGCTAACAATAGATGGAGCGACAAAAGCTTCACGTCATTGTTGTCTTTGTTGAAAGAAATGCTTCTTGAAGGAAACGAGCTGCCAATGTCAACATACCAAGTAAAGAAATTGTTGTGCCCAATGAGAATGGATGCCAAAAAGATACAAGCATGCCCGAATGATTGTGTATTATTTCAAAAGGACTATGTGGATTTGAAAGATTGTCCAAAATGTGGTGCGTCACGGTATAAATTGATGACTTTGGGGGAGTCCAAAACTGGTTCTCCTACCAAGGTGATGTGGTATCTACCTATAATATCATGGTTTTAATGCTTGTTTGCTAATCTGATAGATGCAAATAATTTGAGGTGGCATGCAGATGTTAAGAAAAATAATGTTGGGATCCTACGACATGCGTCTGATTCCCCACAGTGGAAGAAGATTGATCTATTATACCCTAAATTTGGTGAAGAAGTCAGGAATCTAAGACTTGGGCTTTGTACAGATGGGATGAATCTGTATGGGACATTGAGCAGCCAACATAGCACTTGGCCAGTCATGCTTGTTATATACAATCTTCCTCCCTGGCTGTGTATGAAAAATAAGTACGTTATGTTGTCGTTGTTGATACCGGGCCCTAAACAACCTGGAAATGATATCGATGTTTATCTTGAACCTATGATTGATGACTTAAAGAAACTCTGGGGTGAAGGTGTGATGACCTATGATGCTTCACGAAGAGAGACATTTCGTTTGCATGCTATGTTGTTTTGCACTATTAATGACTTTCCAACATATGGGAATTTGTTTGGATATAGTGTCAAAGGAGCTAAAGCGTGTCCTATATGTGAAGAGAACACTGATTCAACAAGACTAAAATATGGCGGCAAGACTGTATATCTTGGTCATCGAAGGTTTCTTCCAAAATTCCATCCGTATCGTAGGAAGCACAAAGCATTAAGTGGATGTAATGAGTAACAGAGTGCACCTAAACCTATACCGGGGGAGGTTGTTTATGAAAGAGTAAAAGATTTTGTCAATGAATTTGGTAAGAGATCACAATGTACTATGGCCATACAGAGTGATAAATCTTTATTCAAGAAGAAGTCAATATTTTGGGATCTTCCTTATTGGAGTTCTTTGACAGTCAAGCATTGTATCGATGTCATGCACGTTGAGAAAAATGTTTGTGATAGCGTCATTGGTACTCTGTTGAATATACCAGATAAGACTAAAGATGGGATAAAATCTAGACTGGACCTACATGAAATGGGAATAAGGTCAAAATTAATAGAATTATGTGAAATGGGAAATAGCAGAACATATTTACCTCCCGCTTGTTACACATTGTCTAGAAAGGAGAAGAAAGCTTTTTGTGAATGCTTGGTAAATGTTAAGGTGCCACAGGGTTACTCATCCAACATCCGTAGATTGGTATCAATGAAAGATCTGAAGTTGATAGGTCTTTAGTCTCATGATTGTCACACTCTAATGCAACAAATATTGCCCGTAGAAAATCGATCTATATTGCCAAAGCATGTAAGGTTTGTAATCACCAGACTTTGTTTCTTTTTCAACAGTCTATGCAGCAAAGTTATTAACCCTGATACTATCGATACTTTGCAAAGAGAAGTGGTGGCTACCCTATGTCATCTTGAGATGTATTTCCCTCCTCCGTTCTTTGATATCATGATACATCTTAGTGTCCACTTGACTAGGGAAATGAAAATATTGGGACTAGTTTTCTTGCATTGGATGTATCCCTTTGAACGATACATGAGCGTTTTTAAAAGTGATGTTCGAAATCATTATTGGCCTGAAGGGAGTATTATTGAGGGTTATGTGGTGAGAGAGGTTATGGATTTTTGCAATGACTTTCTGAGTGGTAATGACACTCCTGGTAATGACAAGAATATTGAGGAGCAATTTTGCAAAGGCATTTTGGGATCACGGGTGAAAGTAATCAGCCGTGAGCAGTTGGAACAAGGTCACTTGTATATTTTACACAACATGGACGAAGTGAATGTTTATATCGAGGAACATACCAATTTCATCAAGAGACAATATCCTCGAGCCAATTCAATGTGGCTTGCTAGATTGCATAACAAGACATTTATTAAGTGGTTTGAAGATAAAGTCTTACATAAACTATCTCAAACACCAGATGATATTACTCAAACTATCAAATGCCTCACCTTTAATCCAAAATTGAATGTTATGTCTTATGAAGGGTATGACATTAATGGATTCACATATTACACAAAGCGCCAAGATGATAAGGGTGTCGTCCAAAACAATGGGGTCACCCTTCAATCGTCGACTATGTTTTTTGCAAGTGCAAAGGATAAGAGTCCACATGAAGCTAAAATGTCATATTACGGTGTCATTGAAGACATATGGGAGTTTGAATACATAGATTTCAGAATTCCTCTCTTCAAATGTAATTGGGTTGATAACACTAAAGGAGTTATAGTGGATGAATTGGGTTTCACTTTAGTGAACTTTGAAAAGATTGGCGAGAAGGGTGAACTATTCATATTGGCATCACAGGTGAAACAAATATTTTATATCGATGATCCTTCAAATGATAAATGGTCGGTTCTTCTTCATGGTAAAAGATAGTTCATTGAAGATCCTATAAATGAAGAAGAGTACTATGATAAGTATGATGACTCCAGTCCATTCTCAGTTGGGTTGCCAACACCACAAAATATTGAAGCTAATGATGACTTGTATGTGCGCGGAGATCACAATGAAGGATTGTTAATTGATAAATGATCACAATATTAGAGGCATGCATGTTTATATTTTTTTTATATGTTTCATTTTTCAATGTTTCATTTGTATATGTGAACTATACAATGTTTCATTTTTCAATGTTTCATTATCTTCTAGTTATGTCAAATGCTAAATGTTTGATTTTTTAATGAAATTTTCATATGGCTGAGCATGGGCATGATGACCATGATGTCCATGATGAGCATGGTGAGGATACCACTGCTCCGCCTCACAATGTAAGTTTTAAAAATATATCATATATTTCTATCTATATGTCCATTTATACTTATATCCTGTAAGTGTGTTTATTTTGTCAAATTTTAGGTTGATGATGCACATGTACCCTCTGAAGAACTTGAGGCACTTGATGAGCAGTACCAAAAAGTTGAAAAGAGAAGGGGCATCACTATGATGAAGAAGTTAACAACACTAAGGGGCAATGGACCCAAACTGGTTGTGGATTTTGATAATGTAGGAAATGCAATTGGAGTGAACCGCAATTCGTTTGTTTCATATCTTGGGTATGTTACTCATAGCCATTGTGGTTGTAAGATAGATTCTTGGCATAAAGTTCCTAAGGGAAAGAAAGACTTAATATGGAAGGATTTAGGTGTGAGTTATTATTATTTGCAATTCTATTTTGTAGATTACTAATTTTTTGGATACTAGTTAATAGCAATTCTATTTTGCAGAGTATATTTGCGTTGGATGAAAAGTTGCATTGTAAATGTGTGATGCAATGTTGTGGGAGGGTCCTAAGGAACTATAGGACAAATCTCACCCGAGAATACATAAAAGATGGTGAGAAGAGGAAGAAGTCATCCACTGAACAGTGGAACTTCCTGGACCAAGAAGAATGGGACGTGTTTGTTGCTTCAAGAAACACTGATGAATTCAAGGTATTAGGTGTTACTCCCTATTTAATTAATATATGTTGTATTCACCTATTCAAGATTAACCTTTAGTGTTACTAACCAAATCAATGTGCATACTAACTAGGCTATCAGTGAGGCCCAAAGAGCAAGGCGTGCACTGAATGTGCATGACCACACAATGGGTCAAAAGGGCTATGTAGGCATTCACCAAAGACTACAAGTTGAGTGTACTTCTCAGTCTACTGCTACTCAGGAGTCCTCTACTATAGGTACCACACCTATGCCTCACCATGATGTTTGGATAGCTGGGAGGCAAAATAAGAAGGGAGAAATAAAGAAGCCTGCAACTGCTGAGGTGACTACAAAAATGGTAAAATACAACTCTTAGAGCAATCGTTTGAATATTGATTATTTGTGGTGTTTACTTACTTATCAATTTCTGTTGATGGTGATTAGCGGGAGCTATACGAGCTGAGGAAACAAGGCAAGTTCATCCCTGAGGGCACAAGGGATGAATTGACAGTTGCTTTGGGTAACCCATAGCATCCTGGATGTGTTAGGGGTATAGGCGCTGGTGTGGGCATCAAAGCGTTCTTTGGGCCATCCCAGCGCAAACATGTCCCAAAAGCGGGAATTTCACAAGAAGAGGTAACCTATTCTTTTTTAGAATGCTACTGTAAAAGGGAATTCAATAATCAGAAGCTAACGCTTCTTTTATCCATGTATATGTAGATAAGATAGTTGATAGGAGAGTCAATGAAGTAGTTGATAAGAGAATCAAGGAAGCAGTTGATAAGACACTCCATGAAGCAATGAGTAAGTGGCAGGCATCTCTGACTGCCACTCAGACAGTACCTATGGCATCCCGCTCTACTCCTACTGTAGAGGTTGGGAGTAATCCTATAGACCCACTACCTAGCACATCCATTGTAAGTATTTTTATGACATAGTAGCTAGTCTTTTCAAGATGATATGTTTTCAAGATGCTATGTATATATGTATATAACATTCTTTACGTAAATTTGTAGGGGTTGAAGCCATGCCGTCTAAAAAGTAATGAATATGTCATTGCAGATGCGTCGACTTACCCATCCCTTCCAGGGGAAATGTTTCATGGGTCTCCATTACCAGATGGTTGGGTTTGTGTGAGCCCGCTACATATATTCCCCAATTGGATAGATCTTCTATTGCCATATGCCCACTCAGATTGTAAAATGCTCGGTGAGGCAGAAGGAAGAGTGATATTGTGGCCCAAAGAGGATGTCGTCTATACTGAAATTGTATGGTAAATTTACATTATGTTAAATTGTTAGTGTGTATATATGAGGTCAATTGATCTGAAATTATATATACATGTTACAACAAAGACACCCAGAGCATCTAGGCCTCCACCTCCACCTCCTACATTACCAAGTTGGGTTCCACAGGACCTACCTACCCCGTTAGGTCCTAATTGTAGGGGTATGGCAGTATGGTTAGGCGAACATGATATAAATTGCCCTATAAATGTTTCTATAGACATGGATTCTACAGGTCAATTATATGAAAACAAACTATTTATACAAGATATTTTGGAGTTGTTTCGCTATGATTGGCTGAATACATATGTGATAGAGCTATGGATAAGGTGAGATATTGTTTATACATACATATACCTTGTGTAGGATCCGGTGATCTGGTTTCTTATATATTAATGCATATGTAATACATGTTTTGCAGCTACTTAGACAAGATATGTGTAGATTTTTCATTTGAACATGTAGGATTTTTGATTCCATCTTTCATTAGTCTAGTAGCTAAAGACCCTACGTCAATTCAACAATATTACTGTGATGCTTTTAAAAATTTTGGTCAAAATAAGAAGACGGTGATAATAGCACCATTCAATGTGGAGTAAGTTTACTTTGCTTATAATTTGGACTTAAGAAAATTACATTTTTATTGTGGATTTCGAGTTATTAATTTTTAACTTTTTTACCTCTAGGGGTACGCATTGGGAGTTACTAGTTATTGTCCCCGGGACGTTCACTGTCTATTATTTAGATCCTAAGGGGACTAAATTGAATCCAAAATATGGACATGCAATGAAAATGGCATTATTCTGGTGAGAAATATTTCATTTTTATATCTGTTAACATATGTTATTACATTACTATTTAATTATGCAATTTACTGTGTTACATTAACATGTAGGGGTATACATGAGTTCAAAATGGCTGGAGGACAGGTCCCCAGGAAAAAGAACCAACCAATAATTTGGGAGAACATGGAAGTAAGTTCCCGACTCCAACGTATATATTATTTATGTGAACTGTACTTAGTTGTATTTTTTAATATTTTGTATATTTCAATTTATAGTGTGCTATACAAGACAATGGTTGGTCATGTGCATACTATGTGATGCGATTTATGCACATGATTATCAAATATGTCACAGTGGACATCAATACCATACCTGAGGTATTATATAGTCTCATTAGATAATATGAAATATATCAATCTTATTTATATATTATTAATTATATATATACATCATTCTCTTATATATCATTCTCTTTGCATGTGTTTAAAACAGACCCCACTATAGGTAAGGCCTTATCAAATGTACATGCTTCCTATATGATGGAAGAATTAAATGATGTAAGAGAAGAATGGGTAAAAGCCATACAAGTAGTGGGGGTTTTAAAATATAATTGGGATGTTGATAGCGATAATGACTAAAGAATGATATTTTGTAAATGAATTTTTCTGAATTGTCATATGTGTGAATGTTTCTACATGTCTAAATGTTTCTACATGTGTCTGGATGTTTATACATATGTGAATGTGAAAATGAATGAACTGCAGGTTGCTACATGAATGTTTCTACATGTGCGTGTGTGAATGTGAAAATGAAAGGAACTGCAGGTTGCTACATGAATGTTTCTACATGTATCTAAATGTTTCTATATGTGTGAATGTGAAAATGAAAGGAATTACATGTTGCTACATGAATGTTTCTACATGTTTCTGAATGTTTCTACATGTGTGAAAATTGAATGGAACTGCAGGTTGCTAAATGTGTGAAAATGAATCTTGTTAAATTTGTAGGTTTGTGGCCTATTGTTGGCTGATATCAATGGATGTCATAAGCCTACAGTTCAATTCCACTGAACTACAAGTTTCTTTATCCTGCGACTACCCACAGCAGGCTTACAAACTGATAAGAAAAAAAATCAAAACATAGGCATCGATTATTAGTCGAAAACTGACAATAAAGGCTTACAACGTCGGTTAATAGCAAAAAATCACCATCTAATGTGGCCAGACAACACGGCCATGCTGGCAGCACGGCCATGGCGGCAGGTGATATGATGTCAGTTATTAATAAGAAATTGATGCCAATGGTGTCCTAGATGGCACCCTTTTGTGGGTGAAGGGTTTGGGCGTTAGTTTCCCTACTAATAACCGACACCTATAGTGCCCATGCTGGCATATTTTTTGTGGCGTGAAGGGTTTTGGCGTCAGTTTCCCCACTAATAATTGACGCCTATAGTGCCCCTGCTGGCGCGTTTTGGGTGGCGTGAAGGGTTTTGGTGTTAGTTTTCAAACCAACGCCTAAGGGTTCACCTTTTAGTGTCGCACGCATATGTGTCGCTTTTTAACCGTTGCCAAAGGCCTTAAATAACCGACACCAAAGGTCGGTTTCGTAGTAGTGCACCAAGGAAGGTTGGTCAACCACCCAAGCTTCAAGGTCAACTCCCTCCAAGATCATCCTGCTACAAAACTCAAAAACAACAAGGGAGGAAAGAGAGAGGGCTGAAAGGTCCAGCCACAAGGAGGAGAAAGAGGTTATATACTCAAGGAGGAGAGAAGTAAGGTGGAGATGATGTGTCAACATAAGAAGGCACCAAGGGGACACTTGTCCGTCAAGTAAAATGACCATGCAACCACTATATGCATGCATGCATGAGATGGTGACACTACCAATGTTGGGTATCAACCTCTTAATCTCACCACACATTGCTTTCAGTTGCAACACATCAAGGGGTTTGAGACAACACCAAACCAACTTGTCTAGGCCGAGACAAAAGGTCACCAAACATACAGGGTCGAGACACATCACAAAAGGACAACCCATCTCAGACAAAACACTCCAAGGCCATCATGGTAAAAAAACCATCTAGAGGGGGTGTTTCAGTCAAGACACTCACAAATCACCCCATCAAGGTCGAGACAAAGGTCGTGACACTCAACCATGGTCAACATGGTCGACACCAACAAAACCCTAATCACTTCTAGTGATGTCACCACTCATCCAAGGCTCAACCAAGGTGCCCCAAATCATAACACTCTCTCTCATGAATCCAAGAAAGAGAGGGTACACTCTGGATGTGGCAAATTTCAAGATAACCCTCTGAATTAGGTAAATTGTAATTTAACCCAAAACAAGCACAAAAAGCACAAACTTCATCCAAATAAGATCAAATTGGAAACTTAAGTTTTCCTAAAGATCAAAAATCATCTCAATGGATTATAGAAAGGTTCTAAGAACTTAATCAATCCAAACAAATAGGGTTAGACAAAAACACATATCATGGGTCTTACAAGCCATAAACCCCTAATAAGGATTTTCCCCCCGACATCCTAAGTGAAAAGAGATGGGTACTTCCTATGTATATCTTCCTCAAGATCCCACGTGTCTTCCTCAATGCCACAATGATGCCACGTAACCTTTACTAACACTATGTCCTTCTTCTTCAACTTTTTGATCATCCTATCAAGGATCAACATAGGTCCTTCTACATAGGATATGTCCTCATCAAGCTCAAGCTCCACTGGCTGCAAAACCAACTCGGTTTTAGGGTAGCACTTCCTCAGCATGGACACATGGAATATCAGATGCAACCTATGCAACTCGGTGGCAACTCCAACATGTATGCTACATTTCTGACACGTGCCACCATAGGGTAAGGTCCCATAAACCTGGGAGTCAACATACCCTTCTTCTCAAATCTCAAAACACCCTTCCAAGGAGAGATTTTAAGATACACCATATCTCCTACTTGGAATTCCAAGGGTATGTGACAGTTATCAACATATGACTTCTGTCTGTCCTGGGGTGCTTTCAACTTCTATTGAATCACTTTGATCTTCTTTGTCGTCTACTACAAAAGCTCAAGATCTAGAAGTTGGTACTCACCTATCGCATACCAACACAACGTAGACCTACAATGCCTCCCATACAATGCCTCATAAGATACCATGTCGATGATCCTCTAATAAATGTTATTATAAAAAAATTCTATCAAGACGAGGTTCACATCCCAACTTCCCAAAAACAACAAAACACTAGCCCTCAACAAATCCTCGAAGGTCTATATGGTTCTCTCAGACTGACCATCTACCTGTAGGTGGAAAGCAATACCAAACTTTAACTACATACCCAAAGATGTGTGCAAATGCTCCCAAAAGCAGCTTGTAAACTAAGGACCTCTATCTGACAAGATAGTAGTTAGAAAACCATGCAAATGTATGATATCATCAACATATATCTGAGCAAGCTTCTCCGCCATATATGGTGTCTACACAGGAAGGAAATGGGCTGACTTGGTCAGCCTGTCAATGATCACCCAAATGGAATTATGACCTTTGGTTGTCCTAGGGAGATCAACCACAAAGTCCATCGTAACATGATCCCATTTCCACTGTGGTATAGGAAACAATTGCAAAGTCCCTACAGGCTTCTGATGCTCTACCTTAACTTGATGACACACTGCGCACTTGGCCACAAACTCTGCAACATCACACTTCAAGCCAAGCCACTAAGACACAAGACATATCTTTAAGGTTATGGTACATCTTGGTGCTACCTGGGTGCATAACATACATCAAAGAGAGAGCCTCTTCTAGTACCATCTTTCTCAAATTATTAGCATCGGGAACCACAACTCTACCGTGATAACATATTATGCCATCCACTGACTCGTGGAAGCCATCACGCTTCTTGCTGCCAAACTTTGATTGTATCTGCTATATCACAATATCAACCTGATGTGCCTCTCTGATCTACTGACTTAATGTGGGCTTCACCTACAACTGTGCCAACAACCTAGCTAACAAAGAGACCTCCAATTGTACATCCATCTAACGTAAGGAAACCAACATGTCTCACCTATGGAACACCAAGGAACACATCCATGCTTTCTTCCCAGATGATGATGAAGAAGACTTCCTTCTCAATGCATCTTCCACAACATTTACCATCCCTGGATGGTAATCAATAGTGCAATCATAATATTTGATTAACTGCATCTAGTGCCACTGCCTCATGTTCAACTCCTGTTGCAAAAATATGTACTTCAAGTTCTTGTGATATGTGAAGATCTGACACTTGTCACCATATAAGTAGTACCTCCAAATCTTCAAGGCATGAACCACAAAAGCTAACTCCAGATCATGGGTTGGGTAGTTCCCATCATGCTTCTTCAATTGTCGTGAAGCAAAAGAAATAACATTTTTTTTATCCTGCATTAGCACACAACCCAATCCATTCCTTGACACATCATAGAAAACTATGCATCCTTTCCCCTACTTAGGAAAAACTAGCACTGGTGCACTTGTGAACTTCTCCTTCAACATCTGAAAGGCACGTTGACACTTGTCATTTTAGACAAAAGGCACATCTTTCCTCGTTAGCTTTGTTAGGGGTAACGCTATGGAACTGAAGTTCTTGATGAACCTACTGTAATAGCCCACCAAAACTAGAAAAATGTGCACTTCTATCAGCGTCTTCGGTCGTTCCCACTCCAGAATGGATTCAACCTTCTTGGGTTCCACACAAACTCCCTCAGCAGATATCATGTTTCCTATAAAGACACCTCCTTCAACCAAAATCTGCACTTGCCGAATTTGGCATTCAACTAAAGCTATCTTAACACAGTCTATGCCTGATGAAGATGTTGTTCATGTTGATGATTGTCTATGAAGTATATCAAGATATCATCTATGAACACCACCATGAATTGATCAAGAAATGACCAAAACACCCTATTCATCAAGTCCATGAATGCTACAAGTGCATTGGTTAGCCCAAACGACATAACCATGAACTCATAATGACCATACTGAGTCCTAAAAGTTAACTTAGGTATGTCATCCACCTTGATCTACAACTGGTGATAAACTAATCTTAGGTCTATCTTGGAAAGGATTGCAACACCTCATAACTGGTCAAACAAATCATCCCATGATAAGGGATGCTTGTTCTTTATCCTCACCTTATTCAACTATTTGTAATCTATGCATAGCCTCATGGATCCATCTTTCTTCTGTACAAACAACATGGGGGCACCCCATGGAGACGTTTCCAGTCTGATGAAACCTTTCTGAAGTAACTCTTACAACTATTTCTTCAACTCTACCATCTTAGTTGGAGCCATCCTATACGGTGTCTAAGCTATCGGTTGCGTACCCAGAACTAGATTGATCTCAAAGTCAATCTCTCAGGGTGGGAGAACACCAGGGAACTCATCAGGAAACACATCCTCAAACTCATAGACAATTGGCACCTCCTGAATATTAGGACTCCTCACCTTAGTGTCCAAACATGTGCCAAAAATGCCTCATAGCCATGTCTCATCAACTTTTTAGCCACCATCACTAACACTATACACGTTGGGAGAATCTTCCTATCTCCTGAGAAGATCCACATCACATCACCATCTACAAACGTTGCCACCTTGGAACTACAATCCAAAATCACCTGATAGGTGTCCATTCCAAGGATCACATCAAATACATACATACCAAGTGGTATGAGATCCACTTGAATGTTGTGCCCTAAAAAAGAAAGGACACAGGAAGGACACACCTCCCACAACTCGATGGAGCCAACCAATGGGGTTTCTAAATGAAGACTATCCCATTTATGACTAATAGACAAAGAACAACTATCAATCACTTCTCGAGTGACAAAAGAGTGTGTTGCATCAGGGTCAACCAAAATAGATATAAAGCAAGAAGAAGATAAATCAGAATGAAATAACTCCATCTGACATGTCACTACCTATGGGTTGACCACTCCTACTGACTAACTCATGGCACAAAATCATGTCGTTGCTTGTTGTTGCCCTCTTTCTCTACTGGCTTGTCCTAAAGAGCTAGCTTGAGATGCTTGTCCACATCCTCAACCTCCAACACTGTTAAACTGATGTTGTTGCGATCCATGCTAAATTTGTCTCATCTACTGGGTCACCTCATCATCTTTTACTGGAGACACCCACCTCAGATGTCCTACATGTCCACAGCTATGGTAGGTCCTATTCTCATATTGTGGCCTACATGGCCCTATCACTAACACCAATGTTGAACTGTGGGATCTTGCTGATGCTAAATTGTCACCTCTACCTCTACTTGGTGACCACTACGTCTGTGCTCTTAACCTCTATTGTGACTGTGGTGCAGAAAACCTAGGTTTTTTGAAGCCTCTAGATGACTATCGCTAATATTGCCTCGATCTCTTCTTGGCACTCTTCTCACACTTCTCAACCACTGATCTCTCTATCCTCCAAATTAACTCCACAAACATGGAAAACTACTCATGGTTCTCCAAAGCAGCCACTGGGGTTGAAAACTCCAAACTCAACCCCTTCTCAAATCGTCAGATCCTCTCCTAATCTGTAGTAGCCATGCAAGGAAAAAACCTCAGCAACTCCATAAAATTTCCTTCATACTCATTGACCGACATGGATCCCTATTGGTTTCACTAAAACTGAGATATCTTCTCATCCAGATAGGTATGAGGAAAGTACTGAATGACGAACTCATGTCAGAACTCCTCCCAATTGAAAGTAGCACAAGGGCTCTTCTCCTCTTCAATGGACCACCAATGGCCAACATTCCCCTTCAAAAGACACACAAAATGATTCACTTTGTCTGCCTCGGGGATGTTGAGGATCTTGAAAGCCTTCATTAAATCTGTCAGCCAAAGATCAACATCTGATGGATCTGTCATACCAACATACTCCACAGCTCCAACATGTCTCAACCTCCCAAAGGTCTTCCCAGAACATGAAGATTCAACACAAGAAACAACTTCCCTTGGTTGTGGAGCATGGCATTTTGTTGGCCATGTGCATCATTGTTGCCATGATCTGCCCAAATAAAGACTGAAAGGCAGGGTTTTCCACCATAGCTGGGTCAAACTGGGGCACCTTTGGTGCCTGATCTGCTCTCTCCTAGTCTGTTGCACCACCTCCAAGTGCAGCAACACTACTCTCTATAGTGAGTGTATAGGGACAACATCTAGGAATCTATCACCAAAAGACTAGAAACACATCCAACCTTATCAACTACTGCTCTTGTTGATGCTCTTCCTCAACTGCACGATCTTTACCTCTTTGTGCATGACCACCTAAAAGATGTAGAAACCCACCGGGTGAGACCAACCATCCCAACAAGAGATATCACTCTCCTCCAACGTCTATAAAAGGCACAGAGAACTAAGCAAGTAGATAGCATACTTAATAAGTTGATAAGATTTAACTATATGATATGTATTCAATAGATAATACAGATTAAATAAACTAAGTAGTTACCATTGAGCAGTAGAAAAATTAAATCTATAAGAAGGAATATGAAAAACATGTATAATAGTTGATTTCTCTTACCACATTATAATTCAAGAAATCAATACAAAGATAAGGCAAAGGGTTCAAACAATGTTATTCATATTTGACCCTAAGCAAAATATACTACACATCTATATTACGTCCTTTATTATGCCCTAAGGAGAGTACGTATACCACTTATGCTCCAATTGACCAATACTAAGTCAAAATCAGTACCATACAAGATCAATGGAAGAGCCAAAATCCAATTATCTCTCCACACACCTCAGTTAGTCCAAGTCTGTCGTAGTGATGTATAAAGTCCAACTACATAACAGCCTAGCCTGCCTCCATATATCGGTACAAAACTAGTGAAATTGAGTTACAATCGCAGATCCACTCTTACCGAGGTATGACCACAACCATCCTCAAAATATCATGTATATATATCCACTATATCGCATCATTGAGATACATCCTCAACCATTCTCCTTCTAGGGTATGACTGTAACCAATCCTATGAAATGCATACTCAAAAGTATACGGCTCCGAGCTTCCACTAAGGGAAAACTCGTTTCACCATCCAATAAGTACTGAGGCTGAAGATGGATCTGTGGCACCAGGAAAAATACATGATTAAGGTTCCACTTTATTAGTTATGCCAATTAACTATCTCTAAGCATCAATCAAGTTACAACATACAAACCATGGACACAACCTACAAGGATAAGGGTAGAATACAACTTTAGAAAGTATATAGCATATAAGGTGCAATCTTGTCATACTATCACTTCTTATGATTGCCAATCCAAGGATATCAACATAATCACTCTGTAATGTTATATCGATCCCTTATCTCATCATTGGAGGATAGTATCTCACACTAGGCATATAGCCTCTTCCAATTCATAGGACCCAATCACATAATTCTGACATGTACATCATCACATTATGCCTCAACAATGTGCATAATCACCATCATGTATAATATAGAATTCACCATAGTACTCACATAGCCATGATTATCATTGCACCTACAAAGTGAGGGATTCATAAATAGGAGAGAGAAAACATCATAATATGATCATCACTCCAAGCATGAAAGGCAAACACATCACATGACCCAAAACCAGGGTTAACATTTCACATATAACTGATTATGGTTCCATTGCATCATGCAATCACCAAACCTTAGATTCCTAACCACCCACATAGTTGGAGTGCATTAGGGTTGGGCATTACCATTATTGTGATTAATTAAGCATATCAACATCATTAGGTATCAACCATCACATGCATGTACATGTGTAGCATTCTTAATATGTCATATACATATATCAACCATGTGTCACGTGTGAATCAACCCACCATAACGTATGTTTCTTGACCACCCATCAAGGTTGGTCACGAAGGAAATACATCATCATGGTCACAACCGAAACACATCAGCAAAATCATATGTCTCAAACCAAACAAAAGCATGTCTCGACCACCTACAAGGCTAGTGTCACGACCATAACAAAACCAAGTGTCTCGACCACCATTCACCATGTTGTCTCGACTGCAACAAGGCATGGTGTCTTGACCTTCCAAACCCAAACAAAGGGTGTCGACCGAAATAGGAACCCTCAAGGTAGTGACCACACATCCAAAACAAGACTCCCGACCAACATAGCACAAGGAACTAGAGTTTTGACCGAAACAAGACCATGTGTCTTGACCCAAGGACAAAACTAAGTGTAGCGACCAAACTAACCAAAGGTGTTATGACCACCAAGGTTAAGCCACCATATAAACACTTAACCATAAACCTCAATCAAAACATAAGTTAATCATGGAAAAAACATGAGATAACCTTAATCATTGAGGAGGAAAGCTTCACACCAAAAACCTTAAAACATGCACTTATGGAAAATCACCATGAATAACCTCATGTAGGAGGGATAAACTCATGTTCAACTTCCAAAATAGAACCTAAAATGTATGTTACACTAAGCTCCACAAACCTTATGCATGTAATCAAAATCCAATATCAAAAGATAAGAGAAAATCATCTATCCCATCATCATCTCAAAAACAGGTACTAAGAATTAGGGTTCCAGATTCTGAACAAATCAAGCATAATAACCATCAACATTCAAGCTCTGGAACATAATATAACCAACTAGCATGTCAGGATGATGATTTAGAGAGAGAAACAATAACATGCATGTAAAGAAAAGTGCAATAATAGAGAGGGTAGAGTGTTATATAACAGTCTTAAGTGAAGGAACAAGCTCCAAGCTCTCGATCACCAAAGAGGAAGATGAAGCTCCACCAAAAGCTCAACTCTCAGCCACAAGAGCAGGTCAAGAAGAAGAGACACCAAGGTCAAAGACAGCTCAAGAAAAGAGAGCAAGAAACCCTAGGCCGAACCAAAAGAAAGAGTGAGAAAAGAGAAGAAAACTTCCTCTCACATGGGTACCACCTTGTCAAAACATGGTCTCTGACCCTTGTGATGAGGAGTTTTCTCTCCAAAATGACCTTCATGGATGATACGTGCTCTAAATCCAAGGAAAGGGGAGAAGGTAGGGTAGGAAACCAAATGAAAATGAGATCAAGGAATGATATCCACTTACCAAGGTTGAAGATGACCAAGAGTCATCACAAGCACCAAGGAAGGATGGTCGGCCACCCAAGCTTCAAGGTCATCTCTCTCCAAGCTTCTTATGCTAGAAAACTCAAACATAAGAAGGATGAAATAAAGAGGGATGAAAGTTTCACCCATAAGGAGAAGAAAGAGATTATATACTCAAGGAGGAGAGAAGTAAGGTGGAGATGATGTGTCAAGCTAAGAAGGCACCAAGGGGACACTTGTCCATTAAGAAAATGACCATGCAACCACTATATGCATGCATGCACGAGATGGTGACACAACCAATGTTGGGTGTCGACCTCTCAAGGTCACCAACACATTGGTTTCAGTCACAACACCTCAAGGGGGTCGAGACAACACCAAAACAACTTGCCTAGGTCAAGACAAAAGGTCACCAAGCACACAAGGTCGAGACACATCACAAAAGGACAACCCATCTCGACCAAACCACTCCAAGACCATCATGGTTTGAACAAAACAATCTAGAGGGGATGTTTTGGTTGAGACACTCACAAAGCACCTATAAAGGTCGAGACAAAGGTTGTGACACTCAACCATGGTCAACATGGTCGGCACCAACAAAACCCTAGAAATCCTAATCACTTCTAGTGATGTCACCGCTCATACAAGGCTCAACAAAGGTGCCCCAAAGAATCACACACTCTCTCATGAAGCCAAGAAAGAGAAGGTACATTCTAGATGTGGCAAATTGCAAGATAACCCTTTCAATTGGGTAACTTGTAATTTGACCCAAAATAAGCACAAAAAGCTTCCAAACAGGATGAAACTGGAAACTTAAGCTTTCCTCTAGCTTTAAAAGCATCTTAAAGGATAGGAGAAAGGTTATAAGAATTTAATCAAGACAAAAAATAGGGTTAGCCCAAAACACAGGTCTGAGGTCTTACATAGGTGGTGGTCGTAGCATGAGGTTACATCCCCATAGCATTCATTTCTACCTCCTTTGAGCATTGAAGGAGCACCCACCTACCTCCACCTCATTTCTACCTTCCTCTACCTCAAAACCATAGTTTTCTAGGGTTTTGAACATCATACACCACCATTCCATGCCATCCATCCATCTTGGGAGAAGAATTACAAACTCCAACAGCTAGGAGGTGAAGAACGAGGAGTCTTCACCATGTTCTATGGCTCCCTAATATTCCACTCCTTCTTTCTCTTCTTTTTCTTATTTTATGTCTAGATAGCCCCTTGTGGTGGGTTGTTTGGGGTAAAAATATTACTTTGATACCATGTTGGGGGAATATAACTTATAAACTATATGATTTCATTCTATGAAACCACCTCATTTCTACTTCTATCTTATTTCCCATGTTACTTCTTGTGGTTTGTGCTTGAAAGAATGAATTACTTATTGTTTTATGCTTGAAACCACCCAAGTCTAGAAGAAGATGACATATGTGAGGCTATGTTGGGATTTTATTCTAGTTCTAACTAGTGCATCCCTAGCTAGCACCCCATCTTCACACACATATATCCCTTCTCTTACTCTAAGGTGTGAGATCTAAGTACCTAGTATAGGAGTGTTTAGTGTAATTGCCCAGGAGTTTTCTAAAATATAGATGGTGAGTAATGTCAGGTGAAACACCCTAACCTATATTAAAAACCACTAGAAAGGGGGGTGAATAGGGTTTTATAAATATTTTAAAAATAATTCAACTCAAACAACCACAATTGAAACTTGAAGAAGGAGGGAAGGTGTTTAGAGTGGTTCCACCCTTAGCAAAAACTAAGGGAGTCAGTCCACTACCCAATTGTTTCCAATTGGGATTTTGAAAGTATTTAAATTTTATTACCTCGCAAGGATGTTACATAAAATTACAAATACTTTCACCACCCTTTGGCAGCCTTCACCTAGAAGTAGTCCCACCAACCTCGAAGCAGCCTTCCTCGAAGTAACTTCAAGATCATCCTTGAAGTAGCCTTCCTCTTGAAGTAGCTTCCCATTGAGACAACCTTCTTGAAGTAGTCCAAAGTCCTCCTTCTCCACCGAGAAGATCAAACCCTCTCCAATCTACAGCCTCCAACCCTAGGAGCAGCAAGGAGAGTACAAGCAATAAGATAGAACAAGAAGGAAAAATGGAAATTACAATTACCGTTGTAGCACAAGGCTTGATTTCCTATATCAAGCATTTTGATCTCCTAACCAATGTGTATGGAAGTGGAAGTGCAGTGGGTAGGAGATGCTAGCCTGTAGGACACAAATTTGTAGCAATGGAAAGGATTAACAAATGCTAGAGTTGCTCAATTGCTCACAAGAATAGATTGCCAATTGCAAGTATGTATGCTCAAGTGTTGCACAAGTGTGTATTGGGTGTCCTAAGGCATGTCCTATTTATAGGAATGGACTATGAGTGCTTAAGGACGTTCTAGGCACTTTCTAGGGGTTTTTTAGTGCTCAACTAGTCGTTATTTGTCTACTAATTGCTTTAGCAACGACTAGTTTATTAATTTTGAAAAGTGCATACAGAGACAATCTCGGTCGAGAAATTTGTCGACCGAGAGTCCGTCGGTCAAAGTTTTTGTCGACCGAGAGACTGTCTGGAGCAAGTGTATATAACGTTCGATTCCAACTCCCAACTACCTTGTCTGCTGGGTCTAATAGCTATTTGGTTCAAATCTCGATCGAGGAGTTTGTCGATCGAGAGTGTCTCGGTCGAGAAGTTTGCCAACTGAGAATGACTCTATTTCAAT
Source organism: Alisma plantago-aquatica (assembly GCA_963693085.1). Classification (NCBI taxonomy): domain Eukaryota; kingdom Viridiplantae; phylum Streptophyta; class Magnoliopsida; order Alismatales; family Alismataceae; genus Alisma; species Alisma plantago-aquatica. The sequence goes on along the minus strand of OY856415.1, from coordinate 113,937,541 downwards.
GTTTTGAACTATGTACTAAGTGTGTGTATCAGTGTGCAGTTGTGATACTATTGTAGGGGATGACCTATCTAAGTGTTGTGTGTGGATAGGGAAGATCTAAACGCTTGATTTACATGATATCTAAGTACTTGTACATTATATACTTGTACAAGTTTTTACATTTGATTACAATCATGAAATTAACACATTGTGAGTATTTAGATCTTCCAAAGTTGTGTCGTCCACCTAGTTCCTGCAACACTCAAGTAGCACGTTAGATCCACAAGAATGAAATGTTTGTCATCATTAAAACAAAGGGATTATAATAATGTCCAATTTAGCCAACAATCTCCCCCTTTTTGAAGATGACAAACATTTCTAAAATATAAAATAAGGAAATATAAATTATATGAGTTTCATACCTGAAGTTTACCTTTTGTAGCCATTCTCTTGTTTGCAAGTGTGTGCTGGCCGAGAGATTATGAAACTCATTTAATTTATTTTATGAAACTCATTTTATTTATTGTATATTATTTCTCCCCCTTTGTCATTTCAAAAAGATAACTAAGATAATCATTAAGTGTGACTTTTATTACTCCGCCTTAATTTGATTGATTTTTTTATATTATTATTTTAATTGGAAGATTGCCTTTTAATTTATATGAATTGGGGGTTTACCAAGTTGGTCTTAGTCGATAATTTTGTCTACCGGTATAGACTCGGTCAAACATTTTGTCGATCGGGCTATTTTTGGGTTCGAATGTGTAGCATTTACTTGGCGAGTGTCGGTCAAGAAAGGTGACCAACCGAGATATCTTCGGTCGACAAACTTGTCGACCGAGTTTTTCTCGGTCGAGATTTTTGTAGACCGATGGGATTGCTGTGATTGAATACTATGAATGAAATTTTGAGCTCATTTTTAATAACGGTTATGAATGCAAGTGAGAGACTATAAAATCTTTAAGAGTGTGGAGCACATTATTGTAAGAGTATTTTCCATGTTTAGGGGAGTATATTTTGGGGAGTAGCATGTAATTTCATTCATACTATAGTATTAACTATTAGAAATAATAGACTTTATCCAATGATTATCTTTCATATATTTCTCATTCATTTATGAGGAATGTTAATCTTGAAAATGATATGAGATCTTTTAAGAACACATTAGAATAAAAAAAAGATATGTCAATCAATGATGAGCACGTTTATACTAATACTGAGTGTAAAGAAATGATTTTCAATTAAGCATTTTGTCAAGCTTATTTTAGGTCGACCTTGACTTTGACCTTGGCGCCCCTTGGTCAAACTTGATTTTGACCGAGAGGCAATTTCTGTAGATTTCCAATTTAAGCGAGTTACACATTAATGTTAAAATATGTGAAACATAAAGTCTTTATGTAATATGATCAAATGTATATCAATTTGAAGCACTTTGAGTGATGCCTATTTTGAAGAAGTGTTATCAATTGAAAACTTAATATAGGCATCACATTGAAGTCTTTGTTCTTGATTTTCTTAGAGCAAGTTATATCCTAAGAAAATTTTCAGAATGTATGTTCTTCATGAAATAAGGAATTTTGATATCCATAGTGATTGTTCTTCTTGCAAAAAGGTAATTGAACTACATCTACAACATGTTCAATCATAGCAAGAATGTAGCTTTCAATCATTTATTTTTAAGCAAGATTATTTTAGGCAAACCAAGTAAAAGATGGAACACAATGATCATGATAAAACTGTAAAGGCATATCCATAACACAATGATTATGATAGAACAATAGAAGCATGTCCATAATACAATGATTATGATCATTTAAAAGAAAGTTTCAAGACACATGGTTTTTATATAGATAGACTAAGGAATACTTAGGACAAACCATGTGGATTATGATAAAATAGTAATTTCCTAGATTAAATTAACATGGTTCATAATTTTCAGTTTTAAATCAAACCATGTGCATGCTTAATCATTTCAGTAGCAATTTAGGGCTTTACAATCTGTGCATTGATTTTAAGAGATCATTCCCGGTTTCTATTTGTATATAGTTTTGATCATATAATTAGTAAATTTATAGCATGATAAAGATATATAGATCATGATGCAAATTATCAATATGTGATTTTAGATTTGTCTCCAAGATATATGTCTTATTCTACTTACAGTAAAAGTATATATCAACATCATTTTTCTTTGTAAGTAACATTTTAGCAGCAGTTTCAGTAAAATCAATCTTTTTCTCTTGTATATTTGATAGATACAATCTAATCATGAAAAGTATTAAGTTTTGATGCTCATATATTCTTCCTTTTGATTAGGATTATTCAAATATTTAAAGCACAAGAAAATGTAAAGTTCATTACATAATTTGATTCCGAATTTGAAGTGTCTTGTTTTTTTTTGTCAGAGTTTCACTTGGTCGACAAAGTTCTCGACTGACATTGTCTTGGTCGACAACTTTTTCGACCGAGAAAGTTACTGTTTCTCCAGAAAAAATATAGATTTACGGCAGAAATCCTATTGGTCGACCAATTTCTTGACCGACATTGTCTCGGTCGAAGATTTTGTCGACCGAGATTGTTTCTGTACTGTTTTCAGTAGTTATTTCCAAGTAAAACATAGATCACTTCCAATTCAATTATGCAATTTAAAACTCAGTTTAGTTGAGATGAAACATTTAAGTATCAAAGTAACATTTAAGTCAAATCTCAACTAATCATATTCAAATCTCTAGGTTTTAGGAACCCAAACCAAAACAAGTTATTAAAGATGTGTCTTTGCATGTTTATTTAAAAATATGTATTTTCAAGTTAGAAATTTTAATCAATTTGTTACCTCATTATGTTGAGTTGAGATAGACATAAAGATATACAATTTAGAGTCTTTGGTCATATCTCAACTTAATTTAATTTATTTAGTGTGGGGGTTTTGGAACCCATACCAACTCAACATCCTTTTTCTTGTAAGGACACGAGAAGGAATAATGTCCAAGATGCAAACAATAATGGCAACATATAGAATCAATCTCATTTCTATTTTTATGAGTTTGATCTAGATTGTTCTTGGGTACATATGTATACTTGCCTTTAGGTACATACATAGATTGAGTCTTTGGCACTTGTGTCCTTCCCCCACTAGGTTTTTGATAGGATTTTCCTTTAGGCTTGTAATCTAGTCCTCTCCTTCCAATTTGACCATGAGAATCATTTAAGTTCTTATCAAGAACATCATTGTTTCTTAAGCTACTAACTTCTTGTTGTAACTTAGCAATCTCATCCATTCTCTTTTTGATATCTAACTTTGCTTGATCTAGATTAGATAATAAAGAATCTCTTTCTTTCACAATAGTATCATAATCTAGATGAGTGCATAAGATTGGTTGTTTTTTAATATCATTAATTTGGGCTTGCAAATTTATCTTTTCTAGAGAGAGAAGATTGCAATTTGTCTCTATTGATTTTAGCTTAATATAATGGTATTTGATAGTTAAGTTTAATGTCTCCTTAAGATCTTCATTTTTAGAAGTGAGAGCAAGAAGTTTAGCATGTAACTCATCATTTGCTTTATTAGATTTCTTTAATTTCTTCTTGCACTCAATATACTTATCATGTGTCTCTTGAAGGCTAGCAATTAACTCTTCTTTAGATAAATAAAAAAGGCTTACCTCTTCTTCTTCTTCACTTGTTGTAGCAATAAGGCATTCCTTATGCACATATTCCTTCTTTAGCCTCCATGGATAGCTAGGTGTTGTGTGTCTTGTTCCTAAGCACCAATTATAGCTTGTTGAAGATTGGTCCAAGCTTTGCCTTTGCTTGTGGTTGTAGACACCACCACCCTCCATTCTTCAAGACTCGATTAGAGCTCCTTGAAGCCTGCTATGATACCAAATGAAAAACCACTAGAGGGGGTGAATAGGGTTTTATAAATATTTTAACAATAATTCAACTCAAACAACCACAATTGAAACTTGAAGAAGGAGGGAAGGTGTTTAGAGTGGTTCCACCCTTAGCAAAAACTAAGGGAGTCAGTCCACTACCTAATTGTTTCCAATTGGGATTTTGAAAGTATTTAAATTTTATTACCTCGCAAGGATGTTACATAAAATTACAAATACTTTCACCACCCTTTGGACAGCCTTCACCTAGAAGTAGTCCCACCAACCTCGAAGCAGCCTTCCTCGAAGTAACTTCAAGCTCCCCCCTGAAGTAGCCTTCCTCTTGAAGTAGCTTCCCATTTAGACATCCTTCTTGAAGTAGTCCAAAGTCCTCCTTTTCCATCGAGAAGATCAAACCCTCTCCAATCTACAGCCTCCAACCCTAGGAGTAGCAAGGAGAGTACAAGCAATAAGAAAGAATAAATAGGGAAAATGGAAATTACAATTACCGTTGTAGCACAAGGCTTGATTTCCTATATCAAGCATTTTGATCTCCTAACCAATGTGTATGGAAGTGGAAGTGTAGTGGGTAGGAGATGCTATCCTATAGGACACGAATTTGTAGTAATGGAAAGGATTAGCAAATGCTAGAGTTTCTCAATTTCTCACAAGAATAGATTGCCAATTGCAAGTATGTATACTCAAGTGTTGCACAAGTGTGTATTGGGTGTCCTAAGGCATGTCCTATTTATATGAATGGCCTATGAGTGCTTAAGGACGTTCTAGACACTTTCTAAGGGGTTCTTAATGTTCAACTAGCCATTAGTTGTCCACTAATTGCTTTAGCAATGGCTAGTTTATGAATTCTGAAAAGTGCAGACAGAGACAATCTCGGTTGAGAAATTTGTTGACCGAGAGTCTGTCAGTCAAAGTCTTTGTCGACCGAGAGACGGTCTGGAGCAAGTGTATATAATGTTCGATTCCAACTCCCAACTACCTTGTCTGTTGGGTCTAATAGCTATTTGGGTCAATTCTCGGTCGAGGAGTTTGTCGACCGAGAGTGTCTCGGTTGAGAAGTTTGTCGACTGAGAATGATTGTATTTCAATGTTTTGAACTATGTACTAAGTGTGTGTATCAGTGTGCAGTTGTGATACTATTGTAGGGGATGACCTATCTGTTGGGTTTTAGAGGAGATAGAGAAGGCATCGTAAACAAAAAAAAAATATCTCTTCTAAACCCAGAACGAAGGAATCACGTCAAAATCTATACAATTGGAAGGATGGTTTGTAGAGACATACCTTATCCCGAGGCTTGATCAGCGACGTTACCTCACGGCTTGCGTGGTCTTCACCTCTAGTCTTGGACAATATATGTGCAGCTCCTGGTCTCACCGGGACTTTCGAGATTGACAACTATCCTCCGAGCGGCAGAAGTCTCCCGCCTCTGTAGTAGTCCACACAGACCACCTGGAACTCCGATCACCTTGTCGCACAAGGCACCGGAAGGAGTCGTACCATCCTGTTGGTGTACTAGTCACCGACATACTCTCTTGCCACCAGTCACTTTTCTACAGTTGTCTTTCCCTTGATGTGCCTCCCTTTTCGGGTAGAACTTGCTCAGGCTCTGCTGGTTACCACAACCAGAGAGAACGACAACTTTACAGAGCAACTGGTGTTCTGTGTTGTTGTTTTTTAGAAGCCCCCAATACCCCTATATATAGGATGGTCATGGGAAAGGGTTCTCTACCCCGAGCAATGCAGGATTAAAGCAGGAGTAGAAGGGTTTGAGATTTTCCACAAAAAAACAACCAATTACGCCAGCTGAACCGATCGTTTTAAGAATGAACTGATCGGTTGGGGACCTGAGCCGATCGGTTCACACCTGAGCCGATCGGTTCATGCTTGAGACGATAAGTTCATGGTCCTGGTCCAACTCGAATTGACTTTCATGTTCGTTTCCAACTAATCAAATATTAGTCCTTGTCCAAATCAAATTTGTACAAGTGAAACAAATATGTATTTGTAATAAAGAGTCTTCTGACTTTCCAAACGATCTCAGTTGGTCCACGAATTGATCGGTTCAACAATTGAGCCGATCGTTTCATTAACACATGATCCGATCGACTCACCACTTTAAGTCGATCAGTTCACCAACCTGAGCCGATTGGTTCATCATATGAGCCGATTGGTTGGGACAACAGACTGTGCAAATCAGTCAATTGTAGTTCCAATCAATCTGATACTCTTAATCATCTGGTCTAACACCTTGAACACTATGATTTTGAGCTGTCAATTAATTGAACTACTAAACTCCTTTAGCAATCAATCTAAACATCATTTGTGGATAAAATCCTCTTCCAGGTTAAATCCTATGTGTGTGACCCTGTAGGCCCATTTCACGTTGGCAGTGAAAGTCCATAACACTTATGACTTTACAAGCAAAGAGTGGTGCCTAGTCGCACATCAGTGCTACCCAAGCGAAATAGAAAGTTGGAGAACAACTTTCAATCCTACAATATATGAATAGTGTTCTAATGAATGTATAATTCCTTTGTCACTGATATCCCGAATGAACTCCAGGCATGGAATATTCATCCTGTCAACGTTCATTCACTTTCTTGATCTCAGAGTAGATTGGAGGAGATATGTATGAAATCAATATCACATGCTGACTCACACATGTGTGTGCATGCCTATCTCAATCCTACTCATCAAGTGTCCATGGCTATCAAACTCCATCAGGAGGGACAAATCCCATATCTATCACTCACCCCTCAAAAAGCCCCATGTGTCAAAGCCACCCAATCATCACCTTTATAACAATCCATGTTTCAGGACTGTGTTTGATGATGTCAAAGTGTACCCAACGACATGGGTTGAGTGTAGTGATTTCAGGTCAAAGAATCACACTCACCACCATCACTATGAGAACTGACTGTGACTACCATGTCATGGTTCCATGTGTCAAACTCATGGTGGGTATGTCCGGTACACTTGTTCTCTAACAAGTACATATGTGTTTGGTTTGATAGCTCCATATCATGACTAATCAGATTCTGTCATCAACCAACACCACAATCTAGTCTTGTGTGTCATTTTTGTCTATCTACCTTCCACAATGACATCTGACTAGGGACAAAATAAGAATGTACAAACTCTTAGCATCTGTATGATCTCACCATTCAGGTCCTCAACCTGAAAGCATATGTCATTGAGTATTGTCATTCTCTAGACATTCAATCTATTCTATCATTATCTCATATGACTAAACCAGAAAGAATTGGAAGCTTGCCTTTGATGTTTATCAAATCAATCTTAATATATCCCACCAATTATCCCATGATTGGCTCTCAGGGCATACATACCAACAGACTCCCACTTGCACTGTGAGCCAATCACCCTTAAATCATATTCTTAGTGATCTTCAAACATGTCCCACAAGTTACTATGCTCTAGTGCTTACGTAGTGAGTTATAGCTACACTTTGTGAAAGTCAGTATTAACTACATGTCTCTCATATCTTCATTGTGTGTCATACGTATGAGATGGAGTTGTCATAATATGCGATCTAGTATTCATTTGCTAACCTTTAGCCACATTGCATGACCAAGTACTCCTTACTTGTCATCAAAGATCGGAATATCTATAAGTTCATCTCATGAACTTCCAGATCCATATAGTATCCACTAATGTTCTCTAACACACAGATACTCAACTTTTTTCCTTTTAAATGGCTTTATTGGAACGTTTCCATTTATCAACAAACATTCACTTTTATATATCTCATATATATTTTGCGATTAATTTTTTGTCCTTTTCGGAAGTTCGCATCAGTGTAACTCTTTATAGTGAACCCTTCCTTATTTCCATAGAACTAGTACTTCTCAAGTTCTTATGGTATTCTAGTAACCTTTACTGGAACTAGATAGACATCCACTCGTCATGTCCCACATATGAGTTATCAGAATGATCATATCATATTGTCATGTCCTACATACAAGATGAATGATTTTTATTCTTTCCATGCACATAAATGCAAGATAATGGGATGATTACATACATGATAGATCATATCTATTCTTAGTGTTTCCATTCTTCATAAGAATTGGACACTTGGCTCTGGGATACTAACTCCAAGTTTTCTCCCACTGAATCTGTGTATACTAAACCCTTCAGTATAAATTGCCAATGTATGCTCTCTCCTTTTAGGTCAAGAGGTTTTTCGAGAACTATCACTATAGATCTCTATTCCTATCATAGGAAATGTCTCTATCTTCCTTAAAGATAATTTCCACAAAGGAATGTAAATACACTTCCACTAAATCACAGATCCCTTCTTTATCTTTGTCATATGAGTCAAACCCTTTGACTATATTATCAAAGTAAATATCACAGTTCTGAGTTGCTTGTACTCAATCAATCACATTGATTAGTCCATTGTAAATTATAGACTTCATTTGTATTAATGGATTCATAAACCTTATAGGTTGTGTCACGTACACATCCTTGTTTTTATTCCTCATAGAAATGTGGTTTTAGTATCCGTATGCCAAATTTATTAGCCTTTAAGTTGCAATCAACAAGCATCATCCTTCCCAAAATGTTATCCATGTGTCTTAATGCTTAAGACTCATTATCACTTATGGATTTCATCCCAATGGGTGCTACCATCAAGGTCATACCTTATGGTTCACATGGAAGTCATTTAGGATGTAATGGTCATAAACCATAACTCAAAATCCAGTTCTTCATATTCATCTAGATAGTTGATTCATCACATGGCCAACTCATAGATAATCGAGGTGTATCTGTCAAGGATATAAGAACTCATAACTCCTTGTGATTCTTAATGTCCTTTATTAGTGTGAGGTATTCTTTATTTAAGAAGAATTTAGTTATTTGATAATCATCCTCTAACTCCTTAGAGTATGACTCCTTCTTGATTTAGACATCACCATGCCTTAATCATGAGTTCACTATGATACACAATCATAATCACTCATAAGGATCTCAAACATTTGGTCCAAGTATTTCATTCATTGATCTCATCAAGAATTAACACTTTTCCAAATTCGTACTTCATCTATGATATTCTTGAACACTTCAATATATTCATATTGGTATTTCTCTAAATATTGTTTGAAGTACTAGCATTAACTCTAATAGGTATGTAAATACATCACATGTATTATACCTAATAGGATAATCATTCTCCCACTACCACTAGTGAAGATTGATTAATCATGTCTAAGAGATTCATGTCTCTTACTGGTTCTCTAACCAAAAGAGTCTAGATTTATCCAACAAATGGAAACTAGAAATGAATTTCTCATGATAATGCTAATTCGTTGTTTGAGTTATCAGTAACTTTTAGGTATCATTTTATCTTATGCATACCAAGTACCACAAGATAAACAAGGCATTGCCACAAGGAAACATCAACTTTATTAATTGTCATTATTGTCATACAATATGCAAAAATAAGGTGTTTCTATCCATTGGTAAATATGAAATAGCAGTTCATAACTCTATTACATGCCTTCAAGGCTGAAAATAAACTAAAGTACTCCTATCTATGGCGGAAATACTTGCCCCATTTATTGGGTGCTTTACACTTTATATCTTGGTATCATATACCTCAAAAGTGTTATAAGTTTATTTCATGACACCTTCAGGTGGAGACGTCTGTCGCCTCCTTCTTCTTTAGTTCTTCCAGATAGAGTGGACAATTCCTTTTCCAATGTCCTGGCTTTTGACAATGGTGGCAATTGCCTCTCTTGATCACGCCTCCCTTGGCCTTGAGAGTTGAAGACGACTTGAGATGCTAGCTAGCATCAGAACCTTTCTTAGCCTTTCCCTTGCCCTTGCGCTTGGACTTGCCTTTCTTGTTGCTGATCATCATCACAGATTTAGGCTTATCCTTCTTTATCTGTGCCTCAATTATCCTCAACATGCCCAATAACTCTGTCAATGGCCTGTCAAAGTTGTTCATGTTGTAGTTCATCACAAACTGACTGTAGGATTCTGGCAATGATTGCAGTATCATGTCAGTTGCCAACTCTTGGCTCAGGGGAAATCCCAGTCTTGTCAGGTTCTCCACATACCCATTCATTTTGAGCATGTGAGGACCAACTGGATCTCCTTCTGTCATGACACACTTGAACAGTGCCCTAGAGACATCATATCTCTCTTGTCGTGCTTGATCTTCATACATGTTCTTGATATGTTGAATCATCTCAATGACACCCATGTTCTCATGTTGTGTCTACAACTCGTGGTTCATGGAGCACTACATCAATCAATTTTCATCAATGGCATCTTCAGAATGCTTCTTATAAGCATCCCTTTCTACCTTTGGTGCGGTAGGAGAATGTTCCTATGGAGCTGGAGTATCCAGTACATAGAGCTTTCACTCTTGAGTGAGAACAATTCTCAATGTCCTACACCAGTCGTGGAAATTAGTCCCATTCAAATTGTCCTTTTCAAGGACCGATCGCAATGAAAAGTGATTGTTGTTTGTTGTCATTTGTACTACAAAAGTAAATATATGCAATATAGTCCAAAACTCAATTTTAACTTATTTGATTGATTTGAAAGGTTGATGATATAATTAGGACTTTAATTAATTATTGCTCCCACTATTTTGGTTCAAATTTATAGCCCTCACCATCAATTCGGAACATTGTAGCATACAATCTTCTAGTGGGCAAGATCCTGAAATCCTCTGAGTCATGGACCAGCTAGGTGTTGGGTTTTAGGGGAGGCAGATAAGGAAGCGGAAACAAAAATTTTCCTCCCCAAACCCAGCACGAGGAAACGCGTCAACGTCTATATAATAGGAAAAGATGGTTTGTGGAATCATACCTTGTCCCGAGGCTTGCTCGGCGACAATACCTTGCGCCTTGCGCGGTCTTCAACTCCGGTCTTGGACGGTGTCTGTGCAGCTCCTGGTCACACCGGGACTGACTCCTCCTCCTCCTACCGGACTGTCGGATGACAGTTGTCCTCCTAAGCGGCAGTGACCTCCCGCCTCTGAAGTAGTCCACACGGACCACCTGGAACTCCACTCTCCTTGTCCCACAAGGAAGTGGAAGGAGTCGCACCCTCCTGTTGACGTACTAGTCGCCAACACACTCTCCTGCCTCCAGTTGCAACTGCAGTTGTCCTTCCCTTACTGCACCTCCCTTTTGCGGGAAGCACTTGCTCGGGCTCTCTCTCGGTTACCAAAACCAGAGAGAATGACAACTTTGCAGAGCAACTGGTTGCACTGAGTTGTTGTCTGAGAAGCCCCCACTACCCCTATATATATAGGAGGGTCATGGGACAGGGTTCTCTATCCCGGGCAATACGGGACTAAACGCAGGAGTAGAAGGGTTCGAGATTTTCCACAAAAAGCAACTAACTCGCAACCTGAACCGGTCGGTTGGAGCACCAACTGATCGGTTGGGACCCATGAGCCGATCGGTTCACTTCTGAACCGGTCGGTTTGTGGTCCTGGTCGGTTCTCGATTGACTTTCCTTCTTTCGTTTCTAATTGGTATCGAATACCAATCCTTGTTCCAATCAAATTGGGCAAGTGAAACGCAAGGAAAATTCTCACCGACCTGACTTTCCCAACTTGCTGGGTTGCACCAGCTGAACCGATCGGTTCAACACTTGAACCGCTCGTTTCACTCTGTACATGAGCCGATCGACTCAACACTTGAGCCGACCGGTTCAGCAACCTCAGCCGACCAGTTCAACACTTGAACCGATCGGTTGGGAGTGCAGGTTGTGCAGAATCAGTCAATTGTGATTTCAATCAATCCGATACTCCAATCAATGTGTCCAACACCTTGAACCATATGATATTGAGCTATTAATTGATTGAGTGTTTAATTGAACTACTAAACTCCTTTAGTAATCAATCTAAACATTGCTTGTGGACAAAACTCCTCTTCCAGGTTAAATCCTATGTGTGTGACCCTACAGGTTCATTTCACGTTGGCAGTGAAAGTCCATAACACTTATGACTTCACAAGCAAAGAGCGGTGCCTAGTCACACATCATTGCTACCCAAGTGAAAGTAGAAAGTTGGAGAACAACTTTCAATCCTACAATCCGTGAATGGTGTTATAGTGAATGTATAATTCCTTTGTCATTGATATCCCGAATGAAATCGAGGCATGGAACAGTCATCCTGTCAACGTTCATTCACTTTCTTGATCTCAAAGTAGATTGAACGAGATATGTATGACATCAATATCACATACTGATTCACACATGCGTGCGCACGCCTATCTCAATCCTACTCATCAAGTGGCCTTGGATATCAAACTCACTCAGGAGGGACAAATCCCATATCTATCACTCACCCCTCAAAAGCCCCATGTGTCAAAGCCACCCAATCATCACCTTTATAACAACCCATGTTTCAGGACTGCGTTTGATGATGTCAAAGTATGCCCAATGACATGTGTTGAGTGTAGTGATTTCAGGTCTAAGAATCACACTCACCACCATCACTGTGAGTACTGACTGTGACTACCATGTCACTGTTCCATGTGTAAAACTCACGGTGGGTCTGTCCGGTACACTTGTTCTCTAACAAGTACCTATGTGTTTGGTTTGATATCTCTATATCATGACTAATGAGATTCTGTCATCAACCAACACCACAATCTAGTCTTATGTGTCATTGTTGTCTATCTATCTTACACAATGACATCCGACTAGGGACATAACAAGAATGTACAAACTCTTAACATCTGTATGATCTCATCGTTCAGGTCATGAACCTGATGGCATACGTCATTGAGTACTGTCATTCTCTAGACATTCAATCTATTCTATCACTATCTCATATGACTGAACCAGAAAGAATTCGAAGCTTGCCTTTGATGTTTATCAAATCAATCTTAATGTATCCCACCAATCATCCCATGATTGGCTCTTAGGGCATACATACCAACAGACTCCCACTTGCACTGCGAGCCAATCACCCATGAATCATATTCATAGTGATCTTCAAACATGTCCCACATGTTACTGTGCTCTAGTGCCAACATAGTGGGTAATGGCAACATCTTGCCAAAGTCAGTATAAATTGCATGTCTCTCAACTCTTCGTTGTACGTCGCACGTATGAGATGGAGTTTCCGTAATATGTGATCTAGTATTCCATTGCTAACCTTTAGCCACATTGCATGATCAAGGATTCCAGACTTGTCATACTTGAGTGGAATATAAGTTCATCTCATGAACTTTCAGATCCATATAGTATCCACTGCTATTCACTAACATACAGATACTCGGCATTTCCCTTTTAAATGGTTTTATTGGAACACTTCCAATTATCAACAAACTTTCACTTTTATACATCCTATGTATATTTTGCGATTAATTTTCTGTCCTTTTGGAAGTTCGCATCAATGTAACTCTTTACATTGAACTCTTCCTTATCTCCATAGAACTAGTACTTCCCAAGTACTTATCAAGTTCTTATGGTATTCCAGTAACCCTTACTGGAAGTAGACAGACATCCACTCGTCATGTCCTACATATGAGTTATCAGGATGAGCACATCATACAAGATGATGAATGCATTTTATTCTTGCCATGTCATATATGCAAGACAATGGGATGATTACATACATGATAGATCCATATCTATTCTTAGTGTTCCCATTCTTCATAAGAATTGGACACTTGGCCTTGGGATACTAATATCCATATAACATGGACAAGTTTTCTCCCACTGAATTTGTGCATACTGAACCCTTCAGTACAGATTGCCAATGTATGCTTTCTCTTTCCAGGTCAAGAGATTTTTCGAGAACTATCTCTATAGATCTCTATTCCTATCATATAGGAAACATCTCTATCTTCCTTAAAGATCATTTCCACTTTTGGATTTCCATTTTAGAACATTTCCATTTCACATCAACATGTAGAATGTGAATACGCTCCCACTAAATCACAGATCCCTTTGTTTATCTTTGACATATCAGTCAAACCCTTTGACTATATCATCAAAGTAAAGATCCAATTTTTTTTAGTTGCTTGTACTCAATCAATCATATTGATTAGTCCATTGTAACTTTTAGACTTTATTTGCATTAGTGGATTCATAAACCTTATAGGTTGTGTCACGTACACATCCTTGTTTTATTCCTCATAGGAATGCGGTTTTAGTATCCATATGCCAAATGTCCTAGTCATTAAGTTGCAAATAACAAGCAGCATCCTTCTTAAAATGTTATCCATGTGTCTTAACACTTAAGACTTATTTGCACTTATGGATATGATCCAATGAGTGCTACCATCAAGGTCATACCTTATGGCTCACATGGAAGTCATTTAGGATGTAATGGTTTTATATCATAACTCAAAAACTGATTCCTCATATTCATCTAGATAGTTGACTCATCATATGAACAACTCATCACATAGATAATTGAGGTGTATCTGTCAAGGATATACGAACTCACAACTCCTTGTGATTCTTAATGTCCATTATTAGTGTGGGGTATTCATTTATTAAGAAGAATTCAGTTATTTTGATAATCATTCTCTATCTCCTTAGAGTATGATTCCTTCTTGATTTAGACATCACCATGCCTTAATCATGAGTTCACTATGCTACACTATCATAATCACTCATAAGGATCTCAAACATTTGGTCCAAGTATTTCATTCAAGAATTAATACTTTACCAAATTTGTACTTCATTTATGATAATCTTGAACACTTCAAGATATTCATATTGGTATTTCTCTAAACACCATTTGAAGTATTAGCATTTGTTCCAATAGGTATGTAAATACATCACATGTATTATACCTAATAGGATAATCACTCTCCCACTATATTAGTGAAGATTGATTAATCATGTCCAAAATATTCATGTCTCTTACTGGTTCTCTAACCAAAAGAGTCTAGATTTATCCATCATATGGAAACTAGAAATGAATTTCTCATGATTGATGCTAATTTGATTGTTTGAGTTATCTATAACTTTCAGGTATCATTTTATCTTATGCATATCAAATATCACAAGATAAACAAGGCATTGCCACAAAGATCATATCTTTATAAATTGAAACATCTCTTTATTAATTGCTATCATTGTCATACAATATGCAAAAATAAAGTGTTTCTATCTATTGGAAAATATGAAATAGCAGTTCATAACTATATTACATGCCTTGTAGGCTGAAAATAAACTAAAGTACTCTTATCTATGAAGGCAACGATTGCCCCAATTATGAGTGCTTTACACTTTACATCTTGGTATCATGTACCTCAAAAAGTGTTACAAGTTTACTTTCATGACACCTTCAAGTGGAGACATCAGTCGCCTCCTTCTTCTTTTGTTCTTCCAGATAGAGAGGACAATTACTTTTCCAATGTCCTGGCTTTTGACAATGGTGGCAATTTCCTTTCTTGGTCACGCCTCCTTTGGCCTTGAGAGCTGAAGACGACTTGGGCTCCTGGCTAGCATCAGAACCTTTCTTAGCTTTGCCCTTGCCATTGCGCTTGGACTTGCCTTTCTTGCTCGTGATCACCATCATGGACTTAGGCTTGTCCTTCTTCATCTGTAACTTGGCTATCCTCAACATGCCCAACAACTCTGACAGTGGCCTATCAAAGTTGTTCATGTTGTAGTTCATCACAAACTAACTGTAAGATTCTGGCAACGATTGCAGTATCACGTCAGTAGCCAACTCTTGGCTCAGTGGAAATCCCAGTCTTTGCAGGTTCTCCACATACCCAATCATCTTGAGTGTGTGAGGACCAACTGGATCTCTTTCTATCATGACGCACTTGAACAATGCCCTAGAAACATTGTACCTCTCTTGCCGTGCCTGATCTTCATACATGTTCCTGAGATGTTGAATCATCTCAATGACACCCATGTTCTCATGTTGCCTCTACAACTCATGGTTCATTGAACATAGCATCAAGCACTTTGCATCAATGGCATCATCAGAATGCTTCTTGTAAGCATCCCTTTCTGTCCTTGGTGCATTAGGAGTGGGTTCCTCTGGAATTGGAGTATCCAGGACATAGAGCTTATGCTCTTGAGTGAGAACAATTCTCAATGTTCGATACCAGTCGTGGAAGTTTGTCCCATTTAGCTTGTCCTTGTCAAGGACCGATCGCAAAGAAAAGTTATTGTTGTTTCTTTCCATTTGTACTACAAAAAGGAAAATATGCAATTTTAGTCCAAAACTCATTTTTGACTTATTTGATTGATTTGAAAAATTGACGATATAATTAGGCCTTTAATTAATTATCGCTCCCACTATTTTAGTTCAAATTGATAGCCCTCACCATCAATTCGGAAGATTGCAGCGTACAACCTTCTAGTGGGCAAGATCCTGAAATCCTCTAAGTCATGAGTCAGCTAGGGTTGATCGCCCACAACTTAGATCTCTCAGGTAGGCGACTCTTGCCAATTGCATCATATGCAACTCTTGATAAGATGTCATATACAACTCTTTGCAATGATCATCTCCATGCCTCAAGGTACTAGATCCCATCTAGATCACCTTGTTAAGTCTGACCCAAAGCAAACACGATGAATATGCACCCTGCTAGGGCAGACCCACACATTCATCCTTCACGCTTCCACGAGATAGATGGTGCACCATGCTAGGGTGTGCCCACACTTGGTCGATCAAGCTTTTCACGTGTGTCGCATTTGGAAGGCATCTAAAACTTAATATTTTAATGAGGGATTTGGTTTTATATACATATACATATCCAATCACCACAATACATAGTACGTATCATATACATGCTATATCCCACAGAAAACATGCACAAACGATAAAAAGTGATGATTATGGCCATCCTAATGTGATTCCTCGAGCCAAGAGGAATCACGGTCATCCAGGTCTACATCACATGCAACCTGTACAAGATGAACATCTGTGCCTTGCCTTCTGAGTTGATCAACTCATCACATGAATGATTTGTACTTTCCAGCCGATCGTCTGGGTGCCACCATCCGATCGGTTGGCTCCTCCAACCGATCAGTTCACCTGGTCGTCGTGCATCTCGTCATGTCCACCACCCGCTCGTCTCGCTCCTCGAACCGGTCATCAACTGATCGGTCCACTCTTTGAACCGACCATCTGGAACGTCAACCGATCGGTTCACGCCTTGAACCGATCATTTCAGCTGTCGTCTTAATGTCCGCCGGTCTTCGACATAACAGGAAATAAAATCTATCCTATTATTACATTGCTTAAAAGAAGAAACCCCGAGATACATTTGGGGGGAGCAAAGGTAGGAAAGAATCTCGAATTATTTCGAGTTACATTAGGAATAAGAGAGGGAAGATCGGTGTGCAGACCGAGATGCAAGCAACCACAAACAACCACACACGGATAGGGGTTTATAGGCCATAATCACGCTACACACATCCACCACAAAACTCGTTTAAGGGCGACGCGTATCGAGTGCATTAATAATACATATCATATATGTAATTGGGATTTGTGGATTTAGGATTGGACATGCATAATGCTGATATTATTCACATCGTATGCAATAAATAAAGGTGACAAACCAAAATCGATCATATCGATATTCCTAAAATATAGAGCAGTTTACGTGGCTCTGATACCACTGTTGGGTTTTAGGGGAGGCAGATAAGACAGCGGAAACAAAAATTTTCCTCCCCAAACCCAGCACGAGGAAACGCGTCAACATCTATATAATAGGAAAAGATGGTTTGTGGAATCATACCTTGTCCTGAGGCTTGCTCGGCGACAATACCTCGCACCTTGTGCGGTCTTCAACTCCGGTCTTAGACGGTGTCTGTGCAGCTCCTGGTCACACCGGGACTGACAACTCCTCCTCCTACCGGACTGTCGGATGACAGTTATCCTCCTAAGCGGCAGTGATCTCCCGCCTCTGAAGTAGTCCACACGGACCACCTGGAACTCCACTCTCCTTATCCCACAAGGAAGTGGAAGGAGTCACACCCTCCTGTTGACGTACTAGTCGCCAACACACTCTCCTGCCTCCAGTTGCAACTGCAGTTGTCCTTCCCTTACTGCACCTCCCTTTTGCGGGAAGCACTTGCTCGGGCTCTCTCTCAGTTACCAAAATCAGAGAGAATGACAACTTTGCAGAGCAACTAGTTGCACTGAGTTGTTGTCTGAGAAGCCCCCACTACCCCTATATATAGGAGGGTCATGGGACAAGGTTCTCTATCCCGGGCAATACGGGACTAAACGCAGGAGTAGAAGGGTTTGAGATTTTCCACAAAAAGCAACTAACTCGCAACCTGAACTGATCGGTTCACAAGTGAACCGGTTAGTTGGGGACCTGAACCGGTCGGTTGGAGCACCAACCGATCGGTTGGGACCCATGAGCCGATCGGTTCACTTCTGAACCGGTCGGTTCGTGGTCCTGGTCGGTTCCCGATTGACTTTCCTTCTTTCATTTCTAATTGGTATTGAATACCAATCCTTGTTCCAATCAAATTGGGCAAGTGAAACGCAAGGAAAATTCTCACCGACCTGACTTTCCCAACTTGCTGGGTTGCACCAGTTGAACCGATCGGTTCAAAACTTGAACCGCTCGTTTCACTCTGTACATGAGCCGATTGACTCAACACTTGAGCCGACCGGTTCAGCAACCTCAGCCGACCGGTTCAACACTTGAACCGATCGGTTGGGAGTGCAGGTTGTGCAAAATCAGTCAATTGTAATTTCAATCAATCTGATACTCCAATCAATGTGTCCAACACCATGAACCATATGATATTGAGCTATCAATTGATTGAGTGTTTAATTAAACTACTAAACTCCTTTAGTAATCAATCTAAACATTGCTTGTGGACAAAACTCCTCTTCCAGGTTAAATCCTATGTGTGTGACCCTGCAGGTCCATTTCACGTTGGTAGTGAAAGTCCATAACACTTATGACTTCACAAGAAAAGAGCGGTGCCTAGTCACACATCATTGCTACCCAAGTGAAAGTAGAAAGTTGGAGAACAACTTTCAATCCTACAATCCATGAATGGTGTTACAGTGAATGTATAATTCCTTTGTCACTGATATCCCAAATGAACTCGAGGCATGGAACAGTCATCCTGTCAACGTTCATTCACTTTCTTGATCTCAGAGTAGATTGAACGAGATATGTATGACATCAATATCACATATTGATTCACACATGCGTGCGCACGCCTATCTCAATCCTACTCATCAAGTGGCCTTGGATATCAAACTCACTCAGGAGGGACAAATCCCATATCTATCACTCACCCCTTAAAAGCCCCATGTGTCAAAGCCACCCAATCATCACCTTTATAACAACCCATGTTTCATGACTGCGTTTGATGATGTCAAAGTGTGCCCAACGACATGTGTTGAGTGTAGTGATTTCAGGTCTAAGAATCACACTCACCACCATCACTGTGAGTACTGACTGTGACTACCATGTCACGGTTCCATGTGTCAAACTCACGGTGGGTCTGTCCGGTACACTTGTTCTCTAACAAGTACCTATGTGTTTGGTTTGATATCTCTATATCATGACTAATGAGATTCTATCATCAACCAACACCACAATCTAGTCTTATGTGTCATTGCTGTCTATCTACCTTCCACAATGACATCCGACTAGGGACATAACAAGAATGTAAAAACTCTTAACATTTGTATGATCTCATCGTTCAGGTCATGAACCTGAAGGCATACGTCATTGAGTACTGTCATTCTCTAGACATTCAATCTGTTCTATCACTATCTCATATGACTGAACCAGAAAGAATTGGAAGCTTTCGTTTGATGTTTATCAAATCAATCTTAATGTATCCCACCAATCATCCCATGATTGGCTCTCAGGGCATACATACCAACACTAGGGCTATCACCCACAACTTAGATCTTCCAGGTAGGCAACTCTTGCCAATTGCATCATATGCAACTCTTGGATAGATGACATGTGCAACTCCTTGCCATTCATCCCGTGCCTTTGGGCTTAGACGCTCTAAGAATCACCATTTAAGTCTAACCCAAAAGCCGACATGGTAAACATGCATCCTACTTTGGCAGATCCTACATGTCTACCCTTCACACTTCCGCAAGATGGACGGCGCACCACACTTTGGTGTAACCTACGCTTGGTCAATTGAGTTTTTCATGTGTGTTGCTAATGGAATGCATACAAGACTTAATATTTAGACGAGGGATTTGATTTTGTAGGTACATATACATATCCAATCACCACAATATATAGTATGTATCATATACATGCTATATCTCACAGAAAACATGTGAAACGATAAAAGCGATGATTATGGCCATCCTAATGTGATTCCTCGAGCCAAGAGGAATCATGGTCATCTAGGTCTACATCACATGCAACCTGTACAAGAAGAACTCTGCACTTTTCCATTCTGGGTTTGATCAACTCATCTCATGATTGATTGGCTCGCCATCAGGATGGTCAGTTGGGTGCCACCAGCCGATCGACTGGCACCTCCAGCCGATCGGTTCACTGGTCATCGTGCATCTCCTCAGGGCCGCCACCCGCTCGTCTCGTTCCTCAAACCAGTCGTCTCGAATGCCAACCAATCAGTTCACGCCTTGAACTGATCATCTCAGTCATCGTCAGGTTATCTGTCGTTCATTGACATAATAGGAAATAAAAGGTTCTATCCTATTTACATTTTAATTGATAAACCCCAAGTTACATTCGGGGGGAGCAAAGGCAAGAAAGAAATCTCAAGTTATCTCAAGTTACATTAGGAATAAGAGATAGAGAATCGGTGTGCAGACCGAGATGCAAGCAACCACATTTAACCAAGCACACATACATAGAGTTTATTGGCCATAACCACGCTATACATCCACCACAAAACTCATTTAAGGGCGACATGTGTCGAGTGCATTTATACTACATATCATATATGTATATTGGGATTTGTGGATTTAGGATTGGACATGCATAAAGCCAATTTTATTCGCATCATATGCAATAAATAAAGGCGGCAAACTAAAATCGATCACATCAATAATCCTAAAGTAAAGAGCAATTGACATGGCAATGATACCACTATTGGGTTTTAGAGGAGATAGAGAAGGTAGCGGAAACAAAAAAATTTCTCTCTTCCAAACCCAGAACGAAGGAATCACATCAACGTCTATACAATAGGAAGGATAGTTTGTAGAGACATACCTTATCCCGAGGCTTGCTCAACGATGTTACATCGCGGCTTGCGTGGTCTTCACCTCCGGTCTTTGATGATGTCTATGCAGCTCATGGTCTCACTAGGACTGTCGAGATTGATAGTTGTCCTCTGAGTGGCAGAAGTCTCCTGCCTCTGTAGTAGTCCACACGAACCACCTGGAACTCCGATCGCCTTGTCACACAAGGCACCAGAAGAAGTCGTACCCTCCTATCGGCATACTAGTCACTAACACACTCTCCTGCCACCAGTCACTTTTCTACAGTTGTCTTTCCATTGTTGTGCCTCCCTTATTGGGTAGCACTTGCTCGAGCTCTCCTGGTTACCACAACCAGAGAGAACGACAACTTTACAGAGCAACTGGTGTTCTGTGTTGTTGTTTTTGAGACGCCCCCAATACCCCTATATATATAGGATGGTCATGGGACATGGTTCTCTACCCCGGGCAATGCAGGATAAAAGCAGGAGTAGAAGGGTTCGAGATATTCCAAAAAAAACAACCAACTACGCCAGCTGAACTGATCGTTTCAAGCATGAACCGATCGATTGGGGACCTAAACCGATCAGTTCACACCTGAGCCGGTCGGTTGGGACACCTGATTCGATTGGTTCATGCTTGAGCCGATCAGTTCATGGTCCTGGTCTAACTCGAATTGACTTTCATGTTCGTTTCCAACTAATCAAATACTAGTCCTTGTCCAAATTGAATTTGTAAAAGTGAAACAAATATGTATTTGCAAAACATAGTCTTTTGACTTTCCAAACGATCTCGGTTGGTCCACGAATCGATCGGTTCAACAATTGAGCTTATCGTTTCATTGACACATGAGTTGATCGACTCACCACTTTGAGCCGATTGGTTCACCAACCTGAGCTGATTGGTTCATCATATGAGCCGATCGGTTGGGACAGCAGACTGTGCAAATTAGTCAATTGCAGTTCCAATCAATATGATACTCTTAATCATATGGTCCAACACCTTGAAAACTATGATTTTGAGCTATCAATTAATTGAGTGTTTAATTGAACTACTAAACTCCTTTAGTAATCAATCTAAACATCATTTGTGGATAAACTTCTCTTCCATGTTAAATCCTATGTGTGTGACCTTGTAGGCCCATTTCACGTTGGCAGTGAAAGTCCATAACACATGACTTCACAAGCAAAGAGTGGTGCCTAGTCGCACATCAGTGCTACCCAAGTGAAATAGAAAGTTGGAGAACAACTTTCAATCCTACAATCCGTGAATGGTGTTCTAGCGAATGTATAATTTCTTTGTCACTGATATCCCGAATGAACTCAAGGCATGGAACAGTCATCCTGTCAATGTTCATTCACTTTCTTGATCTCATAGTAGATTGGAGGAGATATGTATGACATCAATATCACATATTGATTCACACATGCGTGCACACACCTATCTCAATCCTACTCATCAAGTGGCCATGGATATCAAACTCCCTCAGGAGGGACAAATCCCATATCTATCACTCACCCCTCAAAAAGCCACATCTGTCAAAGCCACCCAATCATCACCTTTATAACAATCCATGTTTCAGGACTGTGTTTGATGATGTCAAAGTGTACCCAACGACATGTGTTGAGTGTAGTGATTTCAGGTCAAAGAATCACACTCACCACCATCACTGTGAGAACTGACTGTGACTACCATGTCATGGTTCCATGTGTCAAACTCACGATGGGTCTGTCTGGTACACTTGTTCTCTAACAAGTACCTATGTGTTTGGTTTGATATCTCCATATCATGACTAATAAGATTCTGTCATCAACCAACACCACAATCTAGTCTTGTGTGTCATTGTTGTCTATCTACCTTCCACAATGACATATGACTAGGGATAAAATAAGAATGTACAAACTCTTAGTATATGTATGATCTCATCATTCAAGACCTCAACCTAAAAGCATACATCATTGAGTATTGTCATTCTCTAAACATTCAATCTGTTCTATCATTATCTCATATGACTGAACTAGAAAGAATTGGAAGCTTGCCTTTGATGTTTATCAAATCAATCTTAATGTATCCCACCAATCATCCCATGATTGTCTCTCAAGGCATACATACCAACACTATCTAAGTGTTGTGTGTGGCTAGGGAAGATCTAAACACTCGATTTACATGATATCTAAGTACTTGTACATTATATACTTGTACAAGTTTTTACATTTGATTACAATCATGAAATTAGCACATTGTGAGCATTTAGATCTTCCAAAGTTGTGTCATACACCTAGTTCTTGCAACACTCAAGTAGCACGTTAGATCTACAAGAATGAAATGTTTGTCATCATCAAAATGAAGGGATTATAATAATGTCCAATTTAGCCAACACTATACTCCTCACTTCTACCTTTGGCTCCCAATTACACTAAACATCCTCATCCTAGAAACCTAGATTAGTCAAATCCTATTGGAATCTCACCTATACCTTAGTCTGATTGAGCATCGTAAGGCTATATGGAGTGTGTAAGGGTGTAATCCCCCTTCACACACTCTATTCCATCCATGACCAACTAACAATTTAGGGTGATTTCATAGCATTTAAATAGTTGTTTGGTTTAGCAAACTAGAATGAATGATTAGGTTTTGCATGGTATGTTACCTCAACTAATATCTTAATAACATTACCCAAATGACCACCTCTCTTTAACTTGCATTAAAACCTCAATTGATATCTTAGCTAGTTCATGCTAGTTAATTTGATTGCTTTAATTGCTTTGTTAGTTAATTGCCTTGTTTTGGATTGTTAGGTCTTATTAGAGTAGTCAATGCTTTTTTGAGCTTGCTAGTGCTAATCTTGCTAATTAGTGATAATAGAGGTTCCTAATTGCTTTATTGCCTAACTTGCTTAGATAGTGTAACATAGTCTTAGTCTCTTTTTCTTGTTTACTTAGTTGCCATTTCTTTGTTAGTTTAGGGTTAAATTAGGGTTTTTCTTATTTTGTTTCCTTTCTTGATTTCTTGCATGAACCTTAGTATAATCAAACTAAAACCAACTTTAAACCTTATAAACCTTAATATTCACTTTAGGAACATAGCTCAATCTAACTTAGCTCTAGTTCCCCCTCTCTCCCTATGGATCAACCCCTCACTTTCCAATCACCTATATTATAATACGATCATGTGAGATTGTTGGTGTATATTCTAGTATATGTGGATATGTTAGTATAGGGACAATTATAAATTGAATGATCCCAAGTGTGTTTGAACCCTAGGGTTGCATATAGTCATCATCCAATTTATTAGTATGTGGCCCTAGGAAGAACACACCACTTTTTCAACACCCTAATTTTCTGTATTATATTTCTTTTATGATTTCACCCACAAAATCTTGGAAGTAGTAACATGTGGATTAGTATATGACTGATATAGTTTGTTATTTAAAGTAAATACTATCAACCCTTGACACGTCTTATCACCCTTCTACCACTTTGCAATTAATTTATCATTTTTGGGGACAATTCCATCAGGTTTTTCTTAATCTTCTTCTAAGAATAGATCATATCCTATCATATTCAACCAAATGTGTATCCAACTTTTCCAACAGACAGAGTTGTTACCAATAAATTTTTTAGGTATATTTGTAGTGTCAATTTAGTGCCAAAACCATGGGTAACCATTGTTACCTAATGGTAGGGAAGGTGGTTTCTTTAAGACAATTGTTAATAACTACTACGTCGTTATATGAAGAAACAACAGTTGCAATTCAGATTTATAAATTCAGGCTAGATCCAAATTAGAAACACGTAGAATAAATAATATATGAGAATAGAAAAATAGATGAAGTTAGAAACTCATAACATATTGTTCATTGAACAATGAACATGATACTTAAGAAATCATCATCTCTCAATCCTTCCAGATAAGTGTCGTTCTTCTAGTTCATCCGGTCACAAATGTTACGTACAATACGTCTCGCTCATGTGTTGTCAAAGAACAACTTGCACTACCAATGCAACCCAGTGATCGCAGGTACCACCACCCAGACAAATCACATTTTTGAGAGAGGAAGGATGAACTCGCTTTGTATAAGAGAGAACTATAGAATTAGTTCGACAATGACATGGGTGGAAGAAGATACTAGATTAGGGTTCACAAACATGCATGAACGATTGATGTTCAAAATTTGTGTTTTAATCCTAATGAACAAAGACTTTTTTGTATCCCTTTCATGCTCCCACATCCTATTCCTAGTAAGATATGCTTACACGATAGCTCCTGTGCACAAAATGGAAAACAAATCCATTTAGAATTTTTTTAATTAAATTAATAATTAATTACACAGTTGTATCCTTGTGTAAAAATAAGACAAAAGACATTTCTGACAATCCACAAGCCTGAGCTTGAGCGTAACCATGTGCCCATCCAGGTGAGGCATGGCATGGCACACATGCATACGTTTGTGTGTTTTGTAGTCTCCATACCCACCACGGAGGTGACTATACTCTCTCCTAGAGACCTTTGGATACTAGGGTCACATGTGATCCTATGTGTAAGGACAAAAAGTTCTAGGAGTGAACACTGTGGGACTAAAGCTCTTCCCATTTGTGGAAGACACAAAACTATATTTCATCTATGTACTAGTTGCACTACATTGGACTTAACCCATGTAAATAGATGACGTGGCAGCCATATATCTAACAGTTGTCTCTTGCTTAAACTTGGCTTAGGATTGTCTAATGAGGGAGGGTATGGGAGGGTAAGGTTTGTACTTTATATTTACCTTCCATAAGCTGTGTTTGATTTTGGGATCATGAGTAGGACATGACTTAAATCCTATCAATTAATCCAATCATGTGCTTGCTTTCCCCAAAAAGAGATTTGGGACTTTACTCCTTTTATCAAAATGTCATAGTCGTATGGGACTTCATAGTTCTCTGCTTCCCCTAGTAATTGCATGGTATAATGTACCTCTACTCTCATAGAACTGACCCTAACTCCTGATGTCTTACTCTTCGCTACCACCTCCCAACTCTCTGCATCCATCCCTCTTGATGATGATGATCTCCACATTTGGTTCCACATTATTGTTGGCTCACTCTCCATACCTTTAGCTCATGACATCCATGCCACCACATACATGGGAACTTTATCATCCATCATCTTTTTGGATGTTACATGTACATATTTGGCCTTCTGTTATTAACCCTTTTCTCAAGTAGGTGCACTTGCAACAACAAAGAAGTAGGAATAAGGGACAACAGTCTCTTTTGCATACCCGACCCCAACTCCTGATGTGTGACTCTCTGTCTCTCGATTCACCATCTCCACGCCCTCTTATTTCTGATGACCTCCACATTTGGTTCTAACCTCACATAGTATTGGCTCAGCTGTCTGACCCTCTAGCTCATCACATCCATGTCACCATCTACTTGGGCACTTTAACACCCTTCATCTTTTTGGACGTTACATGTACATATTTGTCCTTTCATAATTAACCCTCTCTCTCAAGAATGCGCATTTACGATGAAATCCTATTTTAGGGCTTCATCTTGTGTCTTATTGCACTTCAATCACATCTAAATCTATTAGATTATATGTTATTCCTCTTAATTTGTGTAATATCATCAAATGCACTTACGGATGTTCTTTGCATGTTTTTAGTGTACATGGACCACACTTGGATGGACATGAGAGAAGGAGGGTGATCCTAGGGTTCCTTCATCATTAAAGAGGTCCAAGGAAGGTCCTAGAGCTCCCCCAACCTACCCCTAGTGGCCAAGGGTCAAGTTAAAGCAAAGGTGTCCATGAAGATCAAGGTTTGAAGCTTAAAGTGTAAGTAAAGCCCCCAACACAGTTGTGGTGACATAGAATGGACATGCTGCCAAAGCCAAATTCACAGGGGAAATCTCAGTTTTGAAGCAGTTACAGAAAACCCTCCACCATGATTGTGCTTCCCAACATGACCATGCTACCACCCATCTACCACAGTCGTTCTACCTAACACAACTGTGTTGCCTCCTCCCCACCACAATTGTTCTACCCAGCACAGTCATGCCACATATCACCCACCATGACCGTGCTACCTAGAATGGTCATGCCACCTAGACTCCACCACGGTCGTGATGATCATCACGTCCATGCCACCAGACTTTCCCATACCCCAAAACACTCTGAAATTTTCACCAATTTCCTCCTCACACATTCCATTCCACCACAACCATGTTCACCCCACTCCTCTACAGTCGTGGTAACCAAAACGGATGTGGACATCAACCCTAACACATTTTCCCACCGTTTTCCCATTATGCCTCCACTTGACATAGTGCTTCCGTACCACCTATATATTGAGTGGCACTGGAGCATGAGGTTATCTACCTTCTACCCCCTCTTAGCTCCTCTATTTCATATCTTAGCCATTAATCTCTTCCCTACCCCATTTCACCTCCATTTTACCATTCCAACCACCAAAACCCTAGTTTTATAGTGTTTTGACCACTTTTTACCACCATCCCATGGAATATCACCTTGGAGGAGGGAGGAGCATGTCCTTATAGTTGTTGGAATAGGAGATTTCATCATCTACACCAAGATTCATGGATACTTCTACCTCTTTCTTCTCCATTTTTGTATTTTCTTATTCTATGAGTAGATAGGCCCCTTAGGTGGATTTTTTGGGGTCAAAAATGTTACTTTAATACCATGTTGTGGTAAAATCATATGTAAATATTGCAATTTCGTTTTCTAATTATGATGTTCTATTTCTATCTCATTTCCCATAAATTTCTTTGTTGGTTTGTGCTTGAAATCACCTAGTATTATAAGAAAATTGTTTATATGTAGCTAATTTAGGTATTGCTCCTAATTCAAATTCATATATCCCCAGGTAGCTATTTGCCTTCCTACATAATAATGAATTCTCCTACACCTACATGAGAGATCTAAGTATCTAGTATAGAGTTTGGTGTGATTAGCTTGGAGCCTTCTCAAGGCTAGAATGTAGGTGATATGAGGTCTAAAACCTCATTTATACCTTCCATTACTACCCTGGCCGCTGATTATCTAAAGAGATTCCATCCTAGAAAACTAAACTTGATTAGATCCTAATTGAATTCCACCTAAACCTTATTCCAAGTGAGCCTCACAAGGGTGGATAGGAGATGGTAGAGACTAGTTCCCCTATACACACCCTATTTAATCCATGGCCCATTAGTAGTTTAGGGCAATTCATTAACATCTATCTTGTTGTTTGGTTTGATAATCTAAATATAAAAGTAATATTTGCATGTTATCACTCCCAACTCTTGATAGGTGCATTCCCCAAACAACCCACACTTCCCATAATTGCATTAAAGCCTTAATTTGACTTCTTGCTTGGTTCATGGTTGCTTAGCCAGTCTCATTACTTTTGTCACTAATTGTGCTTTCTCTTGCCTTGTTCTTTTTATTCTAGATCTTTAATTTATCTTTTGCCTAGATTTCTAGTTTAATGTATTCTAGATCTCTTCTTGCTTGTCTTGGCATAATTTGCTTCCTTTCTTGCTTAGCTTGCCTTTTCTTGTTCATTAGAATTAATTGTCTAGGGTAATTTAGGTTTTGATTCTTATTTTTCCTTTAATTTATCATTCTTACTGTAATCAAACAACATCAACCTTCAAACCCTTCAACCCTAGACTCCACAGTACGAACCTATCTAAAACTAATCTAGATCTAGTGCCCCCTTTTCTCTCTTGGATTCGACCCCTAACTTGTTGCTTTCCAATACTATAACACGATGAATGTCCCCTTTAATTGATTGCTTGTTCAATTTAGTTTAACAAACGAACACCCAATCAAACCCTTGATCCCTAAACTCTACTTTATGAACCTAGACTAAACTAACTTAGCTCTAGTGCCCCCTCTCCTTGTGGATCAACCCTATTCTTGCCGCTTGCCTATACTATAAAAGGACCCTATGTGCTTGTGGGTTAGTGTGGTAGTCTAAGTGGGTATCTTAGTTTAGTCCCATTATATATATCAAAAGATACAAAGTGTGTTCGAGCCTTGAGGTGTGCATCTAATCGAATTCAATTGATTTAGGGATGTAAACCTCAGGGTGAGGAAAAATGCACCAAGATTTCTGGAGCCACTATTGGGGATAGAAATCTCCATACCACCCTAGTAGTTGTGGCGTGATCTCTCCCCTTAATAAATGTATATTTCTAGTTAATTTGTATGCATTTGGTAAACACGCCAAGCCTTATGGAATGATTTCTAAGGAGAAGGGTACTTATCCTAGTTAGTTACTTTTGCTTTGAGCTTTTCCGTCTGCCCTCATCATTGATATTCTTTATACTTTATTCTTTGTATTATTTGTGCATATTGTTTTGCAAACTTGTCTTGTTTTGTTTGGTTGTGCCTTGTGCATGTGACAAGAAACCCGTGGAAGACAATATGGAAGTCCAAAATGCACCTCACAAGCCACTTCATAAATACTTCATGCCTAGAAACTACACATTTCTAATTGCTAATAGAGTTGACCAAATGTCATTTGAGCAATTTTCCATCCCTCCAAATCTTCTTGGGCTCCCACACACCTTTTACAACTTGGAGAGTGACAACTCATACATGCATTTGGATTCTTTTATTGAAATACGCTCTACCTTTAGGATGCTGACATTCAATAATGACTTGATCAGGTTGACCTTGTTCTCATTCCCCTCAAATATAGGGCCAAAGATTGGTATGACTCAAGAACAAACATCATGAGTTGGGGAGACATGAAGAATGTCTTTATGAAGAAATTCCACTTCATTTCAAAGTTTACACAAATTTAGCATGCCATAGTGAGTTTCAATCAAGGGGTAATGAGTCAGTTTCAATTAAGGGGTAATGAGCAGTTTCATGATGCTTGGGAAAACTTTTAGAGGATGTTGAGAGAGTGCTCACACCATGAAATATTTTATGGTAGCTTGTTCAATCCTTTTACTCTAGTCTCTCTCAAGTGAGTCAAGATACTATATAATCTTCTTGTAGAGGAGTTTTTATGGCTAAGCCACCTGAGGAGACATGACTTTTGTTTGAGAAATTGGTAGAAAATTCAAGGATATGAGCTTCTAGCATGATTAATGATGGTGGCCAGCCCTTTAGTGTTACACCATCAACTTCTACTGATTGAAGTCTACAACTGATGAAGATTCTTTGAGAAATGATGAGCTTTATGAATAATCAAGTGGGAAGTGTTCCCTTGCCACTTAGTTAACTTTGTTGAATCCTTTGGTGAAGAAATGAAGACACATAATTTTTATAACCACCCAAAACAAAAAATTCCAAGATATAGCTCAAGGTTTGAGGATGGAGTTCATTCTTGGTTGAAAATCTTTGATGATGTGAAAATTAATGTGAAAAATCTTGAGCAAGAGGTGGAGACTCTCTCTTTAATGCTTTCTCCTCAAGCGGGAGTAAAGCTACCCTGCCAACCTACAATGAACTTCAATGAATCAAGTGGACCAATGAATGGCTTGCAAGTTTTCTATAGTCCACCTCCAATGCAAGTGCATCCCACATATCACTTTCAAGGCCATCCTAAGCCTTATACGCCTCCACCACCTCCATCAGCATAACCATCCCACCATTTCACTTACCACCCTCAATTTTCTCCTCCAACTCAATTCTAATACCAAGGACCACCTCCACCTCTTCCAAAACCACAACTAGCTCCCCCTTTCCACCATGAGAAAGGAAGTGTTGTGAAAATTATAAGTAGTGGATGATCTCTTGAGTATCCCACAAGTCAAAGAAATGTTGGTGAAACAAGGTCGGAGAGATCAAGTGGTGATATTGTGATTGAGATTCGTGAAGATGATACTATAACACATCATATTAAATATGTGATACTGTGTGCTCCACTTCACACTCATTTTGTAGGTTATACCATCCCTAGTGTTCCACCTCATGTATGCCACAAGTAGGACATGTTGCAAAAACAAGTGATCCACCATTCCATGCAGCATTGGATGAGCCCCTAGTAGTAAAAAGGAAGCAAAAACATAA
Source organism: Alisma plantago-aquatica (assembly GCA_963693085.1). Classification (NCBI taxonomy): domain Eukaryota; kingdom Viridiplantae; phylum Streptophyta; class Magnoliopsida; order Alismatales; family Alismataceae; genus Alisma; species Alisma plantago-aquatica. Next base: position 113,906,500 of record OY856415.1, on the reverse strand, counting down.
TGTTGACATTCTAGAGATGTTTTGGCAAGTGAATGTGAATATTCCATTGTTGGATGCTATCAAGAAAATCCCATATTATGCCAAGTTTCTTAAGTACATATGTACTGTGAAGTCAATGGGGGGATGCCTAAGAAAATCAAGTTGACTAAACAAGTGAGATCTATCATCTAACACTCCTTCCTATGAAGAGGAAAGACCCATGAGCCCCACTCATACCTAGCTAAATAGGGGGACATCACATAGACTAATCCATACTTGATTTGGAATCTAGTGTGGATTTGATGCCATATAGTGTTTATGAGGAGCTAGGGTTAGGAATAAGTTGAAAGCAACCCATTGCACTCTCTAATTGGCAGACCATTCCATTGAACTGCCTAGAGGAAGATCTAGTAGTGTTCCCAGCTGATTTTATTGTTCTTGACATGGATCTAGAGGATAGGAAGATTCCCATCATATTGGGAAGGCCAGTCTTATCTACATCTGATGCCGAGATACATGTGCGTAGTGGCACAATGATAGTCTCTTTCATGTACATGAAGATAAAGATCAATATGTTCAAGACCCCCATCCAGTAAAAAGAGAATGAGGATGTTAAGCATAATCACTTGAAGAGTCCAACTACTTATTTGAAAGAAGTAGATCTGGATGGAAGACCTCATGATAGCTTTTGTAGTCAATGGGATAAGGAATGACTATTGAATGCAAATGAGGGATGTATCTATTGCAAGAGTGAACACACAAGGATTTCAAATGGTTGATTGATTGAAGGAACTGCAAGAAGCCCAACTCAAGGCATGAAACCTAGCGCTAGTGGGAGGCAACCCACCTTGGTTTGTGAATCTCTCATGCAACAATTTTTAATACTTTTTTGGTTATTTTCCATTTTTTCAAGAAACACACACATACTTTATACTTGATGGTTTTTTTATTTATGAATCTAGATGATATCACCAAGAAGAAGGTCAAAATTGAAGAGAAATTGCAAATTAGTAGAAAAGCTATAGGAAGGCAACCAACATGGCCATTCTACATTGCACAATCATGGTGCTGGCAAGCCAAAATAGTCATTCTACATAGAACGGCCATGGTGGATCTGCCCTACTCAGTGGACACCTTGAGATCTTTCTCCCCTCTTGGAAATTGTTTACCATGACTCCCTATCATCTACCCTATCATCCTAAACTTCTATTTCATATCGAGGATAGCATGGTTTAAAAGTTTGGGGTGGTAGAGCGGTAAGCCCTTGCCTTACCACATTTTTGTCTATGTTCCTTGTTATAATTTTTTTCTGATGATGGTCAAATAGTTAACCAACTATTATACTTGTCTATCCATAATTTTCTTGCTTTATTTGCACACATGCATATCATGTAGTTCAATTTCTTGTATGTTTGCATAATTTTCAAAAAAGTTGCTCTTTTTGCCATATATTTCATATTGTAATTTTTGCATGTTTATAGTTAGGATTTTCTTGTTTCTTACTTTTTTGTTTCATAAGAAAATCTTAGACTTGATTGGAGTTGATTTGGCATCATTTTGGCCAATTTTTCCTAGATTTAGAATTCTTTCCTAAAAACATGTTTTGACCCCATCTCTATTTGTTTAATTGAAAATGTTGACATTTGATAAATGCATGCTATATTATCAAGATCTATTACTAAATGGTCTCAGTTCTTAACTTTTTACATGTGAAGCACATCTCTATAGCTTGTGAATTGCTTGGTTTGATTGAGATTTAAGCAAGCCACAAACGCTTTAGGGTTTGTAGAATCTCATGATAAAAATGTAGTTTTCATAGTGCTCATTCATGTGGTATGTGATTGCTTGATGAAATTGTTGGAGTAACCTTCATGCAGTAGATATCATGTTGAAACCCACACTAGTGACTCCTATTTGACTCACTCTTATGTCATTATTTCTTTTCTCTCCATCTCATGAAAGGATGCCAAAGAGCACATATTCATCCTTGCTCACCTCCAAAAATATGGGGAAACAATATCTATATCTCCCTACTTCACTCTCACAACCATGTGCCTTACTACACCAAGGCCAAAGAAAAAGAATGAAAAAAATGCAAAAATAAAATAAAATAAAAGATACTCCTATGTAATATCATGTAAATATAAAAGGGATGAGTGCTCCTATGTAATAGCACTCCGACCTCTTACCACAACCCCTTTCTTATATTTTCATGCCCATTAAGCTAGGAAACACCAAACCTATCTCATTTCACCTTTTTTTGCTGCCACATGGGTCACTTAATGTGGTTCACTAGTTTGACATATGAGATTGAATGCATGATAGTAAAATAACAACTCTGGTCACTTTTTATTATCACTATCAAGAAACGATTTACCTAGAGCTATAGGAAAGCCATATGGATCGATTGTGAATTCTATGCCTGACATTTGTAGTTTGTGTGCTCATTGCTTTAATCATGATTGGTTTTTGAAAGAGGAGAGGAGAAAGGTGAAATACATGTACTTAGTCATCATTGAGACCATTTAATCACTACACACATGTTGCAATACATTTTTCATTCTTGATTATTGAAAAATTAAAGAGATATTTAGTTGGAACATACTTGAGGACAAGTATTTTTTAAGTTTGAGGTGGTGATGCGGTCCAATTTTGGGGTGTCTTGTGTCTAACTGCACTTCAATCACATCTAAATCTATTATATTACATGTTATTCCCTCAATTTGTGTATTATCACCAAATGAACTTATGGATGTTCTTTGTATGTTTTTTAGGTAGTTGTACCATGATGGACAAGAGAGAAGGAGGGTGATCCTAGGGTTCCTTCATCATTAGAGAGGTACAAGGAATGTATTAAAGATCCCCTAACCTATCCCTAGTGACCAAGGGTTGAGATAAAGCAAAGGAGTATCCATGATGATAAAGTTTGTAGCTCAAGGTTCAGGAAAAGCCCCTATCTTGGCTGTTGTGACATAAAACAACTGTGTTTCAAAGCCAAATTCATAGGGGACAACTCAGTTTTGAAGCAACTACAAAAACCCTCCACCACAGCCATGCTACCCAGCCCGACCGTGTTGCCACCCATCTACCATGGTCATGCTACCTGCCACAGTTGTGTGTCTCCTGGCCTACCACAGCCATGCTATCCAACATAGTCATGCCACATATCACCCAACATGGTTGTGCTACCTAGCATGACCGTGCCACCAAAATTTCCAATACCCAAGAACAACCTGACTTTTTCACAAATTTCCACCTTTTCCATTTTGCTTCACCACATACATGTTCAAGCCACTCCACCATGACTGTGGTGACCAAAACGGTCATGTTGGCCATCAACCCTAACACGTTTTCCACTATTTTTTCCATTATACCCCCGCTTGACCTAGTGTTTCCCTACCACTGATATATACTTGGGTGGCAGTTGGAGCATGAGGTTAGATACCTTCTACCCCCTCTTAGTGCCTCCATTTTTTACTTTGCCCTTCCATCACTTTCCTACCACATTTCACCTCCATTTCACCATTTCCACCACCAAAACCCTAGTTTTCTAGGGTTTTGACCACTTTCCACCACCATCCCATGCCATTCCACCTTGAAGGACGGAGGATCTCATCCTTGAAGATGTTGGAAAGGGAGATTTCTTCATCTACATTGAGCTCCAAGGCTACTTCTACCTCTTTCATCTCAATTTTTGTATTTTCTTATTTTATGATTAGCTAGGCCCCTTAGGTGGGTTGTTTGGGGTCAAAAATGTTACTTTGATATCATATTGGGGGAAAGTGATATGTAAACAATGTAATTTCGTTTTCTAATGATTATGTTCTATTTCTATCTCATTTCCCATTAATTTATTTGTTGATTTGTGCTTGAAATTGCCTAGGATTCTAGGAAGTTTGCTTATATGTAGCTAATTTGAGAATTTATCCTAAGTCTAATCAATGGATCCATAAATAGCTTTTCACCTTCCTACATACTAATCAATTCTTCTACACCTAAGTAAGAGATCTAAGTATCTAGTATAGAAGCATTTAGTGTGATTAGTTTTGATCCTTCTTAAGGCTAGAATGTAGGTGATATGAGGTCTAAAACATCATTTCTACCTTCCATTACTACCCTCATCTCTTAATTATCCTAATAGATTCTATCCTATAAACCTAAACTTGATGAGATCCTAATTGAATTCCACCTAAACTGTTACAGCCTCAATTTTGCATATGTTTTCATTATTTGAATTGTAAAGATTTTGTGAATATGGATTTAATTGAAAAGGTTGTATGCTTTACTTCAAAAGATGGATTTCTTTGCAAATCTCCCTTTTGATAGGAATTTCGTAATTTCTATTATTAGATTAATCCAATAATGGATATAAAAGAGAAGAAAAGAAGAAAAATCCAAATAAAAGGAAAAGATATAAGATAAATGATATTAAGCAAAGTAATTATGAGAAATACATAGAAATATCTAGAAAGTGGAATTAATGGCCACAATTAAATAAATTTCGTTTCTATGTGATTTCTAATAAAAGAAATATGAAAAGAGGAAAACGGAAATGAAAGCTAAAGAGAAATCCTTGAAAAGAAATATCTTAATAAAGAAATAAGTAAGATAATGAAAAATGAAGAATGTAGATGCATCTAGAAGGATAATAAGTATCCACTAAAAAGGATTTCGAAATCTTAGGATTTCTTGGGATCCAAGGAGTCCCAATGGAGAAGAAGAAAGAGAGAATACAAATAATAGAAATATGAGGATAATATGCTACATATTTAATGAATTTTTGATATTATCAAAAAGAGATGTTATTTGCTTTGAGGAAGTATAATTTCATGGCCAATGGATTAAAAGCCAAGTACAAAGAGAATAAAAGAGGTAATTTTTGAAATCCTAATATCTAAAGAATAAAGAATATCAAAGAGATATTTAAGAGAGAAAAGATTGCTTCCTAACGAAGGAACTTGGTTTCCTATTGGGAAAGAGCTTTTTTTCTTTGTGGGCAAGCATGATGGGGCATTGCTACCCACCCCTATATAAATGGTAGAACCCTTTCCCAAATCTAAGAGGATTCCATACATCCCTCTCTCTCTTCTCCTTCTTCTATTCATTCAAAATCTAGCCAAGAGAGTAGATCAATCTCGAGGGCTCCGAGGAGCTGTGTTGAAGTGTCGTCGGAGGCACGAAGCTCCCATGACGACCTAGGATGATTGACCATCATCCCCATGCCCACAGCCACTGTGTAGCGCCTGCACAAGGCCGACGCCATGGCTACAGGTCACACGCCTGCCCCGCCCAAACCAACCACCTAGGTCGTGAGCTGGGTGGCACCCCAGGTGCGGCGGAGGGCGGCGGAGCAAGGGAAGTAGTTGGAGGCAAGTTTCGAGCCCTGGAGAGGAGGGGGGCGGACCCATGAAGTTCTGAAAGTCAGCGACAGCTAGGGTGTCGCGAGGTTGAAGATGATCGGGTCTCATTTGACATTTTTCCCCTCTGTGTGCTAAAGTGTTGTCCACTTAAGTGAGGGCAAAGATGTAATTTGGTTATGTTTGGCCAAAGCTACGATTTGCATGGGAAAGGATGACGTGGCAGCCTCCCATTGGTTCAAGTAAGTGAATTCTTGCAAAATTCGTATATTTTTTTTTGTAGCTCTGATGGAAACATGCAAAATATAAAAATTGATCATGAGAATGTGTTGAATCCATTAAAAATACTTTTAAAGCCTGATTTTGTTCCTATTTGCAAAAGTATGCTAAGTTAATGAAAAGTGCTTTGAAATTATGTTAGAAACCCTAATTGAAATTAATGGTGAAGCTCATGATGCTTAATTGGTGAAATTAAGTAATAGTAACATGTTGAAACATTAATGATGAACTTGAACCTGGTCTAGATGAATTAGTGCATGGTTTAGGGTTTTACACCAATTATGAATGATAAAGCATTTAGAAACCTTAATTAAGGGTAAAAGAGAAAAAGATCATATTTAATTCGAAATATGTGAAAATATGTGGTTAAATGATGATACTAGCCTGTTAGATGAGATAGGTTATGATCCTTAGGGTTTGTGAGTTGTTTTTCTTAATTAGGGTTTGTAGTAATAAAAGTGAAAGAAAAACCCTAATTGCAATGAAAACCCTAAAGGTGGATTAGAAACCCTATGAAGCGAGCTAGGTTTAATAGACCTCGATGGCATGATCAATGATAGGAAAAATTAGATGCATATTTTAGGGTCATCTTGTGTGCTTGCTTGTTTACTATATTACTTTCTTAGTTGGATTATTTTTGCACTCAAGTCAGCCTGACATGTATGTGGTTAATTATGGTTAATTGCATTAGTTTCTCGAGGGTTTTCCGGAGGATTAATTGCATTGGATGCAACCTATTAGTTTGGATGTTCATACTTGCACATCATAAAGTCACTATGATTATCACAATTATGATATAAATGTGTATTCTCACACCTACATGCCACCCTGATGGATGATGCCAGAAGGTCAAGCCCAGAAGGGAAGACCCATGGGCACCATGAGTGGTGACCCCAGACACAAAGTTCAGGATTGAGAAGGTGGTCTTTTTTGCATGACTAATGATCACCATGAGAGGTGACCCCAGGCACCAAGCTCGGGATTGAGAAGGTGGTCTTAAGTCAATGGCAAAAGAGAAACCCTAATGGGGGTATTCCAGGGTTAGGGCAAAAGTGGTGGAGATTGACACATTGAAAACGTAAATTGAATTGTTAACTACCTTGATTGTGATAAATAGGTTGTTAGGCTTATGTTTGATACTTTGTTTGTCCCCACATACTGGCATATTCATTTATGCTGATCGACATTTTGTTTGTAGGCATTTTAGGTACAATGTTGAAAAGGACAAACAGTAAAGTGACATATTGTGAAAATAAGAATTAAAGTGCAAGGAGGATTAGTTAGAATAGACTCCAGTTGTGGATAGAAGTAGATATCCAAGTTTTTGGAAAAAGGTATGCAAAATTTTATTTTATGCCAGCTTTTAGTACAATTTTGTAGAATTTAATAATTATTACTGATTATTTGTCGAACCATTGATCTTGAAAATTGGGATAACAACTTTGACCTTTTGGTCTCCCTTAATTGGGGGTTACCGGGAGGCGGGTTCATTACATTTGGTATCAGAACAATGGTTCCTCATTTAATCACTAGTACTTATTAAATTTTACAAACTCTATAGAACCCAAGGGAGTTATTAGAGGATTTTCTGAAAAATAGAGGTGTCTAGAAAAGGATCACGTCCAGGGGATGGCAATATTTTACTCTGCACTATTAGTTGGAATATGAGGAATCCCGGATCTGTGTGACTGTCTGGCTAATGTCTTAGGATTTGACTCGAAATAAGATACCTTTAGGACTCTCTCATCTATTTTCATCCCTTCTCAACCTTAATTCTATTAGGATTATAAGTTTTAGGGTTTTCTCTCTTCCTCACCCTCTTGAGGATAGGGTGTGCATGATAAGGTTAGGGAATCCTCCATCAAATTAATAAAAAAATATGTAAACAAGATGTCATGGACATAAGCTTAATAGTTGAAGTGTAAACTAAAGAATAGTTGCATGCTTAGGTCGTATGACATGTGTTGTCATGAGATACCTGAGGTTAGACGCTCTAGTCAGGAGGATGAGTAGAGAGTTCATTTTGGAGGCAGAGATCTCCATTAAATGTAGAGACATGGTACATCCTCTGAGGATGATGTTAACCCTAACCCTAAGTGGTGGTTAGATAGGGATGACACGATGAGTTAGATGTCATGGTAGACCAGGTGTGTGGGTGGACATGTTTTTGGTTTGGATACCCATGACGATATGAGCCATGTGAGGTTGGATGACCTTGTACCTTTGGTGACCCAACCCTGGGAAGGGTCGTGCATGGTAGAGTGAAGGATAACTCCTTCATTGATGAGGTTAGTGATGACCATATAGAAACCCTATGAGCTTATATCAGCATGGCAAAGTTACACCCAAAGTACATTAGTAGGGCTAGCAGTAGGCTAAAACCCTGGCCAGGAGAGTATGTTGGATAGCTTATGAGATAAGCATGAAGAGTTTTGGATAATCTTGGGCGAACATAGGTTTCTCTCATGTAGGTGTACGCTTGTGAGCTTAATCCACCTTAGAGAGGGGACCTCCACTAGTACGATTGTTTGTAGGGTTAAGCTCTAGAGAGAGAGAGAGAAAGACCCAAACTAGTAGGTTGAAAGTTTAGACTCTGGGTTAGGAGGAACCCTGAGGAGTTGAGGATGATGTGACCTAAGTGGATGGTTGCGGTTGCCTTGTGCATGACCCATGGAGGCTGATGGTATCTTGGTTGCCTTTAGAGGAACCAAACCCTAGAGAGAGGATGAGACTGCTGGTACCTATGTGCCTATGGTATAGGTGTTTACCTTTTAGGGATAGGAGGAAGAGTTCCTTAGACCATGAAGAAGTTTACTAACAAGTTGGGAGACCTTATACCTAGTTGGTTGTCCTTGAGGAGGGCTCCACTCTGAGGTGTTATTAAAGTGGAATGATATTAGGAAGTGCATGTCATACCTTGTACATGCTTGGTACATGGTTACAGGGTTGAGCATGTAGTTGGATGTCAAAAAGGCGAACCTAGGGTTCCTAGAACTAAAAGGGGAAGTATTAGTGCTTGGTGTACCTGATGCTCATGATGAGATTTGAGTTTCCATAGATTTGTTCATGGCACTCCTCATGTTTTGAGGAATGGGAAACCCCTTGAGATTAAGGTATATGTTTGATGAACCCCTCACACATAGGTTGGTGATATGGGCATGTGTGATGTTGGTCCCATATGAAGGAATAGAAACAAGTAGGATCTACCATGGCGACCTAGCATGGTTTAGTAGGTGATCTGCTGGCTAGCTATGTGCCTTAGTAGCTTGATAGGACTAGGCATGCTCATGCAAACCCTAGATGTAAACCCTAGGACGTTTGTGACCTTTGTTGCTATCAAGAGATAGTTTCCTCCCATCCTGGGAGAGGACCCTTTTGTAGGGTATGAATCAGTTTTTGTTGGGTTTGAGGAAACCCAAAGAGGTCTCATAGAATCTTGAGAAGCTAAGTGGAGAGTACATAGTATAAGAGTAAACCTGTAGACCCATAGATGATCATCTCTGAGTGCACGTGGATGTGTTACCATGGAGGTAACTGGTATGGGGCCTGACTGAGGTAGATAGGTCACCATGACCCCTATGAAAGGACGTAAGTTAGACCATGAGTGCTGAGAGAGATGATGGAGACTTGGGTAAGGTTTCAAGTTGGATATGTACTATGTTAGAATCCTAAGTCTATCCTAGGGTCAGGTGGGGATAAGACCAATGGGAGTAGGAGTTGCCTAATTCCCTAGTTGTATGTGACCATAGGGTCGGGAGGTAACAACTATCTTTGTCTGAGGGCCATGGGTTAGGAGATTGATCACCGAAGTATAATTTCGTGGCCAATGGATTAAAAGCCAAGTACCAAGAGAATAAAAGAGGTAATTTTTGAAATCCTAATATCTAAAGAATAACGAATATCAAAGAGATATTGTAGAGAGAGAAGATTGCTTCCTAATGAAGGAACTTGGTTTCCTATTGGGAAAGGGCTTTGTTTCTTTGTGGGAAAGCATGATAGGGAATTACTACCCACCCCTATATAAAGGGTAGAACCCTTGGCCGAATCTAAGAGGATTCCATACATCCCTCTCTCTCTTCTCCTTCTTCTATTCATTCAAACCCTATCCAAGAGAGTAGATCAATCTCGAGGGCACCTAGGAGCTATGTTGAAGTCTCGTCGGAGGCACGAAGCTCCCACGATCACCTGGGATGATCGACAATCATCCCCATGCCCATGGCCACCATGCATCACCGTGCAGAAGGTCGGTGCCATGGCTGCAGGTCGCACACCTGCCCCGCCCAAACCAACCACTGAGGACGTGAGATGGGTGGCACCCCAGGTGCGGTAGAGGGCGACAGAGAAAGGGTAGTAGCGGGCGGCAAGTTTTGAGCCTTGGAGAGGAGGGGGCAGACCCACGAAGTGCTGCAAGTCGGCGGTAGCTAGGGTGTCGCGAGGTTGAAGATGATTGGGCCTCGTTTGACATTTTTGCCCCTCTGTGTGATAAAGTGTTGGCCACTTAAGTGAGGGCAAATATGTAATTTGGTTATGTTTGGCCAAAGCTACGATTTGCATGGGAAAGGCTGACGTGGCAGCCTCCCATTGGTTCAAGTAAATGAATTCTTGCAAAATTCGTATCGTTTTATTGGTAGCTCCGATGGAAACATGCAAATATGAAAATTGATTAGGAGAACACGTAGAATCCAATAAAAATACTTTTAAAGCCTGATTTTGTTCCTATTTGCAAAAGTATGCTAAGTTAATGAAAAGTACTTTGAAATTATGTTAGAAACCCTAATTGAAATTAATGGTTAAGTTCATGATGCTTAATTAGTGAAATTAAGTAATAGTAACATGTTGAAATGTTAATGATGAAATTGAACCTGATCTAGATGAATTAGTGCATGGTTTAGGGTTTTACACCAATTATGAATGATAAAGCATTTAGAAACCTTAATTTAGTGTAAAAGAGGAAAAGATCATATTTCATTCGAAATATGTGAAAATATGTTGTTAAATGATGATCCTAGCCTGTTAGATGAGATAGGTTATGATCCTTAGGGTTTGTGAGTTGTTTTTCTTAATTAGGGTTTGTAGTAATAAAAGTGAAAGAAAAAGCCTAATTGCAATGAAAACCCTAAAAGTGGATTAGAATCCCTATGAAGCGAGCTAGGTTTAATAGACCTTGATGGCATGATCAATGATAGGAAAAATCAGATGCATATTTTAGGGTCATCTTGTGTGCTTGCTTGTTTACTAGATTACTTTATTAGTTGGATTGTTTATGCACTCAAGTTAGCTGACAGGTATGTGGTTAATTATGGTTAATCACATTAGTTTCCCGAAGGTTTTTCGGAGGATTAATCGCATTGGATGCAGCCTATCAGTTTGGATGTTCATACTTACAAATCATAAAGTCGCTATGATTATCACAATTATGATATAAATGTGTATTCTCACACCTACATGCCACCATGATGGATGATGCCAGAAGGTCAAGCCCAGGAGGGAAGACCCATGGGCACCATCAGTGGTGACCCCAGACACCAAGCTCGGGATTGAGAAGGTGGTCTTTATTACATGACTAATGGGCACCATGAGAGGTGACCCCAGGCACCAAGCTTGGGATTGAGAAGGTGGCCTTAAGTCAATGGCAAAAGAGAAACCCTAATGGGGGTATTCCAGGGTTAGGGCAAACGCGGTGGAGATTGACACATTGAAAACGTAAATTGAATTGTTAACTACCTTGATTGTAATAAATAGGTTGTTAGACTTATGTTTGATATTTTGTTTGTCCCCACATACTGGCATATTCATTTATGCTAACCGACATTTTGTTTATCGGCATTTTAGGTACAATGTTGAAAAGGACAAATAGTAAAGTGACATATTGTGAAAATAAGAATTATAGTGCAAGGAGGATTAGTTAGAATAGACTCCGGTTGTGGATAGAAGTAGATATCCAAGTTTTTGTAAAAAGGTATGCAAAGTTTTATTTTATTCTAGCTTTCAGTATAGTTTTGTAGAATTTAATAATTATTACTGATTATTTGTCAAACCATTGACCCTAAAAATTGGGATAACGACTCTGATCTCTTGGTCTCCCTTAATTGGGGGTTACCGAGAGGTGGGGTCATTACATAATCCCTAGTCTAAGTGAGCCTTGCAAGGGTAGATAGGAGGTGGTAGTGACTAGTTCTGCTATACACACCCTATCCTATGCATGGCCAATTAGCTGTTTAGGGAAATTCATTATCATTTATCTTGTTGTTTTGTTTGGTAATATAAGTGAAAGAGTAATGTTTGCATGTTATCACCCCCATTTCAATTGATAAGTACATTCCCCCAAACCAGACTTTCCATAATTGCATTAAAACCTTAATTTTGACTTCTTGCTTGGTTCATGCTTTCTTAGATAGTCTCAATAATTTTTTAGTTAATTGTGGTTGCTCTTGACTTGTTGTTGTTATTCTAGGTCTTTAATTTCTCTTTGTCATAGATTTCTATTTTAGTGTAGTGTAGATCTCTTCTTGGTTTCCTTAGTTTGATTTTCTTTGTTCTTGCTTAGTCGATTTTCTTACTTCTTATAATTAATTTGTCTAGGTTTGACTTAGTTTTTGGTTGATTGTCACCTCTAATGGCTTGCTTGTCCAACTTAGTTTAACAAACAAACTCTCAATCAAACCCTTAAACCCTAAACTCTACTTTAGGAACCTAGATTTATCTAACTTAGCTCTAGTTCCCCCCGGTATGGACCTACTCTATTCTTACCGTTTGCCTATACTATAACACGACCATGTATGCTTGTGGGTTAGTGTGTTATTCTAAGTGGGTACATAGGTTTAAGACCATTATAAATATTAAAAGATCCCAGGTGTGTTCAAGCCTTGAGGTGTGCATCTAATCAAATTCAATTGATTTAGGTGTGTAAATCTCAGGGCGAGACACACCAACTTGTAGCAACAAAGAAGTATGAATAAGGGATGATGACATATCTCTCATAGATCTGACCCCAACTCATTATACATGAATCTCCACCTCTTGATTCTTATCTCCATGCCCTCTTATTTTTTATGACATCCACATTTGATTCAAACCTCTCATAGTGTTCGCTTAGCTCTCTGACCCTCTAGCTCATCACATCCAAGCTGCCATATAACTAGGTATTTTGACATCCTTTGCCTTTTGGATGCTACATGTACATATTTGGCCTTCCTTCATTAACCCTCTATCTTGATTAGGTGAATTTGTATGAACATATAAATAGATGCAAGGGATGACATATTTCTCGCAGACCCGACCCCAACTCCCAACATGTGACTCTCTGCCTCCATGCCCTCTTATTTCCGATTACATCCATGTTTGGTTGCAACTTCACATAGTGTTCGCTCAATTTTCTAGTCATATATCTCATTGCATCCATGCCTCCATATGCCTGGGAACTTTGGCACCCTTTATTTTTTGGGATGCTACATGTATAAATATGGACTTCCATCATTTACCTTGTGCCTTGAGTAGATACACTTGTAGAAACAAAGAAGTAGGTGCAAGGGACGATGTTATTGAGATTTGGCATATATTTTTCTTTTATAGTGGATTCATCTAGTATTGTAATAAAAATTCACATAACAAATGACAAATCAAATGTATATGGTAGACTGCTGAAAAAAGACAAATGACGTCTAATCAATTAAGTATGAAGATAATTGGGAAGAAGGAGTGGTCATAGGTTGCTAGTTGTTCATTTTTGATGTCATGTGCCCCTAGTTGGACTACTCATTACTAAAATAGCTCTGGTTGAAGGTCAAGTTTTATATAGAAGCATGCTAGAAAGTTTACTTTGTCTAGTTGTAGGAGGTAAAGCATTACCAAATAAAGACAAAGTCTACTATGCTTAGAAAAAATTCTTTTCTTGTGTACATCTAAACATAGAATTGGAAAATAGATGTCCTATCCTGCACATTGACATTCCTATCCAATTTGATGACTAATCTTATCGTAGTTAATTCCAACAAACCAAACATGGCCATAGGGTAGCGAGTGAGGATAAGGATAACTATCACTTTAGAAATTTTCTTACTCTTTCCTTATCTTTACCTCCTTATCCACATGATAAACAATTCTTACCCTATTTTTTACATGATAAATGAGGAGGATGAAGGATAAATGGGTATTCAAATAAAAATTGAATTTTACTCACTTGAATTGCCAAGGGTAACCTGGAAGATTGAAATTCCAAATTGAGTTGTTTGCAGCTGACTAATGCTAGTTTCCATATGCTTGCAAAATTCAATTGATATATAAAAACACACTGATTGTAGTCACAATTCAGTATTGTTATGTGAGGGAAGTGGGATTTGAGAATAGATAAAGGTTATTCTGTAGGGGACAATATATGCAATACATGGGTGAAAAGAGGAAAAAGCATACCAACACCTAGCTTCACATCAAGGGGAAGGGGTGTAATATGTTAGTTGCCTATTGGTTATCCTAAATGCATAACCAACCACTCTCACAGAATATGAAATAGGATTTAGGGGATGCCAATAGAGTACACTAGGGTCAATAGCTAGTTGCGAGCTTCTCTGGGGTTGCAAGCTTTGCGGCCACTAGTGGGACCCAGGTATGAGGAAAGGAAGAGTGGCGTTTTGGCACCAATAAAGTCAACAAGAAGAGGGGTGCCCAAAGATACCTTTAATGAGATCCAATGAAGCTTATTCATTAGAGAGTCAGAGTGGTTGGTGATGGATTGATGCTTGAGGTGGATCAACATTGTCTACAGTTTGGTGCTGGAAACAACATCTTGTGTGGTGTCCTTCAATCCATGGGAGAAAGGAAGAAAGGAGGAAGGAGGATCTTGGAGTTAGCCCTGGATGCTGGTCAGGATCCATCTTCCTTTGAAAATGCTGGGGAAGGAGGAAGATGGTGTTTGGACGAAAGTCAAGATTTTCATAGTCCTTGGTGTGTATCTATGTGAACCTTTGGGGGAGTTAGCTAGTAGGTGGTGGTTGTGTCTGTGTGACACTCTAGAATCATCTACCAGAGCCTTAATTGGTTGGCGTATTTAGGATAGAAAGTTATCCCTAACTGATTGTATAATACATATAATACATACTCTTTATTCACTAGAGGGTAAAAGGGTATGTTAATGGATATTCCTTGCCCTATCCTTCTAACATAGTGAGGAAACATGTTATAGGAAAACATGTAATGGGTAACAAAAATTCTTACCCTTGGTAAATGGGTATTGCCCTCTCCATTGAGAGCCCTAATTTGGATGGATGGTTGGGTTCAGGTTGAGTTATTGATAACTCATGTCTTGTGAGTATGGTCAATAGACCCAGTTTTAAATGATACTAAATTTTTTTATTACTAATTTGTAGGTGCCTCCAACCGAAAATTATTAGTTGCTTCATTTTATGAAAAATTACAAGAATAAAATTGATCAATTTTTAATATGTCAAATATACTACAAAAAGTATCCAACTATTGTGTTTGATGTGATACATAAGTGAATTAGGTCTTGTCTTATTTTTATATTAAATTAAAAAGAAAAACATGATAGTATATAGTTGTGTTTGATATAAAATGTGAGAAAATAAGATAGCTTCTATAAAATAATACAAAAACAACACCTAGTTTTTTCATGTAGTATTAAACATTTCTAGTAGTACAAGTACTTATGGCTGTCACCCACAAGACAAGATTAAAAATACACGATTGTTGCAATTAAGTAATAAGCATTAATATATAGTAATTTAGAACTTATCTTAATAGGTATAGATGTATATGTATATATAATATTTACTTTAGTTAATTGGATCACACTCATGTCACTTTTAAAACCTACTAAATAAATGAGTGTGTATGGGTTCTAGTGATTCTAAACTGATAGCAAATTTCATCATTAAAGTCTGACTTAAACAATAGTCCATGGGTTCTCGTAGATTTCAACATAGCTTTAGAGGTCTACTCTTGGGATATAATGGAAATGCCGGTTTCTCCACAAACCATTACCCTTTGTTTAGGGACATACTTAATCCAACACTAGGTGTTGCCCTAACCTACATTTAGGACAACATTGAAGTCAGGTTGAGTATTGTATTTTATGCTAAATGGGGTGGTTTGGAAATGAGTTGATGTAATTTGTATTTGGTTAAATCACGTTTGAACACGTATTATGTTCATAAATCCTAATGGAATCCTAATTGCAGTACTAACTTAGCCCCAACTCTACATAATTTGGGAATGAACCAAAACACAAGTCAAACATTTGCATAAGCAGTATTTTTTTGTGAGACAGCCCCAGGAAGCCAAGTTCTCATCCTCAAAATCCTATTGTGACACGAAAATTTTCACCTTATCCTTATAAGAGAGCCAAATTTTCAAATTTCAAAATTTTGTACATCAATAAAATTGTAGTTTATTAACTAGACCCAAATGTACTGGTTAAAACCCTTATTATACTAAACTCAACAAGATTGAAAACTAGATAAATTGTTTATAAGATAATTACATCAAACATAGACTAAGTGGGTAACTAGTGACATTTATAGGATTAATGTGAAATTTACGTAATGATTTTTCTCCATTAAAAATCACAAAATTTGTATATGCAAAAACAATGTTGTTTGCTCACTTCCAGATTTGATATTGTTATCCTTTATAAATATTTATGAAAAATTAAAATGACGTTTTCCCCATTAATTTACTATAGATAATCAAGACTTTTAGGACATAAATTTATGTCGATATTTGGTCTTTACACATCATGTTTACCTCAGAAACCAAATTTTAGTTTATTTGGACAATTATAGATATCCAAATCTAACTTGGAGAGGAAATACAAGTTAAACCCACATATATATATATATCCTAAATAACTAGTGTCTTATTAGTTTAGCAAGTATTGGATCCCCCTTTTCCGGTTAGTCTCAATGTTACACCCCGATCTCACAATTTCCACTAATAATGAGATTACAGCATAAATTGAGGATTTAACGTAATACAAAGATCACCCTTAACTTTTTCTTATCTTTCAAAACTCTTTGTTTTCTCACATTGAACCACATAAACCAACATTACAAGGGAATCTAAACATTGATTTCTCTAATCTGATTTCAACAGTAAAAATGCATGTATGAACATTCATTATGTTCCTCATACTTTTAAGCACATAAGACTTGATGATTTGCACATATTGCTAAAAGAGGAATAATGTTATACATCATCATTTACAACTCTCTCTAATTTCTTTACAAGGACCTAGAGTGACAAGGACCGATTGAACTTAGCTATACTCAGACTTAACTCTTGTGGCAGATCTACTTTGATGCAATGACCTTCTTCAAGTCCATGTCATATCCCTAAAAATTTTGAGTAGATGGGTGAGCCTACTCGCTCAGTGAATGAGTACTTCAAAGAAACAGTCTAAAGCACTGATATAATTATAGATATACTTTTGAGCAACTTATATCAATTATAATAGTAGTAAGCTTTAAAGAGATTGATCATTGACAATCATAAATATGGCAGGATACTCTAGATATCAACAAGAGAAAATCAATATATGAGCATGCTTGATTAATTTCAAAGAGAACTAATAATTCAGAAACATACAAAGAATAATTGATGGGAAACTATACTCAAATCTTTCTTAGCCTTTCTTACTTATACGAAACTCTTGAAACCTATATGAACATATTTTAGCTTATGCCCTGATCATATGCAGTGTACTCTACATATGAAGACTTGTAGAGAACTACGATCTCACCGTACAAGACTGAGCTTAAAACTCGAGAAGCTAAGCCTAGAACTGAATCTGGGTCTGCTTGAATCGAACCGTCACATATGACTAAGGCAACTAAACAGTTGGCCTTTAACTGGACTTCTCCTTCTAGGCAGAGTACACATGTGGAGGGTCTGAGATGCTCTGTGGGCCTCATCTTAGTACGCTCTTTGGGTACCTCTGTGTTACCATCGAGATCTCCAGTTCATGTTGGGTAACCTATCTTCTCTTAGGAGACTTCTTCAAGGGCTTCGCCTCCCCAAACGCTCTGTGGGTGCGATCCGATCCTCGTATACATGTCGCTTCCAGGGTGGATCGTTTCCTCCCTACAGTGCAGACATCCGTAGGGAATCTACGGTGTTCAGGGCACCTATGTCTATTATTTGATTATTCTTGGAAAGCTCTTACTATTGTATCTTTTCCCTTACTTATACTTGACTCTGGTATCTCTATGGTACCATGTCTATTTATTTGAAGTTTCTAACACAACATGTATATCATTCTAAACTTGGTAGAGCAATATACTCAAAACACTGTAATATACTGAGAAATCAACATTTTATACCTACAGGCAGACTAAAATTCTTAAATAATAGAATACATGTCCACTTGATACTTTATACACTAGAATCATGCAATTGAACTTCTTAATACACTGATAAGAGTTAATTACTTGACATACGAGAAATCATCATTTGCACCTGTAAATTATTTGTACTTTCTTGGAAAACATGCACCTCAACCCAAATCTTGAGTGGTGCATCACCACATCTCATACTAAGAACATTGATATCAAAATACTTGATTCATTGAACATCCTATCCTTAGGGTTTCATTTACCTCATTCACTTATCACATGGCTCTCATAAGGATTTCATGCGACATAAACATTCACTGAATAAAGGCTACTATCAACAAATTATATAAAATCAATATATGTATGAAACCTTGGAACTGATATGAATTTGGGTTTCCATGCCATTCACTGAGATAACATGCATCTATAATAAAATTGAATAAATAAAGCCTACTATGTCAAGAAAATCCATTCAAATGGATTTCACGATATCTATTCGGAAATATCCAACTTTCCTCGCATCTAGGGTTTCACCCTCTTTACTGAGATATCAAACAAACACTATTCACCTTAAATGAAATCCAAAATAGTATCTGACATATATGTGCTATGCATTCAGATAAACAATCATTCATAACAAAGGGGATCCAAATAAACAAATTTCTCTATTTAATTATATAGCAATTTCAGTCATAGACAAATTCCCTATATTTCAGTTTACTCTTATAGCCTCTGTGAATACTTAGGGAATTCTCATTAGGATGTATTGTATAAATTTCGAATATGATTTTATCATCGAAAATTCATCCAAATAGAGGAAGAATCCATTTCATATCATTTTGCAACAACTTAGATCAAACACACAATTCAGGGTTTGTAGTCGCATACTAAGCAATTAAAGATTATGGATGATTTAACCAATTTTTGTGTAATATGATGTTTAAAGGAAGTTCCCACTCACCCTAAGGTGTGAAAACACCTTTAAAATGCAGCTCATTCCTGAAAATCTCAATCTCATATCAAATCCCTAGCAATTCACCCGATTCTTCTTCCTTTCAACTCGGAAACCCTAAAAATGAGGGATTATGAAGAAAGAGTGAGAAAAGGGGAAGTTTTGATACCATTTTGGATCAAATAAGAGGAGGGACGGAATTTTGACATGTGAGAGAAGATTCACCATGAAACTATATCCAAAGAAGCTAAACTTATATGATTTCATCATTCCTCAGACCGCAAAACCCTAGGTCAGCATCTCCATCAATTTCTCCTCTCAAACCCTAACTCTCTCTCTCTCTAGGATTTCATTTCTCTGGATTGAATCACGAATTATGAGAGCTCCTTGTGTGTTAGGTTGACCATATAGAGCAATTGTGCTACTTGGGTTAATTGCACATTGACCCCTCACTAAACTTTTTCTTATTTCAGTTGATTTTTCTATCATAAAAAGGTTTCTGTGAATTCGTGTATTTCAGAGATCAAACCTTCTCCAAAAATTATGAGAATTTATCATGTTGTGTATAATTGAGTTAAAATCTTCAGTTAAAATTTGAGATCATTTAAAGCTTCCATTAAATAATTAAAAATTGAATAGTGCACTGCTATCCAGAATTCTGTAGAAATGCCAGTTACTGTAATTCATCTAATGATAAGGTATAAACGCATCCAAAAATTATGAAAATTTTATATGTTGTTTATGATTGAGTTTTAGATCTCCATTTAAAATTTCATATCATTTTTATTTACCAATAAATAATTAAAAATAAAACACTACACTTCTAAAAAGCACTATGTCAGCATTTTGGTTGAAGTATAGTTCGACCAAGAACCACATTCAAAGAACACTCAAATATTCTGAAATTTTTCTCCAATATGCATGATTTAGTTATCCATATTATATATAAAATTCAATTAAATAATTAATTTGTAAAAAATATGAAAAATCATTTACCACACTATTATCCTTATCAAATTCCTTACTCATGTACCATCAAAACCCTAATTTCAACCAACTAGGGTTTACATTTCTCAAACCCTAATTTCTCAAACAATAGAACACTTAACGTTCTTATTAGGTTTAAAACATCATAATTGAATTATCATCATTAATTAGATTTAAGCAGTGATCAATCCAATTAAGCATATAATCATCCAAGTAAACCCTAGTTTAACAATTAAGCTCAGATGCGGTCATAACAATTCTCCCCCCCCCTGAAAAGGTTTTGTCCCCGAAACATAAATATGCAAGTAAAGTGCATTCAAGGTTTATTTTAAGCTTGTAAAATCT
Source organism: Alisma plantago-aquatica (assembly GCA_963693085.1). Taxonomy (NCBI): domain Eukaryota; kingdom Viridiplantae; phylum Streptophyta; class Magnoliopsida; order Alismatales; family Alismataceae; genus Alisma; species Alisma plantago-aquatica. The sequence goes on along the minus strand of OY856415.1, from coordinate 113,886,257 downwards.
TACATGTCATTATATTCTTGTATTTCATACTTGAATGCAGTTTTCAACATTAAGTATTTTATTCCTTTACTAAATCACAACATGTTTGAAATAGTTCTCAATGATAAAAAACAAATTTTCTATGCCACAATCAATCATAGGATAGAGAGAGAAACAACCATTTCAATATTTTCATACTCTTGAGGTGTTACCTCAACATCGATAATCTGATCCAACTATCTCAATTCATACTACTAAATATGTACTATTGTTATGTATTACCTCTAAATCACGAAAGAGAGTTTACCATGTTCTTTTGAATTTTACTATTTTGCTACTCAAATAGCAAAATAGTATTAAGTTAAAAGACTAGATTCAACAACATTTGTACATTACTACTCACGACATCCCCATTGGATCATGGATGCATAAGGTGAAGCATTACCATCACATTCCATACTATTCTCAAGTATGAACCCACACATAATTGAAGGTGTAACCATCAGGTTATAGCATACTAGGGTTTCAACAATAGTAACAGAGTACTCCATAATTGTATTAGTCATTCAAGGATTATTCATACCTAATTACCATCACTTAGTTATATTAAATCTAGGTATAACAAGCTACACCTCATTAGGGTTACATATCAATACAATATGGTTATCATCCCTTCTATTCATATGAGTGAATAGGTAAGACTACCTCATTCAGGGTAACCCTCCATTTGTTCCATTATCATTCAACCCATATCACCATACTACAATTGTACAATACTAAGATGGATTACTGGTATGAATGACTTAAACTATCAGACACCTTTAATTAACATATTTCTTGCACATGTACACTGAAATCATACATAGAACCAATTTACATCCCTTAATATACCTTCAACAAATTATACTTCTAAAAACAAATGCACATATTACTAAAAGCCATTGTTTTATCTTATCTCTCTCCTCATTCATTACTACTTACTTTTTGCTACTTATCCTTCTCATTTTAATCGTGTAGATTAAACATCCCTAAAATTAAAACATACAAGGTATGATAAGATTATTCATCATTCTTGCTATTACTGCAAGAATTTATTTCATATCACACTTCACTCATATTGTATTTCTCCTTTTGTTCAAAACGCACCTCTTATATTTCAAATCTATTTCCTATCCTTTGCTCTAAATCATTTCCATATTGTTTATCTACCTTTCAGATTAGCTAGGATTACTATCAGTGCTAGTTTACTTTTCGTAGTGCAAATTTCATGATCTTGTTTTATAGAGATGCTAGTATTCAAGGTCAAATCACTAGTGATAAACCTTGAACTACTACAACTCTAAACATTCTAGGGTTTGGCCTTTATCAGTAGCATGACGTTATTGTGGTGTGACTTTGCTCCCTTAATTTAAAATTCTAACTTTGGATCTCACATTTTTTTACTAAAGTCTTCCTTATCCTATCAATTGAATTTCCTTCATCTTAATTGGCCATTCAGATAGATTACATTCTCAATTTACCCTTCTAGGGTTTCATCATCATATTGTGTGTCATTATTACATTCACTAGATGCCTCTACCATGGTGGTTATGCATCAGATATGATTCATTTTCTTATCACTTCATTCCCACATTTCTCTCATTAAGTAATATATGGAAGAGAAGACGGTTTTGAGACTTAGAATTCTTATCTTCAAACATCCCATTAATACATTTGTCGTATGTAGGTTTAATTAGTTATCAACAAGGATACTTGAATAACTAGCACTTGATTGAATCTCCTAACCTCTTTCTTTTATGATCTATATTACTCCACCATGTTTCAAACCCTTCCTTACTTTCCATAATCCTCTTACCATATACTACTCTTCCGCCTATTATCTTTAACTTCTACTTTTCTCTTATGATCACGTTGCTTATTCATGTGTATGATCATGTATACCATGTTGCACATATTTCTTTTTATCCTTCTACTAATGTGAAGTTGAAATTCAAAATCAATAATCTCTCTACTAGTTTCATCTCATGTTTAATACATTACATATCCTTCATTTTAAATCAAACAGTTCATGCATGGGTGAAACATAGTTTCTCTTATATCAAGTTTTTCCTTCCTGAATATATTCTACCTTTATATAACTTATTCATTTTGTTAAGATACACTTTTGTTCTCTTTTTTTTTAGAAACTAGTTTATTGTTCTATAGAGACTTGGAATCCAAAGGTAGTAAGGATGAATGTATTAACTTCACAATAAAGGTATACATTCCATGCTCTCAATTATATCATAACCCTCATTCCTTAATCAAGCTCATCGTTTCCAACATTTATCTTTGTTTTAACTAGTTTCTTATCCTAGTCTTATGATTTACATGTTCATCTAATTCTCTTTACTTTAACTCTTCTGAAGACTCTTCACTTCTATGCACTTATTGTATACTTAACTATTTTCTTCTATTTTCCCTTTGCTTTGGAGTACATAAAAATATTGTACTCAGTTATATAATCCATTCCTCATGATTGATTCTTACTATCTTGACCCCTTACATACTTTTCTCATATCTTTTCCATATTTCATATTTAGAGTTCATATAATACTAATAATTAAACTTAATCTGAACCTTATGTCGTGTTCCTTTATTCCTAATTTAGGGTTTCTCATATGAGGCCCCAAAGTTGGATCTCAGATATCAGTTCCAACTGATTCTTAGTTATCCCAGTCTTTCCCTTATACTTCAAAATCTTAGAGTATATACATTCATACTAGAATTTGGATCTCATCTATCCAGAATTTACTCTTGTTATGTTACTAATAGGAGTCATTAGATCCCAGTAATGCATCCTACCAGCTGGACCAGGCCAAACTGCAGTCCTGAAGCCAAGAGCTACTCAGGATTACTCAACTCCTATTCATCTCAAATGAGTGGAAGAAAACTTATCCACTTAGGAAATCTCATTCAAAGATCATTTCTAGTCTACTTGATACAAAGAATGTAATCAATAAATGCTACAACTGCATAGTGTACAACAAATCTTAAAGACCCATACATATTTCAAAATACTGAATATTTGAATTCAAACATATAAGAGCATTTCTATTCATCTCCAATAAAACAACAATATGAAATGAAAGTTCTATCTCATTTTATATTTATGCTCTTAATTCATGTTACTTGTCTTGTTTCTAACCCTAATATTTCTAGGGTTCCTCTCTAGCCCATCCTTCCATTGTATACCTGGACAGGGTATACATGAAAGAATAGACAGAGTAGCTTGATACTGGTTGATCCAAGTACTCAGATACCTGACCAGGATATCCAAATACTCAAATCCCCAGAGCTAACATCATAACATCTCCTATCTGTCACACTTATGACTCTAACTTACTAACTTAATGGTCCTTGACAACTCAGCCTAAGCTCTGATACCAAGTTGTTACACCCCCATCTCACAACTTACACTAATCATGAGATTAGGGCATAAATTGAGGATTTAACGTAATACAAAGATCACCCTTAACTTTTTCTTCTCTTTTAAAACTCTTTGTTTTCTCACATTGAACCACATAAACCAACTTTACAAGGGAATCTAAACATTGATTTCTCTAATCTAATTTCAACAGTAAAAATGCATGTATGAACATTCATTATGTTCCTCATACTTTTAAGCACATAAGACTTGCTAATTCGCACATATTGTTAAAAGAGGAATAATATTATACATCATCATTTACAACTCTCTCTTATTTCTTTACAGGGACCTAGAGTGACAAGGACCAACTGAACTTAACTATACTCAGACTTAACTCTTATGGCAGATCTACTCTGATGTAATGACCTTCTTCAAGTCCATGTGATATCCCTAAAATTTTTGAGTAGAGGGGTGAGCCTACTCGCTCTGTGAATGAGTACTTCAAAGAAACAGTCTAAAGAACTGATATAATTATAGATATACTTTTAGCAACTGATATCAATTATAATAGTAGTAAGCTTTAAAGAGATTGATCATTGAAAATCATAAATATGGCAGGATACTCTAGATATCAACAAGAGCAAATCAATATATGAGCATGCTTGATTAATTTCAAAGAGAACTAATAATTCAGAAACATACAAAGAATAACTGTTGGGAAACTATACTCAAATCTTTCTTAACCTTTCTTACCTATACATAACTCTTTAAACCTATATGAACATATTTTATCTTATGCCTTGATCATATGCAATGTACTCTACATATGAAGACTCGTAGCGAACTATGATCTCACCGTACAAGACTTAGCTTAAAACCTGGGAAGCTAAGCCTAGAACTGAATCTGGGTCTTCTTGACTCGAACCGTCACGTCTGACTAAGGCGGCTAAATAGCTGTCCTTTAACTGGACCTCTCCTTCTAGGCTGAGTACACAGGCAGAGGGTCTGAGACGCTCTATGGGCCTCATCTTGGTATGCTCTTTGGGTACCTCTGGGTTACCACCGGGATCTCCGGTTCATGTTGGGTAACATATCTTCTCTTAGGAGACTTCCTCAAGGGCTTTGTCTCCCCACACGCTCTGTGGGTGCGATATGATCCCCGTATACTGGTCACTTCCAGGGTGGATCGTTTCCTCCCTACAGTGCAAACATCCGTAGGGAATCTAAGATGTTCAGGGCACCTATATCTATTATTTTATTATCCTTGGAAATCTCTTACTATATTGTATCTTTTCCCTTACTTATACTTGACTCTGTATCTCTATGTTACCATGTCTATTTATTTGAAGTTTATAACACAACATGTATATCATTCTAAACTTGGTAGAGCAATATACTCAAAACACTGTAATATACTGAGAAATCAACATTTTATACCGGCAAGCAAATTAAAATTCTTAAATAATAGAATACATGTCCACTTGATACTTTATACACTAGAATCATGCAATTGAACTTCTTAATACACTGATAAGAGTTAATTACTTGACATACGAGAAATTGTCATTTGCACCTGTAAATTATTTGTACTTTCTTGGAAAACATGCACCTCAACCCAAATCTTGAGTTATGCATCACCACATCTCATACTGAGAACATTGATAAAAAATACTTGATTCATTGAACACCCTATCCTTAGGGTTTCATTTACCTCATTCACTTATCACATGGCTCTCATAAGGATTTCATGCGACATAAACATTCACTGAATAAAGGCTACTATCAACAAATCATATAAAATCAATATATGTATGAAACCTTGGAACTGAGCTGAATTTGGGTTTCCATGCCATTCATTGAGATAACATGCATCAATAATAAAATTGAAGAAATAAAGCCTACTATGTCAAGAAAATCTATTCAAATGGATTTAACGATATCTATTCACAAATATCCAACTTTCCTCGCATCTAGGGATTCACCCTCTTTACTGAGATATCAAACAAGCACTATTCACCTTAAATGAAATCCAAGATAGTATCTGACATATATGTACTATGAATTCAGATAAACAATCATTCATAACCAAGGGGATCCAGATTAACAAATTTCTCTATTTAATTATATAGCAATTTCATTCATAGACAAATTCCCTATATTTCAGTTTACTCTTATAGCCTTTGTGAATACTTAGGGAATTCTCATTAGGATGTATTGTATAAATTTATAATATGATTTTATCATCGAAAATTCATCCAAATAGAGGAAGAATCCATTTCATATCATTTTGCAACAACTTAGACCAAACACACAATTCAGGGTTTGTAGTCGCATACTAAGCAATTAAAGATTATGGATGATTTAACCAATTTTCATGCAATATGTTGTTTAAACGAAGTTCCCACTCACCCTAAGGTGTGAAAACACCTTAAAAATGCAGCTCATCCCTGAAAATCTCAATCTCATATCAAATCCCTAGCAATTCACCCGATTCTTCTTCCTTTCAACTCAGAAACCCTAAAAATGAGGGATTAAGAACAAAGAGTGAGAAAAGGGGAAGTTTTGATACCATTTTGGATCAAATCAGAGGAGGAAAGGAATTTTGACATGTGAGAGAAGATTCACCATGAAACTTTATCCAAAGAAGCTAAACTTACATGATTTCATCATTCCTCGGATCGCAAAACCCTAGGATAGCATCTCCATCAATTTCTCCTCTCAAACCCTAACTCTCTCTCTCTCTAGGATTTCATTTCTTTATATTGAATAACGAATTTTGAGAGTTCTTTGTGTGCTAGGTTGACCATATAGAGTAATTGAGCTGCTTGGGTTAATTGCAAATTGACCCCTCACTAAACTTTTTCTTATTTCAATAGATTTTTCTGTCATAAAAAGGTTTCTATGAATTTGTGTATTTCATAGATCACACCTTCTCCAAAAAAAAATTATAATTTATCATCTTGTGTATAATTGAGATAAAAAGCTTTAGTTAAAATTTAAGATCATTAAAAGCTTCCATTAAATAATTAAAAATCGAATAGTGCACTACTATCTAGAATTCTATAGAAATGTCAGTTACTGTAATTCGTCTACTGATAAGGTATAAATGCATCCAAAAATTATGAAAATTTTACATGTTGTTAATGATTTAGTTTTAGATCTCTATTTAAAATTTTATATCATTTGGAGTTACCAATAAATAACTAAAAATAAAACACTACACTGCTAAAAAGCACTCTGTCAGCATTTTGGTCGAAGTATAGTTCGACCGAGAATCACATTCAAAGAACACTCAAATATTCTTAAATTTTTCTCCAATATGCATGATTTAGTTATCCATATCATATATAAAATTCAATTAAATAAAAAAATTAGAAAATATGAAAAATCATTTACCACACTGCTATCCTGATCAAATTCCATATTCATGTACCATCAAAACCCTAATTTTAGCCAACTAGGGTTTATAATTCTCAAACCCTAATTTCTAAAACAATAGAACACTTAACGTTCTTATTAGGTTTAAAACATCATAATTGAATTATCATCATTACTTATATTTAAGCAATGATCAATCCAATTAAGAATATAAACATCCAGGTAAACCCTAGTTTACCAATTAAGCTCAGATGTGGTCATAACACTCAAGGATGTGAATTCATCTTCAGTGAGGAGATCATCTTCTCCACCTAGGTCCCATGTTTTGGGGACACAAAAATAGCATGGTTCTTCATTGCCTCTATCTCTCTCTCCAATAAGTCCCACCCCAAATAGAATCCTCCCCCACCTATGAAGCAAGAAGAACTCAGTGATTCCTAATTTTTTAGGATTTTGTTCTCTATACAGTTATGTCAAATCCCAACTTCCTACTCACTTTGTTTCCTTCCTCCATAATAACTCCTAGCCACCCTATGCATTTTTACTAATAGATAATGCTTCCCTCCCCTCCATCACACATAAACCTTTTCAGCATTACCTAAATGTTCTACAATCCCTACAAGCATATCCTCTAACCCCTTCTTTTCTGAACTACAACTAGAGGCCGTTCTAGATACCTCACAATCCTTTACAAGTGTAAAAGATTCAAAATTGATCTTTAGTTCACCTAGGATCTTTCTCACCGTCAGTAGGTAGTTTCATGCTTCTATGGTTGCAATCTTGGCAGTCACCGGTGGGACCAAGGTTTGAGAAGGAAGAGAAGTTTCGGAGCCAACAAATTTTGAAAGAAGTAGGGCACCCAAAGCTACCCTTAGTGACATCCAACAAAGCACAATCGTTAGACACTCAAAGTGGTTGGCAACAACTTGACGTTGGAGGTGGATCGACACTGACTATGACTTAATGTTGGAAAAAACAACTTGTGTGATGTCCTTCAGTCCATGGGAGCAAGAAAGAAAGGACTTGGAGCTAGCCCTAGATGTCGGTCATGATTCGTCTTCCTTCACACATGATGGGGAAGGAGGAAGATGAGGTTTTAGAAAAACACACAAGCTTGCCATAGTCCTTGGTGTGTATCTATGTGAGCCTTTAAGGGAGTTGGAATTAAATGGTGGTTGTGTCACTGTGATTGTCTGGACTCAACTACCCAAGCCCCAATTGGTTGAACTACTTAGGATACCAAAGTTATCTAGAGCACCTTGTATAATATATTGAAGACATATTTTTTATTTATTGTAGGGTAAAAGGGCATGATAATGACTATTCCTTACCCTACACTTTTAACATAGTGAGAAAAATGGTAATGCAATTATATGTAATGGGTAACAAAAATTTTTACTCTTACCCTATAGGGTACGAATTAATGGTGAAAGGGTATCTAGTGACAACCCTAACTTGGATGAGAGGTTAGGTTCATGTTAAGTTATTGATAGTGCATGTCTTATGAGTACGATCAATCAACCTAGTTTTAAATGATACTCAAAAAATTTCATTATTGATTTTTAGGTGCCACCAACCAAAAACTATTAGTTGATTCAATTAAAGAAAAAACAAAAAATAGAAAAATGATTCATTTTTATATGTCAAATATGCCACAAAAAGTATTCAACTATTGTGTTTGGTGTGATACATAAGTGAATTAGGTGTTGCCCTATTTTTACATGAAATTAAAAAGATAAACACCATAGTAGCTAGTTGTTGTTTTTTGATATAAAACATGGGAGAATAATATAGCTTCTATAATGCAATACAAATTAACAACACCTAGTTTTCTAATTTAATATTAAACATTTCTATTACTACAAGTGCTTCTGGTTGTCTCCCACAAGATAGGATTAAAAATATGCAATTGTTGAAATTATGTTTTAAACATTAATGTGTGATAATTTAGAACTTATCTTAATAGGTATACATGTATATGTATATATAATGTCTACTTTAGTTTATTGGATCACTACGGGTCACCTTCAGAGCCTACTAACTAGACAAGTGTGTATCAATTTGGATGATTTTAAATGGATATTAAATTTCATCATCAAAATCTGAATCAAATGATACAGTCCATGGGTGCCCGTAGATTTCAACACAGCTTGATAGGTCCACTCTTGGTATACAATGGAAGTTTGAATTGCTCCACAAGATATTACCCTTTATTTAGGGACATACTTAATCTGCACAAGGTGTTTCCTTTTAACCTACATTTATGAAAACATTACATTTGGGTTGGGTATTGTATTTTGTGCCAAATGGGGCAGTTCAATGATGACTTGATGCAATTCAAATATGGTAAAATCACACTTGAACCCATATTACGCCCATAAATCCTAATGGAATCCTAATTGTGGGGATATTTCATGAGAAAATCCCAAAAAACTAGTTATCACCAAAAATTTTACCTTATCCTTAAAGTGACCAAAATTTTAAATTTCAAAATTTTGTACATCAATAAAATTGAAATTTATCAATTAGACCCAAATGTACTGGTTAAACCCTTATTAAACTAAACACGTCAAGATTTGAAAACTAGATAAATTGTTTATAATATAATCACATGAAACATAGAGTAATTGGATAATTAGTGAAATTTCATTCACTGTGAAATTTACATAATAGTTATCTCCATAAAAATAAAAAACTTTGTATATGCCAAAACAATGTTGTTTGCTCGCCACAAGTTTGATATTGCTATCTTTCTGATAATTATGAATAATCAAAATGAGGTTTACCCATTAATTTAGTATATATAATCATGACTCTCAAAACAAAAATTTATGTTGATATTTGATCTTTACACATAATGTTTACCTCAAAAACCAAGTTTCACTGTATTTGGATAATTATAGATATACCAATCTAACTTGGAGAGGGAATAAAGGTTAAACCCCAATATATATCCTAAATAACTAGTGTCATGTTAGTTTTATAAGTACTAACTCCCCTTTTTCTAGGTCAGGCTCGGGGATGCAAATTCATATGTAGTGAGAGATCATCTTCTCCACCCAGGTCCCATGTTTTAGGGACACCACAGTAGCATGGTTCTCCTTTGCCTCTATCTCCCTTTTTGATAAGTTCCATCCCAAACATAATCCTTTCCCACCTATGAAGCAAGAAGAACTCAGTGATCCCTTATTTGTTGATTTTTTGTTCTCTAAAGAGTTCTATCAAACCCTAGTTTCCTCCCAACTTTGTTTCCTTCCTCCATCATAACTCCTACCACCCTATGCCTTTGTAGTAATAGATAATGTTTTCCTCCCCTCCATCATACTTACAAAACATTTTTGATGTTACCCAAATGCCCTAAAATCCCCACAAGCATATCCCCTAACCCCTTTTTCATCGTCCTACAACTAGAGGTCATTATAAAGACCTCACCATCCTTGACCTATGGAAAAGATCCAAAATGACATGATTGTTGGTATGTATGCCTAGAGAGCCAATCATATGATGATTTTAATGGCATAACTTGTAAGTGATTTGGTTATTAATAAAGACAACTTCCAATTTATTCTATTTATTTAGTTTTTGAGATAATTAAATAACATAATAAATGTATAGAGAATGATACTACTCAATGATGCATGTCTTTGGGTTGAGGACCTAAACATTGATCATACGAATGTTAAGAGTATATGCATTCTTGTTATGTCCTTGATCGTTTTTTATTGTAAAAGTCAAAAAGACAACAATAAAACATAATATCAGAGTGTGATTTGGTTGATGATAATTTCATTAGTCATGATATGGCAATATCAAACCACCACATAGGTACATGTTAGAGAATAGTGTATGGGACAGACCCACCGTAAGAGTGATACATGGAAATCTTAACTAGGTAAGTCGGAATCACAACTTATAGTGATAGTGGTGTTTGTAGTTCTTATACCTAAAATCACTACACTTATCACATGTCGTTCGATACGCTTTGACATCATCAAGCACAATCCTGAAACATGGGTTGTCATAAGGTGATGATTGGGTGATTGTAACACATGAGGACTGACTGTGAGTGATAGAGATTGGATGTGTCCCTCCTATGGGAGTATGATATCCAAGACCACTTGAGTTAGAGAGACTGAGAAATACATGGGCATGTATTTGTGAGTCAATATATGATATTGAGCTTACACATATCTCATAAATTCTGCTATATCAAGAAACATAGATTGAATATTGAAGAGGATGACAGATCCATGTCTTGAGTTCAATTTGGATATCAGGGACAAAGGAATGATACAAACACTATAACACCATACACAGATTGTAGGTTGAAGTTGTTCTCCAACTTTCCATTTACTTGGGTAGCAATGATGTGTGACTATACAACGCTCATTGCTTATGATGTCATCAGTTATTATGGATATTCACTACCAACGTAATATGGGACCTATTGGATCACACACATAGGATCTCATCTAGAAGAGGAGTTCAATATTGGATGATAATTGGATTGATTACTAAAGTGTTTAGGTATTCAATTCATGCAACAAATCAACTGATTGGACTGCCAAACGGTCAGATCAAGTGTTGAGACAATCATTTGGAATGTCAAACTGATAATATTGTACATTTGCTAGAATTTAGCCTGACTCAGCCTGTGAGATGACCATCTCAGGTGGTGTGAAATGCCCATCTCAAATCAACAAATGGCCATTTCAGGGGTGCAATTCGATTGCATCAAGGATTGGTGTTGACGTCATGTTATGTATCAATCAGAATTTAATTGCTGACACGTGTACAAAAATGGGAAACTATGAAACGACCATCTCACAGTGCGAGACGACCGTCTCGTGTGCTAGACGACTATCTAGGTTTTCCATACGGCCACTTCCTTTGTAACAGGCTGCAAACTTTCTAGAATTGTTGTGAAAATTCGAGATCTTCTGGTCCCTTCCACTCCCGTACATATTGGGAACTCTGGCCCTAACCCCACCTATAAATAGAGGGGTACTGGTAGCTTCCCAGAGTATAACATAGACAAATGAGAATCAGTTTCTCTAACAATTGTTGTCATCTCTAGTTGTGGTAGCCAAGAGAGCCCAAGCAAGTCCTACCTAACTAGGGAGGGATAGCAAGGAAGAGAACAACTGAGGATCATTGTTGTGGGAGAGCAGGTTGGTGACTAGTACACCAATAGGAGGGACAAAACCTTCCTATCTGTTCTAGAAGGATGACAGGAGTTCTAGTTGGTCTGTTTGGACTTCTATAGAGATGAGCTGGCCTTTTCCCATCACTAAGGAGGATGACGCCACTAGCGGTCTGTGATGAGAGGAGCTACTGCAGACGATGATGTTCGAGTCTACTATTCATGGAGGAGCAGTCAGATGAGTCCCAATGCAACCAAGAGTTGAATAGACACCATATAAGATAGAGTGCACATCTACATAGACGAGGATTGTCATTGGACTTGCTCCAGGATTAGGTATATCTTCGTGAAACTATCCTTTCTGTTGCATATTTATTGATGCAATCCACTGGTTAATGGGAAATATGTCAGTAATTTTTTTTGATGCCTATCTGATGTTGTATTTCCCTACAGTGGTATCAGAGCCACACCAATTAATTATGTTTTGGGATAATCAATATGATCAGTTTTTTAGTTTTATCGAGTTAATTTATTGCATATGATGTGAATATTTAAACTAGTTGATATGCACGTCTGACTAATCACCACATAATAACCCAAATGTATATATATATATATATATATATCTTTGTGTGTGTGCGCGTGTGTGAAATTTACATGCCTCACCCTAAAAGTGAGTTCTGATGGTGGATGTGTAGCATATTTATGGCCAATAACCCCTATTATTTGTGCATGGTTGTGTGGCGGTTTATCCTGTTTATCTCAATTTGTGAACCGAGCCTCTCTCTTATCTTCATGAATTAAAAGTATTATTCTCTTCTACTTTTGATCCCCTCAAATGTAACTTGAGGTTTCTCAATAATTATGTAAAAGTGGGATAGTTTACTTTCTTATTTTGATGAAGAATACATATACACCAACTGACCGGCTGGAGGGTCTGAGCTGACTGACTGTTGGGGTCGAGATGACCATCTGGCGGGGCCAAGATGATTAGATGGCAAGCCGACCAAAAGACCAAAGGACAATGCGAGATGATCGTTTGGATGAGCCAAACAATCAACTAATAAGATGACCAACTTGTCGTTCGGAGGAGCCAGACAACTAGTTGGAGGAGACCAACTGATCAGCCAAAAGGCGAGTCAATCGATTCAAAAATTGAATCAGTCAACCCAGATTGACAAGCATGGATCTTCATCAAAAATAAGTTTCTACATGTGATGTGGACCTAGGTTGTGGTAATTCCTTGTCGCTCCAAGGAATCACATTAGGTTGGCCATAACCATCGTTGTTTGTTTATTGCATGTTTTCATTGTGAGTTATTACATGTATATGATGCATACAATATATATGTAGTGATTGGTTAATGTATATGTGTTATACAAACTCCCTCAATAAAATATTAAGTCTAAGATGCTTTCCATTAGAAACACACATGAAAATCTTGATCAACCAAGCATGGTCACCCCAAGGGTGGTATGCCATTTATCTCATGGAAGTGTGATTGTAATAATGTGGGCCTGCCAAGAAGGGTGCATTATATCATGTTGGCTATTGGTTCAGGCTTAACTAGTGATTCTTAGAGAGTCTAAGCCCAGAACCATGCATATGAGTATGGCAAGGAGTTGCACATATCATCTATCCAAGAGTTGCACAACATGTAATTGGAAAATGTTGCCTACCTTAATAATTGGTCATGAGTGCCAACATTGGTTGGGTATTGACTAAACTGTTTTAAGTCTTGTCTCACTAGAAGATTGCACACTGCAATCTTCCAAATTGATATTGAGGGCTATCAATTTGAATAAAATAGTGGGAGCGATTGTAAGGACCCTGACCTGGATTTTAGGCTAACTCTATTTGTTTTACTTAAGTAAGTTGCTTAGAACTTTAATCTAATCCTCTAAGGTGTTTTGTTATCATGTGACACACTTATGCTTTACGTTTAACCCTATTTGAATGTTGTTTGAGCAATGTTTGCCTGTTTTGGATGAAAGTGCAAATTACCCAAGATGAGGGGTTATCTTACAATATGTCACATTATGAGTGTGTCCTTAGTGCTTTAGCATCATCAAAGAGAGAATGATTCTGTGGGGCACCTTGTGGGAAGCCTAAGTTCCAAGTTGAACTTGTATGGATGATGTGTATGTTGTATGGACTAGTTTTGGTGTAATTTGTAATTTACGCAAAGTGAAGGGTTGACATGAAATTTACCATCTCTAGAGTGTTCCTTCTCTCTCTTGGAATCATATAGAGGAGAGAGGAATAGGTGGGCACATTTTTTGGATCTTGGTTGTGTGGTGACATCTTTGGTGATATATGGAGCACATGAGTGAGATGTGTTTTGCTCCTAGATGGGCAATCTCGAGTTAGAGAACCTTACAGAGGTTGCCTATTGATTTGTGAGTGTGTAGGGTTGTGACCTACCAATTTGTGAAGTGTTTATGGTTGTGTCCTATCAGTTTGTGAGTGTGTGGGGTTGTGCCTATCAGTTTGTAAGTGTGTGTGAGTATGCTCTATCAGTTTGTGAGTATGTTGGGTTTTACCATATCAGTTTGTGAAGGGTGTAGAGCATTAGCATATCAGCCATGATCTTGGAAGGATACATAGAGGATGAAATCTAGCCTAGATCTTATCACCATGCCTTGCATATTGTTGCATGTGCCTATTTTCTCATGGACAAGTGTCACCTAAGCTCCTAAGGTGATGACACCTCTCCTTTGATCTCTCTTCCTTCCCTCAAGTATATAAACCCCTCCTCATTCATACAAGTAACCCTTTGATCCATTCTTATTCCTCTCATCTTAGTGGTCGAGTTTGGGAGCTTAAGGAGCTAGAGGAAGCCCCATGGAGCTTGGGAGGTCGAGTTCCTTGCTCATGGTGATTTCTTGTTCAACTTCCATCTTGGTGAGTTATGTTTCTTTGATGGCTATTCCTTTGAGCTCTCTTCTTCATCTTCTTCTTCCTCTCTTAGACATGGATCATACCTTATATGAAGGTGGAGTAGGATGTGGTTCCCTCTCCTTATTTCCTTTCTTCTTGAGCTATCAGAACCATGGCATCTTCTTCTTCTTTCTTGAGGTGATGTTGAAGTCGAATTGGGACTCTTGATGGATCATCTTCAAGTTGAGGAATGTGTGCTTTGGATCTGTGATCATGGAAGCTTGGACTCTTGATGAAGACCTTATTGAGGTGGGTTATGTAACTCTTAACCTCCTTTGTTGTTATCACTCTTCATATGCTTAACTTGTTCTTCATCTCTAGATCGTGTACCTCTTATATGTTAGTAATTAGTGATTGTTTTGAGGACTACTTATGATAAAGGAACTCAGTTTAACTTGTTGTCCATGTCTTACTCTTTCTTGAATTGATTAATAGGTGGACTAGTAACTAATTTTCCTAAGTTTGAAGATGACTAAGTCAACACTTAGGTGGTGAATGGTCATCATGACTCATGATGCAATAAACTGACACACTATGTGGCAAGTCGTCATGACTTGGAGATGCTATAGGTCAACATGCCTTGTGGATGGTTAGGCTGACATGTATTGAGGAGGTTAGCTCATCATGGCTTGTGGTTGCTAAACCGATATGGTTGATAGATCTTGATGGAGCTATCCTTTCATGACCTAGAAGTGCCTAAACCGATATGGTTGCTAACAAATATGCTTGAAAGGAGTTAGCATGTCATGACCGTGGGAGTCCTTTGTGTGAGTTGGTCTGTTTTAAGGGATAACCGTGACGCCCTGGTTGAGTGGAGGTTGACACACCTTTGGCAAAGTGTTGCCCGATACACCTTAACTCGTGATGTCTAGTTGAACCCTAACCCTAAGAACTGAAATACCTAGGGTTGCCTGACATGCTTTGGCTGCCGACACCTTTAGATGGTGTTGCCTGTCACACCCTTTGGGTGGTGTTTCCTATCACCCTCTCAAGAAAGGCAAACCAATACACTAAAGGTGGGTTAAACCTATACATCCCTTGTGTGGATAATCCTACACCTCAAGTGTAGCTCAAAAATGTCACCCCTTATGTGTGGTGAACCCAATATGATTGGACAAGATGTTGTAAACTGATACACCACAAGAGGGTCTAAACTAATACCTTGGATGATCTAACCCAACACACCATAATGTGGTCAACATGATACAAGTGAATGAGGTGAAACTGATATCACATGATGAGGATTGAGGGGTATGCTTGGATACTCAATGATGTACACATATGAGCAATGCATGATAGAGAAGAGTGTGTTTTGGATAATGTATGAGTAATCTTAATTGCTTCTCCTAAAGATAGTGCACCGTAAGATGATGTTACCATGAGTGGTCCACCTTTAACTAAAGAGCTTAGCCCTAAACTCTTTGAGAATTTGGGTAGTAATGGTGTAGTATTCAATAGTTGAGTGTCCATATGATAACCTTAATCATGCAATAATATGACACATGTGCTCATCTTAATGAAATATTATAATCCATGGAAAGTGTCAACTATATTTCCTTTTCATATAATCTTAACTTGTGGAGTGAGTTTAATGATACAACTATGTGAATATACATGAGGGTGGTGATGAGCCTTGTTGGAATAAAAGGTCACAACATTGGTGTAGAAATCATATAAACAAGTCTAATGACCTTATAGGTGCATTATGGATAGTTTGAAGTGAAACCCTCTAGTCATGTAGCCTATGGTTCGACTCTCCTTAGTATGATATGTGGTTAATGATTTGTAAGAAGTAATAATGTATGGGTCACCTAATGTTGAAACATCATATTGGTGTAATGGTCAATATGTTATTATAATGCACTATTGTAACCCACATATAACTTGATAAAGATGATACACATATGTGCTTAAGGGTGATACCTGGTATTGATGGCACAATGATTGATTCATATCTAACCAATGTTGTTCAAATCCTAATTAGTTTTAGAAAGGCGGGATTTGGTGTGATTAGGGTTTGGTGGTGTAACCATGAAGTAAAACCCTAATCAGTTCTATGTGAAGAGCATTGACCCAAACTCTAAGGACAGATCATAATATTGAATAAGTATGAATGGAAAGCATGATATTGTTCCCCCTCTTAACTTACATGGCTTAAACCTAGTGGGTTAATTGGGCGTTATAACTTGTGAAGTACTATGAAGATGGTTAAATAATATCAAGCTTTGACTATGAACCTTGATAAAGGAACATGGGAAGTATGAATATGTGAATGTGCATACTTGGTTAAATTGTCTATTTCTTAACCTTAGACACTCCAATCTATGGGAGGTAGTGAATGTCCGAGATTTGAGATAGAATAATGCTTCAGAAGCTTATGTGAAATCAACATGAAGCCTAGCCCTAAATTAGAGCTTTTATGATGCATGGCTTTCTTTAGTAAAAGGTGTTTATTATGCTTTAACATATTCTCTCTCTAAACATAATGGCTAATGGATGTTGTGGTAAGTACATGTGATGTGGCATGCGTAATGCTTATATGCTCAATGAGGCATGACGAGACAACCATAAATCATAAGTGTGATGTGATAGGTCTTAGGACCTGGCAAGGCTTAATGCATGGTTGAGGTGATCTCCTCTAGTATTGGAATGAGGGATTGATATCCCATAGTGATATGACATTGGTGATAGCCCTGAGAGGTTGTATAACAGTGGTGATGGTATTGTGAATGGCAATGATACATATATTATGCCGTGCTTGTGTTACAAGATCACATCATATATGATTTCATCTATTGAAAGTGTGTTATGCCCTTTATTTATAGAGTTTACGATGGTTGGATATGTTGCAACTTGATTGATGCTAAAAGGCACTTTAATTGGTCTAATTAATCAAGTGGAATATAATCATGTATCTTGCCTTGTGCCATAGATCCATTTCAATGTCAGTTTTATTGTTGGACGGTGAAATGAGTTTAACTCAGAGCGCATATTTTTGAATATAAGGGGTGCAAGTCAAGTATTCCATTGCATCCTTAATATCAGGATGTGTTATATGGCCATGCATGAGCCGATCTCAGTGTGATATGGATAGCCATGCTCGAGCTACTCCTTCTTGTTAGAATGACCATGTGTGATCTTGTTCTCCTAGCATCGTTACCTGTACCAAGGTGAGCTAGATGTTATATGGGTGACCATGCTTGAGACAACCCCTTTGATGTGATTGTATGCCACTTGTGTAGTTGACTGAAATGTCTTTGCGGTGTTAGTCTTGTGCTGACCGGGAGGTGTGGGAAGGTCATGGATTTTGGCTCTTCCATTAACCTTGTATGGCATCGATTTTGACTTAGCAGTGGTCATGTAAGGAGTGGAATCCCAGAGGGGAACCACTCCCTACTAAAAATTTGAAGAATAGAACCTCTAGTCCAAACACACCTAAAAGGTATGTTGGCGTGAGCGTAAAATTTTCAAATCTTATTAGTGGTATTCAAAAAAACCAAAGTATAGCAGCAGAATAAAAGTATGTTCAATTTTTTTTACAAAAGTACATCATCTTCTCTCATACATGATTTACATAAAAGATTGATGATGATGATGATCATGGGCTGTGTGCCCTAATCTCATGATATGTGCTTATGTGGCACAACTTTGTTGCTTATTTAATGGTAAGTATTCTTTATTATCATATGCTGGCAATTTATTCCTCTTGATGCCCGCTTGGGTAGTCCCTATCTTTTCTATGGGAAGCCTTTTATATTTGTTGTCCTTTATTCCATATATTTCTCAAATTCCTTTTTAGTATGCACATACCAGCCTTTGTTGATGTCTTCTATTTTTCTCTTCTTGCTAGGGTATGCTTCCAACCCTAGGTGAAGGAAAAGGAGGACATGGCATAAAGTTATGGACATATCTTAAGGAGTTAAAGCTTGGAGACAAAGTAGGTATGGTTTAGATTTCCCTCTACTAGATCCTTATGTTGTATCTTTTATTGGGATGGAGGTGGCCCCATACCCGAGTTTCAAATTTGTGAGGTTTGGTCCACTTTTATATATATTGGGAGTTTGGCAGTACATCATTCTCTATTAGGTTTCAAGTTTGTGAGACTTGGCCGACTTTGTTGTTATATTGTTATAGGGCTATGTTTATCTCACATGCATGCAATATAATAAGGGCACATAACCCAAAAAAAATGCAATTATACTACTCTAGTGCTATTGAATCACATAGCATGTTTAATGTAGAGGCAAGTAGAAAGTATAGTCAGATTATACAAATTAATCACCACATAAGTGATCATCATAATTATCCACCTCAAAGTGGGCATGTAACAAAAAATTGAGTTCCATCATGAATAAAGAATAAGAAAAAATCAAAAGAATGTCCAAAGATCAATTACAAATAAGAGGTACTTCACATGAAGAATATTTTCCAAAAGAACAAGACATGGTGTAGGCTAGTGTCCATAGGACCAAGAGAATGATAAAGATAGGTTATTTCTCAATAAGAATAATCAGGTATGCAAACATACTTCTAAATAATCCAAGGCCACTTCTAGATCCAAGTCTGGGCCTCCAAAGAACCTATTAAGCATAGGTGTAGATTTTAGATCAATTTCACATTGATTATTCAAACCCTAGAAATTACCTTTTTCCTTACATGCAATTTAGGTTATCAAAACCATGCCTCATTTTAAGTTACCTTTTTCTAATTCCAAAACATATTTATTATATGTTTATGACTTATATATATTTAGTAATGAATTTTACAAGTTATTATTTATTTAGATAAATACATTAAATTCACATGTTAATTAGTTTGGAAATAAGAGATAAAAAAATCATACCATTAGCTATATAATCTTTTTTTTAATCCAATGAGTATTTATTTGTAACTTTTGGATAATCAGGGAATTTGTTATGATTTTTCAAAGCTCGACCAATCAAAAATTCTAAAAAATCCACATTGGTGAGAAAATTGAGACGGAGAGAGACCGGGCTCAGCTGACGTGACCCAATCATGAATGGATGAGTCAATGGGTCAAAGTCTCATTTGACTCGCCCAAGAAAAGGAAAAATGAGGCAAAAAGACGGTTTTACCCTAATGTCAAAACCAAAAGAAAGATTTAGAGTCAAGGCGATATGGTAAACTGCTCGATGTCCATCTTCTCCCTTTCATCAAACAATCACATGAAACACAGAGCTTTCAAGATCTCACCCAGCAAAGACCCAGACAAGTACAATAACTTTAGCACATATAGAAAAGGCAATCATTGTCTTTTCCTTCAGTCGGCGATCTCAGGGCACCCAGACTCAGGTTTGAAGGTGCACTAGGGCGGTAGTTCACTCTTCTGCCAAAACAAACCAGAAAGAAGAACTCAAGAAACCAAAATAAGACATAAATAATGGCCATAAAGTTCCAGACAACCTCAGCAAAGTGGGATGGAACTACAACCATCAAAAATGTGAAGAACAAAAGTCTATAGTTTAGACATTGCTTAGGAACAAGCAAGCATGGAAAAAGAGGGAAAATCACCATACCTCAAATGGAGTCAAATTGGCAATGCCCTAGGATCTGAGAGGGTACAGGGAACTCCACCGAAGGATTCACCAGTCTCGCGAAAGCCTAAGGAAGGGAGACAAACTCAGTTAGGGAAAAAGGATGGTTCGAAGTTGGGGGAAATGCTAGGGATTAAACGAGGCCAAACCAAGGCGAGTATTCCAAACCTAGGATCTCAACAGAAGTCAATGACCACTCCCTTGGTGGTCTGATGACCCATAGGAGTGGATATACCTACACGACACTAAAAATAGGGGAACATGCAGCAACGGATGTGGTTATGGCTCGATAGGTGATGAAACCCTATATATATTGGGTTCAAACAGAGAGGAACGAAATGAGGAAGGTGAGGGAGATAAAATCGGATGAAGGTATGTAACAGTGAGGGAGAAAATCCCTTAGAGGAAAAAGGAGTAATGTTCAACTAGTTTCCTTTGTAGGAGCAGAGGTTGAAGGAAACCCGACAACTTTCAGATTAGTAGAAAATAAATGCAAGATTAAATCAAGACCGTCAGATAGAATCCAAGAAGAGAGGGAACATGCATGACAGATCAAATTAGATTCCCAATCAAAATTTAATATAATGAGACGTTAAATTCATTTCCATTTTTCTCACTCCTCTTTTGAGGGTGCAAACCAATCCCAAATTAATTGGAATTTTGCATAGAAGCCAAATAAAGCTTGTAGATTTTGATTATGCAATTAGATTTTTCTTTAGAGAAATTTTGATGTATTAAATAAACCAAATCCTATTTTTTCTTTCCTCATGCATTAATGACTAAAAGATTCTCCAAATTTTATGAAACTTCACCCACAAGTCACATTAAGTGCCTTGGATACGAATTTGCCATCAATTTTACATGTTGGAGTTATTTGTTCATTTATTTAATATTTTGAAGGTTCTACACACTTTCTCTCTCCTGATTTCATCTTTCAACCAAACATCTTCTAAATTAGATGAAAATTCACCAAAGGTTATATTTATTATGTAGATTATGAATCTAAGATTATTTTCCTCTTCTATTTGATATTTTGGGGGGAAAATAGATCTTCTCTCTCTAAATGGAATTAAATTAATTTTTATTATGTGAATAATGTGAAACTTGACTCTCATTTGAGATTTCTTAGGAATTAAATTAATTTTTAAATTGGGAACCAAGGAACATGATTATTAACCTAGATTTCACTTTTGAGATTTCTTTTAATGAGCTATGTCACAATTATTATTTGTGTCTCATTATTATTATTACCATTATTCATCCAATTATGCTTCATCTTTTCATATTATCACCAAAGGAATTATGTAAGATTATTTTGCATGGGATATTAAGAAACCTTCCATCATGTGACATATTTTATATGTCTATTATTGGCCTAATATTAATGTGAGAACATTAGGTTACATTAAGGTGATTTATACATGCTTTATCTCATTAGGGTTATACTAAACATCTTCTAGATCTATCCTCAACCTTATTTGGCTAAGTCCAAAAGGTCAAACTTTTAAGGTAGGGTTTCAGATCTAATATATTACAAGTCATTTGGATTTGGGTGGTGCGACTCAAATCCTCAATGCATAATAAATATGTAATCATCAGTGTAGAGTACATGTATATGGTCAAACACAGAAACCTTGGATGAAGCCTTGCTTTGCATTTATACTGTTTAGTTTACAATAGTTATACATGTTCTTCATATTCCTTTTCAAACTATTAATTGTTCTATTGCTCATTGACAAGTGCATATTACTTCTCTATAGACTACATCCATGAGATATATGTCATTTAGTTAATTCTGTTCAATCTGCTCAGTATGTTAAGCTATCTGCTTAGTTGTCTGTGATAATAATAAAGTTGGCAGAGAGTTATATCTCTCACTGGGACTATGTGTCTCACCCCATTGGTTAAATAATTTTTTAGGAGGATGTGCATGTCGAGTTAATAATCATGCGGTTGAAGACAATATGAGAAGAAAACTATACCTGGTGAAACATGGTATATGGATAGTGTCTAGTAATAGAGTCGTATGTGTTTTCCATGTACACTCATGCCCTTGGGGGTATTCTTCATGTGTTTTGTAGACATGATGTTCGATATGTGGTTTGTGGCTTGTATTCCTTTGGTGGTATGTATATACATGTGGAACTATTATCTTATGTAATAGGTTGTTTGGAATATGATGATGTAGCACCTTGAATATATGTTATGGAATGCAAGTATTGGCTCTTGTGTAATAATTATCATCTCCTTGTGCTTGTTGCAAATCGGTTTTAATTTTCTATGATTTTTGGTAATCTACTGTTTAGGGTTGATCGTGGTTTAAGTTTTGAGTAATCTCGCTTTGTGTGACAAAGGGTGTCACATTTGGTTGTATCAGAGCTCTAGGTTCATTGTGTCTATAGGGACACTAGGACTAGGATTAGGATGGTGTCTAAGATAAGAACATGATATAAAATATGGTGCATACTACCTAATCTCAGTACTTGAGTACCCTGGCCAGGTATTCAAATGTTAAAGAAACGGTAAGTATGGAACTCTTAGATTGATTTCTCTTTGATTACCCTGATCAAGTAATCATTTTAGAACAATCTAAAGAGCACAACAATTAGAATTATGATGCTAATACCTCCATCATACTATGAAAAGAAATAAGAACTGCACCATAATTAACTAAAACTTGAATGTTTGGAGATTAAAAGAGAAAGATACGGATCCATGAAACCTAAACCTAAGTGTGACTATGATAAGAGAAGTTCTTAAAGCTATAATTTCAAGAAATGTATGAAGAAAAAGGCAGATGAATATGTGCTAATAAAGTAAGTCAAAGTATATAATTCACATAAGATGGTGAGAATTCTTGAAACAAGGATGAAGTAAGAAGTCAAATGAGATTGAATAATGAACAAATAAGATGGAACCTGAGTTAATCTCAAACCAACCCATGAAAATGAAAAGTATAAAGTGTAATCCTCATGATATGTGAATGGAAACAAGGGATATGATCCTTGTTCAATAAAGAATTTGTAAAGAATAATGATCCTTTTCATGATGTAAAGATGAAAAATGTGGTAAAATAAGGAAAGGTTCATGAACATGAAAAGGCAATAATCAAAAAAGGAAGTAATGACATGTAATGAGCTTTATATTTCCTATGCTAATGGAAAGGAAACCTAAATGAGACAAGTAAAAATGATACATGGACAGTTGAAAACTTGCGAAATAATCAAAGGAAGTGATAATCCCTTCACCTTGATAAGCAAACCTTGGGTAATTGTGTAGTAATAAGAGGAATATGTTCCCTTGTGTTCTGACCTTTCAAGGATGTAACAGTCAAGTGGGTCTTATGACACTTGATGTGCATAGTTTAGAAGTGATCTTAAGATGGATACTCTGGTGAGTATTCAGTTGGTCTTGGGTTTCTATTCCAAGATAGGGATATATGTGGTAGGAGATGTCTCGAGATAAAAGAAAGGCCCTTCTGATATGTTTAGGTTTGGCAGTAGTAGCAGAGGGTGGATGTGTTGAGGATGTGATGTGTCTTTGAAATGTGTGATGGATACCAAGGTAAGGAATCCTAGTATCCAAGTAGTACCAAATGTATGGAAAGTGAGAACATGTTAATGTTTGGCTACCAGAAAAGGTTGACTTTAGATCTATTTGGTTGTAAGTAACTAACCTATAGTATAGATATCACATGTTAGGGGTTTATGCTCTGTATAAATGTAACATTGACAATGATGCATAAATTGAAGGGAAAGTTGCAAGATCTACTTGGGTAAAGTTCATCAAGCTTAGTATTATCCCTTAGAGTACTCCTATCAGACTTGCAAGTAAGAAAGGTTCCAAGAAGATTGTGCTTTGGCTATAGATGGATAAGTAGGGTTTCCACTCCCTATCTAGGTCAGTTAAGGTGACATATAACATCTTGAGTTACCTCTGAGATAGTTTTACTTGGAGAAGTGGCCTCTTATTAGGACAAGAGAAAGTACAATTGAGAGTGAGTATGTTGGTAGGATAGTTGGTAAAAGTGAACTAGTGTTGAGTTAGTAGATTAGAGTAGCGCAGCGGAAGCATGATAGGTTTTTTAATTCCTAGTGGATGACAAAATGTATCTCTAGTCTTTCTTTGGAAGAGACATGCTGAGGTTTGAGGAAGGTATGGTAAACTCCCAAAATCAAAAATCTTATCATACGATGTTATAAATTGAAAAGGTGATACATAAGAAAGAGTTGACACCTGAGTTGGATAAGTATGTACGGTGCTTCTATGGTTAAGAAAGTATCACCTGGCATAGGGTTGACTCTGCAACCGATAGTGGAGAGGAAAAAGTTGAGTATGTATCCTATGCAACAGATCATGTGATAACCTTGGATGTAAGAACAGTACATTGGTCAAGTCTTGTGACATCACCCTGACATCAAGGAACTATGTGGAAGTTTGAAGGTATGATTCATGAGTAGTACCCATCTCCTTTTGCCTGGGATTTTGGGGGTGAAATCCTTGTTAGGGGTTTATGACTTGTAAGGACCCTGACCTAGATTTTGGGCTAAACCTATTTGTTTTGCTTAAGTAAGTTTCTTAGAACTTTAATCTAATCCTCTGAGGTGTTTTTTTATCATGTGACTCGCTTATGATTTAAGTTTGATCCTATTTGAATGTTGTTTGAGAAATGTTTGCCTATTTTGGACCAAAGTGCAAATTACCCAAGATGAGGGGTTATCTTGCAATATGTCACATGATGAGTGTGCCCTTAGTTCTTTAGCATCATAAGTGAGAGAATGATTCTATGGGGCGCCTTGTGGGAAGCCTAAGTTTTGAGTTGAACTTGTATGGATGATGCTTATGTTTTATGGAATAGTTTTGGTGTAAATTGCAATTTACCCAAAGTGAAGGTTTGACATGCAGTTTACCATCTCTAGAGTGTTCCTTTCCTCTCTTGGCATCATATAGAGGAGAGAGGAAGAGGTTATCACATTGTTTGGATCTTGGTTGTGTGGTGACATCTTTGGTGATATATAGAGCACGCGAGTGAGATGTGTTTTGCTGCTAGATGGGCAATCTCAGGTTAGAGAACCTTGGAGAGGAGGCCTATCGATTTGTGAGTGTGTAGGGTTGTGCCCTATCAGTTTGTGAAGTGTGTAGACTTGTCCCCTATCAGTTTGTGAGTGTGTGGGGTTGTGCCTATCAATTTGTAAGTGTGTGGAGTATGCTCTATCGGTTTATGAGTATGTTAGGTTTTACCATATAGGTTTGTGAAGGGTGTAGGGTTTTGGCATTTTGGCCATGATCTTGGAAGGAGACTTAGAGGACAAGATCTAGCCAATATCTTATCACCATGCCTTGCATGTTGTTGTATGTGCCTCTTTTCTCGTGGACAAGTTCCACCTAAGCTCCTAAGGTGATGACACCTCCCCCTTGATCTCTCTTCCTACCCTCAAGTATATAACCCCCTCCTCCTTCACACAAATCAACCCTTTCATCCATTCTTTTTCCTCTCCTCTTGGTGGATGATTTTGGGATCTTAAGGAGATAGAGGAATCCCCATGGAGCTTGGGAGGTCAAGTTCCTTGCTCATGGTGATTTCTTGTTCAACTTCCATCTTGGTGAGTTATGTTTCTTTGATGGCTATTCATTTGAGCTCTTTTCTTCATCTTCTTCTTCCTCTCAAAAACATTGATCATACCTTGGATGAAGGTTTACTAGTACTTTGTTCCCTCTCCTTCTTTCCTTTCTTCTTGAGCTATCATAGCCATGGAATCTTCTTCTTCTTCTTTCTTGAGGTGATGTTGAAGTCGAGTTGGGACTCTTGATGGATCATCTTCAAGTTGAGGAATGTGTGCTTTGGAGCTTTAATTATGGAAGCTTGAACTCTTGATGAATATCTTCTTGAGGCAAGTTATATAACTCTTAAACTCCTTTGTTATTATCACTCTTCATATGCTTAAGTTTTCTTCATCTCTAGATCATGTACCTCTTATATGTTAATAATTAGTGATTGTTTTGAGGACTACTTGTGATGAAGGAACTCCATTTAAGTTTCTGCCCATGTCTTAATCTTGCTTGTATTGATTAGTAGGTGAACTAGTGATCGGGTTTCCTAAGGTTGAAGATGACTAAGTTGACACTTAGGTGGTGTTTGGTCATCATGACTCATGATCCAATAAACCGACACACTATGTGGCAAGTCGTCATGACTTGGAGATGCTTAGGTCGACATGCCTTGTGGATGCTTAGGCCGACATGTGTTGAGGAGGTTAGCCCATCATGGCTGGTGATTGCTAAATCGATATGGTTGATAGATCTTGATGTAACTAGCCTATCATGACCTAAAAGTGTCTAAACCGATATGGTTTCTAACAAATATGCTTGAAAGGAGTTAGCCTGTCATGATCGTGGGGGTCCTTTGTGTGAGTTGGTTTGTTTTGAGGGATAACCGCGACGCCTTGGTTGAGTGGAGGCCGAAATAATATGACCCATATGATAACCTTAATCATGGAATAATATGACCCGTGTGCTCATCTTAATGAAATATTATAATCCATGGCAAGTGTCAACTATATTTCCTTTTCATATAATCTTAACTTGTTGAGTGAGGTTAATGATACAACTATGTGAATATACATGAGGGTGGTGATGAGCCTTGTTGGAATAAAAGGTGACAACATTGGTGTAGAAATCATATAAACAAGTCTAATGACCTTATAGGTGCATTATGGATAGTTTGAAGTGAAACTCTCTAGTCATGTAGCCTATGGTTCGACTCTCCTTAGTATGATATGTGGTTAATGATTTGTAAGAAGCAATAATGTATGGGTCACCTAATGTTGAAACATCCTATTGGTGCAATGGTTAATACGTTATTATAATGCACTGTTGTAACCCACATATAACTTATTAAAGATGACATACAAATGCCCTTATGAAAGGGTGATACATGGTATTGATGGTACAATGATTGATTCATATCTAACCAGTGTTGTTTAAAACCTAATCAGATTCAAAAAGGTGGGATTAGGTGTGGTTAGGGTTTGGTGGTGTAACCATGAAGTAAAACCCTAATCGATGCTATGTGAAGGGCATTGACCCTAATTCCAAGGGTAGGTCATAATATTGAATAAGTATGAATGGAAAGCATGATATTGTTCCCCCTCTTAAAATTACATGGCTTAAACCTAATGGGTTAATTGGGCATTATAACTTGTGAAGTACTATGAAGATGGTTAAATAATATCAAGCTTGGACTATGAACCTTGATAAAGGAACATGGGAAGTATGAATATGTGAATGTGCATACTTGGTTAAATTGTCTAATTCTTAACCTCATACACTCCAATTTATGGGAGGTAGTGAATGTTAGATATTTGAGATAGAATAATGCTTGAGAAGCTTATGTGAAATCATCATGAAGACTAAACCTAAATTAGAGATTTTATAATGCATAGCTTGCTTTAGTAAAAGGTTTTTATTATGCTTTAACATATTCTCTATCTAAACATAATGGCTAATGGTTGCTGTGGTAAGTACATGTGATGTGGCATGAGTGATGTGACATGAGTAATGCTTATATGCTCAATGAGGCATGTTGAGACAACCATGAATCATAAGTGTAATGTGATGGGTCTTAAGACCTAGCAAGGCTTAATGCCTGGTTGAGGTGATATCTTCTGGTACCGGAATGAGGGATTGATATCCCATAGTGATGTGACATTGGTGATAGCTCTGAGAGGCTGTGTGATAGTGGTGATTGTATTGTGAATGGCAATGATACAAATTTTATGTGGTGATAGTGTGACAAGCTCAAATCCTATATGATTGCATCTGTTGAAAGTGTGTTATTCCCTTAATTTATAGAGTTTACTATGGTTGGATACATTGTAACTTGATTGATGCTAAAAGACACTTTATTTGGTCTAATTAATCAAGTAGAATCTAATCATGTAGCTTGTCATGTGCCATAGATCCATTCCAGTTTCAGTTATATTGTTGGATGGTGAAATGAGTTTAACTCGGAGCGCATATTTTTGAATATGAGGGGTGTAAGTCGAGTATTCTCTTGCATCCTTAATATGAGGATGTGTGAGATGGCCATACATGTGTTTATCTCATTGTGATATGGATGGCCATGTATGAGACACTCCTTCTTGTTAGAATGTCCATGTGTTAACCTATTCTCCTAGTGTCGTTACCGGTACCAAGGTGGGATAGATGTTATATGGGTGGCCATGTGTGAGCCAACCCCTTTGATGTGAGTGTATGTCACTTGTGTAGTTGAATGATATGTCTCTATGGTGTTACTCTCATGCTGACCTGGAGGTGTGGGAAGGTCATGGATTCTGGCTCTTCCATTAACCTTGTATGGCACCGATTTTGACTTAGCAGTGGTCAGTTGGATTTGGGTAGTACAAGTCAAATCCTCAGGGCATAATAAATACATAATCGGCCTTGTAGAGTACATGTATAGGATCAAACACGAAAATGTTGGATGAAGCCTTGCTTTGCTTTTATAGTGTTTAGTTTACAACCATTATACATGTTCTTCATGTTCCTCTTCAAACTATTAATTGTTCTATTGCTCATTGGCAAGTGCATATTACTGCTCTATTGACTGCATCCATGAGATATATGTCATTTAGTTAATTTTTTTCAATCTATTCAGTATGTTAATCTATCTTCTTAGTTATCTATGATAATAATAAAGTTGGCAGAGAGTTATATCTCTCACTAAAACTATGTGTCTCACCCGGTTGGTTAGATAACTTTTTAGGTGGTCGTTCATGCTGAGTTAATGATCATGTGGTTGAAGATAATACGAGAAGAATATTGCACCTGGTGAAACAAGGTATATGGATAGTGTCTAGTAATAGATTCTTATGTGTCGTGCCTATACACTTGGGTTCTTGGGGGTATTCTCAATGTGTTTTGTAGACATGATGTTTGATACGTGGGTAATGGCTTGTGTGCCTTTGGTGGTATGTATATACATGTGGAACTATTATCTTATGTAACAGGTTGTTTGGAATATGATGATGTAGTACCTTTAATATATGTTATGAAATGCAAGTATTGGCTCTTGTTTAATAATTCTCATCTCCTGGTGCTTGCTGCAAATTGGTTTTAGTTTCCTGTCATTTTTGATAATTTATTGTTTCCGGTTGATCGTGGTTTATGTTTTGAGTAATATCACTTTGTGTGACAAAGGGTGTCACGGTGATAGTTAATTAAAGGCCTAATTGATATCAACTTTTCAAATCAAATCAAATCAAAATGATTTTTACAAATGTAGATTTTCTCTTATAAAATCAAATGGAAAACACTCAATCATCACAATCAGATGAATTAAATGAGATTTATTTCCATAATTGGTTCATGACCTTGAGAAGTATTATGCATGTTCCTGAAACACCAGTTCTAGTATCCACTCAAAATTCACCTAAGATTGACATGGATACTTCTTTGAAGCATGCCAATGATGTTGTGAGCATAAAGAACCTTCTGTTGGGCTGTATGAACTATGAGTTGCATGAACAACATGATAAACATGAAAGGTATCTCTAAGGTTCTATTTGTGTGCAAAATGACAGAGTGAGAACTAGTAGAGCCTCATGTTCTCAATATGATTGGACATATGAAGTATCTTGAAAGACTGGGATTTCCTTTACATCAAGAGTTGGCCATGGATATGATTTTGCAATCATTTCCTAAATCATATAGCCAGTTTATCGAGTGTTATCACTTGAGTAACATGGCTAGATTGTTGTCAGAGTCGCTTGACATTTTGATAAGTGTTGAAGCACAAGTTAATATGGACAAATCTGTGATGATAATCAGTGGAGTTGAGTCCAAGGACAAAGGCAAAGCCAAGAAGCGTTCTACGGCTAAGATTAAGTCCAAATCTTCTTCACTCAAAATAAGGATAAGGGGAAGGGAACCAAGGAAGATGGAGCAAGGGATTTGTTGGATAAATTGGACATTATGATAAATCCCTTTGTTTCGATGATGACAAACATTTCATTCTTGTTGATCTAATGTGCTACTTGAGTGTTGCAGGAATAAGGTGGATGACAAAGCTCTAGGGAATCTATACGCTTGAATGTTTGTAAATGTCATGAAATGTAATCAATTGTAAACTTGTACAAATATATAATGTACAAGTATGTAGACTTCATGTAAATCAAGCGTTAGATCTTCCCTAGCCAATCACCACACTTAGATAGGTCATCCCCTTCAAATAGGATCACATATGCACACTCATACATATACTTAGTGCCTAAATTGAAAGATTGAAACAGGGTCAATCTCGGTCGACCAAACTCCTCGACCGAGACACTCTCGGTCGACAAACTTCTCGACCAAGAAAGACCCAAGTAGCCGTTAGACACAGCTGACAAGGTAGTTGGCAGTTGCAAATGAACGTTGATCCAGAGAGCCTATCGGTCGACAAAACTTCGACCGAGTAGGTATCTCGGTCGACAATTTGTCGACCGAGATGGACTCTGACAGCAACTGCAGAATAAAGTAACTAGCCATTACTAACGCACCTAACTTATATCTAACGGCTAGTTAAGCACTTAGAAACCCCTAGAAGTTGTCTAGAACGTCCTTAAGCATCCATAGGCCATTCCTATAAATAGGACATGCCTTAGGACACCCAAATACATCTAAGCTACACTTGTGCTATACTTGAGCTTGAATACACATTGGCAATACTGTTTTGAGCAATAGAACAATTCCTACATTTGCTATTCATTCCCATTGCTCCCATTTCGTGTCCTATAGGCTAGCATCTCCTTACCACAACACTTACACTTCTACACTCATTGGTTAGGAGATAAATACGCTTGATATAGGCAAATCAAGCCTTGTGCTTAAAAGGATAAGTTGTAATTTCTATTTTCCTTCTTGTTCCTTTTATTCTTTGTATTCTCCTTGCTACTCCTAGGGTTGGAGGCTGCGGATTGGAGAAGGTTCTTCTCGGAGGAGAAGGTGGACTTCAAGCTACTTCAAGAAGGCTATCGCACGGGAAGCTACTTCAAGAAGGCTATTGCAACGGGAAGCTACTTCAGGAGGAAGGCTGCTTCAAGGTGGTGCAATTACTTCTAGGTGAAGGCTGCTTCAAGGTTGGGCGATTACTTCTAGGTGAAGGCTGCTTGAAGGGTTTAGGGAGAGAATTGTAATTTTATGTAAAGTCCTTGCGAGGTAATAAAATTAAATTCTTTCCAAATCCCGGTTGGGTAAGCAACCGGGTAGTGGACTGACAACTTTAGTATTTGCTAAAGTTGGAACCACTCTAAATCCTTGTCCCCTTGTCCAATATTCTTGTGGTTGATTGCTTAAGTTCAATAATTGTTAAAATTATCTATAAAACTCTATTCACCCCCCCTCTAGTAGTTTTCAATTGGTATCAGAGCAGGCTTCAAGGAACCCTAACAAGGTCTTGAAGAATGGCTGACGGGGTGCTCAACAACCTCAACATTGAAGGGACATTCGTTGCTAGGCCTCCAGTATTTGATGGAACAAACTACCAATATTGGAAGAGAAGGATGCAGTTTTACTTCCAAGGCATAAATTGGGACTTATGGAGGATGGTGTCAACACCATACGAGCTTCCTCAAATGCAATATGCAGAATGGGATGCAAACACGGTAAAATCGGCTCAAATGAATGCAAAGGCTGTAAGTATTCTTTATTGTTCAATTTCAGTAGGAGAATTCAATAGAATATCAAACTGTGAAACAGCCTATGAAATATGGCATAGATTGTCCATAACTTATGAAGGTACAGTTCAAGTTAAGAACTCTAAGATTAGTATGCTTAAACAGAAATTTGAACACTTTCGTATGGATCCGAATGAATCCATTAGTGAAATGTTTGCAAAATTCTCTTCTATTGTTAATGGTTTGAATGCCTTAGGAAAAACTATTCTTGAAGAAGATCAGGTGTCAAAGGTACTTCGATCACTTCCTCCCAAATACAAGCCCAAGGTGACAGCCATTGAAGAAGCCAATGATCTCACTAAACTGAAAATGGAGCAACTCATTGGCAATTTAGAAGCTCATGAGGCAACTCTAGAAGAGGAAGAAAGAAGAGAACGTGAATGTCAACATGGGAAAAAGAAGGATATTGCATTCAAAGCTTCAACTAAAGACAATCATGACACAAGTGAAGATGATAGTGAAGAAGAAACTCTCGTTGTAAATGGTAAGCAATATAAAAGTTTTAAAACTAATAAAACTTCTAGTGTTTCTTCTTCCAGGTGCTTTGAATGTGGTAAGAAAGGACATATGAAAGGTGATTGTCCAACACTCAAGAAAGGGAAGAAATCATCTCATAAAAAGAAAGAAAGAGCATATCGAGCTGCATGGGATGATTCAAGTGATGATAATGATGATGGAAAAGGAGAAGTAGAATGCCTCATTGCTACAACAAATGAAGACGAAGAAGAGGTAAGTCTTTATGATCTACCAAAAGAACATCTAATTGCTAGTCTTCAAGTTACTCATGAGAAATATATTGAGTGCAAGAAGAAACTTAAGAAATCAAATAAAGATTTAAATGCTAAACTTCTTGCTCTTGTATTCGAAAATGAAAATCTCAAAAAGGAAAATGAAGATTATGATCTTAAGTTAAAATCAGTAGAAGCTAATTGCAATCTTCTTTCCTTAGAAAAGTTAAAGTTGCAAACTCAAGTGAATGATCTTTAGAAACAACCTATTCTATGTTCACATTTAGATTATGATGAGGTTGTCAAAGAAAGAGACTCTCTAGTATCCGATTTAGATCAAGTAAAGAAAGATATTGCTAAGTTACAAAGAAATGTAAATGAGTTAAGAGGAAATGACATGCTTTAAAATATTCTGAAAATTTCCTCTAGTTATAATGGAAAAAGAGGATTAGGATATGATCCAAGGAGAAATAAACCCAAAAGAGTTAAAGCATCCAAGACTAAGATTATGTTTGTACCTAGGAACACAATTCCTAGAAAGAGAAATGAAGTTGACTCTATTAGTTGTTATTACTACATGCGTCTTGGACATTATTCATTTTCATGCCCATATAAGAAAAGGAATGATGAGTTAGCTTGGTTTCCTAAGACTTAGTAGCTTAAAATTAACTAGTTGAGATTTGACCTAAACTGATTCTTGATATCATAATGTCTTATCTCAACAAAATCGAGCTCTAATTTGCATTATCTCTTTTTGTTTGAAATCGATTAACAGTTCTGAACATATTCCAGAAACTTAGTCGGTCGAGAATTTGTCGACCGAGTGAACATTCGGTCGAGAAATTGTCGACCGAGCATGTCACTGATTTTTAGACTGCTGTAAAATTTCTAAAATTGATCAAAATTGCTATCTATTTGTGATTAATAACTATACAATAAAGTATAAATCATGGAAATCATCCTTGAAAGTTTATATGAGATTAATTTGGTTTATTCTCTAAATAATTTAAGTCAAAAACTAAAATTATGCTTAGTTTTAAAGGAAATTTCTATTTTATCATTATATGCTTTTATTGTTCTATCATTACGTAGGCAAGCAAAATGATTCATTAGTGATATATCTCTTAGAAATGCTTGCAAAGAGCACAATGTTAATAAAAAAATTTCAATTGGTATCTTTAAAAGATTTGAAATATTCATCGTGCTTTCATATTTCTATATTTGAGTATCACTTAAACATGCATAAAAAATTAATATGAATTCTTAATTGGAAATCTGCAATTTATGCCTCTTGGTTGAAATGTAATTTAACCAAGGGGCGCTATGGTCGTAGTCAAGGACGACCTAAAATAAGCTTTGACAAAATGCTTATTTGGACATCATTTTATTGTACTTAATCTTAGTATACTTTTGATAAAGGTCAAAATTTAGAAGCTTTAAATTGCTTTAAATTATAAGATTAAGGGGGAGCTCATAGAAATAAATTTGATTATTTGACTAAGAAGCTTACAAAAACATTATTTAAAGCTTGTTACAACCTTAGTATTCTTACTCTTGGTTATGAAGAAATCTATGAATTTCATAAAAATGATATATCTTGTTCTTAAAGGAACTCTCTAAACAAATCAGGGCTTAACATCCCATGCATTTGGTTGGAGACATTTTTATGTACCTGAAGATTAAAGGATTCTCATTTCATTTTTAGGGCTTAACATCCCTTGTAAAATGGGTGAGAAATCAATACATATGCCATGAACCTAACAGGATCTCATATCATTTCAAGGCTTAACATCCTTTGCAAATGATTGAGTAACAAATTGTGGTTAAATTAGACAAAAATGATATTAAATCCATGTTCCTAATAGTATATCTATCTAAGGGGGAGCATAGTATAAAATTAAGGGGGAGAAGAAATATAAAATATTCAACTTGGATATCTTTTTGATATGACAAAGGGGGAGAAAGAATATAAAATCAAAAATATAAATGAGTTTCATAACATCTTGGTGGCCAGCACTCACTTGCAAAACAAGAACGGCTACAAAAGGTAATCTTCAGGTATGAAACTCACATGCTTTATATTTCCTTATTTCATATTTAGGAAATGTTTGTCATCTTCAAAAAGGGGGAGATTGTTGGATAAATTGGACATTATGATAAATCCCTTTGTTTCGATGATGACAAATATTTCATTCTTGTTGATCTAACGTGCTACTTGAGTGTTGCAGGAATAAGGTGGATGACAAAGCTCTAGGGAATCTATACGCTTGAATGTTTGTAAATGTCATGAAATGTAATCAATTGTAAACTTGTACAAATATATAATGTACAAGTATGTAGACTTCATGTAAATCAAGCGTTAGATCTTCCCTAGCCAATCACCACACTTAGATAGGTCATCCCCTTCAAATAGGATCACATATGCACACTCATACATATACTTAGTGCCTAAATTGAAAGATTGAAACAGGGTCAATCTCGGTCGACCAAACTCCTCGACCGAGACACTCTCGGTCGACAAACTTCTCGACCAAGAAAGACCCAAGTAGCCGTTAGACACAGCTGACAAGGTAGTTGGCAGTTGCAAATGAACGTTGATCCAGAGAGCCTGTCGGTCGACAAAACTTCGACCGAGTAGGTATCTCGGTCGACAATTTGTCGACCGAGATGGACTCTGACACCAACTGCAGAATAAAGTAACTAGCCGTTACTAACGCACCTAACTTATATCTAACGGCTAGTTAAGCACTTAGAAACCCCTAGAAGTTGTCTAGAACGTCCTTAAGCATCCATAGGCCATTCCTATAAATAGGACATGCCTTAGGACACCCAAATACATCTAAGCTACACTTGTGCTATACTTGAGCTTGAATACACATTGGCAATACTGTTTTGAGCAATAGAGCAATTCCTACATTTGCTATTCATTCCCATTGCTCCCATTTCGTGTCCTATAGGCTAGCATCTCCTTACCACAACACTTACACTTCTACACTCATTGGTTAGGAGATCGATACGCTTGATATAGGCAAATCAAGCCTTGTGCTTAAAAGGATAAGTTGTAATTTCTATTTTCCTTCTTGTTCCTTTTATTCTTTGTATTCTCCTTGCTACTCCTAGGGTTGGAGGCTGCGGATTGGAGAAGGTTCTTCTCGGAGGAGAAGGTGGACTTCAAGCTACTTCAAGAAGGCTATCGCACGGGAAGCTACTTCAAGAAGGTTATTGCAACGGGAAGCTACTTCAGGAGGAAGGCTGCTTCAAGGTGGTGCAATTACTTCTAGGTGAAGGTTGCTTCAAGGTTGGGCGATTACTTCTAGGTGAAGGCTGCTTGAAGGGTTTAGGGAGAGAATTGTAATTTTATGTAAAGTCCTTGCGAGGTAATAAAATTAAATTCTTTCCAAATCCCGGTTGGGTAAGCAACCGGGTAGTGGACTGACAACTTTAGTATTTGCTAAAGTTGGAACCACTCTAAATCCTTGTCCCCTTGTCCAATATTCTTGTGGTTGATTGCTTGAGTTCAATAATTGTTAAAATTATCTATAAAACTCTATTCACCCCCCTCTAGTAGTTTTTAGGATTGAGATCTCTACTTCTGGTATATATGTTATTGAGGTTAACTTTACTACTTCCTCATCATGGGTACTAGATATCGGATGTGGGTCACACATTTTCTCAAATGTGAAGGATCTGAAAAGAAGTAGACCTTTAGAGAAAGGTGAGGTAGAACTGTGTGTTGCAAATGGCACAAGAGTTGCAGCCACTGCAGTTGGAACCTATGACTTATCTCTACCAAGTGGGCTTGTAATAGAGTTAGAGAATTGCTATTACATACCTGCCATTAATAGGAACATCATATATGTATCTTGTTTGGAAAAGAACATATTCGAATTTCTGATAAAGAATGGAAGATGTTCTATTAGCATAGATGGGATTTTTTATGGAAGTGCCCCAATGTCATATGGTCTATACTTGACAGATCTAGAGACAAGCGTATATAACATAAATACCAAAAGAAAAAAAAACTCAACAGCACAAACAAAACATACCTTTGGCACTAGGGCACATGAATGATAATCACATATCTAGACTCCATTTAGATGGTTATCTGGACTCTTTTGATTTTGAAATAATAGAGACATGTGAATCTTATTTGTTAGGCAAGATGACCAAGACTCCCTTCACTAGAAATAGTGAGAGGTCTAGTGATCTATTAGGACTCATACATATTGATGCATGTTTCCCTTTGAGAATAAATGCTAGAGGTGGGTATCAGTACTTCATTACCTTTACTAATGATTTCAATAGGTATGACTATGTTTACCTGATGAAACATAAGTCAGAATCTCTTGAAAGAGTTCATGAATGAAGTACAAAACCAACTTGGTAAGAGTATTAAGGCACTTTGTTTTGATCGAGGTGGATAATACTTGAACCAAGATTTTAAGGACCTTATGAGAGCCCGTGGTATTGTATTGCAATGGAATCCTCCTGGAACACCACACCATAATGGTGTATCAGATAGAAGGAATCACACATTGCTATATATGGTGCGATCTATAATGAGTTTTGTTGATCTTCCAACTTTCTTCTGGGGATATGCTCTTGAAACTGCCATGTATACACTAAATGGACTACCATCTAAATCAGTTCAAAAGACACCATATGAGATATGGTATGAGAAGCGTCCTAATGTGTCTTTTATGAAGATTTGGGGATGTGAAGCATGTCAGGAAAATATTTTTTGAAAAGCTTGGCCCTAAGTCTGATAAATTTATTTTTTTGGATATCCTAAGGAGACCAAATGATATTACTTTCATTCCAAATCTGACAACAAAGTGTTTATTTCTAGAGAGGTTGTATTCCTAGAAAAGGAATTTATTTCCAAAGGAATCTGTGGGAGAAAAGTGGAACTCAAAGAGGTTCAAGACCAATAAGAGATCATTGAACGGATAGATGTACAAGAGCAACAAAGAAAATTGCTAAATGTTGTGGAATCTCAAATTCCTCAACTAGCACATGAACCGCATAGATCTTGTAGGACACGCCTTGAACCTGAGAGATTTGGATATCTTCTGACTCAGGAAGGTGGTGATTTGGTCATAGATGATGAGTCAACAACCTATCTAAAAGCTATTGAGGGACCAAACTCTAAGAAATGGCTTGAAGCCATGATATCTTAGATGGAATCCATGTATACCACCAAGGTATGGACCTTAGTGGATCCACTTGAAGGGGTAAAACCCATAGGGTGCAAGTGGGTCTTCAAGAAGAAGACCGAAATGGATGGAAAAGTTCAAACCTATAAGGGCAGATTGGTTGCAAAGGGTCTTAGACAAGTTCAAGGTGTTGACTATTATGAAATCTTTTCTCTAGTGGCCTTGATTAAATTCATCAGGATCATGCTTTCTATTGCTTCTTATCATGACTATGATATTCAGCAGATGGATGTTAAAACCACATTCCTTGATGGGAATCTACTTGAGGATGTGTATATGAAACAACCTGGGGGTTTATCAATCCAAAGGATGCAAATAAATATGTAAGCTACAAAGGTCAATCTATAGATGGAAGCAAGCATATCAGAGTTGGAATCTTCATTTTGACGAGACAATCAAAGAGTGTGTCTTTGTTCAAAATGAAAATGAACCTTGTGTGTACAAAAAAGTTAGTGGGATCATGGTAGTATTACTCATATTGTATGTGGATGACATACTAGTGATGGGGAATGACATCCCTACTTTAAAAAAGGTAAATACGTGGCTTGGAAATACATTCTCTATGAAAGACTTGGGAGAAGCATCCTACATCTTGGGGATAAAGATCTATACAAATAGATCACAAAGGCTTCTTGGACTAAGTCAGAGCACTTGCATCGACAAAGTGTTTAAGAGGCTCAGCATGGAGAACTCAAAGAGAGGAAATCTGCCCATGCTACATGGAGTTACCATCTCCAAAGTTTAATGTCCCCATTATTGTAAACAAAGGGATCACATGAGTATGATTCCATATGAGTCGGCAATTGGATCCATCATGTATGTGATGTCGTGCACCCGTCCAGATGTCTCATATGCTTTGAGCATGACAAGCAGATATTAGTCAGATCTAGGTTACTAGAGAGCCGTGCAAAACATCCTCAAGTACTTGAGAAGGACTAAGGATCAATTATTGGTCTACGGTAAAGAGGATGAGATGGTGTAAAATGTTACACCAGTGCAAGCTTCCAGACTAACAAAGATGATTATAAATCGCAATCTAGGTTTGTGTTTTGCCTAAATAATAGAGTTATAAGTTGGAAGAGTTCCAACCAAGAGATTGTTGTCTATTATACAATAGAGGCTGAGTATATTGTTGCATCAAATGCAACAAAGGAGTATGTATGGATCAATAAATTCATTTATGAACTTGGGGTCATTCCAAGAATCAATGATGCAATCGAGCTATATTTTGACAAAAATGGAGCTATTGCACAGGTTAAGGAACCCATATTGCATCAACACTCAAAGCATATACAAAGGCGGTATCATCTCATACAAGAGATCATGCAATGAGGAGATGTAAATATTTGCAGAGTACCAACTGAGAACAATGTTGTTGATCCCTTGACTAAGGCACTTTCACAGAAGAAGCATGATGGTCATGTTAGGTCACTCAAAATAAGATTCGTGGGTGATTGGGTCTAAGTGCAAGTGGGAGTCTGTTGGTATGTATGCCTAGAGAGCCAATCATATGATGATCGTAATGGCATAACTTGTAAATGATTTGATTTTTAATAAAGGCAAGCTTCCAATTTAATATGTTTATTTAATTTTCTAGATAATGAAATAACATAATAAATGTCTAGAGAATGATATTACTCAATGACGTATGTCTTCAGATTGAGGACCTAAACAATGAAATCATACTGATATTAATAGTGTATGCATTCTTGTTATGTCCCTAATCAGTTGTTATTGTTAAAGGTAAACATACATCAATAACATATAAGATCAGAGTGTGGCTTGGTGGGTGACAGAATCTCATTAGTCATGATACGGTGATATCAAACCAACCACACAGGTACATGTTATAGAACAGTGTATCAGATAGACCCACCATAAGAGTGATACATGGAAACCTTGACTAGTTAAGTCAGAATCACATCTTATACTAATGGTGGTGTTTGTGGTTCTTAGACCTGAAATCACTACACTCATCACATATCATTTGGTACACTTTGACATCATCAAACACAATCTTGAAACATGGGTTGTTTTAAAGGTGATGATTGGGTGACAGTGACACATGGGGACTAACTGTGAGTGATAGGATGGGATTCCCCCCCTATGGGAGTATGATATCCAAGGCCACTTGAGTTAGAGAGACTGAGAAATACACGACCATATACATGTGAGTCAATATAAGATATTGAGCTTACACATATCTCATACAGTCTGCTATAGCAAGAAACATAGATTGAATGTTAAAGAGGATGATAGATCCAAGCCTCAAGTTCAATCTGGAAATTAGTGACAACATAATTATACAAACACTAGCACCATACACAAATTGTAGTTTGAAGTTGTTCTCCAACTTTCCATTTACTTGGGTAGCAATGATGTGTGACTATATGGACATTCACTGCCAACATAATATGGGACCTATAGGGTCACACACATAGGAAGTCATCTAGAAGAGTATTTTCATCTTAAATGATGATTTGATTGAATACTAAAGTGTTTAGGTATTCAATTCACACAACAAATTTGCTGATTGGACTGCCAAACAGTCAGTTCAAGTGTTGAGATGGTCGTTTGGAATGTCAGGATGATTGTATTGTACATTGGTTGGAATTCATCCTGACCTGATATGTGAGACACCCATCTCACATGTGCAAGACGACCATCTTAGGTGGTGCAAGACACCCATCTCACATGCACCAAACGATCATTTTGGGGGTGCAATTCATTGCATCTAGGATTGGTGTTGATGTCATGTTATGTATCAATTAGAATTGAACTACCAACATATGTACAAAACTGGGAAACTACAAAACGATCATCTCACATGCCAGATGACCATCTAGGTTTGCCATATGGCTATTTTGTTGTTGCAGGCTGCAAACTTTCTAAAATTGTTGTGAAAATTTGAGATCTTTCGATCCCTTCCACTCATGCATAGACTGGGAACCTTGGGCCTAACCCCACCTATAAATAGAGGGGCATTGGGGGCTTCCTAGAGTACAACATAGACAATTGAGAATCAATTTCTCTAACAATTATTGTCATCTCTGGTTGTGGTAACCAATAGATCCCAAGAAAGTCCTACCCGAATAGGAAGGGATAGAAAGGGAGAGAACAACTGAGGATCATTGTTGTGGGAGAGTAGGTTGGTGAGTAGTACACCAATGAGAGGGACAACTCCTTCATGTCTATTCTAGAAGGATGACATGAGTTCTATTTGGTCCATGTGGACTTCTCTAGAGGCAAGGTAGCCTTTTCCCATTGTTAAGGAGGATGACGTCAACCAGTAGTCTGTGATGAGAGGAGTTGTTGCAGACAGCGACGTTCAAATCTACAGTCTGTGGAGGAGCAGTCATACGAGTTCCAGTGCAACCAGGAGCTGCATAGACACTGTCCAAGATAGAGTGTGCATCTACATTGACTAGGATTGACACTGGACTTGGTCCAGGACCAGGTATATCTTTGTGAAACCATCCTTTTCATTGCATAGTTATTGACACGATCCGTTGGTTAATGGGAAATATGTTAGTAAATGTTTTGTTTCTGCTGCTTATTTGATGTCATATTTCCCTACAATGATTGTATTCATAATGCTTTATTTTCTTATAAACATAAAACTTATAAGATATATGTAGTGTTTATATGTTATTTTATATCATGAGTTATCATATATCTTTGAAATCATGTTAAGAACAAGATTTAAGAGTTTTCAATAACAGTATTAAAGATAATGATGAACCTTACAAAGATCCTCACAAGAGGCACTTTGGTGAAATCTAAGAGGCACTTTGATGCAATCCAACAGGCACTTGAAGAAAATCTAAGAGGCACATTGCTGAAAATTGATGGATAGGTGGGAATATAGGACACTAGATAAGGATCCACTAGTTGTACTTAGGAGCTTTTCCTCACTTAGCCTCCTACTCCCCCTTTCTCTATACCTTAGGTCTTATCATACGCCGATCACAATGAAAAAAAGATAGGAAATGTGAACAAAAAAAACATTATAGCACATTCCCAATGAAATCAAAGTGTTTTAAATTAATAGCTTCTCAACATGGTATCTAACTTACATATTTCCCCAAAATAATCCACCAAAGGCGATTAGCTACTCATTGTACAAGAAAAGGCAAACACACTCAAAGTTAGGGTTTTTGGGTGGAAGGTGACAAATAGGAGAGAGAATATGGTAAGCGAGTGGTAGGTGGTGGAAATGAATAATAGGGGACCTCTATTCCCTATGCTCCACTAACATTTGTATAGTTGTCTAGTGAGGGGTTCTAGGGTTAAGTGGGGGCAGAGTGGTAAAAGTGGTAATAGAAGGGACTAGGTTTTGGTGGGTAGCATGATCATTCTGGATAGAACGATCATGGTGGGTATGTAGGGAATGATTGGGGCATGTGGGAGTGGTTATGGAAGAATGGGGTTGATATAGACTTGGGTGTATTTTGAAATGATAAGTGCGATGGATGCATATTCATCCTAGTTTAACCAACATTTTTTGTTTTATTTTGCATTCATATTCCTTATTTTACTTTATAGTAGCTTCCATTTAGTATACCTTAGATTTATGTTAATTTGCAAGGCTTTGACTTAATCCCTTGATTTTCATG
Organism: Alisma plantago-aquatica; assembly: GCA_963693085.1. Lineage (NCBI taxonomy): Eukaryota > Viridiplantae > Streptophyta > Magnoliopsida > Alismatales > Alismataceae > Alisma > Alisma plantago-aquatica. Next base: position 113,843,579 of record OY856415.1, on the reverse strand, counting down.
AGGATCTTCATTCTCTACACACCATCATAGAAGTGATGGTCATGTTGGCCATCAACTTATGGAACCCTAGAACCCACTCATCACCGACTGCTAAAACTTAGTGCGTTGAATAACATGTGTCCACTAACAACCAAAGACCAATGAAGAACATGCTCATCTACCAATGAAGAACTTAAAGAACCATAAATTAAAGGTGCCATTGAAGAATGGTAGTCAACCAATAGTAATCACATGTGTTAGTGAACCAATAAAAATCATACAACAAATGAAGTTTTTTACCCTCTTCTCTGTCAATGAACATTGTGTGCATTCACCAACTAAGGATATCTTTACATGTTCATCAACCAATGAAATTTGTGCACTGATAGAAACTCTAAACATCATGCCAGGGCCCTATCTTGCTTGCACAACCACCCCTTTACATCTTAGAAATCAAAGACTTAACTACACACAACTGGGAGAGTTCCAAGCCTTAGCATCCATTTATAGATATAAGTGATAGACTCTGAGGAAGGGAATCACATCTTGGCGCCACCAAGCTTCCAGTTTCCATTTCAAAAATCCATCACCAACTTTCATCAATAGTTTCCATTAGTTTATGGTCACATCAACTAATGAAGCTTATGCCTTGTCCAAGGATCCAAGGTCTTGATCTCTAAAGATATATATACCAATGACACCATTCATCGCCACCGATGCATGTGTCACACCCTCATTGCAACAAGTATAAGCTATAAAGGAGTTCAAATATTTCTAGTTCACCTCTGCCAAACGTCGAAGGGTGTTCTTCATGCTTGTTTGAGGCCCTCATATCCAAGTTTGAAGAAACACTTCGTCACACCATAGTTATGTCTTTGTCTTCTACTATGATAATCGATCTCTCCCTACTTTTCCTTTTTGAACTTGTCATTTCTACCATAAGTGAGTAGTCCCCTTGATAGGGTTGGAAGAGTAGCCTCACTACCCATTTTTTCTCTTTTCTACTATTGTTATGCCTGTATGAACATTATTTGTTATGGACCAAACAGTTATGCTTATAAATCTTGTTTGGTAAATTGTTTTTTCATGTTTATCAAATTTTGTATGTAAACAACTTGAACCTTAGATATAGAGTACCATTTGATTCATGTTAAACCCTTGATAAAAATTTAGATTGGTACTTTCTAAGGTGATAGGTAAAATCATAACATTGAAAGGGGGTTTATATGGCCACAACATATGTATTTTCATGCTTATTTGGATGCAATGAGAGAGTGAACATGTAATAGTTGTGATGAAACCCATTCACCTTAGTGTTTCCATCTATTGATAAATCTAGAACTTTAATCTAGCCTTTTAATTATTATGATCTTATTATAATCAAACAATCAAACTTTTGTAGTAAATATTGGTGCTTGCTCTGTTACATTGATCAAATAATTCTTAAATACATTGTCATTTGGTGTCTATTATAACTATATTGTGACAAGATTCATCTTCTTGTGGGTGGAATTTTCAAACACTTGGTTTAGGTTATACCTAGGTATTTCATCCCTAGGGAACTCACATGTGGTATTTATTCCTATATTGAAGTGGCACAACCATGGTATGTACAAAGAGTGTGGTGGCATGAAGGTAGAATGACCATGGTGGGTACTAATATATTGGTGAGGAGTGTATATGGATCTCTTTGTCATGGTGATGGCCTTGGATGGCTATCACAATAACAGTGAGAGAAATGGCCATGGTGGCATGATAACATCCAATTTTGTGAATGTTACATGCCTATTTTACCCTCCATTTCCTTTATCATTTTGGACTCTAATGTGATATATCCCACTTCTACTTACATCTAGAGATAATCCATGTCTTGTATATAATTTTACATCTTTTATAGGACAATTACAATTGCATAACATTCTCATCGTCTGGAGTAGACAATGACTGATGACCGCTCCGGCAACATAGAACAACCCCAGACGCTTCACATGGAAGCTATTGGTTCACCAATTGATTGGAGAACCTATAGATATATGTGCCATAAATACAAAATATAGAAAACCCAAAAAATCATGAATGGTCACACACCAATGAAATGTTTGCTTGCATCACTAATGAAGACTCTGCCCAAGCAATAGATGGAACCCTAGACAAGACTACCTTGATGCTCATTCTAAAAACATCCACTATGCTTTATCTACATTGTGGAACTAATGTTTGGTTTGCACATACCCCCATGCCTGACCTACCTTCTACAGTGATGCTAAGCCTATACAAGCGCATTAATGCTTGGCCTTAGACATCCACTAATGCTTGGTCTATACAAAGTGCACTACACTTAGACGGACCTCAATGACATTCCTACAAGTACAACCAACAATAGAACTTTGTGTTACCATTGATGCTCAGTCTTCCATTGATGGAAATGCTAGGATCCTCTAGACATTGATGCACTCTCTATAATGCACCCTACTACATGTGCCTTGAGATTGGATCACAAGCAAAGTTCACTCAGGTTCCTTGAGAAGATACAATCACCTATGAATAGTGGTTCCCATTCTTTAAATAAGGCACTTGTAACGTCCCATGATTTGAGGCCTCGGATAAAATGAGCTTAAAAGGATTGATTGGACTACCCATATCACCAAGGTGCACCTCCTTTTCTGGGAGCCCATTACTAAAGAATTCCATAGTTAAGCGTGCTCATATTGGAATCATACTAGGATGGGTGACAAGTTGGGAAGTTGACCCCGACTTGTGCGTGAGTGAGGACAAAGCACACAGTTAAGGTTAGTGGTGGTGTGTGGGGCCATTCATCATTCTTGAAACTCTACTAGACCCTAGGACAGTGGGCCCATGTGTTACAAATGGTATCAGAGCCAATTCCCCTCCAATAGGTGAGGCCCCCATGGGCATGCGGCATGCCAGTCTTAAGCTATGCGATCGAGGCAAGTTGGAAAGGGCTATCCACTAAGACAAGATGGATCCTCCCTTGTGCTGGTAGCCATGGATGGGAGCTGCGTGTCCATGGGTCATTCTAGGTCTACACTGAAATGGGGAAGAGATTATGAGGCTATATATTGAGCCTTCACGAGGATGTCAAGAGTCTAAGTGGGGGAGATTATAACGTCCCAAGATTTGAGGCCTCAGATAAAATTATCTTAAAAGGTATGATTGGACTACCCATATCACCAATGTGCACCTCCTTTTATGAGAGTCCATTTCTAAAGAACTCCATAGTTAAGCGTGCTTAGCTCAGAATCGTACTAGGATGGGTGACTAGTCGAGAAGTTGACCTCGGCTTGCGCATGTGGACAAAGCATAAAATTAAGGCTAGTGGTGTTCTGTGGGTTCAGTCTTCATTCCTGAAACTATACTAGAGTCTAGGGAAGTGGGCCCAGGTGTTACATCACTTCTTCCACAATTATAGAGTTCTCCCAAAGTTCCAACTCATCATCAATCCCAATTAAAAGGCAAGGGTGAGAGTCCAACATCATCATTGCTTGCTTCCATAGGCATCTTCATCCAACTTTGAGAGAAAGGTCGTAGAGGACATCATCTCCATCATCATTTCCATCTTCATAAAGAGGAGATCTTCATCGATGTACAATACCCTTATGAGTATTGTTTTGTTGTGTTTCTACCTTCTTCCCTCTCTCCATTCACCTCCTTCACTTTCCCTTGGGATATTGCCTTCATCATTTATAAATTTGTATCGTTTCTTATGAATAGGAGTGGATATACCACTTCACATTGGGTTAGGATTATCCATGAAGGCTCTCCCAACATGTAAAAAATTCATACTCCATTTAATGTATATACTTTTATCAATATTTATCTCCTTACTCTTGTTCTTGAATGATTCACTTCGATGATTAAATACCATCTTGTGATGTCTGATTTCTAATGCCTTGAAAGAGTAGTACTACTTCAGATATCGAGTTAAGGAGTGATATGAATGCATAGAAGCATTTGAATACCAAAGCTAATGATCATATGTTCATATGTTTGATTGTTTGTTTTTTATCTCGAGAGAGAGTTCCATTCCTATGACCTAGATCTAATTCAATATCAAGAGAGAAGGGAATAGACACTAATGATGATTATTCATAAAGTATGATAAGGGTACACAATGGTTATGAGTGTTTAAATATTGATGAGAGTGCTTATATGGTGAAAAGCAATCTATGTTTTATCCATATATCGAAATACACTAAAAATATCCAAACTCCAATTTTCCTTTTTAATTTAGCCATAGTTCATATTTTGTCTATCATGTTCTTGTTTGACCTCTTTGTTACATAAGGAACACAATCTACCATTTGGTTTGACTTATCTAAGATAAGACCTTAAATCCTAAACAACTTATCACCCTTCTCCTTGTGTTTGATCCCACTTACTACACAAGGTCCCATATTATCATTGTAAGTGTAAAGAGGTGAGATCACCCCCTTAGTAAAATTTGAAGAATAAAACAACCATTCAAAACATGCACATAAGGTATGTTGGAATAGGAGTATAATTGCCATACATCTTTATTGTGTTCAAACACCAAGTTCCACCACTTCTAGATGTTCCAAGTTCAACTTTGGCCTATTTTAATTTATTAACATTCATTAGTGTACATATCACACATTATTGCATAGAAACCCTAAGATTGGACCTTTTTCACAAAACTCAGAATTAGACTCTAAAAGTCTCACCATTGGACTAATTAGGTTCTCATGATCTATAAAATATATATTTATGTCAATTTTGGAGTTGTGGTGATTAAGTTGCAATTTTTATGGATTTTATGTATTAAATCATATTTCAAAAATCACCTTTAAAAAAAACTTGAAATCAGACCTCGAAAGAATTTTTTTATCAATAAGCATGATTCTTCTATTCCAAACAAATGTAAACAACTTTACAAGTGGAGTATAAAAGGAAGATAAGGTCCTATGTATGCAAATAAAAGCAAAGTAACCTATCTGTGCATTAACATATTATAATCAACTATTATCTTTTGCCACACTGATCTAGCTGTTGGCCTCGTATCTTTGAAAGTACTTTTGTTTCTCATCTGTCAAATCAGGTAGAGAATGAATGTGCACATAATCTTTTCGTTTGCCCCCACAATGTTTATAATATCTTCCTTGCATTTAGGGATAGTTGGGATGAGAGATCGGGCTCTCTGCCATAGTTCAACAGCATTATTGTAGCGCCACATGAGGTGTGAGGCATTTTCAGAGTTCAGTTTGCATAGGGAACACCTAGATGCAAGGGAGATGCCTCTGCCTTGTAGATATTCTTCAGTTATCAATCTATTCTGAAGGAGTTTCCAGTCAAAATTTTTTATTCTGTTTGGTATTCTTGCTTTCCAAATCCAAGCATCCCAGGCAGGTTTTGGTTCAAAACATATTTTTTTATCAATTTTGGATCAGCAGTTTAAAAGATATGAATTTTCCAATTTTGACCAAACAAAAAATGATGTGTCAACAATTTAGTTGCAAGTGAGGAAGAGAGAGAGGGAGAGGGGTTGGCTCATGACTTGGCCCCCCACAACATGTCCTAGATCATACTTTACCTTAGGAGGGATGTATTGATAATTTCAGGTTCATCTAGAGCTAATAACAAAGTATAGAACAACAAAGAGAAAAAAACCTGAAACAAGAATATCATCTAAAGGTGGAGATCATCATTTAAGCATAAGAATATGAATTAACAAGCTTATAATCAGTAATAAACCTAGAGAAAGTTATATAACTTGTCTCTAGGAAGAAGATCAGATCCCAATTAGTATGAAATTCATGCAAGATGGGTTGGTAGCTCCAAGAACAAGCTCCAAACTCGAGCAAGAATCACCTTCTTCTCAAGGATACAAATCTTGCCTTGGTTGGGAATGCCAAAAGGTGACTTTAGAAACCCTCGATGAGCTTAGATGAATCCCTAGAAGACCTTCTTCACCAAGATGGCGTCTTCTTCTACCTTGGGTCAGCTCCTCCATGGACAAATAGAGAGAGTACGAATTTCTAAGTAGGAGGGAGGTTATATGGATCAAATATTTTCGGTTGGGAGGTAATGAAGGAGTATATAAAGCTTTATGGTTAAGGAAGAAGCAAGGCATGAGGTGTCCAAGCTACTTTCCATGTGTCCATGTCTAAGGGTGTCTATGGTCATGCAAGCCTTTATGGATAAGGAAGAAGCAAAGAATGAGGTGTCAAGTTACTTTCCATGTGTGCATGGCTAAGGGTGCCCATGGACATGCAAGCCTTTATGGAGAAGGAAGGAGTCAAGCATGAGGTGTCCATGGAGCTTTCCATGTGTCCATAGCCTAGAGCTTTTGTGGTCATGCAAAAAGTTGTTCCACATCTCCTAGAGACTTATTATCCATCAATAGTCAGTTATCTAGGCCCACCACCAACCTCTAAACAAAGAAACCACCCCATTGGTTAATAACTCCTAAAGATAAGCTCATCCATAAAGGGGGAAATCCCTAAAATGCCCTTGAAGAGTGATAATCGTCGTTTGCAATATCAATCACTAAGATGGTTAATCCTAGAGTTTAAACCTTTTTTACTTCCGGTTTTAAGGGTAGTATAAAAGGGTCGATCCCACAGGACAACTTTTTAGAGATTGTTCTTAGAACCCAAAGTTTGAAGAACTTTATTATTTGTTTTTAGTATTTTTCTTTAGATTAAAGTATAAAGTAAAAGTCAAGTTGGGAGTTTGATTGATTACACTAATGCAAGAAGAAATGCACTCAACAAGAATAAACATGCACAAGGAAAAATTAAGATGATTGTTAACACAAGCAAAACTATATGAATGAAAGACTAAGAATTGAAGAAAACAAAGGATGCGGTGATTAAATCAAGAGATGGAAATCGAGGCTCGTAGGGGTTTTCACCACCTTAGCCTAGGTGATAAAAACTAATTCTTAAACGATTATTCGATGAAGGTTTGTGAATTTAAAAACTCACAAGAGATAAACTCCACATGAGCCCATTGGTCTTGGTGCTCATGCTTCCTAGTTTATCATCCTAAAAGACGGAAATCCATGGTCATATCAAAACGTCTATGTAATCGATTTTATTGTTCTAAATCCAGATTTCCATGGTCATTTCCATCCGGATTAACATGCGATCCGAAGATCAACTGTTAATTAAAATCGATTACCATCTAGTCGTTTAAGAAGAAGTCGTTAAAACCATGGCTAAGGGGTTATTCCCCTTGCCTCGATAGAAGTCTACTCACTCATGGAGAAAGGGGAGACGGAGGAAGAAAGTACTGAAGCCATAGTCTAGCCCAAAAATCAGGAGATTATCCTTATGCTAGAGACAATGAAATGGCTTAGTTATTTATTCCTTGCTCCAGAATTAAAGAACGGAGAAGAGACGATTAAAACTAAGGCGGAAAGAAGAGACAAGAACAAGTATGAAAGAACTATGATTGAACTAAAATCTACTTTATTGCATAATAAGAAGATGATTACAAGACTAGTTGCTTCATAATCCCAATACAAAGAAATCCAAGATGCCTCAAGAGGAGGAAGTGCCCCTCCTTTTGTAGGAGAAGGAGGGGGGAAGTACATTAGGTTTAGGGGTTTTTGAGGCTGGCGACTGGGATTTTTTTTTCCGTCTGTGCGCCGCCAACTGAGCAGTTCAGGAACCAACCGATCGGTTGGAAGGTTCTAGAATGCGGCAGCTAATCGATCGGCTGCCAACCCTAATTAGGGTGGTGGCGCAGTCGAAACTGCTCTGTGTTGTTTCTTCTCGACAATGGGCATCAGCCGAGCGTTTGGTTTAGGAATCGAGCGATCTCAACTGTTAGCCGATGAGAGCAATGATCGACGCTTGAAGGCAAACTGAGCGTTTCATATTGTCAAATGATCGGTTGGATGTGGCGAGACGATCGGTTGTCAGTACCAGTCGATCGGCTCAGGTCCTGAAAATGCAATAAAATGCACATGATTGTCAGATTTGTGATAAAAATGAGAAAATATCAATTTGTGCAATTTTAAGAGATGAATGTGGTATTTCTATGTGACAAGCTTAATAATTCACAGAAAAGATGTGCTGAAATAGCACGCATCAAAATACCGCGGACTTAAAGCTTTGCTTGTCCTCAAGCAATTGAAAAATCAAAATGATTCAAAAATTTTGAAATAACACATTCATCCTCCCTAGATTAGCAATTTTTCTATCCTTTTCATGGCCAAGAGACCCATCTCCTAGAACCAAAAATGCAAGCACTATGTTTCTCAAGAAAACATTTTTCATAACTTAATTTTTTTTTAAAGCTTACTTTGTAAAGACAGTCTTGATCTAACTTGCGCTTCGACACTCATCATTTTTTTCATTTTTTTTTCTTTTTCATTGGGTTGATTATTTCACGGGAATAGAAAATTTGAGGCGTGACAGAAAAATCCCTCCTCTATTCGACTTGGGATATAATTTTTTCATGGACTTGTGATTACATTGACCACAATTTTTTTGTGTCCTCTTTTTGGCATCTTTTGATGGTACGCCCCATTGTGGGGTATGGAAGAAGGGCATGCCACCCCGGACTTAGGGTTTGGCGTGCGATTTATTTTTCCGGTGCAACAAAAAACCTTTTTTTTTATTTGAGTTGTCGTTGCATAAGATAGAAGAGACATGTAGCTACATTATATAAGAGTAAAAACAAATAAGTTTATCTAATGTTAAAATTAAGAAAATCTGCATTTGATTCTATGTGATACTCTAAGGCTTGCCACCGTTTCCAAAAATTGCTATCATGATCATAGGGAACTTGATATTGCAAAGTTTTTTAAATAAAAATGATAATGAAATTGATTTTTGAAGATAAAGTACAACATTCGGCTGACTAGATAAAGGCCTTATGTTTGAAACTAAACAATGCAAACAAATAAAAATGCAGAAGGAAATGTTGAAAATGGAAGATAAAGGGTGGATCACGTACCACCCACCCCCACCCCGGACTTAGAAATTTGTTCGACCCTAGCAAACTCTAAGAGTGAGATGGAGGGAAGAGTCACTGCGGTGGAGGGTGTTGCTGGTGGGAGGAGTAGTAGTTTGCCCAATAAGGAGAATCAGGGTGCGGATAACTTTGTTGTGCTCCGTACTCGTCACAAGATGGTCGACTAGGGGCATAGTGACCGCAATCCACATGCCAAGACTCCTGTGAACGATGCATCAGGTACATGTGATTGAGCTGGTGGCCCTGTCTCTGCTGCTCTTGCTGAATCTCATCCAGCTGAGTCTGGATCTCATAGAATCCGTAAGGACCAGAGTCATCATCTGGTCATCGCCTGGTACGATGTCTGGAAGGTGGCGGTGGCGGTCCAGTGTCGTCGTCGTGTGCCTCTAAAGAGAGGCTCCTCCTGTGAGGTTGTGGCTTGGGGAAGGTGTCTGGATTTGGATGCTCCAGGTAGAATCTCTGGATATGGCCTGGTAAATCAGTCAACTCGTAGACGTAGTTTGCTGCTACAAACCGCGAATGTAACGGGAGCTGGAGGACCACCTGAGTGTCTTTGAACAAAAGGTAATAAATGTCCTCAGTGCCCAAACGGATAAACCTACTATTCTTCAAATAGTGAGTGTTGATGAGGTGATTTTTGAGCTCAAGCGGAGAAAAGGTGATGTGGGTGTAACCCAAAAAGATGGCGAGTTGGGTAACATAGTGGCCAATGCGGAAAGAAGAGGAAGTGGCTCGGCTAGCTTGGGTACCAAAATGCTCAATGATAGCATTGCCCCAGTTGAAAGGTTCTTCATGTAAAAGACACCAAAGGGCATAAAGCTCTACCTGAGTAATTGCGCCCTGAGTACCTTCCCAACTGAAAATGGTGCAAGCCAAAATACGGTGAAGGTAACAGACCATCGGGTTGTGAATGCAGGAGGCCTTGGGCCCACTAGGAAGACGGGGAAGAAGCTCGGTGATCTCTGCCCAAAACTTATCTCTGTCGTAATGGTCTGGGTAGGAGTCATGAGACCGTGCCATACATTGGTCTAGCCAATAGTCATCCCTGTCGTCGAGGATGAAAGAAGTGATTTGCTTGGCGGATGATTCCAGATTTTCCCCAAAAATCCGGTATTTGCAACTCGAGTTTCCGAAAGAACAGTGTAACTTGCGGAAAGTGCTCAAAAACTCGAGGGTAAGATCACAGTAGACGGAGGTGACATGGTAGGGAAATAAAAGGATGTGGTTTCTGCGGAGGATATCGTCGACGGCGTCGCGGATGCCCAAAGCATCAAGGATTGTGCCGCACGCCCAACGAGGCAGGGAAACACCAATTGCGAACATATCCTCATAACGATGGTGGTGTTCAACGCTAGTGAACTGGTCGTAGCTACCCAGAATAGGTGCTATACAGGGTGAACGGGGGGTGGTCGAATGTGGATCATTCGTTGCCTTCTGAGTTCCCTCCATCTCGCGGAGAAGCTCATCCGCCTCGTCGATGTCCCGAAGCATCTCCTAGACTAACTCGGGAGAAGACTCACCTGTCGGAGAGGGTGTGCGGAAATGGATTCCGGGATGAGAACTGGAACGGTGAGGAGGATCTCTGGAAGAGGATGCAGGGGCCTTGCCTTTGCCCTTGCGAAAGCAGCTAAACATCACTATTGTAGAGAGAAAACGATTGGTTGGGGCTATAAACGATCGTCTGCGGAAGCCAACCGATCATCTGGCTGCAGAAACGGGTGTTTCGACATCTGAAACGGGCGGCTGGAGGCACCAACAGTCGGCTGTCGAAATCTGAGCGCTCAGCGAATCTGGTGACAGCTGTCTTGTTGAGAAGCAGGTCTGGTGGCAATGCGGATGACGTCGATCGTCTGGAGAAACCAACCGATCGTCGGGCAGCTGAAATGGGCGGTTCGGCACCTAAGATGGGCGACTGAGTACTCAGCCGATCTGGCTGACGGGGTCGGTCGTCTGGAGAGCAAGACGGGCAGCGGTGGATTCAGGCGGGCGGCTGAAGAATGGGCGGAGCTACGAGCGATCGAGTGAACAGTGAAAGGGGGCGGCTAGGGTTTGTGAGGAGATGGGGGAGCGGTCTTGCATCTAGAGTGTTATATAGAGTAATGGATCGACGGGCCGATTGGTTGGACAGCAAGCCGATCAGCTGGTCTGCCTCAGGCGCCAACATAAACTGTAAAGGACAGAGGCTGCCTTGCGGAACGGTCGGCGGCTGAGTCGAGCGTATGGAAATCCAACTGCTCATTTTGAGGTGTCAAACTGAGCGTCTGGTAATGTGAACTGATCGGCTCGATAGCAGGAACAAGGAAAAATAGAACGAAAAGAATGAAAATAAGAAAACAAACGAGAAGGGAAGATAGTGTTTGGTTGCCTCCAAACTAGCGCCTTATTTTATGTCGTGGCTCGACCAAGATCAGATTAATTGGAATCCGGGGAGGTGAAGGGTCAGTGAGGTTCAGATCTTGCAAGGGTGGAAATTTGGTTGAGTCTGAAGCGACAACATCATCAGTGGTGATATATCTTTTAAGACGGTGCCCATTGACCTTAAACTCGCCCAGAAATTTATCCCATAGGAGAAAGGCACCATGTGGGTAAGCACATTTTACAATGTAGGGGCCATACCATCTCGACTTGAGTTTTCCAGGGAAAAGTCGTAATCTTGAATTAAAAACTAAAACTTGATCCCCTTCTCTAATGTCTTTGCGCTTGATGTGACCATCATGCCACATTTTGGTTCGGTCCTTGTAGATTCTTGTGTTTTCGTAGGCACTTATCCTAAGTTCATCAAGCTCATTCATTTGGAGAAAATGTTTCTCTCCAGCCATGGAAAGGTCAAAATTCAAACTTTTGATGGCCCATCTTGCTTTGTGCTCTAGTTCTATTGGTAAGTGACATGACTTACCGTAGATCAGTCTGATAGGGGTGGTGCCAATGGGTGTTTTGTAGGCAGTACGATATGCCCACAGGGCGTCATTGATTTTTAACGCCCAATCTTTCCTAGTGCGTTCAACAGTTTTGTCTAAAATTGATTTTATTTGTCTGTTGGATACTTCTACCTGCCCACTGGTCTGAGGATGGTAAGGAGTGGCGACTTTTTGATAAACCCCATATTTTTTCAAAAGAGCCTCAAAACGTTTCTCCAAAAAATGGGATCCCCCGTCAGAAATGACGGTGCGAGGGACTCCAAATCTAGGAAAAATGACATCTTTAAAGAGTTTCTTAACAGGTTTAGAGTCACATGTTTTAGTAGGTATGGCTTCAACCCACTTTGACACATAATCGAATGCGACTAAAATGTAAGTAAACCCATAAGAAGAAGGAAATGGGCCCATATAGTCGATTCCCCAGACATCAAAAATCTCTAATTCCTGCCAAGAGGTGAGAGGCATTTGGTCACGCTTGGAAATATTACCCGTCCTTTGACATTGGTCACATGAAAGCACATAATCATACGAGTCTTTGAAGATGGTGGGCCAAAAGAATCCACATTGTAGGACTTTTCTAGCCATTTTTTGGGAACTCATGTGACCACCATAGGGGCCAGAGTGGCATTGTTCCAATATGGCGATACTTTATTCGTGGGATACACAACGACGATATAAACCATTGGCACAAAGTCAAAACAAATAAGGTTCATCCCAATAATAATTTTTCACATCATGTAAAAATTTAGCTTTAGAGTGTCCCGTATACTTGGGGTGCAATACACCTACAGCTAAATAGTTTACAAAATCAGCAAACCAAGGAAATTGGGAGTCTACCTTGAGCAATTGGTCATCGGGTAAGGATTCATTTATTGGATTTTCATCAATGGGGTTATATCTAAGTCTACTGAGGTGGTCAGCCACGACATTTTCAGATCCCTTTTTGTCTAGGATTTCTAGATCAAATTCCTGCAATAACAAAATCCATCTTATAAGTCTAGGCTTGGCATCTTTCTTGGTCATGAGGTAGTGAATGGCTGCATGATCAGTGTAAACAACTACCTTTGAATCAACAAGATATGAGTGAAATTTATCGAAAGCATAGACAATGGCTAGCATTTCTTTTTCAGTTACGGTGTAATTTTGTTGAGCCTCATCTAAGGTCTTGGATGCATAATAAATAACATGGTGTTTTTTGTCAATTTGTTGTCCTAAAATGGCACCTTCAACAAAATCACTAGCATCGCACATGATTTCAAAGGGTAAGGCCCAGTCAAGAGCACGGATGATAGGAGTGGTGGTGAGAGATTTTTTCAAACATAGAAAGCTCTCCATGCATGTCGTATCGAAATGGAAAGGCACCTCCTTTTGAAGAAGATTGGTGAGAGGTTTTGTGATTTTGGAAAAATCACGGATGAATCGCCGATAGAAACCGGCGTGCCCTAAGAAGGCTCGGATGTCTTTGACTGAGGTTGGGGGAGGCAGCTTGGTGATTACCTCAATCTTAGCTTGGTCTACTTCAATGCCCTGGTTGCTCACCTTATGGCCTAGAACAATACGCTCCTTGACCATGAAGTGACACTTCTCCCAATTAAGGACTAAGTGTGAGTCAATACATCTATCAAGGACAAGGGAGAGGTTTTGAAGGCAGGAATCAAAACTGTCTCCATAGACAGAGAAATCATCCATGAACACTTCCATGACAGTTTCAGTTAACCCTAAAAAAATGGCAGACATACATCTTTGAAAAGTGGTTGGTGCATTGCACAGGCCAAAGGGCATTCATCTAAAAGTGTATGTACCAAAAGGGCATATGAAAGTGGTCTTCTCTTGGTCTTCAGGATGAATGGGAATCTGATAAAAACCCGAGTAGCCATCTAAATAGAAAAAGTATTATTGATGAGCTAAACGTTCAAGAACTTGATCGAGGAAGGGAAGAGGGAAGTGGTCTTTCCTAGTTTCTTTGTTGAGTTTCCTGTAGTCAATGCACATCTTCCACCCTGTGACGGTACGAGTGGGGATGAGCTCATTCTTCTCATTCCTAATGACTGTAGTCCCACCCTTTTTGGGGACGACCTGGACAAGGCTGACCCAAGGAGAGTCAGAGATGGGGTAGATGATTCCTACAGTCAAAAGTTTAATTTCTTCAAGACGGACAACTTCCTTCATGTTTGGGTTGAGTTTCCTTTGCGGGTCTCGGGAAGGTTTACTATTTTCAATCATTGGGATTTTGTGGATGCAAATGGATTGATCTATCCCAACTAAATCTGTCATTTTGTACCCTAAAGCTATTTTCCGTTTCCTAAGTTCTCTCATAAGCATGTTTTCTTGTTCAATGGTAAGGTCAGAATTGATAATGACAGGGCATAATTATTGTTCATCTAGAAAGACATATTTTAGGCCTATGGGGAGAGTCTTCATTTCCGGGGCCTTTGGTGGTTCAGGTCGTTCTTCTATGGTGGAGATCATTTTAAGGTCTTCAATCTCAGCACATGGGATTTCCTCAAAGTTGTCCAAATGAATCTTGAGTTGATTTGATGGTCCATTATCAAAATCACAATCGGTGGGGATGGTGAGAGTAGTGTGTAGGGGATCATCAACTAATTCCCATTCTTGCCTTAGTTGGGTTAATTCATCAATGCAATCAAGGAGGTAGACTTCTTCCTCAAGACTAGGTCCCCTCATACTTTCAAACACTCTAAACTGTAGGGTTTGCTTCCCTAGCCTTAAAAAAATGGTACCAGCCTCAACATCAATTAAGGCACGACCAGTGGCTAAGAAGGGACGTCCGAAAATGAGAGGGTAGCATAAATCTTCCTTGATATCCATGATCACAAAATCACAAGGGACGTATGCATCATTTCCAACTTTAACCGAAATGTCTTCTATGATTCCCATGGGTTTAGTTGTGGATGAATCTGCCAGTTGGATGGTCATGGCTGTGGGTAACATGTCATTGAATCCTAGTCTTTTGCAAAGACTATATGGCATGATAGATATACTGGCTCCTAAATCTGCTAGGCCTTTTCTACAAGCATTGTCACCCAAGTAGCATCCTATTCCAAAAGAACATGGATCCTTCTGTTTTTTAGGCATCTTACTTAGGATAATGTCGGATGTGGTCCTAGCAAGTTTAACAGTCTCGTATTCTTTAGTAACATACTTCCTAGTTAAGAGAGATTTCATGTACTTGGACCAGGCGGGCATGTCTGCCAAAGCATCAAGGAAGGGAATGTCGACATGTATTTTTTTCATAGCATCCCTAAATTTCATGAAGCGGGCATCAAGTCTTGTTTATTTGAGGCGGGCTTGATAGGGAGGTCGGGGTTTGTAAACTGGTTCTTCATCTTCCACTTGAGGAGTTTCGGGGACGGATGGTTTGGGTGTGGCTTCGGGTTCGACAACTACCATGTCTTCATCCTCGAATTCTAGAGGTGGGTCTGAAGAATTTTCTGGAGGGGGAGGGGAGTGCACCTTTCCCGAACGAGTAGAGACAACCTTGAGTTGTTCAGGATGTTTGGGGTTGTTTTCAGGCTGCCCTGCAAAGGTCCCAGTAGGAGGTTTTTGTTGGGCAAACAGACGGGCCAACTGTGTGTCAGTTGCCTTTTGATGGGCTTGTATGGCCACGAGGGTTTGTTCTAAGCTTGCCAGGCTAGGATGACTTGGGGGAGGAGGAGGGGGGCATTTTGAAGTGGCTGGGGAGGTTGAGGTTGGTTTAGATTTTGGGGTGGAAGGTTTAGGTTTTGGAATTGTTGGTAGTGTTGTCGATTTTGGTGATTTCCAAAGTTTCTTTGATTGTTGTATGGGAATCCAGGTGGTGGTCGATTGTTACTTTGAGGGTAGGGAGGCCTTTGTTGAAGTTGGTTAGAGTTCTCGGCACCTGAAGGGTTCCCGTATTGAAAACCAGGGTGGTTTCTAGGTTGGTTGGGATTGTAGTAACCTTGGCCTAGTATTGTATGGATCGAATTGAGGTCTTCTGGTTGTTGTCCTACTTCAGGTTGCATGGGCATGTTGTAGAGATATTGACAGTGGAGGGTGGTATGGTCGTATCCTTGGCAAATACCACAAAGGGAATCCATGGCTTTTAGTTGTTGGGGTGACTCCCTAAGGGTGACCAAGGATGACTCTAACCGATCTTGTTTTAAGGCAATTAATTTTAGGCTTTCCGCTATGCTTTGGATATCATTATTAACTTCTGTCTTGGCTACCTTAAGGTTTCTGCCAATCCCTCTTCTAGCCCTTGTTTCGAAAGCCCGTTTGACTACCTCCCATGTGCTAGTCAAACTTTGATGCATGAAATTTCCTCCATATGAGGAATCGAGAAAGAATTTGGTGTCATCATCAACACCACGATAGAAAATCTCTATGAGTTGGGCTTGAGAGATGTCATGGTGGGGGCACTTCCTAAGTAAGTCTTTGAACCTTTTCTAGGCTTCACCTAAAGACTCTCCTGGGGACATAGAAAAATGAGTTATTTGACCCCTAAGTTCATAGGTGAGAGACGAGGGGTAAAATTTCTCAAGGAACTTGCTTTGTAGAACTTCCCATGTTGTGACATGTTCTTCGCTCTCCATGGTGTTGTACCAGCTACTAGCTTGGCCGGAGAGGGAATACTTAAACAACCTAAGGAGGATGGCATCTTCAGAGACACCCGGGAGTTGGTTCAAAGAATAAAGGTCAATGAACCTTTGAAGATGATCTTGACAACTTTCCCCATTGTTGCCTGAGAAGGGGTTGGCTTGCATCATGGTGATCCATTGTGTTCGGATTTCGAATTGTGGAGCAATAATATTGGGGGGTATAACCGGATGTTGCGCATAGGCCGTTTTGGGAACAGAAAAGTCTTTTAATTGTTTTTGCCTTTTGGCTTCCCTCCTATCGGCTGCTATGGTTTCTTGCTTGGCCCTAAAGGCTGCACGCAAAGCGGCTTCTTTTTCCGCTTGTTTGGCTTGGATGAGCTCTCTTTGAGCTGCGAGAGCTTGGTCGATCCTATGGGCAATTTCGTCTTCATTCATTCTCACTAGATTTTGACAGTTTAGACGATGAAAGGTCCTTTCTATTTCCGGATCAAAAGGTTGAAAATCATCGTTCGGGCGTCACATGCACAATTAAAGCAGTTATTCGTGTACAGAAAAAAACGTACTGCCAGAATGGAAACTCAGAAGAAAGAGGAGTACACTTCTGGAATGTTACTCAGAAGGTATGAAAAAAAAGTTTTTCAAAATTGTTTTGGGGTTCGAGAAAACAATTCGTTGTCCCCCGCAACGGCGCCAAATTGATAATCGTCGTTTGCAATATCAATCACTAAGATGGTTAATCCTAGAGTTTAAACCTTTTTTACTTCTGGTTTTAAGGGTAGTATAGAAGGGTCGATCCCACAGGACAACTTTTTAGAGATTGTTCTTAGAACCCAAAGTTTGAAGAACTTTATTATTTGTTTTTAGTATTTTTCTATAGATTAAAGCAAAAAGTAAAAGTCAAGTTGGGAGTTTGATTGATTACACTAATGCAAGAAGAAATGCACTCAACAAGAATAAACATGCACAAGGAAAAATTAAGATGATTGTTAACACAAGCAAAACTATATGAATGAAAGACTAAGAATTAAAGAAAACAAAGGATGCGGTGATTAAATCAAGAGATGGAAATTGAGGCTCGTAGGGGTTTTCACCACCTTAGCCTAGGTGATAACAACTAATTCTTAAACGACGATTCGATGAAGGTTTGCGAATTTAAAAACTCACAAGAGATAAAATCCACATGAGCCCATTGGTCTTGGTGATCATGCTTCCTAGTTTATCATCCTAAAAGATGAAAATCCACAGTCATATCAAAACGTCTATGTAATCGATTTTATTGTTCTAAATCTGGATTTCCATGGTCATTTCCATCCGGATTAACATGCGATCCGAAGATCAACCGTTAATTAAAATTGATTACCATCTAGTCATTTAAGAAGAAGTCGTTAAAACCATGGCTAAGGGGTTATTCCCCTTGCCTCGATAGAAGTCTACTCACTCATGGAGAAAGGGGAGATGGAGGAAGAAAGTACTGAAGTCATAGTCTAGCCCAAAAATTAGGAGATTAATCCTTATGCTAGAGACAATGAAATGGATTAGTTCTTTATTCCTTGCTCCAGAATTAAAGAATGGAGAAGAGATGATTAAAACTAAGGCGGAAAGAAGAGACAAGAACAAGTATGAAAGAACTATGATTGAACTAAAATCTACTTTATTGCATAATAAGAAGATGATTACATGACTAGTTGCTTCAGAATCCCAATACAAAGAAATCCAAGATGCCTCAAGAGGAGGAAGTGCCCCTCCTTTTATAGAAGAAGGAGGGGGGAGTACATTAGGTTTAGGGGTTTTTGAGGCAGGCGGCTGGGATTTTTTTTCTGTCTGCGTGCCGCCAACCGAGCGGTTCAGGAACTAACCGATCGGTTGGAAGGTTCTGGAACGCGGCAGCCAATCGATCGGCTTCCAACCCTAATTAGGGTGGCGACGCAGTCAAAACTGCTCCGTGTTGTTTCTTCTCGACAATGGGCATCAGCCGAGTGTTTGGTTTAGGAATCGGGCGATCTCAGCCATCAGCTGATGAGAGCAATGATCGACGCTTGAAGGTGAACCGAGCATTTCATATTGTCAAACGATCGGTTGGATGTGGTGAGACGATCGGTTGTCAGTACCAGTCGATCGGCTCAGGTCTTGAAAATGCAATAAAATGCACATGATTGTCATATTTTTGATAAAAATGAGAAAATATCAATTTGTGCAATTTCAAGAGATGAATGGGGTATTTCTATGTGACAAGCTTAATAATTCGCAGAAAAGATGTGTTGAAATAGCACGCATCAAAGAGAAACACCTCCAAACCAAGGTACAACTTGGTGCCCCATGTCCCAAAAAGATAGATAATGATAAGGAAACATCTAAGGATCATAAGGCATGTGAAAATTTGCAAAGAAAACCTCCCAATTGGGTGAATTACAAAAAAGTCCAAAATGTGTATAAAAATTGCATAACTTGCACAAACAACATCCAATTGGACCAAACTTGAAACTTACGCTTATCTCATGATTTCAAAACACCTCACAAGGCTATAGTAAGGTTTAGAGCACTTAATTATGGTAAATAATCTTGTTCAACACATTAAGCAAGGTTTGGGGCCTTCACTTCTAACACAAATTTATTTACCATTGTTCCACTTAAGTGGTGATTTTGCATTTTAGATGCTTAAATAAGATTTCACTGAAGTATTTGTTCATAAACACTTCAATTGGTACAATTATTGAGCAAGTGTTCACCGAACCACTATAAATTCCACTAATTCATCAAAAAGGACATAAAGAACAGAGATGAGAAGAAAACTCAGGGAAAAGGGTTACAAGGAGATTACATTCAAGATTTAGTATGTTACAACACTCCACCCCTTAAAAAGGACTTCATCCCCAAAATATCAAACAAAAAGAGAAGGGTGAGTATGCAACATCCCAACACTAAACTCCCAGGTTGTTTCCATAAAACTTCCAGTAAAACTTTCACTAACTCAAACTCCTTGTTATTCAATTGCTTAACTTGGGAGTTCAGAATCTTCTGAAGAAACTCCACATAGGTCAGTTTCTCATGAATCATTAAGGGTTCCACTATTAAGATTTC
This sequence comes from Alisma plantago-aquatica, assembly GCA_963693085.1. NCBI lineage: Eukaryota > Viridiplantae > Streptophyta > Magnoliopsida > Alismatales > Alismataceae > Alisma > Alisma plantago-aquatica. The sequence goes on along the minus strand of OY856415.1, from coordinate 113,824,060 downwards.
TTTTTATTAGATATAACACAATTAACATCTTAGGCCTATTAATATTATATTCATTATGATATTATATCATTTTTATTATTCTTTTAATTGTGTGATGTTATATTTACTTTGTTTCCAAAAGAGTTATATTTTATTATTATGCACAAAGTCCTATATATTTCTTATTTATCTCATTAAGAGTTTTAGCATAATTAGGGTTTACTCGCTTATCTCAACATATATACTTGATTATTATCCTTAATAATTTGGTTTAGTCTCTATTATTAACATATTGGATTATAACCAATTATTTTGCATGAAATAAGACATTTTATCCAATTTGCTACAATTAATCCAAATAATGTCACATTAATTACTTATATTTATATTAAACATTGTCACATTACCTTTTTCACATTAATGTCATCATTAATCATTTTCTCATATTGATTCACTTATGATGATTGATTAAGCGCATTTATGTGAATCCAATTACTTCTTATCCATATTGAAGTCATTATATGTATTTTAGTGATCAAGGTGGGACATGTTACATATTAATTATTTTATCCACATACCAAGTAATATTTAGGTGATTAATTATGTGTGTATTAGAGAACAAGGTGATATGCATCTCATATTGATGACCTAATTAATCTATGTTTAGATGATTATATATTATTTATGTGTATTAAAGTGTGTTATCTGATTATGACACCTATTGTCACTAATGTATCAAGATTGTCATTAATGATGTATAGGTTAAGGTTAGATTATTATAACTTAGGGTTTAGGTCAATATGATCATTATTCTTCACCTATACATTCTTAGTAAGCATTAAGTCCAAGATTAGGTTATAATTATCTTAATCATCATATCATTAGTATTTATTGGTTTATGACATGGTCAACATCATGCATACCCACTATTAGGTAAGTTACTCATATTATGTATATTAAATATTCATTAGGGTTCAAACATATGAATTATTCATTAGATGACCATTATATGTACACTAGTATATAAACAAGCATGCCAGGTTATAACTATTACTTTTTTGGTCAAAACTAAGGATCCAAGCAAACTATCCTCCTGATCATGGAGTTAGGGTTTCTAGAGTTAGTGTAGCTAGATTTCAATATGTTATAGGACTCCATCCTCTTAAAAATAATTTCGTTCTCAAAATCTAACTACCAAACATAATCAAATCAACTACTCTCCACCCCTTAAAAGGTTTTACCTACCAAGACAAACTAAGATAGAGGTAAAAGAGTGAGTTTAACTAAACCATGTACAAGATCCATCATGCTTCCACAACACACTCTGATTGGTTACTAAATACCAAACTTCAAAGTCTAGGCTCTTAGGGATAGACTGTCCAAACATGTGATTCTCTGGGACATAAGAGAAATATATTAGGTATCCATCCTCAAACAAGTCATTGCACCTAACAGACAAGGTCAACATATTAGGTTCTCAATAGTATCCAACTTAGGTGTCTAAGGCTACTACTATCTATAGGCATGCTATTTTGAACAGTCAGTATCATCTTAGGCCAGACATGTATCATATGGATCCAGGAGTCCTCGTAAACCAAGCTAGTGGTGCAGAGGAAAATCTTGCTAGTCTCTAAACCCTGATCCTTTCTAGACACCTTTGCTTTCAACTTATGCCCTAATAGCTACCTAATTGGCTCATTACATTATGGTTAACTAAACATGTTTCTAATGTGAAAATCATATGATCCTAAATCAATCTTTCATCATCTCAAGAGTAGCATAGATCAATTCTAGGGAAAACATGTCACTGAAAGAGGAACTATATGAGGAAAGGATTCTAATTAGGGAGACAAAATTGAAATAGTCAGATTCCGACTACCATGGGCTGAGATTACATGATGTAAAGAGGCGAGATCACCCCCTTACTAAAATTTGAAGAATAAAACATCCATTCCAAACACACACATAAGGTATGTTGGAATAGGAGTAAAATTTTCAAATTTATAATATTGGTATGCAAAAGACCAAAGTGTAGTAGTGGAATAAAAGCATTGACTATATTCAATTTTACAACACAATTACAAAAGAACATCATAATCTCCCATAAGGGTTTACATGAAGATTCCAGAATCTAATATAGAGGGAAGTTTAAAACACTTCAAGTATGTATCCAACCAACATCTCCATGAGCTAGGTCCATGTTGAAAGCTATGCTTTCCTTAGTCTTAATTAACACCTTGTCCTAAACCTGGGTGGTTGGGAATCACCCAGCAAGATAGAGAAACAAGGTATGTGTAACAACCCTACCTCTCGGTAACCCCCAATTAAGGGAGACCAAAAGGTCAGAGTCGTTATCCCAATTAACCAGATCAATGGTTCAACAAATAATCCATAATAATTACTAAATTCTACCAAAACTATACTGAAAAGCTGAAATAAAATAAAACTTTACATACCTTTTTAAGATCTTGGATTTCTAAACTATTATCCACAATCGGAGTCTATTCTAACTAATCCTCCTTGTACTTTAATTCATATATTCACAATGTATCACCTTATTGTTTGTCCTTTTCATGCTTATACCTAAAACGCCGACAAATAAAACGTCGGTCAGCATAAATGAATATGCCAGTATGTGGGGGCAACCAAAATTACACAAATATTGCTAACAACCTAAATATCACAATCAAGTTAATTAACAATCCAATTTACGTCTTCAATGTGACATTCTCCGCCGCTTTTGCCCTAACCCTGGAATACCCTCTTTAGGGTTTCTCTTTTGCAATAGACTTAAGGCCACCTTCTCTATCCCGAGCTTGGTGCCTGGGGTCACCTCTCATGGTGCCCATTAGTCATGCAATATCATAAGGCCACCTTCTCCAACCTGAGCTTGGTGCCTGGGGTCACCTCTCATGGAGCCCATTGGTCTTCCCTCTTGGGCTTGACCTCATTGCATCATACATCAGGGTGGCATGTCGATGCGAGAATACACACTTATAAATTAACTGTGATAATCATAGTGACTTTATGAATTTGCATATATGAACATCCAACAGTTAGGTTGCATTCAATTCGATCAATCATCTGAGAAAACCATGTGAAACTAAAGCGGTTAAACATAAATAACCACATACCTGATCCAGAGCAACTTGATGTCCAAGCAAGAATAATCAAGAACATTCAATCAAGCAATCAACAATATCCTAAAATTAATGCATAACATCCATGTGTCAACATCCTTAAGATTGACTTGGATTCCACCTTAAGATTTCTAGGCCAACTTTAGGGTTTTATTAGGTTTTTAGCCTCCATAATTCTTTTATCACGTTTAATGCTCTTTTAGTCCACAAACCCTAATTTCATCATCATAGACATACTTGAATGTAAATTGAGTCTAATACATCTCTTTTACACTAAAACTACCACCTTTATCTTTTTATGTCATGTCAAGATCATTAAGCCCAATTATCATGTTCGGTTTCTTTTGAATTGACAACTCATATTTCATTATAGTCCAATTCACATATGAACCCTAATTATCACTAATTCCACATTTATCCACTAGGAAACCCTAATTACCAAATTAAGGGTATTTATCCACAATTAGAAACTTTTATACTCATAATACCTTAGAATCATCATATCTCAGCTTTATATATGGATTTGAACAATTCAAGCCATTAAGAGTCATAATTACCAAAATTAGGGTTTCAAGGCCCATTAAAGCATATTCATGTACATGGAACCCTACATTAATCAAACTACGCATAAAGATCATCCTTTTGGATCTAATGTGCCCTTTTTATAATCAACATGTTAATATTGATTAAAAACACCCATAATACCTTTCTCAATCTTATTAACATCAATATTAGGGTTTCTTAATCATTAATGCATTAAAGTTGAAAATTTTAAATACTTTTCGAATTGCAAGAGGAATTAGGCTCTAAAACTATTTTTAATGGATTCCTCGTATTTTTTTGTGCAAATTTCATATATTATATGTACCAATCTGAGCTACCATTAATTAAATACAAATTTTGCAATATTTACTTACTTGGACCAATGGGATGCTAACACGTCAGCTATCCCATGCATCACGTAACTTGGCCGAAACATAACGGAATGACTCTTATACCCCCGTGTGGCTTTTTGGTTCTACAATACCCGGAGGGGCAATTCCGTCCAATGCTACTTAGGTCATCATCTATCTCACATCGCACGCTGCTGCTGCCACCGCAGGGGTCAGCACGACTCCGCCTCCCCTTCCCAGACCTCGACGGTCATCAGGGAAGGTTTAATTGCCTCTACCGAGCTCCTATGCACACGGGCACCTCAAGCTCGCGGCCAAGATGGCCGGTTCTAGTCCTCTAGGCCTGCAACATGCAGGCAGTCTGCTACCCTCCTGCCGGTGTCATGCAAGCGCTAGGGCATGGAGATGATGACTGAGCTTCCTTAGGGTGTCGTGGGAGCATCATGCTTCCATCATAAACCCCTTCATGGCTCCTCGTTGCTCCAGGGGTTGCATTACCCCCTTAGTTAGGGTTTGAGCAGATGCAAGGTTAGAGAAGGGTGTGAGACAGGGAAAACTCGAGGCTATGGGGTTGTCCCTTATATAGGGATAGGTAGCAGCGTCCTAGAACACCTACCCATGAGGAGAACAAGTCTCCCATCAACTATAACAACATTCTTTCCTTATTAAGATGTAACTTCACTTTTAATTATTTCCTTATTTATCCATATTCCTTGGTTATCAAGGAATCTGAAAATTATTACTTTTACTCTCTTTGTGCTTGGCTTTTAATCCATTGGCCATGAAGTTTTACTTCCTTATAGCAAATATAGAAAATAGTATCTCTTTTTGATAACACCAAAAGTCATTATCTATATAGCACATTATTCACATATTATGACTTTTGTATTATTTGTATTTTCTCTTTCTTCCTCTCCATTGGGACTCCTTGGACCCCAAGAAATCTTAAGATTTTGAAATCCTTTTTGAAGGATACTTATTATCCTTCTAGATGCAGCTATATCCATTATTTCTCATTATCTTACTTATTTCTTTATTAAAAGATTTCTTTTCAAGGATTTCTCTTTATCTTTTATTTCCTTTTTCCTCTTTTCCTATTTCTTTCATTAGAAATCACATGTTAACGAAATTTACTCAATTGTGGCCACTAATGCCACTTTCTAGAGATTTCTATATATTTCTCATAAATACTTTGCTTAATGTTCATTATCTTGTATCTTTTTCTAATATTTGGACTTTTCTTCTTTTCTCCTATTTTATATCCAAAATAGTAGATACTATGAAATTCCAATCAAAAGGGAGATTTGCAAGGAAATCCATCCTTTGAAGCAAATCATACAACCTTCTCAATTCAAGTCCATATTCATAAAGTTTTACATTTCCATTATGAAAACACATGTAAAATTGAGGTTGTAATAGTATGTGTCAAATAATGAGCAAGAACAAAAGAAAGAAAATAACACAGAAGTAAAGGTTATAAGTTCATCAATAAATGAAGAGATCAAGAGTATGAGGCATAATTAAAATAGATGCTTGCCAAAATATTAAAATAGTAAAGGAATTGCATGCATGATTAATATTGACTACATTAACTAAGTAGGGTTGAGGCACCTACTAGACCCCAACCTATAGTTGAGGGGAGAAATAACACATTCCCAGTCACCTACACAAATTACATATGGGGGAGAATAATGCATTTCACAAGGAGAAATAACACATGTCCTATCTATGGGTGGTTTTACGTAAGTACCACTACATTAACTAAATAGTCTACTAAAATCAACATGCTAAGAGAAACTACGACAAGTAGAAGCATCATATATTTGAAACATAGCAGTGGGGTACAAGACCCAAGAAATAGAATATCAATACTAATTTTGAGGCAATTTAATAAAAGAGTAATGAATAGAGAAAATAGGGTTCATAGAGTGCCTCATTAGGGAACATAGGGTTTGGTTTGAAAATATCCCAACTTAGGGTGTAAGAATTCCCATACCTCTTTATTATGTTCAAATACCAAGTTTACCACTTCTAGATGTTCCAAGTTCAACTTTCTCCTATTTCAATTTATTAACATTCATTAGTGTACATATCACATATTATTGCATAGAAACCCTAAGATTGGACCTTTTCATAAAACTCAGATTTAGACTCTGAAAATCTCACCATTGGACTAATTAGGGTCTCATGATCAAGAAAACATATATTTATGTCAATTTTGGAGTTATGGTGTTTAATATGTAATTTGTATGGATTTTATGTATTAAAATCATATTCCAAAAGTCACCTTTCGAAAAACCTTGAAATCATACCTTGAAAGCATTTTTATTAGATCGAGCTAATTTTTTTTGTTAATTTTGGACAAGCAGTTTAAAAGGTATAAATTTTCCAATTCTAACCAACCAAAAAATGACATGTCAGCAATTTAGTTGCAAGCAAGGAAAAGTGAGAGGGAGGGGGGTTGGCCCATGACCCCCCTGTAACATCCCTGACCTGGGTTATGAATTAACCCTAGGTGTTTTTCCTAAGATATGTAATTAAATCCTTGTGATTATCTTTTGGCATGTAATTAAGTTCCTAAGGAACATACATTTTTATTTCTGTCCTTTTAAAACAATGTTGTAGAATTATTTGGTAATGCAGGGGCCTATGTGCAAATTTTCCCAGTTAAAGGGTGTAACTTGCAAATTACATAGGTTAAGATGTTCCTCTAACAAAGAGACATCATATGAAGGAATATGATGAGGTATGATGGATTTCCCAAGTTTGGGCATCAAGATACAGCTTGTGGAATGATCCTTGTGCTTAAAAACCCTAATTTGGATTAAAGTGCAATTTACCCAAATGTGGGGTGCAACTTATAAAATACACCATATTGAACATGTTTTATGACTTTTTACATCATTTAAACTAATAATGATGAAGGGGGCACTTCCTTTGAATAATCATATAATAAGGAACACCTTTGTAATTAAATCATCAAGATGTAAGTAAGGAGACCCTTATGTACATATGTACCTTAGTGATAAGTTGACCTTCCTTGCCTTTAGTTCTTGGTTTTAGAAGGAGTTTTACCTTAGAAGAAGAGGAGGGACGTGCCTAAAAGAAAGGAAGGACCTAGTTGTGAAAAGGAGGAGTAAGTTGTCCTTATGATGAAAATAACCCCAAAGGTACTTATACCCTTTCCTTTGCAATCAAAGGCAACGTTTCCCTTTCACTCTTCACTTATCTCTTGCTGTGGCCGACTAAGGAAGGAGCTCAGGAGCTCAAGGGGATGACCAACCTGTTCTAGGTAAGAGAACACCACCTTCTAGCTTGGATTCATGGAGGAACTTCATGTATAAGGTTGGTTCTATGGTTAATTCACTTAGATTCTTTGTTCTAGCCGACCATCCACATCTTTTCCTTGGAGAATCACCTCTGGCCGAGTTGTGGAGCTCAAAAAACCATTAAAGACTTGAAGCTTGGAAGCTTGGAGCTCAAGGAACGACCTTAAGGCGGGTTTTATAACTCTAAACCTTAGCTTTGTTATGCATATCTTTGTTCTTGTCTTCCATGGTTAGTTCTTCTTCTTCCTCCCTTCTTCCATGCTCTTTTGCAAGCAAAACGGTGGAGGAACCGACCTTGACATAGGTTGAGGATGATGGGCGTGGATTCCTATGTCACGTTATGAAACGACCTTGAGTCCTTTTGGTCCAAACGGATGCAACTCGTTTAAGGTCAAACGGGTTCAACCCGTTTGATCTCAAACGATCCTGCAAGATCATTTGGATCAAAACGACCCCAAGACCATTTCATAGGGTTCACCAAGCGTGGACCGTTTGGGTTTTCTGTTCACAATTATATAGGCTAATAACCCACCAAATTTGAGGGGTTAACTCCAAAGGAATCGTAGGTTGAAGGCCAATCAATTAGGCAATAGAATTGAATTAAGTACTGATTTTTCAAACTAATTAACTTGAACTTTTGGGTAAACGGGTTCCAACCCGTTTGAGTGAGTTGACCAAGCATTGACTGTTTGGGATACCTGTTCATAATATATTGAATTTCATTCCTACAAAGAATTGTAATCTAATTCCTAACCAATTGAGAGTTGAAGGCACTTCAACACCCTAACCCTAATCGGGTTAAAATTGCTGAATTTCAATATAGATCTTGTTGAGTTTTGGGTTGAAGGACCCAAACGGGTTCCAACTCGTTTGGGGTTCACCCAAACGGTCTCACACTCGTTTAGTGACACCCCAAGACCGTTTGGAGGTCTAGGGTTAAGGAAAATTGATCAATTGTAGGTCCAATTTCAATAGGTTGAAGAATTGATAAAAGTGCTGATTTTAGACCTATTTAGGGTTCAATCCTAATCAAATCAACTTAGATTTTGGTAAAACTTTGGGCAAACGGTCTCAAGACCGTTTGGAGGTCATACAAACAATCTCGAGACCGTTTTGGCCAAGTTTGGGCCCAATTGGAGTTCAATTGATGGGTTCAATTACAATTTGTTTCACATTGTTGAGAATTGATGATTAGCCGATTGGAAACCCTAATTGAGTTAGACTTAACCCTAATTGGCTTTCAATTAAGGGTCAATTTGGAGTCCAATTGATTGAGGCTCATCCTAATTGACTCAATCCGTAAGTAGTTAACATGGCTTTGGCCAATTAAAGGCTTCAACATAGGAAACCCTATTCAAACATAACCTATGTGTCACCTTTTATGTTCATGCGGTTTGGACCCAAGTAAGTTCACACTCGTTTCACCTCAAATGGGTTCAACTCGTTTCACCTCAAATGGGTTCAACTCGTTTCACCTCAAATGGGTTCAACTCGTTTCACCTCAAATGGGTTCAATTAAAGGATAATTTGTTTTATGTAAACTCTAATAACATGATAGTGGTGATTTGGTTTATGTAGATCAAAGGGGACTTAACCTAACCTAATCTAGAGTGGTGTAATCACTATTTACTAGTGAGAGGAGAGAGAAAGTACCATTTATGATGGAAACTCAAGTAAAATACCTTCAATATACATGAATGTGCATGATTAGGGTATGATCCACTTATGAGTGATCATGGAAACCCTAATTATGGTAATTGGTGAATCTTGATCTTAGTTGAGGGCTTTAATGATGATGTTTCTCATGCATGGTGATGTAATGAGATTAATTCACCATGAGGTGAATAGTAAACCCTAATTCTAGGGTGATGACATATAGTGTGAATAGTAAACCCTAATTGATGAAAACCAGGGAAACCTAGCTCTTGTATGAGTAGGGAGATACAACTTCTTTAAATGAGTTATTTACTGTTATCAGTTGATTTAACCATGCAGGTTCCTTTATGAGGATGATCATATCCAGGTATGGATGATGATACTATATTCATTGAAAGCATGTTGTTAGCTCTATGAATAGTGATATATCTTGATGCCTTGTTAATAGCATCTTATGAGATTGATAGGCTGTGAAAGCCATGAATACCATCAAGTTCATGCTTTAAGAGATGACTTGTGATGAGAATACTGAGAAATGACAATTGATGAGAGTTAGGCTTGTTACATTTAGTATTCTACTTTCATAGTTGCTATGCTAATGATTAATGTTTGAAAACATGTATGATGCTAAAAGAATACTGAAATGTACCTAATAATCAAGTTTAATCATACCATGTAGAGCCCTGATCATAGATCCATCATTGTCAGAATTTAAATGATGGTGAAACAGGTTTTCCTAAGGGAACTCCTGGATCACATACTTTAGAGTATGTGGGGGAATATGGATGTGTATATCCTTACATCCTAGTGTAGGAGTTGATGTTGATGTATCTTAATCCATCAACCCTTCACTATATGTTTATACCGGGATGATGTAACACTATTCTTCCAAGGGAATCTTTTATACCGCATCGATGAGAGATAAACATGAAATCTTTCGATGGCGAAGAGAGTGCAGAATGCCACTGTGACTCTAATAACGAAGTACCAGAATACCCTGGTAAGCTATATTAGCAGGGACACTAGATGTCCTGCATGTTTATCCTCATTCTAACTAACGTAGTTGAAGGTCATGAGAATCCGGCTCTTTTGATGACCTAGTATGATACCGATGCGACTTACTAGTGATCGGTTGGAGCATGAGCGGTATACCTCATCTCCGCAGGGCATAATGATGTTTGTAAAACATAATCAACCGCGTAGCATAACTGCTTAGGTTTAACTATGAGGAATATTGATTGATATTACATTGCTTGCTTTTAATATCCTGTTCAAGTATTAGTATACATGTTCTTCATATTCCTTAATTAAATATGAGTTTTTGTTATCAAGCCTGCTGTGAGTAACCTAAATTACTTGTTCATGATATTCCTTTGATTGCTTCTAACAAAGTTTCTGGCGGAGAGTTATAACTCTCGCTGGGACAATTATTTAAAATTGTCTCACCCCGTAGATTTCTATCTTTAGGTGGACGTCGAGGTCGAAGGCACCGATCTGCAGGTGGACAACAGCAACAGCAGAAAATTCAGGAGCAGTAGTGACTTCAAGTGGAAACATTGTGCTGTCTAGTCTTGTAGTCAGAATAGTCTTATGTCATCTCTGTACACTCAGGTCCTAGGAGTTTGTTGATCTGAGAATTTTGAAATCTTGAGATTTTGTATCATGACGTATATAATCACTCGAGAAGTGATTTATCAGATATGTAAACAGTTCATCTTACTTTTATAAAAGGAGTTTCAGGTTTTTAAGATCTCGTTTTCGAAAAGTTTTAATTTCTCGTGATTTTCGTATTCCGCTGATTAATCGAATCGCTTCCGCTATGTTTATCTTGTGTTTTAGAGATCAGAGCCCACAATTAGTGGTATCAGAGCTCTAGGTTCGCTGAGTCTACAGAGACATAGGACTTAGAGTGTCAAGTCTATCCTTAGTACTTCTTTCTTATCTAATAGAGTCTTCTGCTCCTCAGGAGAAGAAGATAATTAAGGATGTCTGGACAACACGAGGAGTATGTGGCAGAAAGTAGTGTTGCTGCACCCCAAGGAGGTGCAAGGGACCCGGAGATAGAACAACCTGTACCTGAGCCACCCAGAGAGCCACCTCAGTTTGACCCAGCTGACATGGGAAACCCAGCTGTTCAAACTATGTTCGGGAAGTTTATGACTGCTATGACACACATCACCGACAGGATGCCCATGCCTGCACCTAGGGCACCTGCCCAGCCTGAAGGACAAGGTATCAGTAAGACGTTCGAGTGACTTTGTCATGTCGGAGCAACCGAATACTTTGGAACAGCTGATCCTGCAGATGCCGATCTGTGGTTAACAGAGTTGGAGAAAGATTTTAGAATCCTCAACATCCCAGAAGCTTAGAAGGTTAGACATGTTGTCTATCTTCTCAAAGGTAGTGCTGGTCACTGGTGGACCATGGAAGAGCAGAAAAGGCCTGGAATAGAGATCTTGTGGGAAGACTTTCGTCGGGAATTTGTCCGCAGATATTTTCCAAAGACCTTCCTAGACGAGAAGATCTCTCAGTTTGAGAGACTGAGATAGGGTATGATGAACATTAGCGAGTATGAGGCTAAGTTCATGGAGTTGTTGCGATTCTGTCCGCATATGGCTACCACAGATGAAGAAAGGATTAGGAGGTTTGAGAAGGGTTTGAATGCCGACATGACTACTCCCGTGTCTGCACTAGAAAACCGAGAGAGATTCTCTACCTTTGTTGAGTCAGTCCGAAGGATAGAGAGATTTGTAGTTGAGAAAAGACAAACCCAAAAGAGATATCCACAGTTCCAGGGATCTTCATCTAGAGACTTTAAGAAGCCTAGATTCTATGCACCTACACCTCCACCACCCAGATCGAGTTCTCAGACTCAGTGGTCCCCAAGTAGAGGTAGAGGACGAGGTTTACCGCCACGAGAGACTCACAGTTCAGCATCAATATCAGTCACAGGACCGCCAAGACCACAACAACTGGAGAGAAGTTGCTATAACTGTGGGAAGGTGGGACATCTGATGAAGGACTGTAGGTCTAGGCCTGTCAGTGTGACACATCCTCTGAGGCAGGATCTATAGGGATCACAGAGAAGGCAGTCTCAAGGAGCAGCTAGAGGATGCGGGCAAGCGTCTCAGGCTGGATCGTGAGCACCAACTCAACCTCAGGCGACAGCGAGGTTCTATGCTATGAACCCACCAGAAGCAGTAGTCAATCCACGGGTTGTGGCAGGTCAGATGGAACTTTTATATTCTGATATGTCTAAATCCTGTGTGGTATCTGTTTTGATTGACCCAGGTGCTACGCACTCCTTTGTCACTTGAAGAGTGATTCGTAATTGCAATATAATAGTTAGACATAGGGCAGATGGCTTGTTGCTTGAAACTCCGTTGAGAGGATCTGCTGTTTTGCAAGAGGTATGCGCTCCCTGCATCCTCTTCTTTTCTGATCATCACATTCAAGTGGATCTTATACCACTTGATATGCAAGGATTTGATATAATCCTGGGGATGGATACCTTGGAAAGGTATAGAGTTGTCTTGGGTTGTATTTGCTGATGAGAGCAACACATGGATCTTTCAAGGAGAGAAAAAGATTCTACCCACCTGTCTTGTGTCTGCTATGGTTGCTGATAAGCTGATGAGGCAAGGATGTTATGCATTCTTGGCCCATGTGATAGATACCACCATGAAGAGTCCTAACCTTGCTGAAGTTCCTGTAGTTAGGGAATTTGAAGATGTATTTCCTGAAGAACTTCCAAGTATGCCACCACCTCAGGAAATTGATTTTGAAATCAACTTGATCCCAGATACAAAACCTATATCCCAGACACCGTATAGGATGGCGCCTGCTGAGATGGCAGAACTCAAGAAACAACTTCAAGAGTTGCTTGAGAAAGGTTTTATCCGACCAAGTACTTCACCTTGGGGTTCTCCGGTTTTGTTTGTTAAAAAGAAAGATGGGTCAATGCGATTATGCATCGATTATAGACAATTAAATAAAGTAACAATAAAGAACAAGTACCCTTTGCCGAGGATTGATGATCTCTTTGACCAGTTGCGTGGTGCAACCGTCTTCTCACAGATAGACTTGAGGTCTGGATATCATCAACTCCGTATTAAGGATAGTGACATATCCAAGTCTGCCTTCAGAACAAGGTATGGTCACTATGAGTTCACAGTTATGTCGTTTGGACTAACTAATGCACCGACTGCATTTATGGAACTTATGAATAGAATCTTCCGACCTTTCCTCGATCAGTGTGTTGTTGTCTTCATAGATGACATCCTGATCTATAGTAGAGATGCTCAGCAGCATGAACAGCATCTTCGTCAGGCTCTAACTTTTCTAAGACAACATAAGTTATACGCTAAGTTTAGCAAGTGTGAGTTCTGGATGCCGGAGGTATCTTTTATTGGACATGTGATATCTGCCTCGGGTATTCGTGTTGACCCTAAAAAGGTAGAATCTGTTCTACAGTGGGAACAACCGAAAACACCGACAGAGATTCGAAGTTTCCTAGGGTTAGCTGGCTACTACCGAAGGTTCATTAAGAACTTCAGTTCTATAGCCTTACCCTTGACTAAGTTGACCCGAAAAGATGTTTCTTTTGTCTGGAGTGATAAGTGTCAACAGTCTTTTCAGCTGTTGAAGGAGAGGTTGACAAGTGCACATGTACTTGTGCTACCTGAGCCAAGAAAAAGAATATGTAATCATTTGTGATGCCTCCAAGAATGGACTTGGATGTGTGTTGATGCAGGATAAACAAGTGATTTCTTTTGCTTCTCGACAACTTAAGAAACACGAGGAGAATTATTCGACACATGATTTAGAGTTAGCTGCTGTGGTTCATGCCTTGAAAATATGGAGACATTATCTTTACGGAGAAACCTTCCAGATTTTCACAGACCATAAGAACCTTAAGTATATCTTCTCTCAGCATGACCTTAACATGAGGCAACGTCGCTGGATGGAGTTAATCAAGGATTATGATTGTACAATTGATTACCATCCAGGAAAAGCCAATGTAGTTGCAGATGCCTTGAGTAGGAAATCAGCAACATCATCCTCTAATAGGGCACAATTAGACTCTTTAGTATGCCCTAGGAGAGATATGCTTATCTCCTTAAGGCAAGACAATGTACAGATGAAGGTGTCATGGATTGCCGGGTTGTTGGCTGAGATGCATATCAAACCCACCCTAAGAGAGCAGATTAAGGAGGCACAGCAAGTTGATGTTGCAGTTCAGCAGATCAGATCTGAGTATGGTGATGAGAAGCGAGAAGGTTTTCATGAATCATATGATCAAGTGGCATGCTATCATGGGAGGATGATAGTACCAGATGTAGATAACCTGAGGAAGTTAGTCCTGGAAGAAGCTCATTCTTCAATGTATGCTATGCATCCAGGAAGCACCAAGATGTATCGAAACTTGAAAGATATGTATTGGTGGCCTGGGATGAAGAAGGACGTAGCTGAGTTTGTTCTGAGGTGTCCAGTGTGTCAGCAAATTAAAGATGAACACCAGAAGCCTGCAGGAACAATGCAACCTTTACCCATACCACAGTGGAAGTGAGATCATGTAACCATGGACTTTGTTGTTGGTCTACCTAGAACAAACAAAGGACATGATTCCATTTGGGTAATTATTGATAGGTTGACTAAGACAGCGCATTTCTTACCTGTCAAAACAACCTATTCTGCTGAAAGGTTCTCCTAGTTATATGTTCAAGAGTAAGTGCGTTTGCACGGAGTTCCTGTCACCATAGTTTCTGACAGAGGTCCTCAGTTCACAAGTCATTTTTGGGAGAAACTTCATAGGGCACTAGGAACCCAGTTAAGGTTTAGTACAGCCTTTCATCCACAAACGGATGGACAGTCAGAAAGGACTATACAGACCTTAGAAGATCTGTTGAGAGCATGTGTTCTCCAGTTCATAGGAAGTTGGGATCTGCACCTAAGCTTGATAGAGTTTGCCTATAACAATAGCTATCAACATAGTATTGATATGGAACCTTATGAAGCCTTGTATGGTAGACGTTGTAGATCACCCTTATGCTGGTATGAGACTGGGGAACATCAGTTGTTAGGTCCTGATCTTGTGCAGTAGACTACGGAAAAGATTAAAGTAATACAACAACAGATTAAGATTGCACAAGATAGGCAAAAATCTTATGCTGACAAGCGTCGTAGACCGTTAGAGTTCCAGGTTGGAGACAGAGTGTATCTCAAGGTCTTGCCTTGGAAAGGAGTTCTTCGCTTTGGAAGAAAAGGGAAGTTAGCTCCTAGATTTATAGGGCCTTATCCAATCATTGAACGGGTTGGAAAGGTAGCCTATAGACTAGAGTTACCACCAGAATTACAAAAACTACTCCATGTGTTTCACATTTCTATGCTAAGGAAATGTCATCCCGATACCGAGTCAGTTCTACAACCTATGGAAGTAGAATTGAATGAAGATATAACTTATGAGGAAGGATCGGTGTCAATCCTTGATAACAGAATTAAAAAGCTAAAGAAGAAAGAGATAAGTCTTGTAAAAGTTCTCTGGAATCACCGTGGTGTTGAAGAAGCCACTTGGGAACTAGAGGAAGAGATGAGAAGGAAATATCCTACTCTTTTCTCTTAATATGTTTTATCGATTTCGAGGATGAAATCCTTGTAAGGGGTGGATAATTTGTAACATCCCTGACCTGGGTTATGAATTAACCCTAGGTGTTTTGCCTAAGATATGTAATTAAATCCTTGTGATTATCTTTTGGCATGTAATTAAGTTCCTAAGGAACATACATTTTTATTTCTGTCCTTTTAAAACAATGTTGTAGAATTATTTGGTAATGCAGGGGCCTATGTGCAAATTTTCCCAGTTAAAGGGTGTAACTTGCAAATTACATAGGTTAAGATGTTCCTCTAACAAAGAGACATCATATGAAGGAATATGATGAGGTATGATGGATTTCCCAAGTTTGGGCATCAAGATACAGCTTGTGGAATGATCCTTGTGCTTAAAAACCCTAATTTGGATTAAAGTGCAATTTACCCAAATGTGGGGTGCAACTTATAAAATACACCATATTGAACATCTTTTATGACTTTTGACATCATTTAAACTAATAATGATGAAGGGGGCACTTCCTTTGAATAATCATATAATAAGGAACACCTTTGTAATTAAATCATCAAGATGTAAGTAAGGAGACCCTTATGTACATATGTACCTTAGTGATAAGTTGACCTTCCTTGCCTTTAGTTCTTGGTTTTAGAAGGAGTTTTACCTTAGAAGAATAGGAGGGACGTGCCTAAAAGAAAGGAAGGACCTAGTTGTGAAAAGGAGGAGTAAGTTGTCCTTATGATGAAAATAACCCCAAAGGTACTTATACCCTTTCCTTTGCAATCAAAGGCAACGTTTCCCTTTCACTCTTCACTTATCTCTTGTTGTGGCCGACTAAGGAAGGAGCTCAGGAGCTCAAGGGGATGACCAACCTGTTCTAGGTAAGAGAACACCACCTTCTATCTTGGATTCATGGAGGAAGTTCATGTATAAGGTTGGTTCTATGGTTAATTCACTTAAATTCTTTGTTCTAGCCGACCATCCACATCTTTTCCTTGGAGAATCACCTCTGGCCGAGTTGTGGAGCTCAATACACCATTAACGACTTGAATCTTGGAAGCTTGGAGCTCAAGGAACGACCTTAAGGCGGGTTTTATAACTCTAAACCTTAGCTTTGTTATGCATATCTTTGTTCTTGTCTTCCATGGTTAGTTCTTCTTCTTCCTCCCTTCTTCCTTGCTCGTTTGCAAGCAAAACGGTGGAGGAACCGACCTGGAAAGAGGTTGAGGATGATGGGCATGGATTCCTATGTCACTTTATGAAACGACCTTGAGTCCTTTTGGTCCAAACGGATGCAAATCGTTTAAGGTCAAACGGGTTCAACCCGTTTGATCTCAAACGATCCTGCAAGATCGTTTGCATCAAAACGACCCCAAGACCGTTTCATAGGGTTGCCCAAGTGTGGACCGTTTGGGTTTTCTGTTCAAAATTATATAGTCTAATGACCCACCAAATTTGAGGGGTTAACTCCAAAGGAATCGTAGGTTGAAGGCCAATCAATTAGGCAATAGAATTGAATTAAGTACTGATTTTCCAAACTAATTAACTTGAACTTTTGGGAAAACGGGTTCCAACCCATTTGAGTGAGTTGACCAAGCATTGACCGTTTGGGATACCTGTTCATAATATATTGAATTTCATTCCTACAAAGAATTGTAATATAATTCCTAACCAATTTATAGTTGAAGGCACTTCAACACCCTAACCCTAATCGGGTTAAAATTGCTGAATTTCAATATAGATCTTGTTGAGTTTTGGGTTGAAGGACCCAAACGGGTTCCAACTCGTTTGGGGTTCACCCAAACGGTCTCACACTCGTTTAGTGACACCCCAAGACCGTTTGGAGGTCTAGGGTTAAGGAAAATTGATCAATTGTAGGTCCAATTTCAATAGGTTGAAGAATTGATGAAAGTGCTGATTTTAGACCTATTTAGGGTTCAATCCTAATCAAATCAACTTAGATTTTGGTCAAACTTTGGGAAAACGGTCTCAAGACCGTTTGGAGGTCATACAAACAATCTCGAGACCGTTTTGGCCAAGTTTGGGCCCAATTGGAGTTCAATTGATGGGTTCAATTACAATTTGTTTCACATTGTTGAGAATTGATGATTAGCCTATTGGAAACCCTAATTGAGTTAGACTTAACCCTAATTGGCTTTCAATTAAGGGTCAATTTGGAGTCCAATTGATTGAGGCTCATCCTAATTGACTCAATCTGTAAGTAGTTAACATGGCTTTGGCCAATTAAAGGCTTCAACATAGGAAACCCTATTCAAACATAACCTATGTGTCACCTTTTATGTTCATGCGGTTTGGACCCAAGTAAGTTCACACTCGTTTCACCTCAAATGGGTTCAACTCATTTCACCTCAAATGGGTTCAACTCATTTCACCTCAAATGGGTTCAACTCATTTCACCTCAAATGGGTTCAACTCGTTTCACCTCAAATGGCACTACTACAGAAATAGCATTCAGTGTCGCTTTTCTGGGCGTCGGTTATTAAGGAAAAGCGACGCCTATCATATAAGGCGTCGGTTGTTTAAGAAAACCGATGTCTATATTCGAAGACCAGCCAGACACGGGTACCTCTTTGTATTAAGCGTCGGTTGTTTATAAAAAACCGATGCTTAAAGTCGCCCGCGAAATCCATTTTTTGATTAAAAAAATAGTGTCATTGTCAGCGTCGGTTATATACCTAGAAAACCGACGCCTATGTGCAATGAAAATTTGCGCCGAAAATGTCACTTTCAGCGTCAGTTATCCTTGTATAACCGACGCTGAAGGTGGTTCCCGCCAAACATTTTCATGAAAATATCGTCCAATTGGACGTCGGTTGTTGCAAACAACCGACGCTAAATATGTTTAGGCGTCGGTTGTTTAAAACAACCGACGCTATTTGGGAACTTATAACCTGCGATCGCCCGACTCTTCCCCTTTCTTCTGTTTCATTGCTACCCTATTTCCCTGTTGCGGCGATTTCTCCGGCGATTTCTCTGCTGCTGCTGCTAGTTTTTCTCCGGCGCTTCTCTCCGGCGCCCCATCTCCGGCGTCCCCTCTCCGGCGCCCCTCTCCGGCGTGTTTCTTCTCCACCGCCCCTGCTGCCCGCCCCTGCTGCTCCAACCGCCTGCGCCGCCGCCACGCCTGAGAACCGGCGCCGCCGCCACGCCTGGTGCCCACCTGCCTGCCCACCTGCCTGCCCACCGCCGCCCTAGCTCCTTTCTTCCTGCTCACGCCCGGCGCCACCCCCTTCTTCCTGCTTCGACCACCACTGCTGGAAAAGGTACTACTGGTTTCCTTATATACTAGTAATGCATGATTAGTTTTACTGATTTCCTTGCTGCTTTCAGTGATTAATGATTGGTACTACTGGTTAGTATTACTTTAGTGATTACTTTAATTCAACAATTCATAGTTTGTTATTTACAATTACTGATCTGCTTGCCGATTTTAATGATTAGAGATACTGATTAAGAGTAAGTATTGATGAATACTTAGTTAATTACTGATTTGTTGATTAGATATGTATAGAAGTTCCTTATAAATATATTTTTTATATACACATACATGTAATTTTGTATAAAATACATGATGTAGTGTGATCTTAAATCCTAGAGTGTACCCCTTTTGTTCTATGATGGTACCTATGACCCAAAATACATCCATAAGGGTCTATTGTATCCTAAAAAAGATTTATTTCTTACTTCTGCCCTAATTTTTATATGGATTTTAATCTTATATCGCTTACTCATAAATAAGGAAATATCCTCCCTTATGACCACCTTGATGTGTATGTCCCATATAATCCACATGTTGGACCCTAATGATACAAATTTTTTATGTTGAAAATGAATGTATGTTTCAAGTGTTGAACCTAATGTTGGACAATGTGTTTGTTATAGGTGGTACACATTTATTATATAAGAATGACATCACATGTGTTTGTTGGCCTAGAAAGTCAACAATCATTGTTCTTTATATTACTTGTACATTGGTATAAATTAGAATGAACAATCACTAAATTATATACTGTTTGTATGGAGTCCGGCTTCATTGTAGATATCTATTATTGTGTTTGTTGGCCTAGAAACCCGTCCAAGATTGACTCATTAGGAGTAAATCTTGGATAGTCCCCGGTTTGGGACTGTTCTTGAACACCTAATCTCACTTAGGATGTAAGTGTATAATGTGTATTGGGTTTTCGAGAAAATTTTGGTAGCATTTCCCCGTTTCTTCTCTAAGTACATATGTACTTAGAGAACAGCGGGGAAATGCTGCCGAAATTTTCTTGAAAACCCAATACACATTATACACTTACTAGTGAGATTAGGTGTTCAAGGATGGGATAGGTGGTACACATTTATTATATATAAGAATGACATCAAATGTGTTTGTTGGCATTTCCCCGTTTGTTCTCTAAGTACATATGTACTTAGAGAATAGCGGGGAAATGCTGCCTAATCTTTTCCTAATATATACTTGTTTCCTAATATATACTTGTTTTCTCTGATCATAGAATGGATAGATCATGGATGTCCATTCGTAATCGTTGCACCCCAGAGTTTATATCTGGTCTTGATCAGTTTATTAGATTTGCCGAGGAACATAGGAAAAAACCTACAGATAGGTTCTACTGTCCATGTAGGCATTGCGGTAACAACTTGAAAGTCAACACTGGTGAGGAAATCAAAAGTCATGTCATGTGCAACGGGATTGTACAAGGCTATACAGAATGGCACTGGCATGGAGAGATTTCATAATCGAAACCAGTAGATGTCGATAGCAGTGCTTGGGTGGAAGAAGAAATTGCCTCCGATGATGTAAATGTGAACGAACCAGTTCCAGCAGACATCGTTGATGTGATGCTGGATAGTTGTAGGGTAGAGCACACTGATCCACCTCCTATCTTTACAAACATTGTGCATGATGCTGAGATACCGTTATACACAGGCTGTGCTAAGTTTACGAAGCTTAGCGTTGTGTTGAGATTGTATAAGTTGAAAGCTAACAATAGATGGAGCGACAAAAGCTTCACTTCATTGTTGACTTTGTTGAAAGAAATGCTTCCTGAAGGAAACGAGCTTCCAATCTCAACATACCAGGTAAAGAAAATGTTGTGCCCAATGGGAATGGAGGCCAAGAAGATACACGCATGCCCGAATGATTGTGTATTATTTCAAAAGGACTATGTAGATTTGAAAGATTGTCCAAAATGTGGTGCGTCACGGTATAAATTGACGACTTCGGGGGAGTCCAAAACTGGTTCTCCTGCCAAGGTGTTGTGGTATCTACCTATAATATCACGGTTTCAACGCTTGTTTGCAAATCCGAAAGATGCGAAGAATTTGAGGTGGCATGCAGATGTTAAGAAAAATAATGATGGGATCCTACGACATGCGTCTGATTCCCCACAGTGGAAGAAGATTGATCTATTGTACCCTAAATTTGGTGAAGAAGATAGGAATCTAAGACTTGGGCTTTGTACAGATGGGATGAATCCGTACGGGACATTGAGCAGCCAACATAGCACTTGGCCAGTCATGCTTGTTATATACAATCTTCCTCCCTGGATGTGTATGAAAAATAAGTACGTTATGTTGTCATTGTTGATATCGGGCCCTAAACAACCCGGAAATGATATCGATGTTTATCTTGAACCTTTGATTGATGACTTAAAGAAACTTTGGGCTGAAGGTGTGATGACCTATGATGCTTCAGCAAGAGAGACATTTCGTTTGCACGCTATGTTGTTTTTCACTATTAATGACTTTCCAGCATATGGGAATTTGTCTGGATATAGTGTCAAAGGAGCTAAATGTTTGCCTTTTTCTAGTTAATACAAATGCTAAATGTTTGCCTTTTTCTAGTTAATACAAATGCTAAATGTTTGCATTTTAAATGACATTTTCAGATGGCTGACCATGATGAGCATGATGTCCATGATGAGCATGAAGTCCATGATGAGCATGCTGTCCATGACGAGCATGGCGAGGATACTAATGTAAGTTCTAAAAACATATCCTGTATTTCTATAAAATTCATTATCTTCTAGTTATGTCATATATCCTATATTTCTATATTGGGCTAATTTAGTGTGTTTTATTTTTGTCAAATTTTAGGTTGATGCACCTGTACCCACTGAAGCACTGGAGCAACTTCATGCGCAGCACCAAACACTTAACAAGAAAAGGGGCATCACTCTGTTGAAGAAGTTATTAGCGCTAAGTGGTAGTGGATCCAAATTGGTGGTGGAGTTTGATAATGGAGTAAATCCAATTGGAGTGAACCGCAATAATTTTGTAAACTATCTTGGGTGTACCACTCAGAGCCATTGTGGTGTTAAGTATGACAATTGGCATAAAGTTCCTCAAGGGAAAAAAGACTTGATATGGAAGGATTTATGCGTGAGTTATTATTATTTGCAATTCTATTTTGTAGATTACAAATTCTATTATTTGCAATTCTATTTTGGATACTAGTTAATAACATTTCTATTTTACAGAATCTGTTTGCATTGGATGAGAAGTTGCATCGTAAAAATGTGATGCAACGCGCTGGAAAGATGCTTAGGAATTATAGGACAAATCTGAACAGAGAATACATAAAAGAGGGTGATAAGAAGAAGAAGTCAGCCCTTGAACAATGGAACTTCTTGGACAAAGAAGATTGGGACAATTTTGTTGCTTCAAGAAAATCTGAAGAATTCAAGGTAATAGGCGTCACTCCCAATTTAATTAATATACATTGTATTCACCTATTCAAGATTAACATTTAGTGCTACTAACCAAATCTTTAATGTGCATACTAACTAGGCCCTCAGTGACGCACAAAAAGCAAGGCGTGCACTGAATGTGCATGACCACACTATGGGTCCAAAAGGCTATGCAAGCGTTCGCCAAAGACTACAGGCGGAGTCTGCGGCTACTCAGGAGTCTGCTCCTACTCAAGAGTCTGCCACACCCATGCCTCGCCATGATATCTGGATAGCTGGCAGGCAAAACAAGAAGGGTGAAATAAAGAAGCCTGTAACTGCTGAGGCGGCTGCAAAAATGGTAAAATACAACTCTTAGAGAAATCGTTTGAATATTGATTATTTGTGGTGTTAACTTACCAATTTCTGTTTATGGTGATTAGCGGGAGCTACACGAGCAGAGGAAACAAGGCACGTTCATCCCTCAGGGCACAAGGGATGAATTGACAGTTGCTCTGGGTAACCCAGAGCATCCTGGACGTGTTAGAGGTGCCGGCGCTGGTGTTGGCATCAAAGCATTCTTTGGGCCATCCCAGCGCAAACCCAGAGCGGGACTTTCTCAAGAAGAGGTAACCTATTCTTTTTTTAGAATGTTACTGCAAAAGGAAATTCATTAATAAGAAGCTAATGTTTCTTTTATCCATGTATAGGAGAATAAGAGAGTTGAGGATTTAGTTGCTAAGAAGGTCAACGATGTAGTTGCTGAGAAGGTCAAGGAAGAATTGCTGCGGTGGCAGGCATCTCAGGCTTCCAATACGCCTATGGCGACCCACTCTTCTCCTGATGCACAGACTGTGAGTAATCCTGGAGACCCATCGCCTAGCACGTCTGCTGTAAGTATTGTTTATGACATTGTAGCTAGTCTTTTCAAGATGATATGTTTTCAAGATTATATGTATATATGTATAACATTCTTTACGTAAATTTGTAGGCATTGAAGCCATGCCGCTTAAGAATACAAGACTATGTTGTTGCAGAGGCGCAAGCTTACCCGTCCCTTCCTGGGGAAAGGTTTCACGGGACTCCAATGCCACAAGGCTATGTTCGTGTGGGCCCATTATGTGTGTTACCCGATTGGAGGGAAGTTGCGTTGCCATATGCCCACCCAGATATTGATACACTTGGTGAGGCAGAAGGCGGGGTCATATTGTGGCCCAAAGCAGATGTCGTCTACACGACTGAAATTGTAAGATAAATTTACATTGATTTAGACTGTTAATGTGTATATATTATGTCAACTGATCTGAAATTATATATACAGGTTAAAAAGAAGACACCAGGAGCACCTAGGCCTCCACCTCCACTTCCCGCATTACCAACTTGGGTTCCAACTGACCTAACATACCCGTTAGGTCCTGCTTGTAGGGGAATGGCATGTTGGCTACGTGCACATAATATACATTGCCCTATAATAGTTTCTTTAGATGCAGATTATGTAGGTCGATCATACGATAGCTCTTTATTTATACAAGATATTATTGAGCTGTTTATGTATGATTGGCTGAATACATCAATGATAGAGACATGGATAAGGTGAGATCTTGTTTATACATCCATATACCTTGTGTAAGATCCGGTGATCTGGTTTCTTATATATTAATGCATACGTAATACATGTTTTGCAGCTACTTAGTCGAAGATCATTGCAAACAATTTGCATTTGATCATGTGGGATTTTTGATTCCATCATTGATTAGTATGGTAGCTAAAGACCCTGATAATGTTCAACAATACTGTATAGATGCTTTTACAATTTTTGGTCAGCAAAAGAAGACGATAATAATAGCTCCATTCAATGTCAAGTAAGTTTACTTTATTTATAATTTGGACTTAAGAAAATTCCATTTTTATTGTGCATTTTGAGTTATTAATTGTTAACTTTTTACCTCTAGCGGTAAACATTGGGAGTTACTAGTTATTGTCCCCGGTACGTTCACTGTTTATTATCTAGATCCCGCGGGAAGTACATTAAACACTAAAATTGGACACGTAATGAGAATGCCATTATTCTGGTGAGAAATATTTCATTTTTGTATCTGTTAACATCTGTTATTACATTACCATTTACTTATGTAATTTACAGTGTTATATTAACATGTAGGGGTTTAGATGCATTCAAAAAGGATGGAGGAACGGTCCCAAGGAAAAAGAACCAGCCAATAAATTGGGAGAACGTACAAGTAAGTTCCCGACTCCAATGTATATATTATTGATGTGAATTGTGCTTAGTTGTATTATTTTGTATGTTTCAATTTATAGTGCGCTACACAAGATAATGGCTGGGCATGCGCATACTATGTGATGCGATTTATGCAGATGATTATCAAATATGCCGCATTGGACATCGATACCATACATGAGGTATTATATATAGTCTCATTAGTTAGTATGAAATATATCAATCTTATCTTATTTTTATATTATTACTTATATATATACATCATTCTCTTTGCAGGTGTTTAAAACTGACAACACTACAGGTAAACGCTTAAAAAATGTACATGCTCCATATACGATGGAAGCATTAAATGAAGTAAGAGAAGAATGGGCAAAAGCCATACAAGCAGTGGCAACTGTAAGATATAATTGGGATGTTGATAGCGATAATGAATGATACTTTGTAAATGAATATTTCTGAATGTTAATACATGTATTTGAATGTTTCTATATGTTTGAATGTGAGAATTGAATTGATGTCTGAATGTATGTACTTGTGTGAAATTTTCTTTGACTTTTGCAGGTTTGTGGCCTGTTTGTAGGCTGATATCAATGGATGTCGTAAACCTGCAGTTCAGAAAACTGAACTGCAGGTTCTCATCCTGCTGACCAGCCACAGCAGGCCTGCAAACTGATATGAAAAAAATATATATATAAATAGGCGTCGGTTATTTATAGAAAACCGTCAGCAAAGACATACAGCGTCGGTTATTTATAGATAACCGACGCCTGATGTGGCCAAAGCAGTCCTGGAAATGGCGTCGGATATTCGTATCGAACCGACGCCTATTTAAACAACCAGGCGTCGGTCGTTTGGTATATAACCGACGCCAAAATGGTTCGCGCCACAGAAAACGGCGTCATCTAGGACACTTTATGCGTCGGTTATCAACTAAAAGACCGACGCTACATGGAATATAGGCGTCGGTCTTTTAGTAAATCACCGACGCAGAAAGTGCCCTAGATGACGCCGTTTTCTATGGCGCGAACCATTGTGGCGTCGGTTGTCTACTAAAAGACCGACGCCTATAGGTTAAATAGGCGTCGGTTAAAAAACCGACGCCGAAATGTTCGACCTTTAGCGGCGCCCACATAGGCGTCGGTCGGAAACCGACGCCAAATGGGGTTTCTGTAGTAGTGTGGGTTCAACTCGTTTCACCTCAAATGGGTTCAATTAAAGGATACCTTGTTTTATGTAAACTCTAATAACATGATAGTGGTGATTTGGTTTATGTAGATCAAAGGGGACTTAACCTAACCTAATCTAGAGTGGTGTAATCACTATTTACTAGTGAGAGGAGAGAGAAAGTACCATTTATGATGGAAACTCAAGTAAAATACCTTCAATATACATGAATGTGCATGATTAGGGTATGATCCACTTATGAGTGATCATGGAAACCCTAATTATGGTAATTGGTGAATCTTGATCTTAGCTGAGGGCTTTAATGATGATGTTTCTCATGCATGGTGATGTAATGAGATTAATTCACCATGAGGTGAATAGTAAACCCTAATTGTAGGGTGATGACATGTAGTGTGAATAGTAAACCCTAATTGATGAAAACTAGGGAAACCTAGCTCTTGTATGAGTAGGGAGATACAACCTCTTTAAATGAGTTATTTACTGTTATCAATTGATTTAACCATGCAGGTTCCTTTATGAGGATGATCATATCCAGGTATGGATGATGATACTATATTCATTGAAAGCATGTTGTTAGCTCTATGAATAGTGATATATCCTGATGCCTTGTTAATAGCATCTTATGAGATTGATAGGCTGTGAAAGCCATGAATACCATCAAGTTCATGATTTAAGAGATGACTTGTGATGAGAATATTGAGAAATGACAATTGATGAGAGTTAGGCTTGTTACATTTAGTATTCTACTTTCATAGTTGCTATACTAATGATTAATGTTTGAAAACATGTATGATGCTAAAAGAATACTGAAATGTACCTAATAATCAAGTTTAATCATACCATGTAGAGCCCTGATCATAGATCCATCATTGTCAGAATTTAAATGATGGTGAAACAGGTTTTCCTAAGGGAACTCCTGGATCACATACTTTAGAGTATGTGGGGGAATATGGATGTGTATATCCTTACATCCTAGTGTAGGAGTTGATGTTGATGTATCTTAATCCATCGACCCTTCACTATATGTTTATACCGGGATGATGTAACACTATTCTTACAAGGGAATCTTTTATACCGCATCGATGAGAGATAAACATGAAATCTTTCGATGGCGAAGAGAGTGTAGAATGCCACTGTGACTCTAATAACGAAGTACCAGAATACCCTGGTAAGCTATATTAGCAGGGACACTAGATGTCCTGCATGTTTATCCTCATTCTAACTGAGGTAGTTGAAGGTCATGAGAATCCGGCTCTTTCGATGACCTAGTATGATACCGATGCGACTTACTAGTGATCGGTTGGAGCATGAGCGGTATACCTCATCTCCGCAGGGCATAATGATGTTTGTAAAACATAATCAACCGTGTAGCATAACTGCTTAGGTTGAACTACGAGGAATATTGATTGATATTACATTGCTTGCTTTTAATATCCTGTTCAAGTATTAGTATACATGTTCTTCATATTCCTTAATTAAAGATGAGTTTTTGTTATCAAGCCTGCTGTGAGTAACCTAAATTACTTGTTCATGATATTCCTTTGATTGCTTCTAACAAAGTTTCTGGCAGAGAGTTATAACTCTCGCTGGGACAATTATTTAAAATTGTCTCACCCCGTAGATTTCTATCTTTAGGTGGACGTCGAGGTCGAAGGCACCGATCTGTAGGTGGACAGCAGCAACAGCAGCAAATTCAGGAGCAGCAGTGACTTCAGGTGGAAACACTGTGTTGTCTAGTCTTGTAGTCAGAATAGTCTTATGTCGTCTCTGTACACTCAGGTCCTAGGAGTTTGTTGATCTGAGAATTTTGAAATCTTGAGATTTTGTATCATGACGTATATAATCACTCGAGAAGTGATTTATCAGAGATGTAAACAGTTCATCTTACTTTTATAAAAGGAGTTTCAGGTTTTTAATATCTCGTTTTCAAAAAGTTTTAATTTCTCGTGATTTTTGTATTCCGCTGATTAATCGAATCGCTTCCGCTATGTTTATCTTGTGTTTTAGAGATCAGAGCCCACACCCCCCCACAACATGTCCTAGGTCATCCTTTACCCTAGGAGGGATGTAGCAATCATTTTAGGTTCATCTAGAGCTAGTAACAAAGCATAGAACAATAAAGAAATGAAACTCTAAACAAGAACATCATCTAAAGGTGGAGATCATCATTTAAGAATAATAATATGAACTAACAAGCTTATAATAAGCAATAAACGTTGAGCAAGCTATATAACTTACCTCTAGGAAGAAGATTAGATCCCAATCAATAGGAAACTCAAGCAAGATGGGTTGGTAGTTCTAAGAACATGATCCAAACTCGAGCAAGAATCACCTTCTTCTTAATGATACAAACCTTGCCTTAGTCGAAAACGCCAAAAGGTGATTTTAGAAACCCTAGATGAGCATAGATGAGACCCTAGAAGACCTTCTTCACCAATATCACGTCTTCTAATACCTTGGGAGAGTTCCTCCATGGACAAATAGAGAGAGGACGAAGTTATAAGTATGGAGGAGGTGATATGGATCAAATATTTCAGTTGGGAGGTAAGGAAGGAGTATACAAAGTTGTATAGTTAAGGAAGAAGCAAGGCATGAGGTGTCCAAGCTACTTTCTATGTGTCCATGTCTAAGGGTTCCCATGGTCATGCAACACTTAATGGATAAGGAAGAAGCAAAGCATGAGGTGTGAAGTTACTTTCCATGTGTCCATGGCTAAGGGTGCCCATGGACATGCAAGCCTTTATGGATAAGGAAGGAGTCATGCATGAGGTGTCTACGGAGCTTTTCATGTGTATGTAGCCTAGAGCTTCTATGGTCATGCAAATTGATATTCCACATCTCCTAGAGACTTCTTAGCCATCAATTCTCGGTTCTCTAGGCCCATCACCAACCTCCAAATAAAGAAACCACCCATGGGTTGATAATTCCTAAGTATAAGCTCATCCATAAAGGGGGAAATCCCTAAAATGCCCTTGAAGAGAAACACCTCCAAACCAAGGTACAACTTGGCTCCCCATGGACCAAAAAGCTCTAGAATCATAAGGAAACATCTAAGGATCATAAGTCATGTGACAATTTGCAAAGAAAACCTCCCAAGTGGGTACATTGCAAAAAATTCCAAAATGTGCATAAAAGTTGTATAACTTGCACAAACAACATCCAAATTGGACCAAACTTGAAACTTAAGCTTCACCTCAAAAGATTATATTAAGGTTTAGAGCACTTAATTATGTTAATTAAGCTTGTTCAACACATTAATCAAGGTTTGGGGCCTTACACTTCTAGTTTGAATTTATATACCATTGTTACACTTAAGTGGTGATTTTGCATCTTAGATCCTTAAATAAGATTTCACCAAGGTATTGTACATAAACCCTTCCATTGGTATAATTATAAAACAAACGTTCGCCAAAACCACTATAAATTCCACTAATTCATCCACAAGGACATAAAGGACAGAAATGAGAAGAAAACTTAGGGAAAATGATTACATGGAGATTACATTCAGAATTCAGTATGTTACAACAAGCATATGAGTTATAGGGTATAAACTTAAATTCCAATTACTCTTGATATTCCTCATTGAACATGTGATTAATAGGCAATCAAATTTTGGCATCATTTTCAGGGACAAGGCAATTACCAACTATCAAGGACCCAAGGCCTACTTAGACTTATTAGTGCTATTGATTCTAGTAGTAGATTAGTTTCACACTCTTTTAATTCATTTACACTATTTATTAAAAGTTTGTTTAGAGTGTCCAACATCTTAACTTGACTCATAAATATCTTTTTTGTACTTAGTGTGATCTGCCCTTTTCTTTACTAAAGAAGCATCAATGGTCGCATAGGGAAAGAATGGAAACACAAACAATAATGGGAACAACCCATTCCCATCTCTACCACATGTCAGAGGTGAAGTAGGGAAAAACACACCAGGAAGTTGTCCATTTCTTTATTTCTTGATAGCTACCAACACTGATGAGGTGAGTCAACCCACCGTCCTACCAAAAATGAACATCCCTAACTTCAATCCAACCTTCATAGCTATAGTTCAGTGATGAATCTATGGACGAAATTCTCTTAAGGGAAACCTTTATTATCATGTTGAAGCCTTCAAGAACATATGTGATACCATAAATATCAACAAGGTTCCTCCGGAAGTAATATGATGTAAGGCTTTTTGCTTATCATTAATAGACAAAGTGCTTGCATGGTATCAAACTTTGAAGCCTGAGAGCATCCATGGATGTTGTCTTTGGTTGATGCTTTTATCATTAAGTTCTTCCCATACAAGATGCTTTAGCTAATGTTTTTTTTTCACTGAGTTGTTCTCAGCCAAAAAGATGATCAGGTGCTGGTAAACGTTCACCAACTTTAGGTAGAAACCTACAAAAAATCTTAGTGATGCATGGAAAAGATACCAAGAATACCAGAGAGATTGTCCCCACCACAATCTTGATGAAGTGTATTTAATGACTACTTGTTACAATGGGCTCAATCGGAGTGAAAGGACATCCATAAATGCAACAGTCAGGAGTGACTTCATGGGTTGATCGCTCAATGCATACTATAGATAATATGGTTTCACCACAAGCTAGTTATGAATATGAATCTTTATAGGTGGTGGGTCATTTGGGTTCACTCACATCACATATTTTTAGTAGAATAAAATTTTCCAAAACTGGTAGTAGAGAAAGCGTCAACATGACTTGATGTCTAAAATATTCATCTTTCCAAAGAGGCAAATTGAGGTTAATGATAAGAATAACAAAAGCATCATTAATAGAAACAAGATATTGAGTATGATGCAAGCTCATATGAGGAGGATCACTGGGAAAATAATTGATTTGCAGATGCAGAATAAGATGATTGATTAAACACCGGTGAACATATCTAATAAATAGGTCGGTTGGAAGAACTATGTCTAACACAAAACAAAATCTAGGAGGATTTGACATAGTTCAGGTCAAGAACTATTCTCAGACAACGAGTCCAAAAATTCTACAAGAGAGTGTTTCTACTCCTAGCCATCAACTAGAGACAATAAAGTTGAATAAGAGAAGACCCCTGCTACAATTACTGAGAAGAGAGCTTCAAAAGAGAAGAACAAATGAAATAAACTAGATAAAGATAAGATGAAGCAATTTCCAACAAAGATCCATATGCTCCAAGGATCACATTCAAAGAAGAGATATGAGAAATTTATACAAGCTATGAAGAAGATGCACCTAGGTATTCCTTTCCTAAACACCATCAAAGAAATGCCAACTTATGTAAAGTTCTATAAGAACTTAATAACCCAAAGAATACAAGGTGATGAGGTAGAGATAGTGAAGCCCACAAAGATGTCAAGTGCCTTTTTGCAAAAAAAAACTACAAACTAAACAAAAGGAGCCAGTATCCTTTACTATCTTGTTCAGTGAACAAGCATAAGTATAATTTCATTGACTCTAGGCTAAATGATTGGTCTTCTAATATGGTGAAAATTGGCATGAGATCCAACTAGATGACCACACTTTTAAAAGACCAGTTGACATTGTTTAAGACATCACTATTATGGTTGGAAGATTCATCATCTCGAGTGACATTGTCATGATAGACCCTATTGAGGACCCAACCTATCTAATGATATTTGGGAGACCCTTCCTATATACACAAAGAACATTGATCAAAATAAAAGTTGGAGCTATAATAATGACAATGTGGAATGTTTACATCAATTTCATAGGGTAAGACTCCATGAGGGGGCCATCAATGTTAAAATATATGCATTTTATTGACAACTACAATCAACTATGCACAAAATTTTAAGAATGAAATGAAATAGTGGATCCTTTTACGAGAGATCTTAAAAAATGGAATCCCTGATGTAGATGATCCTAAGGTCAAATAATTACTAGACTACCTTGATGAAGGTGTAAGTGATTGTGAAACTAAAGAAGACTGAAATATTGAGATAGTCAATTATGCCTCTCCAGAGAGAACTCCAGTACATAAAGAATCACCAAGACCTAAGTCTAAGTTGAAGCAATCATTTGAGGGTCTTAAATATGAATTCTTAGACACTGAAGTATTGGATCCAATCATCATAAACTCTACTTTATCTAAGGAGCAGGAAGAGAAACTCTACCTAAACCAAGACTGAGAAGGAAAGCCATTGGATATTCTATTGACGATATCTGGGGATTGAACCTAGAAAATTGTATGCACATGATTACCTAGCCAAACTTCTTTCTTAGTGGCAAAGAAGGTTGAACCAAAACTTGAGAAGGAAGTTATTAAACTTTACAATGTTGACAAATGGTAATGAAATCTTAACACAGACTGTAACTCTATGAGAATGTGCATTGACTATAGAAAATTGAATGCAATCACCAAGAAGGAACATTTTTCCTTAACTTTTGTCAATAAGGCTTTGGAGCATCTAGCTCACCACCCATAATTCTGCTATCTTAATGATTATTCAAGGTTTGATCATGTGGAAATTCACCTGGATGATCAAGAGAATAAAAAATTTACCTACTTCTATGGTATGTACACTTTCGTAAGACTTCCTTTTGATTTATGCAATGCACTTGCACATTCCCAAGGGCGCATGATCTCCATCTTATCTGATTTTCTTGAGGGCATCATGGAAGTATTTATGGATGATCAGTCTTCCTACAACACATCATTTGATAAATGCCTAAGGAACCTCTTGAATGAAGAGATGTGAGGAAAAATTCTTAGTACTCAATTGGGAAAAGTGCAATTTTATGATGCATGAATAAATGGTGTTGGGACACAAAGTCTTTAAGAAAATTTGAAGCAATATCCAAATTGTCACCATCTATATTAATGAATGTGGTGAGAAGTTTGTTAGGGCATATTGGGTATTGTATATTCTTTATCAAAGATTTCTCAAAGATATCAACTCGTTGTTGAGTTTAACTATGGAGATAAGTTTGGGGAGAGGTGGTTAACATTTAAGGTAGGTATTATCTCATCTCCTATACTTTAAATATGCTTTTACTATCCCACCTAGACATACCACGTTCATATATACTATTTTGACAAGTTTAAAATTTTTCTATTTTGCACATGTTAGGTTTAAATTATTGTTTCTACCCTTAGTTGGATTTTTTTGATGAAATAAATGATAAAGTTTTTGCTTTGGGAAAATCATGATCCAATTTTCTTAGAAGTTATCTTCACTTCTAGACTAGATTTGATCATCTTCTATCCATTTCTTAGCATATTATTGTATCAAGTGACGAAGTTGGCCATGAAATTGACATAATTCACCATGTAATCATGTATTTATGTCACTTTTACTATAAGATATGTATGATTTCCAATAAATTACTTGACCCTTAAGAAATTCTTTATAAACATGGAGGATGTAATTCTGGTACACATATGTGCCATCATCTAAGCCCCTAAGTACATGCTAAAACTCTATAAATATACTTAATAAGGTAAAACTACCCCTTCTAGTCACAGAAATCTTAAAAAGGAGAAAATGAGGTTAGGCAGTCGATAAAAATCCAAAAACATCATATTAGCCCAAAAAGCCAAAAAGAGAGGGTATACAATCATGGGTGAAATAGGAGCATGAGATTTGTTCCATTATATTAGCCAAGAGTTTTTATTGGTCGGTATATAACTATGCTCATGAACATAGATATGTTTTGACCAGTAGCAAAACCTGGAAGCTCTATAAAATAACTTGTTGGTCTTCATAGGTGATCACATAAACCATTTCCCACCATAACCAAACTTCTGTTTAGTAACCTAGAAAAGAGCAAGTTATACCTCAACCTACCCTACACACTATTTTGGTCATCCAAAATAATAGAAATTGGGAGTTAAAACTACCTTGTATGATATTTATGCACTAGTATGACTAGGAAAAAGGACACGAGATAGATATCATAAAAGGGGAGTAACATATGAAAGATAAGAAACTCCAAGTTTGAGATAGATTCTAGGGACAAAATGACCAAAAAAAGCAACCAAGCAAAAATTTGGTGTATAATTGACATGAAGATATGATTACTATAATACAACTCACCCAACTAAGAAAGACCCTATTTGTCACCTCATATTTGATTTTATTTATTAGCTTCAGGACAAAGTAGACTCTAAGTTTTGGGGTGGGGGTTGATAATATCCAATTTTTTGGAAGTTACATGCATGTTTTACCCATCATACCCTTTATCATTCCAAAATTTAGTGTGATATATCTCACTTTAGCTTACGTCTAGAGATATTCCATCTCTTTTTCATAAACTTACATCTTTTTGTAGGAAAATCACAAGCGCACATTATTCCCTTTGGTTTGGAGGATTCAATGACTCTTGACTACTCAAGCAACATAGAACAACACCAAATAGCTTCACAGGGAAGCCGTTGGTTCACCAACCAATTGGAGAACCTAGAGATACTTGTGCCATCAACTGTTGGTATATGAAACCCAGACACTTAGTTTGTGATAGACTAGATTTTGGCTTAATTTCAAATACAAAATTTATTTTAGGATGTGTAGGATATAACATAGTGGACTTTTAATGCCTTTGTATGCCAAATTGGGTAAGTGGTTTCATGATCTTGACATCATTATGATTTTGGAGATAATCTATACATGTTTCATGTACCTAGATATGTGCCAATTTGGAGTAATTATTTGATTGGTCAAACATTTGATTCTTGGTGCCAAGTTTTAATAGAATGAGGTTTGAATTGTCATAAAGCTATTGTTAAAGTTTAATAATATTTTGATGTTCCTAGAAAAAGGTTTTAAGTTATGAAAATAATAAGTAATGTGCATATTGAGGTATTTGGGACCAAGGTGGTGGATTGTTTAGCCTAAGTTTAGACATCAGCCTTGTCCCATGCCCTTTTGGATTTTGGATGGGCTGTGTGGCCAGATCTTAGCCCTAGATATCTAGTCTAGTGGCAATGATCCTTGGCTTGAGTGAGTCACAAATAGGCTCAAGTGAAGGACTAACTCATGCCATAGGATAGGAGATCAAACATCGTTGTGTTATCTCTAACCTTGTGGTTACTTCCTTGACAACACAAAGCAACCACGATGTTGTGGTGCCTGTGGATCGTGGGATAAGGAGCAATTCTGAGCACCTGGATATGCATTCCTTAACAACAGTAATGCATTGACCCCTTTACTTTGAATTAATAGATATTTCAAGATCCTTGAAATTATTTAGTAGAAGAAAACCTTATATAAAGGATTTTGATAGGGAACCACCCTAACAAAAGGAATTTTCCGTGCATATCTTTGAAATCCATGTGTAAATTTCACTGGTGGATTTCCAAAATATGTTGAGAGGGTCCATGGTAGATTTTCTTTCTCCTCGGGCATTCCTAGTCACACTTACCACTTAATAGGGGTGTTTTTAGCCTATGATACATGGACATCGTATATATTTCCCATACCTACATAAAACTCTACACTGATTTCTTACCTGGTGAAGCTAGAGATCAAATTACCTTTGAATTGCTCTTCCTAACCCCTCTATCTTCTAGAGAATCATTCTCTTAAAGACAAAACTCCACACATAGGGAGGCTACATGATAAGTGAGGAGTCACACAAAGCTCTATCTTATCATGAGTGACTGAGTTTGTGGTTTATGAGCATGTTGATATAGGAGTAGTAGGTAATTACCCATAGTTAAGAATGACATCGTAGCTTATGCTGACTCAATGTTTTTAGTTTTTACTTCTAAAATAGTATGTTCATGATTTATGCAGGTGTAAATATCCATGTGTAGCTAGTATCTAACATTCGACTAAGCTAGCGACACACTAATATATAATAATGGATGGGTATCCCTCAAAACTTGGCAATATGAGTTTAATTCTTCCTATACTTTGATGTGTGTATAATTTTATGTGCCACATAGATATGAGCTCCCTTTTGTATGCTTTGATGAATATATGCCAGAATATTCTTATTTATTGTCATACATAGTGTAAATGTGAATGCCTACCTCACACTCAATGCATAGTCCCTTAGGGTTCACATTATAGTTGGTAACTTGGCCATAAAAACAACACCTTTCTCAAAAAAGCTCTACTTCCAATTGAACACCTAGATGGATCAAGCTAAGAATTATTTTCCTTTCCTGTGCATTAGGGTCCTTTTGGGCATCAGTCACGACAAAAGACAAGGTCACAAGAAAAGTTATATAATGATAATGTTCACTAGACCTGTTAAACAAGCGAGTGAGTTGGGTTTGGGTTGTATCATTGCGTGTTTGGGTCTCGCAGGTGTGAGTAAAAAAGATGTGATTCTAAATGAATCAAACAAATACAAATCTAAATCTAACTAAGTAGGTTGTGGGTCACTTGCAGGTGCTCATATAATATGTGTTCAATTAACAATTTTATTATAAGTTGCTACTATAACTGGTAAAAAATATGTCCTTTAGTATTTTTATATAAAATATAGCAGAAGAACAACCAACTACTATACATTGTCACCATCAACTAAAAAGTATGTTATCTTATACAACCATTCAAGCATATACATACTTTTAGATAAAATTCTATAATATATAATTAAAATCCTCTAATGTATGATTATGGTCAATAATCTAGATATACTACATTATACTACGACTCTAAATTAAGTTTGATAGAACTATTATATAATGTAGTAGACATGGATTTATTTGTCCCCGGTATCCTCTCTAATATCAAATGTTGTTAGGCAAGTTAAAATTTGAGCCAAAACTCCTTAACAATTAATGTCTAGTATTAAATCATCTTATTTATTCTAAGTACTACAATATCAAAGGGTTTCACATAGTTGCGTGGCGTCTAAACCGCTAGGGTTCACGGCGCATCTCTGGCAATCACGGGGATGATCATCTCTGACCTCATCGGAGAGGGGAGATACTCCCCTCTCTATGACACTCATGGTCACGAAGGAGGCAACTGAAGGCAACCAAACTAGGCCCATCACCAAGAAAGCTTGGAACCAAGTCCTTGGTAGCGCTGCAACCTTCAAAGAGCACAACTATGATCCACTGGAGAAGATCGAGAGGAAACACTTTGTGACTATTGATGATCCCACGTACAAAGCAATGGAGAAATGTTGGGAGCACACCGCTATCATGTATGTCATGGGAAAATAGCCATATTCCCACCATCTCCTCGCATGGATCTGACGGGTATGGAAACCCAAGGGTGGGTTCGATCTCTATTCCAAGCCGGACATATTCTTTCTCCTGAGATTTAACTCCAGCGAGGACAAAAAGAACATCATTAATGGCGGTCTGAGATGGTTCGACAACAGACTCGTAGTCGTCAAAGACTACAACATAGGCGATGAACTTCACAAGGATTTCTTCATCTCCATCCCTTTATGGATCAACATCCCTAGCATGGGTCAGAACTGGTCGCCGAGAGCAGTTGGGATCGTCACCAGCGGTGTTAGAAAGCTTCTGAGAATCGACTATAAGTCTATTGGTCTTGCATTGTTGGGAGAGGCGAGAGCCCTTGGTGAAGTTGAAGCTGACGAGGAACCACCGGAGGAAATCAGGGTTAACATGCCGCGTCGCGATCCTGTCCCAGTCAAGATACACTATGAGTACATCCCTAAGAGATGCTTGGATTGTAAGGTCTTTGGGCATGACTCCAAAGACTATCCACTCAATCCCAAGGTTGTGTACGATACCCATGCTCCTAAATCTTCTCAGGTCTGGAAGGTTGTGGGTAAGAAGGGGAAGGCAGTTGCTACTGAAGACGTTAACACAGAGAAACCATATGATGCCTCGCACGACAAGGCTGTGTACACGAGCAATAACTTTGAGGTGCTGATTGATTTGGACGGTGGTGCATCCTCTTCGGGTACTGGCCAGGGTGAAGCTTCCGACATTGGCACTTCAGGTGCTAAAGGAGGTGAAGGAGATACAGACTTGATCGGTAGTACTGGCACCTCCGGCGGTGATGGTGGCGCTTCTGGCGGTAGTTGTGGTGGTTCAGTTTTCTCTGATGGTGATGGTGTCTCTGGCTCGGATGGTGGCTCGGGCAGTGGAGACTCATCCTTGCTCTCTACTTTGAATGATAACACAAATTCTGGTGAAGGAGCTTCTGATAAGAACTGTGATGAAGGTGCTTCTGGCGAGAAACCTGCTGAGGAAAGTTCTATGGCAAATAATGGCTCCAGAGGCGATTCATCAGTGGATGTGTCTGTGTCTGTCGTTGTTACTAAAACTTCTGATAAAACAGTGCCAGCCAAGACTCCTAAGTCTGTGAGAGGGGATGGGTCACGTAAGACCCGATCTATTTGTAGAGGTCATTAATGACCTTTATAATGACTAATGTTCGTAGTTTAGGGAAGCCGCAAAAGAAGAGGGAGGTAGAAGAACTATTCTTGAAAGTAAAGCTATTGTTGTTGTACTAGTTGAATCTAAAATCAAAAGGCATATGGTTCATACGTCAAATAAGATGTTTCCTAAAGGCTAGCTATGGGTTTCTAATCATCTGCATGATCCTAATGGTCGTGTTTATGTTGGTTGGAATCCAAACTGTTGGGATACTTCAGTCAAAGAAATGGATGACCAACAAATCACTATTAAGTGCATCAATAAAGGTGTTATGGTTATCATTCTTACTGCTGTCTATGCTAGGAACTCTATCTCTAAACACTCTATCCTTTGGAACACTCTTGAACATCTTGCTTCCTTTATTGATGAACCATGGCTTATCACTGGTGATTTCAACAATATTAGGAAGTTGGAGGAGAAGGCTGGTGGCAGGGAGGTTCCTTCATCTATCATGAGTTCTTTCAATGCCTCTATAGATCATGCTGGTATTACCGAACTTCCTACCATTGGTAAAGAGGTGTTTTCATGGCGTAATAAACAAGGTGTAGCTAAAAGAATTACTTGTAAACTTGATCGTGCTTTTGCCAATGATGCATGGTTGAATAAATTTCCTGGTTCAAAAACTAAATTCATCACATGTACCTATTCAGATCACTCAACTCTTAACATCAATATGAGGAAGGTTATTTTCAAAAAGAAACCATTTAGGTTTCTCAATTTTTGGATGCAATGGGAAGAGGTTGTCGTGATATTATAAACAAGGCTTGGGAAACTACTGTTACTAGCAATCCCTTATTCTATTTCTGTCAAAAACTCAAAAACGTCAAGGAGAAGTTGAAATCGTGGTCCAAGCAATATGTCAATCTGAACAATCTTATTTCTAAGGAAAGATTTGAACTAAATGATATTGCAATAGCTCTTAGAAGGAATCCACTTGATGTTGATCTTATTGATGCTGAGAAGATGACACTTGATAAGATTAATCTTCTTCTTAAAGTTGAGGAATCCTATTACTGGTAACGTAGTAGGATGGAGTGGCTCAAAAATGGGGATCGCAACACCAATGTCTATCATACTATAGTCAAACGGAGAGAGGCCATAAACTCTATCACAGAGTTATTCAATTCACAAGGTAATCTTTTACAAGATGATGATGTTATTGCTGATGATACTACTCAATTCTTTGAGCAGCTTTATAACCAAGGACAGTCAGTTTCTTCTCCTTCCTCATCCTTTCCCGACTGGGCTCATTTGGTTAATGAAGAAGACAACACTATGTTATGCACTAAGCCTGACATGAAAGAAATTAAAGAAGCCGTTTGGAGCATTGGGCCTAATAAAAGTCTGGGTCCGGATGGCTTCAATGGTTTCTTTTACAGAGAAAACTGGGAAGTCATCTGTAATGACTTGATGAATGATGTACATTGGTTCTTTGAAGGTGGTAACATGATTAGGCAAGTTAACCATGTATTTCTTGCTCTCATTCCGAAAAAAGACATTGTTTCTTCTCCTGTTGATTATCACCCGATCTCATGCTGCTCCATGCTATATAAAATCATCACTAAAGTCATTTCAATAAGGCTCACTACCATTATGCATAAAATCATCTCACCTCATCACAGCACCTTTATTCAAGGAAGAAGTATAGAAGACTGTTCTCTTCTAGATGCTGAATTCACGCTCAAATATAATCAGAAGATGAGCCCTCCTTCAGCTTGTGTGAAGCTGGATATTACAAAAGCTTTTGATTATGTTAAATGGGATTATCTATGGGATTGTCTATCGGGCCTTGGCTTATGTGACAAGTGGATTTCTCTTATTAAGCAATGTGTTGAAACTCCCTCATTCTCTCTTCTGCTTAACGATTCTTCTGTTGGTTTCTTTAGAAGTTCCAATGGTCTTCGGCAGGGTGATCCTTTATCATCCCTACTTTTTGCAATATGCATGGAAGGTCTAAGCAAATGCATTGAAGAAGCTCATAGCAAGAAGATTATTCGTTCCTATCCCATAAATAGAACACAAACACTCAGTCATCTATTATTTGCGGATGATGTTCTTATATTCACTGAAGGTCGTTCTCGTAGCCTTATTCAACTTCAACATCTTCTTTTGGAATTTGGCAACACCTCAGGTATGAAGTGTAATCCGAGCAAAACCCATCTCTATCTTTCTTCTTCATGTCGCAACAAGGAGCTACTCTATAATTGCATGAATATTCAAAGAGGTTCTTGGCCCACGAAATATTTGGGATTTCTTATGGATGGTGGCAATCTTAGAAGGCAACACTTTCACGAATGTATTGACAAACTTAGGGACTGTTGGGTTTTAGGGGAGGCAGAGAAGGCAGCGGAAACAAAAAATTTCTCCCCCAAACCCAGGACAAGGAAACGCGTCAACGTCTATATAATAGGAAAGGGATGGTTTGTGGAATCATACCTTGTCCCGAGGCTTGCTCGGCGATAATACCTCACGCCTTGCGCGGTCTTCAATTCCGGTCTTGGACGGTGTCTGTGCAGCTCCTGGTCGCACCGGGACTGACGACTCCTCCTCTCACCGGGACTGTCGGGTTTCACAGTTGTCCTCCTGAGTGGCAGAAACCTCTTGCCTCTGAAGTAGTCCACACGGACCAATCCTTGTTCCAACTTTTGTTTCCTCTCACCGGGACTGTCGGGTTTCCAACTTTTGTTTCTAATTGATATCAAATACCAATCCTTGTTCCAATCAAATTGGGCAAGTGAAACGCAAGGAAAATTATCACCAATCCTACTTTCCCAACTTTCCCAGTTGCAACAGTTGAACCGATCATTTCAACACTTGAAGCAATCGTTCACCCTGTCCTTGAGCCTATCGGCTCAATACTTGAGCTGTCCGGTTCACCAAGCTCAGCCGATCAGTTCATCTCATGAGCCGATCGGTTGGGAGTGTAGATTGTGCAGAATCAGTCAATTGTGATTTCAATCAATCCGATACTCCAATCAATGTGTCCAACACCTTGAACATTATGACATTGAGCTATCAATTGATTGAGTGTTTAATTGAACTACTAAACTCCTTTAGTAATCAATCTAAACCTTGTTTGTGGACAAAACTCCTCTTCCAGGTTAAATCCTATGTGTGTGACCCTACATGTCCATTTCACGTTGGCAGTGAAAGTCCATAACACTTATGACTTCACAAGCAAAGAGCGGTGCCTAGTCACACATCAGTGCTACCCAAGTGAAAGTAGAAAGTTGGAGAACAACTTTCAATCCTACAATCTGTGAATGGTGTTACAGTGAATGTATAATTCCTTTGTCACTGATATCCCGAATGAACTCGAGGCATGGAACAGTCATCCTGTCAACGTTCATTCACTTTCTTGATCTCAGAGTAGATTGGAAGAGATATGTATGACATCAATATCACATACTGATTCACACATGCGTGCGCACGCCTATTTCAATCCTACTCATCAAGTGGCCTTGGATATCATACTCCCTCAGGAGGGACAAATACCATATCTATCACTCACCCCTCAAAAGCCCCATGTGTCAAAGCCACCCAATCATCACCTTTATAACAACCCATGTTTTAGGACTGCGTTTGATGATGTCAAAGTGTGCCCAACGACATGTGTTGAGTGTAGTGATTTCAGGTCAAAGAATCACACTCACCACCATCACTGTGAGTACTGACTGTGACTACCATGTCATGGTTCCATGTGTCAAACTCACGGTGGGTCTGTCCGGTACACTTGTTCTCTAACAAGTACCTATGTGTTTGGTTTGATATCTCTATATCATGACTAATGAGATTCTATCATCAACCAACACCACAATCTAGTCTTGTGTGTCATTGTTGTCTATCTACCTTCCACAATGACATCTGACTAGGGACATAACAAGAATGTACAAACTCTTAGCATCCGTATGATCTCATCGTTCAGGTCCTCAACCTGAAAGCATACGTCATTGAGTATTGTCATTCTCTAGACATTCAATCTGTTCTATCACTATCTCATATGACTAAACCATAAAGAATTGGAAGCTTGCCTTTGATGTTTATCAAATCAATCTTAATGTATCCCACCAATCATCCCATGATTGGCTCTCAGGGCATACATACCAACAAACTCCCACTTGCACTGTGAGCCAATCACCCTTGAATCATATTCATAGTGATCTTCAAACATGTCCCACATGTTACTGTGCTCTAGTGCCAATATAGTGAGTAATGGCAACACCTTGTCAAAGTCGGTATAAATTGCATGTCTCACATCTCTTCATTGTACGTCACACATATGAGATGGAGTTGCCGTAATATGTGATCTTGTATTCCTTTGCTAACCTTTAGCCTCATTGCATGATCAAGTATTCCATACTTGTCATCAATGAGCGGAATATCTATAAGTTCATCTCATGAACTTCTAGATCCATATAGTATCCACTGTTGTTCTCTAACACACGGATACTCAGCATTTCCTTTTAAATGGTTTCATTGGAACCCTTCCAATTATCAACAAACTTTCACTTTTATATATCCTATATATATTTTGCGATTAATTTTCTGTCCTTTCGAAAGTTTGCATCAATGTAACTCTTTACATCAAACTCTTCCTTATCTCCATAGAACTAGTACTTCCCAAGCACTTATCAAGTTCTCATGGTATTCCAGTAACTCTTACTGGAAGCAGACAGACATCCACTCGTTATGTCTTACATACGAGTTATCAGGATGAGCACATCATATTGCCATGCCATACATACAAGATGATAAATGCATTTTATTCTTGCCATGTCCATACATGCAAGATAATGGGATGATTACATACATGATAGATCCATATCTATTCTTAGTGTTCCCATTCTTCATAAGAATTGGACACTTGTCCTTGGGATACTAACTCCATGTAACATGGACAAGTTTTCTCCCACTGAATCTGTGTACATTGAACCCTTCAGTACAGATTTCCAATGTATGTTTTCTCTTTTCTAGGTCAAGAGGTTTTCGAGAACTATCTCTATAGATCTCTATTCCTATCACATAGGAAACATATCTATCTTCCTTAAAGATAATTTCCACTTTTGGATTTCCATTCTAGAACATTTCCATTTCACATCAACATGTGGATTGTGAATACACTCCCACTAAATCACAGATCCCTTCTTTATCTTTGACATATCAGTCAAACCCTTTGACTATATCATCAAAGTAAAGATCCAATTTTGAGTTGCTTGTACTCAATCAATCACATTGATTAGTCCATTGTAACTTATAGACTTCATTTTCATTAGTGTATTCATAAACCTTATAGGTTGTGTCACGTACACATCCTTGTTTTATTCCTCATAGGAATGCAGTTTTAGTATCCATATGCAAAATATCTTAGTCATCAACAAGCATCATCCTTCTCAAAATGTTATCCATGTGTCTTAACACTTAAGACTCATTTGCACTTATGGATTTCATCCAATGAGTGCTACCATCAAGGTCATACCTTATGGTTCACATGGATGTCATTTTAGGATGTAATGGTCATAAACAATAACTCAAAATTCGGTTCCTCATATTCATCTAGATAGTTGATTCATCTCATGAACAACTCATCACATAGATAATTGAGGTGTATCTGTCAAGGATATAAGAATTCACAACTCCTTGTGATTCTCAATGTCCTTTATTAGTGTGGGGTATTTGTTTATTAAGAAGAATTCAGTTATTTGATAATC
This sequence comes from Alisma plantago-aquatica, assembly GCA_963693085.1. Taxonomy (NCBI): domain Eukaryota; kingdom Viridiplantae; phylum Streptophyta; class Magnoliopsida; order Alismatales; family Alismataceae; genus Alisma; species Alisma plantago-aquatica. The sequence goes on along the minus strand of OY856415.1, from coordinate 113,780,302 downwards.
ATTCTCTAACTCCTTAGAGTATGATTCCTTCTTGATTTAGACATCACCATGCCTTAATCATGAGTTCACTATGATACACTATCATAATCACTCATAAGGATCTCAAACATTTGGTCCAAGTATTTCATTCATTGATCTCATCAAGAATTAACACTTTACCAAATTTGCACTTCATCTATGATAATCTTGAACACTTCAAGATATTCATATTGGTATTTATCTAAACACCATTTGAAGTATTAGCATTTGTTCCAATAGGTATGTAAATACATCACATGTATCATACCTAATAGGATAATCGTTCTCCTACTACCATTAGTGAAGATTGATTAATCATGTCCAAGATATTCATGTCTCTTACTGGTTCTCTAACCAAAAGAGTCTAGATTTATCCATCACATGGAAACTAGAAATGAATTTTTTATGATTGATGCTAATTTGATTGTTTGAGTTATCAATAACTTTAGGTATCATTTTATCTTATGCATACCATGTATCACAAGATAAACAAGGCATTGCCACAAAAATCATATCTTTAAGATTTGAAACATCAACTTTATTAATTGCCATCATTGTCATACAATATGTAATAATAAAGTGTTTCTATCTATTGGCAATATATGAAATAGCAGTTCTCAACTCTTTTTCGTGCCCTTTAGGCTGAAATAAACTAAAAGATACTCCCATCTATGGAAGCAACACTTGCTCCAATGATGGGTACTTCTTTCTTGGTCCTTTCACAAAGGCCATCACTTCTTTGCAGATATTGCATATCATATATGATAGATCCATATCTTGGTATCATATACCTCAGATAAAGAAGTAGTTCATTTCATGATACCTTAGGTGGAGATCTCCATCCCCTCCTTCATCTTCTTTTGTTCTTCCAAATATAGAGGGAAATTCCCTCATACACCCTTTCCCCATGTGCCTTGAGGTTGAAGACAGCTTGGGCTGCTGGCTAGCATCAAAACACTTCTTTGCTTTGCCCTTTCCCTTGAGATTTACCTTTCATTGATCTCATCAAAGATTATGGTTTGTCTTTCTTCATCTTTGCCTCTACATGTCTAACAACTCTGTCAACGCTTGTCAAAGTTGTTCATGTTGTAGCTCATCATGAATTGTATGATTCTCACAACATTTGCAGTATCATACCAATAGCCAACTCTTGGCTCAGAGGGAATCCTTCTTAGTTAGGTTTTCCACATACCCAATCATATTGAGTGCGTGAATACCTTACTGGATCTCCTTCTGTCATGACATACTAGGACAGTGTCCTTGAGACATCATATGTCTCATGTTGTCTCTGCAACTCATAGTTCAGAGAACACAACATCAAGCACTCCTCATCAATGTCTTCCTCGATATGCTTCCATAAGCATACATTCAACCATTGATGTGGTGGGATTGAGTTTATCTGGTTTTGGTATAACTAGGACTTAGAGCTTTCGCTCTTTGAGAACACTTCTCATCATCCTAACCAGTCGTGGAATTATTCCCATTTAATTTGTTGGTCTCAAAGACCGATCGCAAATAAAGTGATTATTGTTGATTAACCATTTATTTTAACAAAAGGAAATATATGCAATTTTAGTCCAAAACTCTTTTGACTTGTTTGATTGATTTGAAAAGTTGACGATAAAATTAGGCCTTTAATTAATTATCGCTCCCACTTCAAATTGATAGCCCTCACCATCAATTCGGAAGATTGCAGCGTACAACCTTCTAGTGGGCAAGATCCATATTTCATCAAGTCATGAGTCAGCTTTGGCTGATCGCCCACAATCTTGACTATTTAGGTAGGCCATCATGCCAATTGCATCATATGCAACTCTTGATTGAATGAACATGCACAACACCTTGCCATGACCATTCCTTGCCTCTGGGCTTAGACGCTATAAGAATCACCAGTTAAGTCTAACCCAAAAGCCGACACGGTAAACATGCACCCTGCTTTGGCAGAACCTACACATCTACCCTTCACACTTCCACAAGATAGACGACGCACCACGCTTTGGCGTAACCTACGCTTGGTCGATCGAGTTTTTCATGTGTGCCGCTAATGGAAGGTATATAAGACTTAATATTTTAATGAGGGATTTGGTTTTTATATACATATACATATCCAATCACCACAATACATAGTACGTATCATATGCATGTTATATCCCACAGAAAACATGCAAAAAATGATAAAAGCGATGATTATGGCCATCCTAATGTGATTCCTCGAGCCAAGAGGAATCACGGTCATCTAGGTCTACTTCACATGCAACCTGTACAAGATGAACTCTGTGCTTTGCCTTCAGAGTAGATCAACTAATTACATGATTGACTTGCTCGTTCTGGCCCGGTCGTCTGGGTGCCACCAGCCGATCGGTTGGCTCCTCCAACCGATCGGTTCGCCTGGTCGTCGTGCATCTCATCATGGCCGCCACCCGCTCATCTCGCTCCTCGAACCGGTCATCAACCGATCGGTTCACTCCTTGAACCGATCGTATGGAACGTCAACTGATCGGTTCACATCTTGAACCAATTGTCTCAGCTGTCATTTGGATGTCCTTCGTTCTTTGACATAACAGGAAATAAAATCTATCCTAATTTTACATTGCTTAAAAGGGAAACCCCGAGTTACATTCGGGGGGAGCAAAGGTAGGAAAGAATCTCGAATTATTTCGAGTTCCATCAGGAATATGAGAAGGAAGATCGGTGCGCAGACCGAGATGCAAGCAACCACATACAACCATACACATATAGGGTTTATTGGCCATAACCACACTATACATCCACCACAAAACTCGTTTAAGGGCGACACGTATCGAGTGCATACATATCATATATGTAAATTAGGATTTGTGGATTTAGGACTGGACATGCATAAAGCCAATATTATTCGCATCGTATGCAATAAATAAAGGCGACAAACCAAAATCGATCATATCGATATTCCTAAAATATAGAGCAGTTGACGTGGCTCTGATACCACTGTTGGGTTTTAGGGGAGGCAGATAAGGCAGCGGAAACAAAAAATTTCTCCCCCAAACCCAGGACAAGGAAATGCGTCAACGTCTATATAATAGGAAAGGGATGGTTTGTTGAATCATACCTTGTCCCGAGGCTTGCTCGGCGATAATACCTCATGCCTTGCGCGGTCTTCAATTCCGGTCTTGGACGGTGTCTGTGCAGCTCCTGGTCACACCGGGACTGACGACTCCTCCTCTCACTGGGACTGTCGGGTTTGAGAGTTGTCCTCCTGAGCGGCAGAAACCTCCCGCCTCTGAAGTAGTCCACACAGACCACCTGGAACTCCAATCTCCTTGTCCCACAAGGAATTGGAAGGAGTCGCACCCTCTTGTTGACGTACTAGTCGCCAACACACTATCCTGCTGTCAGTTGCAACTGCAGTTGTCTTTCCCTTACTGCACCTCCCTTTGCGGGTAGCACTTGCTCGGGCTCTCTCTCAGTTACCAAAACCAGAGAGAACGACAACTTTACAGAGCAACTAGTTGCACTGAGTTGTACTTTGAGAAGCCCCCAATACCCCTATATATAGGAGGGTCATGGGACAGGGTTCTCCATCCTGGGCAATGCGGGACTAAAAGAAGGAGTAGAAGGGTTCGAGATTTTCCACAAAAACAACCAACTCGCAAGATGAACCGATCGTTTCATTTCTGAAACGGTCGGTTGGGGATCTGAGCCGGTCGGTTGACACTCTACCGATCGGTTGGGACCCATGAGCTGGTCGGTTCACTTTCTGAACCGGTCGGTTCGTGGTCCTGATCAGTTCGCGATTGACTTTACAACTTTTGTTTCTAATTGGTATCAAATACCAATCCTTGTTCCAATCAAATTGGGCAAGTGAAACGCAAGGAAAATTCTCACCAATCCTACTTTCCCAACTTGCCCGGTTGTAACAGCTGAACCGATCATTTCAAAACTTGAAGCAATCGTTCACCCTGTCCTTGAGCCGACCAGTTCACCAAGCTCAGCCGATCGGTTCATCTCATGAGCCGATCGGTTGGGAGTGTAGATTGTGCAGAATCAGTCAATTGCGATTTCAATCAATCCGATACTCCAATCAATGTGTCCAACACCTTGAACATTATGACATTGAGCTATCAATTGATTGAGTGTTTAATTGGTCTGTCCGGTACATTTGTTCTCTAACAAGTACCTATGTGTTTGGTTTGATATCTCTATATCATGACTAATGAGATTCTGTCATCAACCAACACCACAATCTAGTCTTGTGTGTCATTGTTGTCTATCTACCTTCCACAATGACATCCGACTAGGGACATAACAAGAATGTACAAACTCTTAGCATCCGTATGATCTCATCGTTCAGGTCCTCAACCTGAAAGCATACGTCATTGAGTATTGTCATTCTCTAGACATTCAATATGTTCTATCACTATCTCATATGACTGAACCAGAAAGAATTGGAAGCTTGCCTTTGATGTTTATCAAATCAATCTTAATGTATCCCACCAATCATCCCATGATTGGATCTCAGGGAATACATACCAACAGGGACATGATACAAAGATGGTCGGGTTCCAAAATTTCCATGGCTGGTCGTCTTATGCTCATCAAACATTGTGCTATGGGGCTGATTTGTTACTGGATGAGAATGGGTGAGATCCCTCCTGCTGTTCTTAGGAGAATGGAAATTCTTTTATCGGACTTCCTTTGGGGCAACTCTACACATCCATCTAGTTGGCAAAAGATTGCTTTTCCTACTGATGAGGGAGGACTTGGGCTCAAAAATCTGCATGAGCTAGCTGATTATTACACGATGAAAAGGATTAAAAAACACACTACTTCACAAAGAATCTGGTTGGCTTGGATGTCCAGAAGGTATGGTAGTCTCATTGCTGCTTCTACTGCTCATTCTATCATTAGTTCCACAAGCTATACACGTATGTCTCTTCTTTGGCATTGCTTCTATAATGCGGATGACACTGCTGTTTTGGACAACATTAGACAGAAGCTACCCATAGATATAGCCTACGGTAATCTATGGAGATGGAAATACTACCCTAGATGGAGTCTCTCCACTTTTAGAGCGCTCAAAAATCTCCTTCCTACTCATGAAAGAATCAGCTCATGGTCTGGTAATCCTGCACCTCCTTGCTTGCTCTGCAATCATGGTATGGACTCAATTAATCATTTGTTTGAAGAATGCAAATGCTGGCGTTATATTTGGGGACGTGCCCAATTGAAGCTCAATATCAGGTCTTTTTTCTCATTGCATGCTTGCCTTGCTGAGGTTGGTACCAGATCCAAGCACAACGGAGCCTTAGAACTATGGGCTATCACTGGCGTTGTTCATATGCTTTGGGCTGAAAGGAACAAAAGACTACATAATGATGGAATGTCAGATTACACTATCATCTTCTCACAGCTTGCTTGGGAGATTAAATATCACTATCAAATTCACAAGTTAAAGCTTGATGTATCCCATGTAGTTGCTAAGAATTGGGAATTGATGTAATTTTCTTTCCCTATTTTGTTCTCACCTAATCACATGTATGGATGTGATTTGTAACTTTGTCCCCGTTTAGGGGTTTTGGAATATATTTACCCAAAATTTCCAAAAAAAAGTACTACAATATCATTATATTTATTTTGATATGAGTAATTAGTTAAGCGGGTCACTGACGTGTGTCTGCAGACCATCCACAAGACCCGCTAAATAAACGAGTGGGTACGAATTTGGATAATTTTTAGAAAATGACAAATTTCATCATCCAAACCCGATTTAATCGGGTTGATTTATGCATGCCTGTGAATTTTAACCCAGTTTAACATGTCTAATGTTCACCAAGCTTTATGGTCTCGAGACTCTTGATAGACAATATGGTTCTCTCACCGTGGTTGGGTACGCATGAAATTATTTGTGGCACTAACTTCCAGAAGACCCTTTAGAAAAATTAATGATAAAATATAGAAAACACCAATATTGCAACTTGAAGATTCATGTTCCTTTTATCAGAATAATTTTATCATTATACCGATGACATATATTTTCCATACTAAAATTATGAAAACACATGTTTAGCCGGTTGCTATTATTTTGCTTGGCAAAACAAATTATGGGCCACAACAATCTAGAATGAAAAGTTTGTTTTGACTTCGGTTTAATGCACTAGCTGAATGCATGTCTTATATTATATGTTACATAGATTACTACATAACGTATACACCTCATACTACATTTCTTATGCACCTCAATGCAAAATGCTTTGTAATTTATGGTACACAATGAATATTTTCGTTTTTATGAAATGCATGCATTGTATGGATATGAAATTTTGGTACTCATATTTTTCGGAGCATTTAGTGTGGATGTATTGCATAATCAAGGTTTGATTATGCAAACTCGAGATTATAATCAAACTTGAATGCAATTATCGCCTGGCGGTGGGTCCCAAGCTATACTTCATAAAAATTGGCATGTAATCACTAAGTTGTGATCTACACTAACGCGATGTATTGTATATGTGACGGTGGTTCATCATGATCAAATAATTGGTATGTTTATACAATAAAAGAATCATTGGATAGGACACCTATGCAAATTAATTCAAAAGTATTTCTAAATTTAGTTTCTAATTCGAATGAAACAAGGACACCATTAGTTGTCACGCGTGCATGCTCGTATGGCATGAGAGTACGTGGCATGATAAGTAAGGAAACTAAAGTAAACGGGAAACATAAAACATCGACTTAAATTAAATACAATTTGGGGAGAGATATACGTGCAATTTAATTTATGAACATTTTTTGTAGCATCGTAGCCCTAGCCATAAAATTGTTTCCAAAAAGGAATACAAATCCTACGTTGAATGAGAACTGAACCAAGGCTTCGCATGATTAGAAGACGTGATACGGAAACAGCACTGTTGCCAATTTTTCAGACCAAGCCCACAATACAGACCGTTGGATTCCCAAACTGTCCAGGTTTTCCAGGCCCGTTAGGCACAATCCTGGCAAGAGACGATCCTTTGTTTCCTATTCTGGCTCAGCAGTCCTCCGCAATCGTCAATTTTCCCAGGATACCGACCTAAAGTTTTGGGTTTTGCTGCCTTGGGCTGGCTTGGCTAGGATTTCTCTCTCCCTTCTCCTGAAAGGAATAGGAGCAGAACTAGTGGCCTACTTGGAGCACGCTTTCCCAAACGCGGGCGCCCCGACCAGTATATAAACCCGCCCGAGTCCCCACCGTGGCGGCGATCTCCGAGACGAGACTCCTTTCTCTTGGTTTGAGTCTGCTATCCCTCCTCTCCGGCCTCCCCGCGCACAAACCGGTCCCGCCCTCCTCGATAACAAACCCCCGGGGACCGCCAGCAGAAAAGAGAGGCCAGAGGGAAGGAGAGGAAGGAGGTCCGTATCCCGCTCGATCCCCTCTCCGGTTGGCATAGAGTCTACCCCCGTTCCGCTCCTCGACGCAGCCGCCGCCACCGAGCCCGCTCGTTCTCTCGTTCTTTTGGGCCCTCTCCATCCTTCTAGTCGTCGCAGACCCGAGAGGCCAACATGCGCCGCTCGTCCAATAGGAAGGACCGCTCGGGCTCCGCCGCGGCGCCGGCAGCCTCCTCAGGTAATCGCCTCCACACCCCGCCCCACCCCAGCGCATAGTTACAGTCATTCAACTCGAGGCCTTTGGCCTGACTTTGCTTCCCGGTGCCGTAGTTGCTCTTTTCATCTTCCCCCCTGTTTATTCACCAATTCGCCTCATTGGGTGCAATCTAAAACGATGATACATGAAAAAGCGGCCGGGTTGGTTTCCTTAGAATCAATGTGCTCTGCCAATCTGGTTTTATCAAGCGATAAGCTAGTACCTCTCTTCCTACCACGATTGTACACTGACGGTACCATCAAACCAATGAAAACTCCCTTCTCACTGCAACAAAAAAACGTTCAGAACGCCGTGAGTGGAGGGGCCTGGACTCCATGGTGTCCTATGACGCGTCTGCCCTACATTGGTGTCTTAATTGAAAAAGGTCATGACGAGACACGTCAAGCCTCGTACTGCATAGTAAAAGTTAAACCCCCCTTAATGATCGCCATACACTCCTACACCTTAATAAAAGCCATCGAGGGTACTCGAAGCCAGTTTGCTTCTCTACCAACGGGAAGGCTTTATGGGCGGTACGGATACCATCGGTATTGATGGCTTGTTCTGTACGTTAGTGTGAAGATGTCGATCTGTGTTGGGATGTGTCTGTTTTTAGGGGATGACTTGTCCTTAGTAATTATCCCTTAAGCATGACGCCCGTGTTCTGATAACACCAAGTTGTTTCTGTTATAACTTTCTAATCCACAAAAACTTTGCTGAAACAGGTTCCAAAGAGCTGGAGAGGATTGATAACTTGTTCAATGCCTATGCAGATGCCTCTGGCATGATTGGGTAAGAGATTCGTATCCCTGTTCTTCTTTTTGTTTCTGGTTAGTATATGCAAGTATAGTTGTTTGAGCCATCTGAAAAAGTTTGTATCTTTTTGTGCGTTAGTTTGGAACCAAGATTCTTTTGTTCTACCCGTACAAAAACATCCTTGGCTTACCTCCTCGTGGCACATTCGGGGGTTATTACTTGCAATTCTAATGCCGAGTTTTGAAATAGCTCTTCATCCCATCTGGCCTTACAACCGGAAAGGCTGAACACTGTTTTGTGGTAGATGAGGCAAATATGTGTTCACTGTACATGTGCAAAGGTTACTTTTCCTGATAAAGTTACAGTCACTAATGCATTAATTGCTTAAAAAAAGTGTCTAAACGTTTGTACAAGGCATGTGTTCTCCTGTGAGTACTACAAGTGACAATAAACTGCATAATGAAGTCAGAGTGTAATTCGTGTTGATGGGGACAACTGGGGATGTCACCAGACAAAGACATTCTACCAGCTTCGTGCAAGAATTGAACTTTTTTATGTAGTATGTCTAGTGGACATCGAAGTTGTCCCAATTAAATATTTGAGATCTTCGTAATATACATGGCTATCCCAGTTGTCACTAAAGCTTCTGAAGTGAACTTCGATCTTCCGACAGCCTCCAGTTTCCTGAAGTGTCATCACAGAGGGACAAACCTGAGAATTTTCTTATTCTTCTTTAATATAGGATCATGGGTGTCTGTTCGAGAACAAAAGGTAACTTCCTCATCAGCAGCACCATGCAAACAATCCAAGAACCATACAAGTATCTGAAAAACAAATATTGAAAACCTTCACTACAATGCAGTTTTCCCATAAAAATGAAACCTGAGAATCCAGGAAACCAAATTTTGTATGTGTGTTTGTGAGGTAGGTAGGGAGGAGCCATTTTTACTCATAGATATGGCCTAGTTGATACATTTAGTCTTGATATATTAACATCAACTTTGCAAGATTTGATGTAAAGCATTGTTATTGATGTTTTGATATGAAATTAGAATCAAAGCTCCTATCTTGCTTGATTGAATTAAATTTTTTCCCCTCTGATTCACTTTTATGCATTCTGTTACCAATCTTTAAAGCTTCCTCTCGCCCCATTAGCTTGAAAAACGCCTCTTATGTCACCCTCAATTCGTTCCACCTTCATCTCATCTTCTTGTCTTGCATTGCAAAGCTCCTCTTTATGTTGTGATGATACACCACTTCAACTACTTCCAACTTTCCTTGCTATATGTGGTAGGGTTCTCTTATGTGAGAACAATTAGGCAATGCCAACAACAATTAGGCAACCAGTTGTGGGATAGTTATGTCATACTTATCATGTTGACCCTTTACTTGCAATCTACGCAATGAAGCTAGCTAATTAACTATTCTTCTGTATTCTTCGAAGTCAAATATTAGTAGACATACATGTAGTAGCATGCAGTTTTGACCAGTCTCATCTACTGCAGCAAAAACTAATAGCTATTTATGTATTCTCCCGAGTTAAGAGTTCGGCACGAACACACTTATAGACTATAGTTATCTGTCATCTAATCCAAATATATCGTTTTCTATATCGTTAAAGTCACTCCGAAAAGTTTCGATGCCAACCCAAATGGGGGAAGGCCTATTCGCAATTGAAAAGGTAGTACTAAAGGTAAAGGGATGCACCATTAAAGAACATGCCTTGTACAAATGAAGAATGAGTCAGATAACCACGAGCAAGTGTGACTGATGTACACTTATCATGCTCATTTTTTTAATTATTTGCAGGCATAGACGCCATTAGTAAATAACTGCAATCCTTGTATGATGTTTGTTGGATTTCACTGTGCTCCTTGGAATTCTTATCCCCCAAAACGCAACCTTGTTATATCTTTATATGCTGTGTCTGTAGACTTTCTAGTTGAACTGGCCGGTTCGGTTTGGTTCGGTTCTGATTACCATGGGTACAACACAATTTAATGCTTACACTTAGTCGATTCATACTCGGCCCAATCTGAATTGCTAAAACGGCTGGGTTGCAGACCTTCATTTTTTCAAATTTCGTGGTCCTTGACCTGACCTTAGGCTACATTTGTTTCATTGTTTTTTGACGTTGGCTGTTGCGTTGGATTTTAATCAGCAATTGAGTTGAAAAAAAAAGCTGAGTTGAAAGAAAATCCGAACCGAAACCACATTCATAGTTTACGGGTTCAATTGAATTTGACCAGGAGGCCGTTACTGCTGATCCCACGTCCACCAACTGCTGACAGCTGACACCTGATGGCTGTTGCCTTTTTTTCTGCATTTTGTTGATCACTGCCCCCTCTCTTTCTCTCTGAATCCTTCCTCCATGCAAGGAAATAAATACAACCAACTGAAAGGAAGTTGATTCCTTTCTTTTTCTTATGTTCCATCTAACACCTTCCAATATAGCTTTCGATTTTCTTCCCAACCTTTAAACCAAACACAGCCTAAGGCCCAATAAAGTTTCTGTGTCTGGGTTGAGGTTTAGGTAATCAAGATACCAGGCCCGATTCTTATCCTTACTAGCAAGTAGGTGTAAACTTCAGAACTATTATTTGGTAGGGCTTGTGTACCTACAAGTTTGCTCGATCCCATGCTGTAGCGATCTCCCAAGGTCTAGCTTTGGTATGATATAGGGGTAGTAGTAGCTTCTTGTAATAAGAGCTCTTCCTCAGTGAAGGTCTTGCAACTTCTGTGTTCATTTACTACTTCGCTGGCATTCTATTTCCAAAGGGTTATTACAACAGTGTATTTGATATAACCAAGGTGCTTTTGGCTGTAATTACTTGCTATGTTTTAAGATTAGCCATTTTATGCTGTAATGGCAGTTGATGATACTGGCAATACCAAACACAATCTTCTGTCATATGTGGGATTATCAAATTCATTTAGTTTAAAAGTATAGTTTCATGGAGCAGTCACCATGATGTTTTTTCCTTGAAATTGAGCATCCAAACGCTGCAGTCTTGGTGTTGTCTGAAACACTGTCATGAACACTTCATTAGGTGCATCTTAGTTGATTGTTGGTAAGGGTTTGCTCTACTCCTTTTGTGCTATCGAGCTGCAAGAGTCCTTTTTTATATTATGCTACATTTTACTGCCCCGTCCAGGCTATCAAGTGGCCCTCGTGGCCTTGCTTCCTTGTAAATATGCATCACGAGGTACCAATCATGTATGGTTACTGCATTGGTTGCACATTGGGTTTGGCTAGTTGGGAGAGTAAAGCTGTAGTGGGTTGGCTGCTTCTTGTATTTTTGTGCATGGTGGGTTCAACTTGTACTAGGCTTTAAGCCATTTGTCCTGTATGTGAAATCCTATTGATGCACCGAAGCATTACTGAACAATGTCGATGACACATTTTTTCTCCTGTGAAGTTCATCAGCCAATGAAATGTATTATTGCTTAGCTGCGCATCCTTTAGCAAGAACTCATTGTTCAGTGTCCTTGAACTGGGATCATCGATAAAATATGTACCATCCGATGACTGCCAAAATGCAGTTCAATAGGCAAGATTCGAGAGGTTAACCACAATTGAAAGATGCAACTTTATTGTTTAACAGGCAGATATTCTTTACTAGTGAAAACAATATTTGTTTACAGATTTCAAGAAATCATAGCTGGGAACAGATGTATATCTTTCTGGGTTTTGCAATCCTTTTTATGCCCTCTTTCTGTGTCGTACCTTATCCTTCTGCTTGATGAACAGATCTCTCGTTCTCCAAGGAAGAAGCTCTCTTTGTTTCCAGTCCTCTTTTTGTATGAACACACCCATTTCAGAGTTTAAAATAGTGTATAAACAAATTCTTTCCTTCGTATCTCAAGCTATGCTATTTACCGAATGTATCCATTTTATTTTGTGTAAAGCATGAACCTGATTTCGTCTCCTAGTGACAGTGCTGCATTTCTTTGTTCTCCATCATTGGCCCTCGGGCTGGTCTACCCAGTAATCCTGATCTTTACCTAGTTTGGTTTCTATTGTGCTTCAGGTTGGCATTTACTTTCTAATATGTAGATCTAATTTATATGATCAGGTTTTTACTTAATATATGGTGTGTGTGACAACTGCCTCTACAGTCTTGTTGCTCCCGTGAATTTCAATTACAGGCTGAGTACAATTTCAATAGAGAATCTCATCGATAATTTTGATCAGTATGAAAAGAATATATTTTTATCACACTGCCATGTAGTTATATATATCTTGACAAAGGGATTCCACACTTGGGTGTAGGAAAATTAGACCTAGTCTTTGTGTTGGATAGTTTATTTCTTTTACATATCTCTGCCTAATATATATGAAGTTTTATCATTTAGATGGGTTGTGTTTTATAAACAAAATAAAATCAGAATTACATGACACCACCACCATCGTGTTATGTGCATATGCAAAACAAATGATGAGGATAAAAGATTGCATTTACTGCTGAATCATTTTGCATTATATGTAAAGTGATACAAGTAAAACTCATTTAGCTTTAGACATCCAATCGAGCGCATGCTCTTTAAAATTTATATGGACTGTATAATGGAGTGTATCATTGTTGTCAATCTAGATCTGGCACAGGAAATTCCCTATATCCTTAGGCTTCATGGCATCTTTATGCGTGTATGTAACCTAAAGGTAAGGAATTCTCCCCTGTTAGGATCCATAGATTATGGAGGCCTGACATAAATGGGATGAGTACTTGTGAGAAAATCCCCAAAAATTTATCCTTCCAATCGATTTTGAACTTTTAGCCTGCTGTTGAATCACCACCGCACAACACTTTTTATGCACGTACAATGCATATGTTCGCACAAACATCTATTATAAAACTATATATGTATATGTAAATTTTACATGTACTTACAAGAATGGACTCACCTTGATAAAATACCAAAGATAGGTGATGAATCATCGAGGCTGTTCAGGTAGAAGGATTTGATTCCTGATCTTTTTCTCTCTTTCTTGGCAGTCCTGAAGGAGTTGTATCATTTTGCTCGGAGGTTGGTGTAGATCACACAGATGTTAGGATACTTATGCTTGCTTGGTAAGGAACAATCTTCTTTTTTGCTATAGACGTTTTCTTAATGGATAGATATTTATATATTTAATGGTTGATTTCAAAATGTCAGGAAGATGAAATCTGAAAAGCAAGGATACTTTACTCAGGTAAATATAATTCTGTTCAATTTACTCGAGTAGCTTCCGTGATTTCTTGAAACACACTTTCCAAAAAGAAACAGAAATTTGGATTTTTTTTCATCTTAGATCAAGTTTGTATTTGTCCTCTGAATTCTTCCAATGCTGCTGTCTTTGCAACAGGAAGAGTGGCGGAGAGGTCTCAAAGCTCTTCGAGCTGATACCATTGCTAAGATAAAGAAAGCATTGCCAGAGCTGGAGAAAGAGGTTAGCAGATTTTCTTGATAAGCTTGTGCATCGTTTCTCTTATTTTTGGGGTAAAGCTGTCTTAATCGTCTGGTAAATGTATCTTTTTTTCTTCTTCCTTGTTTCTGTTCTTAAGGGTTTCATTGCCCCTTATCTGTAGGTCCGAAGGCCACAAAGTTTCTTGGATTTCTATTCATACGCATTTAAATACTGCTTGACAGGTATTGTCATGGGTGGTGCTTTTTTTTCTTTTTCTAATTGACTCTGCCCATAGCTGCAACTGATAGTTATTGGACTGTTTTGTAATTATTTTTACTAGAGGACAAGCAGAAGAGTATCGATATCGAGATTGCCTGTGAACTTCTGGTGCTTCTATTAGGGCCAGAGTTTCCATCCCAAGTTCAAAACCTCACTGAATATCTGAAGGTAAAGCGCGTTGCCAAGCCTTCTGAAGTTTCTGATCCTGAATTGTGTTTTATGTTTGTGCTGGCCGACTAGTTCTCAACCTTTCATTTATATATGGCAGAGCCAGCATGACTATAAAGTGATAAACATGGACCAATGGATGAGCCTTCTGCGATTTTGCAAAGAGGTATCAGTTTTTGAAAATTTGCCACTCTTTACATGTTCATGATGAGCCGTACATTAACATTGAGAAACTGCTCGCCTGTTTCTCACCCGTCCTAACGGGATGGTATACTTCGTATATTGATAGTAACCTTTCGCAATGACTTCATTACCTTGCAGATAAATTTTCCATCTCTGGACAACTACGACTTGGAACTTGCCTGGCCGTTGATATTGGACAATTTTGTGGAGTGGATGCAGGATAAGCAAAAGTGAACAGTTTGTAGTACAGAATCTTTTCCCGGTTTTCCCCCAGCAGCCCTTCTCAAAGGTAGTTGACGCAGACCTAAGTCCCTCTTTTTTACTGTCTTTTCAACATTGAAGATGTCTGCTCACGTTTGTGCCACCCGCTTGTGCATTGCAGTAGGATGATCTCTGCCAAATCTTCTCCAAATGGGATGTCTATGCTGGTCTGGGAAAAGAATATATTTGAAGTATTTTGTAGATTTGATCTTTTGAATGGAGGAGAACAATGTTGGTTTGTATGGCTTCTTTTTTTAGCTGTTTGCTGTTAGCAAATAAACAATGTATTGTTTCAGTTTTACATGTCATATTTTTTTAAGATGTGAGGAACAGAGATCAAACTTTGTTGGCTATTTCCTGGCCGGTGAGGAAATATCGTGTGGGTGTGTTTGGTGGCCATCTGATGAACACAGGTCCTCCTGTTTCTAGCATGAAAAATACTCGTGTCTTCAATTCACTTCTTGTCAAAACGATTGTCCTTGTGATCTTTTCACGTTGCTTATCGTATGCTGGTGCTATTGTTGAAGCTGAATGTAATGGTGGGTTAGTTGAACCTGTCAGGTCTGGACCTAAAATTGTAAATTATTCAAATCCTAAAATATGTGGGCCAACGCCATACTATTTGACCGATGCTGAACCACTTTCAAACGGTTTGGTAAAAAAACCGTTCTCTCGTGTTGTCATCACGGAGGGTTGTACTTACATGAGCTTATTCAGACTTTCAGCACCTATGAAAATATAAAATACAACATGATATACACATAATTATAAGGTTTCGTTGTTCCTTATCCAAGTCGCATGTTTCAGAAACCAACCCGTCACTATACTGAAAATAGGAACTTCATCAAATGAATCCTATCAACTACCCAACATTGAGATCATAAAATTTCTAATCAAAATTTCTAATCAACGAACATGTAGCTGTACATCAAATCAGAAAGATAAAAGTATCCTTCACGAAAAGACTTCGCTCAAGAGCTTTGCTAGACGAACAACCCAGATCCTTGTCCTTTTGTTACACGCACGTTCCCCAACTCATATTTAAGTCACGCTGCACCCTACCCGAGGACTGGCCGGCAAACTGCTGTTGTAAAAGCAACATTAGGGAGAGAGGGAAGAAAAAGAGAGAGGGTGGGGGAGTGGAGGGAGGGGAGAGGAGAGAGAGTGGTTGTAGGAGAGAGAAAAAGATAATATATTTTTGTCAATAATTTTTAAACTGTAATGATTTTTTTGACAAAATAAACATCGACAAACTTTTTATAAAAAATACTTTACAACAAGATCAAATTTGACAAATTTTGAAAAAATAAAATGTACAATCTAAAAAAGATTAGATAATGTGATTATCAAAAATCAAAAATAAGAAAGAGAAATTTATTTTGTTTATAACTCTCAAATCATAATGAATTTTTTAATGAAATAAAAAATAATGGATTACTAATAAAAATACTTTAAAATAAGACTAATATCGACATACTTTGATAATGTTCTTTTTACGAAATAAATATAACACATGCAATAACATGTTGTAGCATGTTATGTTATAACACATTTGATATTTTTGTAACATAAAATATTTTTCTTTTGTTATAACATATTAACCAATAAATTTATGACATGGATAAAATGGATAACATCAAAACTATGGTATAATAATTTTTTGACATGGGATAACATCAAAACTATGTTATAACATGTTTGGTGTTTTTGTAATATAAAATATTTTTTCTTTGTTATAACATGTTATACCATAAATTTATTTTTTTTTGTAAAAAAATAATATTGTTATTTTCGTCAAAAAATTAGTTACAGTATGAATGATATTAGCAAAATAGCTTTTTTTTTCACTCTCTTGGAATAAGTGAGAAGTAGCGTGATTTTTTTTAATCAAAAGTATGTTAATTTTAGTCTTATTTTAAGAAACGTAATGGTTTTATTTCTTTAAAAAATTATTATGGTTTGAAAGATATTAGCAAAAATACAACATGGATAACATGAATAACATGGATAACATAAGTAATGTTGAATAACATTTGTAATATAAAAATTATTTTTATAACTTAGATAACACGTAAATATCTTCATAGGAAAACATCAAAACTATGTTATACCATATTTGATATTTTTGTAATGTAAAATATTTTTTCCTTTTTTTTGGAAGAAATTTATTTCTTTGTTATAACATGCTGTCCCAGAAATTTATTTTTGTAAGAAATTTATATTGTATTTTTCGTTGAAAAATTGGTTACAGTTTGAACGATATTTGAAAAAATAAATTTTTTCACTCTCCTCGAGTAGGAGAGAAGTAGTGTAATTTTTTTATTATCAAAAGTATGTTAATATTAGTCTTATTTTAAGAAACGTAATGGTTTTATTTCTTTAAAAATTATTATGGTTTGAAAGATATTAGCAAAAATACATGGATAACATGAATAACATGGATAACATAAGTAATGTTGAATAACATTTGTAATATAAAAATTATTTTTATAACTTAGATAACACGTAAATATCTTCACGGGAAAACATCAAAACTATGTTATACCATATTTGATATTTTGTAATGTAAAATATTTTTTCCTTTTTTTGGAAGAAATTTATTTATTTGTTATAACATGTTGTCCCAGAAATTTATTTTTGTAAGAAATTTATATTGTATTTTTCATTGAAAAATTGGCTACAGTTTGAACGATATTTGAAAAAATAAAATTTTTCACTCTCCTCGAGTAGGAGAGAAGTACTGTAATTTTTTTTATCAAAAGTATGTTACTATTGGTCTTATCTTAAAATATTATTTGTAAGAAATGCAACGGTTTTATTTCTTAAAAAAATTAATTACGGTTTGAAAAATATTAGCAAAAATATAACATGTAGAACATGAGTAACATGAATAACATACATAATATCGAATAACCTTTGTAATGAAAAAAATATTTTCATAACGCGGAGAACATGACTAGCATAAATCTTGACATTAGATAACATCAAAACTATATTATAACATGTTAGATAGTTTTGTAACGTAAAATATTTTTTCCTTTGTTATAACATGTTATCTCAGAAGTTTATTTTTGTAAGAAATTTATATTATTTTTTTGTCGAAAAAGTGATTACAGTTTGAATGATATTATCAAAAATATTTTTTACTCTCCTGGAATTGGAGAAAAGTAGTGTGATTTTTTTTTTATCAAAAGTATGTTAATATTGGTTTTATTTTAAAGTATTATTAGTAATAGTTTTGCTTCTTTAAAAAAATTATTACACTTTTAAAGATATTAGCAAAAGTATCACATGGATACCACGTGTAACATGGATAATATAAGCAATATTGAATAACATTTGTAATGTAAAAATTATTTGTATAACGTGGATAACATGATTAACATAAATTTAACATGGGATAACATCAAAATTATGTTATAACATGTTTGATATTTTCGTGACGTAAAATATTTTTTCCTTTATTATAACATGTTATTCCATGTGTTATATTTATTTCATTAAAAATTTCATCGTCAAAGTATGTGGATATTAGTCTTATTTTAAATTATTATTTATAAGGAGTGCAATAATATTTATTTCATAAAATACATTCCTGTTTAAAAGTTATTGAATAAAAATATATTCTCTTTTTTTCTCTCTCCTATAGTTACTTTCTCTCTCTGCTTCTCAAAAGATTTATCATCAAGGTATGTTGACATTAGTCTTGTTTTAAAGTATTTTTTTGTAAAGAGTGCAACCGTGTTTATTTCGTCGAAAAATGCATTATCGTTTAAAGGTTATTAACAATAATGTTTCTCTTTTTTTCACTCTCCTACAACAACATTTCTCTCTCCATTTCCCACACCACTCTCTCTCCTAGCCCCCCTCTCTCACAACCTCTCTCTCTCTCACACACACACATACAACAACCTCTCTCTCCAGAGCATAGTAGGCTCTCACACATCAGGCTCTCAGACAGAGTGCACGCACTAGCGGACGAAGTTGTTCGTTTCGTTTCTCATGTGACTTGGTTGTCCGGGTATCATTTCTCTTCGCTCAATATCCTGACATAACCCATGTCAGAACCAAACTAGACTGACTGAACCAAACTAGACTGACTGGTAACTGAATGGCGTTTGCTACAACCCTTTCTGTTCCCTCATCTATTTTGTTGTTATGCATATTTGGAGACAAAAAGAGTCTCATTTCTGGTCCCATTTCTTGTTCATGTAGCATTATTCTAACTGAATTAGTCAAGCCGACTATTAGACCAAACTAGAAATCTATCAAAAATAATGAAAGCTTCCAATTTAGGATTTGAGCTCAGTTCTTTTCAAACTTTCAAGCCAAGCATACATATTGGTCATTATCACACAATAAGATGAGTAAGATGTATGAGAAAACAAACGATATTATTTATATTCATTTGTATATAGAGCAAGATAATCCAAAACTTGAATAATTTGAAGCTATATGATCAAATGTGAGTACTTACATGGTTTCATTGACTTGAATCTTATATTATTTCCTATACATATTTGCTTCAAATATCTACATATTTTCAAGCATACATATGTAAAAGTGTATCTATTAACATTAATAGAAAATGAAGTTGACTTGGCATTAGACAATGTGTTATTGATATAATGTGTAGATAAATTTAAGAATATAGACAACAATTTAACAACTACCGAAATGAGATGAGGGGATGATGGTTTGGAATATTAATTATGTTTGGTTGTTTTATCTCTATAGAATTCAAATTTGATACTAATATACAATGCACACATAAATAAATATTAAAAATGTCACTATTATTTACGTGAAAATATTTTTGTCTCTGTCATTTATAAAAGATTTCAATATATTTAATGCAGTGTATGTACTATGGAATTTAAAATAATCCAACTCAAAATGACTCAACATAAATCCAAATAGATTGAATGTTTATGAAATTGAACAAGTCTAACTAACTAGAAGCATATCTGGAGAGGTTTTAAAGGTCTAAACACTAATTGATTTTCTTACCTTTTAGACTACCCGCTACTCACTATTTTACTAAACACACCAAAGAGAATACTTTAACTTGAACATCCTCAAACTATTATGTAAACCTAACCAATTCAGCGAGCTGCTATTATGTTAAGCAACCGCATTGTTTCTTATACACGATAAATGATCAAAATATTGTTCACATTACCACCATATATATATACATGTGCATATTGATAAAAATAATATAAAAGCTTGATTTAGTTTAATATAAGATAATGATATATATAGTATTCAGACTAGTTGGATTCAATGTAGTTAGTTACTCCGAAACTTTTGTTAAATTTAATTCTAAACTTATCTACATGCATTTTTAGAAAATTTTGGAATCCTATTGAATTGTACCCTAAGTGTGCATTGTATTCATTTTAGTCCGTAGTATCTTAATAATCATGTTAACGTTGTAATCCTGAGGAAATGTGGGAGAATTTTAGAATATATAAATGAGAATCTAGTGCCATGTCAAATAAGGATAAGAGAATATTTTTGGGTATTAAATGTGTAAACTAGTTCTTTAATAATAATGCCGCATAAGTCTTTAACAACAAATATGTTTTGTAATCACGATGTAAGTCACTTTAAGGAAAAAAGAATAATAAATTTTACATATTATTCAATTTAAGAGAATTTATGTTAGACATTAACAAATAAAGATGATACTATGAATCGTGGATACTGATTTTGTCCAATTGCATTTTTGATGATAATATCAATATATGGTATCTATATGGGATTAAGAGAGAAAGATTTCTCTCCCCCTCTCTCACGCCCGTGCCAGAGGCCGAACGTCTGGGAGGGTGGTAAATCAAGGCGGAAACTGGGATTCAAACTCGGATCCCTTTGTTAGGGGACACCGTGCTTGACACTTGAGCCACTCCTTGTCGGCTATGGTATCTATATAATAATATATCAAGATAATAATCTATATAAAGATAATGTAACTAGTACTAGAAATTGGTAATAATATTAAATAACAAGATGACGATTCATCAAATTAATCTATAACGATTAGACGTCATTCATTTCTTATACTTGATTTGTGAAAAATAGAAAATAAATATGTCAAAAATGTTTCTAATCCTGATAACTTTTATTTTTTAGGATCAATGACACTAATGTATACCAAAAGAAAAGAAAAAAAGAGTATTGAACAAAATTATCTTGAGGAAATGCTACATATTTGGATATGTTTGAGTTAAAATTTGGTTTGAATTTTGAAAACATTTGGCCCATCAAGATAATAATAAAGGAATTGACTTTTGGGCATGTAGACCACCTTGTATAATTATGAATGCTTGAGATGGTTGGTTTAGAGAATGCAAGAGATCTACTACCACTAATGGTTGAGGTTTTGAGGAGGTTGACTTCAAATACCAAATCCCTTCTCCTCATTCAATAACATTCTATTCTCTTGGCCCCATTAACTTCACACACACTTAGTGTAACATCCTAGGGTTTGAGATTTCAGATAAAATGATCTTAAAAGGAATGATTGGACTACACATATCACCAATGCACACCTCCTTTTCAGAGAACCCACAACTAAAGAACTTTGTGATTAAGCGTTCTCAACCCAGAGTAGTACTAGGATGGGTGACCATTCAGAGGAGTTTATTTTGGCTTGCGTGTGAGTCATGACAAAGCGTACAGTTAAGACTAAAAGTGGTTTTTGGGGCCAGTCGTCATTCCTAAAACTCTACTAGATCCTTAGGCAGTAGGCCCATGATTTATAAACAGTATTAAAGATAAAATCTCTCCAGTAGGTGGGGCCCACATGGACATGTGACATGCTAGTCTTGAATCGTGCAGTCCAAGCACGTTAGAAAGGATTGTCGTGATGATGTAGCCATCCTTGTGTTGGTATTCCGTGATCAGGAGCTGGTTGCCCATGGGCCATTCTGGTTCTATACTAAAATGAAAAAATATGATGAGGACATATAGTTGAGTCTTGATGAGGATGCCAAGAGTCTAAGAGGGAGAGATTGTAACATCCCAAGATTTGATGCCTCAAATAAAATTATCTTAAAAAAGAATGATTGGACTACCTATATCACTAAGGTGCACCACCTTTTTTGGAATCTATCACTAAAGAACTCTATGGTTAAATTTGTGCTCAACCCAAAGTAGTATACATGCTTGCATGTGAGTGAGGAAAAAGCACACAGTTAAGGTTAGTGGTGGCCAATGGGGCCAATAATCATTCCTGAAACTCTACTAAAACCTTGGGAAATGGACCCAGACTTTATATTTAGTCAATTATAAACACATATCCATATAACCTATCCCCTCTCTAAATCATTCCTTTCTTTTCTTCCACTCCCAACTATAATGGCTTCATGAATCTTCAACTCCCAAATACCATAGCATACTCTGACCCTAGCATCACAATGCCTCCACTTTTCAAGGTCCAATAATCCATCCTTGTCCAACTTCTTCACTTTTTACAAAGCTGGAAGATGTAGCTGCAACATGTATGTTGCATAAAGGAAATCAACATTATCTAGGTTATGCATGTGAGGGATTTAAATGTCACTTTTCAATCCTATAACTAGAATTGCATGTTCAAATAGAAATCCAATAATATTATTATTAGTATATTTTAGTACTTGGGCTTAGGCCTATTGTATTTTTCCTTGTTTCTGTTTAGCCCACGTATTCCATGGATCCTATATATAGGAGACCCATTACTCTTATTTGTTTTACTAAAAGTAACTTATTCTACATGGTATCAGAAGTAAAGTTCTAATCCTACCCCTTCTTCTCCTTTCCTTTTTTCTCTTCCTGTATCCTTCTCCCACCTGTCCACTATCGCCACCCACCACCCTCCTCCGCCCGCTGCCACACCCACCACCTACCACCCGCCCTCCCCTTCTATCCCTTATCCTGCTATCCAGCCTTCCAGTGACCGGCCGCAACACGGCTGCTCGACGACAGTAGGCGCGGACAACAAGGACCAACATTCGGGCAATGCCAGTGCCAGTTCAGGCCGTCACATGCCACTATCATCCCACTTCATGTGGTCGTGAAGGATTTCTCCTATTTCTCCTATATGCTTGCTTATGTTTTAGTTCTAAAAGTTGATATAAACATATAAATGAGTAGATTTAAGTCGCCATGCTGATTTATGAAGCACCAAAACAAAAAATAGCAAAATTTCACTTTTTTTCCCTCTTCATGTGGTTCTCTTAATCCACATGGCTGGGTGCTTTTCTTAAAAATTAGGGACTTTATGTTCATTATCCTACTGCAATGTTAATCTAATAGCCATTATCCTACCATGATGTTAATCCAATAATACCTTTTATTTTTATCTGAGATCCATTCTGGTAGTGTCATTCTTATTTCTACCGCGTCTCATTCTGGTAGTACTACTTTCTTCCTATCGAGTTTTATTTCAGTAGTACTACTCCTCTTATCAAGTTTCCATTTCGATAGTATTTATATATTTTTTCTTTCATATCGTGCTACATTCCAGTGCCTCTACTTTATGTGTGTGTCGTGCTATATTCTGGTACGTTTCTGTCAATTTATACCGTACTATTATATGATATCTTACTTACTTCATCATGGGTGATGCTACTAAAACAACTATTGCTTACAGTGATATGTCACACATATCTACCATTAAAACTTAATAAAGACAAATTTTTACTTGAGACAAATTTCTATTCAAACATTCCTCGAATCATAGGGTAAACTCAAGTTTAGTACTGATAATGCCCCTCCCATACTGGATACACTATAAGTAACAAGAAGGTTCTCTCCTAGATTTGGAGGTGCATGGATCTTGACATTATAGTCAAGTACATGTGGCATAAGTGAGGCAAAATAATTTGGGATGAAATGAAGTAGTTCTTCACTCAGGAAGACAATTTCTTGCACATCTACAATGCCATGTACAAAATCTTCTCCGAACAATAAGGGGATGGACTCATGTTGAAGTACTATGATGCAATGAAGGCCCTATCCAATAAACTGATTTTTTTTCTCCCCAAAGACTTCTACCGAGGTCACCAAAGAAAGAGAAACTATCCTCACCGAAAGCTTCCTCAAAGGGATTCATACTCATTTTTCTATTGGTCGACAACTATACTCCTAGTTGTCAGACCCTTCCATCCATGGACCATACATATGCACACTTAGCCTAGTCTAAAATGCTTGCTCATCACATCTCTCCTACTGTTGAATCTAAAGCTTCATTGGCAATGGTTGTGACAACCATAGGTTGTGGTCGTGGACGATGTCAATGCCCAAAGTGCACTTATTGTGGCAAGCTAGGTCACACTAAAGATGTATGTCACTCAAAGCATGTCTATCCAACACACTATGGGAAAGGATGTGGTAGGGGCTCTGTCCATATTGTTCAAGCACTTGCCCACATTGGTCAAGAATCTAGTCTGACAATTGTTCATGCACCTCCTTCACCACATGCAGCGTATCAAACTCTCATGTCTCATTATCCCATGAGGAGTACAAACGCCTATTTCAAGTCTCCTAATATTATGGGGATTCTCCTCTCCACAACAGCATTACCACTTCTGCCTCTTTTGATTGGAAAGTTGGGGACTTATGTACTAACGAATCTTCTACCCACCTAGACACTACTTCTCAAGATAACTTTGGGGCGTCCATGCTTGTTTCCAGTTCTAACAGGATTATGGCATGCCCCATCTTGTAACCACATCTAATTCATTTATCCCTCACTCCTTTCTCATCAAGGAGTATGGGTCGGTTAAACAAATAACTCGGTGTGTCACTGTTCCTATATCTTCTAAAATCAAGTTGACCATTGACTATTTTGTTACAAATATTCTATATAATTTTATGTTTGTAGCAAAAACTAAATATTTCTCTCAAATATTTTATAATTTTTGGTCCATCTGCTTTTATTTTATAGGATTGGAGGAATTTCATAATGATTGAGTAGGGAGTAAACTCTAGTAATCTCTACTAGTTCTTTGCCCCACCCTCCACCCTACCATGAGCCCTTCTTTCCTCCATGCCACTTCGGCCACATCTACATCATGGAAGTTTACATTTAGACAAACTTAAACGATTAGATAGTTTTTTTTTATTCATGTACTTTCATTCAGTGTAATGCATGCCATCTAGGGAAACAACATTGTGTGTCCTTCCCAGCCCGTATGTGTAAACAATCATCTTGTATGTTTGACTTAGTTCATACTGATGTGCATGGTTCATTTAGGACTACTAGTTACAATGGATATACCTATTTTCTTACATTTGTGGATGATTTTTCTAGAATGACATGACTTTACTTATTTTTGAACTCGTGATGAAGGTTTTACATTAATTCACAAGTTTCACAAGTTGATTTCAATTCATTTTTCAACCTCTATTAAGATTCTTCGAACTAACATCACCCTTGAATATACCCAAAAGGATATCACCTCCATTTTCTATAACATAGGGATGATTCATCAATGCTTGTGTGCATACTCTCCACCACAAAACAACATTGCTGAGCATGAAAATCATCATTTATTTGACATTACACACTCTCTTCTCTTTTGTGCCAACTCACCTAACCATTTTTTGGTTTAACACCTCCCTCACCACTTGCTTTCATATTAAGTGCTATCCTTCCTTTTTTCTCAATAAGTGCACTCCTTTTTCCATAGTTTACCCTCAATCCACACCGTTCCTTCTACCGCATCTAGTTTTCAATTGTGTTGCCTTCATCATAATTTTGATCTTGAGGCCGACAAGCTTCACTCTAAGCTATCCAAACATCATTTCTCGAATATTGTTGTTAGCAAAAAGGATAAAAATATCTTGAACCTAGTTCTAGAAGAATCTACATCTCTATGGATGTCACCTTTCATGAGGATGAATTTTTCTTTTGTCATCCTCACCCCATTGATCATATTGATACTATAGGCTGGTTTCTTGATCCATTCATCCAAACAAAAACACCACCATAAACAACACCAAATCGACACATGGAAGATGAGTCCCCAACTGCATCTACATCATCATATAGTTCTAGACCAATCCAATCTACCAATGGCACTACACAAAAGTATACACTCTTGCACTATCAATCATTCCATTTCTAACACTTGTTGTCTAGCATGTCTTTCTTCTTGTGCCTCATCCTTTGCTACTGATCTGGACACAACATATGTTCCTAGGTGTCCAACATATGCTCTACACCATCCTGGATGGAAATCTACAATGATGAAAGAAATGTGGACTCTCTACAATAAGAACGGGATCTTGTGACCCCACTTACAGGAAAAATTATCTTATACTAGCGATGAGTTTTCTTTGTAAAGCATAAGTCAGATGGTTCCATTGAACGACTCAAGGCACACTTAGTTGCCGAAGGATTTATCCAAACTTTTGACGTGGTTTACTTTGAGACATTCTATCCAATGATAATGATTGCCTTTTTCCTTATCCTTATCTCCTTGGTAGATCACATTGACTTTCCTCTTTACCAGCTCTACATCAAGAATGCATTTCTTCACGGAGATCTCCTGGAGGAAGTCTACATGCAGCAACCACCCGAGTTTGTTGCTGAGGGGCCGTTTTCTCATAAAGTATGTCATCTTTGACGATCTCTCTACGGCCTCAAGAAGTATGTAAGGGGAGCAGGTTCAACAAGTTAAGTGATGTCCTAACACAACTCAACTTTAGGAAATCAAACACATACCACTCCTTGTTCTTCTCCAAGTCCTCTAACGGCCATGTTGTTGGTGGTGTCTATGTTTATGACATTGCCATCACCAAATATGATTTGATGGGGTTATCTTGGATTAAGTAATCTTTGCATGCATATTTTCATACAAAAGACTTCAGAACCCTACCATACTTCCTCAGAATCAAAGTCCTCCACTCAGTCTTGGGGACTAGTTTGTCACAATTACACTATGTCTTGGACTTGCTTCTAAGAGGCTAACATGGCAGAAGCCATACCAGTCTCTACCTCGATTGACTATCATACAAAGCTTATGCATGAAGGAGAACTCTTTGCTGATCCAAAGAAGTATCATTGTATAGTAATAAAGCTGATTTACTTTAGTATTACTCAACCACATATTACCTATGTTGTTGGAGTAGTCATCCAACACATGAGTGAACCACCCTAGGTCCACTGGCCTAGTTTTAGCTCAATTCTTTGCTATCTCAAGAGTACTCCAAGATGAGGATTGATCTACAAATGTCCTAAGATTAAGGTAATATCTATCTCTGGATATGTAGATGCAGATTGGGCTGGTGATTTTAAAGATTGATGGTCCATTTCAGGCTATTTTGTCATGATTGACACTCACCCAATTTCTTAGAGGAGTAAAGAATTGGCAAGGGTACCTTGCTCCAACATTGAGGTAGAATATTAGGCTATGACACATGCATGATGTGATCTACAGTGGGTCGGGTCCATCTTGACTAAGTTTGGAATTTCTATCCAAACTAGGTACTTTATACCGTGGTAACCAGATAGCTATACACATAATAATCCAGTCTTCCACAATCACACAAAATACACTGAAGTTGACTACTATTTTGTGCGGTACCTGGACAAAGCCAAACAGATCATCACTCCTCACATTAGGACATGCGATCAAGTTGCGGACATCCTTACTGAACCTCTTCCTCCTGCTTTATTCAAGTATATGGGCATCAAGTTAGGACTTCACAATGTTTAGTCTCTAACATGCGGGGGTGTGTTAGTATATTTGATTAGTTGGGCCTAGTCCTGTTATATTTTCTCTTGTTTCTATTTAGCCCATGTACTCCCTGGATCCTATATATAGGAGATCCAATACTCTTATTTGTTTTACTGAAAGCAACTTATTCTACAATTTTCATTCAAAATTGTAAACATGTTTAATAGAAAAAGGTCTAAAATTAAAAACATTTCCTGATTTTTCATAGTCATATTAAATTTCTATAATCATTTGATTTTTTAAGTATATAAAAAATATAATATAGTAAAATTTTTGTAGTACATATGATTCATTAAAAAAATTTATTAGCTAGAAAATGTCTCAAAAGACATTTGTGTTATTGTTGATTCTATAATAAATTCATTTGTTCAAGACATAATTTATAAAATTTATAATTTATAAGGTAGGTCAAGTAATAACCAAAGATATTGAAACTAGTACAAAGAGTAACATTAACGTAATGAACCTTTATATTAGTTAGGTATGATATAATTGATGTCGACATGGTAAGATAATTTTCATGTTGCATAAGTCTTTATATGAAGATTATATATAAAATCAAATGGAACAAGTCTAAAAAAATTCACTAAAAATATATATAAACATAAAATGATATTGATAGTACAAACTTTAAGACTTTGGATGCCAAAAACACAAGTATATCATTTCACCACATAAAAATACCTCATTAAATTTTAAAAATAATAAATGAAATCACTAAAATGGTATATATGATCTAAAACATTTAGAATACTACTATGTAATTGTTTCCCTTATATCGTTATATTTTACCTTAACATTTTTTTGTCATTTGATAATTAATGATATTTGATTATGGTAAGCATGAAAATGCAAAAAAATGTAGATATTTCTATTATAAGAATATGTAGAGAGATTCATATTATTTGATTGATTTATGTGTCTTATATTGAATTTATAATATGCATTTAGTATCTAAGATTATAATTTACATAGGGAACACAAGCATTGATATTACTATCAAAATTATCATACAACCCAACCCCCTAGCCCAAACTCTTGTAGAATATTAGGAATACTGAGTGGCCCCACAAACACTACACACTTCCTCCATAGTCACACATATATTTACGTAGTATACATATTTTCTTCAAATATCTACATATTTTTAGATATACATATGACAAAGTATATTTATAAAATCATCTGTAAGTAATGGAAACGAGTTTGAGTTGGTATTTAACAATGTGTTATTAACATAATATGCATATACCTTTAAGAGTATAGACAACAATTTGATATACACCTGAGTAACATGAGGGGACATGGTTTGGAATATTAATTATATTTGCTTGTTTTAGCTCTATGGATTTAAATTTTAATACTGATACATTTAACATTGTCATTGTTATTTACATCAAAAATATTTTCATGTTTATCATTTATAAAACTTTCCAATATATTTAATGCAATGTTTATACTATGAAAATTAAAGTAATCCAACTAAAATGACTCAACATAAATCCAAACAAGTCGAGTGTTTTTGAAACTAAACAAGTCTAACTAACTACATGGTGAAGCACAAGAAGAGAGGTTTTAAAGGTCTAAACACCATTTGATTTTATTATTATCAATCCCAGGAACACCAATGCTTGTCGAATCTACCGATTACACCACCCACTTATCACTATTTTACTAAAGTGAATACTTTAACTTGGACATCATCAAACTATTATATGTACCTAATGAATTCAATGACCGCCAATTATCTTAAGAAGCCATTTTTTAATACACCATAAAATGATCAAAACATTGTTTGGTGTGATGTTACCATCATAATTTATATACATGTGCACATTAATAAAAATAATATAATAGCTTGAATTAGTTTAAGAAGAGGAATACAATATATTTAGTATTCTAGACTATGTTGTTGTAAAGAGGTGAGATCATCCCCTTACAAAAAATTTGAAGAATAAAACATCCATTCCAAACACACTCAAAACGTATGCTGGAACAAGTGTAAAATTTTCAATTCTTATATAATGGTATAAAAAAGACCAAGTATAGCAACAAAACAAAAGTAACGACTATATACAATTTTACAAAGGTACATCATCATCTCCCATAAGGATTTACGTGGATATTACAACATAAGGATCTAGATAGAGGGAAATCCAAACCATATCAAGTTTTTCTCCAAGTATCAACTTTATAAGTTAGGTCCATGCTGAAAGCCATGTACTCCTTATCCTAATCCTAGGCCGGTCCTCCGTGCTCCTACTGTGCAACTCTGATCCTAGGCCTGGGTAGTTGGGATCACCCAACAAGAGGAGAAAATAAGGTATGTGTCAATAGTGAACAAGGACAAAAGGTAAAGAAATAACATGGAAATAAAGGCTAAGATTTCATCATAAGATGAAAAGATCAAGAATATGAGGCATAATCAAATAGATGTTTTCCATAACAAGAAAATAGCAAAAGATTTGCATGCATAATTAATATTGACTACGTTAACTAAGTAGGGTTGAGGCACCTACCGAACCTCAACCTACAAGTGAGGGGAGAGTAACAGATTCCAATCACTTACAACAATATTCAAAGGGGGAGAGTAAACACATTCTCCAGGGCAAAATAAAAATGCCCTATCTATGAGTGGTTATATAAAAGTACCACTACATTAGCTAAATAGTCTAATAAAATCAACACGCTAAAGAGAAACTATGAAAAGTAGAAGCATCATATATTCGAAACATAACAGTGTGGTACAATACCCAAGAAACAAAATATCAATGCTGATTTTGAGGCAAATTTAGTAAAAGAAATATTAATAGAGAAAATAGGGTTCATGCAGTTCCTCATTAGAAAAAATAGGGTTTGGTTTGCAAATTTCCCAAATTAGGGTGCAAGGATGCATGTACCTCTCGTACTGAGAGTGCTAGTCAACACTTTTCACCAACATAGAAGATTCCAAGATTACCTTTGCGTAATTACAAATTATTCACATAGATTAGAGTTTTATAAAACATATGTGTAAGAAATCCTAATTTTAGACTTTTTTAGAAAACTTCAGATTTTGGTTACAAAACCTAGACCAAATGATTCCTTATATTTTTTTGATCAAGAAAACATATATATTTATCAAATTTGGAGTTTATATGATAAAGTTACCATTTTTAGGGCTTTTTATATGTTTTATTAGGTTCTCAAAAATCAACCTTAGTAAACATTGAAATCAAACCTTGAAACTATTTTTATTAGGTAGATCTTAATTTTTCAATTCCAAAATATATTTATTTATTAATTTTCGACTAGTAGATTAAAATATATATAGAGTTTACAAATTCGATCAATCAGAAATTCCAAAAATCCAAATAATCACAGAAATCAATTGAGAGGGAGAGAGGGAAAGGGGGCGGCTGTGCGACTTGGCCTAATAGCGACCCACCAAGTCATGGGTCAACGTCACATCACCCGCGTCAAAGGAAAAACAAAAACCAGTCCGAAAGATGAGACTACCCCGCACAAGAAACAAAGAGAAGAATAGGGCTGAGCAAATAATGGTCCAAACTGCAGAATCAGACCAGACTGCTCAATTCGATCCGATCCGGTCCGGTCCATTATGAGTTCGGTGTGGTCCACAGTTCAAGATTTTTGGTGAGTTCGGTCTTCGGTCGGGTCTGTCCAAAATCGATCTGACCGTGAACCGGACCGCAGACCGACTTATATGTAAAATTCATGTATATTTGTAGGTATATTATATAATAAGTACAAATAAAGTACATATATAAACACTAGTAGTATAAATATTTTCTATTAATGTTATATAATTATTAGAATGACTAAGATTATCAACTTTGTACAATTAAATAAGTTGTAAAACATGTAGAAAATGCTGAACGTCTGGTCCTATCACTGAACATTCCGGTCTTGGTCTGATCTTACCGTTTGATCTTACCTCGAAACGGTCCAGTGTATGATCCATAAATTCTTCTGAAGTCGGTCCTTGATCTTACCTCGAAACGGTCCAGTGTATGATCCATAAATTCTTCCGAAGTCGGTCCTCGGTCTGATCTGGTTCTGGACTAATGCTCACCCTAGAGAAGAAGAGAAGCTGAGGGTCAAATGCATAAATAAACATTGGGGATTCTCCCCTCTTCACCCCGAAGCCATAGCATAGCAGTAGTAGCTCAAGCTGTCGCATGGAAGAAAATTGGAAGAATCATCATGGCTTGATAATTCGGAAAAACAAAGGTACCAAAAGAAAGAGAAGAGTTCCTAGAACTTACTGCTAGAGGCTATTAGCCGGAGGAGAAGAGAGCACGAAGAAGCAACCGCCGCAATGCCACGCCCAACCCAAGCTCTTCGGCGTCCAAATACATGAGAAAAGAGGAAATTAGGACGATAGGATGTTCACAAAGAATACAAGGGAGGTCGGGGTAAGTCTTTATTTAGATGGGGATGAGAGGAGTTGAGAAGAGGGAAGTAGCCGTGGAAACCTAATGCCCAAGATTTAGGTGTTTCCTAGTTTCTTGATTAAATGATGCAAATAATAGATGGTTGTGTGCGGAATTGTATTTGGAAACATATGGCAAAAGAATCGTGTAATTTCGTCGAGAAACGAGAGAGAAAATCGGATTCGAAAATCCCATGTAGCCGCCGACACTGTTCACTCCATGCGGGAGGTAGAGGATAATCCGTAGACCGAATGATTCGCTATACAATGGCCCTCATGATGTGTGCATCTGAGAAAATAAAAAGAGACGTGTGACATTAAATTCGGTTACCAAATTCAAATCGAAATAAAGTGTAATATTTAATTATTTAACTTTTTCTCTTTCTTCAATTGAGGGTACAAACAAACTCTAAATTTAATGTAATTTGACATCTAGCCTATTTTGGACATGTAGAATCCAAATATGGCCTTAATTTTTACTTTTGAAGACTCTAGATATTTATTTAATTCTTTTAAAGTAATTCATATTTTCTCTTTCTTATCATATTAGAGACTTCTAGAATCTATCAATTAATGTGAAACTTCACCTACAAGCAAACAAAAATATATGGAACACAAATTGGCCATTAATTTTATCCGTTGGGATTATTTATCTCATTATTTAATATTTTGGACTTTATTTTCACTTTCTCACTCCTAATCGACACATGAACATTAAAGATTATCCAAATTGTATGAAAATTTATCCAATGGCTATTTTAATGTGTATATTATGAATCTAAGATTAGTTGCCACTTTTAGAGTCAATAAATGTTTTATTTCATATTTAGGAGAAAACTCACCTTTGCTTTTCTAAATAAAATATATATAATGATTACTATCTCAAAATTGTGAAACTTGGCCTCCAAGCCAAACCAAACCCAAAGAAAACTAATCTCGAGTTATCTTCAACCAATTTGTCTTTTTATGAGTTTTGGCCTATTATCCATTATTACCACTATTTCTCATATTAAATAATTTAATATCACATTAACATGTTTAGAACATTATTATTCATTCATTTTTCTCTTCATTGCTCCATAAGGATATCACATTAACATGTTTAAAATATTATTATTCATTCCTTTTTTCTCTTCATTGCTCCATAAGGCTAACGAATGTCCTAGAACAAATTTATTTTATCATTATCTCACATAAGTGGTGAATTTTCACTTTAGACCCTAATTGAAACATTCATTGAGGTATTTGTGCATAAACCCATATATTGGCATGAACAGTGATCAAATTTACTCTAAACCACTAATAATTCTGCAAATTCAACATCAAGGACAAAAAGGATAAAAAAGATAGGAAAACTTTGGAAAAAGGGCTAGATAAAGAATATACCTAGATTTTAGTTTGTTGTATTCAATTTAGTTACTTCAGAACTTTAATGAATTAATATTAAAACTTATCTGCATGCATTTCTAGAAATTTTGTGATGATGTAAAATCAAAGCCTAAGTGTGGATTATGTACATTTTAGTCTTTAATATTCTAATAATCATGTTAATTTTTTAATCATAAAAATTGTGGGAGAATTTTAGAATATACAAAATCAAACAAGAACCTACACAGTTCATGCAAAATAAGGATGTGATAAATATTTTCTGGGTATTAAATGTGTAAATTAGTTCTTTATCAATAATGTAGCACATTAGTGCAACATAGTATTCAAACCTTAAAAAATGTTAATTTTATAAGATTTAATTACTTAATATTTAGCTAGAAATAATTTGTATTCATAATGTAACTCACTTTAAGGAAAAAAAGAATGATGATTTTTACACATAGATTCAAATGATGAGAATCGATGTTATACATCAAGAAATAAAGATGATACTATAAACCATGAGTAGTGATTTTGTTTAATTGTGTTTGTAACGATGACATCGATATATGGTACTGTACTTTATTATATTAACTTATAAATCTATATAAAGAAAATGTAAATAGTACAAGAAATAGTTAATAACATTAAATAACAAGATGTTAGTTCATAAAACTAATATATAAATATTAGTTATGATATATTGATTAAAATTTATTTATGAGAAATGTAAATTAGATATGTTGGATATGTTTCTGATCTCAAGATATTTTATTTTTGAGGATCAAGGACACTATTTATACCAATAGAAAAGAAAAAAGAGTATTGAATAAAGTATCTTGATGAAATGCTACATCTTTGAATATTGTTGGGTTAAAATTTGGTTTGAATCTGAAAACATTAGACCCTCCAGTAAAAATAATAAAGAAATTTGCTTTTGGCCTCTAGACCATGCCATATAAATATGAAAGCTTGAGATGGTTGGTTTAGAGAATGCAAGAGCTCGAAACCTTGCTACCACTAATGGTAAAGGAGATTGACTTCAAACACCAAATACCCACTCCTCATTCACTCCCATTCCATTGTTATGACCCATTAAATTCACACACACTTAGCTAACTATCAAAACATATCCATATAACCCATTGACGGGGCTCCAAATGTCGCACCAAGAAAAAACGCTAATGGAATAACTCCTAGGTTTAACCGAAAGCAGTGCACTAATTCCCACTACTCACGAGAGGAAGCCTTATTGTAGTATACTTTAGGATCGAACCCAAAGGACAACATTTTTAAATAGTTATATAAATTCAGAAGTTTTAGGAGTAATATTTAACACTGAGAAGTTGATCGATTGATTAAACTAAATTGTTGCCAGTAGCAACAAAGACAAAGTAGTAAATGAATGATAATAAAGAGGACCAGGGCATGGGGTTTTGCTACCCAAGCATGTGTAATTATCCTAACGAGATCTAACTCTTCAATGGAAATTACTAAATAAAAGCTTAGCTGCTGCACTCTCACGGGATACAAGTCATCACTTGGCCTAAACTCCCTTAGAACCAACCATCATTGGAACCCAAGTTTCCTATATATTCCAATTGGATTCCCTCACTTATGACCGACCATCCTCGACACGTTATAAGATTGTAGCCCAATCACCTAGCTATCCCTTGGTGACACCTCAAGGGGATAACAAAATCATTTTTGTGTTCTAACCATGATCACATCAATATGTATATCCATGATTATAACATATATGCAAAGCAATTTGTCAATTTGCAAGGAAAGGAAATAAGTAGAATGATACTTTATTTAGAAATAATATCATCGAGTTTAGATAGAATCTAGGATAAAATATGGGCTATTGTGGCTAATCCCCATGCCCCAATACAAACGTCTACTCGTTCATGGTGAGAGAGAACAACAAAATAGAAAGAATAATGGAGGGATCCATGGCTTTTGGTTCAGGTAGACCAATCTCTCCACTAAGGCTAGTGCCTCCTCGCCCCTCGATAGGGTTTGCGCTGCACAATGTAGCTTCTAATAAGCAATCAGAGACCATTTAAAATGGACGATAGAGACTCTCTTTTATAGATGCATTCCTTGCTGCAGAAACCCTGATGTTGAACACTTGTGGTCAAAGGCAGCTATTTACATGGCCCATACTTGGTCCAACATGAGACTCACATGGGTTACTCAATTTGGACCTTGTTTGCGGTTCTCAGGTGGACCAACATGGATTGAACCGGAGTGGACTGGATGCTGAGAGTGTGCATCACAACAAAAGAATATCGAAGACTCCAGGTAAAGAGAAACTTGAGTCAGGAAAATGCCGAAGCTGATCACTTGATAGGTGGTTGGAAGGTGAACAATGGAAAGCTTCTGAGCCTTCCTTCTCTTGAGACATAGCATCATAAGGGCTTGATCATCCATCTGGGCATTATCGTGCACTTTTGACTAGTTCTGCATAATATATATATATATATATATATATATATATAATCCATTAATGTTCAGAAAAGAGAAGTTAATTGCATTTAAGAAAATATAAATCTAAAACTAGAAAATAGAAACACAACAGCCCCTAAAAAGTGAGTAAAATAGTATGCAAAGATGGGTATAGATATACTCCTCGCCCATCCCCTCTCTAGATATTTCCTTTCTTTTCACCCACTCCCAATTATTATGTCTTGTGAATCTTCAACTCCTAACCCCCCCAAAATACTCTGATCTGAGCATCGTCAAGCCTCTACTTTTAAAATCCAAAAACCACTCCTCATCAAACTTCTTCACTTCTTACAAAGATGGGAGATGTTGCTGCAATGTCTCTATTGCATAAAGGAAATATGAAGCATCTAGGTTATGCATGTGATGGATTTTGATGTAACTTGACAATCCCATAACTAGAGTTGCATGCTACTACATAAAAATATATAGTATTTCAATTACAAATAGAATTCTAATAATTATATCAATCCTTTATTCTAAACATGTTAAACACAAAAAGGTTTAGTTCATGAAAAACATTTCCTCATTTTTCATAATCATATTAAGTTTTATATAAATATTTAAATTGTGAAATAAATTAAAAGTAAATTTACTTAAATTGAAATAGTTTGATAGATTTCTAAAAAATAAGTTAGAATTTTATTTCACATACATATGTTTAAGACTATTTGCAATATGTGTAACACCCCAATTTTCATATCACATGAGCGGAAGCTAATTCTTTTCTTCTTCTGGGGGTGTCACGAATATGATATACTTAACAATAATAATAGGCAAAAACCATTACATACTAGTGTAAAAATGCATTCTCATAAATTCTCTGAAAATAAACTTAGTTACATCAAACTTTATAAAAAAGGCTAATTATATGATGCAAAATCCTGCACACTTTCTTAATATCTTGGATCATATAGATGTATCCCCACCAAGAAAACCTCTTTTTAATGGAGTTGTGTCCTCTATTTTGACCGATCTTCCCAAAATAGTACCTACAAATCATCCCCAACTATGCACAAATAGGGCTACCGTTAGAGTATGTGGCATTGAATTTTAAATAAGATAAACATGAATATTCTATAACTAAAAACGAATTAAGTTCTAAAAACTTTAATCTTATAATGAATCGATGTATCTTTTATTTGTGCCTTTTGTTTGTTTATTGCCACCACTATATGGTAAGTCCTCACTATGACACTGAAGTGTCCTCTATGGAGCAACACACCCACTATTGGCACAATGTGCACTCTGTTGACACCGAAGTGTCTTCCATGGTGCATCACACTCTCTGTTGACACAATGCACTCTCTATGACACCCACAATGTCTTTTGAATTATCTTGATACTTTTTGGTAAGGACTTATCCTATAATGTACATATTTAATGTTCTGACGTCATTTTCTATCTCTATTCTTAATTTCTTATCTCTAGATCTTATTCTATTATCTCCAAATCTGTTATTAATTTCTTGTCTCTAAATATTAATATGTAATCTCTAAATCTATATCTCTATTGCTTAATTCTAAACTAAATGTAAATCTCAATCTAAAATCCAGTATTCTAATTGTTTGAATAAATCTTAACCTGAAGCTCTGACTTAATAGAATGACTTAACTAAATTCTGATATCAGATATATAAATAAGAGACTAAAGGGTTAAGAAAATAAACTAAATTGAGCATAAAAGATTGAGTATCTAAAATTTACATAAATCTCAACTACTTGAAATTTGAAATCTGGGAACATAATTCAAACTAAATGAAATTTGATTACTTAAAACTTGACATGATATGAAACACTAAATCCTGGAAGTAACCCGATCTCTAAGTTACTATGTAGGAAGGTGTAGGTTGAATCATGATAATACTGAAATTCATAGACATGTCCCACTTACCTTGTTTGAGGAGATTTTTAACGTAGTTTAGTTTCCTTGGTTTTCAACATATTTACCTACACATCAACATAATTCTCTAAGTCCATGTGCATATCCCTTTTTCATTTTTAAATTTGAACCCCCATCACCTAGCCTTTTAACCCGAAATAGGTTTCTAGTTTTCATTATATAACTACTCTAATATTAATACTCAAATAAGCCAAAAATTGTCTTATGCACTGATATGAACATATACACCATATAATGATAATAACTCTCGAATATAATCACATATACTAATCTCCGTGACTCAATTGTGACATCAAAGGAAAAATACAATTACAAATCATCTTCTAAGAAAAACATGTATACATATCCCATATTGCCTCATAAACACTCATTAATTATCTTACCAAATGGCTAGTCAGTCCCAAATTTAAGTACTAATATAATAATACATTAAACTCTGTCAAAAATTTAGAAACAATATGAACACTACACATTAGGTCTTAGGAAAAAAATCTCAGATCATTTCACTGTCAATCATTAGATAAAATAATAAAAAAATACCCTTATTAGGTTTTACATCAAAAAAGGTAAAATATCAAATCAGAATGTCCAAGCCTTACAATCTTGCCAAACATACCAATATACACTTATCGTAAAATATTCATGAATTTCTAAATTCATTTTCTATTTTTAATGTACCAAATAGTGATATATCATATCTTTTAGTAATAATTTATAATAATAAATAAACATATAAAACACCCTTTGAAACGAATTTTTAAAGATATTAGTCATTACAAGCTTTCCATAGACACCTTGTTTCATAAAGTCATATTTCCCTATCTTACGATATGAATATTTGAAAGTACCTTAGTTTGGATCAATTCCAATCATTGTTTTGATACCAAGGGCCTATATAGTAGTTCCTCTTTGTTGGATCTATAATAGGCTCTATAGGGGTTGGATAGATTTAAAACCAATTATGAAAATTTCATTAGACCTTCAATATATTTCCAAGATAATATGGCAAGTATGAACTTTGAATGCCACTAAACAAGCATAGCAAGGGGGAGAGAGAGATTGAACAAGCACCAATTAACACAAGTTATTTATAGTGGTTCCAAATTCACAACTAGAAGATGTACATCCACTACCTACAAGGGTCAATATCTAAGATTTTCAACCATGTCTCACTCCTTATATTCAATTATAAGAGTTATAACATAAGACAACCCTTTTCAAGGTTAAGGGTACCTAGCCTTCCTTTAAGGTCAAGGGTGCTAATAACCTTACAAAGGACTTACCTATCAATGACCAAGAGTCTTTTATATTACCAAGGACTTACCTACTCTTACAAAGAGTGTTTGGACTTCTCTGAGGACTTACCCACTCTTGCAACAAGTTTTTCGTCTTCAAAGATTTACCCACTCTTGACTTGGATCTTCTTCCTTTGACTTCACCTTCACCAAGGAGAAGCTTTTCACCAAGGGACCTCTACCCTTCTTCTTCTTCTTCTTCTTATTCCCCTCTCTTAGCCAAGAGAGAGAATCTTCATCTTCATGGAAGAAAGAGTGATTGGGAGGTGGAGGAAGTGAGAGCCTTACAAGATATACATGTAGGAATAGCTCTCTTACAAATCTCCTACTCAATGTAATGGATTTAGCAAGTTATTAAGCTCATGAGAGTGGATGGAGGCTCATGGGGACAAAATTTATTCACTTGTAATATAGGGACCTTCATAGTGCTTGCCTAACCATGGGATCAAGCCCAAGGGGTACTATTAATAGTTGAGTTTGCCTACTAGCTAGTAGAGACACTTAGGATGGAATTCGAACCGTTTTGGGTGTTTTAACGGGTATATTTTTGAGTTTTGCAACACTCCAATGACTAGAAACACTTTTCTGCACTTTACTATCTAATGATTTTGGCTAAGTTATCTTTTTGGAAACTCGACTGACATCATTATAAAACAAGTTAAAGTGCAGGATGTCAGTGAGTTGGCACCAAGACAAACTCAGCTGACACTGGTATTTCCAAAAGCTAGATTGGCTGTCTGTTGAGTTGCCACTAGGGAAAACTCATCCAAAAAGAAATTCTATAATTGTTTTTTATAAATGCCCAAAACATTTTAAGATATTCAATTTTAGTGCTCTAAATTTCCATTAAGCTAAATTACAAGTGATTTAGATCAAAGATCTATGGATAAAACTATCTATTCTTCAATCTCGATCTTTATGCATGTACGACTTGATTTCTTCAAGTTAGGATGCCCAAATTTAGGCATTTGGAGTGTGTCTATATAATATGAAATCACTAAAGCAGAAGCATTAGACACAAATAAGTGGAATGTTTAGTCATCATCAAAATGAGAACTTAGACAATTTAGACCTTGAGTTAGACAATTTAGACCTTGAGTCAATACTAGCCTATTCCAATTCTGGTCATGGATCCCTAGTGTGATTCGGATAGAGTGTGGGCCGCTTGCCTGCACCTTTCTTCATTCTCACACAAGGATGCGAATAGGGATCACGATCCCCTATTTTCTCTATGAGAGCAGAGCACCAAAACCTTTTGTCTGTCACGACACAACTCATACCCTTGGGTGGTATTCGACCCACAGATAGCGGCCCTATCCTCATACTTTGATTCATGCTATACCGGTGTTGGTTTGGTGGCCTCAAATAAGAAATCCCAAATGAACCCTATAGCCATAGTTGCTCATCTGCATCCTTATTCTTCGATAGTTCTCTATGGTATGATCCTTATCATGAATAAAGTGTGCTTCCCCCGTGCTAATGGTTTCATCACATCGACCAAACCTATCTAGGGTGCAAGTACCTAGATTTTCCAGTGAGCATTGGTGTAGGTCTCCCCCCTCCTAAAACATGGGATGGTAGATTCACCTTTATCATGGTTTTGTAGCTGCACCTGACACCTCCAGCGTGCATGTGGATGGCCAATCACCACCACTGCTTGCTCTAATCACTATCAATGATGGCTAGAATGGAGAACTGCCTTCCTATGGGTGCCCAAAAAGTTAGAGTTCCCTATATTAAGATATGAATATTTGAAAGTACCTTAGTTTGGATCAATTCTTGTTGGGTTTTAGGGGAGACAGAGAAGGCAACGAAAACAAAAAATTTTCTTCTCCCCGAACCCAGTATAAAGGAATCACATCAACGTCTATACAATAGGAAGGATGGTTTGTAGAGTCATACCTTGTCCCGAGGCTTGCTCGGTGACGTTACCTCGTGGCTTGCGCAGTCTTCACCTATGGTCTTAGACAGTGTCTGTGTAGCTCCTGGTCTCATCGGGATTGACAGCTGTCCTCTGAGCGGTAGAAGTCTCCCGCCTCTGTAGTAGTACACACAGACCACCTGGAACTATGATCGCCTTGTCGCACAAGGCACCGAAAGGAGTCACACCCTCCTATCGATGTACTAGTCACCGACACACTCTCCTACCACTTGTCACTTTTCTGCAATTGTCTTTCCCTTGCTGTGCCTCCCTTATCGGGTAGCACTTGCTCGAGCTCTCCTGGTTACCACAACTAGAGAGAACGACAACTTTATAGAGAAACTGGTGTTCTGAGTTGTACTTTCTGAGAAGCCCCCAATACCCCTATATATATAGGAGGGTCATGGGACAGGGTTTTCTACCCCGGGCAATACAGGATTAAAGCAGGAGTAGAAGGGTTTGAGATTTTCCACAAAATCTGACAAACTACACCAGTTGAACCGATCGTTTCAAGCATAAAACGGTCGGTTGGTGACCTGATGCGATGATTTTGAGTCGCATTTATAGACTTGTTATATATATGTTTTATGCATTTATTAGTCATTTTTGTGGTTAATGTTGCATAATTCATCTACTTTGATCTATGTTACTTCTCTATGTCAAATCTCCCTTATTTCAGCATTTTGAGTATAAATTATCAAAAGAATACGTTTTTGTAGACTTATGTGGTCTCGTGTTGTAATTTCAGGAAAAACAAGTATCTGCTACTGTCGATACCATCAACGGTGGTCGATACCATCGACCGGACCACAGGTTGCCAGCCGCAAGGACCAGAAGAAAGTCGATACTAGTGACAGGGATGTCGATGGTATCGAGATATCAACAGGTTGCTGGTGAAGAGTGAGTCGATACTATCGACACATATGTCGATACTATCGACTAGTGGAGCTACAACGACGGTAAAAGGACAAAACCGATGCCTATGACTGTCGATACCATCGACCTACATCGATTGTATTGAGGTGGCATCAGTTGCGACAAAGAAAAGAAAAGAAATTCAGTAGATACAGTGCCGGGTCGATAGCATCGACTCGCGTCGATGGTATCGACACCGTTAGATACATGTTTGCTTCAGATTGATCTAAATCCGACGACTGTGATATTTTAGCAACCTAACTCGGTGATTATACCTAATGACGATGGCCAAGAGCAATGGAGGAGGTCATTAGCCCCTGCACACGTCCCGAGAAGGTGTGGAGAGAAGAACGGAGCCCAAAAGCATGCCCCAGTTGATCCGGACACCGAAGAAGATGATTTCCACCACCGAAAGGCGGGAGAACGCATATTCTACGCAAAGGATCACTTGGATCTTCTCTGTTCAGGGGTTTCACCACTCAATCACGTTTTTCTCCATGTTTCCCTTTTTCTACTCCACGTGTTGATCTGAGATGAACATGCGGGGCTAATCCCCTTTGTCTTTAGGACCGGGAGTAGCCCGGGAATTCATTGTATGACAATTTTATCATAGTAATTCATACCTTATCTCTTAAATCCGTGGTGTAATTTCGTTTTCTCAATTATATTGTTATGTTTGATCACCATAATAATAATAATTTAATGCCCTTAATTACTTTGAAAGAAGAATTAATGGTTGAAAAGAGACGGAATTTACATTAATTGACAAATCCCTTGAACAAGGTGGTGTAAGGTTAATGGTGGATACCGAGAGATCGTTTTTAATGCACCTAGTTTAGGGTATAGGTTACTACGACGGTGGAACTGGGGTAGTGAATTGTACCACGACAATGGGCAATTCTGATTTCAGGCCACTACCTGGATAGAGAGATAATTTTGAGTGACTATATAGAATTTAATACAATGAAAACTCACAGTGAAACCACAATCCTAAAGATCTCATTTTGAATTGATTAAACCAAACATTTAATCGATTGCTTTGTTCTATTTTATTTTCATTTTCTTTTAATTTTAACAACAACTCCTAACTTTTTAATCGGTCTAGCTGATTGCGAGTAGTTAGTAGTAGTCTCCGACAATTCACGTATCCCTGAGTTTGACTCGGGCCTCCAAAGGCCTATATTACATTGACGCGTACACTTGCGTTTCTACGCACGTAAAAAGCATTTCAAGTTTTTGGCATCGTTGCCGGGGATTCAGCAAGTTGTCGGCACTACGAGTGCTGCAAGCGGCCACTCTAGGCCACATTTTTATTTTTTTTATCATTTTAAAAATTCACAGTATATTCTATAAATTTTGTAATCATCAAGCACAGTACTGACCTTAAATTTTCACTTTGGAGGTACTGTGTATGGTGCAGACGCGTAGTACCAATTACACACAACAGGCACCAGAGGTTCCACTGACGGGACCTGACGACGAGGAAGGCCACAATCAAGACCACTTAGAAGAAACAGATTCAGAATCTGAATAAGAAGAAATGGCAGAACCACATACAATATGGGAGAAGATCAAAGCTTCTTCTTCATCTACTACCAAGGGGCCGATCAAGAAGCAGGCGGTTAATATTCTGACATACAAAATCGATCCTGCATTAATTAACTTGGTTAAGTCGAATGCATTCCATGGGATCAAGAATGAAGACCCAGTCACGCATATAAGTCAATTTGTGGAGAATTGTGATATGATAAAAATAGACAGATTTTCACAAGATGTTCTCTACTTGAAGCTCTTCCCGAGTTCTCTAGAGAGAAACACACGGGAGTGGTTGCACAACCTGGACGATGAATATGTGGAATCCTGGGACCACATGGTGGAGGTTTTCTTTGAAAGGTTC
This sequence comes from Alisma plantago-aquatica, assembly GCA_963693085.1. NCBI lineage: Eukaryota > Viridiplantae > Streptophyta > Magnoliopsida > Alismatales > Alismataceae > Alisma > Alisma plantago-aquatica. The sequence goes on along the minus strand of OY856415.1, from coordinate 113,736,679 downwards.
TTCTCGCCCGAGAAGACCAATGACATGATCAGGAAGATCCAAAACTTCACCCAGAAAGCAGGAGAGACCTATTCTGAGACCTGGGAAAGGTTTCAGATCATGCTCAGGCAGTGCCTGCATCACGGGCTTGACAAGGAGACACAGGTCAAGATCTTCTATTTTGCTCTCTCTGAGCATGATAGAAGCAACCTCGATTCAGCAAGCTCAGGATTCTTCTTGAACAACACAGACACCAGGTGTTGGGAAATCCTTAAAAACATGGCCAAGAAGCAATCGTGGGGCGAAAGAGACGCCGTGGAGCATGTTCGAGTGGCAGGGGAATCTAAAGCAATCAAGGAGATGAATGAGAAGATGGATCTTCTCACGAAGAAACTGCTTGCAAAGGAGGATACTGAGTCCGAGGATGAGGCTCAAGTTAAATTCATGCGACAGCAGCAAGGCTACATAAATAATGATTATTCATGGAGGAAAGACAAGAAGTTCTCTTGGAAGGATCCAAACAACTTGTTGCAGGATCCAGATGCAAAACCCCAGCCAGTAGCAGAGGATAAGAGCACAGAGTTGCTCAATCAAGTGATAAAGCAAAATCAGGAATTAATGACTACTTTTGGCCGCAGATAAAACAACAAGGGGAGTTTATGAACCAATTCGGGCAGACACTGTAGAGCCATGGGGCTCAAATGAGGACAATAGAAACTTCCATGGTGCAAATGGCAGCGGAGATAGCCAATTTGAAGAAGCCGACGCACCAAGGTTTTCCGGGTAATAGTAATATTCCCGGAGGAAACCAGCAGGAAAAGGCCATCTTGTTAAGGAGTGGCAAGAAATTGTTAAATCTCAGAGCCGATGAACCAAGCAAACCCCAAGAAGAAATTGAAGGTGAGGCCAATGAGGAGCTTCCCATATCAGTCACAGAACCAGTTGCAGATATAGCAGTAGATGCTACTGAAGATCCTATTGCAGATGAGGAGGAGACACAGAAAAGGACACCTTATGTGCCACCACATCAAAGGGCACATGCTGTCCCGGTCCCATATCCGAATAGTGCTAAGGCAAGGAAAGTGGATGCCCAATTTAAAAAGTTTCTAGACAGTTTCAGAAAGCTTTCAGTCAAAATCCCTTTATTGGAAGCTATTGAGCAAATCCCTTCTTACGGAAAATTTCTGAAAGACATCATCACCAAGAAGAGAAAAATCCCAGACACGGAGGTTGTTGTGCTTAAGGAGCAGGTGAGTGCCTTCATCATGGGTACATTGCCACCAAAGAGGCAGGATCTGGGCTGTTTCAACATCTCATGTTACATTGGGAAAGTTAAGTTTGGTGAAGCGCTATGTGACTCAGGGGCGAGCATTAACTTGATGCCCCTATCTACATTCAAGAAGCTAGGATTAAAAGAGTCATGACCGAGCAACATGACAATCCAATTGGCGGACAATTCAGTGGTAAAGCCATATGGTATTTGTGAAGATGTGTTAGTGAAAGTGGATCGATTTGTTTTTCCAGCAGATTTTGTCGTCATGGAGATGCAAGATGAACAAGGCAATGAGCTACTACTCGGACGACCCTTCCAAGCTACACCTGACATGATACTTGAGATGGGGAGAGGTCGTTTGACGTTAGGTATAGCCGATGACCGATTTGAGATGGTCATGCCTTCCAGCGCCACGTCACCTAAATCCAAGGAGCAATGCCACATGGTAAAACATTTTGACAACAATATCTCACTTTGTCTAGGGAAGCCATTTTTAGATATGGCCCATGTAATGACTAAGGTGGAAAAAGGGACTTTGGCTGTGGACATCATGGAGCAGACCAAGGTGGTATCCCTTTGCAAGGATGTAGGTTTTACGAACAATGAGGAGGAGGACATTCCTCCCTCTACTGAAGATGAGGCTATAGCAAATTCAGTTTTTGATGCATATCTAGAATTACCACTTGAGGCCTGCTTAGTCAATATCACTCATGATTGGATGAGAAGCAAATCCCTGAACGAGTGTGCCAAGATGCTTCAGATGTTGCCGTGTTTCTATGCGAGGTACTATGAAGATTTAGACGAACTACCACCACCGCTTCAATCATCCTTAATCAAACTGCCGGAATTGGAATTGAAGCCGCTGCCACCACACCTCAAGTACGCATTTCTAGCTGAGGAAGAAAAGTTGTTTGTGATTATATCTGCTTATCTGAGTGCTGAGGAGGAGGACCAGTTGTTGATAGTGCTGAAGAACCACCGGGGAGCATTTGGGTGGTCTGTTGCAGATATCAAGGGGATCTCCCCTACCTTGTGCCAGCACAAGATTCGGCTCGAGGAGGGAGCCAAGCCGGTGATTCAACCGCAACGTCGATTAAATCCGAGCATGATGGAGGTTGTGAAGAAGGAGGTGATTAAACTTCTTTCTGCAGGTATCATCTATGCTATTTCTGACTCGACATGGGTGAGTCCCACGCAGGTAGTCCCTAAAAAGGGGGGAATTATTGTTACTTATAATCTCTTAAATGAACTTGTCACCACCCGCTTGGTAACCGGGTGGCGTGTTTGTATAGATTACCGATGACTGAATGCCGATACACTAAAGGATCACTTTCCTCTTCCGTTTATTGATCAAATTCTAGAGCGCTTAGCTGGCCGATCACATTTTTGTTTTCTGGATGGGTATTCGGGGTACAATCAGATTTCGATAGATCCTAAGGACCAAGAGAAGTCCACCTTCACTTGTCCTTATGGAACGTTTGCGTACCACCGTATGCCTTTTGGATTATGTAATGCACCGACGACCTTTCAGCGTTGTATGCTCACCATTTTTTCTGATATGGTAGAACGCTGTTTAGAGGTCTTTATGGATGATTTCTCAGTTTATGGTGCATCTTTTGATGAATGCCTTTACAATCTGGATAAGGTGCTACAACGTTGCGAGGACACACATTTGGTCCTCAACTGGGAAAAATTTCACATGATGGTGAGTGAAGGAATAGTTCTAGGACATAAAGTGTCTAGCAAAGGTTTGGAGGTCGATCCGGTAAAAAATGAAGTAATTTCCAAATTGCCCCCACCAAATTCGGTAAAAGGGGTAAGAAGTTTCTTAGGTCACGCCGGTTTCTATCGCCGGTTTATAAAAGATTTTTCTAAAATTGCCAAACCTCTATATGAGATTTTAGAAAAGGATGTTGTTTTTGACTTCAATGAAAAATGTCTACACGCGTTCCACATGCTTAAGGAAAATTGATTTTTGCACCGGTTGTGCAAATACCGAATTGGACCAAGCCGTTTGAACTCATGTGTGATGCATCCGATTTCGCCGTTGGAGCTGTGTTGGGACAGCGGGTGGACAATAAACCCGCTGTGATTTTTTATGCCTCCAAGACTTTGAATGACGCCCAACTCAATTACACGACTACTGAGAAAGAATTGCTTGCCGTTGTGTTCGCTTTTGAAAAATTTCAGCAATATTTAGTTGGATCGAAAGTCATAGTTTGGACGGACCACACCACTATTAAGTATTTGATGGAGAAAAAAGATGCCAAACCTAGATTGATTAGGTGGATATTGCTTTTACAGGAATTTGATATCGAAATCAAAGACAATGCGGGGATTAAAAATGTTGTAGCGGATCATATGTCTAGGTTAGAGAGGGTAGATGAAAAAGATTTACACATACCCATTACCGAGACATTTCCGGATGAACGACTTTTGAAAGTGAATTCTAAAGATCTGTGGTTTTCATATATTGTGAACTATCTTGCCTGTAGAATCATTCCGGATGATTGGACATATCAAGAGAAGAAGAAATTTTTCCATTCTCTACGATATTATTTTTGGGATGACCCTATTCTCTTAAAGCAATGTAGGGATGGTGTCCTACACAGGTGTGTACCTGAGGTGGAATACGAGAGTGTTCTTCGTCATTGTCACACACTACCGACGGGCAGACACCATGCAAGCTCTCATACGACAGCCAAAGTACTGGAAAGTGGCCTATACTGGCCTACCTTGTTTAGGGACGCTTATGAGTTCGTGAGGCAATGTGATTCCTGCCAAAGGGCGGGTAACATTTCGAAGAGACAAGAGATGCCTCTTAATGTTTTCCAGGAGGTTGAGGTATTTGATTTATGGGGTATAGATTTTATGGGAACCTTTGTGTCCTCAAATTATAATTTGTATATCCTTTTGGATATTGATTATGTGTCGAAGTGGGTAGAGGCAATACCCACAAGGACTAACGATTCCACTGTAGTGTGCAGGTTCGTTAAAGAAAATATCTTCTGCAGGTTCGGTGTGCCCAGAATGATCATTAGTGACGGGGGTACACACTTCCGGAATCAAAAGTTCTCAGCACTATTGAGAAAGTACGGGGTCAAACATAACATTGGTACCCCGTACCACCCGCAAACTGAAGGACAAGTGGAGGTCTCCAATCAAGAAATTAAGAAGATCTTGGAGCGTACTGTGGCTTCCACGAGGAAGAATTGGAGTGCCCTACTACCGGACGCATTGTGGGCATACAGGACGGCATACAAGACACCTATAGGCACCACGCCTAATGGTTGGGCCTATCACTTACCGGTGGAATTAGAGCACAAAGCACATTGGGCGCTTAGGAAGTTAAACTTGAGTTATGATGAAGCGGGGAAGAAGAGGTTACTTGAATTAAATGAACTTGATGAGCTGCGAATGAATGCCTATGAAAACTCTCGAATATACAAGGAGCACACGAAGTTGATTCATGATCGCCACATTCAGATGCGCACCTTCAAGAAAGGAGATCGTGTGCTTTTGTTCAATTCGAGGCCGAAGTTACATCCCGGGAAGCTAAAATCCCGATGGAGTGGACCATTTACGGTAGAGGAGGTCAGACCACATGGCACAATCATGGTGCGCGATGGCGAGACCACATTTTTGGTCAATGGACAAAGGTTGAAGTTGTATTATGGTGAAGAATATACAAGGAAGGTGAATGAGGTCAAACTCATTGCACTTCCGGATGCATGACGAGCTTCAATTCGTCTAGCCTAAGACGTTAAAGAAGGGTGCGTGTTGGGAGGCAACCCAATCATCGGTACTTTAGTTTAGTTCTTCTACATTCGTAGTTTGATTTTTTTTGACTTAGTTTTTAGTGTAAAAAAAGATACTGTGATCGTTTGCTACATGTGCATGACTGAGGCAAATTCGATACCATCGACCCTTGAGTCGATGGTATCGACCGTGATATAGGTTGGCGACTGCAGAAATTACACCGCGTCGATACTATCGATGACCTCGTCGATGGTATCGACATACCAACAGGCAGATCGCAAGCAGAGGTCGATAGTATCGACATGGGTGTCGATACTCGCGAGATCTCTGGAGATTTTTAGAAGAATCGTCTCAGTAAAGTCGATACTATCGACGGGCCTGTCGATGGTATCGACACATTTACATACAGAAGGCGGCGACCAGCCTCGCGAGGAAGTTTCCCTAATCAGAGGGTCGATACCATCGACTCGCATCGATAGTATCGACGAGACACGTCAACAATCCGCGAGGAGAGATCTACGGCGATCACAGAAACAAGAATGTCGATTTGGGGGACAGGTCGATACCATCGACTCTCGTCGATAGTATCGACATGTCAGCAATCTGGGACCCGCAGATCCAGCCATCGACGACCGTCGATACCAGCGACAGTACGGATTGTGCTACCCATGTCGATACCATCGACCCACGTCGATGGTATCGACGGGCATACAGCAGCGCCGGCCACGGCTATATATGAGAAGGATTGTCGTCATATGACGTCACAACTCCAGAGCAATCCTCCTCCACCTGTGCCGAGCGTATTCCAGAGCGATCTGAGCTCGACGAAGAGCAACAAGGAGCATGTTCTTCATCGAGTGGAGATTTCTTTCTCCGATCTTCACCGAGCTCTCTCTCTACTCATCCTTCTGTCGCAACCATGGTACATGTTGCTGGTGCATCTTCTTCACGTGCCGACCCGATGGAAATTCCGGAGTTCGTGCCACCACCTACCGCTTCGATTTCACGGCCGCGGTTATTCATCCATCCGCGGAGGTCAAGAAGATCTACGAGGAGATCTTGAAGAGAAAGATCGAGCCGACCCGTTATGTTGAACGGGAGACAATCCACAACTTGGGGTTCGAAGCCAACCATGCCTACATTCTGAAGGGGCAGGCCCGACACATGGGAAGAAGGCCTGACGAGTTGGAGTTCCATGTCGATGGACAGCCATTCTTCAGTGAGTGTCTGACTTACAAGGAGCTGGTGGCTGAGTTTATGGCATCGCTGGACGTCTGCGTCGTACCCAACGACGTCATAGCCACCGACCGCGAGTGGATCAAGAGTCGGGTGTCTTTCTGGCTGTACAACAACGACTACACTCTTACACTCCGGCAGTTCAACAAGATCTACAACTGGAATCATTCACGACATGACTACCGGCGGCCGGACAACCGTACCGACTACGATGCGATCTTCGCCGAGCTTGTGACGGTGCCGCTGGGCAAATCAGTGAGCTACCACAATGCTGCGGTAGCCGATTTTGAGCATCCATTCATACAGATTCTCCACCGGATGCTGAGTTCTACTTTATTTGCTAGGGGTGATCTGTCCCTTAGCAAATTCTAGGAGTCAGATCTATTTTTCTTGTATAAACTCCTAAAGCGCCAAGAATGCAACTGGGGAGCTTTCTTTCTGCAGTGGGTCTTGGCAGTAAAGCGGAGCACGCGGAGGGCTCCAATTCACTTTGGAGGACTCATTACTCCGCTGGCACACTATCTCGGGCTGAATTTCTCAACTTTGACCCCGCTCTCCAGCCAAATCAAGGTTAACGTGCAGCATCTTCACCGATCAAATTTGATCTTACTTCAGGATGGTTTACCTTATGCTCATTGCCATGTAAACCATGCTTACCAAGAATGCTCGCTTCCCGATCCTGTCTTCAATATCGAAGGGACGCAACATTTCCGATGGCCTATCATAGACATTGCTGACTCCGATGAAGACGGAGACAACGACGACGACAACAACAATGACATCGAGGCTGAAGAGGAAGAAGAGGCCTACACTCATATTCGGGCACGAGTGGCACCACGGAAGCGTCCTCGCATGCATCTGGGTGCATCTTCATCTTCGCAGCCTCTGCCACCACCACCGCCCTCACAACAAAGCGAGGATGTCTATTCTATGCAAGGCATGTATGCTATGCTGCAGGACATACAACAGACACAGCAGCATCACACTACAGTGTATACCAGTATTTAGGATACTACGAACCGGTTACTTGACAATCAAAGGGCGATCTTCGAGAATGAGCGCCTCCTCCTTGGCAACCAACAACAGATTCATGACAGGTTGTATAGGATGGAGATGTAGCAACAGCCCTTTCATGATCACTACTGGAGCCAGGACTATTTTGGGGGATATCCACAACCTCCACCTAGGGCCCAGTTTGATCCGAGCTTCCAGGGGGAGTACCCATCTTAGGAACCCACGACTCCACAATACCAGCCTCCGCCAGAAGAGTAAATCGGTATCTCTGTTCCAACCTTTAAGATTGTTTTTGACTATGAGGCCATAGTCGGATTCAAGCTTAGGGGGGTAGTTGGAACAACTCTATCTTTTATTTGCTCTGTTTTTAGTTTTATTTTGTTCTTGTCAATTATTTCTTGCAATCTTAGTTTGTTTGTAGGATCCACATTCTATCTAGTGTAATCGTGGATGTCCTAGGTCTTGTGTCATCTCAGTTGCATGTACATGGGAATTAAGGGAAAATTAAAAATTTTTGAGTGTTCACAAGCTTGCGTGTTGTTCAACTTTGAGCACATAACTTAAGAAAATGATTGGTTTTGTCAACTTTAAAACAGAAAATCACAACTGTGCATCTCTAATGATCCATGAAAAGTGGACGGAATTGGTTGTTTGAGCCTAAATTGACCAAATGATAATGGGACTCTAATTTGAAGTAAGAGATAGAAACCTCTTAACTATTACACAGGTCAGTAAGGAGGGACACATAATACTTTTCAAAGGTTTAGTCAATTAGTCTTGTGATCTTTCCACCCAATTGTTTTTCACAATCCACCACAAGATTTGGAAGTAAAGTATGGTGTTAACCTTTTTGATTGCATATCATGTAGATAGGTTTTGCATTGCAACCACTTTCATATGTTTTGCATGAAAAATGAAAAAATAGAATAGTTATACATGTACATTACCCTTAGGTGCATGTCATTTAGTTGCATTCATAATTTTTATGCATAGAGTATATCATGTACCTCATTTCTTCTTTGATGGTGAATTAAATTGTTCCATACCTTCTAAATAGTTCAAATATTTGAGTTATGCAGAAAAAGTAAGCCCAATAAATTATTGATTGTCATTTGTTGATATAAGGGCTTGAAAAAAAAAGAGAATTTTAAAAAAAAAAATCTGAAAAAAATGAAATTGAAAAAAAAAATTAATAAGAAGCAAGTAGGATAAGAGGGAGAAAGGAACATAATCTCACCTGCATTTTAAAATGAGTAAGTACATGATGTAGCTCAGTTAAATATCCATCTCATTTCAAGACGGGGTATTAGTGCATGCATCATTCCACCCAATCTTAGGCATTAGGGCATGTTCATGTGCAAATGCATCATTTAGGGCATTCTTGTTTTATGCATGTTGAAACCGTATACTGCTTCCATTTCTTCCATAAACCACCCATTTCATCCACCTGTTGCTCGAATTGGTAGGCCACCGTGATTTTCTCCTCACTTGTGAATATCAGGAGAGCTGCTTCCATTTAGATGGTAGTTAGGGCGAGCAACGTAGTATAGGAGATCACAAGATGCACCGAGTCTGGACCGGTGAATTTTATTATGTTAAACGCCTTATGTGATAGTGTTCATTAGTTTTGAGGTAGATATATTTTATGGATGATTACTGTCGCCTTTAGGGTAATTATCATTCTGTGGTTAGCGAGGGCCGGTATGCGAATGTCCAGTGGGAGTCATATGGGATGTCTGTTGTGATGATTTGTTCTTTAGTTGACTCTGGCAATTCTATTCTAAGGTTTTGTTGCTCGAGGGTGAGCAATGTTCAAGCTTAGGGGAGTTTGATGCGATGATTTTGAGTCACATTTATAGACTTGTTTTATATATGTTTTATGCATTTATTAGTCATTTTTGTGGTTAATGTTGCATAATTCATCTACTTTGGTCTATGTTACTTCTCTATGTCAAATCTCCCTTATTTCATCATTTTGAGTATAAATTATCAAAAGAATACGTTTTGTGTAGACTTATGTGGTCTCGTGTTGTAATTTCAGGAAAAACAAGTATCTGCTACTGTCGATACCATCGACGGTGGTCGATACCATCGACCGGACCACAGGTTGCCAGCCGCAAGGACCAGAAGAAAGTCGATACTAGCGACAGGGATGTCGATGGTATCGAGATATCAACAGGTTGATGGCGAAGAGTGAGTCGATACTATCGACACATATGTCGATACTATCGACTAGTGGAGCTACAACGACTTGTAAAAGGACAAAACCGACGCCTATGGCTGTCGATACCATCGACCCGCGTCGATGGTATCGAGGTGGCATCAGTTGCGACAAAGAAAAGAAAAGAAATTCAGCCGATAGAGTGCCGGGTCGATACCATCGACTCACGTTGATGGTATCGACACTGTTAGATACATGTTTGCTTTAGATTGATCTAAATCCGACGGCTGTGATATTTTGGCGACCTAACTCGGTGATTATACCTAATGACGGCGGCCAAGAGCAATGGAGGAGGTCATTAGCTGCTGCACACGTCCTGAGAAGGTGTGGAGAGAAGAACGAAGCCCAGAAGCACGCCCCAGTCGATCCGGATGCCGAAGAAGACGATTTCCACCACCGAAAGGCGGGAGAACGCATATTCTACGCCAAGGATCGCTTGGATCTTCTCCGTTCAGGGGTTTCACCACTGAATCACGTTTTTCACCATGTTTCCTTTTTCTACTCCACGTGTTGCTCTGAGATGAACATGCGGGGCTAATCCCCTTTGTCTTTAGGACCGGGAGTAGCTCGAGAATTCATTGTATGACAATTTTATCATAGTAATTCATACCTTATCTCTTAAATCCGTGGTGTAATTTTGTTTTCTCAATTATATTGTTATGTTTGATCACCATAATAATAATTTAATGCCCTTAATTACTTTGAAAGAAGAATTAATGGTTGAAAAGAGATGGAATTTACATTAATTGAAAAATCCCTTGAACAAGGTGGTGTAAGGTTAATGGTGGATACTGAGAGATCATTTTTAATGCACCTAGTTTAGGGTATTGGTTACTACGATGGTGGAACCGACCTAGACATAGGTAGTGAATTGTACCACGACAGTGGGCAATTCTGATTTCAGGACACTACCCAGATAGAGAGATAAATTTGAGTGACTATATAGAATTTAATACAATGAAAACCCACAGTGAAACCACAATCCTAAAGATCTCATTTTGAATTGATTAAACCAAACATTTAATCGATTGCTTTGTTCTATTTTATTTTCATTTTCTTTTAATTTTAACAACAACTCCCAACTTTTTAATCGGTCTAGCTGATTGTGAGTAGTTAGTAGTAGTCTCCGACAATTCACGTATCCCTGAGTTCGACTCGGGCCTCCAAAGGCCTATATTACATTGACGCATACACTTGCGTTTCTACGCACATAAAAAGCGTTTCATGACCTCAACCGATCGGTTCACACCTGAACCGATCGTTTGGGGCATTTGAGCCGATCAGTTCATGCTCCTGGTTCAACTTGAATTTGTTGGCTAAATGGACATCTATAAAATCCCTTTGTTTTGATTATGACAAACATTTCATTCTTATTAATCTAACGAGCTACTTGAGTGTGCAGGATGACAAAGCAACAAGGGAAAATCTACAAGCTTACATATTTACATTTTCATGCAATGTAATCACTATTGTAAAAACTTGTACAAAAATATAATGTACAAGTACTTAGAATTGCATGTAAATCAAGCGTTAGATTCTCCCTAGCTAAACACCACAGTTAGACAAGTCATCCCATTCAAATAGGATTATTTTTGCACACTCACACACATAATTAGTGCCTAAATTGAAACCTTGAAACAGGATCAATCTCGGTCGACAAACCCCTCGACCGAGACACTCTCGGTCGACAATCTTCTCGACCGAGAAAGATCCAAAGTAGCCGTTAGACACAACAGACAAGTTAGTTGGCAGTTGAAGAAAGACGTTGCAAATCACTTGTTCCAGAGAGCCTGTCGGTCGACAAAAGTTCGACCGAGTAGGTGTCTCGGTCGACCATTTGTCGACCGAGATGGTCTCTGACAGCAACTGCAGAATAAATTAATTAGCCGTTGTTAAAGCAACAACTTTGTACCTAACGGCTAGTTAAGCACTTAGAAACCCCTAGAAGTTGTCTAGAATGTCCTTAAGCATCCTTAGGCCATTCCTATAAATAGGACAAGCCATAGGACACTCAAAATCAACTTGTTACTCTTGAGAAATACTTGAGCATACCTGAGCAATCTGTTGCAAGCAATTTGAGCATTGTGATCATTGGCCTACTTTCTCCTTAGCTCAAATTCGTGTCCTATAGGCTAGCATCTCCTTACTACAACACTTACACTTCTACACTCATTGGTTAGGAGATCAATACGCTTGATATAGGCAAATCAAGCCTTGTGCTTAAAAGGATAAGTTGTAATTTCTATTTCCTTTCTTGTTCCTTTTTATCCTTTGTATTCTCCTTGCTACTCCTAGGGTTGGAGGCTGCGTATTGGAGAGAGTTTGACTTCTCAGGTGGAGAAGGGGACTTCAAGCTACTTCAAGAAGGCTATCACACGGGAAGCTACTTCAAGAAGGCTATTGCAACGGGAAGCTACTTCAAGAGGAAGGCTGCTTCAAGGTGGTGCAATTACTTCTAGGTGAAGGCTGCTTCAAGGTTGGGCGATTACTTCTAGGTGAAGGCTGCTTGAAGGGTTTAGGAAAAGAAATTGTATTTTATGTAAAATCCTTGCGAGGTAATAAAATAAATTTCTTTTCAAATCCCGGTTGGGTAAGCAACCGGGTAGTGGACTGACTTCCTTAGTGTTTGCTAAGGTTGGAACCACTCTAAACTCTTGTCTTCTTGTCCAATATCTTTGTGGTTGTTTTGTTTGAGTTAAATAATTGTTAAAATTGTTATAAAACTCTATTCACCCCCCTCTAGTAGTTTTCAGTTGGTATCAGAGCGAGGCTTCAAGGAACCCTAACAAGGTCTTGAAGAAATGGGTGATGGAGTGCTCAACAACCTCAACATTGAAGGGACACTTGTTGCTAGGCCCCCAGCGTTCAATGGGACAAACTACCAATATTGGAAGAGAAGGATGCAATTCTATTTCCAAGGAATCAACTGGGATCTATGGAGAATGGTGTCTACTCCATACATGCTCCCTCAAAATGAATTTGCGGAATGGGATGCAAACACAGTAAAACTAGCCCAAATGAATGCAAAAGCTGTAAGTATCTTATATTGTTCTATTTTGGTAGGAGAATTTAATAGAATATCAAATTGTGATACAGCTTATGATATTTGGCATAGACTGTCCATAACCTATGAGGGTACAGTCCAAGTCAAAAATTCCAAAATTAGCCTGCTTAAAACGAAGCTTGAACATTTTCGTATGGATCCTAATGAATCTATTAGTGAAATGTTTTCAAAATTCTCTATCATTGTTAATGGTTTAAGTGCCCTAGGAAAACCTGTCCTTGAGGAATATCAAGTATCAAAAATCCTTCGATCACTTCCTCCAAAATACAAGCCAAAGGTGACAGCCATTGAAGAAGCAAACGACCTCACTCGACTCAAAATGGAGCAACTCATCGGCAATTTAGAAGCTCATGAAGCAGATCTAGAAGAGGAAGAAAGAAGAGAACGTGAACGTCAAAATGGGAAGAAGAAGGATGTGGCTCTCAAAGCTTCAAAAGTCGTCGCACAAGAAAGTGAGGAGTCAAGTGAAGAAGAAGGAGAAGAAGCCTTGATCGTCAACGGTAAGAAATACAAAAGGTTTAAAACTAACAAAATTTCTAGTTCTTCTGCCCCTCCTAGGTGCTTTGAATGTGGGAAGAAAGGGCATTTCAAAAATGAATGTCCCAAAGCAAAGAAGGGAAAGAAAAGCTCACACAAGAAGAAAGGAGAAAAAGCCTATAAAGCTGCATGGGATGAGTCAAGTGAGAGTGAAAGCGGAGAAGAGGTGGAATGTCTAATGGCAAGAGAAGACAATGAAGACTCTCAAGAGGTAAGCCTAATTGATCTTCCTAAAGAAGAGCTAGTTACTAATTTACAAGAAACTCATGATAAATATATTGATGCCAAGAAGAAACTAAAGAAGGCTATAAAATCAAATGATGAGCTCATTGCCAAATTAGATGAACTTTCTTCTGAAAAGAACAACACTGATCTTGAGAATCTATCTTTAAAAACATCTTTAGATGATTGTACTAGAAAGCTACTCACTTTAGAAACAAATGTTGATCTTCTTTCTAAAGAAAAGACTGAATTGTTAGCTAAACTACAAGATTTTCAAACTCAGCCTATTTTGTGTAACCATTCGGACTATGATAATCTTGTAAAGGAAAAGGACTCATTATTTTCTGATTTAGATCAAGCAAGAAAAGATCTACACAAGAAAATGAATGACATTGCTATGTTACAAAGAGAACTGTATGAGTTAAGAAGAAAAGATATACTTGATAACATACTAAAAGTTGGCACTGTTTACAATGGAAAAGGTGTGGGATATGCTCCAAAGAAAAATCAACCCAAAAGAACTCAAACTAGGTTTGTACCTAAGAACACAATGGCTAGAAAGAGAAATGAAGTTGATTCTATTACTTGCCATTTCTGCTTACGTCTTGGACACTATTCCTTTTCATGCCCCTACAAGACTAAGGAGTCCGACTTAGTTTGGATCCCAAAACCCCACACTTAGTAGAGTGGAATGTAGTTGAGATATGACCAAATGCTTTATTTTGCTATTTACATTGTCTTATCTCAACTAAACAAAAGGTGTCATGCATATTGTTATTATTTTTCTGCATTGTTGTACTGAAACAGAAACCTTGTCGGTCGAAGTATTGTCGACCGAGCTTTAGATCGGTCGAAGTATTGTCGACCGACTGGATGACTTTAACAAATCAAAATTTACAGCACCTATTTCGGTCGAAAATTGGTCAATCGAGCAAAGTTCTGCGTATCTTTGATTGTAATACAGTAACCTTCTCGATCGACAAATTGTCGACCGAGACATATGTCGGTCGAACAATTGTCGACCGACTGGACTTCTGTTTCAGAACTTTTATACAAATCTGTATTCTAACCATATCGGACCATCACATGGGTACCAAAATCTACATTTTAATGCAGGAATGGGTGGTTGACAGTGGATGTTCCAAACATATGACCGGAAACAAGGATGCATTCCAAACTTTTGAAGAAAATAAAAGTGGAACAGTCACTTTTGGAGACAATGGTAAGGGAACAATCGTTGGAATAGGTAATGTTGGTACAAACCTCGAAATCAAGAATGTTCTACTTGTTGATGGTTTGCACCATAACTTGATAAGTGTTAGTCAATTATGCGATAGTGGTTATGATGTGTTATTTAACAAAACCTGCTACAAATTATTAATAGAAAATACTACAAATGTTGTTTATGAAGGAAATAGAGTTGGAAATCTTTATATTCTTAAACCTAACTCTATGAAAACAGTAGTGGGAAAATGCTTGCTTGCAAATGACAATACCTTACAAATATGGCATAAAAAGCTAGGACATGCTAGTTCACATGTTATCAAAAAGTTAGTGAAATATGATCTTGTTCGTGGATTGCCTACTTTATCTTTTGATCAAGTTGAAAACTGTGAACCATGCACAATGGGAAAGAAAATTAAAACATCTTTCAAATCAAAACATGTACTTAGCACCAGTAGATCATTAGAATTAATTCATATGGATTTATTTGGACCAATGAGGACACAATCAATCGGTGGTAAGAGATACTGTTTTGTTATTATTGATGATTATAGTAGATATACATGGGTACATTTTATTGCAACTAAAGATGATACTATTCATGTTTTTATGCAATTTTGTTCAAAGATTGAAAATCTCTTACAAAATAAAATATGTACCATTAGAAGTGATCATGGTGGGGAATTTGAAAATCATACATTTGAAGAGTTTTGTACATCTCAAGGATACACTCATAATTTTTCTGCTCCACGCACCCCACAGCAAAATGGTATAGTTGAAAGGAAAAATCGATCACTACAAGAAATGGCTAGAACTATGATGCTTGAACATAACACACCCAAAACCTTTTGGGCTGAAGCTGTAAACACTGCATGCTATGTGCTAAACAGAGTAACTGTTCACTCTTATTTAAAGAAAACTCCATATGAACTAATACATTCTAAGAAACCTAGAGTTGACTATTTTCATACTTTTGGCTCCACATGCTACATTTTAAATACCAAAGATGATAGAGACAAGTTTGATTCTAAATCACACAAAGCATTCTTTTTGGGATATTCCACTTCTAGCAAAGCTTTTAGAGTATATAACACTATCTCTAGAAAAGTTGAGGAATCCATTCATGTTTCTTTTCATGAGGAGTCAAAATCTGAAAATCTAGAAATCACTGATCTCACTAATCAATTCGAAAATTTAACCATACCAAATGATAGTGAGAAAGTTGCTACATCCAATCCCCAAGTTGAAACACAACCTACACCTAGGCTTATCAAGGATCATCCCCAAGAACTGATTATTGGAGATCCAAATGATAAAGTCAAAACTCGGTCTTCCTTCAAAGATGTTGCAAACATGGCTTTTGTTTCTATCATTGAACCTAAGAAGATATCCGAAGCTCTTAAGGATGATTATTGGATAATAGCCATGCAAGAAGAATTGAATCAATTCACTAAAAATGATGTATGGGATTTAGTTCCTAAACCACAAGATAAAACTATCATAGGAACTAAATGGGTTTTTAGGAATAAACTTAATGAGGTAGGAGAAGTCATAAGGAATAAAGCTCGGTTAGTAGCACAAGGTTATAATCAACAAGAATGAATAGATTTTGATGAAACATATGCACCCGTAGCTAGACTTGAAGCTATTAGGATGTTACTAGCTATTGCTGCCCATAAAAACATTAAGCTCTATCAAATGGATGTCAAAAGTGCTTTTCTAAATGGCATCATTCAAGAAGAAGTTTATGTTGCCCAACCACTTGGCTTTGAAATACCGGAAAAAGGTGACTATGTTTATAAACTTAAGAAAGCACTTTATGGTTTAAAACAAGCACCTAGAAATTGGTATGAAAGGCTCAAGACATATCTTTTTGATAATAGTTTTTCTATTGGAAATTCAGATTCCACGTTATTTTTCAAAACATATGCCTCTGATTTCCTAGTTGTGCAAATATATGTTGATGACATTATTTTTGGAGCTTCTAATGATTCCTTATGCACACAATTCAGTGACATTATGCAAAAAGAATTTGAAATGAGCCTCATGGGTGAACTAAAATTCTTTCTTGGTTTTCAAATTAAGCAAACACCTGCAGAAATTTTCATAAGCCAAGAAAAATATACTAAAGAGCTCTTAAAACGTTTTGGGATGGATCAATGCAAACATGCTACTACTCCTATGGCTACTTCTATCAAAATTGATAAGGATGAAAATGGAGAACCTATTGATGATTCCTTATATAGAGCCATGATTGGTAGTTTGCTATATTTAACTGCTTCTCGACCGGACATTATGTTTTCCGTCGGTCTTTGTGCTCGATTTCAATCACAACCTATGCACTCTCATTTTCTAGCAGTTAAACGAATTCTTCGTTATTTAGCCGGTACTACTTGCTTTGGTTTATGGTATCCAAAAGGACAATCCTTAGATTTTAAAGCTTATACTGATGCGGATTATGCTGGTTGTCGACTTGATCGCAAGAGTACTAGTGGTGGCTGTTTCTTATTAGGGAGAGCTTTAGTATCTTGGTTTAGCAAGAAACAAAATACGGTTGCCCTATCTACAACTGAAGATGAATATATGGCAGCCGGGTCTTGTTGTGCTCAAGTGCTTTATATGCAACAGGTGTTAAGCGATTATGGTTTTAATCTGTCATCTACACCTATTTTTTGTGACAACACAAGCGCCATAAACTTAGCACACAATCCTATTTTACACAGCCGGGCTAAACATATTGAAATCTGTCATCACTTCTTAAGGGATCATATCTCCAAGAATCATGTTTCCCTTCATCATATTGATACGGAAGATCAATTGGCTGATATTTTTACAAAACCGCTTCCACTAGATCAATTTAACAACATTAGGAAGCAATTGCTTATCACTCCTTTGGAGGATGTTTTCTTTGATATTTGTGCTACTTAAACAAAAACTCTTGTTTACATTTTTGGCTTTTAAATGGACATCTTTTTCATTAGATTTGATGGGATATCTAATAAAGGGGGTGTTTTTATTCTTAACGGTTATCTTTTTGAAATGACAAAGGGGGAGAGATAAATATAAAATTAACATTTAGTAATTATGTCAAACTCAATTAATGAGTTTCATAAATAAACTCTTGGCTTTACATTGAAAGTTGCTATATTCCCAAATGATCTGGATTTCATGTTCCATAATTCATGGGGAATAATAAGCACACATTTTATACACAAGAGAAAAAACTACAAAAGGTAATCTAAAGGTATGAAACTCATATGTTTTATATTTCCTTTATTTATATTTTGGAAATGTTTGTCATCTTCAAAAAGGGGGAGATTGTTGGCTAAATGGACATCTATAAAATCCCTTTGTTTTGATTATGACAAACATTTCATTCTTATTAATCTAACGAGCTACTTGAGTGTGCAGGATGACAAAGCAAAAAGGGAAAATCTACAAGCTTACATATTTACATTTTCATACAATGTAATCACTATTGTAAAAACTTGTACAAAAATATAATGTACAAGTACTTAGAATTGCATGTAAATCAAGCGTTAGATTCTCCCTAGCTAAACACCACAGTTAGACAAGTCATCCCATTCAAATAGGATTATTTTTGCACACTCACACACATAATTAGTGCCTAAATTGAAACCTTGAAACATGATCAATCTCGGTCGACAAACCCCTCGACCGAGACACTCTCGGTCGACAATCTTCTCGACCGAGAAAGATCCAAAGTAGCCGTTAGACACAACAGACAAGTTAGTTGGCAGTTGAAGAAAGACGTTGCAAATCACTTGTTCCAGAGAGCCTGTCGGTCGACAAAAGTTTGACCGAGTAGGTGTCTCGGTCGACCATTTGTCGACTGAGATGGTCTCTGACAGCAACTGCAGAATAAATTAATTAGCCATTGTTAAAGCAACAACTTTGTACCTAACGGCTAGTTAAGCACTTAGAAACCCCTAGAAGTTGTCTAGAATGTCCATAAGCATCCTTAGGCCATTCCTATAAATAGGACAAGCCATAGGACACTCAAAATCAACTTGTTACACTTGAGAAATACTTGAGCATACCTGAGCAATCTGTTGCAAGCAATTTGAGCATTGTGATCATTGGCCTACTTTCTCCTTAGCTCAAATTCGTGTCCTATAGGCTAGCATCTCCTTACTACAACACTTACACTTCTACACTCATTGGTTAGGAGATCAATACGCTTGATATAGGCAAATCAAGCCTTGTGCTTAAAAGGATAAGTTGTAATTTCTATTTCCTTTCTTGTTCCTTTTTATCCTTTGTATTCTCCTTGCTACTCCTAGGGTTGGAGGCTGTGTATTGGAGAGAGTTTGACTTCTCAGGTGGAGAAGGGGACTTCAAGCTACTTCAAGAAGGCTATCGCACGGGAAGCTACTTCAAGAAGGCTATTGCAACGGGAAGCTACTTCAAGAGGAAGGCTGCTTCAAGGTGGTGCAATTACTTCTAGGTGAAGGCTGCTTCAAGGTTGGGTGATTACTTCTAGGTGAAGGCTGCTTGAAGGGTTTAGGAAAAGAAATTGTATTTTATGTAAAATCCTTGCGAGGTAATAAAATAAATTTCTTTTCAAATCCCGGTTGGGTAAGCAACCGGGTAGTGGACTGACTTCCTTAGTGTTTGCTAAGGTTGGAACCACTCTAAACTCTTGTCTTCTTGTCCAATATCTTTGTGGTTGTTTTGTTTGAGTTAAATAATTGTTAAAATTGTTATAAAAGTCTATTCACCCCCCCTCGGTTGGCTTTCCATGTTCGTTTCCAACTAATCATATATTAGTCCTTGTCCAAATCAAATTTGACAAGTGAAACGAACTCGGTTGGTCACCCGACCAGTTCAACTATGTGAACCGATTGGTTCATTGACCTGAGCCGCTCGGCTCACCAGCCTGAGCTGATCGGCTCATCTGCATGAGCCGATCAGTTGTGGCAGTAGATCAGTCAATCACAGTTTCAATCAATCTGATACTCTAATCATTTGATCTAACACCTTGAATACCATGATTTTGAGCTATCAATTGATTGGGTGTTTAACTGAACTACTAAACTCCTTTAGTAATAAATCCAAACAAGATTTATGGAGAAAATCCTCTTCCAAGAACATGTCCTAGTGTGTGTGGTCCTGTAGGTCCATTTCACGTTGGTAGTGAAAGTCCATAACACTTATGACTTCACAAGTAAAGAGTGATGCCTAGTCACACATCAGTGCTACCCAAGTGAAATAGAAAGTTGGAGAACAACTTTCAATCCTACAATCCGTGAATGGTGTTACATTGAGTGTATAATTCCTTTGTCACTAATGTCCTGAATGAACTCAAGGCATGGTACAGTCATGCTTTCAACGTTCATCCATTTCCTTGATCTCAGAGCAGACTGGGTGAGATGTGTGTGACATCAATATCACATATTGATTCACACATGCATGCACATGCCTTTCTCAATCCTACTCATCATGTGGCCATGGACATCAAACTCCCTTAGGTGGGACAAATCCCATATCTATCACTCACCCCTCAAAAGCCCCATGTGTCAAAGTCACCCAATCATCACCTTTATAACAATCCATGTTTCAGGACTGTGTTTTATGATGTCAAAGTGTACCCAACGACATGTGTTGAGTGTAATGATTTTAGGTCGAAGAATCACACCCACCACCATCACTGTGAGAGCTGACCATGACTACCAAATCATGGTTCCATGTGTCACTCTCACGGTGGGTCTGTCCGGTACACTTGTTCTCTAACAAGTACCTATGTGCTTGGTTTGATATCACTATATCATGACTAATTAGATTCTGTCATCAACCAACACACAATCTAGTCTTTAGTGTTATTGATGTCTATGGTTATTTCCACAATAACAACCGACTAGGTACTAAACAAGAATGTATACTCTTAACATCCGTATGATCTCATCGTTTAAGTCCTTAACCTAAAAGCATATGTCATTGAGTAAAAACAATTCTCTAGACATCTATAATGTTACACTATCATCTCAGAAATAGTTAAAACATATAGTTTATTATTTGCCTTTATTATTCAAATCATTTACGGAGTATCCCATTACAATCATCACATGACTTGCTCTATGGGCATACATACCAACAGACTCCCACTTGCACTTAGAGCCAGTCACCTAGGAACCTTAGTCCTTGTGACCTAGCATGACCATCATGCTTCTGCTAAGAAAGGGCCTTCGTCAGTGGATCAACTATGTTGTCTTCAGTTGGTACTTTGCAAATCTTCACATCTCCTCGTTGTACGATCTCTCATATGAGATGGAAGCGCCGCAGTATGTGCTTGGATCGCTGATGTGATCTGGGTTCCTTAGCTTGAGCAATAGCTTAATTATTATCACAATAAAGCTCAATTGCATCACAACTACTGGGAATTACACCAAGTTCAGTGATGAACTTCCTGATCCACACAGCCTCCTTTGCTGCATGTGAAGCAGCAATATACTCGACCTCTATAGTAGAATCAACAACTGTTTCTTGCTTGGAACGCTTCCAGCTCACAACTCCATTGTTTAGGCAAAATACAAATCCTGATTGCGATATGTAATCATCTTTTTCGGTTTGGAAGCTTGCATCGGTGTAACCTCTTACAACCAGTTCTTCCTCGCCACCGTATATAAGGAACTGATCCTTCGTCCTTCGCAAGTACTTGAGGATGTTCTTTACGACTATCTAGTGAGCATCCCCGGGATCTGACTGGTACCTGCTCGTCATGCAGAGGGCATACGAGACATCTGGGTGTGTGCACAACATAACGTACATGATGGATCCGATGGCTGATGCATATGGGATCCCATTCATACGCTCCCTCTCTTCACAAGATTGGGGACATTGAGCTCTAAAGATGGTGACTCCATGTAGCATGGGGATGTTGCCTCTCTTTGAGTTCTCCATGCTGAACCACTTCAACACTTTGTCAATGTACGTGCTTTGACTTAGTCCGAGAAGCCTTTTAGATCTATCTCTATAGATCTTAATACCTAGAATGTAGGGTGCTTCTCCTAAGTCCTTCATTGAGAAAGTATTCCCAAGCCAAGTCTTTACCTTCTCTAAGGCTGTGACATCATTCCCCATCAATAGTATGTCATCCACATACAATATGAGGAATGTGGTCGTGCTCCCACTAATCTTCTTGTACACACAAGGTTCATCTTCATTTTGAATAAAGCCAAACCCTTTGACTTCCTCATCAAATCAAAGATTCCAACTCTGAGACGCTTGCTTCAATCCATAGATTGACCTTTGTAGCTTACAGACTTTATTGGCATTCGTTGTGTCTATAAAACCTTCAGGTTGTGTCATGTACACATCCTCATTTATATTCCCATTAAGGAATGTAGTTTTAACATCCATTTGCCAAACCTCATAGTCATAGTAAGCCACAATAGCAAGCATGATCCTGATGGACTTAATCATGGAAACTGGAGAAAAAGTTTCGTCATAGTCAACACCTTGAACTTGTCGGAAACCCTTTGCAACCAATTTTCCTTTATAAGTTTGCACAATGCCATCCATGTCAGTCTTCTTCTTGAAGACCCACTTGTACCCTATGGGTTTTACCCCTTTTTGTGGTTCCATCAAAGTCCATACTTTGTTGGAATACATGGATTCCATCTCAGATTTCATGGCCTCAAGCCATTTCTCAGAATCTGGTCCCTCCATAGCCTCTAGATAGGTAGTTGGATCATCATCTATGATCAACTCACCGCCTTCCAGAGTCACAAGGTATCCAAAACTTTCAGGTTCAAGGCGTGTCCTACTAGATCTACGAGGTCCTTGTATTACTTGAGGAGACTGAGATTCCACAACACCTTGTGAATCTCTATGTTCCTCTTGTACATCTATTGGTTCAATGTTTTCTTGTTGGGCTTGAACCTCTTCAAGCTCTATTTTCCTCCCACTACTTCCTTTGGAAATAAATTCCTTTTCTAGGAACACAACATCCCTGGCAACAAACACTTTGTTGTCAGTTGGGTGGTATAAGTAATATCCCTTGGTCTCCTTAGGATATCCAATAAAATAACATTTATCAGATCTAGGGCCTAGCTTGTCAGGAAACATTTTCTTGACATATGCCTCACACCCCTAAATCCTCATAAAAGACATATTGGGACGCTTCCCAGTCCATATCTCATATGGTGTCTTTTAAACCAATTTAGATGGTACTCGGTTAAGTGTAAACGCGACAGTTTCAAGAGCATGACCCTAGAAGGAAATTGGAAGATCATCAAAACTCATCATTGATCGCACCATATCCAGTAAAGTGCGATTCCTTCTTTTAGACACACCGTTATGTTGTGGTGTTCCAGACGGAGTCAATTGTGATACAATACTCTTGGCTTAAGTATTCTCCACCTCGATCGGATCGAAGTGCTTTAATACTTTTACCAAGTTAGTTCTATACTTCATTCATGAAATCCTTGAACCTTTCAAGGCTTTCTGACTTATGTTTCATCAGGTACACATAGCCATACCTACTAAAGTCATCAGTGAAGGTAATGAAGTACTGATACCCATTTCTGGCATTAGTTCTAAAAGGCCCACATACATCAGTATGTATGAGTCCTAATAGATCACTAGCTCTCTCACTTTTACCTGAAAAGGGAGTCTTGGTCATCTTGCCCAACAAACAAGATTAACATGTCTCTATTGATTCATAATCAAAAGAGTCTAGATAACCATCTTTATGGAGTCAAGAAATGTGCTTCTCATTTATGTGCCCTAGACGACAATGCCAAAGATACGTTTTGTTTGAGTTGTTGAGTTTTTTCCTTTTGGTGTTTACATTGTATACACTTGTTTCTAGATCTATTAAGTATAGACCATAAGACATTGGGGCACTTCCATAAAAGATCCCATCTTTTGAAATGGAACATTTTCTATTCTTAATAAGAAATTCAAAACCATCCTTGTCCAAACAAGAGACGAAAATGATATTCCTATTTATGGCAGGTACATAATAGTAGTTCTTAAAATCTATTATTAGCCCACTAGGTAGAGTTAACTCATAGGTTCTTACGACAATGGCGGCAACTCTTGCCCTATTGGCAACACATAGTTCAACCTCTCCTTTCCCCAAAGGCCTACTTCTCTTAAGACCCTTCACATTTGAACAAATGTGAGATCCGCATCCGGTATCAAGTACCCATGACAAAGAAGTAGTAAAGTTAATCTCTATCATGTATACACCAGAAGTAGAGATCTTTATCTCTCTATCATGTATACAACCATTGATTTGAAATCCAAGTGCCTAGATAGGAGTTCCTCTTTGTTGGATCTAAAATAGGAACTATAGGCGGGTGAATAGAGTTAAAACCGCTTAAGAAAAATTCATTAGACCTTCAAAATGTTTCTAATATAATATGGCAAGTATGAACCTTGAGTGCAACTAAACAAGCATAGTAAGGGAGAGAGATATTGAACAAGCCCCAATTAACACAAGTTATTTATAGTGGTTCCAACTTCCAAACTAGGAGATGTACATCTACTACCTACAAGGGTCAATATCTAGGATTTTCAACCATGTCTCTCTCCTTATATTTCATTATAAGAGTTATAACATAAGACCACCCTTTTCAAGGTCAAGGGTACGTAGCCTTCCCTTTAACGTCAAGGGTGCCAATAACCTTATAAAGGACTTTCCTACTCACGAACAAGAGTCTTCTATCTTATCAAGGACTTACCTACTCTGGAAATGACTCTTTGGCCTTCTCCAAGGACTTACCCACTCTTACAACAAGTCTTTTATCTTCAAAGATATACCCACTCTTGACTTGTATCTTCTGCCTTTGAGTTCACCTTAACCAAGGAGAAGCTTTTCAACAAGGGACTCCTTCCCTTCTTCTTCTTCACCTATCTTAGCCAAGTGAGAATCTTCATCTTCATGGAAGAAAGAGTGATTGGGAGGTGGACGAAGTGAGATCCTCACAAGATCTACTTGTAGGAATAGTTCTCTTACAAATCTCCTACTCACTTTAATGGATGTAGCAAGTGATTAAGCTCATGAGAGTTGATGGAGGCTGTTGGGGATAATATTTCTCTCATCCATAATATAAGGACCTTCATAGTTCTTGACTAAGCATGGGATCAAGCCCAATGGGTCCTATTAATAGTTGAGGTTTCCTACTAGCTAGTAGAGACAGTTAGGATCGAAGTCTAGCCATTTTGGGTGTTCTAATAAATAATTTTTGAGTTTTGCAACACTCCAATGACTAGAAACACTTTTCTACACTTTACTATACAATGTTTTTAGCCAAGTTATCTTCTTGGAAACTCGAACGACATCACTAATGACAAGTCAAAGTGTAGGATGTCAGTCGAGTTGGCACCATGACAAACTTGGCCGACCCTGGGTATTGCCAAAAGCCAGATTGGCTATCGGCTAAGTTGCCACCAGGGCAAACTCGTCCAACAAGCAAGTCTATAGACATTTTTTATAAATACCCAAAAAGTGTTTAGATATTCATTTTAAGTGCTCAAAATTTCTATTAAGATCAATTACAATTCACATAATCATTACAAGTGATTTACATCAAAGATCTATGGAGAAAACTATCTATTCTTCAATCTCAATCTTTATGCATGTATGACTTGATTTCTCCAAGTTAGGTTGCACAAGTCTAGGCATTTGGAGTGTGTCTATCTAATCTGAAATCACTCAAGTAGAAGTATTAGACACAAATAAGTGGAAATGGTTTGTCATCATCAGAACAAGGGTGTAGTCAATTTATAGCTGGATTCAACGCTAACCTATTCTAATTCTGGTCATGGATCCCTAGCATGATTCGGCTAGAGTTTGTGTTGCTTGCATGCACATTTCTTTGTTCTCACAGAAGGACACACACAATCCCCTGTTTGCTCTATGAGAGAAGAGCACCAAAACCTTGTGTCTCCAACGGCACAACTCACACCCTTGGATGGTGTTCAACCCTATCCTCAAACTTTGAATCCTGCTATATCGGTGTTGGTTTGGCGGCCTCCAGTAAGAAACCCCAAATGAACCCTAGAGCCACAATTGCTCCTCTACTTCCTTATTCTTAGATATTTCTCTCTGATACGATCTTGATCATGAACAAAGTGTGCTGCCTCATTGCTAAGGGTTTCATCACATTAACCAAACCTATCTAGGGTGCAAGTATCTAGGGTCTCTAGTGAGCTTTGGTGGAAGTCACCTTCATCCTCAACTATGGGATGGTAGATTCACCTTTGTTAAGGTTATGTGGCTCCACCCCACACCTCAAATGTGGATGTGGATGGCCAAACACCACCATTGCTTGCTCAAATCACTACAAATGATGCCCAGAAAGGAACATTGCCTCCCTATCTGTGCCTTTCATCTCCATGAGGTGGACCATATGCCAAACCTATTCTTTATTCTTTTGAATATCCAATTTCTAACTCTAACGAATGTTGAGGTTTTAAGACTCATCATGCCTCTTAGATAGGACTCACGTTCTACTGCCCTAATCGGAGTTGATAAGGATTAGGATTCCAGTGATCATAGATTTTTGTCTTGAAATCTATGGGGAGACTTCCATTGACAGATTCCCAAGATATCTAGGTCAGATATTCTCATCTAATCTAACAATAAAATCTCTATTGGTGGTATATTATTACTGGTGTATTATGTATATCTTAATTAAATAGCCCTAGTTTCACATTGGTTCAACACCAACAATCAAAAGGATAAAGTTAAAGATGTATTATCTCCCTTAATTTCCTTTAGTCAAACTTCATCACTTCTCATTTGTCTAAATAATTCAAGATTATCCAACTTATTATGTTATCCTCTTATTATATTTATATAACCATACAACCCCAAATCTTTCCAAAATTTAACCTTTACCTTTTCATAACCTAACGATCATAATAAAATCTTAAATTTATATTAAAAGATTATTAAACCCCAACATTGGTCAAATTGCATAAAAGTTCATAATTCTCATATCTTTTTCTTCTTACATTCAAATTTATCAAAATTGGATGGAACCTTATTCACAACATATGTATCAACCTTAGATATAATTGGAACCATTCTAGCATCATAAGATAGTAAAACTAAATATTTACCCTTCCCTGGTGTTCACCTACTGCTTCAGAATGGGATGAACTTTAGGTTGAAGCCATTATACTTGGACTCACGTGTCTCGATCTAAACCTATTAAATTTTTGTCAACTTCATCATATACTTAAGTAGGTTTCAAAAATTAGGGTGTGACAATACTACCCATATTTTATAAAGTTTCATCTTTAAAATTATATTGAACTATAGGAGGCTACCTACCTTAGGGATTCACATATAACTATTGACAATTGTCATAAAGTCTTGTAGGCACCTTCATGATATGACCTTCTCATGAATAACTAACTATGACTAACAACCTTATCAACTATCATGTACAACCAACATGGAAATTTGTAAAAAAACCTTAAGCATAAATGACTATTATTCTTTACTATTACTTCTTACTTTTTATGTATCTTTCTCTAGAGACCTATACTCTGGTACCTGGGTCTCCTGACCTGCATTAAGGTGTTTGGTTCACATAACCTGCATATAGGACTTGAGTTATGTATCTGAATCTGCCTACACTAAGGGCCTGGGTCTCATGACCTACACTAAGGGCCTGAGTCATGTCTCTTGAGTTGACCTATACTAGGTCCTTGGTCTAACTCCATGATCTCATTTCATAGTCATTAAATCTGATCTTATATGAATCTTAATGCATTCTGACCTAACAGTCTTACCATGATATAAAATCTTAATATATGTATCTTATTTTGGGAACATAATTATGACTTAATGCATTAAAATCTTATAATCTTATCGTGTATTAAATTCTTAGATCTTAGTAATTCTAAGAAATCTTGTTAACATGTTTCTACTTCAGATATTAGGCACAATAAGGATATAGCCATGAGAATACAAAAGTCTTACTTGCATATCTTATCTTAATATCTTAGCATATTGAATCACACAAATCATGCAAGTCTTATTTAAGAAACATGTAATTATACTAAGCTTCATAGTTCTTCATTATTAGATGATCTTCTACTTGCAGTTAGTGAGTCATATATGGTGATTTCTTCAAAAAACCTTATATTGTAGTGCTTATTACATCAATGTTCCCTTTCTACTATAGCGTTCACTTAGCTTGGGGAATCAAAATATTTCTTCACTTTCTTTATATTATTAAATGAATTTCTTTGTCTTATCATGGTGCTCTAGGCTGGGCGATCCCAAGGTACTAATAGTCACTACTCTCTCATGAAACTATTCTTATCCCTAGGAATGCTGAATCTAATCTTAGTCAAGCAAATTCTTTAGACCCTATATCTTGTAAAAATAATCTAAAACCCAATATTATAGTGATCCAAGATCATTGATATGTACTACCACAAACCTTGTATCACCATATGCTTAAAGAAACCTCATGTATAACCTTATAAAGTTTTAGTCACCTATGGAAATCATCATAACATAAGATTATACTCGGTTCATAATATGAATTCTATTATCCTTAAGTATTTTTCTTAACAACCATCACAATTTCAACTTGCGACCACAATTCTGTTGGTATGTATGCCCTGAGAGCCAATCATGGGATGATTGGTGGGATACATTAAGATTGATTTGATAAACATCAAAGGCAAGCTTCCAATTCTTTCTGGTTCAGTCATTTGAGATAGTGATAGAACAGATTGAATGTCTAGAGAATGACAGCACTCAATGACGTATGCCTTCAGGTTGAGGACCTGAACGATGAGATCATACGGATGCTAAGAGTTTGTACATTCTTGTTATGTCCCTAGTCGGATGTCATAGTGGAAGGTAGATAGACAGCTATGACACATAAGACTAGATTGTGGTGTTGGTTGATGATAGAATCTCATTAGTCATGATATAGAGATATCAAACCAAACACATAGGTACTTGTTAGAGAACAAGTGTACCGGACAGACCCACCATGAGTTTGACACATGGAACCATGAGATGGTAGTCACAGTCAGTACTCACAGTGATGGTGGTGAGTGTGATTCTTAGACCTGAAATCACTACACTCAACACATGTCGTTGGGTACACTTTGACATCATCAAACGCAGTCCTGAAACATGGGTTGTTATAAAGGTGATGATTGGGTGGCTTTGACACATGGGACTTTTGAGGGGTGAGTGATATATATGGGATTTTTCCCTCCTAAGGGAGTTTGATATCCAATGCCACTTGATGAGTAGGATTGTGATAGGCGTGCGCACACATGTGTGAATCAGTATGTGATATTGATGTCATACATATCTCCTTCAATCTACTCTGAGATCAAGAAAATGAATGAACATTGACAGGATGACTGTTTCATGTCTCGAGTTCATTCGGAATATCAGTGACAAAGGAATTATACATTCACTGTAACACCATTCACGGATTGTAGGATGAAAGTTGTTATCCAACTTTCTAGTTTCACTTGGGTAGCACTGATGTGTGACTAGGCACCGCTCTTTTCTTGTGAAGTCATAAGTGTTATGGACTTTCACTGCCAACGTGAAATGGACCTGCAGGGTCACACACATAGGATTTACCTGGAAGAGGAGTTTAGTCTACAAGCAATGTTTAGATTGATTACTAAAGGAGTTTAGTAGTTCAATTAAACACTCAATCAGTCGATGGATCAATATCATATGGTTCAAGGTGTTGGACGCATTGATTGGAGTATCAGATTGATTGAAATCGCAATTGACTGATTTTGCCCAACCTGTGCTCCCAACCGATCGGCTCATGTGATGAACCGGTCGGTTGAGGTTGTTGAACCGGTTGGCTGGAGTGTCCAGGCCGATCGGCTCATACCCAGGTTGAAATGACCGGTTCAAGAGTTGAACCGATCGACTCAACTGGTGCAACCGACCAGTTGGGAAAGTCATGTCGGCAAGAATGTTCCTTTGGTTTCAAATTGCCCAATTCGATTACGAATAACATTGGTATTCGATACCAATTGAGAACGAAACAAGGAAAGTCTTTTTGAGCCGGATTAGGACCGTGAACCGATCGGTTCAGGGCACCAACCGATCGGTTGGAGTGCCCCAAACGATCGGCTCAGGTCCAACCGATCGGCTCAAGGGCCGAACCGATCGGTTCAGTTGTGAACCGATCGTTTCAAGTTGCGAACCGGTTGCTTTTTGTGGAAATTTCTCGAACCCTTCTACTCTTGCGTTTAGTCCCGTATTTCCGGGGCAAGAGAACCCTGTCCCATGACCCTCCTATATATATAGGGGTATTGGGGGCTTCTCATGGTACACTTCAGTGCAACTAGTTGCTCTGTAAAGTTGTCCATCTCTCTGGTTTTGGTAACCGAGAGAGAGCCCGAGCAAGTGCTTCCCGCAAAGGGAGGTGCAACAAGGGAAAGACAACTGCAGTTGCAACTGGAGGCAGGAGAGTGTGTTGGCTACTAGTACATCAACAGGAGGGTGCGACTCCTTCCACTTCCTTGTGGGACAAGGAGTGTGGAGTTCCAGGTGGTCCGTGTGGACTACTTCAGAGGCGGGAGGACTCTGCCGCTCAGGAGGACAACTGTCATCCGACAGTCCGGTAGGAGGAGGAGTCGTCAGTCCCGATGCGACCAGGAGCTGCACAGATGCCGTCCAAGACCGGATTTGAAGACCGCACAAGCCGCGATGTATTGTCGCCGAGCAAGCCTCGGGACAAGGTATGATTCCACAAACCATCCCTTTCCTAATATATAGACGTTAACGCGTTTCCTCGGTATGGGTTTGGGGGAG
The DNA here is from genome assembly GCA_963693085.1 of Alisma plantago-aquatica. Classification (NCBI taxonomy): domain Eukaryota; kingdom Viridiplantae; phylum Streptophyta; class Magnoliopsida; order Alismatales; family Alismataceae; genus Alisma; species Alisma plantago-aquatica. The sequence continues at coordinate 113,706,351 of OY856415.1, read as the reverse complement.
AATTTTTTTTGTTTCCGCTGTCTTCTCTGTCTCCCCTAAAACCCAACAGTGGTATCAGAGCCACGTCAACTGCTCTATATTTTAGGAATATCGATATGATCGATTTTGGTTTGTCGCCTTTATTTATTGCATGCGATGCAAATAATATCGGCTTTATGCATGTCCAATCCTAAATCCACAAATCCCAAAATTACATATATGATATGTATTATTAATGCACTCGATACGCGTCGCCCTTAAACGGGTTTTGTGGTGGATGTGTGTAGCGTGATTATGGCCTATAAACCCCTATCTGTGTGTGGTTGTTTGTGGTTGCTTGCATCTTGATCTGCACACCGATCTTCCCTCTCTTATTCCTTATGTAACTCGAAATAATTTGAGATTCTTTCCTATCTTTGCTCCCCCCGAATGTAACTCGGGGTTTCCCTTTTAAAGCAATGTAATAATTAGGATAGATTTTATTTCCTGTTATGTCGAAGACTGGTGGACATCTGACGACAGCTGAAATGATCGGTTCAAGGCGTGAACCGATCGGTTGACGTTGCAGACGATCGGTTCAAGGAGTGAACCGATCAGTTGATGACCGGTTCGAGGAACGAGACGACCGAGTGGCAGACATGACGAGATGTACGACGACCAGGCGAATCGATCGGTTGGAGGAGCCAACCGATCGGCTGGTGGCACGCAGACGACCGGCTGGAGAGAACAGATCATTCATGTGATGAGATGATCTACTCGGATGGCAAGGCACAGATGTTCATCTTGTACAGGTTGCATGTGATGTAGACCTAGATGACCGTGGTTCCTCTTGGCTCGAGGAATCACATTAGGATGGCCATAATCATCGCCTTTTATCATTTTGTGCATGTTTTCTGTGGGATATAGCATGTATATGATATGTACTATGTATTTTGGTGATTGGATATGTATATGTATATATAAACCAAATCCCTCATTAAATATTAAGTTTTAGATGCCTTTCAAATGCGACACACGTGAAAAACTTGATCGACCAAGTGTGGGCATGCCCTAGCGTGGTGCATCGTCTATCTCGTGGAAGCGTGAAGGATGAGTGTGTGGGTCTGCCCTAGCAGGGTGCACATTCATCGTGTTTGCTTTGGGTCAGACGTAACAAGGTGACCTAGATAGGATCTAGCGCCTTGAGGCATGGAGATGATCATTGCAAGGAGTTGTATATGACATCTTATCAAGAGTTGCATATGATGCAATTGGCAAAAGTTGCCTACCTGAGAGATCTATGTTGTGGGTGACAACCCTAGCTGGTCCATGACTTAGAGGATTTCAGGATCTTGCCCACTAGAAGGTTGTATGCTGCAATCTTCCGAATTGATGGTGAGGGCTATCAATTTGAACTAAAATAGTGGGAGCGATAATTAATTAAAGGCCTAATTATATCGTCAAATTTTCAAATCAATCAAATAAGTCAAAAATGAGTTTTTGGACTAAAATTGCATATTTTCCTTTTTGTAGTACAAATGGAAAGAAACAACAACAACTTTTCTTTGCGACCGGTCCTTGAAAAGGACAAGCTAAATGGGACGAACTTCCACGACTGGTATCGGACATTGAGAATTGTTCTCACTCAAGAGCGTAAGCTCTATGTCCTGGATACTCCAATTCCATAGGAACCCGCTCCTAATGCACCAAGGGCAGAAAGGGATGCTTACAAGAAGCATTCTGATGATGCAATTGATGCAAAGTGCTTGATGCTATGTTCAATGAACCATGAGTTGCAAAGACAGCATGAGAACATGGGTGTCATTGAGATGATTCAGCATCTCAGGAACATGTATGAAGATCAGGCACGACAAGAGAGATACAATGTTTCTAGGGCGTTGTTCAAGTGCGTCATGACAGAAGGAGATCCAGTTGGTCCTCACACACTCAAGATGATTGGGTATGTGGAGAACCTACAGAGACTGGGATTTCCACTGAGCCAAGAGTTGGCTACTGACGTGATACTGTAATTGTTGCCAGAATCTTACAGTTAGTTTGTGATGAACTACAACATGAACAACTTTGATAGGCCACTGGCAGAGTTGTTGGGCATGTTGAGGACAGCCGAGTTATAGATGAAGAAGGACAAGCCCAAGTCTGTGATGGTGATCACGGGCAAGAAGGGCAAGTCCAAGCGCAAGGGCAAGGGCAAAGCTAAGAAAGGTTCTGATGCTAGCCAGGAGCCCAAGACGACTTCAGCTCTCAAGGCCAAGGGAGGCGTGACAAAGAAAGGAAATTGCCACCATTGTCAAAAGCCAGGACATTGGAAAAGGAATTGTCCTCTCTATCTGGAAGAACAAAAGAAGGAGGCGACTGAAGCCTCTACTTAAAGGTTTCATGAAAGTAAACTTGTAACACTTTTTGAGGTATATGATACCAAGATGTAAAGTGTAAAGCACTCATACTTGGGGCAAGTGTTGCCTTAATAGATAAGAGTACTTTAGTTTATTTTCAGCCTACAAGGCATGTCATACAGTTATGAACTGATATTTCATATTTGCCAATAGATAGAAACACTTTATTTTTTGCATATTGTATGACAATGATGGCAATTAATAAAGTTGAGGTTTCAATCTTAAAGACATGATCTTTGTGGCAATGCTTTGTTTATCTTGTGGTATATGATATGCATGAGATAAAATGATACCTAAAAGTTATAGATAACTCAAACAATAAAATTAGCATCAATCATGAGAAATTCATTTCTAGTTTTCATGTGATGGATAAAACTAGACTCTTTTGGTTAGAAAACCAGTAAGAGACATGAATCTCTTGTACATGATTAATCAATCTTCACTAATGGTAGTGGGAGAATGATTATCCAATTAGGTATAATACATGTGATGTATTTACATACCTATTGGAGTAAATGCTAATACTTCAAATGGTGTTTAGAGAAATACCAATATGAATATCTTGACGTGTTCAAGATTATCATAGATGAAGTACAAATTTGGTAAAGTATTAATTCTTGATGAGATCAATGAATGAAATACTTGGACCAAATGTTTGAGATCCTTATGAGTGATTATGATAGTGTATCATAGTGAGCTCATGATTAAGGCATAGTGATGTCGAAATCAAGAAGGAATCATACTCTAAGGAGTTAGAGAATGATTATCAAAATAACTGAATTCTTCTTAATAAAAGAATACCCCACACTAATAAAGGACATTAAGAATCACAAGGAGTTGTAAGTTCTTATATCCTTGACAGATACACCTCGTTTATCTATGTGATGAGGTGCTCATGTGATGAGTCAACTATCTAGATGAATATGAGGAACCAAATTTTGAGTTATGGTTTATGACCATTACATCCTAAATGACATCCATGTGAACCATAAGGTATGACCTTGATGATAGCACCTATTGGATGAAATCCATAAGTGCAAATAAGTCTTAAGTGTTAAGACACATGGATAACATTTTGAGAAGGATGATGCTTGTTGATTGTAACTTAAGGACTGAGAAATTTGGCATATGGATACTAAAACCGCATTCCTATGAGGAATAAAACAAGGATGTGTATGTGACACAACCTATAAGGTTTATGAATCCACTAATGCAAATGAAGTCTATAAGTTACAATGGACTAATCAATATGATTGATTGAGTACAAGCAACTCAGAATTGGGTCTTTACTTTGATAATATAGTCAAAGGGTTTGACTGATATGTCAAAGATAAAGAGGGATCTGTGATTTAGTGGGAGCATGTTCACATTCCACATGTTGATGTGAAATGGAAATGTTCTAGATTGGAAATCCAAAAGTGGAAATTATCTTTAAGGAAGATAGAGATGTTTCCTATGAGATAGGAATAGAGATCTATAGAGATAGTTCTCGAAAATCTCTTGACCTGGAAAAGAGAAAGCATACATTGGCAATCTGTACTGAAGTGTTTAGTATGCATAGATTCAGTGGGAGAAAACTTGTCCATTTTATATGGATATTGGTATCCCAAGGCCGAGTGTCCAATTCTTATGAAGAATGGGAACACTAAGAATAGATATGAATCTATCATGTATGTAATCATCCCATTATCTTGCATGTATGACATGGAAAGAATAAAATGCATTCATCATCTTGTATGTAGGACATGGAAATATGATGTGCTCATCCTGATAACTCGTATGACGAGTGGATGTCTATCTGATTCTAGTAAGGGTTACTAGAATACCATAAGTACTTGTGAAGTACTAGTTCTATGGTGATAAGGAAGAGTTCAATGTAAAGAGTTACATTGATGCGAACTTCCGAAAGGACAGAAAATTAATAGCAAAATATATATGAGATATATAAAAGTGAAAGTTTGTTGATAATTGGAAGTGTTCCAATAAAACCATTTAAAAGGAAATGCCGAGTATCTGTGTGTTAGTGAACAACAATAGATACTATATGGATCTGGAAGTTAATGAGATGAACTTATATATATTCCGCTCATTGATGACAAGTCTGGAATCCTTGATCATGCAATGTGGCTAAAGGTTAGCAATGGAATACTAGATCGCATATTACGGCAACTCCATCTCATACGTGTGGCGTACATCGAAGAGATGAGAGACATGCAATTTATACTGACTTTGGCAAGGTGTTGCCATTACTCACTATGTTGGCACTAGAGCACAGTAACATGTGGGACATGTTTGAAGATCACTATGAATATGATTCAAGGGTGATTGGCTCACAGTGCAAGTGGGAATCTGTTGGTATGTATGCCCTGAGAGCCAATCATGGGATGATTGGTGGGATACATTAAGATTGATTTGATAAACATCAAAGGCAAGCTTCCAATTCTTTCTGGTTCAGTCTTGAGATAGTGATAGAATAGATTGAATGTCTAGAGAATGACATCACTCAATGACGTATGCCTTCAGGTTGAGGACCTGAACGATGGGATCATACGGATGCTAAGAGTTTGTACATTCTTGTTATGTCCCTAGTCGGATGTCATAGTAGAAGGTAGATAGACAGCTATGACACATAATACTAGATTGTGGTGTTGGTTGATGACAGAATCTCATTAGTCATGATATAGAGATATCAAACCAACCACATAGGTACTTGTTAGAGAACAAGTGTATCGGACAGACCCACCGTGAGTTTGACACATGGAACCATGAGATGGTAGTCACAGTCAGTACTCATAGTGATGGTGGTGAGTGTGATTCTTAGACCTGAAATCACTACACTCAACACATGTCATTGGGTACACTTTGACATCATCAAACGCAGTCCTGAAACATGGGTTGTTATAAAGGTGATGATTGGGTGGCTTTGACACATGGGGCTTTTGAGGGGTGAGTGATAGATATGGGATTTGTCCCTCCTGAGGGAGTTTGATATCCAAGGCCACTTGATGAGTAGGATTGTGATAGGCGTGCACACACATGTGTGAATCAGTATGTGATATTGATGTCATACATATCTCCTTCAATCTACTCTGAGATCAAGAAAATGAATGAACGTTGACAGGATGACTGTTCCATGCCTCGAGTTCATTCAGGATATCAGTGACAAAGGAATTATACATTCACTGTAACACCATTCACGGATTGTAGGATGAAAGTTGTTCTCCAACTTTCTACTTTCACTTGGGTAGCACTGATGTGTGACTAGGCACCGCTCTTTTCTTGTGAACCAATCGTTTCAAGTTGCGAACCGGTTGCTTTTTGTGGAAAATTCTCGAACCCTTCTACTCCTGCGTTTGGTCCCGTATTTCCGGGGCAAGAGAACCCTGTCCCATGACCCTCCTATATATATAGGGGTATTGGGGGCTTCTCATGGTACACTTCAGTGCAACCAGTTGCTCTGTAAAGTTGTCCATCTCTCTGGTTTTGGTAACCGAGAGAGAGCCCGAGCAAGTGCTTCCCGCAAAGGGAGGTGCAACAAGGGAAAGACAACTGCAGTTGCAACTGGTGGCAGGAGAGTGTGTTGGCTACTAGTACGTCAACAGGAGGGTGCGACTCCTTCCACTTCCTTGTGGGACAAGGAGTGTGGAGTTCTAGGTGGTCCGTGTGGACTACTTCAGAGGCGGGAGGACTCTGCCGCTCAAGAGGACAACTGTCATCCGACAGTCCGGTAGGAGGAGGAGTCGTCAGTCCCGGTGTGACCAGGAGCTGCACAGACGCCGTCTAAGACCGGAGTTGAAGACCGCGCAAGTCGTGAGGTATTGTCACCGAGCAAGCCTCGGGACAAGGTATGATTCCACAAACCATCCCTTTCCTAATATATAGACGTTGACGCGTTTCCTCGGTATGGGTTTGGGGGAGAAATTTTTTTGTTTCCGCTGCCTTCTCTGTCTCCCCTAAAACCCAACAAATTCATCCTGGATATGAAGGTCCTAAGGACATCAAGAGTTCTGTAATTCTCATTAAGTTAGTAGGAAAAACCTCATCTCCCTTCAATCATTATTCCCCCCCCAAAAAAAAGGGGTTAGTTCTACATGTTGACTTATGTAGGCTGTGACCTTTAGGATCACTATATTTGTATTATCTCATGAGGTTGTAAGCATTGTGTATAATCCTACCATAATTTTCTTATGATTTTCAATGACATAAATTGTAATCCTAGCTTCTTTCCTCAATATTTTGGGCAATCAATGTTTCTTATTATAATAATGACAGATGTGGAATATGTGCTTCTAAGGAAACATTTTGAATTAGTCACTACTCAAAATATCACATGTTGGAACAAATCTACAAAATTCATAAATATAATGCTACTGATACACCATCTAATTATGGTATATAATGACGTCTCCACTTACTTATAATACCATTAGGTTCAAGTAACTATACATCTTGCATGCTTAGATTTAACTATGTCTTATGGTGCTTTTTGATATATAACTACCACATATATACCTAAAGATGTCCTATCTTATAATGTTTATCTCAACACCTCACCAGTACACATGTCCCATACTACATGCACTTCAAAGGGCAAGGCAAACATCATGAGGATTTTAAATTCTCATAGCATTTCTTCTACAATACCACATGGTATGTGTTGGGTTAGATGGGAGGCAGAGAAGGCAGCATAAACAATTTTTTCCCCCAAAACCCAGGAACAAGGAAACGCGTCAACGTCTATACAATAGGAAAAGATGGTTTGTGGAATCATACCTTGTCCCGAGGCGTGCTCGGAGACAATACCTCGCGGCTTGCGTGGTCTTCACCTCCGGTCTTAGACGGTGTCTGTGCAGCTCCTAGTCGCACCGGGACTGACGACTCCTGGTCTCACCAGGACTGTCGGGATTGACAGCTGTCCTCCGAGCGGCAGAAACCTCCCGCCTCTGATGTAGTCCACACGGACCACCTGAAACTCCAATCTCCTTGTCCCACAAGGAATTGGAAGGAGTCACACCCTCCTGTCAACGTAGGATTTGAGATTTTCTACAAAACAACCAACTTGCAACCTGAACCGATCATTTCACAACTCAAATGGTAGGTTGGGGACCTGAGCCGGTCAGTTGACACCTCAACCAATCAGTTAGGACACCTCAACCGATCGGTTAGGACACCTCAACCGGTTGGTTCACTTCTGAACTGGTCGGTTCGTGGCCCTGGTCAGTTCCCGATTGACTTTTCATCTTTTGTTTCTAATTGGTATCAAATACCAATCCTTGTTCCAATCAAATTGGGCAAGTGAAACAAAAGGAAAATTCTCACCAATCCTACTTTCCCAACTTGATCGGTTGTAATAGTTGAACCGATCGTTTCAACACTTGAAGCAATTGTTTCACCCTGTCCATGAGCCGATCGACTCACCATATGAGCCGATCGGTTCACCCAGCTCAACTGATCGGTTCATCACATGAGCCGATCAGTTGGGAGTGCAGATTGTGCAAAATCAGTCAATTGCAGTTTCAATCAATCCGATACTCTAATCAAGCTGTCCAACACCTCGAACACTATGATCTTGAGCTATTAATTAATTGAGTGTTTAATTGAACTACTAAACTCCTTTAGTAATCAATCTAAACATTGTTTGTGGACAAAGCTCCTCTTCCAGGTTGAATCCTATGTGTGTGACCCTGCAGGTCCTTTTCACGTTGGCAGTGAAAGTCCATAACACTTATGACTTCACAAGCAAAGAGCGGTGCCTAGTCACACATCAGTTCTACCCAAGTGAAATAGAAAGTTGGAGAACAACGTTCAATCCTACAATCCGTGAATGGTGTTACAGCGAATGTATAATTCCTTTATCACTGATATCCCGAATGAACTCGAGGCATGGAACAATCATCCTGTCAATGTTCATTCACTTTCTTGATCTCAGAGCAGATTGGAAGAGATATGTATGACATCAATATCACATACTGATTCACACATGCGTGCGCTCGCCTATCTCAATCCTACTCATCAAGTGGCCTTAGATATCATACTCCCTCAGGAGGGACAAATCCCATATCCATCAGTCACCCCTCAAAAGCCCCATGTGTCAAAGCCACCCAATCATCACCTTTATAACAACCCATGTTTCAGGACTGCGTTTGATGATGTCAAAGTGTACCCAACGACATGTGTTGAGTGTAGTGATTTCAGGTCAAAGAATCACATTCACCACCATCACTGTGAGTACTGACTGTGACTACCATGTCATGGTTCCATGTGTCAAACTCACGGTGGGTCTGTCCGGTACACTTGTTCTCTAACAAGTACCTATTTGTTTGGTGTGATATCTCTATATCATGACTAATGAGATTCTGTCATCAACCAACACCACAATTTAGTCTTGTGTGTCATTGCTATCTATCTACCTTCCACAATGACATCTGACTAGGGACATAACAAGAATGTACAAACTCTTAACATCCGTATGATCTCATCGTCCAGGTCCTCAACCTGAAAGCATACGTCATTGAGTACTGTCATTCTCTAGACATTCAATCTGTTCTATCACTATCTCATATGACTGAACCAGAAAGAATTGGAAGCTTGCCTTTGATGTTTATCAAATCAATCTTAATGTATCCCACCAATCATCCCATGATTGGCTCTCAGGGCATACATACCAACAAACTCCCACTTGCACTGTGAGCCAATCACCCTTGAATCATATTCATAGTGATCTTCAAACATGTCCCACATGTTACTATGATCTTGTGCCAACATAGTGAGTTATGGAAACACCTTGCCAAGTCAGTATAAATTGCATGTATCACATCTCTTTGCTGTACGTCACACGTATGATATGGAGTTGCCGTAATATGCGATCCAGTATTCCTTTGCTAACCTTTAGCCACATTGCATGATCAAGGATTCCATACTTGTCATCAATGACCGGAATATCTATAAGTTCATCTCATGAACTTCCAGATTCATATAGTATCCACCCAGATACTCGACATTTCCATTTAAATGGTTTCATTGGAACACTTCCAATTATCAACAAACTTTCACTTTTATATATCATATATATATTTTGCGATTAATTTTCTGTCCTTTTTGGAAGTTCGCATCAATGTAACTCTTTACATTGAACTCTTCCTTATCTCCATAGAACTAGTACTTCCCAAGTACTTATCAAGTTCTCATGGTATTCTAGTAACCCTTACTGGAAGTAGACAAACATCCACTCGTCATGTCCCACATATGAGTTTTCAGGATGAGCACATCATATTGCCATGTCATACATACAAGATGAAGAATGCATTTTGTTCTTGCCATGTCGATACATGCAAGATAATGGGATGATTACATACATGATAGATCCATATATATTCTTAGTGTTCCCATTCTTCATAAGAATTGGTCACTTGGCCTTGGGATACTAACTCCATGTAACATGGACAAGTTTTCTCTCACTGAATCTGTGCATACTGAACCCTTCAGTATAGATTGCCAATGTATGCTTTCTCTTTTCAGGTCAAGAGGTTTTCGAGAACTATCTCTATAGATCTCTATTCCTATCACATAGGAAACATCTCTATCTTACTTAAAGATAATTTCCACTTTTGGATTTCCATTCTAGAACATTTCCATTTCACATCAACATGTGAAATGTGAACACGCTCCCACTAAATCACATATCCCTTCTTTATCTTTGACATATCAGTCAAACCCTTTGACTATATCATCAAAGTAAAGATCCAATTCTGAGCTGCTTGTACTCAATCAATCACATTGATTAGTCCATTATAACTTATAGACTTCATTTGCATTAGTGGATTCATAAACCTTATAGGTTGTGTCACGTACACATCCTTGTTTTATTCCTCATAGGAATGCAATTTTAGTATCCATATGCCAAATGTCTTAGTCATTAAGTTGCAATCAACAAGCATCATCCTTCTCAAAATGTTATCCATGTGTCTTAACACTTAAGACTCATTTGCACTTATGGATTTCATCCAATGAGTGCTACCATCAAGGTCATACCTTATGGTCCACATGGATGTCATTTAGGATGTAATGGTCATAAACCATAACTCAAAATTCGGTTCCTCATATTCATCTAGATAGTTGACTCATCACATGAACAACTCATCACATAGATAATTGAGGTGTATCTGTTAAGAACTCACAACCCTTGTGATTCTTAATTTCTTTTATTAGTGAGGGGTATTCTTTTATTAAGAATAATTCAGTTATTTGATAATCATTCTCTAACTCCTTAGAGTATGATTCCTTCTTGATTTAGACATCACCATGCCTTAATCATGAGTTTACTATGATACACTATCATAATCACTCATAAGGATCTCAACCATTTGGTCCAAGTATTTCATTCATTGATCTCATCAAGAATTAACACTTTACCAAATTTGTACTTCATCTATGATAATCTTGAACACTTGAAGATATTCATATTGGTATTTCTCTAAACACCATTTGAAGTATTAGCATTTGTTCCAATAGGTATGTAAATACATCACATGTGTTATACCTAATAGGATAATCATTCTCCCACTACCTTTAGTGAAGATTGATTAATCATGTCCAAGATATTCATGTCTCTTACTGGTTCTCTAACCAAAAGAGTCTAGATTTATCCATCACATGAAAACTAGAAATGAATTTCTCATGATTGATGCTAATTTGATTGTTTGAGTTATCTATAACTTTTAGGTATCATTTTATCTTATGCATATCAAATACCACAAGACAAACAAGGCATTGCCACAAAGATCATATCTTTAGAAATTGAAACATCTCTTTATTGATTGCCATCATTGTCATACAATATGCAAAAATAAAGTGTTTCTATCTATTGGAAAATATGAAATAGAAGTTCATAACTATATTACATGCCTTTTAGGCTGAAAATAAACTAAAGTACTCCTATTTATGGTGGCAACACTTGCCCCATTTATTGAGTGCTTTACACTTTACATCTTGGTATCATATACCTCAAAAGTGTTACAAGTTTACTTTCATGACACCTTTAAGTAGAGACATCTGTCGCCTCCTTCTTCTTTTGTTCTTCCAGATAGAGAGGACAATTCTTTTTCCAATGTCCTGGCTTTTGACAATGGTGGCAATTTCCTTTCTTGGTCACGCCTCCCTTGGCCTTGAGAGCTGAAGACGACTTGGGATCCTGGCTATCATTAGAACCTTTCTTAGATTTGCCCTTGCCCTTATGCTTGGACTTGCCTTTCTTGCTCGTGATCACCATCACAGACTTAGGCTTGTCCTTCTTCATCTGTATCTCAACTGTCCTCAACATGCCCAACAACTCTGACAATGGCCTATCAAAGTTGTTCATGTTGTAGTTCATCACAGACTAAATGTAGGATTCTGGCAATGATTGCAGTATCACGTCAGTAGCCAACTCTTGTCTCAGTGGAAATCCCAGTCTTATCAGGTTCTCCACATACCCAATCATCTTGAGTGTGTGAGGACCAACTGGATCTCCTTCTGTCATGACACACTTGAATAGTGCCCTTGAGACATTGTATCTCTCTTGCCGTGCTTGATCTTCATACATGTTTATAAGATGCTGAATCATCTCAATGACACCCATGTTCTCATGTTGTCTCTGCAACTCGTGGTTCATAGAGCACAACATCAAGCACTTTGCATCAATGGCATCATCAGAATGCTTCTTGTAAGCATCCCTTTCTACCTTTGGTGCATTAGGAGCAGGTTCCTCTGGAATTGGAGTATCTAGGACATAGATCCTTCACTCTTGAGTGAGAACAATTCTCAATGTCCTATACCAGTCGTGGAAGTTTGTTCCATTTAGCTTGTCCTTTTCAAGGATCGATCGCAAAGAAACGTGATTGTTATTTGTTGTCATTTTTACTACAAAAGGAAATATGAAATTTTAGTCCAAAAACTCATTTTGACTTATTTGATTGATTTGAAAAGTTGACGATATAATTAGGCCTTTAATTAATTATCGCTCCCACTATTTTACTTCAAATTGATAGCCCTCACCATCAATTTGGAAGATTGCAGCGTACAACCTTCTAGTGGGCAAGATCCTGAAATCCTCTAAGTCATGGACCAGCTAGGGCTGTCACCCACAACATAGATCTCTTAGGTAGGCAACTCTTGCCAATTGCATCATATGCAACTCTTGATAAGATGTCATATGCAACTCCTTGCCATGATCATCTACATGCCTCAAGGTGCTAGATCCTATCTAGGTCATCTTGTTAAGTCCGACCCAAAGCAAACACGATGAATATGCACCCTGCTTGGGCAGACCCACATATCCATCCTTCACGCTTCCACAAGATAGACGGTGTACCACGCTTGGGCGTGCCCACACTTGGTCGATCAAGATTTTCATGTGTTTCGCATTTGGAAGGCATCTAAAACTTAATATTTAATGAGGGATTTGGTTTTTATATACATATACATATCCAATCACCACAATACATAGTATGTATCATATACATGCTATATCCCACAGAAAACATGTGAAATGATAAAAGCGATGATTATGGCCATCCTAATGTGATTCCTCGAGCCAAGAGGAATCACAGTCATCTAGGTCTACATCACATGTAACCTGTACAAGATGAACTCTGTGCTTTGCCTTTCTGGGTTTGATCAACTCATCACATGACTGATCGGCTTGCCATCAAGCCAGTCGGCTGGGTGCCACCAGCCGATCGGTTGGCTCCTCCAACCAATCGGATCGCCTGGTCGTCATGCATCTCTTCATGGCCGCCACCCGCTCGTCTCGCTCCTCGAACCGGTCATCAACCGATCGGCTCACACCTTGAACCGATCGTCTCGAACGTCAACCGATCAGTTCACACCTTGAACCGACCGTGTCAGCTGTCGTCAGGATGTCCTCCGTTCTTTGACATAATAGGAAATAAAATTCTATCCTATTTTACATTGTAAAAAGATAAACCTTGAGTTACATTCGAGGGGAGAAAAGGTAGGAAAGAAATCTCAAATTATTTCAAGTTACATCAGGAATAGGAGAAGGAAGATCGGTGCGCAGACCGAGATGCAAGCAACCACATACAACCATACACAGATAGGGTTTATTGGCCATAACCACACTATACATCCACCACAAAACTCGTTTAAGGGCTACGCGTATCGAGTGCATTCATAATACATATCATATATGTAAATTGGGATTTGTGGATTTAGGATTGGACATGCATAAAGCCAATTTTATTCGCATCGTATGCAATAAATAAAGGCGACAAACCAAAATCGATCATATCGATAATCCTAAAGTATAGAGCAGTTGACGTGGCTCTGATACCACTGTTGGGTTTGATAGGAGGAAGAGAAGGCAGCGGAAACAACATTTTTTCCCCAAAACCCAGAACAAGGAAACGCGTCAACGTCTATACAATAGGAAAGGATGGTTTGTGGAATCATACCTTGTCCCGAGGCGTGCTCGGCGATAATACCTCGCGGCTTGCGCAGTCTTCACCTCCGGTCTTGGACGGTGTCTGTGCAGCTCCTGGTCGCACTGGGACTGACGACTCCTGGTCTCACCGGTACTGTCGGGATTGACAGCTGTCCTCCGAGCGGCAGAAACCTCCTGCCTCTGAAGTAGTCCACCCAGACCACCTGGAACTCCAATCTCCTTGTCCCACAAGGAATTGGAAGGAGTTGCACCCTCCTGTCAGCATACTAGTCACCGACACACTCTCCTACCACCAGTCGCTTACTGCAGTTGTCTTTCCCTTGTTGTGTCTCCCTTATCGGGTAGCACTTGCTCGGGCTCTCTCTCGGTTACCAAAACCAGAGAGAACGACAACTTTACAGAGCAACTGGTTGCACTGTGTTGTTCTTTTAGAAGCCCCCAATACCCCAATATATATAGGAGGGTCATGGACAGGGTTCTCCATCCCGCGCAATGTGGGACTAAAGCAGGAATAGAAGGGTTCGAGATTTTCCACAAAACAACCAACTCGCAACCTGAACCGATCGTTTTACAACTGAAACGGTCGGTTGGGTACCTGAGCCAGTCGGTTGACACCTCAACCGATCGGTTGGGACACCTCAACCGATCGGTTGGGACACCTCAACCGGTCAGTTCACTTCTGAACCGGTCGGTTCGTGGCCTTGGTCAGTTCCCGATTGACTTTTCATCTTTTGTTTCTAATTGGTATCAAATACCAATCCTTGTTCCAATCAAATTGGGCAAGTGAAACGAAAGGAAAATTCTCACCAATCCTACTTTCCCAACTTGCTCGATTGCAACAGTTGAACCGATCGTTTCAACACTTGAAGCGACTGTTTCACCCTGTCCATGAGCCGATCGACTCACCATCTGAGATGATCGGTTCACCCAGCTCAGCCGATCGGTTCATCACATGAGCCGATCGGTTGGGAGTGCAGATTGTGCAGAATCAGTCAATTGAAGTTTCAATCAATCCGATACTCTAATCAAGTTGTCCAACACCTTGAACACTATGATCTTGTGCTATCAATTAATTGAGTGTTTAATTGAACTACTAAACTCCTTTAGTAATCAATCTAAACATTGTTTGTGGACAAAACTCCTCTTTCAGGTTGAATCCTATGTGTGTGACCCTACAGGTCCTTTTCACGTTGGCAGTGAAAGTCCATAACACTTATGACTTCACAAGCAAAGAGCGGTGCCTAGTCACACATCAGTGCTACCCAAGTGAAATAGAAAGTTGGAGAACAACTTTCAATCCTACAATCCGTGAATGGTGTTACAACGAATGTATAATTCCTTTGTCACTGATATCCCGAATGAACTTGAGGCATGGAACAGTCATCCTGTCAATGTTCATTCACTTTCTTGATCTCAGAGCAGATTGGAAGAGATATGTATGACATCAATATCACATACTGATTCACACATGCGTGCGCACACCTATCTCAATCCTACTCATCAAGTGGCCTTGGATATCAAACTCCCTCAGGAGGGACAAATCCCATATCTATCAATCACACCTCAAAAGCCCCATGTGTCAAAGCCACCCAATCATCACCTTTATAACAACCCATGTTTCAAGACTGTGTTTGATGATGTCAAAGTGTACCCAACGACATGTGTTGAGTGTAGTGATTTCAGGTCAAAGAATCACATTCACCACCATCACTGTGAGTACTGACTGTGACTACCATGTCATGGTTCCATGTGTCAAACTCACGGTGGGTCTGTCCGGTACACTTATTCTCTAACAAGTACCTATGTGTTTTGGTTTGATATCTCTATATCATGACTAATGAGATTCTGTCATCAACCAACACCACAATCTAGTCTTGTGTGTCATTGCTGTCTATCTACCTTCCACAATGACATCCGACTAGGGACATAACAAGAATGTACAAACTCTTAGCATCCGTATGATCTCATCGTCCAGGTCCTCAACCTAAAAGCATACGTCCTTGAGTACTGTCATTCTCTAGACATTCAAATTTGTTCTATCACTATCTCATATGACTGAACCAGAAAGAATCGGAAGCTTGCCTTTGATGTTTATGAAATCAATCTTAATGTATCCCACCAATCATCCCATGATTGGCTCTCAGGGCATACATACCAACAGTATGTGTTCCAGACCAAACACCATTGGGGACAGAGAGGTCATGCTATAGGCATGGGTCTTTTTTGAAAAAGCTGACTTGTAACTAACCCTAATCAAATCTAACTAGACCTCTAGCTCAAACTCTACTATATTTGTCTAATTTCTTTTACAACAAAGGTCACTAACAACCAACCTATCATTATATTCTGGTCTTTCTAGAATCTACTCGACAGTCTAGACTAAGAATTTGAGAATTTTCCTAATGTCCATCTATGTTATTGCTCTCATACCACATTGTAATACCCCAACTTTTATATCACATGAGAAGAAGCTAATTTTTATTCTTCTTCGTAGGGTGTCACAAACATGATTTACATAATAGTAATAGTTGACAAAAACCATTACAGACTAGTGTAAAAATACATTCTCATAAATTCTTAGGAAATAAACTTAGTTACATAAAACTTTAAAATAAGTCTAATTACATGATGAAAAAGATTGCACACTATATTAATATCTTGTACACTAGTTTGCAAAATCTTGGACACTATCTAATTATATGATTCACAACATATTTACCTGGACATAATTAAAATTCTTTAAGTTTATGTGTATATCTCTTTTTCATTTCTAAAAATCTCAAACCCCCATTACCCTAAAATTATAACCCAAAATAGGGTTCTAGTTTATACTTAACATGAGTCTGATATAAAACCATGAAAAACAATCTTATTACTGAATGTATACCAATACTTGCATTATATAACTACTATAATCTTTATACTCAAATAAGACAGAAATCGTCTTATGCACTAATATGAGCATATTCATCATATAATGATAATAAATCTCAACATAATCACATACAATAATCTTAATGAATTAATTATGACATCATTTGAAAAATACAGTTACATTCCAAGCAAAACATGCATACGTATCCCAGATTACCTCATAAATAATCATCAATTGTCTTGCCGAACCCACTTAGTCCCAAATCAAATACTAATATAATAATACATAAAACTCAGTCAAAACTTTAGAAATAGTAAGAACACTATACATTAGGGTTTAAGTAAAATCTCATATCATTTCATCATCCATAAATGGGTAAAATATCCAAAATACCCTTATTAGGGTTTACAATAAGAATGTAAGTAAAACATTGAATCAGAATGATTATGTATTATAATCATGTAAAACATACTAATATACACTTAATGTAAAACATTCATGAATTTCTAAATTCATTTTCTATATATAATGCAAAAATAATGAAATATCATATATTTTAGTAATCAAATCATAATAATTAGTGGACATAAAGAACACACTTTTAAACTTAATTTTATAGATAGTTGACATTACAAGCTTTCTGTAGACACATTATTTGCTAAAATTAGATTCTCAACATATGAATATTTGAAAGTACCTTTGTTTGGATTAATTACAGTCGATGATTTGAGATCTAGGGGCCTAGATAGCAACACCTTTCCTCATGTGATCTTGGATGCAGATCCCTAGCATGATCTGGCTAGAGTGCACCCTGCTTACCTGTGCCCTTCTTTGTTCTCACACAAGAACGTGAATAAGGATTGCGATCCCTTGTTTTCTCTATGAGAATAGAGCACTGACGCCTTGTGTCTCTAGTGGCACAACACACACCCCTGGATGGTGTTTGTGTTGGTATATATGCCCATAGAGCCATCCCAAGCGATTGCATGGAGTCGGATATTAATTAATCAATTAATGTGATTATTTGGTTAATTAATGAAATCTAGAATATTATAATTAATCCACGAGCATTTTAATTAATGCAGTGTGTCTGTTTATTGATGGGTTTACGAAACCCTACTTCCCTTCGTCTCCTATTTAAAGGAGGATTGACGGCTGATATCTATATAAGATATTGAGAGAAGCTTTTCAGTTTACGCTCACGTATGTAAACCCTAGCCATCATCGTCCTTACAAGAGAAAGGAGAGCAACACACTGCTAGCATGCCTCTGCACAGACACAACTCCTTCCCGCCGGATTAGGAAGTACGACATGGAGTTCCAGTACATCCGCGTGGACGAAGTAGAGACGCAGACGCTGAGATGCCTACGTTCGGAGGTCATCATTGCACGCAAAGGAGCGCCGCCAAATCTTCCTGCGACAGCGAACGGGAGAGAAGTTCTGTCTGTGTCGGCCAACGACATTGCACACCCCTTGTACAGCGGGACATCGCCGGACTTGCTCCGCGATAAGGTATATCCCGCAAACACTCCTTCCAAATACACTGTTGTCGACGAGATCCTGTTTCGGGTAACGTGGATTTTTTTTGCTTCCGCCGCACATGTTTTCTCCACAAAACCCAACAGTGGTATCAGAGCAGCGTCAATCTACGATGTATTTGGATTTGTTTCGATATGATCGAATCACTGTAAACTATTTTCTATGTTGCATACGATGCGAATTAAAACTGCTAATGTGCAAATCTAAACCTAATTCCACATACACCGCATGCTATTGTTTTTGACGTTTTGGATGGGGTCGACTATGGAAAATATTGATTTTCCTAAATGCACAGAAGTAAAATACCATAGACCTTTCAGGGGCTCTACACGAAAGTCAAATCCCCGCACAGGGGCACTGCCCCTGTGTACCCCACATAGTCTGCGTGAGAGTCAAAAAAATTTATTTATTGGGGAATGTCCCGCATTAAAAGTACTGCAATTTTAATATGTATATACATATATGTAGATATACCTATGATAGCATACACGTCACTTTTAAAATCTGTTTTATGTGGTGAGTGCATGCACGGTTATGGCCTAGTATCCCCTTTTGTGAATGTTGTGAATGTGGATGTCAATCTTGTGGATATATTTGTTTGTGAATGCTATGGATGTATAATGGTTGCATATGGATCCTTTGTATAAAGTATTCGGCTTGCATGCCGAGCCTCATCTCTTATTTCAAAGTATAATTAATTCTTTTCTTTTATATTTGTACTCATATGATGTAATAGAGATAGGATTAGTTTTAGTCTTTGTAAACTTGATGTAAGGAGGTCACTTGAAGATCCAACTCCAAGAAGTGTCCATGGAGAAGTACCATGAAGATCTAATTCCAAGAAGCAACCTGAAAATCCAACTCCAAGGAGCATCCATGGAGAAGCAACAAGAAGATCCCATTCCAAGAAGCAACTTGAAGTTCCAACCTCACGAAGCATCCATGATGTTGTTCATTGTAATGTCGATCATTACAGGCTTACAAGTTGATTCACAGGTGTTGCATGAGATGCATAAGACATAGGTGGACCATAATCCTTTGTTGCTCTAAAGGATTACAATATTATGGCCATAACCGATGTATTTGTGTTTATGATTGCATGTCTATCGTTTGTGGTTGTGGATATAGTAGTATATGATACGTACTATAAGTATGTGGTGTTTGGATATGTATATGTATTAATAAAACCCCTCAATTAATAATATTAAGTTTTAGTTGCCTTCCATAAAGCAACACACATGAAAAGCTTGATCGACTATGTGTGGGCATGCCTCCGTGTGGTACATTGTCTATCTCATGGAAGTGTGATGGTGGGTGTGTGGGTCTGCCTCCGCAGGGTGCACACTCATCATGTTGGCTTATGGGTTGGACTTAACTAGGGAACCTTGATAGGATCAAGTACCTAGAGGCACACAGATGCATCATGGCAAGGAGTTGTGCATGATCATCTATCCAAGAGTTGCATATGATGCAATTGGAAAAAGTTTCCTACCTTAGTATTTGGTCTTTGACGCCGGTGTTGGCTGGGCATTGTTCCAATTATTTTGGGTCTTGGCTCACTAGAAGGTTGTGCATTGCAATCTTCCGAGTTGATAGTGAGGGCTATCAATTTGAATAAAATAGTGGGAGCATAATTAATTAAAGGCCTAATTAATCTCGTTTATCAAATCTTTACAAGTCAAAATGTTTTGGACTAAATGCAAAATTTTCTTTTGTAGCAATCAAATGGCAAACAACACTCACACTTTCTCATTGCGATCGGTCCTTGAGAAGAACAAACTTACCAGAACCAACTTTCAAAATTGGTTTAGGACGCTGAGAATTGTTCTCACACATGAGCGTAAGCTCTATGTCCTTGAAACACCAGAGCCAGCGGAACCCGCCATAAATGCGCCCAATGCTGAAAAGGATGCTTACAAGAAGCACCTTGATGATGCCGTGGATGTCAAGTGCTTGATGTTGTGCTCAATGAACTATGAGTTGCAAGAGCAGCATGAGAACATGAATGTCATGGAGATGGTAACACATCTCAAGAACATGTATCAACATCAAGAAAGACAGGAGAGATATGATGTCTCAAAGGCTTGGTTCAAAAGCAAGATGAAAGAGGGAGACTCAGTTGTCACCCATATACTCACTTTAATTGGGTACGTGGAAAGCCTATCCAAGCTGGGATTTCCCCTAGGTTAAGAGTTGGCCACTGACATGGTTCTACAATCATTGCCTGAATCATATAGTCATTTTGTCATGAACTACAACATGAACAATTTTGACAAGCCGTTGTCAGAATTGTTGGGCATGTTGAGGACAACTAAAGCATAGATGTAGAAAGAGAAGCCTAAGTCCGTGATGATGATCAGCAAGACAAAGGGAAATTCAAAAGGCAAAGGCAAGGATAAGAAAAGTTCTAAAGCCGGGCAGAGCCAAAGTCATCCGCGCTCAAAGATAAAGGTGGGATCTCCAAAGAAGGCAGTTGTCACCATTGTCACCAACCTAGACATTGGAAAAGAAACTGTCCTCTCTACCTGGAGGAACTGAGGAAGAAGAAGTAGGGGATAGAGATCTCCACTTCAGGTATATACGTTATTGAGATAAACTTAAATGCTTCTTCATCATGGGTACTGGATACCGGATGTGGATCTCACATATGTTCTAATATGTAGGATCTGAAAAGTTAAGCCTTTACGAAAGGGCCAAGTCAAGCTGCGGGTCGCTAATGGAGCAAGAGTTTCTGCCACTGCAGTTGGAGTTATTAGTTTATCTTTTCCTATGGGCCTTGTAATAGAATTAGAGAATTGCTATTATGTACCTGCCATTAATAGAAATATTATTTCTGTATCTTGTATGGACAAGAGTGGATTTGAATTTCACATTAAGAATGGAATAATTTCTATATCTAAAGATGAGATCTTTTATGGCAATGCCCCTATGTCTTATGGTATCTACTTGTTAGAACTTGAGACTAGCATATACAATGTAAATACTAAAAGGTTAAAACTTGACAACTCAAACAAAACATTCTTATGGCATTGTCGTCTTGGGCGCATAAACGAGAAGCACATATCTAGACTCCATAAGGATGGTTATCTAGACTCTTTTGATTTTGAATCATTGGAGACATGTGAGGCATGTTTATTAGGGAAAATGACCAAGAATCCTTTCACTGGACACAGTGAGAGAGCTAGTGATCTGCTAGGGCTCATACATACTGATGTATGTGGACCTTTTAGATCAAATGCTAGAGGAGGCTATCAATACGTCATTACCTTCACTGATGACCTCAGTAGGTATGGCTATGTATATCTTATGAGACACAAGTCATAAACTCTTGAAATGTTCAAGACTTTCATGAATGAAGTAGAGAAGCAACTTGGTAAGAGTATTAAAGCACTTCGTTCATATCGAGGTGGTGAATACTTAAGCTAAGAGTTTGAGGACC
This sequence comes from Alisma plantago-aquatica, assembly GCA_963693085.1. Taxonomy (NCBI): domain Eukaryota; kingdom Viridiplantae; phylum Streptophyta; class Magnoliopsida; order Alismatales; family Alismataceae; genus Alisma; species Alisma plantago-aquatica. Next base: position 113,684,685 of record OY856415.1, on the reverse strand, counting down.
TTCTGAGAGACTGTGGTATTGTATCACAATGGACTCCACCTGGTACACCACAACATAATGGTGTGTCAGAAAGAAGGAATCATACATTATTAGACATGGTACGATCAATGATGAGTTCATCCGAACTTTCAATATCGTTCTAGGGATATGCTCTTGAAACTGCAGCGTTTACACTTAACTGTGTACCTTCCAAATCAGTTCAAAAGACACCATATGAGATATGGAATGGGAATCATCCCAATTTGTCTATGTTAAAGATTTGGGGATGTGAAGCTTATGTTAGGAAACAATTTCCTGAAAATCTTGGACCCAAATCGAAAAAATGCTATTTTGTTGGATAACCCAAGGAAACTCGGGGATACTACTTCTACACACCAACCGACAACAAAGTGTTTGTTGTTAGGATGTTAAAACAACATTCTTTAATGGGAATTTACTCGAGGATGTGTACATGACACAACCTGAGGGTTTTATCGATCCAAAGGAAGCCAATAAAGTCTATAAGCTATAAAGGTCAATCTATGGATTGAAGCAAGCATCTCGGAGCTGGAATCTACATTTTGATGAAGTGGTCAAAAAGTTTGCCTTTAGTCAAAATGAAGATGAACCTTGTGTTTACAAAAGGGTTAGTGGGAGCACAATTGTGTTTCTCATATTGTATGTGGATGACATACTATTGATGGGAAATGACATCCCTACTCTTCAGACAGTAAAAGGTTGTCTAGGGAAGACCTTCTCTATGAAGGATTTAGGCGAAGCATCCTATATACTGGGGATCAAGATCTATAGAGATAGATCTAGAAGGCTTCTAGGCCTAAGCCAGAGCACATACATTGACAAGGTGCTAAAGAGGTTTAGCATGGAGGGTTCTAAGAGAGGTAACTTGCCCATGTCCCATGGGGTTACAATCTCTAAAGCCCAATGTCCTAGTTCATGTGATGAACGGGCACACATTAGTAAGATTCCATATGCATCAACAATTGGATCTATCATGTACGCAATGTTATGTACTCATCCTGATGTGTCGTATGCTTTGAGCATGACGAGCCGATATCAGTCAGATCTAGGTGAATGTCACTGGACAGCCGTAAATAACACCCTAAAGTACTTGAGAAGGACTAAGGATCAATTCTTGGTATACGGTGGTGAGGAAGAGGTCGTGGTAAAGGGTTACACCGATGCTAGCTTTCAAACTGACAAAGATGACTACAGATCGCAATCTGGATTTGTGTTTTTCCTAAACAATGGAGCTGTGAGTTGGAAGAGTTCCAAGCAAGAGATGGTTGTAGATTCTACAACAGAGGCTGAATATATTGCCGCATCTAATGCTGCAAAGGAAGCTATGTGGATCAAGAAGTTCATTTCTGAACTTTGAGTGGTTCCAAGCGCTGGTGATGCAATTGAGTTGTTTTGCGACAAAAACGGAGCAATTGCACATGCTAAAGAACCAAGATCGCACCAATGTTCCAAACATATTCTATGGCAGTTCCATCTCATACGAGAGATCGTACAACGAGGAGATGTGAAGATTTGCAGAGTACCTACAGAAAGCAATGTGGCTGACCCGCTCACAAAAGCACTTTCACAGAAGAAACATGACGGACATGTTCGATCACTTGGATTGAGATTCATGAGTGATTGGGTATAAGTGCAAGTGGGAATCTGTTGGTATATATGCCCATAGAGACTATCATTCGATGATTGTAATGGGATACTATGTAAATGATTTGTAATACTACATTGATCATATCAATAAAGGCAAGTTTCCAATCTATATGTTTGTGTTTTATATTGTGAGATGACCATAAAACTTATAGATGTCTATAGAATAATATACTCAATGACATATGTCTTTGGGTTGAAGACCTGAACAGTGAGATCATATGTATGCTAAGAGTATGTATTTTTGTTTTATCCCTAATCGACTGTTATTGTGGAAATATCCATAGACATCAATAACACATAAGATTAGAATGTATGTTGGTTGATGGAAGAATCTCATTATCCATGATATGGAGATATCAAACCAAATACATAGATACTTGTTAGACAACAGTGTATCAGATAGACCCACCTTGAGAGTGATACATGGATACCATGATTGGTAGTTAGAGTCACATCTCATAATGATGGTGGTGATTATGGTTCTTAGACCTGAAGTCACTACACTTGTCACATGCCGTTCGGTGTACTTTGACATCATCCACCGTGGTCCTGAATAAGGATTGCCATAAAGATGGTGCTTGGGTGCACTGTGACACATGGGGATGACTGTGAGTGATGTAGATGGAATTTGTCCTTCCTACAGGAGTTTGATATTCTGTCCACTTGATAAGTGAGACTGAGAAATGCATGGCCATGCTGATGTGAGTCAATATGCGATATTGAGCTTACATATATCTCAGACCGTCTGCTCTAGTTCAAGAAACATGGATTGAACGTTGAAGAGGATAAAAATTCCATGACTCGAGTTCAATCCGGATATCAACGACAAAGGAACTATACAATCACTGTAACACCAATCATAAATGATAGGTTAAGTTGTTCTCCAACTTCTCCAATTACTTGGGTGGCAATGAAGTCTTGCTAGATACCAATCATTGCTTGTGAAATCATAATATTATTATGGATATCACTGCCAACGTAATTTGCAGCCTACCGGGTCACACACATAGGATGTGTTGGAATAGGAGTATAATTGTGGATTTGATTGGAATTGCTCCAAATCACATTGATTACTAAAATGTTAATGTAATGGATTAGAATAATATTGGAGTGACTCTCTCTAAGTGCAAGTGGGAGTCTGTTGGTATATATGCCCATAGAGCCATCCCAAGTGATTGCATGGAGTCGGATATTAATTAATCAATTAATGTGATTATTTGGTTAATTAATGAATTCTAGAATATTCTAATTAATCCACGAGCGTTTTAATTAATGCAGTGTTTCTATTTACCGATGGGTTTAGGAAACCCTACTTCCCTTCGTCTCCTATTTAAAGGAGGATTGACGGCCGATATCTATATAAGATATTGAGAGAGGCTTTTTAGTTTACGCTCACATACGTAAACCCTAGCCGTCACCATCCTTAGGAGAGAAAGAAGAGCAACACGCCACTAGCACGCCGCCGCACAGACACAACTCCTTCCCGCCGGCTTAGGAAGTGCGACGTGGAGTTCCAGTACATCTGTGTGGACGAAGTAGAGACTTAGACGCTGAGACGCCTACGTTCGGAGGACATCATCGCATGCAAAGGAGCACCTCCATATCTTCCTGCGATAGTGAACGGGAGAGAAGTTCCGTCCGTGTAGGCCAGCGACGTTGCACACCCTTTGTGCAGCAGGACATCGCTGGACTTGCTCCGCGATAAGGTATATCCCGAAAACACTCCTTCCAAATACGCTATTGTCGACGAGATCCTATTTCGGGTTACATGGATTTTTGTTGCTTCCGCCGCACATGTTTTCTCCACAAAACCCAATAGTTTGATCTACTGATGGTGGCCCTATCCTCAGATCCTCCTCGTCTTTGACTCCTTCTATATCAGTGTTGTTTTGGCGACCTCTAGGAAGAAACCCCTAATGAAACCCAGTGCCATAGTTTCTCTTCAACTTCCTTATTCTTAGATATTTCTCTCTGATATGATCTCGATCATGAACAAGGTATGACACCCTAATGTGAAGGGCACATCAGAAAAATCTATCTAGGGTGCAAGTATCTAGGGTCTCCAGTGAGCTTTAGTGGCGGTCTCTCCCCTCCTCAATTGCAAGATGGTAGATTCACCATTATCAAGGTTCTATGGCTCCATCGAACACCTTTGGTGTGCATGTGGATGGTCAATCACCAATGTTACTTGCTCTAGTCACTACCAATGATTCCCAAAAAGAAGCATCGTCTTCCTATAGGTGCTTTTCATCTCTTGAGGTGGACCATATGCCTGACCTATATATTGTTTGTGCTGTTAAAGATCCAATTTCTAACTCTAGCAAATGTTGAGAGTTTAAGACTTGACATGCCTCTTATAAAGGCCTTACATTCTACTTCCCTAGTCGGAGTTGATTAGGAATAGGATTCTAGTGTTCATAGATTTTAGTCCTACAGTTTATGGGAGACTCCTATTGGTAGATTTCTAGGATATCTAGGTTAGATATTCTATGTAATCTAACAAGAAAATCTCCATCAGTGGTTTATTCTGATCAGAGTATCATTTACATTTTAATTAAATAGCCTTAGTTTCACATTGGTTCGACACTAAAAATTGAAAGGATATAAAGAAATGATATACTATCTTCCTCAATTTTCTTTAGTAAACTCCTTTACTTCTCATTTACCAAAAATAATTCAAGATTATCTGACTTATCATTTTATCCTCTTACAGTGTTTATATAACCAAACAACCCCAAAGATTTTAGATATTTAACCTTTACCTTTTCAAAACCTAAAGATCATAATCAATTTCCAAATTTATATCGAAAGACTATTAAATCTAAAAATGAGTCAAATTGCATAAAAACCCATCATTCTCAAATCTTTTCCTTCTTACATTCAAAATTTATCAAGTTTGGATGGAACCTTATTCACAACATATAAATCTACCTTAGATATAATTGGGACCATTATTGCATCAAAAGATAGTGAAATTACATATTCACTCTCATTATTCTACTACTACTTCAAAATGGGATGTATTTTAGGTTGAAGCCATATATTTGGACTCATATGTCATGATCTCAACCTATTAAGTTTTTGTCAACTTCACCATATACTTAGATATGTTTTGAAAATTAGGTTGTGAACAATCTGTACTTTTAGAAATTTATAACTTATACGGTAAGTCAAGCAATAACCAAAGGATTAGTACAAAAAGTATCATTAATGTAATAAACCTTTGTATTGATTAGGTATGATATGACTAATGTTGAATTACTATGATAAAATTTTCAACTCGTATGTCATTATATGAAGATTATATATACAATAAATTGGAACAAGTCTCACATATCGTTGAAAATAATATCCCCAAAAAGTAGTAATAGTACAAACTTATAAGAGTTCAAATGCCAAAAACATAAGTATATTTCAACACATATAAGAATCATATTAAATTTAAAAATGATACATGAAATCACTAAAACAGTTTGTATGCTCTAATACATTTTCAAGACTAAAATGCAACTATTGACATTATATTGTAATATCTACCTTAGGAACTATTTTTTTTCAACTGATGATTATCAATAGTTTATTATGATAAATGTGAAAATGCAAAAACATTTGTAGACTTTTCTATTATAAACATATGTAGAATCACATATACTTTTGTTGATTTTTGTTTCTCTTATTGAATTTATGATCTATAGTATCTAAGATTATAATTCACATAAGAAACATAAGTATTAAAGTTATTTCCAAATTAACACAATACCCAACCTAGTTCTAGATCTTGTATAATTTATAGAATAACAAGTGGCCCGACAAATACTACACACTTGTTTCCTCAATCACCCTTATTGCTAAAAAAGGCTTCACTATAGGTCATCCATCCTAGTACGAATCCAATATTAACACACATGACAACAAAGTAATGATGATCTACTTGAAAACAGGTGCACATCATTAGTATAAGTGGCCAAATCCTTCTTTTTAAGATCATTTATGGGTGGTCCTAAAACCTAGGATATTTACATTCCAAATTATCCACTTATGATGGATTTCTACCTAGTTTGGTCATAAATTATCATACCAAAACCAATTAAGTAATTTTCTTATTGTAAAAATAATTTCATTTGTCTAGAAACTATGAAATAATAGAAAACTATATTTACAACATAAAGTTCTACACAATTCTTGTCCGCCTTAGGTATAATACATTTGAGAATTTTTTTATTCAAATCCCAAACAATATATAACATAATTCATGAAGGTCAAACATAAATAAATTAAGGAGTTATATAATTATATAATTTTTTGGCACATCTAAAAAACCATTATCAAGTATATATTATGCTTAGAAATAACCTTACTAAATTTTTGTAACCTTTTGGAGTAACAAGTATGTAGGTATTTATTATTTGCTTAAATATAATTGGCACAATATTTTCAATATTGTTCTAATATGAAAATTGTTGTGAAAATACTGAAATGATTAACATAATTTTAAGTTAATATGAAGTTTACAAAGTTACTACACTATATGATTTGCTAATAAGATGATGATACTTGAAAAATATACACCCTAAGTCTAGATCGCATCAAAATTATAAAAAAATTTAAAAATATAGTATACATATTTGAGTTAATGGAACTTTAACAATTAAAACTTGATAAGCATGGAACAAATACCAAGTCAAAAGTATTTGAAGTATTACTTTATTTACCTTGGAAACTCATAAAACATAGAGACTAGTGGGGATTGGGATAGAGTTATAGAACTCCTTGTATATTTTCATATGTTCCGGCATGCATTCCACTACTCAAAGCTTTAGATAATTTACCATATGATTATTCACAATTTCATATCATGATTTTGTACTAGTATGTTCCCTTTATTGGAAAACTTTGCATGATATGTCTTGTATTACTGATATTTTGATGAAACTTAACTTTTTGGGTCCTAGGGTTTACCCTATGTACGACTTGGGGTTGGTTAATCAATCTAACATTTGTACATATAATCTTGATGTTTCTACCAACACATGCTTTAATCTTGAATGTTGAGTTGCCAAATTTTTGTATGTCCTAAAGTACCATATGCTTAATCCTTTTGATAAACTACCAATTTAGAATCTTGTGAAAAATTAGTTCAATGAGACCTCACATAATCTTTTAAAAGATCTTACTACATAGATAACCTACACAAAAATGAAATTCAAATGTTGAATTCTTTTGAATCATGTATAATATATTAAAATATATATTAAAACCCACTCTCTTGTATGCCATGGCTTGTAATACTCATGGATGGGTACATGATTTGTGTTGATGTTTTTATATGAAAGCTTTCTGATGAGATGAAGATTCTGTAAGGAGTGGGATCTGAGAGGGGTTCAACTCCAATTGAGGAATAAACCCATCAAATCCAAACAAACTAATTAGTGTGCTCAAATAAGTGTAATTTTTAATTTCTAAAATGAATGATATACGAGAGTAGAGGCGGAATAAAATCCAATGAATATTTTCAATTTATAAATTATATAATAATCTCCCACTTGAGGTTTACATGAAAGAAACAACTTCTTCACTAAGCAGAGGGATGTACAAGCTATTTCAAATCTATCTCCCAATAATTATCTCTACTAAACCAAGTCCAAGTCGTCATGAAAAGCCCTCCATGTCCTACACCTAAGGGGTTGGAAGCATATCCCAAAAAGAAGACAAAATGGAAGTTATCAACATAAAAATGCCAGTATATGCATATAAATAGGGACTGAGAAATATTAGGGAAAATAGACATCAAAACATTTATCGAGGCTTTCTATATCAGTAGAAAGAGATCAAATCATACAAATAAATGATCAAAAGAATAAAGAGTAACAAAAGGTGTTTCATTTAAAGAGATCACCAATAAGAGAGATTCTTTCCTTTAAACAATGTCACATCAATAATATCACAAAACATAAACAATTGCATGGTGAGTAATAAGATGATTGGCATATAATAAAAAGTAGGTTAGTAACCCATATATTCCATACCAAAGTGTAGGAAAAAGAACCTCAGTGTCAAACAAATATAGAATTTTTAAAGAATACTAAAACCTTAGTGCTAGATAAATATAGAGTTTGCAGGAGGACCAAAAATATAGTTCATGGCATGGGGACTAAAATCTTAATGCCTGCCAGAAGGAATAAAACCTCAATGCCGAAAGTATAATATATTATAGAAGGACTAAAACCTCAATGCATTGGAAGGAGGACTAAAACCTCACTACCCAAAATAATTATGGTGTCACTACTTTTAGTTATGACTAAACTTACACATCCAGATATTACAGGTAAGATAAAGTATAGTCATGATCAAATAAGGCATGAGAACATCCAACTGATATCAATGGTATCAGAGGACCCAAAAACAAATATTGAACCATCTCAAAATTAAGATTCATCATTAGACTATAAAAGTCCACCACTTGAAGGTTCTCATTTTATTCAGTTAAATCCTCAAATCAGGGTTACCACATGGAATATGATAATCAATATATAACTATAGAACCCAAAAAGAATATACAACATATTAAGAAGATCAAAAGGTATAATTTAGTGAATTAGATCCCCAAGCCAACAAGGTTGTAGCTCAGGTGGTAAAGACATGTGTTCCCTAATAAAGGAACCTGGATTTGAAACCCATATTGTGCACATTGGAAACAAACTATCACATCACGTATGTTGGCCTACTATGTGATTTAAAATTCCCCCTTCAGTGTGCGGGTAGTCGAGGGGGGCTGAGGGTTTACACAATTGGGGTGGGGTAACTGAAGTGGCTCTTCCTCAGGGGTGGTTCCCGTGTCATCTAGAAAAATAGACCGACATAGACCAATCAAACACGAAAGAGGAATTTCAATATACTAATGCCTCAAAGAGGATCAAGAGAGATAGAGAGAGACAATAATTGCTTAATGTGATCATAGGGAATGTAAATATCTCATATCAAGTCTAGACATATCCAAGGTCAACCCTAGTTCCACATCAGGGTCATAAGCCACCTACTAAAAGCATATATGAAATTAGAGTTCTGTTCACATCAATTATATGAATCCTAAAAGCTGTATTTTTATATTAATGAATTATGTTATCAAAATGACCCCATTATGTGGATTATGCTCTCTGTATTTCAAAAAAAAATGTTCTACTTTATTTTTCTTATAGATTATTATTTATGAATTTCATAAATTCCGTCCAATTAGGAAAATCCTAAAATCACATATTTATTAGATTGGAACCAGGAGATAAATCTGATACCATTGTATTGATAATAGTTTTATGATTCTGAGACACATTTCATTTCATTTCATTTTTTTGAGCTATAAGTCATTAATTGTGCATTTCTAAAGATTAATCTATTTCTTAATTTATCAACCAAAAACACATTAAACAATTACCGATACGCCCCTAGTATATGATTTAAAACCATATGCATGACTTGTAAAATGTTTGTAACTAGATGACGACCAAAATGCCACACGACCAAAAAAAATCAAGGGGTCAAAAGATGAGAAACCCATAAAATTTTGACATCATTAAAAAAATCAAGGGAAAATGGGTAAAACATCAACCACTCATGTTCTATGCTCCATAGAAACAACTGCAAAAAGCAAAAAACCCAGTAGTCCATGGAGGAAATCAAACCCAATCTTCACCACAAAGTAGGATCAAAGGAGACCAACATAGGCTTCTCTAACATCATCCTATCTCTCGAATCCCAGGAGGTGGACACAAGGAGGAACAACCCTCCCCCGAGCATTGTAACCATGATAGAACCAAGGTATATCTGCGTCATTGACCCAAAACCACAAATAATGAAAAACTTGTAGAACAAGAAGTACATGTGAACTCCAGATGGAAGCCTAAAGTCAACACATTATAAGAAACAACAGAATCAATTGGAAACATGAGTGCAGAAAGATTTGAAGAACAAAAAATTAATCAAAAAAGTGGGAACTCAATAATAAACCAAAAGAGAGGATTTAAGGCATGAACAACTTCACAAAGGCATGAAGAATAGTTCTCAACCATCCTACGATGCTGCCAAAGACTAAAGCCCCTCCATGGGACTCTAGTTGATAGCCTCTTGTAGACTGGGTGGGGGATATTTTTTCAAGGGTGTTTGAGGGAAAACTAGATAGCATAAACTAATTTACAGGGTTGTGTAGAGGTTTTTGGAAGGTTTGATAGGATTCCAAAGACCCAAGGATGTGAGGAGTAGAAACACAAAAGGAAATAGGGGCGAGACAGGGGAAGAAGGGGTCAAGTGCAGACTAAGCGTGGATGCCACAAAACCCTAGTATATATAGGGCCATTCTTAATAGAAAGGCTTAAGGGAGGTACACAAGAGAGAATTACCGAAAGAAACTGAAACATGAGAGAGATATTTGAGAAAGAAAACTCAAAAAGAACTAGTTTTCTATTTGAGGAAAGAAAGGAAACCAAGGAAGGAGAGAAGAGGGTGACCACTTGATCAAATTTGAGGATGTCTACAAATCTGCATGTGGGAAAGAGCCGAGCCACCTAAACTATTGCATGAGATCATTTTAATCGAAACACTATACGAAGTCGGGGTATTTAATTCATTGCATTGTAAATGCTTATTAACTTTCTTTGCTGACTCAATTGAGTGTGTATTAGTTATTTACTTAAGGTCAGAATTTGATATGTCAGCTAATTGAAACCCTAGGAACCCATTTGAGATCATATTTCACTTTCAATAGTTTCATTTATGAGTTCTAATATAATTAGGGTTTATGCCTGTTAACTTCATATATATGTTATTATATCACAATATCATCAACATTAAGTAGTTAGAGTCCTATTATCCTCACCTTGCAACTAACTTATTGTGTTAGATTATTTTTCACAAAATAATTTATTTTACTCCATTACTCATTGAGTCAATTAGTTTAATATTCACTTCCACAAAGTACATAAATCATTTTCACTTACCCTAAATGTCCACTTACTATACCATTTCTTGTATCATTGCCACCATGTCAAAAAAAATATGATGAGGAATTTCCCTTGTGTAGATTAGTCTTATTAACAGAAGGTCTTTAAGGAATGGGGCTCGGGAGGGACCACTCCTTACTTAAATTTTAGGAAATTATTGTAAAATACCCCAATGATCCATCAAAATAAAACCATTCAAATAGTTGGGGTTCACAATATTTCTTTAAATAGAATGATAACATGAACATAACTTTGTTATAGGGGAAATTAAAAGTAATAATTCCAATTTTTTTTCCATCAAAGTTCAACTAATGATCCATCTATGGATTCTATACTACTTAGATCAGTTTATGGTGATTATCCTTTCCATGTTAGAAGTCCTCAATAGCTAGAGCTGGGAGTCACCACATAACTCCTGGTCCTCAGGCTCTACAACCTCTAGTTGGGTTGAATGTGACACCCAAGGGAGAGAAAACAAAAGCAAGGATGCCAACGAACGTTGAGTATGGTGTAGTAATTAAAAACTAGGTATTGGGGTAAAATTCAAGACAAAATTTTAAAGAGTTAGAAAATTGAATGGACGTGTTAATGAAATGAGGAGTTACCCATGTGTGAAAAACTAGAACAATTATAAGCATTTTGGTAGGAAATAACACATCTACCATAAATATGGGGTGAGTAGGAACATGTACACATCTGCTCTGAGCAGGACAAGATACACATCTACTCTAAGGCCATGTTTGATTGGTGCCATTAATGATGGGAAAGGAAACTATATCCATCGATTCTCATTTTTCATTGTTTGTTTCAGTCAATGGATCAGAAATAAATTTTCCTGCCAGGAAAAACATCATGTATACACAAGTTTTGGCAAACCCGCCCACCCTCTAGCTTTTATTAATGCAACGCTCAATGACCATGGGTCCCATTGAATTGCATTTTGATAAATGCGTGTAGTTCATTTTATGGTCATGAAAAATGGGAAGGAGTTACGTTTCTATATTATCTGGTCTCCACATTATTCATTGTCATAGGTTAGTCAACTCACTCATTCACCTCTACATTTTTCATTATCACATGTTGGTCAATTGTTTTTATTTCTCTTCCTTTTGGAAACCAAACAAAAGATAGAATTTAAATCACCATTTCTATTTCAATTTGATCCTATACAATCCTTTCAACTTCCTATCACTTTTTTCTTCTGTCGAACCAAACATGGCCTAATAATATTACTTGTAGGAATTATCACCTTTGTATTTTCAAGTGTGGGAATTTACACATCCACATAAAATAATACATGTCACATTATAATAGTAGTCACCACATGATGCATAATAAGAGAGTATGTGAGTTTAATTCATGATACGAGAGATGAGAACATCTGTTGAATATTAAGCAAGTCTAAAGGCCCATAAAAGAAGTCTCACAGATGGAACAAATTCTAGAAAAAATGGATCTTTCAATAGGAGCAGTGCAAAGGAATAACTTTACTATGAAGGTCGGGATTATCAATGGCCATAAGAGAGAGATATAGACCATTTACTCAACATACATAGTTTAAGAAAAACACATACCTTGATTTTTGTAATAAACAGAGATTGAATCCTACCCTTTAAAGTCAACTCAAACCTACTTATAGGATTAGGTCCATTAATTGGGATTTAATTTTATGATATATTAACTAAAACTTAGAAATTTCAAATCCATCGACAAAACCCTAGGCCCGCCATGTCAAAGTCCGATCATTCACTTTAGAGTTTCTTAATGATATGTTGACTCAAAATAACAACTTTATTAATCATGATGTTATCTTTAGCGACTATTAAATCATAAGTGAAAGAAAAACCCTAGAAATCCAAATTTTTGACAAAAACCTAGAGTGACACATGATTTTATCTTAGAGAGAGGGTCCAAGGTTATTAATCATGGATGTGGCTCTAAGATCTCAACTTTACCTCTAAAACTTCTCTTTAATTATTAATATGATATTATGAAGGCTTAAAACCATAAAATCCAATCTTTAAAATTTGTTAATCAGGTGATGTAAACTATGCCAAAAGGTAGAAAAATTCTCACAATTCAAAACCATATTATTGTGAAATTATGAATATGTCACTAATTAGTTATGGATTTTACAAATTTTGACCAATCATGATAATTCATTAATTCCATGTCATTATGTAAGACTTAGTTGGGTGAGGTAAACTTGCTGAGATGGTACAATCACAAGTAACCACACAATCCGGACCACTAATAGCAAAGCGCTCCGTCATCATGGCTTAAACCAAATCCAAACCACAGAAAATACCATAATACCCTTAGTGGGAATGAAAGAAAGACAAAACAGGGCGAGGATAAAGAAAAGAATTCATAGGGGAGTTACCTACTTCTTTGCCTACTCGTAATGGATGTGAGGAGAAGTCAAAGTCACCACAGTGTGGATTTGGGGAAATCCTAATATGATGGTGTTTTTTCCATTTTGATAGACTAGAATCGAAGAACAGGCTCGAGGGAACTCACCACTAGATTCGATTGGATCCCCGTGATTCCAGGTGCCAAGGTGAGGAGCCATAAGCCCATAACAAAATCCATATCGATGGTGGTCAAAATAGTAGTGTGAGGGAAAATTGAAGCAATGGTATAGAAGCTTGTAGTGTGGAAAAAATATAGAAGTCACCCTTTATAATGTTGGGTGTCAGGGTTTGTAGGGGTGGTAGTATGGAGAGGAAAGAAAAGAGATTTGGTGTTTCTAGAATATACTACCATATGATTTGAGTAGGGAATCAATTCATGATGAATCAGTAGACAAGTCGGTTGGAAAAGAAAGATCAAGAAAAGATGGAGTAATGTGCAAAAAATCCATGTTTTAATCACGCACAAACTAGCTATATGTTGCCTATTTTGGAGCAAGGTAGGAGATGAGTTTTAGCTCATCAGACTATGATCCTACAGTGGATAAAACGTGCATTGTCTGGCCTAGACATGACATTATAACTTTCCAAATAAAATTCAAATAAAATGGTGTAAGTTTCAATTTATTTTCTTTTATTTTTCAAATTGGATGAGTAATTATCATCCAAATAAAGTGAAATCTGGTGGGTAAGGTAATAAGGACTCAAAGAATCCAATTATTTTCCTTTTGAAGAATTTTATGATGTGAAACACACAATTTGAGGAAAAGTATATTTTCTTCAGATTAGTGCATTCCTTTATTATTCCTTAATCAAGTGTTGTGTGAAACTCTCTCTTAACCAAACCCATCCACATAAAAATATAGAAGGATAATTTGCAACTTAAATGCCCCTATTTGATAATTTTGCACAACCAACCCCAAAACAAATAAATATCCCCAATTTATTGTATAAAAACCTCAAATCTTCATGTTTTTGTTTAAAACTATTGCATTTGAAGGTTATTAACAACCTAGTGCACACCAATCTAATAGGAGGTGATTAGAATAAAATATTATAGGTAAAGGGTAAATTATTATTTATTTAAGTTTAGGTTTGTTATAACACTCTACCCCTTAAAGAGGATTTCATCCCTAAAGTGTAAACTAACTAAATTAAGAGTCCATAAGATATATTATATTGTGAGTACAGTTTTAATATATATATATATATATATATATATATTAATGCATGGTATGAAATATATCTCTACAGTAGTACCAAGGTAGGATGTAGTGATATCCCAATGCTATTGGTTTAAGAAATATCTCAAGAGTTTAGATAAAATGGTTTTAGGCCAACCACCCTTTACTGGTTCTCTACTCCTTACAGACTAAGGGTTCAGGACCAAACATTGCATAATCCCAAAAGGTGATTTAACCGATCTGTGCATGGCGACCATTTCTCCTCATGCACTACCCTAGACTTGAGGTTTAGGATTTTCTATGACTTAATTAAATTTTATACCTCTAGGGTGTGTACATGTATCCTCTGTTAAGTGGTGTGCTGATAAAACTTTTATGGGAAAAATCTTACAAAGTAGAGAGGGAAAATAAATATGGTGCAAAAAACAAAGCGCAACCAAGACACCAAACATTTTGAAGCTATTATTGGTATAATACGGGTTTCATATTTATATTACCTCAAGTTACTCCAAAAACTTTAGATTGTAAGGCATAGGCATGTACCACAACCTCTCCACTGAGGGTCATGGCTCCTACTGATTGTTGTTGTCTCTTTGTTGCATAGTTGGTCTGATAGGGGCAAGTTCTTCCTAAAGCTGAAGATATCGGGGCCTAATGTGACCGACTTTTCCGCACTGATGACATGTCGATTGTCTATCCTTACTTGTACTGTGGGGTCCTCTGGTCAATGACATTTATCATGTTCATGAGCATTATCAGAGTGCTTCCTTTTGTTATTATTCTCTTTGTGTGCTAGGGTATGGAAACCAAGAAATGACTCAACGACTAAGACCTTATCCACCATCTATTGAAAAGTGAGAGGAAGCTGAGGGACTAGAGCATGACCTATGTGGTAATTGAGTCCTTGCAAGAACAAATCGGCCCTATGGTCCTCACTTAACCCCAAAGCATTACACTCAAGCAGTAGAAATTTTTGCACATAGGCAGAAATAGACACAGATCCATGCTTTAGACTGTAAAATTCCATTTCCTCTTTCTTAAGGGTAGTTGTGCAGAAGTATTTCCCATGGAATAGCACCAAGAATTGCCCCCATGTCAGAGTAGAGATGCCAAGAGTCCACACTATCCCATTCTACTAGACATGAGCCGGTCCATCCAACTCATAAGAAGCAAACCTAACCTTCTGGTGTAGAGGGCATGCCATACGATCAAAAGTCCACTCTATGGCTAAGACCCAGTCATCGACCTTATCTGTCACCTCTAGTTCTCCTTCACCCTTGAAGTATAGTGGTTGCATTTTCATGAAATTAGTCAGCGTTTAGTCCTTGGGCTTATCACACACATGAGGGGTGTTCATCTTACCCACCATTGTTGTTGTAAAAAATTGTCACGGGAAAGCTAACTCTTGCTCAGGGGTGAGACCAGTCAAAGTATAGGCGGGGGTTTCGCCAACCCCATGAGTAGAGTTAGGGTTGATCCTAGGAAGGGGATCCATGCCAAAATGAGGGTTTTCCATCATGGATAATCTGTCCCAAATGTTGGACTGAGGGGTAGCACCAGTGTCACCAAATAGGTTGGATCTCCCAAAGTATAGGTTTAAAGTGTAAGGTATACATACTAAGTAAGGACTTTTGAAATAGTTAGATTACCAAGAACAAACATGTCCTGATATCATTCTTGTAAGAAGTGGGGCCTGGGAGGGATCGCTCATTACTTAAATTTAAAGAAATGATTTCAAAATACCCCAATAGATCATATCCATCAAAATAAAACAATTCAAATAGTTGGAGTACACAATATTTCTTGAAACAAAATTATAATAGGAACATAGTTTTATTACAGTGAGTATTAAATCTAACTATTATATTTTTTTCTCATCAGAGTTCAACTAATGGGTCATATATGGCTTCTATACTACTTAGATTAGTTTGTGGTGAGTAACCCTCCCATCTCAGAAGTCCTCAACAGCTAGAGCTGGGCATCACCACCTAACTCCTGGTCCTCAGGATGTGTAACCTCTGGGTGGGTTGAATACAATGCCTAGAGGAGAGAAAACAAAAGCAAGGACGTCAACAAATGTTGGGTATGCTACAATGATTAACAACTAGGTATTGGAGGAAAATCCAAGATAGAATTTTAAAAGAGTTAAAAGATTAAATGGACATGTTAATGAAATGAGGAGTTACCCATGTGTGACAAAACTAGAACAATTATAAACATGTTGATAGGAAATAACACATCTATCATAAATATGGGTTGAGTAGGAACATGTACACATTTTCTCTGAGCAGGACAAGATACACATCTGCTCTAATAATATCACTTGCAGGAATTATCACCTCTGCATTTTCAAGTGTGAGAATTTACACATCCACATATATTAACACATCACAATATACTAATAGTACCCATATGATGCTTAACAAGAGAGCATGTGAGCTTAATTCATGATATGAGAGTTGAGAACATACAATGAATATTAAGTGAGTCAAAAGACCCATAACAAAAGTCTCACAGATGAAATAGATTCTAGTAACAACATGGATCTTTAAAATAGGAGCAATGCAAAGAAATAACTTTACTATGAAGGTCAAGATTATCAATGGCCATAAGAGAGAGATATATATAGATCATTTACTCAATGTGCATAATTTAAGTAAAACACAAACCTTGATTTGTGTATACAAACTAAAGATTGAATCCTACCTTTCCAAGTCTAAAGTCAACTCAAACCTTCATATAGAATTAGCACCAACAATTAGGATTTAAGTTTATGATATATTAAGTGAAACCATAGAAATCCAAATCCATTGGCAAAACCCTAGGTAGCTTCATGTTAAAGTACAAATCCATTTTTAACTCAAAATCAAAACTTTATTAATCATGATGTTATCTTTAGTGACTTTTAAGATCATCAGCGAAAGAAAAACCCTAAAAATCCAAA
Organism: Alisma plantago-aquatica; assembly: GCA_963693085.1. NCBI lineage: Eukaryota > Viridiplantae > Streptophyta > Magnoliopsida > Alismatales > Alismataceae > Alisma > Alisma plantago-aquatica. The sequence continues at coordinate 113,667,491 of OY856415.1, read as the reverse complement.
TCTCTGACAAAAACCTAAATTGTCACATGGTTTTATCTTAGAGAGAGGGTCCAAGGTTATTGATCATGGATGTGACTCCAAGATCTCAAATTTATCCTATAAAATATCTCTTTAATTATTAGTATGATATTATGAAGGTTTAAAACCCCAAAAATCCAATCTTTAAAGTTTGTGAATCAAGTGATGAAAATATGCCAAAAGGAAATTCTCAAGATTCCAAACCACAATTTTGTGATTTTTTTGATATTCCAATAATTAGTTATGAGTTTTACAAGTTTTGACCAATCAAGATAATCCATTAATTCCATGTCATTGGGTAAGACCCAGTCAGGTGAGGTCAACTTGCTAAGGTGGACCAATCGCAAGTAATAGGTAATCCAGCCCACCGACAGTGAAGCGCTCTGTCATTACAACTTTAACCAATTGGAAACGGAGGAAAATACCATAACACCCTTAGCAGGAAAGAAAGGAAGATAGAGTAGGGCGAGGGCAAAGAAAAGAATTCACAAGGGAGTTACCCCCTTCATTACCTTCTCACCATGCCGGTAAGGAGCATTTAGAGTCACCATGACATGGATTTGGGGAAATCCTAATATGGCGGTGTTGTCACATTTTCATGGTTCATAATTGAAGAACATGATCGAGGGAGTTCACCAATGGATTCGATTGGATCCTCATGCTTCTAGGTGTGGAGGTAAGGAGTCGCAAGCCCGAGAACAAAGTCTTTATCCATGGAGGTTGAAACAGTAGCATGAGGAGAAATTGAATCCATGGAATAGAATCTTGTGGTGCGGCAGAATCATAGAAAGAGTCACCCTTTTACAAGGTTGGGTGTCAGGGTTTGTAGGAGTGGTAGCTTCGAGAGGGAAGAAAAGAGATTTGGGAATTCATAGAATATACAACCATATTATTCGAGTAGGGTATCAATTCATGTGGAATCAATCGACTATTCGGTTGGAAAAGAAAGATCGAAAGATGGAGTAATGTGCAAGAAATTTATGTTTTAATCACACACGAACTAACTACCTATTGTATGTTTCGGCATAAGGTAGGAGACAGGCTGTACCTAGTCAGATTATGATCATGGAGTGGATAAAAATGGGCGCATTGGACCACCCAACCATGACATTATTTCTTTCCAAATTAAAATTGAATAAAGTGGTGTAAATTTCAATTTCTTTTCTTTTTCTTTCAAGCCCATTAAGATTTTGGAGGTGAAACACCCGTACAAGCTACCTCCTTCCTTAGTAGATTCTCTTTTTTCTAAAGCTCCTTTTATAGCAAAAGTTGACACTATTCTTGGCTGTATCAAGTCCTTTCCTAAAGGGACAAACTGTGGTAGAGATAGTTTGAGGGCCCAACACATCTTTAATTCTATGTGTGGAGAGGGGTCCATTGTAGCCACTGACCTCCTACATTCCATCACCCTCATGATTAATTTATGGTTGGGAGGGAGATGTCCCTTGTGCTTGGCAGAGTTTATCGCTTCTACGCCGCTTACACTACTACTTAAACCAGACAACGACATACGTCCCATTGCAGTTGGCACTATTTGGAGGAGCCTAGTGTCCAAAGTTGCTATGGCAGGAGTGAGTAAATATATAGACAAGTATCTTAATGACTTCCAGTTTGGAGTGGGTGTATCTGGTGGTGCAGAGGCTATTTTGCATAGTGTCAATAGATTGCTGAACGCGCAACATAGCGATTGTTCTCTATCCATGCTCATAGTGGATTTTTCTAATGCCTTCAATCTGGTTGATAGGTCTGCCTTACTACGTGAGGTGAGGGTGAGATGTCCATCTATTTGTTTATGGTTGGATTTCTTGTATGGCCAGGCAGAAAGGCTATACTTTGGGGGCAGACACATCTGATCAGCCACTGGGGTGCAATAAGGTGATCCTTTGGGCCCACTTCTTTTTTCCCTTATACTACATCCACTTATCCATCATATCAAGGATAACTGCAAGCTTCTTCTTCATGAGTGGTATCTTAATGATGGTATAGTCATTGGGGATACAAAGGAGGTGGCCAAAGTTCTGAGTATCATTTAGCAGTGTGGACCAGATTTGGGTCTGGTTTTAAATATTTGTAAAACTGAGCTTTTATGGCCTACATGTGATGGTAGGGATCTTAAAACGGGTTTTTCCCAACGGATATTGGAAAACCTTTGTTAGGGGTGAAGTTGCTTGGAGGAGCTGTTAGTAGAGATAGAAATTTTATTAAGGGTATGGCTATGGAGAGGGCTTCTAAGGCTGTGAAGTTGATGCATCTTCTACTTCAGTTGACTGATCCCCTGAGTGAGCTTCTTTTACTCCGATCGTGTATGAGTATTGCAAAACTTTTATTTGGCTTGAGGACTTGTCAACCTACGTACATGGAGGAGGCAGCAATATTGTTTGACAAAGGCTTACGAGGGGCTATTGAAGACATTGTATTTTGTGGAGGTCCCTTTTTTGGAGACCCCTAATGGAGGGTTGCCTCATTTCCCGTTCGGCTTGGTGGATTGGGACTATATTCAACAGTTGAGGTTTCCTCGTATGCTTTCGTGGCATCTAGGGTCCAATCTTAGGTGCTACAAGATCACATCTTGTGAGATAGTGAGGTTCACAGTATAGACTCTGATTTTGATTATGGTCTAAATCACTTTCGTGTCACGATTCCCTCCTTCGACCTCCGTTTTTTTTTCAAGAAAAGACACCATCCCCCCAAAGGCCCAAAATGCTTTGGCGAGTGCTCTTTTGAGTAAAATAATTGAAGACATGGAGGTTAAGTTTGACATGATCGTTAAACAAAAGGTATTTTTTGGGTGTCTTTAAGATGATCATGCTCAAGATTTCCTCCTTTCTATTCCTATTAATGGACTTGGTCTACACATGTCACCAATGGAGTACTGTAGTATCCTGAGATATCGTCTCATGATTCTTTTATTTTTGGTCGATGAGATATGTCGAGTTTGTCATAAGGCGTGCTTGGACACTTTTGGGGAGCTTGCGGTTCATTGCAGGGAACTTCCAGGTTTTAATTACATGAACAATGTTGTTAGAGACGTTCTATTTGATGTACTCAAACGTGCAGGTGTTGCTTCTAAGAAAGAGGCACTTGTGAACGTTTTTAACTGATCCACATGAGGGAGATCCACACTTAGACCTGCCGATATTTTGATTTTTAGATGGGTCGGAGGAAAACATGCGTGTGTAGATTTGATAGGAGTTTCTCTGTTGGTGGGATTAAAGAGTGGAGCCTTCACAGTGGGACATGCTGCCCTTAAAGCTTCTTCAGCCAAAGTGATCAAACATGAGAAAGCGTGTATTGAGAACCAACACACTTTCATTCCTTTTGGATTTGACACTTTTGGATTCTTAGCTCCAGAAGTTGTGGAGCTTCTGAAGAGGGTCCAAAAAGTTATGAATAGTAATTTTATGGCTCCTAAGTGCATGGATCTAGTGTTTCAAAGGATTGGTTTTGCCATCCAAAAAGGACTAGCGGCACAGCTTGTTGCCCGCTTGTCTTCTATTTAGATGTAAAAATATTGGACATCGAACATATTATCGTTCTTTTGGTTATGTATGAGTTGTTATTCATAATATTTTATGAGTAATTACCATCCAAATAAAGTGAAAACTGGCAAGTAAGGTAATAAGGACCAAAAAATCCAAATTTTGAGTCAAATTTGCCTTTTGGAGAATTTTATTACGCAAAACACACAATTTGAGGGAAAGTATATTTTCTTAATATTAATGCATTCCTTTATTATTCCTTAATAAAATTTTGTGTGTAACTCTCTATTAACCAAACCTACCCATAGAAAAAATCTAGAAGGATAGTTTTGAACATAAATGCCTCTATTTTATAATTTTACACAACCAACCCCAAAACTAATGAATATCCCCAATTTCTTGTATAAAAGCCTCAAATCTTTATGTTTTTGTTTAAGACTATCACATTTGAAGGTTATTAACATCCTAATGCACACTAATCTAATAGGAGTTCACAATAAAAGATTATAAGGTAAAGGGGTAAAAGTATTATTTATTTAAGTTTGGGTTTGTTACAAGAGCAACCCCCTTTCCTATAAATAGGATTAGGGAGAAGCATATAGAGTCAAGACATGCCCTAATGGGACAAAACATACTTGTATCCATATACAAATTAATTTAAATAAATTAATTAGACTCTCTAACACTCCTGCTCTAGTTTCAACTTGGGAGAATCCCAAGTTACCTTGCAAATAGACAGTTAGACTAACACAAAATTACAAAAGATAAATCAAGAACATACAAGGATTTTTCTTCCCTCAATGTATAGTAAATAACTCAAGCCCTCAAATACTCCCCCTCAAATTGATAATCTCAAAGTAAGTATACAAGCAGGTAGTATGAGCTTCTTGATCACTGTGAAGTGGCATTTGGAACAAAAATAAACATCAACAATTTGGCATTATGGTTTTAATCTCAATATATATTGTCTTGAAGTAGACCAGAGAGTGTTGGTACACAAGGAGCAGTAGTCAACGTGCATATAAAGCACATACAAGAAAAGAGTCATGTGCACAAGGCACAGACAAGTCAAAGAGCACTGGCACATAGTAGAAGAAAGTAGATGACATAGCTGAATAGAAGACCAATGCTCACACATAACATGCAACAAAAGACCCCAAGATGAACAATAGTAGAAGAAAAGTATGAAGCTCCATCATAAACATATAAGTCATTAAAGGTACCATCATCATCTTCTGTCATCATATAATTTCCATCATAGTAGCAAACCTCAAAGTCCAGAGAGTATTGGGTCACAATAGTAGTAGTAGTAGCCGATCTGCATAGAACACGAAAAAAGAGCCAAATTCAAAAAGATCACAAACAATAGAGGGTGAACATGCAAATAAATATGGATGACAGATAGTGCAAAATCACAAAACAACAAATAGAATGTGCTAATCATAGGACAAGTAGCAAGAGTGACATCGTTGGATAGAAAATCAACCAACATACATCTCAAGTGTAGTAGATAACTCCATAGAAGTAGTCGAGATGATGATGAATAGGTTTCTCAAGCTCTCCATAAGGTAAATAGATCAACAATAGTAATAAAAATGTCTTATAGAAGCAAAAACAACACTGCATAGTAGCAACAAAAATAGCATAAAGTTCCATAGATCACTAGAACTAAAATCCTCTTCTTCTCTCCTCCATCTTACTATTCCTCTACTCATCGTCCTCTATTCTCCCCATCACACCCACAACAAAAATAGTCAAGAGAGTGGTTAGGAGGGGAGTAAAAAACTATAGTGGAGGTAGTATTTATGTAGGAACGTATGTGGAGGAGGTAACCAACAACTCGCGTTAATGTGCAACATGAACTAATTACATATATACGGGTGAAAAAAAATGTGGATCTTATTGCAACCCAAAATAAAGGAGATTTTCCTACTCGTTATACTAACAAATTTAGGGGTTGAGGTGGTGAATCCCCCGTGGAATCAATTTGAGAAAAATTTAGGTCCAAATAAGGATCTGATTATTCAGTATGCATAAGATGTGTATGGGATGAGGTTAATACAAGCATTGAGATATGAAATGTGGATCTAGGGATGGAAAGGGTGGAGGTTTAAAGAACAAAAAATAATATAATATTTATGGGAAAGGATAATAAGTGTTGTTGGTAGGGATAAAAATAGAAACTCTCCATGCATAGAAGCATTCACCATCTAATAGAATAGTCATAGATGATGTAGCATGTCAATATATAGCAGCAATAGCAGGTGACATGCTGTGTCAGTGAAGCACATCGGTAGGTGTAGCATTAGAAGTCATCACTGATAAGTAGCAGGTGACACATCATGTCAGTTGCCATATCTTGGGGCAGAATCAGGATTGAATGCAAGTCACAATGTGTCATTTAAGAGACACACCGTGTCTTTGGAAAAATTTCATGAACCAAGTCATGAATAAAGAATAACTCTACCTACACATTGTGTCAAACAACGCCCTATTGTATTAACAACAAAACATTAATAAAAAATTGCAAGATAGCAACAAAGGGGTGAAAAAACCCTTTTGAATCTCCATCATATCAATATAGGGATGATATATCCCCAATATCAACGTAGAAAGGAGATATTTATCCATGACTTGGGATTAGATCTCAATAGAGGTGGCATAAATGATAATGGAGGTGGCATGACAGTATAGATAATGGCGGTTGATAACACCCATTTTATGGATGCTAGAACTTATATTTTATTATCAAAATAGCCTCCAAACCTAACTTCCTCTTCATTTTATCATATTTATTGTGAAGAAATTATGCCCATTATGCCCCTTGACAATATTTCCCATCTTTTGTAGAATTGTTCTTAAATATTCCATAAAAAGAGCACCAATGGGCCCCTTCAGGCCCATTAGCTACGAAGTACCCGTCCCGACCCAGTAGCATGCAAGACGACACACCCTCCTACCCATCACGGTCGCTGCACGATACGACGACAACCCAACACAGGTGTGTCGTGCGGGAGCCCTGGCCGCTGCAACTCTCTACCCGATATGATGCCTTACTCATCACAGTTTGCCACCCAAGAAGGTCGATTAAACGATATGGCTACCCCTCGGTGCAGCAGCCCGCTAAGATCCTAACCCACCATGACTATGCTGATGCACTCACTGCCCGACACGATTGATGGCCCAACACACGTGTCGTGCGACAGACATATCAGCCCCTCCTGAGGCCACGTGAAAAGAGCCACAGACAAAGGGCATGTGGTCTAATAAAAGCCACAACTCCCATCAACTCACTGCCTATAAATAGCAGCTACAAGCCTACAATGGGAGGGGCCAGACCCTAGGAGAGCTAACTCTGAGAGCAAAAAGGAGCTAGTGTGTCGAGTTCCAAAACCTATCGGGCGATACTAGGTGAGCACACCCCCAACCTGAGAGGAATGAGTGGAGTTCACTTAGGAATCGTTCCGGTAGCAGCAAGCAACGCGACATGATCCTCAAGGCTACTTCAACAATGTCAAGTTCCTATCTGGGCTTCAACCCGAGACGGCTCGCCCACCTATACCCAACACGAGGAACCCGAGAGCCTTAAGATAATGTTTACCCGATATGTATCCTAACCTGACATGGTACCCAACCCTATATTGTCTATACCTGTCATGGCTGCATCCCGACATGGCCAACAGCCCAACACGACCATATCGGGTAGAGGTCCTATCCCGATACGCCCCTTATCCATCACAGTTCACGACCCGACACAGTCAAGAACCCGACATGGTCGTATCCCGATTGGACCCTTGCCCAGTACCGGGTGAGGATTAACTTAGGTGTCCGCTGCTATGTACTTTGATCTCCTAAATCAAGGAGACCGATACTTATCTTCCCTTTTACAACATTTACTTTCCTTTAATTACAACATTGTAACTAAACCTTTATGTCTCTTTATGATTATTGAAATCTGTGGAGTTTATCTCATATTGTTTTGTGTATGGATTCCTTTCGTTGGATGATTTCTTTATAGCATTTGAGTTATAGTCTCTTCTTTCTGAATCACACTTTTGACTAGCTATCGAATCGTGTTTCTTGTTTTGACTCCTTTGAGAGAGGAATGTCGTAAACTTTAGAGCTTGGTATGATTCGGGTGTATGAGAGTACCTCGAATCAGGGATGCCCCGACCTATCTTTCCACTCTAGTCCACGCCTGGTACCCTTGAGAGGGGGAACTTAGTGCATAGCTAGTTGGCGTCTTCTTTGAGAGAAGAAGGCGTAGGATGTAGGCTGCCGCCGCTTGCTACAATAATGATTTCTTCCTTCGTGCTATACTCTGAAAATAGTTTTATCCCCTTAGTTTCCTACATATGAAAACTCCTATAAAAATCACTAAACCCAAAACTTTAATCCTTCTTGTAACTCCCTTTAGAGATAGATTTCTAGTTTGATTCTTTATAATTCTTTCTCGTTACAACAAACCTTATCCTTCGGCTTTTCGACGTGCTTAGACAAGTAAAACTTGAGTTTCGAAGCACTATTCTTCCAATCCATGTGTTAGACCCCGAACTACTTCGACCCTATGCTAGTTGCAGGAGTCTTAAACATTCAGGTATTATAAATTACTAAAATCCGATGACCTAGACATGTCTCCATTTTTGGACCCACATTTAAGGCTTGTCAGTGGTCTAGATCAACAATAGTGTACATGATGATGGTGTAGATCTATAGCGGTGTAGATTACTGAGAAAAAGGGTACATATGACTTCCCTAAAAGAAACAAATAATGGTAGTATCATGGCGGCTCATTTAGATCTAATAGCAAAAACTTCAAGATGAACTATTTTTGTCTTCATGGAGATTCTCCATAGAGATGGCTCCTAGAATAAGTAGTTGTAGGAGATCCCTGTGGGCAGCTAAGAAACTCCTAGAATTAGAGGCTTCCTACAAGGGGGCTTCTTTTCTTTGTACACTCTCTCTCAGATTTGAGGACAACATAGTAAAAACTTCCTAATACTTTTTGGAAAAAATGATATGTGAGAAATTTCCCTTGTGTAGATTTTTCTTATTGATAGAAGGGAAACCCCCCTCCTATAAATAGGATAAGGAGGAATCATACAAACTCAAGACAAACCCTAATGCGACAAAACATACTTGGACGCATATACAAATAAATTGAAATAACTTAATTAAATAGACTCTCTAATAATTATGTGATCAAAACACCAAGTGTTACTAATGCATCATATATGGTAGAAAGAATGTACTTTTTAGGATATATGCTATAGATTATTTGGGGTTGAACTAACAATTATACCTTTTGATCCTAATCTAGGGAAATTAGAATTTTAGGGATAAAGAAGGCATGTTTCAATGTTTTACATATTTATTTATACCATGAATTCAAAGAACGTAGAAGATATCCTCTATTCATGAATTGAATAACTAGTCTCATTCCTTATAGTTAGTAGAGAATCTACTAGTTAATTCTTCCACTTAGCCTATTTAAAAATGATGATGTAAAGATTATTAGTGACGCTTCTAATTAAAGAAATAATATGTTGGAGAATGAAGTCCCTGAGTCCAAACATATTGCCTTAACATAATATTCTAATAAATGCTATACGTTTTACATTTCACAATAACCATGCAACTAAATTAATAAAAAATAGTCACACGCTTTCTCATAAAAGTTACAGTGTACATGCTATAGTTTTATATTTAAATGTAGTAGTATGTTGTATGTAGAACATACATGTAGATAAATATTTCCTTAAATATGCATACATATAAAATGTGTTTCACTATATATACGTATACAAATACATACATAAGAACATAACATATCAAATGACAAGAATATATCCCACCATTACACCATCACCTGCATGCATGCACACACACAACACACGCACACACACACACATATATATATATATACATATATATGTGTATATATATACATATATGTATATATATGTATATATTTATATATGTATATATATATGTGTATGTATATATATGTGTGTGTGTGCGTATATATATATATATATATATATATATATATATATATATATATATATATAGTCAGGCTAGAATACACTCGAGTGTATAGATCACGCTGTACACTCCAATGGTGTTTTCCTATCTAGACCATGTATTTCCAAAATCTAATCCATTGATCTTCATGGTTACAATAATAGTAGGCCACATATAAAATTTGAGCTCATTTGGATGAGTATAAGTCACTCATCTAAGGACAACTAAATCGACGACAAAACTAATTTGAAATGCATGATTTTGCCTCCTTTAGATGCACGACCTATAAGTGTCCAAATGAGCTAAAATTTATTATATAGTAGGTTCTTAAGATAATTAAGAAGATCAATGGTTTAGATTTTTCAAAAAGTTACTCTATCTTTAAAAATGACTAAGATGTACGGTGCCTCCGGTACAATCGAGTGTACACTAGCCTCTCTCTCTCTGTCTCTCTCTCTCTCTCTCTCTCTCTATATATATATATATATATATATATATATATATATAGTGTTGATCTAGTGTGAGGTAATTGAAAGTGTGAGTATGCAATTATGAAATCCAAACCATCCATAATATTTGAGTTGCATGTGCAATGTGTGTCCTATCACTCCTCGTTAAGCTTTTGTCTGGCCATTGGAAAACTGTGAAAGTACGAACATCGACAATAGTTTACAACTATGCTACATATGGTTGTCAAAATTTATCTAAACTCGTGAACCTGATTGTGTCTGATTTGGAAAATGGGTTCAAATTTCAGTTGTGACATTCTGGGTTGGTTTCCGATTTAAGGTTACATGTCTGAATCTGAACTGGGTCGGTTATGGGTCTAGAAGTTGGACAAAATTAGGTTCTAAAGACTCACTTATATGTATTTTTTGGGATTCAAGCTATATTTTGAAGCGATACATGTTTTTTTTGTATAATACATGTGATATTGCAACATACTTTAGTAACTTGATGTGATATATGTGTTGTTTTTAATAGTATTTTAATAATCCTATTGTGTTAGAGTCTACTTATGTGTGAGGTAACACTGATGATGCATCTTCTTATACAACTTTTTTTTGGATAAGGTAATATATTGTTCATCAAAAACCGTATAGGGGAAACCTATACTGTACAGGGGTGTGTTAGCTACAAAAGCCCCACTGACTTCTAAATATCAAGTCTAAACCTTTACAAATATCAGGTTTGATCTTACACAGCAAGGTAAGCATATCCACCAAAGCATCAAAAAGGTAGAATTTGTCTTTGTCCAAACCGCCATGAAGCCTTGAATTTCTTTCACTCCAAATGAGGTAGACGATAGCAGCAAGACTTAGACCAGCAAAAGCCATCATGCCATTGTCCCTCTTAGATTTCAAACGGATCCACTGCAGGCAGTCATCGATGCTGTGTGGGGCGGCGCCACCCCAACTATTTTTCAGGGCCCACCTTGTCACCATATAGTTGGAGAAATCACACGTGAAGAAAAGATGCCCGTGTGATTCATGTCCAACCCTACATAGTAAGCATCTTTCATTCACATTGATTCCCCAGCCAATGTATGAATGCTATTTTAGTATGGTACAATGATCTTGATTGGTTTGATTGAATTATATTTTGATGTGAATGTGTGTTTTTCTGGTACTCTATAGGTGATGATGCACAATTTTTGATGTGATATATGTGTTGTTTTAGTATGATATATATAAAGTTGCACCTGTGTTGAAATTGGTGATATTAATATTTTATTTTTGGTATTATTTTCTATAATAAAAGAAAAGGAAAGATAATATAAGATTGTTTGATATTACATATCACAGACATTTTTGGTATTTTATTTTAAATAATGAAACTTTTACAATTGTGTAGGTAAATTCTATCTAAAAATTGTTTTTCTAAAAAAATCATCTTAAAATTTGGGTTTGAGTTTTCTTCTGGGTTTAGATTTTTCAATTTCAGACGGTTCCGGGTTTAAAGGTATGAGTAAAATCCGGATTCGGGTTCGGGTTCAGGTTCAGGTTCAGGTTTGAATTTGACAATCAAATAATTTAGACAAATTTTTTTAACCCCGAACCAACCTGAACTCAATTTTTTAACACCCCTAATGCTACATTGGAAAAATGGAATAAGGGACAGTACTAAATTCCACGACTTGCTTTAATAAAAAATAATTCTCGTTGAATGAAAACCGGAGGAATGAAAACTGGACGACGACATATCAATTTTCTAACTTCACGACTTTGCCACTTTATTGTATGAATATAAGTAACGAACCTACTTTTTGGCCGTTCTTCCTTCATTGCACTTCATTCCTACTATTTATTCTATTAAATTCAAGTAATGAAAATTGCATTCATCACTTCATACGTTTTGATAAATCAATACTATGAAAGTATTTATTGATTGAGCACCTTCCGCTATTCCAACATTTACCTTCGCTTCTTTTGATATTGATATTTTCTTGTATATATACAGGACAAAACCTTATTAACATGCATATTCCATCCTTCAAGAACTAGGTGATCAAGTTGTGGCTCGAATCCAGCCATAAATCTGGGCAGCACATGATCAAGTTCGAGCACGACTAGACTTACGCCATTTGTCTTCATCTCGTCAGTTGAGGTGTTGGTTGTGAAGTCATCGGTTGACAAAGCCAAGAGTTCCCAATCGATGACTCTCTCTACGTCACTCTCTACACACACACACACACACACACACACACACACACACACACACACACTATTTTAATAATTTTGACTGCTATTGCACTTTTACTAGGGAAATACGCCTTTTTTATTCTCAATAATTGTAGAAATTATAGAAACTATTGAATATTATATTGTTATATTTCATGATATATATATGAAATATGGTTGTGTTTTTCATACACGCCTAATCTAGACAACATTGATTCAATCTATATGATTTGATTTTATTAAATGGTTCTATATTTTCTATTTTAATATTCGATGCACATAAGTTACATGTACATCCTGATACACACTTTCTAACCCTCTCTCTCTATATATCACATTAATATATCAAGTTAACTAGTTTAATGATTTTGACTGGTATTGCATTGTTATCAGGGAAATACAACTTCTCAAATCTCAATTTAAAAATGTAATGCTGACCTCACTTCTAGTTTTTCTGGTCCAACCACTCTATTCCAACTTGGCTCAAATGAGATGAGTATGTCATGGTCCAACCATCAATCCTATAATAAAATGTTATATAAAGCTATATAAACTAACCTCATCACTATAGTACCACCTCAAACTTTACCCAATAGTAACCTAACCCAAACTTGAGAGGAAACAACACAATTAGTGGATGAGACACGACCTTTACCCTACCTGACCCCAATTGACATTATAAGATAAAATGACATGAAGGAACCTATGCCGATGCTAACACAATATCCACCCAATAGAATAACATCAGCCTAAAATGATCTAAGATGTAATAACATGATTCAACCAACTCAATTTCCATCTCTAGCCAGACTATGGTGTTATAGTGAAAATAAAGATAAGCTAAGAGAAGCAAGAAACAAGTTATGGTGATAACATGAGAGGCATCTATATGAATCTAAATTGACATTGTCTTCTCTATATCTAAATGTATAAATGAAAAGTACATCCATTTATTTATATTTTACATGATATTACTACCACCAAGAATTATTCATATTCTCATATGTACAATCTATACATTATGAATCCAATGGTTGATTGTAATTCATAAGGATTCATTGAAAATGTGTCTATTGTATACATATCATATGAGGCAATGATAATGAAGTTTCCGAGGTAAAATCCAATTCTTATAGTTGGATTATGAGAAACTAACCCTTAAAAAGAGTCATTAAAACTCCTCTCTTCTCTCACCATCCATCCCATGTCATCAACATGAAGTTGTTAACTAAATTTAATCACCTTGGTTGCACATACATTGTTTGGATAGATGTATTCAAAACATTAGAAAAATGCTAGGATTTGAATTGTCAAAACAATCATGTCCACACATATCATCAAACAATTTCTCTAATATTCTCACAAAGATGATGTGGAAATATTATTTCAACATGATTTTTACAAAGGCATTCAATATAAATAGTAGAAGTTTGGTCTCATTTGATAAAACATAAAGTGTGTCGGTCCTGCATAAACAAAACAGTATTCATATTCTCATATGTATGATTTGTAAATTTGGATCCAGTGGTGGTTTCAATTCATAAAGATTCATTAAAAACATGTCTATTGTACAATGCCACATGAGACAATGACAATGGAATTTCTTAGGTAAGGTTTTAATTCATGTAGTTGGATTATAAGAAATCAACAACAAAAAGAGTAATTTAAACACCTCTTGTCTCTCATCAGCCATCCCATGTACTACATGAAGTTGTTAACTAAATTTAATCACATGGGTCATACATACATTATTTAGACTTGATGTATCCAAAAGTTACAGTCATGTCTAGTATGTATTATCAAAGTAATCATATCCATACATATCATCAAATGGTATCTATAATATTATGACTTTCCATTAATTAAATTATGCACCTTGCCACAAAGATGATATATATACATATTAATTCAACTTGATTTATAAACAAAGATAGTTAATGATAAGATTTATGTCAAAATAGAAGGTAGACGTGCAACAAGTTGTGCCACCAAACCATTCTGAATAACAAAACCAATCCCCTAAAATACTACATCTCTGGGGATTATGACATTACTATTTATAATATTTTGAACCCTCTTGAGAAGTTCCATAGCCTGTGCTAAGAAACCAAAAGCTTTAAACCTGGAATGTATATAAATATGTTGATTGTCAATGCACCTTTCTCGTGCTTGGCCACCTTGGCTGAGGCAACTTTGAGAGCAACTTGTCTTGCAGTAAATGCCTCACTCCTCAGACCCACAAGTGGGGAAACCCCCATTAGTTTTACACATACATGCTTTCCTCCAACCCATCTAAAAATTAAAACATCATCCGGTCTAAGAGTCGATCTCCAATCATGCGGATCCATCAAAATGCTAACATGTGCCTCTTTTTTAGCATCAATACATCTATGTTTGAGTACGTCATAGGAAACATCATGAACATGATAATGTCTATGCTTGAAGCATGTCATCTCTCTGCAATGAACCATATGCTCCCCAAAGTATCCAAACATGCCTTATGACAAATTGGACATATTTAATCAATGGAAATAAAGTGAGATGGTACTCGAGGATATTACGATACTCCACTAGTGACATATGCAAGCCTAATCCATCAATAGGAATAGTAAGGAGAAAATATTGAGCATGATCAACTTGTAGACACTCAAAAACTACTTTTTGTCTCACGATCATCTCAAATTTAACTTCTATGTCCTCAATAGTTTTTCTAAAATGGCTTTCGCCAAAGCATATTGGGCTGTAAGGGGACGGTGTCCTTGTTTAAAAAGCTACTATGGTCCAAAGTTGGGATAGTGACACAAAGACAATCTAAATCACTATGAAAATCAAATTTCATACTGTAAATTCTATAGTCTCACGAACTATGATCCTGAAGCACTCAAGATTGGATCCTGGAGGCACAAAAGCATGTGAGAAACCTTCCGTCTCCGAGTAAAGTCCCAAGAAACCAACAAAAATGGGTGGAGAAGTGATCTGTCACAGAATGTTCTCAGGAAAAAGACCTCTACAAACTACAATGGCTTCAATAGACCTCCACAAAACCCTTACTGAATAATGCTGCAGCCTTCTCCATCTATGCAGGTTGACATAATTTTTACAAACATCCAATCTAAACAGTACAAGTTTGGTCTCATTTGATTAAATACAAAGTGTGTCAATCTTTAACCAACACTCGTGTTTGACTTTACCTAGCTAGTCCCAATTATATGCGACTATAGGGTAAGTCACATGTAAATTATGCCATCTCTACTACTAGTATTCATGTATAAGCATAGAAATTGTATGGATGACATGAATTACCTTATATAATATGCAACCTAATTGTTTTTCTTTTACATTTGAATTATACCGTTGAACTATGTTAGTAAATTATTAAACCCACAATAAATACAAATGAATACTTACAAATGATATGTACACATATACACTGATATTTTCTTCATAGCCACGGATATCACATTATAATCACACATACCATTTGTTATGGATCCACAGAATTGAACGGAACAATGGATATTGGTCTGATTTGAATTTCCAACAGTGGAACTACGATCCACCCACCTCGTACCAAACCAAACCGATTGGTCTGGTTTGGTTTAGTTAGTTCAATTTAATGGCTTGGTTCAGCTAGAGTTAGCTGTGTTTAGTAGTTCAAAATACTAAATTTCTTGTATCAGCAGTCGATCATCAACATGGAACCCTAAAACCCCTACCCACTTTTGATGACTGACGATAGGTTTGTGCCGACAACCAACCACCGAATCCTCTTTCAGCTTAGTCCTCTTGATATTGATGGTTCATCTGCTGAAACATCCCCAACACAATTGGACAGACGCTCATCCCATGTAGTTGAGACGTCTCAATTCGCTCCGGAGGTTGGCAACATCGGCATGTCCCTCAGCGGCTGCAAGAGCAGCTGGCTCGCATTGGAATCACTGGCCACTGATTCTATCTAGACTAAGATGGCAAGCTTTGACCTTCTAGACTACCTGGAGATGGGGTTACGTCCAGGGAACTAAATGGGTAGACAAAGGTGGCCACCTCGTCACATTCTAGGGTATAGGGTTAGCTGCACGTGACCTGTTATTGGACCATCTGCCATCTGTTGGATGTGGGTGAGTTGTGGCTGCCCTCAAGCGCAAGATGCCACAACAAGGGAAGGGTACAAAGCGAAAAGTCCGTTGGCCGATCGCTGTTTTCCGTTTCACTCGTGCTAGAGGAACAAAAATCTGGCGGTGTGCTTTTGGTCATGCAGCATGTAAATGTGGCAAAGAACTGAATTTACTTGTGTTTTATACAGTCAATAACCAGAAAAAATATGGCTTTGAACTTGTTCTGGAACAAATAATCGTTATTCAAGATGTGGCAGCTCAGAGGCTTCACGACCAGCACATCTTTCCCAAGATGTGACAGCTCAGAAGAATTTACTCTACATGTCCTGAAGGAGTGGCCAGCCATCAACGCTAGATTTAAAGTACACATAATCAGCCACACCAACCTCAGGACGTTGTTCACTAGGAACATGAAGGATGGAGGGAAGAATGACAACCACTCTATCTGGTTTGCCATTACCGTTGACCACATGTGGAAATGCAGGAATGATTTCATATTCAACAACTCTAATAAGAGGCTGATTAGGCAATCCGTCAGATAGAGAGACAAGTACAGTTAATTCTACTGGCATTTGAATATGATACTGAAGATTTGCAACAACGGAAGCCTGCTAGTGTCAAGCGGTCCTTACTCCCTTCAAGTAAAATGAAGCTCACACGGAAGAAACTATCAAATGAAGCAACTAGTTTTGTGCTATGAGACTAGGAAGGTGCATGCATGGATCTGGGGAGGAGTGAAAGAGGTGAGGAGCCAGAATATGCTTGAAGTGGGACGCCTAGCCATTATGAGGGGAGCTCAATCCATACTTGACATTCCAGGTCATATCATCATGAAATCAGATAGCTCAATCCTTCAACCAGTGCCTGCGTGCCAAACCAGAGATTAGCTTACAATATGCACGAAGAACTACAAACTTATTTGCGGATAGCCTAGGCAAATGTGCAACCAAATCCTCAGTACCTTTTGATATCTGGCACGTACGCCCAACGTTCACCTCTGATATATTTGGAGCTGAACTAAATGCAACAGAGGGTAACACTGGAGTTGGTCTGCGTCCGAGAGCAAGATGAAATAGAGATTCTCGGTGGTTACGACACAATAAAATCGTTGTATTCAAGCGGTTTTCTAAAACTAAAAGAGAAGTTTTAGTCCCACATTCACATAGATGAATTCTATAACATTCCTACTTTTTTTGATGAAATGTTTATACCATTGATAAGAATTAACATACAACCACATGCTAGTCCGGGACATACAAAATAAAAAGAAGTGTCATTAGTACAAGTGCTGCCAATGGAGCTTATGGCAACAATGTGATGAAGTAAAGAAGAAACCTAAAGTTCAACATAATAAAGGACATGCACCCCATCAATAGGCATCTAAAGTAGTAGATAAAATCAGAAACCCGTTATATCTGCAAGGATCTCCTCCACAATGTATGTACTCTGAGCATCGGTCTTCTCTTCAAAATGTGATGTGGGTATATGGTTTTCTTTACCCTGATCCTTGGTGTCCTATAGATCTGCATAGTTGAAACATACGATAAGAGTCTTGGAACTTTCTGATAAGTTTAGTGGTGTTACTATAATTGTTGTTCTTTCTGTTGTTTCTTTCAGTCCATATAGTCCATATCAAGGCAGCCAAAAGCGTATTTTTGAGTAAGAGGTTTGGATATAAAAAACATATGTCTAAAATCAACAGGTGCTGGTGACAATGTGTTGTGTTAGGAAGAAGCGCTCTCTCAGTGGTGTGGTTGTGGGACAATTGATGAAAAGATGTGTAGTTGTTTCCTCATGTTAAGAGCCAAGAAGGTAGATAGAATGTCCCTGAAAACATCTTTTCCCTAAAAACCTATTTTCCTTCATATTATGGTTAGTAAGTATCTTGTCGTACCAGATGAGCCATATAAGAAGTTTATTTTTGTGCAAACTCATGTTTTTCAGAATGAAATTTTTTGGGCATATGTGAATTCGGTATGTGATGTGGAGGTAAACTTTATTGGGGGAGTATATGGGACCCCACATCCACTAGGTGCTATTTCAGTTTTTTTGTTCTAGGTGCCTAGAAATGTCAGATAAGATATCAGGTGATAAGTGGGCAATGAGAAATCTTTTGAGTAGGTTGTTTTGTTGACTTCCTAGCAATATCATTTCTATGCAAGTAGTGATATTGGATATAGGGGGTGGGATGTTCCTATGAATGGTTCGATGTTGAATAGTCTATCCTTCGAACCATGGTTTTATCCAAAACTTGTTGTTGGAAATGTATGGTGGGCTGTTGATGCAACTTTGGAGCAAAGGGATGTGGTGATTGATAAGTTTCAAATTAGAGATGCCCCATAATGCTTAATGTCCCACCAATGATTTTTATCATGATAATATTTTTGTTTGACACGTGTTTTCCAAATGATGTTTCTATTTAAGCAGTTTGTAGTAATGAGTTTAAGGATCAGACAAAGGGCATGTGTTTTGATGTTTCTAATTCCCCAACCTCCATAAGATTTAGGTGAACAAATGGTATCCCAATTTAACATATGGATTTTATTCCCTATGTGTTTCCAGAGAAAGTCTTCTCTAGTGTGGTCGATATCTTTGTGTATACGGGAAGGTAGGGGAATACAACTGCATAGTAGTTAGTCAGCGATGTGAACGAGCTATCAAGGGGAGTGAGTCTGCTTGCTAGATTGAGGAAGTTGGTTTTTCAGGAGAACAAGTGATAGTTGACTTTAGTAATGATAGGGATCCTAATAGATTTTGGTGATGGGTGGGGTGAAACATGAAGTACAAGGTATGTGAATGGAAATTCTTCTATTTTACAACTTAGAAGAGATTGACAACAATGAATTTATTTTTTGGAAGTAAGTGTACCAATAATCATAGATCTATGAAGATTAATCCTGAGTCCCAGAATGTAGGACAATAGTTCTAGGGTACGTATTATTTTAATGACATTTGTATCTCCCAGTTTTCTAAAGATTATGGTGTTGTTTGCATATTGAATGATATTTTCCTTGCATCGTCATGCTATGAGATGAGTCCATGATGAATTCCAAGCTTGATCATTCTAGTGAGGATGGACGTGACAAGGATGATGAGATATGGTGAGAGTGGGTCTCCTTGCTTGATATCATCGGAGCTTCAAAAATATCTGAAGGAAGTGCCATTGATGATAATGGAGAAATGGCAGGTTCTGATGCAAGCTTTGATTCATTGTATCCACCTATCTAGATAACCATATCCTACCATAAAACGATAGACATAGTTCCTGTAGGGAAATATGATATAGAGAAGGAAGCATAATTTAAAATTTTATCTACCATATTCCCCATAATTAGTAGATCACGTCGATAACTATAATACATGAAGGATGATTTATGGGATATAATTGGTCGTTGTAGATGCACAACTCTGAATAGTTGTACTGGGACACATCTGACTGTTGTGCCTCCTAGTTTGCACCAAAGACTGCAGCCACGAACGTCGTCTTCTTTAGTAGCTCCTCTTGTCACAGACTGCTAGTTGATGTTGTCCTCCGAGTGGAAAACAATGACTTCCCGCCTCTATGGTAGTCCACACAGACTGCCTAGAACTCATGTAATCCTACTAGAATGATCACGAATGAGTCATCCCTCTCTATCAGTGTACTAGTCACCGACTTACTCTCCCATGAAAACTCTTAGTAGTTCTTTCCCATAGCTATCCCTTCCTTATCGGGTAGGATTTGCATGGGCTCTCATGGTTACCACAACCAGAGAGAACAATAATTATCAGAGGAACTGATTCTCAGTTGTCTGTGTTGTACTATAAGAAGCTCCCAAAACCCCTCTATTTATAGTAGAGGCTAGGGTCAAGGTTACCAGTTGCTATCCGATACAGGATTAATACACAGGAGTGGAAAGGACCGAAAGAACTCAAATTTTCACAACAATTATGGAATTTGCACAACATGCCACAGTAGAAATGGATGTTTGGCAAAGCTAGACGGTCGTCTCGTACGTGACATGGCTTCCTTGTGCAACAAGTATTGCTCAAGCGAAATGAATAGGCAAACATCTAGAACCTTTCCCGACCAAATTGGGTCATCTCACCCGAGAGAGGAAGCCATCTCAGTTCACCCAGACGGTCGTCTGGTGACTCAAGTCGAGCCAGTTTGGTCAGGTCGGTTTGTTCCTTGGCCAAATTCAACTCACAACCAGCCTTACACCCAGACACCCATCTCAACTATTGAGATGGTCGCTTGACACTTCCAGACGCCCATCTTAACACTTGAGATTGGCGTTTGGCATTGCTATCAGTCTGTTTGTTGTCTAAATCAAACACATAAACACTTTAGCACTTTATTCAACTATCATTTGAAATCAGAACTCCTCTTCTAGGTCAAGACCTACGTGTATGACCCTATAGGTCCCATATTACGTTAGAAATGAGTGTCCATAACAACTTATGACATCACAAGCAAAGAGTGGTGCCTAGTCGCACATCATTGCTACCCAATTAAATGGAAAATTTGGGGAACAACTTCAACCTATTATATGTGTATGGTGTTGTAGTGTTTGTATTGTTCCTTTGTCACTAATGTCCAAACTGAACTAGAGCCATGGAGCAGTCACCCTCATTATTGTTCAATCTTATTTCTTGAACCAGAGTAGACTGTCTGAGATATGTTTAATCTCAATATCATATATTGACTCACATGCGCATGGCCATTCTTTCCTCTGTCTTGCTAATCAAGAGGCCTAGGACATCAAACTCCCATAGGAGGGACAAATCTCATATCTATCACTCACAATCAATCCCCATGTGTCAAAGCCACCCAATCATCACTGTTATAACAATCCATATTTTAAGACTACGTTTCATGATGTCAAAGTGTACCCAACGACATGTGTTGAGTGTAATGATTTCATGTCTATGAACCACAACCACCACCTTCACTGTCAGACCTGACAATGACTTCCATATGTCAGTCTCATGGTGGGTCTGTCTGATACACTATTCTCTAACATGTATTCATGTGCTTGGTTTGTTATTGCTATATCATGACTAATGAGATTTCGTCATCAACCAAATCCACTCTAATCTTATGTGTTATTGTTGTCTATCAACCTTACACAATAACAACCGATCAGGGACATAATGTTAATATCTATATGTACTCTTAACATCTTCATGATCTCATCCACAAGGTTAGTAACTTGAATACATACATCATTGAGTAATATAATTCTCTAGATATTTATAATGTTACATTATTATCTCGTAACTGAATTAAACAAAATAAATTGGAAGCTTGCCTCTTATTAATAATCAAATCATTTTACATGATATGACATTACAATCATCACATGATTGGCTCTCTGGGCATACATAACCAACAGACTCCCACTTGCACTTAGAGTCAATCACCCACAAATCTAATTTCAAGTGACCTTACATGACCATCATACTTATGCTGTGAAAGTGCCTTCATCAAGGGATCAAAAAAATTGCTTTCAGTTGGTACTTTGAAAATCTTTACATCTCCACACTACACGATCTCTTGTATGAGATGGAACTACCTTTGTATATGTTTTGAGCACTGATG
Organism: Alisma plantago-aquatica; assembly: GCA_963693085.1. NCBI lineage: Eukaryota > Viridiplantae > Streptophyta > Magnoliopsida > Alismatales > Alismataceae > Alisma > Alisma plantago-aquatica. The sequence goes on along the minus strand of OY856415.1, from coordinate 113,645,590 downwards.
CAATCTGCATTCCTTAGCATGTGCAATAGCTCCATTGTTGTCACAATATAGATCGATTGCATCGCTGATGCTTAGAATGACCCCTAGTTTTGTGATGAACTTCTTGATCCATACAGCCTCCTTTGCCGCACTCGATGTAGCAATATACTTGACCTCTGTTGTAGAATCAACAACTATTTCTTATTTGGAACTCTTTCAGCTCACAGATCCATTGTTGAGGCAGAACACGAATCTTGATTGTGATTTATAATCATCTTGATCAGTCTAGAAGTTTGCATCGTTGTAACCATTTACCACCAACTCTTCCTCTCTTCTGTAGACCAAGAACTGATCCTTAGTCCTTCTCATGTACTTGAGGATGTTCTTCATGGCTATCCAGTGAGAAACACCTGGAAGTGATTGATATCTGCTCGTCATGCTCAAGGCATAAGAGACGTCTAGAAGGGTATACAACATTGCATACATGATTGATCCAATTGCTAATGCATATGGAATCTCACTCTACGTTCCCTTTCTTCACAAGAACTGGGACATTGAGCTCTAGAGAGGGGGACACCATGGCGCACAGGTAAGTTTCCTTTCTTCGAGTTCTCCATGCTAAACCACTTCAACACTTTGTCAATGTATGTACTCTGACTTAGTGTGAGAAGTCTTCTCGATCTATCTCTATAGATCTTTATCCCCAAGATGGAGGATGCTTCTCCCAAGTCTTTCATAGAGAATTTATTTCCAAGCCATGCCTTTACCTTTTGTATGTCATCTACATACAATATGAGGAATGTCACTATGCTCCAACTAACCTTCTTATACACACAAAGTTCATCTTCATTTTGAACAAAGCCAAACCCATTGACTGTTTCATCAAAATGAAGATTCCAACTCCAAGATGCTTGCTTCAATTCATAGATTGATCTTTGTAGCTTACAAACTTTATTTACAAATTTTGGATTTATAAACCCCTCCAGTTGTGTCACATACACATCATCAACAAGATTCCTATTAAGGAATGCGGTCTTAACATCCATTTTCCAAATTTCATAGTCATGATAAATTGCAATAGCAAGCATGATCCTGATGGACTTAACCATGGCCACTGGAGAAAAGTTTTTGTCATAGTCAACACCTTGAACTTGACTAAAACCCTTTGCAACTGATCTGTCCTTATAGGTTTGTACTTTACCATCCATGTCAGTCTTCTTCTTGAAGTCCTACTTGCACCCTATGGGTTTTACCCCTTCAGGTGGATCCATCAAAGTCCACACTTTGTTGGCATACATGGGTTCCATCTCATATCTCATGACCTCAAGCCATTTCTCATACCCCGGTCCCTCTATATATTCTTTATAGGTTATTGTCTCATCATCTATGACCAATTCACTGCCTTTCTGAGTTACAAGATATCCAAATCTTTCAAGCTCAAGGCATGTCCTATTAGATCTATGAGGATCCTATGTTACTTGAGGAATTTGAGATTCCCCAACACTTTGTGAATCTTTAGGTTCCTCTTATACATCTAATGGTTCAATGTTTTCTTGTTGGTCTCGAACCTCTTCGAGTTCTACTTGTCTCCCACTAACTCCTTTGCAAATAGAATCCATTTCAAGGAATACAACATGTCTGACAATAGACACATTGTTGTCAGATGGATTATACAAGTAGTATCCCATGGTCTCCTTGCGATATCCAACAAAATAACAATTTTGAGATCTAAGTCCATGTTTTGCAGGAATCATTTTCTTGACATAAGCTTCACAACCCCAAATCCTCATAAAACATAGTTTGGGACATTTTTCTAGTCCATATCTCATATGGTGTCTTTTGAATTGACTTAGATGGTACTCAGTTTTGTGTAAATACCACGATTTGTAGAGCATGCCCCCAGAAGGTTATCAGAAGCTCGACTAAACTCATCATTTATCGCACCATATCCAGTAATGTATGATTCCTTCTTTTTGATACACCTTTATGTCATGGTGTTCCACGTGGATTCCACTGGGATACAATCCCATGGGCTCTAAGAAGGTCCTCAAACTCTTGATTTAAGTATTCTCCACCTCAATTCAAAACAAAGTGCCTTAATACTTTTACCAAGTTGGTTCTATACTTCATTCATAAACTCCTTAAACTTTTTAAGAGCTTCTAACTTATGTTTCATTAAATAAACATAGGCATACCTAAAAAAGTCATCAGTAAAGGTTATGAAGTATTGATACCCACCTCTAGAGGTTGTCCTAAAAGATCCACACGCATCGGTATGTATGAGTCCTAATATATCACTAGCCCTCTCATTAGAAAGGGGTCTTAGCCATCTTGCCCAACAAATAAGATTCACATGTCTCTATTGATTCAAAATCAAAAGAGTCCAGATAACCATCTTTATGGAATCTAGATATGCGATTCTCATTTATGTGACCTAGACGAAAATGCTAAAGGTATGTTTTGTTTGAGTTGTTGAGTTTTAGTCTTTTGGTATTATCGTTATATACATCTGTCTTTAGATCTAACAAGTAAAGACCATAAGACATAGGGGCACTGCCATAAAAGATCCCATCTTTTGAAATAGAACATCAAACACTTTTAATATGGATTCAAATGCATCCTTGTCCAAAGAAGATACAAAAATGATGTTTCTATTTATAGTAGGTACATAATAGTAGTTCTTTAACTCTATTACAAGGCCCATAGGTAGAGATATACTATAGTTTCCAACTACACTGGCCACATCTCTTGTGCCATTAGCAACTCACAGTTCCACCTCACCTTTTGCCAAAGGCCTACTTCCTTTTAGATCCTGTATATGAGAACATATGTGAGATCCACATCTGATATCTAGTACCCAAGATGATGAAGTAGATAGATTTATCTCAATAATGTATATACCTGAAGTGGAGATCACCATCCCCATCTTCTGCTTCCTAAAAGCCTTCAAATACAAAGGATGGGTTACTCTTTTAGTTTTATTTCTCCTTGAGTGTTGAAGACTTGGATTTGGGATCGACTACCAAACTCTTCTTGGCCTTGCTTTCATCCTTGGACTTAGCCCCATTGATCACCATCACAGGCTTGTCCTTCTTCACTTTTACAACATGAATCAACATGGCAAGTAGTTCTGACATCTGTCCAACTGAGTTACTCACATGGTAACATGCAATAAAATGACTATATGATTCATGCATAGTCTTTAGAATCATATCAGTGGCCAACTCTTGGCTCGAAGTAAATCCCAGTTGTTTAAGATGATATACATGTCCAATCATATTGAGTACATGTTCTTTTACTGAGATTCTCTCTGTCAGATTTGACTCAAGCAACACCTTTAGGATACTATCCCTTTCTTGATTTTTAAGACTGAGTTTCACTTTCTTAAGATGTTTTACCATCTCAAGAACACTCATGTCTTCACATTTCTCATGCAACTCATAGTTCATGCAGCTAAGCATAAGGTATTTTGTGTCCAAGGCGTCATTGGCATGCTTTCAGTAAGCATCCACTTGTGCCCTAGGTGCATCAGGAGGAGGTATTTTAGGCACTGGTTTGTCAATGACGTAGAGCTTACACTCTTCATTGAAAACCCTTCTCAAGGTCCAAAACCAGTCATGGAAATTTCTCCTGGAAAGCTTGTCCTTATTTAGGACCAATCGTAAATCAGATTTGTTCATCATTGATTCTATAAGAAAAAGTTTGCATTTGTCAAAACCAATTTTGAGTTGATTTGATTTGAAATTTTTTGACGATATTAATTAGGTTTTATTTATTACTGCTCCCAGTGTTTTATTTGAATTGATAGCCCTCAATATCAATTCAAAATATTGTAGTGTGCAATATTTTAGTGGGCCAAGATCCAAAATAATTCAACCATTACCCAGCCAACACCACCGTCCATGGTCAATTATTAAGGTAGGCAGTCATGCCAATTTCATTATATGCAACTCTTGGATAGATGATATGTGCAACCCCTTCCATAATCACCCGCATGCTTCTGGGCTTAGACTCTCTAAGAATCACCAGTTAAGCCTGAGCCAAAAAGCCGACACGATAGAACATCCACCCTGCTTTAGCAGAACCTATATATATATCATCACACTACAACAAACATTCACATCAGCGGCCTTTCAGAAATGCCACTGAAAAAAAAGCCAGTAAATAGGTTTAGCGACATTTGTTGACATTTAAAAAAATGTCTCTGGCGCCAATGCCACTAGGAAGATAGTGGCTTAAGTTGTAAAAGCCACTAAACGTTTGTCTTTAGTGGCTTCGAATAAATGCCACATAAAGGCCACTAAACCATCATTTGGCATTTATAGAAAAGCCACTATCCATCATTTGGCTTTTATACAAATGCCACTGTTTTGTATAATGTTGTTGTATAAAACGGTTTTGATTGAATGTAGTGGCTTATGAAAAAAGCCAGTAATGACATACTAGTTCCGCATTACTATTTTTTTATGGATTTTAGTCAGTCAATTTGTAGTTCATGATCAAGTTTTCTAATTGAATGCCAATTGAACCCGAACACATTTTTCCAGAAGTATTGAACTTTTTTATTTATAATCAAATGACAATTACATGGGGAGGACATTTTACCTTGCCCCTTATATTCAATACAACACCATCACATATGACTATATATGGTACATATTCTAGACATGATCACTAACTGGATATCAACTCAATTTGCACTTGGAGACCCCCCAAAGGAATACAAACTCAATTTCTTACAAAAACATACAGCTCCATTCTAGCATTCACAGTAGTTGTGAGCTTCTGTAGGATTAGACCGGCTACACTGCAATGAAGGTTCATCCTTCTTCTCAGTTGCAGTGATAGCATATGATAATTCGGCCATAAAGTCATCAGATTCCTCAGTAGGTTCTTCCTTCTTCTCTTTTACCTTGGCAGTAGAAGTTGCAGGTGCAACTACATAGCCTGAAGCAACAGCAGGGGCAGAAACAACTGCAAACTTGCTAGGATCCTACCATAAAGTGATCAAAACGTTGAGCACTTGCATGCAAATGTAAGATAAAAAAACTTACAACACTAGCATGCAATAAGATAGTATCAGGGAAGATAGCACCATTTACAAATTTATAAATAAGGTCATATTCAGTAAGGTCAAGGACCTCAGGGCTGAATACAGATCCACTGTCATAAACTGACATCACAACCAATCCATATGAGAAGGGCCTAATGCCGAGCTTTGCAAGAAGGGCAGCCTCACAAGAACCCACATTCTCACCACTCCTAATAAGTTCGACAGGGGTGATAATTTCAAATGTACCATTCACATTATGTCAGCTGAATAGAGTTTGCCACGCAACAAAGCTTTAGACATTTAGCTAAGCACACAACTAAGCAGATTATAGAAAGGGGGCAAAGCTAACAATCTTGACAATTATGTAAAAGCAAAAGATTATAATCAAACTCAATCTCATCCAGTGTTCTCATAAAACTATAGTCTATACATAATAAGTTGAAAGAATTTTAGTAAGGTAAGAAAGCATAAAATGATCAATAAGAGCAGAACCTGGTGAAGGCCTTCATGTTGTTATAGATAGATCTCCCTTCGTCAACTGCAATAAATATTATACTGAAGTTATCATCAGCAAGAACCATGTCTGAAGCCTCCTTGGCAACCTGGACTGACACATAAAAAGAGAAGAAACATCATTATCGATAATAATTACTAAAAGACAAGAAGATAGATATACAAATTCCCATAGCGAATATAATCACCTCAGTTCTAGAAATTCCCATGTCAATACCAATGTCTACCATTTTCAGAGCAGGTGCATCATTGACACCATCACCAGTCATGGCAACCACCACATGTAAAAAATAAGTAACTGCAAAACATGCAAGAAGACTTTCCAGAGTAGGAAGAAAAAAGACATTTACAACCTTATCTCTTGATAATGGCCTTTAATCTCTTGGAGAAACCATTCTTCCTTGAGGCTTCTTCATAGACTTCTCCACCAGAGCATAATTCTGACATGTTAACAATGACTTCATGTACCTCTGCAGAGAAATTAGGACGCAAAACTGCATAGGTACACGAAGTCATTGTCAACATATCAGTAACAGCAGAGCTAGCATCAGTGTTAGTGAAGAGGATTGCATAAAAATGAAGTCTGATTGCATAAACCTACATTAAGGCAAGACAAAAGGTGATCATCATTGTTAGTAAGTATAACATCAGAATTTAAGCAGAACATACTACTTTAGATACTACTTTTACATACTACTTTGGCTAGGCTGCAATACATCAACATAGCTGATCAGACAACCTTATCTCTCGAGAATGGCCTTTAATCTCTTGGAGAACAATATTCTTTCATGAGGCTTCTTCGTAGACTTCTCCACTAGAGCATAGTTCTGACATGTTGAGAAAGACTTAATGTACCTCTGCAGAGAAATTAGGATGCAAAACTGCATAGGTACACAAAGTCATTATCAACATATCAGTAACAACAGAGCTAGCAGCAGTGTTAGTGAAGAGGATTGCATGAAAATGAAACACTGATTGCATACACCTACATTAAGGCAAGGAAAAAGGTGATCATCATTGTTAGTAAGTTGGACATCAAAATTTAAGTAGAACATACTACTTTAGATACTACTTTTAGATACCACTTTGGCTAGGCTGCAATACATCGAAGGAGCTGATCAGGCAACCTTCTCTCTCGAGAATATGCGAGATAATCCAACACACATAGAAGCATGCGACTAAAATATGTCAGATACATTTCAGATAGTGGAAACGTCATGCCAACGAAACATGCATATATAAGTCAAATAATAACGACAAACTAAAATAAACATTGGTTGCTACTTTGTAATTTTCTCATTCAAAACTGTCATCCTCATCAATTTGATATACACTTTCATCATCCTGCTGAATTTGGGATTGGTTTTTCTCAATTGTTGAACTATCAATAGTAATTCCTTCCATATCCAATCTAACTATGTCACAGTCTGCATTTTCATCCTCTGTTGTTATTGATGGCCCATCTCTAGGTTCACCTTGCACATAAGCTTCGACAGTCTCACTACAAGATGGATCTTCCATGTTGAACATATCTCATGGGGGAATCTTTACAGCAAAATGCCACCCTTTTGCAGTGACATGTTCTACATAAAATAATTGTCCAACTTTAGATGCCACTACATACGGTTCTCCAGTTGATTGAAGTCGTCTCAAATTAACAAGAGTCAACCCATGTTCATCATGCTTGATTGTCCTCTTGGAGTAGATGTCCACCCAATCACACTTAAATAATGTCACCTTAAAGTGTTCATAATAATTGAGCACAATAACATCCTTCAAAACACCATAGTAGGTAACATCTCTAGTAATTGGATTGCATTCAGTGGTTTTAGCATAACAATCAATCTTAGCTATCAGAAAGACTCCACTATTTTGTGTTGTTAGATGTCGATCTTTTGCATTGGTATGGAATCTGTGACCATTGACAATGTATCCCTTGTACTTAACGACCATTTGATGTGGACCTTGAGAAAGAAACTTGATTTTATCATCCATCATCTCTACTCTTAGGAGTGTCTCAATCTAACACAAGAAAAGTTTGTTAGTATTTAATCATGAAGCATAACAAATTTAATTATGACAAATTAACTTACATGTTCCTTAAACCATCCATCAAATGAGTTACTATGTATTCTCTGTACCTTCTTTAAGGACTTATGAGGATGTTTTAGCCTAATGATATCACAGTGCTTCCTGAAAACAAAATCTGTGCAATATGTAATTGGAATATGTAATAATATTTTAATAATAGAAGACAATTGTCACTAACTTACTTAATGTACGGTTCAACTGTGTCACAATTGAATAGTACATGCTTATGGGCTTGTTGCAATGTATGTTTGTCCAAGACACATGCGATCATTTTACCAACACCACGACCTACTGTCGAGAAAATCGACCAATCATCACTGTCATGTGTTGGCTCATTTTCCAAATTTATTTCGTCAGTATCATTTCTATTTGGCCGATTTAATTTTGTTTCAATTCCATCCAAGTATCTTGAACAAAAAGTAAGACACTCTTCAGCTATATATCCTTCTACTATTGATCCTTCTGGATATCTTTTATTATGAACATATCCTTTTAGGGTCTGCAGATACCTGATAACAAAGTTGGCGAAAATATTATGACAAATTAAATTCCAATAGGTGAAGTCATCATGACGTATGAAAAGTTACCTTTCAATTGGATACATCCAATGATATTGAACAGGGCCGGCTATCTTAGCTTCAAAAATGAGATGGATTGATAGATGCACCATTATGTCAGAAAAACATGGAGGGAAAATCTTCTCCATCTCACAAAGTGTCACAACTATTGAATGTTCAAATGTAGCAAAATCATTTGGATCTATGACTTTAGTGCACAACCTCTGAAAATAGCGACAAAGATTAATAATACATGACTTAGCATTCTTACTGGGCAAAGACACAGTGACAACTAATGGCAGAAGTTGTTGCATCAACACGTGATAATCATGACTTTTCATTGGTAGCATCTTCTGATCCGTCGGCCGTGTACATCTAGATATATTAGATGCATACCCATCTGGAACTTTGACAGATTTTAGGAGGTTGCAAAATGATATTTTTTCTTCTTTTCTCATCATATAGAAAGCTGGAGGTAGTATGGAATGTGTTCCAACAGTTTGTGGATGATGCGGAAATCTAATTCCCATATCCTCCAAATCCTTCCTTGCATTCAAGTTGTCCTTACTTTTATCCTTCAGACCTAGCAATGTTCCAACAATACTCTCACATATATTCTTCTCAATGTGCATAACATCCAGATTGTGCCTTACAATGTTAGATTTCCAATATGGTAGCTTGAAGAATATGCTTTTCCTATCCCAATTGTGTGTCGAATCTTTACCTCTCAGCCTTTTCTTACCAATTATTGTGCTTCCGCCATCCAATTGTGACAAGATTTCAGCTCCAGAAGGAGGTTTAGGTGGACTCCTAAATTCTTGCTCACCGTCAAATGCCCTAGCTTCTTTCCGAAATATGAGGCCAGTTGGCAAAAACCTATGGTGTCCTATATAACAAACTTTACGGCTATGTGGCAACCAATGTGAGACAATATCTTTATTACAATAAGGACATGCTTTGTAGCCTTTAGTATTGCAACCAGATAGATGTGCATATCCTGGAAAATCACTAATACTCCATAACAAAGAAGCACACATCTGAAAGAATTCCTTGGCTCTAGCATCATATGTTTATACACCAGTACTCCATAGTTCTTTCAGCTCATCAATCAATGAACGCAAGTAAACATCTATATTCTGTGGCGAAGATGGTCCAGAAATTAGTAGGGACAACATAAAATATTGTTGCTTCATGCACAACCAAGGAGGTAAATTATATGGAATAATTACAACAGGCCATGTACTATGAGAATTACTCATTGTCCCAAAAGGATTAAATCTGTCAGTGGCAAGTCCCAATCGAATATTTCTAGCGTCTGCAGCAAATTCTGGATGCATAACATCAAATGTTTTCCATGCAGGTGAATCTACTAGGTGACTTAACTTGTCATCTTTTTCATATTCTTCTGCATGCCACTTCATTAAGGAAGAGGTTTTTGATGACATGAACAACCTCCTCAGTCGTGGTATAAGTGGAAAGCGTCTGAGCACTTTGGCATGTGTTCTTCTGGGTTTGTTTACTAGCTCCTCATCATCATCATCTGGTGTTGAAGTTGTTAGCCATGCTGATTCTCCACATGTATCACAAACGTCTTTATCAACAGACTCCTTCCAAAACAACATGCAACCATTTCAACAAACATGAATCTTCACATAACGTAATCCCAACTCCTTTATTGTCTTCTTCATCTCATAAAATGAATTAGGTAATTGTTCTCCTTCTGGTAGCATTTTTTTAAAGAACTTAAGAAACATAGATGATGCTTTCTTACTCAAGGCATTAAGACAAACCAGGTGATAGAATTCTAGGATGCAAGCAAGTTTTGTAAGTTTCTTACACCCTGGATATAATTCTGTCTCAGAATCCTTTAACAAGATATAAAATTTGTCAGCATTTAAATGTTGATCAGTAGCCGACTGTACTCCTTCCATATTTTTGTCTTCACTGAAACTCGAAAAAACATCATACAACATTTCTTGTAAATTTTCATCATCTAGACAATCACCCTGATCAGTTGGAGCATCCATTTCAACATCGAAATCTTCTCCATGAAAATCCCAAGAAATATAGCTTTGTAAGAAGCCATTCCATAATAGATGACTCAATGCAGTCTGTCTGGTGACCTGGTATACATTAGTGCACTTTCTACAAGGGCATACAATCTTGTCTCCAATCATTGAATGTTGAAAAGCAAAATCCAAAAATTTGGATACTCCACATAGGTATTTACTACTCGTTCGGTCATCCTCTGCTATCCAAGACTTATCCATTCTACAAAAATAGTAAAAAATATAACATCAAGAATTGTGACACCCGTTTGACTGGTGAATTGTGACAAATACTATAAAAATACATTTATTAGTGATTTCATTATTTAAAAGTAACAAAATTTCATTCTACAAAATAGTAAAAAATACATTTATTGGTGATTTCCTTATTTAAAAGTAACAAAATTTCATCAAGAATTGAGACACCCGTTTGACTGGTGACTTGGCCATTTTGTTGATGATGTTGTGTCCCAGAGGGAGTCCCTCGTAGATGAATCCAATTAGCATGTTCGGAAGCCAGACCTAGTCCTCTCGGGCAATTAGAATGTTCTGAATCCACGCAAGCCAACTGGTTGTGGATACCTTAAAGTGCATTCGCCATCATACTGAACTTCGATTACAGTTGTCGAGGTTCCATACTTTAAAGTCACTTGACCAACCGTGTAGCGTCTTCCGTTCAAATGATGCCACTGTCTAGTAATGGTGAGTTGTGCTAGTGTACGATGGTCTAGGGTGATGTCCAGCTATTCTGTTTTAGGGAAAAGGACAGGGGGGTTGAGGCCCAGGACATAGTGATTGTTGTGGGTGGAAAGAGACTGCAAAATATTAGTACTAATAATTGTAAGTATATATAACGATGTTATATATTTTCAATAAGTATATATAATGATGTTACATATTTTTAGAGACAACTTGAGAAATACAAATCAGACTTAGATGGAAAGTAAGACAAGTATGTCATTATACCAACCATTATCGTAGTCTACATTATGAATTATTATGTTTGTTTTAAGGAGATCACTTATGAATTATTATGTCTACATTATGCTTTTCAATTATATTGATCGCTGCATTTCACATCACCTGGTTTCTCAAATGATTTTGTGGGAAGACCATGTAAACATCGAATAGAAAATACCAATCCACCATCTTAATAGGGAACTGATTAATTACATGTGATGTTTACATGAACTCTATAAGTCATATTCTGTTAACATCTTTGAAGTGCTATAGTTTCTTCATTCTTGTCTTTCTTCAAAAGTATAACACTACATATAAAAAGTACTAATAATGTACGTAGAACAGAAGTCGGATCCAAGGCAAATACCTTTTAAGTATTGTCAATTGAAATGGCTGGAAACAAGAGTGGACTACTATTGGTAAACAAGTTGTTAGTCGGAATATGTTTTTTTATTCTACTGCAAGGTTTCCCATTAATAGTTATTGATGATTTAGGATAACCTATAGATGAACAACAAATTCCAAGTGGCATGGCATTCGATACTGATGGAGCTTCCACTTGCGTGGAATTGCGTGCACCACTAAAAATCCTAAAGATGGTAAGTCTTTAGGTTTAGCCTTGCTTATACTAGGTTAAAACTTCACCCACGTATGCTAAGATACATGGAAGTCTTATCACAGTATAGTTAAGGGTTGAATCCTCAGGACAACGGTCTTGTTGGCAACAACAAGATGGAAAACGTTTGGAATTTCACTTAACTCCTTAATAGTTGATAGTTAGTCCAAAGATTTGATTTGGTTGTTTTAAACTAAGTGCAAGTAAAGTAAAAGAAAGAAAGTAAACTTAAGGTTGTTAACAATGATAAGAAACCACTAGGGTGTGATCAGTTTTCACCACCACTACGCATGGATCAAAACATACAACATAAAAACATAACCTGCAATAAGAGTCTAATCAGTTAGTATCTTTGTAGGTTTAGTTTCCTTTCGGAGAACTAACTACGAGAAGTGTGGGAATGTTGCAATTCCAGCCATCCCCGAACGAATGGTCACCTACTTTACATCATTCCCTTCACAAAGTGTGTTCCTCGACTTATCAAGGTTGCACTTTCATACGTCAACTGATTCCATTTCATAGTATGAAAGTGCAACGTTGGAAGTGAGTTTACCCCACTTCTTGAAAAACATTCCCAGATACCGAAACAGATGCATGGTGGATACATGCACCAAGAACCCACATTCAATCGAGGTTTGAATCTAATAGTAAAAACGTAGACAATTCATACTAAAAGATAAAAGATAACACAAGTTGGTGATCAAGCAAAAAGCATTCATTAAACGATTTATGTAGAACTGAAAAGAAAGCATATCTCTATTGCAAACTATGGATTACATTGCATGAAATGAAACAATGGGTAGCGGGGCTACTCCCCGCACCCTAGTGAAATGAGACTACTCGCTCATAGCTAGGACAAAGAAGGAGGTGAGAAGAGAGAGAAAGAACATCATCCCCACAAAGGAGAGAGGAAAGTCAACCCCTTGGAAAGAGAGAGAGAGTGACGATCTTCACGCTTCACAAGTTGCTCGATGATGAGGTCTTCGCTTCCCACCTTCTTTGGTGAAGAGAGAGAAAGCAGCTTCAGGATGGGGCGTGGATCTCAGACCGGCAGCCTTTGGGTGGAGGATGGAGGTAGGAATAGCTCTCGAGTAGTAGAGGCAGTCTTTGGGCATCTGAAACTTGATGTCTTTAGGAGGACCCCTTGGGTCTTACTTATAGGCCTTAAGTGAAGTCCAAACGGTTTGGTCAGTTATGGGTCCAAACGGTCTTGAAGACCATTTGGACTCTGAGACCGTTTGGACCTCGAGATCGTTTGGACTCCTAGATCGTTTGGACTCTGAGACCGTTTGGACTCATGCAGTCCTGAGATCGTGTGACTCCATGCGGTCTTGAGATCGTGTAACTCCATGCGGTCTTGAGACCGGTTGGCTTCATGCGGTCTTGGGACCATGTGAGTCCATGCGGTCTTGGGACCGTTTCACTTCATGCGGTCTTGGGACCGTGTGAGTCCATGCGGTCTTGGGACCGTTTGGCTTCATGCGGTCTTGGGACCGTGTGAGTCCATGCAGTCTTGGGACCGTTTGGATTTATGCGGTCTTGGGACCGTGTGAGTCCATGCGGTCTTGGAACCGTGTGAGTCCATGCGGTCTTGGGGCCGTGTGAGTCCATGCGATCTTGGGACCGTGTGAGTCCATGCGGTCTTGGGACCGTTTGGCTTCATGCGGTCTTGGGACCGTGTGAGTCCATGCGGTCTTGGGACTGGATGAGTCTTTTGTGATTTTTTTGTGTCTTTTTCTATAAGTAAAAAGGAAAAAAGTTAATCTAACAGTATGTTTGCAAAAAAAGAGAATAGTTAGAGATTCTGTCTAATTTATCTGAGGAAGAGTGTGGAAAACTGAAGAATATTACTAAGATAACATCACAAAATTGGAGGTTATCACCCCCCCTAACTTAGAGTCTAGCTTGTCCTCAAGTTAGATAGAGCTGAGGCATGTAATGGCGAGGTGATTTTATTTAGTTAAGATTTCCATACTCTTGCTTCAATTCTAAATCTGAGATCTCCTAAGGTTGTATCGGAGCTTTTTGCCTTAACTTTTTCAGGTGTTGAGAGTTGCTTGGATCTCAGGTTTCTTCCATATCTCGTAGCCTATATTGGGACCACTTTTTATTCGGTGCATGTCGTTGACTCTAAGTAGTTTTATACTTCTCTAAAAATCCTACCGGAAGCTAGAGTGGGTATGAGGGCAGGCTAAAGGCTTAGTGTGTAACTCCCCCTTCAAGTTGGGGAGGGGTTGTCTGTGCTTTTAGGATCTCACTACCAGGCACGATACATCTGCCTTCTTGAGGGCAGCTGAATATACCGGCCGGGCGAGTCCTTTATCAGCCTTTCATATATTTAGATGCCTTAGGGTTTCACTACCGGGCATGACACATTTGCCTTTGTGAGGGAAGCTGGATGTACCGGCCGGGCGAGACCTTTGTTGGTTCTTCATATAGATCCTTATTTATGGCACAACTCTCATGGTTTTATTCAACACTCTAGATTTTATTCGTAAACTCACAGGCTTAGGAATTGGATATTTAGAAATTGTGATTTGGGCGGCCAAGCCTCTTTTATTTGAAGAGAAGAAAACTGTTCTTAGAGTTGTTTGACATGCACTTATTTGGTTTCTACTAGTGGTCCAATTGCAAGGCTTCATGATTGGATATCACCTGATGTCCCTCTCATCCTTGCGATTGTTATGGCTTATTTCGGCCCTGATTTTGTCCTGTGGAGAGTCAAATGTAGAAGTGAAACAAAAGCATGAAAATATTGAGCGAAGAGAATTTATTAATTCTCCACTACATGTCTAAGTGCTATTCTTGTTATTACTTTTGAGGACTAACTGGATTATGGAGTTAGTTGGGGATGACTTTGTTCTAAGAGGGGTATTCTTCTTTATGTGTGAGGTTTATTTTTAATAGGAAAGTATTCTAAGACGCAAATTAAAGTGCAAAGAAAGCTAAAAATTTGTACAAAATTGAAAGAAAAGGTATAGAGAGAAGGATTTGAAAATAATACCTCACCCTTGTCCATTGTACTCCCCCCCAACTTATCACTCACTCTGTCCACAGAGTGTCAAAGTGATAGTTTGAGAAGTACAAGGATAAGGGCATCAGACTTCTGTTAGTCCTTTATTGGAGCCATGTGTGTGAAGGAGATTAGCAACAAACTTTCCTCGTAACGCGTGATAATCCACTTCTTTCATGTCCTCTACTGGTCTACCAAGTACCATGATGGTGTATATCCAGTAGAGGACATGGAAACCATAGTCGTTCAACTCGCGGAGCTGCAGTGGGAATTTGTGGCTGAAAGCGGGGCGATGAAAGTGTTCTTTGCCATATGCCCGTGTGTGCTCGCTGAGAAGGGCATGAAGTTGATCGGCACACTCCTTCTCCACCTCCTCCTTAGGCGTTCTTGGTGTTGTAGTGTAATGTTGTTGATCTGGGTTGTATTGGCTGTCAGAACTGTTGTATATGATTGTTGTTCCTTCATGAAGATTTGTTTCCAACAACATCCAGTGTTCTGAATGAAGGAAAGGGAGCATGATAAACTTCAGAGTCGTATGTTGTAGGAAGGAGATGAGTACCTCAGTTGTTCTGAAGTTCTTTAGCTTTAATAGATCGTCCTTCATATAGGCGGATGCCATATAGGTTGTAGGGTGATTCTGTCCGAGAGGAAATTGATAGGCGGCCATTAAGCTTACGGATAGAGACCCTTTTGTCTGTACGGTTTCTCGTAACGTGTCTGCCATGACCAAAATGGCACCGGACATGAAAATGAGGTCATCTTTCTCGGCGTAAAGCCTTGATATGATGAGACGAAGCTCATTGTCGGATAGACTTTTGCAAGCACTGAGGTCAAAATTGGGGAAAGTTGGTGTAATTACAGACAAGGGGTCCATTTGTGAAGGTGATTTGTTGATGGTAGCCCCAGTCAGTAATTCGGTAACCCCTTCGTCATCCGCCAGATCGAAAGAGTAAGGGTCCCATTTCTTCTTCTCGGGAACCCTGGTTGGCTGTTATTTCTCCAACTCCTCTATTGTTTGCCTGAATGGCTGTTTTGGATGGCCGAAAAAAGATAGCGACGAACGTAGGTTGGTGCCATGGTTGGGTCCTTGAAGAACCTTCTATCACAGATCAACTCCATGGTGTAGCGACCTCGCAGAGAATGAAAATATTCTTTGGCCAGTTTTGTAAAAGGGATTTGCTGATTGAGCGCTTGTATATGACGAATTACGTAGAAAGCACAATGCTTAGAACCTTCTTGAGTTTGAGCTTGGGGGTTGATGATTCAGAACCAAGGTTGGTTCCAATTATTGCGGAGAGATGGGCAAGCAGCTCAGATCAACTTCAGGAGCCAAAATGGGATGCATCTGGCCTCTCCGGCCTCTGTTCCAGCAAAGTTGATTATTCCAACTCTTAGTTCAGTGGCGCAAAAGTTGTACACCTTAGCGTCTCGGTGTCCACGATCATCAGCAGCTAGTGACCAGAGACTTGGAAGGGCACGGTAATGTAGCGTACCTTCCTTGCAATTCCCCTCTGCAACCGTTCGATTGATTTGCTTTGTAATTTTTTGTAAATGAGACTCATTGCTAGAGCCGGTGATGCGTTAAGAATGGGTTGCTGCCACCGAGAGCTTCTGTAAGTTTTGATAGAATTGGCGTTGGAACAGGAGGCACGAGCGAGGGTTTAAGGAAGTTCGGGAGTCAAAAGAAAGTGGAAGGAGGGGGGTTATATTTATAGGAATCGGGGGTTTACCTTACAAAAACCCCAGGTCAAACGGTTTGAGACCGTTTAGACTCCAAACGGTTTCAAGACCATTTGGGATCCAAACGGTTTCGGGACCGTTTGGCTCCAAACAGTTTCAGGACCGTTTAGACTCTAAACGGTTTCAGGACCGTTTGGCTCTCAAACGGTTTCAAGACCGTTTGGCTCCAAACGGTTTCATGACCATTTGGCTCTCAAACGGTTTCAAGACCATTTCGCTCCAAACGGTTTTAGGACCATTTGGCTCTCAAACGGTTTCAGGACCATTTGGCTCTCAAACGGTTTCAAGACCGTTTGGCTCCAAACGGTTTCAGGACCATTTGGGATGGCTTAGGTTTTTGATTTTTATATTTTTATGTTTGTTTTGGTTATGTGAATTTTTATATTTTTCAGATGATAAACCTAAGTTAAACAAAGGGAACAGAAAACAAAGATAAAGGAGAAACGGGGATACTCAGATCTTGGGTTGCCTCCCAAGTAGTGCCTGGGTTTTACGTCGCTGGCTCGACGAAGTTTTGATGTTGTTATGTTGACACTGTGGGGTCTCTGATCTCAATGGTCTGTCTCGGCATTTTGTCTGCTGGAGTGTAGTATTTTTTTAATCGATGTCCATTGAATGTCCTTTCTCCTCCATTGTCGTCAACAATTATGATGGCTCTAGTTGGGTATATATGTTTGATGGTGAAAGGCCCGGACCACTTTGTGCGAAGTTTTCCGGGGAACATTTTGAGCCTGGAGTTGAAAATAAGGACTTTATCTCTAATGGAGATGTCTTTTCTTTTGAGATGACCGTCGTGCCACATCTTGGTTTGTTATTTATAAATCCTGGCACTTTGATACGCGGTCATTCGGAGCTCCTCTAGCTCTTGTAGTTGGAGTTGTCTATTTTCTCCGGCACTTTTGAAATCAAAATTCAGTTGTTTAATGGCCCACCAAGCCTTATGTTCCAGTGCCACTGGAAGATGGCATGACTTCCCGTATACCAAATGGAACGGGGTTGTCCCGATTGGTGTTTTATAAGTTGTTTGGTAAGCCCAAAGGGCATCGGGAAGCTTGGTGGACCAGTCAGTGTGGTGTCTATTGACGGTTTTCTCTAAGATTGCCTTTAGTTGTCTGTTCGAAACTTCAACCTGACCACTCGTTTGTGGATGGTAAGGTGTGGCAACTTTATGGTTGACTCCGTATTTCTTTAAGAGGGCTTCAAAGCTTCGCTCTAGAAAATGGGTTCCACCATCGGATATGACAGTTCGGGGGACTCCAAATCTGGGAAAAATGATATCTTTAAACATCTTAATGACTGGTTTGGAATCGCTGGCAACTGTGGGTATTGCCTCTACCCATTTCGAGACATAGTCCACAGCAACCAGTATGTAAGAGCATCCATATGAAGAGGGGAAAGGACCCATATAATCTATCCCCCAAACATTGAAAATCTCAATCTCCTGCCACATAGTGAGAGGCATTTCATTTCTTTTTGTTATACCACCGGAGAGTTGACACTTGTTGCATGATTTTACAAAATAATGGGAATCTTTTGCTATTGTTGGCCAAAAGAAACCCGATTGTAGGATTTTCATAGCGGTCTTTTTCGAACTTATATGTCCTCCATTGGGGCCAAAATGACAATGTTTTAGGACAGGAGTTATCTCTTCTTCAGGTAGGCAGCGGCGGAAAAGTCTGTCTGCACATAGTCGAAAGAGATAAGGTTCGTCCCAATAGTATTGCTTGACATCGTGGAGGAATTTCTTTTTGTCATGGTAAGAGGCGGAAGGGTGAACGATTCCCGTAGCCAGATAGTTTACTATGTCAGCATACTAGGGGAATCCTGTTGTAATTTTCATTAGCTGGTCATCAGGGAGAGAGTCTCGGATAGGAATTTTATCATCGTCCTCGACTTCAATACGGATGAGGTGATCATCGACGACGTTCTCCACTCTGCTTTTGTCTTTGATTTCCAAATCAAATTCCTAAAGCATCAACACCCAGCGAATAAGTTTGGGTTTTGCATCCTGCTTCTGAATTAGATATCGTATAGTGGAGTGGTCAGTGTAGACGATGACCTTAGCTCCAATTAGGTAGGAGCAGAATTTTTGGAATGCATAGATGACAGCCAAGAACTCCTTTTCTGTAGTGGTGTAGTTCTTCTGTGCTTCATCGAGCGTTTTGGATGCGTAGTATATAACATAAGGTTTCTTATCGATTCTCTGCCCTAACACAACCCCTATGGCATAATCGTTGGCGTCACACATGATTTCAAAAGGTTGTGACCAATCCGGGGCTCTTAGTATTGGTGCGGAGATTAAGACATTTTTTAGAGTTGTGAAACTTTGTAAGCATTCTTGGTTAAAGTTAAACTCTGTGTCTTTGGTCAGGACTTGGGTCATGGGTTTTGCTATTTTTGAGAAATCTTTAATGAATCTTCTGTAAAACACCGCATGACCCAAAAATGCTCGTACTCCTTTTATGTCTTTTGGTGGCGATAATTTTGAGATTACATCAATTTTTGCCTTCTCCACCTTAATCCCTCTGTCACTCACTCTGTGTCCGAGGACGACACCTTCAGTTACCATAAAATGGCATTTTTCCCAATTTAGAATGAGGTTCGTTTCCTCGCATCGTTGTAAGACTTGCCCAAGGTTGAGTAGGCAGTTATCGAAGGAGTCTCCGTAAACTAAAAAATCATCCATGAATACCTCCATTATAGATTCTGTTAGTCCTGCAAAGATATCAGACATGCACCTTTGGAAAGTAGCAGGTGCGTTACACAGCCCGAATGGCATTCTTCTGAAGGCATAGGTCCCAAAGGGACAAGTAAAAGTAGTTTTCTCTTGGTCTTCCGGGTGTATAGGGATTTGGTAGAACTCGGAATAACCGTCTAGATAACAGAAGAACTTTTTATGGGCTAGGCGTTCAAGGACTTCATCAAGAAAAGACAGAGGGTAGTGATCTTTTCACGTTGATTTGTTTAATTTCCTATATTCGATACACATCCTCCACCCCGTCAAAGTTCTTGTAGGCACTAGCTCATTTTTGTCATTTAGAACGACAGTGGTTCCTCCCATTTTGGGGACCACTTGGACAGGGCTGACCCACTGGGAATCTGAAATTGGGTAAATAATGCCGGCTTTCAGCAGTTTGAGGACTTCAAGGCAGACCACCTCTTTAAGATTGGGGTTCAGCTTTCTTTGGTGTTCTCTTGAAGGCTTGAATTCTTCGACCATGGGTAGTCTATGCATGCATAAGGCAGAGTTTATACCTGTCAGGTCAGTTATTTTGTACCCGATGGATTTCTTGTATTTCTTTAACTCGACGAGAAGCCTTTCTTCCTCGTCTTTTGTCAGAGTGGAACTGATGATAACTGGACATAAATTTTCTTTGTCCAAGAAGACATGTTTAAGTCTCGTAGGTAGAGTCTTCATCTCGGGGGCCTTGGGTGCTTCTGTTGCTTCTAAAATAGTGACGGATTTGAGCTCCTCAAAGGTGGTCGTTGGCACTTCTTCGGCTTTCTCTAAGTGTTGCAAGCATTGTTGAACCAATTCATTGGCCGAGAATTCGACTTCTGGATTTGTTAGAACATTCTCTAACTCATCAGATGGCTCAGATATTTCTAATTGGGACATTTGGTGTATTGCATCTAGGAGAAAAACCTCCTCTTGAATGCTGGGTCCTTTCATGCTGTTGAGGACTCGGAACTGAATTGCTTCTTTTCCCAATCTCAGAATGATCGTACCAGCTTCAATGTCAATGAGCACCTTGGCGGTGGCAAGGAAGGGTTTGCCAAATATTATTGGGTATCTTAAATCCTCCTTGATATCCATAATGACAAAATCACATGGGACATAAGCATCCTTGCCTATATTGACCAGAATGTCTTCAATAATTCCTAGAGGTGCCGTGATAGTAGAATCAACTAACAGAATTGTCATTGTTGTGGGTAGTAAGTCAGTAAAACCCAACCTTTTCACATGGAGTAAGGAATAATTGATATGCTAGCCCCTAAGTCAGCTAATCCCTTTTTGCTCGAAGTATTTCCAATACAGCACTGAATACCGAAGGAACCAGGGTCCTTCTTTTTCTTTGGCATCTTGTTAAGAATGATATCGGAGGTAGTCTGAGCTAGTTTAACAGTCTCTTGCTCCTCAGTAATGTACTTCCTTGATAGTAAAGTTTTTTGGTATTTAGCCCAAGCTGGCACTTCGGAGAGGGCATCGAGGAGCGGGATGTAGATATAGAGTTTCTTCATCGCCTCCTTGAATTTTTTGAATCTAGTGTCCATCTTAGTCTCTTTCAATCTTCCTGGATATGGTATCCTAGGTTTATATTGTGGGACCTCTGAATCCTTAGGGGCTTGTTCCTTTTCCTTGCCCTTTTCAATCTCTGCAGACTCCTCAGTTGCTAGATTCGGGATTGCATTTGGAACAAAGATAGGTGTATCATCATTATCCTGAGTGATCCTTGTAGTTTCATGAAAGACACGACCTGATCTTGTAGTGACGGCATTTAGTTACTTCGGTCTATTCTGGTCGTGTCTTGGGTTCGACTCCGGTTGGCCAGCAAAAGTACCTACTGGTGGTTTTAATTGGGAAGCAATTTGTGCTAGTAGAGCCTCTAAAGCCTTCTGTTGAGCTTGCTGATTAGGGAGCATAGTTTGTTGTGATTGTAGCATTTGCCTAATCATAGTTATCTCATCAGTGGGCTGAGAAGGGATATTTTTCTGTTGAAATTGTTGTTGTCCTTGATGTGGCTGTTATGGAGGTGGTGCTAACTGAGGCTGTTGCGATTACTGCAGCTAAGGTGGTAGTTGTGGGTGCAGAGGAGGATGGGTGTATTGATAGTAAGCGGAGGGATTCCTTTGGTAGTTGGATCTTGGAAGGTTATTTCTAAGGTTCCCTTGATTCTGGTTAAAGTTGCTTTGAAATCCTGGTGGCAATCTATTAGAAGATCCGCCTTGTGTTTGGTGTTGTGGGTTGGCAGTCCCTATAGGATTCCCATATTGAAACCCGGGGTGGTTTCTTGGTTGACTTGGATTATAGTAAGCTTGTCCCGGTATGGATTGAATGGAATTAACTTGTTCAAGCATCTGATCTTCAGGTTGTTCGATAATTGGTTCATACTGCTGTTGTGGTGGTTGCATATCCATCATTACGTTATAAAGTAACCCACATGACAGCGTGGGGTGATTAGATGCGTGAAGGGCTTCACAAGTTCCTGTAGCAACTTTAACTTGCTGGATTTGGGGGTTTTTCTTCTTATCATATTCTCCAAATGAAGTTTCAAGTGCCTACTGTTTGTGAGCTATAGTCTTTAAAGCTTCAACAATAGCCTTCATTTCCATTGATTCCTCCTCAGCCTTATAAACTTTGAGGACTCCTTTACCAGATGATCGTCCCCAATTGGATTGGTTCTCAGCTCTAAGAGTAACAATTTTCCAAGCATCTTCGTAGTTCTTCCTCATAAAATTTCCTCCAGATGAGGAATCCAGAAATTGTTTGATATCATCACTCACCCCCCTATAGAATGTTTCTATCAATTGATTCTGGGAGATACCATGATGGGGGCACTTCCTTAGAAACTCCTTGAATCTTTCCCATGCTTCTGCGAGTGTTTCTCTGGGAAGTTGGACGAAGTGGTTAATCTGACCCCTAATTTCGTAGGTCAATGAAGGAGGGAAGAACTTCTCCAGGAACTTTTCTTCCAAGGGAGCCCAGGTGGTGATGATCGGCTCCCTATCAAGAGAGTTGTACCAACTCAAAGCCCTTCCAGATAGAGTGAAGTGAAAAAGGTGTAGCATTATTGCGTAGAAGGAAACTCCGACTTGTGGGACAAGATGACAAAGTGCCTTGAATCTCTTCAAGTGATCCATGCAGTCGTCTCCAGAACTACCAGAGAATGAAATACCCTGCATGATTTGAATCCATTGTGTCTAGATCTCAAAATGGGGTGTGTTGATGATTGGTGGCCGGATAGGGTGATTATCTTCATAGTTCTTTGGGACAGCGTAGTCTCGTAGTTGCTTGTTCCTTAGCTCTAACTGGGCAGCTTCGTTTTTAGCTCGAATGCAGGCTTGTTCTTCAGCTCGGATTTTTGCTTGAATCTAAGCATGAGTGTCAACAATGAGTTGTGCTCTCTGAGCAGCTATGGCGGTGTTGACCATTTCCATAACTAACGCAGCTTGTCGTTGATCTTTAGCCATTTTCCTGGATCTTTGGCGGTTAAGTCTGATGCGGCAGTGGAAGCTTCTCTCTACCTCAGAGTCGTACTCTGGATCAGGGGAGAATCCGAGGTTATGCGATGGTTGCATACACGTCTTCTACCTGAGTAGAGGAAGAAGCACACTTGTTAGATAGTGTGGAAGGTGTGATGAAATCAAGAAGATATGGAGTAATGTTTAAAGAAAACTAAAAAATCCTAACCAACTAGTAAGATGGTAAATGAAATTAAAACGTTCCGTTGTCCCCGACAATGGCGCCAACTTTTGATGGAGCTTCCACTTGCGTGGAATTGTGTGCACCACTAAAAATCCTAAAGATGGTAAGTCTTTAGGTTTAGCCTTGCTTATACTAGGTTAAAACTCCACCCACATATGCTAAGATACGTGGAAGTCTTATCGCAATATAGTTAAGGGTCGAATCCTCAGGAAAACGGTCTTGTTGGCAGCAACAAGATGGAAAACGTTTGGAATTTCACTTAACTCCTTAATAGTTGATATTTAGTCCAAAGATTTGATTTGGTTGTTTTAAACTAAGTGCAAGTAAAGTAAAAGCAAGAAAGTAAACTTAAGGTTGTTAACAATGATAAGAAACCACTAGGGTGTGATCGGTTTTCACCACCACTACGCATGGATCAAAACATACAACATAAAAATATAACCTGCAATAAGAGTCTAATCAGTTAGTATCTTTGTAGGTTTAGTTTCCTTTCAGAGAACTAACTACGAGAAGTGTGGGAATGTTGCAATTCCAGCCATCCCCGAACGAATGGTCACCTACTTTATATCATTCCCTTCGCAAAGTGTGTTCCTCGACTTATCAAGGTTGCACTTTCATACGTCAACTGATTTCATTTCATAGTATGAAAGTGCAACGTTGGAAGTGAGTTTACCCCACTTCTTGAAAAACACTCCTAGATACCGAAACAGATGCATGGTGGATACATGCACCAAGAACCCACATTCAATCGAGGTTCGAATCTAATAGTACAAACATAGACAATTCATACTAAAAGATAAAAGATAACACAAGTTGGTGATCAAGCAACAAGCATTCATTAAACGATTGATGTAGAACTGAAAAGAAATCATATCTCTATTGCAAACTATGGATTACATTGCATGAAATGAAACAATGGGTAGCGGGGCTACTCCCCGCACCCTAGTGAAATGAGACTACTCACTCATAGCTAGGACAAAGAAGGAGGCGAGAAGAGAGAGAAAGAACGTCATCCCCACAAAGGAGAGAGGAAAGTCAACCCCTTAGAAAGAGAGAGAGTGACGATCTTCACGCTTCATAGGTTGCTTGATGATGAGGTCTTCTCTTCCCACCTTCTTTGGTGAAGAGAGAGAAAGCAGCTTCAGGATGGGGCATGGATCTCAGACCGGCAGCCTTTGGGCAGAGGATGGAGGTTGGAATAGCTCTGGAGTAGTAGAGGCAGCCTCTGGGTGTCTGAAACTTGATATCTTTAGGAGGACCCCTTGGGTCTTATTTATAGGCCTTAAGTGAAGTCCAAACGGTTTGGTCAGTTATGGGTCCAAAAGGTCTTGAATACCATTTGGACTCTGAGACCATTTGGACCTCGAGATCATTTGGACTCCGAGACCGTTTGGACTCCGAGACCGTTTGAACTCCGAGACCGTTTGGACTCTGAGACCGTTTGGACTCTGAAACCATTTGGACTCATGTGGTCTTGAGATCGTGTGACTCCATGCGGTCTTGAGACCGGTTGGCTTCATGTTGTCTTGGGACTGTGTGAGTCCATGCGGTCTTGGGACCGTTTGGCTTCATGCGGTCTTGGGACCGTTTGGCTTCATGCGGTCTTGGGACCGTGTGAGTCCATGCGGTCTTGGGACCATTTGGCTTCATGCGGTCTTGGGAACGTGTGAGTCCATGCAGTCTTGGGACTATTTGGCTTTATGCGGTCTTGGGACCGTGTGAGTCCATGCAGTCTTGGAACCGTGTGAGTCCATGCAGTCTTGGGACCGTTTGGCTTCATGCAGTCTTGGGGCCATGTGAGTCCATGCGGTCTTGGGACCGTGTGAGTCCATGCGGTCTTGGGACTGTTTGGCTTCATGCGGTCTTGGGACTGGATGAGTCTTTTGTGATTTTTTTGTGTCTTTTTTTGTAAGTAAAAAGGAAAAAAGTTAATCTAACAGTATGTTTGCAATAAAAGAGAATAGTTAGAGATTCTGTCTAATTTATCTGAGGAAGTTGTGGAAAACTGAAGAATAATACTAAGATAACATCACAAAATTGGAGGTTATCAGACACCTACATATTTTTCATCCAAGCATGAGAATTGTTGACACTTTACATGCCGATTAGCCATCAGTCACGAAAGAGACCTTGAAGGAGGTATGTAAGCTACATCTTAGTTAACAGAATAGGGTGCGGCGATGGTTACCTGAAGAGGATTGATTGGAGTCCCTCACTCAAGCTCGCTGACGCCGGAGGGGCAGATTGAGTCTGTGGCGGTACTTCGGCTGGGCTCGGTCCGCCAAGGCGGATGAGGAAGAACGAACCGTGCTTGAGTATGCTTCGGTTGGGCTCGGTTCAAATAGGCGGAGGAGGAAGAACTAACACTCGCGATCACAGGCAAGGTGTCACTGCAGCACCGGCAACTTGGCACTCCATAGCCAACAACTATTGGCACCACAGACGGCAACTGGCAAACAGCTGGTGCCGCTAGTCTCTCCCAGTATGCAGATGATCGCGAGCCACCAACAGACCTAGTGCATGATGGGCCAGGGAGCGAGGAAGTCATGCAGGGAGAGAGGGGGAGATCAGAAACGTCAGGCTGAATGAGCGGAGAGTGCAGCGCGAAGGGAAAATTTAATTTGGAGTGGGAAGTCAATATAGTTTAGCAAAATATTTTCTAATTTGGTATGGCAATTTAAGATTGCCACTAATTAGAAATAAAAATGCTTTTAATGTTATGTCCTTTTCAGAAATCCTATAATAGGTGGTTCAACGATATTTTAATTAAAAATTCCTATATATTAGAAATATAGTGGCTTTTTTTTATAAATGCCACTTAAATAAATGCCACTAATGGGCAGTTTTGCTGTAGTGTCACACTTCCATGAGATGGATGACACACCATGCTTTAGCATAACCTACGCTTGGTCAATCAAACTTTTCATGTGTGCTGCTTATGGAAAGCATATAAGACGTCATATTTTAATTGAGGGAGTTTGTATTTATAAGTATATACATATACTTTATCCAATCAACACATATATATAGTACATATCATATACATGATATATCCCACAATGAAAACATGTAGTAAACAAAAGCGATGGTTATAGCCGGTCCTAATGTAATCCCTCGGAGTCACAAGGAATTGCGGTCATCTAGGTCTACATCATATGCAAAAACCTATTGTTGATGAAGATTTGTGCTTTCCAATCTGAGTTGTTTGGTTCAACCCTTGAATCGATCAGCTCGCCTCTTGGCTGATTGTTAGGTCATATCACTGGCCATCTGGTCCTTCTGTCCACCATTGGCTGGCTCCTCCAGCTAATCAGTCGGGCCCACTAGGAAATCGGTCTGGCTTGTCCACCATGTCCTCCAAGGTCCTTCAGTTGGTCGACTCGTCTATGGAACGCCTTCATTTTTGTCATATCAGGAAAGTAAATTATCCTACTTTTACATTATTGTAGGGAAACCTCAAGTTACATTCTAGGGGAGAAAAGGTAGGAAATAATTAACTTTACATTAGGAAGATTAGATAGAGGCTCATTACACAAACTGAGATAAATGGTTAAACCTGTCATATACAACCATGCACAGATAGGGGTTATTGGCCATGACCATGCGACACATCCACCATCAAAATTGCTTTTAGGGTGACACATGTAAATTGCATATATATATATATATATATATATATATATATATATATAAATTTAGGATTATCATGGTGTTTGAATTTGACAAGATATAATTCACATTGCATGCAATAATAGAATGAAAAAGCCAAAATATGATCATCTCAATTATATAATATAGTAAATTGACATTGGCTTCGATACCGATGTAGGGAAATATGGTATAGAGCAGGTAGAAAAATTCTAAATTTTATCTATCATATTCTCCATAATCAGTAGATCAAGTCAATAACTATAATAAAGGAAGGATGGTTTATGGGATATACCTGGTCTTGGAGCAAGTCCAACGACAATCCAGAGCAAGTCCAACAACAATCCAGAGCAAGTCCAGCGACAATCCTCATTGTTGTAGATGTGCAAATCTGAGTCCTAGTTACACTGGGACACGTCTGACTGCTGTGCCTCCTAATCTACACCACATACTATAGCCACGAACATTGTTTTCTTCAGCATCTCCTCTTATCATGGACTGCTGGTTGAAGTTATCCTTCGAGCGACAAACAACAACTTCTCGCCTCTATGGTAGTCCACACAGACTGTCTAGAACTCCTGTCGCCCTGCTAGAATGATCAAGAAGGAGTCATCCCTCTCCATCAGTGTACTAGACACTGAATTGCTCTCCCATGACAACTCTCAGTTGTTTTCTCCCCTGGCTATCCGTCCCTTATCGGGTAGGACTTTCTTAGGCTTTTGTAGTTACCACAACCAGAGAGAACAACAATTGTTAGAGGAACTGATTCTCATTTGTCTGTGTTGTACTTTGAGAAGCCTTTGATACCCCTCTATTTGTAGTAGAGGCCAGGGTCAAGGTTCTCGATTGCTATTTGATACGAGATTGATGCACGGGAGCGGAAAGGACCAAAAGAACTCAATTTTTTGCAACAATTCTAGAATCTGCACAATCTACGACATTCAAAATAGCCATTTGGAAAAGCTAGATGGTCGTCTCGCATGCAAGGCAGTCATTTTGTAGTTTCCAGAGGTACAAGAATTTGGCAAATCAATGTTAGACATTGATTTCCATGTGCAACAAGTATTGCTCAATCTAAACAAATAGGGAAACATATAGAACCTTCCCCAGACAAATTGGACCATCTCGCCCGGGCAAGACTGCCATCTCAGTTCATCTAGATAGTCGTTTGGTGACCCGAGTCAAGCCAGTTTGGTGAGGTGATGGAGCTAGGATTAAAACTAAAAGATTGCTCTTCCAATGGAAGTCCTAAAGTGCACCAAAAACCCTAGGGAGTTGATGTTCTCTCTAGGTTTACCTACAACTGGTGTTAGATAAATGCTCCAACCCCACAAGAGTGTGGAAGCCTTATTGTAGTACAGATTTAGGATTGAATCCAAAGGACAACGTGAAGAATCTGGATGTCTTTGTCTCGTTTCGTCTCGATCTAAGTTAATCGTTTACAACCAAGAGATTGATAGGATTAATCTAAGCTAATCTAGAGCATGCAAAAATAAAGGCAAGTATGAAACTTGGTTAAAGTTTGAATTCTAAGATTATCAGATGATGATGGATCACTGGGGTGATGCGGATATTCACCACCACTACACATGCATTGTACTTGTACCAACATAGCAAGACCTGCAAGCAAGATACATGGATGTTGTGCAATGTCGATGTCCTCTTGGACAAGGAGCATTACACACATCCTTCACAGGTTGAGTAGCTCCCATCTGGTACATATCTACATGTCAATGGAGATATGGCCCTCCGAAGGGAGGTCTTACTCAACCTCATGAAATATGCATTGAAAGACTAACAAGCGAGCGATATCATCAATTCGATTAGTATCCTTATAGACTATCCCTCTTTCGAGGACATAGCTATGAGAAACGTGGGAGTGTTTCAATGCCAGCCATTCCTGAATGAATGGTCACTTACTTTGCATAACTCCCTTCATAGAGTGTGTTCCTCGACCTATCAAGATTGTACTTTCATACGTCAACTAATTCCATTTCATAGTATGGAAGTACAACGATGGAGGTGAGTTTACTCCACTCCTTGAAAAGCATTCATAGATACCAAAACAAATGTGTGGTGGATACACACATCAAGAACCAATGCTAAATCAGTAATCGAGTCTCAAGAGTAGACGTAGACAATCCACAACAAAAGTCAATAGATCATGCAAGAAAGCGGCCAACATTCAAGCATGCACTGAAACGATTAGCATTGAATCAAAAAGATAACGCCTTTAGGTACATATTACAAAGCATGGATAGCGGGGCTAGTCCCTGCACCCCAGTTAATTACACTACTCGATCCTCATAGAGGGAGCAACAAAGACATAGACGAAAGATAGAACAAGCATCATCGGAGCAAAAGAGTAGATCTGTGACAGCTCGGTGTAGATCTCTGCAGTCTTTGGGACTTCTCTGACTTTGTCGATGGAGTATGTCTCTTACTGCCTCGATATTCGTGTGCACCTCTGGAGACATACGAGTAGGGCCAGGCAGAGCTTGGTGGAGATGAGGTAGCAGTGAAGCAGCCTTGCGGTCTCCTGGATCTGATGCCCAAATGAGGACCCTACTGGTCCTATTTATAGGGTTGGATGGGGTCTCCACATTTTTTATGTGAGAATACTGCAAATGGTCTTGGGTCCAAACGATCTTGGGTCCAAATGGTCTTGGCTCCAAACGGTCTTGGGTCCAAATGGTCTTGGCTCCAAACGGTCTTCTGTGTCCAAACAGTCTTCATTTCCAAATGAGCTTGGGTCCAAACGGTCTTGGCTCCAAACGATCTTGGGTCCAAATGGTCTTGGCTTCCAAACGGTTTTGGCTCCAAATGGTCTTCGGTGTCCAAACGGTCTTCATTTCCAAATGGTATTGGGTCCAAATGGTCTTGGCTCCAAATGGTCTTGCCTCGTGGTCTCTTCATCCAAACGATCTTTCATTGATCTGCCCATCTAAACGATCTCTTGTTAACCGGTCTTGTGCCTTGGCATCCAAACGGTCTTGAGACCATGAGGCTTTACACGGTCTTGAGACCGTGTGACCTCATGTGGTCTTGAGATCGTATGAAGGGTAAAATCGGTTGGATGGAAAAACCGCGAGGAGATGTAGATATGTTATCGGATGGATGAGAATGATCTGTCGAGAAGAAGGAAAGTGAGTAAAGGAGGATAAGATCAAATAAATTGGTAATTAGAGCTATTAGAGCACTATTTTCATGAAACTGAGGAGACACTCAGAGTAAGCTAAATTCCTAGAAATGGCGACTGTGAGGATGAATTTGGAGGATTCATCACCACACCGAACTTTAGCGTTGCCCGTACCGAGGAATGAAAAAGCCCAAGACAGTCGCCAAAAAGCTCGTTCATCTCATAATTTCCTCTTCTTCGTGCAAATGTCAGAATTTTCATGAAACTGAGAAAAAAATGAAGCAAAACAAAATTAGGGCAAAAACGTCAGAAATCCTTTGAATTGGTGACTGAGGATGAATCTGGAGGATTCATCACCCACACCAAACTTAAGTGTTGCTCGTCCCGAGGAACAGAAAACTTAAAACATTCGCCAATGAAATCGTTCATCTCGTGATTGCCTCATCCTTATGTCATATCATTATTTTGTTCATGGCTCAGATCGATACAGTATCAAGGCTTCCTTAAATCACAAAATACATCTTATGATATCCTCATTTCTGAGTTCACTTTACTGAAGTATTTCCTTCTCACTCTCTGTTGTATCAGTCATGTTTAAAAGTTTTATGTGATTTTGAAAAGACCCGTAGAATCAATCAAACATGTATATGATCCGTCGTTGGTGTTTTCAAGAGAATGGTTGAAATGGAGGCAATTGTGGCGCCAGTAGGTTGAAAAAGGAAAGAATAGGGGTGTGATCAAGAGATAAGAGTCTCTCTTCTAATCAAATCAAGATTCTTATGAGTGGTGGATTCATCAAGATACTTTGAGTGTTTTGTGCACAACTCTGGTTGACTTAGCCTTACACCAAATTTTTTTAAGGTAACTCAGAAGTGTGTATAGGTTGGCTTAAGGCTTTTGGCTAACTTACCTCTTCGAGAGGAGGTAAGGGGTTATTTTTGGAGCCTTAGGGTCTCACTACCAGGCTCGACACATCTTCCTTTGTGAGGGCAGCTAATGTACCAGCTGGGCAAGACCTTTGTCGGTTATCCTTATATAGGGCACAACTCTCATGCTTTTATTCACACTCTGGCTTTTATTCATTCTCACTTGGCTTAGGAGAAAGGGTGTTTTTGGATTTTTGTATATTTGGGCTGTCGGGCCTCTTTTTGGAATCGGGGTAGATTTTTCCTCAACCTTGGTATGTACACAATCATCATCGTATACTTTTTGAAAAAAATGAGAAGGTGATATTCCCATGTTATGTATTGAGGGGTATGGTGGAAATAGTTATAGAAAAAGAGGTGTGGTGTACCACACCGAACTTAGAGTTCAGCAATGTTCTAGTTTTCACTAGAAAAGAGTGTGGCGTGCCACACCGAACTTAAAGCTTTGGCATGGTTGGTGAACGGAGAGGTATGGAGATGAAAGAAGAAGTGTAGAAGAGAGTTCAGATCATAATGCAATTTGCTTAGCGATTCCATAGAACATGTTCCTTTTCTTCATCACACTCTGCTCAAATAGTGACATGATAAAACTTCAAATGAGAATTTCATACAACTGATCCATTAACAAGTGAGAGGCATGATGCATTTGATCTATCTCAATCTTATTGAAGCTTATAGTCTTTTTTTTCTATTACAGATATGACAGTAGGATTCACAGACTATACAAGATGAAATCATTTATCGGCTAGTTTTAAGCATTCTTTTTTCGTGAATTTGCAACGAAAAGAGGTGATGAACACAGATTCAAAAAGAAAAAGCTGACTAGATAAAGGACTTATTTTAAGAAGACTATGAAATTATGAAAATGTGGAAAAATTATGAAAGAGAAGCTAGAATGGAAAAACAAACAACAGTAAAGATAGAGGGTGGAGTGAGAAACATACCACCCACCTTCCACCTCGAACTTATGAGTTTGCTCATATTCGGGCAAATGTTAGGTTTGATATGGAGGGGAAGAGATGCGTAGTATTAACCAGACGGTCCTTGTAATTGAAAGAAGGTCTGACGAATATGTTTCATGATGGTAGGAACTAAGAGCGAGGAAGTGGCATAGACCACCTGTTGACCGGGTGGTCGTGGCAAGTCGAACGGGTTTTCTGGATGACTTGGATGCACATTTCTTTCACATTTTTGTCAGTCCAGAAGAATCCAAAGACTTTCCCCCATCAGCGGGGGAGGTGGAATATATGTAGTTGAAACTGGAGGACTAGGTGAATATTCAAAGGCATGCCTATTTGTGTTCTCCAGTTGTGGCTCGCCCTTGAAGTTTAGAATCAAGCTTCCTTCTTCATGATCTAGAGCAGTTGATAGAGGGTCGGCCACTTGAACTTCTTCTTGTCCCGGATCAGGTGGCGGATCCGGTTCAGGCTTCATTTCATCACCCAACTTTTCTTGTGTAGGGTGTGGTAGCCAGGGTGACATTTCTTCATCAGGGGGATTGTTCCGAGGATCATCATTTTGATGCCATGTGTCATCCGGAGGGTTATCATTATCAATGTTGGGGTTGATAGGAGCAGCATATTTGATTCCAAAGTTAAGGTGTTGTTCAAATTCTTCTTTGTTGTGCACTCTTAATTTGTCTGAATAACTAGAGGGAGATTCAATAGGTAGAACGAACTCTTGTTCGGATAAAGGAATCATGAGAACCTGAGGTAGAGGCTCTAGTGACGTCTCTTCATGGGAAGGATTTGCCCATGGAATATCGTTTTGTGGACTAGAATCCTCCCACGAATCTATTTTTTTGATATTGAGACTAATATACTCCATTCCTGAGTCAGGCAGTTGTTCCAGTTCTTCCTCATAGCACACCTCCAGTTCTATTAAGTATTCGGGAGAAGTTGCTACGGGAAGAATGAAACCTTGTTCAGGTAATGCAGATATGTCAGTCTCCTCTATATTTGGTAGCTCAGGAGGAACTTCTCCGTAGGGGAGGGTGGCCATAAAAAGATTGTTTTGTGGCTCAATGTCTTCCCAAAGGTCCTCCTTATCATTACAAGGGTCTACGGAAATATCGTATTCCATTCCAAAATAAAGAGATGGTTCGTGTTTCTCTTCATAGTACATCATCAACTCGTTCAAGTGACTAGAAGGAGATTTAATGGAAATAACATACTCTTGTTCGAGAACTGACTCCGTCTGGACTTCTTATAGGGATGGCGGCTCTGGTAACATCATTTCATGGAAAGGATCGGTCATAAAGTCATCGTCTTGGGATCCATCATCCTCCCATAATTCTTTTTCATCATCATCAGGGTCAGTGAGAGTGGTATGGTCCACACCTGAATCAAGATCTTGATCAGTCCCATCCTCAAAGTCTGTTCCTAGATCAGCCGAATGATCAGAAATTTATTCATAAGGACAAATCAGATCTTTTCCATTAATGGAGACATTTGAGTTTCTTGCATAAAAGACATCTCCTTATCTAACTCAGTCACATATTCATCTGAGTCTGACTATTAATGAGTGTAGAGTTCTTGTAACGTAGACCCTTCTTCATTAGAATTCATCAACAAGACAGCTGAAAGTTGAAGAATATTTGTCGTATAGGGAGTCAATCATTGTTGATTGCTCCTCAATCTGTATGGTTGGATCTGGGTCTGTATGGGAAGAAGATAGGTAAATACCAAAATTTATCCCCAATTGATCTCCCGACTATAGAAAAACTTCATATTGGCCAATCAATTTTTCATCTAAGGGAGTAGTGCAGGAGTCATTTTCCTAGTCGGACCTTGGCTCAGAGAATGATTCTTTTTCTTGTGATACTTTGGAGAAATCATCCTTGGGTTCAATCATTTGCTCTGAGGATGATTCCTCTCCCTGCACTACTGCTAGAAGATCATTGGAAGGCACCTCCCACATGATATCATAATCGTCATTGTAATCGATTGCAATATGCGGATGAGGAATATGCTCAAGGGGAATTGGTGATTGTTCTTCATGTTGCTCAAAAGTGTGGACAAGTTGCGTAAGCTGACCAAGCTTGGCTGTCAACTTCTCGTTCATAGCTGTCTGATCAGATAAGTGTTGAGCCACTGACTTCTGTAGAGCACGTACTTCATCTATTAATATGTATTGATCTTCATAGTAGGTCTCTTCACTATACCCATTGGGTTGATGCTGATAGTAACTCTCCTCATCGTAGTATTGATTTGCATTGTAATCTGGATTTCCTTCTGTATTGCAATCTATGCCTTGAAATCTGTCATAGTTGGGCTCTTCGTAGTTGCTTCCAGGAGGATATGGATTATAACTTGTGTTATATCCTTAGTAGTGTGAAAAGGCTGCCTTGAGTTTCCCAACTATATGATTTGTGATTACTCGACGTAGTGCATTCACATAGTGAGGAGGAGGGTTGAAGCAGTTAATTGATGAATGGGAGCAGTCACCACATAATTGACATCTAATGGTTTGTGGCATTGACTACTTCATTTTGAAGAGAATTGGTACCTGAACTCAAAGAAGGTGTTTTTATCAGGCTTGACCAATCACTTCAAATTCAAGAGAGTACGTAACTTTAACTTTTGAGATCAAGGTTTTTACCCCCTTTTTTTAGATTTTTGAAAAGAAAAACGAAAAACCCTAGAGAAACTTAGGTTGATATAGAATTCGATGAAGACGATTCTTATGACGTTGTCCCCGACAATGGCGGAATTTTTTGATGGAGCTAGGATTTACACCAAAAGATTGCTCTTCCAATGGAAGTCCTAAAGTGCACCAAAACCCCTAGGGAGTTGATGTTCTCCTACAACTGGTGCTAGATAAATGCTCCAACCCCACAACAGTGTGGAAGCCTTATCGTAGTACAGATTTAGGATCGAACCCAAAGGACAACATGAAGAATTTGGATGTCTTTGTCTCGTTTTGTCTCGATCTAATTTAATCGTTTACAATCAAGAGATTGATAGGACTAATCTAATCTAATCTAGAGCATGCAAAATAAAGGAAAGTATGAAATTAGTTAAAGTTTGAATTCTAAGATTATCAGATGATGATGGATCACTGGGGTGATGTAGATATTCACCACCACTATACATGCATTGTACATGTACCAACATAGCAAGACCTGCAAACAAGATACATGGATGTTGTGCAATGCCAATGCCCTCTTGGATAAGGAGCATTGCACACATCCTTCATAGGTTGAGTAGCTCCCATCTGGTACATATGTACGTGTCAATGGAGATATGTGCCCTTCGAAGGGAGGTCTTACTCAACCTCATGAATTGTGCATTGAAAGACTAACAAGCGATCGATTTCATCAATTCGATTAGTATCCTTATAGACTATCCATCTTTCGAGGACATAGCTATGAGAAACGTGGGAGTGTTGAATTGCCAGCCATTCCCGAATGAATGGCCACTTACTTTGGATCACTCCCTTCATAGAATGATTCCTCGACCTATCAAGATTGTACTTTCATACGTCAACTGATTCCATTTCATAGTATGGAAGTACAATGATGGAGATGAGTTTACTCCACTCCTTGAAAAGCATTCCTAGATACCAAAACAGATGTGTGGCAGATACACACATCAAGAAACAATGCTAAATCTGTAATCACATCTCAAGAGTAGACGTAGACAATCCACAACAAAAGACAATAGATCATGCAAGAAAGCGGCCAACATTCGAGCATGCAATGAAACGATTAGCATTGAACCAGAAAGATAACATCCTTAGGTATAGATTACAAAGCATGGATAGCGGGGCTAGTCCCCGCACCCCAATGAATTACACTAATCGCTCCTCATAGAGGGAGCAACAAAGACAGAGAAGAAAGATAGAACAAGCATTGTCGGAGCAGAAGAGTAGATCTGTGACAGCCCGGTGTAGATCACCCCAGTCTTCCGGACTTCTCCGACTTTGTCGATGGAGTCCATCTCTTACTGCCTCGATCTTCGTGTGCACCTCTGGAGACATACGAGTAGGGCCAGGTAGAGCTTGGTGGAGATGAGATAGCAGTGAAGCAGCCTTGCGGCCTCCTGGATCTGATGCCCAAATGAGGACCCTGCTGGTCCTATGTATAGGCTTGGATGGGGTCTCCATGTTTTTGATGTGAGAATAGTCCAAACGGTCTTGGCTCCAAACCGTCTTGGGTCCAAATGATCTTGTCTTCCAACCAATCTTGGGTCCAAACAGTCTTGGCTCCAAATGGTCTTCGGTGTCCAAACGGTCTTCATTTCCAAACGGTCTTGGGTCCAAATGGTCTTGGCTCCAAACGGTTTTGGGTCCAAATGGTCTTGTCTCCAAACAGTCTTCGGTGTCCAAATGGTCTTCATTTCCATATGGTCTTGGGTCCAAACGGTCTTGGCTTCCAACCGGTCTTGGATCCAAATGGTCTTGGCTCCAAACGGTCTTCGGTGTCCAAACGGTCTTCATTTCTAAATGGTCTTGGGTACAAATGGTCTTGGCTCCAAACGGTCTTGCCTCGCGGTCTCTTCATCCAAATGATCTTTCGTTGATCTACCCATCTAAATGATCTCTTGCCAACCAGTCTTGTGGCTCGGCATCCAAATGGTCTTGAGACCATGAGGCTTCACACGGTCTTAAGACTGTGTGACCTCACGCGGTCTTGAGACTGTATGAAGGGTAATACCGGTTGGACGGTCAAACCGCGAGGAGATGTAGATATGTTATCGGATGGATGAGAATGATCTGTAGAGAAGAAGGAAAGTGAGTAAAGGAGGATAAGATCAAATAAATAGGTAATTAGAGCTATTAGAGCACTATTTTCATGAAACTGAGGAGACACTCAAAGTAAGCTAAAACAAGGGTGGATCAGTCGATGTGAGGAACAAAATTCCTAGAAATGCCGACTGCGAGGATGAATTTGGAGGATTCATCATCAGGTCGGTTCGTTCCTTGGCCAAATTCAACTCACAACCATCCTGACACCCAGACACCCATCTCAACTCTTGAGATAGACGTTTGGCACTTCCAGACACCCTTCTCTACACTTGAGATGGGCATTTGGTTTGGTTGACAACATGTTTGTTTCCTGAATCAAATGCCTAAACACTTTAGCACTTAATTCAACTGTCATTTGAGATCAGATCTCCTTTTCTAGGTGAAGACATATGTGTGTGACCCTATAGGTCCCATATTACATTAGCAGTGAGTGTCCATAACAACTTACAACATCACAAACAAAGAGTGATGCCTAGTCACACATTATTGCTACCCAAGTAAGTGGAAAAGTTGGGAAACAACTTCAACCTACAATCTGTGTATGGTGTTGTAGTGTTTGTATAGTTCCTTTGTCACTGATGTACAGATTGAACTAGAGGCATAGAGAAGTCACCCTCATGATATCTATTAAATGCAATGGTCACACTATATTTAAAATTTAATAAATGCATTTGGAGAGTCAAACGAAGTCCAAATGACCTTAAATTTTAACCATAGGTTTATGACAACACCTAGAACGATGCTATGCATTTAGTTTTTCATTTTAAATAATATTAGGCCCCCAATAAATATATTTCCCATTAATATATATATATATATATATATGT
The DNA here is from genome assembly GCA_963693085.1 of Alisma plantago-aquatica. NCBI lineage: Eukaryota > Viridiplantae > Streptophyta > Magnoliopsida > Alismatales > Alismataceae > Alisma > Alisma plantago-aquatica. The sequence continues at coordinate 113,608,305 of OY856415.1, read as the reverse complement.
ATGTATATATATATAGAGAGAGAGAGTCAGGCTAGAATACACTCGAGTGTATTCAGAGCAGAATACAATGAAGTAGTTTTTCATGATGCAATGTTTTTTTCAAAAATCTAATCTAGTGATCTTCTTAAACATGTTGTGAATAGCTCATACGCAAAATTTGAGCACATTTGGACATTTATAGGTCATGTTATAAAGACCGCAAAAATTATGCATTTCAAATTAGTTTCACACGTCGATTTTGTTGCCCTTGGATGAGTGACTTACACTCATCCAAATGGGCTCAAACTTTGTATGTGGCCTAGTTATAGTATGAAGGTGAAGATTAATGGTTTACATTTTGCAAAAAATAGTCTTGATATGCAAACACACTTGAGTGTATTCGTGCGATATGTACACTCGAGTGTATTCTAACCTGACTCTCTCTCTCTCTCTCTCTATATATATATATATATATATATATATATATATATATTAGTTTATAAATTGAGTAAATTAATGTGAAGAGGCTTTTTGATAATTTTCTTGTTGTATTTCTAGGATAGACCAACCAAGAGACTTTCCCCACCCTACTAACTACATTTCCAAATTTATTCACTCATAAGGAGAGAGAAAAATAAAGGGGGTTATTAATTCCTTAACATTAATTATTTCTCTTACATTATTCATGAAGCTTGTATAATGACATTATACATTGATAAAACATTATTTATGCAACAACTATTTCATTTTTGTGAACATTTGCATCATTGCCCTTACTAAAAATATTAATACAGGTAATTTGTGCACTAACCCTTGTGTTGGCATGTATATGTTATCCAAACCATTGAATTTCCATAAATCCAATATTAAGGACAAGCAAAGGGAAAATGAGATAGCACAAAGTATAGGGTGGAAATTGCAAATATTATTTGAAACTCAGTTTGTTACATTACTCATATGGCTCTAAATGCATGGTTATGCCCTTTCATGGGAATGCATATTGTACTCTTGCTTCAAGTATTACTTTTGACCTATCTTATGCATGAAACTCATTTATATCTTTGAAATCAGTATCATTATGATGTGTTGTGACTTTAATGACTATGGTCCACCATATTCCTCTATTACTATGTTTAAAATCCTTTTCTTGCCTAATGTGACCTTGGTGCCTTGAATTGTGGTTCTTACACCTTAATGCTTATGCAAATCCTTCTCTTTTGTCTTCCTCTCTCAAATCACGGAATAATCGATCCCTTTTGGTAACTTGGGTGTGGATGACCTACCTAGGTCACATGTTGAATCTTTATGGCATATGTAACCCATGTTGATGATTGAATGCATGTTGATGTGTTGATACTAATGTGGAATCCTATGATGCATAGACTTGAGAACATCCACCCTACTTTGAATGTGAATTCTTATACCCTATCTTGCTGATATAAACTCATGTCTTTCACCAAATCTTTTCTTGGTGAACTATGATCATGGTTGCCCTATTATGAGTCTTTTAACCCCTAAATGTACATGAGGAACATGAATCTTGTAATGATAATATAAAATGAGTCGAACCTCAAAATGACTTGAAACTTGAATCACACCTCCATGATGGTCCCTAAATCAATAAAAGGTCATCAAATGCACCAATAATAAATGTTGAACCTAAATTGGCCAAAAACCCTAAAATGAATCTAGTTAGGGTTAATGATGGGAATTTATTACATGTGTACAATCTTGTACTTAACTAGGTGTTGGTTGAGATCTAGATGGTCAAGGTTAGATTATGAATCTTTGAATCAGGTATGGGCTTTAATAATTATATGAGTATCACTTTCTTGCTTGAAATATGATACATATGTATGCTTGTTTACTTGCTCAAATATTTCCATGTACTATTCTAGTATATATTTGATGCTTGTCTCTTTTTGTTGTATTATAACTTGCACACATAATATAGAAAACTCCAATATACAAATGTTGAAATAGGTTTTTACTCAATGACTTTGGTTATTGAGGTCCCTCACGTATAAAAGGGTAGCTAATCTTGAGCACTGTTATGGATCCTTCCAATGGGAAGTTGATCAAAGGCCTTAAGATACATGATATTGACGATATAATTGGAGTGAAATGACATAAAGCCTAGGCTCTCGATTTTCTAAGTACTTATCTCATTTATTCTTGCTCATTTACTTCTGTAAATCTTTTCAAATTATGCAAATCTTATGTATATGTATCTTTTAGCCCTGTACTTGGCACCTCGTGTGGTTGACCCGCCTTGTTTCACATATTTGATAGGTTCAGAGATGGCTAGCAGTTGATGGGTTTGGTGATCTATGTTAGGTGTTGTTGTTGTAGATCCCTAGTATGGATTGGTAAAATTGTACTCTTAAACATGTAATTGAAAGTTGTAATAAACAATGTTGCTTAATAATACGTGTTGAGTGTTGAGATATGAATTGTGCTTTTATCTTGTTATATGTCCATGTATGCTAAGTATTTCATGCTTCCGCATGTTGTCTTTGGTATTTGTTTGGTTCATGGTACTGGGATCCCGGTTCTATGACAGATGGTATCATAGCATGAACAATAACTACACCAAACATTTCTCACATGAAACACAAACTAAACTAACCTTACATCTCAACCCTACAAACTTAATAAGATGTCGTTGTGAACTATGTTGACTTAGACTCTAGGTTAGAACATAGATGTTCTAGAACTAGATGTAGACCTATGTAATCCTTAGAGACTTTATTTTCTCCTCCTTCCATCCTATAGTATAGGCTGTAGGTTCAGGATGGTGAGAAAAGGGAGTTCTTGTTACCACCCTAGACATATGTTCTGGGCATGTGATTAGGGGTAGATACATAGGTTTACACCATGTTCTTTCTAGTTCTCTAGGTGTCATGGTACTAGACTACCTAATGAGTGTCATAACTCATTTTGGTTTTGGTTTTACTCGAATGGTGTATGGTGGTTTTCATTGCCTGTTTCAATGTTGGAGAAAAAAAACCTATTTCAACTATTAGTATATGTATATATGAAAATGTTACCATACGCAGAAAGGAAGTGAGTGTCCATGTAGCCTAAGAGAAAGAGATGTAACATCAAGTCTAGACGAGAGCTTTTAGATGATAGATGTAGTCTCTAGAGTTGTCTAGAGCCATGATAAAGGTTAGGCTAGTCAGTAGCCTAGATAACCTAAGTTGTTGTTGTTGATGATGATGATGATGATGATGATGATGATGATGATGATGATGATGATGATGATGATGATGATGATGATGATGATGATGATGATGATGATGATGATGATGATGATGATGATGATGATGATGATGATGATGATGATGACGACGATGACGATGACGATGATGATGATGATGATGATGATGATGATGATGATGATGATGATGATGATGATGATGATGATGATGATGATGATGATGATGATGATGATGATGATGATGATGACGATGATGACGACGACGACGACGATGATGACGATGATGACGATGATGACGATGATGATGATGATGATGATGATGATGATGATGATGATGATGATGATGATGATGATGATGACGATGATGATGATGATGATGATGATGATGATGATGATGATGATGCTGATGATGATGATGATGATGATGATGATGATGATGATGATGACGACGATGACGACGACGACGATGATGATGATGATGATGATGATGATGATGTTATGTTATGAGATGTTCAAGATGATTCAAGTATGTCGAGATGACATGAGATGATTTGATAGTGAACCCTAGCTAATCTAGCACCATGTTTGACATATATGACATGGTTGATGTGCTAAACATAGCTAGTAGGTTGACCTACTTGCTTGTGCTAGTCTTGTATATGTTGAGATACAATAAGTGATATATACTTTGAGACCAACACATGCCTCAATCTCTTTACAAAGGAGGAACTTTAGCATGGGACATATGAAAAAGGGTGACCTCTTGATATGATTCGACCCACCATAGGAGAAGTTCAGAGTATCTAAACTCCAAATGATGTGAAATGTTGAAAAACATGCACGATGAAATACATGATGATGAGTCCCTAGCTAGACTACTTCTAAGTATATGAGTTGAGTTGCTTAGTGTGTGGTTCCCTTGAAATTTTGAACCCTATATTTCCTATGAAAAGACCTAACTCTAGAGACAGAGGCATTTGAATATATGATTCTTGCTATATAGGTGAGGGAGATGTCCCAAGACCCTAAGATGGTGTACATGGATCTCCATAATGGGCCTCATACTCAGGTTAGTGGTATGATGTAAAGGAATTTAGTGGTTTCTCTCATTTGATATGTTCGGTAAAAGTTTGGTATGGGTAGATGTTGGCGGTTAGCATGTTTTTCCTTGACGGAGATATGTCTTATCTGGAGTGGCTTGAGCTGGTGGAGCTCTTTCTAGATGCAAGTGAGATAATCACGAAACCTCAATGTTGATGATAATGTTGCCCCTCATATGATATCTGATACATGAAATATATCACTTAAGCTAAAAACTTGATACATGTACGATAATCACTCTCGTAAGATATACCTAATATGAAACAACACCATACCTGAAAGATGTAGATTTGGAATTATGAACTCAATACGATGATGCCTTGAGATCTTAACTTGAATAATAACATGTCACATGCCTAGTCTTATGTCCAAAAATGATAAACTTGTCATAACGATACTCTTATGGTCTTAACTAGAATAACATGATAAGTAAATTTCTCAACTTCTGACATAATGAGGGATTATGAACAATAATTAGTGGTGATTATCATGACTGGGGGAACTAAAACTTGCATGAAATCTAGTATTATGATGAAATACACATTCGACGATAGACTCTCTTGAAAGTCATGACGACGAACATGTACGCTTGAGATTTGACAACATACGTTTGTGATAATGCACCTTGACCTCGTATGGATAAATGAGAAAATCCTAATGTAATAGGTGGGGTTATGCAACCCTAATGTCAATATGACATCATCACATGACGGAAATCTAGGTAACATGTGAATAAATGGGATGGGTATGCCCTTGATGATGATAACACCATATGTGTGCACCCCATGATGGGATGTTCCTTGACACCCATTAGGTGGTTAACTTAAACATGATGTATATGAAACTTTGACCCTCAGCTATGATCTTGGATGAATTTTGAGGACAAAATCTCTTCTAAGGAGGGAAGGATGTGACAACTTGGTTTTATCCCTCTATTATTCTCATCCTCTCTCTTCAAGAGACCCACCTCACTCAATTTAATTTTGATCATAGTGATTGAGTGTGATGAAGACCCAATTTGATCGCCTCAATGACTAATTTCACATTATGTAGCTCTAATTTGAGAGATTGAACTAAGTATGATGATAGATGTTAACACCATCTTGCAAGGTAATTTGAACCTACTAAATGTGATCACCTTGCTCTCTAATGAATCTTGTAATGTATATCTTTCAATTATCTTTTTAGTGGTGCAAAAATATTCTCAATCGAAGTTTCCTAGCCTGAGTTATGAATTTTTAAAGATTAGCTCAAAATATACTTATTTTGATCAAGTTATGTTGTAATTAAGCCTTAATGGACCCAATCTAAGTTATGCGGCCCAGCAGCCGCCACCCTTCTAGGGAAAACCCTAATGCGCACTTCCTCCCGGCCGTTAGATCATGGATCCTCCAATCTGATGGTTCACAAGTCTTCCCTTTCCTCAGTTTGTACCATGGTGCCTGCTACTATAGCAGTGCGACCAATGGGCGTCGATTCGTGGTCCTTTGGATCGATGGAATCCCCCAAACACCATTTTTCTTCTTCCCCTTTCATACTCTCCCCTTTCCCCCTCTCTCCCTCACCCCCTAGTCTCATCCTACCTCTCTCCTTCTGCTTCATACCAGGGCGGCGCCGCCGCCTCCCTTGCTTTGGGGCTAGGCGACCTGGTCACCCACAGACATAGATGAGGCCAAGGATGGATCCGTGGTGGCCTGAGCGACTGAAAAAGCCATATCACTACCACAACCATGCCCTTGGGTGATGTCCCACCCTCACACCGATGAGCTGGCCTTCATTGTGGACAAGCAGCGTGATGGTGCGTTGCAACTGGGCAGGTGTTGGCCACAGTGCCCAACCGCCATGAGCCTCACTCAACCGTAGTCGACACCCCACTGAGTGGTTTCCCGTAGAGGCACCAAATGCCAGGAGCTACAAGCACACACATAGGAGGATGACCGTAGGATCAACTATGTACGGAGGCGATCTGATGCTAAATGATATAGGTAACGCCCCCCTCCTTGATGAAATCTTATAAAGTTCTCACCCAATATGTTCAATAAACCATATCTTCCACATCCCTAACTCAAATATATCGAAATTATATACCATTTTCATCATCTTGACGAGACCTACAACTTGGATATGTTTAAGATCCTGAATCTTCTTCTAGTTCCCTTAATTTTCTAAAATATGAACTTTGACCTTCTTTGACCATGTTTAATGCATATTTATTATTAGAGCTTGGATCTTGATCCTCCATCTACTATCGAATCCTCAAATCTTTAGATTTTATACTTGTTGAGTATATTCTAAGTCCTAATCACCCTTCTTTCCCGATGATGAACTCTAATGGGCTCATGTGACATGTTTTGAATGTAAATGATGAACTCTGCCCTAGATTGCTAATCATGCTCCTTAATATGGACTAATGCTTAATCAGCCTCAAAGATCAGTTATCTATGTCCCTTATTGACTATAATGTCCTCCTAAGTGCCCTTTTTGCTATGTTTACTCATATGGCTCTAAAGGCATGGTTATGTCCTTTTATGGGAATGCATATTGTACTCTTGCTTCAAGTATTATGTTTGACTTGTCTTGTGCATGAAAACTCATTTATATCTTTGAAATTAGTAACATTATGATGTGTTGTGACTTCAAGGACTATGGTCGACCATCTTCCTCTATTACTATGTTGGAAACCCTTTTCTTGCCTAATGTGACCTTGGTGCCTTGAATTGTGGTTCTTACAGCTTAATGCTTATGCATATCCTTCTCTTTTGTCTTCCTCTCTCAAGGAATAATCCATCCTTTTGGTAACTTGGGTGTGGATGTCCTACCTAGGTCACATGTTGAATCTTGATGGCATATGTAACCCATGTTGATGATTGAATGTGTGTTGATGTGTAGATACTAATGTGGAATCCTATGTTGCTTAGACTTGAGAACATCCACCCTACTTTGAATGCAAATTCTTATACCCTATCTTGCTGATCTAAACTCATGCATTTCCCCAAATCTTGTCCTGGTGAACTATGATCATGGTTTCTCTATTATGAGTCTTTTAACCCCTAAATGTACATGAGGAACATGAATCTTGTAATGATCATATAAAATGCATGGAATCTCAAAAGGACTTGAAACTTGAATCACACCTCCATGATGGACCCTAAATTAGTAAAAGGTCATCAAATGCACCAATAATCAATGTTGAACCTAACTTGGCCAAAAACCCTAAAATGAAGCTAGTTAGGGTTAATGATGAGAATCTAATACATGTGTATAATCTTTTGCTAAACCAGGTGTTGGTTGAAATCTAGATGGTCAAGGTTAGATTATGAATCTCTGAATCAGGTATGGGATTTAATAATTATATGACTATGACTTTCTTGCTTGAAATGTGATACATATGTATGCTTGTTTACTTGCTCAAATATTGCCATGTACTATTCCAGTATGTACTCGATTCTTGTCTCTTCTCGTTGTTTTATAACTTGCACACATAATATATAAAACTCCATTATACAAATTTTGAAATAGGGGTTTACTCAATGACTTTGGTTATTGAGGTCCCTCCCGTATAAAAGGGTAGCTAATCTTGAGCACCCTTACAGATCCTTCCAATGGGAAGTTGATCAAAGGCCTTAAGATACATGATATTGATGGTATAATTGGTGTGAAATGACATAAAACACAGGCTCTCACTTTGCTAAGTACTTAACTCATTTGTTCTTGCTCATTTACTTCTGCAAATCATTTCAAATTATGCAAATATTATGTATATGTACCTTTTAGCCATGTACTCAGCACCTCATGTGCTTGACCCGCCTTGTTTCACGTATTTTATAGGTTCAGAGATGGCTATCAGTTGATGAGCTTGGTAAGCTATGTTAGGTGTTCTTTTTGTAGATCCCTAGTATCCATGATGTGAACTGGTAAAATTGTACTTTTGAGCATGTAATTGAAAACTTGTTATTAACAATGTTGCTTAATAATACTTGTTGAGTGTTGGGATATGAATGGTGCTTTTATCTTGTTATCTATTAATGTATGCTAAGAATTTCATGCTTTTGTATGTTGTCTTTGGTATTCATTTGGTTCATGGGACTGGGATCCTGGTTCTGTGACATGCACTCTGCATCGAGAACCCTTCTCAAAGTCCAAAACCAGTCATGGAAATTTGTCCCGTTAAGTTTGTTCTTAAGGATCGTTTGTAATATGGATTTGTTTATCATTTTATTCTACAAGAGAAAATTTGCATCTATATGAACTAATGATTTGATTTTGAAAATGATGATATTAATTAGGTATTTAATTACTATCACTCCCACTATTTTATTTCCAATTTATACCCCTCACATATCAATTCAGAATATCGTAGCGCCCAATATTCTAGTGGGCTAGATTCAAGATAATTCAACTGTGACCCGATCAACACTGCAAAACATAGTCAATTACTAAGGTAGGAAACTTTTGCCGATTGCATCATATGCAATACATGATAGATGATATGTGCAACTCTTTTTCATACTCATTTGCATGCTTCTAGGCTGAAACACTCTAAGAATCACCGGTTTAAGCTTGCCCCAAAAGACAACATGAAAGATATGCACCCACGAAGGCAGAACGCTACATATCTACCAACACACTTCCATGAGATGGACGATGCACCACACAAAGGCGTACCTATGCTTGGTTGATCAAGGTTTTTATATTGCTTGATGTTGGAAAGCATCTAAGACTTAATATAATTTTTATTTGAGCAATTTTGTAATTATAAATACATATACTTTATCCAATCACCACATATATAGTACGTTTCATATACATGCTATATCCCACAACAAAAACATGCAAAAAATGAAAGTGATGGTTACGGCAAGCCTTATGTAATTCCTTAGATCCACAAGGAATTACCACATACTAGGTCCACGTTACATGTAGAAACCTATTGTTGATGAAGATACCTACTTGACAATCTGGCTTGACTGGTTCAACCCTTGAACCAGTCGGCTTGCCTCTTGTCTGGTCAGTTGGTCGCCTCCAATTGGTCATCTGGCTCCACTAAATGACCAGTTGTTCATCTTGTATCTGACCATTAGGCTCCTCCAAATGGTCGGTTAATCTAGTCCTTCATCCTCCTTGTTGGCTTGTCAGCCGTTCGGCTCGGACCCACTAGTCAGTCAGCTCAGACCCTCCATCCGGTCGGCTCAGGTCCTCCGGACAACCGGTTGGGGTCTTCAGCACGTCCTTCTTTTTCAAAATAGGAAAGTAAACTATCCTACTATTGTATTATTATAGAGAAACCTCGAGTTACATTCGATGGGAGCAAAGGTAGGAGAGAATTAACTTTACATTGGGAAGATAAGATATAGGCTCGATTCGCAGACCGAGACAAACAAGATTAACCAATCACACAAACATTCACAGATAATAGGGGTTATTGGTCATAACCATGCTACAAATACATCATCAAAACCACTTTTAGGGCAACGTGTGTAAATCACATATATATATATAAAATTAGTTTGGGATTATCAAGGTATTTCATTAGACAAAATTATTCACATCGTATGCAATAATTAAAGGATAAAACCAAAATATGATCATATCGATTATCCCAAAATATAGCAGATTGATGTGGCTCTGATACCACTATTGGGAAATATGGCTACAAAATAGGTAGTAGAAAAAACATTATCTACCATATTCCCCATAAACCAACATATCATCTCAATAACTATAAGATGGGAAGGATAGTTTTGAGTATATACTTGGTCCTGGAGCAAGTCCAACAACATCTCCTAATCATTGTAGATGCACAATTGTTGACTAGTTACTCTTGGATGGTGTCTGTGTAGCTCCTCGTCTTCACCACAGACAGTAGACTGGACAGATTCTGTAGTGACTCCTACAATCTCACCATGGACTGCAGGTGGACATTGCCCTCCTAGAAACAACCAAAGGACTCCTACCTCTAGAGAAGTCCACACAGACCACCTAGAACTCATGTTGTCATTGTAGAGCAGATAGGAAGGAGTTGTCTCTCCATTGGCATACTAGTCACCAACTTGCTCTCCCACAATAATGATTCTCAGTTGTTCTCTCTCGTATCTATCCCTCCCTAGTCGGGTAGGACTTTCTTGGACCCTATTGGTTACTACAATCGAAGAGGACAACAATTGTCAGAGAGACTGATTCTAAATTGTCTATTTTGTGCTCTGGGAAGCCTCCCAGTACCCTTCTATATATGAGGGGTTTGGGTTAGGGTTCTTAGTCTATATGGGAACGGAAGGGACTGGAAGATCTTGAATTTTCACAACCTGTGACCACCAAAATGGTTTTCTGGCATGGAGATGATCATCTTATACTACAAGATGGCCATCTGCCAGTTTCCCAATCACATACAAAATTGGTAATTTCAAATTCAATTAATGCACGACATGATGTAAATATGAATTCCTTGATGCAGTCAAATTTCCCACAAACTGAGTGATCTTGTGCATGTGATACGGTCTCCTCGCTCACCTAGACGGTCATCTGGTGAGTCGAGCCAAGCCAGTCGGTTCATGAGAAAGAACTAGTCATCTCACACCTTAGTTCAAGTAGAATGTAGCCAACTTTAGTTCCAATCAGCCTGATACTCCAAACGATTGTCTTAGCACTTGAGTTGATCATCTGGCACTCCATACATTCATCTCACTCAGTGAGTCAATCATCTGGCAGTGTAGCCAACTGATTTGTTGCGTGAATTGAATACCTAAACACTTTAGCAATCAATTCAATCATCATTTAAGATTAGACTCCTCTTCTAGGTTGAGACGTATGTGTTTGAACCTATAGGTCCCATATTAAGTTGGCAGTGAATGTTCATAAAAACTTATGACATTACAAGCAATGAGTGGTGCTTAGTTACACATTATTGCTACCCAAGTAAATGGAAAGTTGGGGAACAACTTCAACCCACAATCTGTGCTTCGTGTTATAGTGTTTGTTCATTCCTTTGTCTATGATATCCATATTGAACTCAAGGCATGAAGTATTCACCCTCTTCAACATTCAATCTTGTTTCTTGAACTAGAGTAGACTGTTTGAGATACATGTGAGCTCAATATCATATATTGACTCACATATGCACGGTTATGCATTTCTCATTCTCCCTAATCAAGAGGACTTAGATATCATACTCCCTTAGGAGGGACAAATCCCTTCTCTAACACTCAAAGTCATTCCCTATGTGTCACAGTCACCCAATCACCACCTTTATAAAAACCCATGTTTCAAGATTGTGTTTGATGATGTCAAGGCATACCAAATGACATCTGATGAGTGCAATAATTTTAGGTCTAAGAACCACAAACGCCACCATCACTATGACAGTTGACTATGACTACCATGGTAATGGTTTACATGTGTTAGTCTCATGATGGATCTGTCTGATACACTGTTCTCCAACATGTATCTATGGGCTTGGTTTTATATTGCCAAAACATGACTAATGAAACTCTGTCATCAACCAACTCCCACTCTGATCTTGTATGTCATTATTGTTGATCAACCTTCCACAATTACAACTGATTAGGGACCTAATAAGAATATATATGTACTCTTAACATTAGTTTGATCTCATTTCCTCAAGTCACATACTTGAAGACATACGTCATTGAGTAATATTATTCTCCAGACATTTATAATGTTACATCATTATCTCATAATTGAATTAAACTAAATACATTGGAAGCTTTCCTTTATTTATTAATCAAACCAATTACAAGTTATTCTATTACAATCGTCACATAATTGGCTCTCTGGTCTTACATACCAACATTTTGTGGCTCAGGGCTTTAAGGTTGTGTTGTGAAAAACCCCTTCCTCAGTCACAATCTTATATGCCTTTTGTGAATCTTGAGCCAACCATTTTGCATATGAAACGGTCATTTCCAACATTGTGAGTGGGAGCTGAAGAGATTCAACTCATGATGTGGTTGCTTGTTTGAATAATCTATTATAGCTCTGAGCTGGCCATCTCAGGCAATGAAACAATTAGTTCTGATGTCGTGTGCGACATTGGGATTTTTTTGAATTTCAAATCAGTCACCATCTGGAATGACAATTTTGAAAGGTGAGCCAATCATCTCAGTGAGTGAAATGACTGGTTCGCCATGATTTTCAATGCATGTCCTTTCCCAAAAAGGATCCATCTACTCTTTTTTTGAAAAATAGGAAACTAAAATAAAACAAGGTTAGCTAATTAAAAAATAATAAATGGAATCAAAATGAAAATGAGAGATGTTGGGTTGCCTCCCAACAAGCACCCAGTTTTACGTTGAAGGCCCAATACAAGTAAGTCATGGAGCCAATTCTGAATCAAGATTGGGAGGGGTGAAGGATCTTTTAAGTCAAGGTCTTCAAGCAGGGAGAGCTTATGTGCTTTAGATGCCCCCAAAATTCTCAATGGTAATGTACCAATTTAGCCTATGCCAATTAGCTTTGAATTCACCCTGCAGCTTTATCCCAGAGGAGAAAAGTGCCATGTGAATAGGCACACTTGACAAGGTAGGGTCCGTACCATCTAGATTTAAGTTTTCCAGGAAAATTCCTTAACCTTGAGTTATAGACTAGGACTTGATAACCCTCCTAAATATCCTTCTGCCTAATATGGCCATCATGCCATAATTTGGTTCTATCCTTGTAGATCAAGGCATTCCCCTAACCAATCATTCTAAGCTCTTCTAACTCCTGCATTTGAAGAAAATGGTTTTCTCCTATTGTAGATAAGTTAAAATTTAATGTTTTTATTTCCCATATAGCCTTGTGTTCCAACTCTATGGGTAGATGAAAATACTTGCCATAAATCAATCTGAAGGAGTGGTGCCTATAGGTGTTTTGTAGGCAGTTTTGTATGCCCACAAGGCATCATTAATTTTCAAATCCCAATCTTTCCTAATAGGATTGACAGTCTTTCCTTGGATGGACTTGATCTGCTTATTCAAAACCTCAACCTGACCACTAGTCTGAGGGTGTTAAGGAGTGGCAAACTTCTGGAAAACCACTATCTTTTAAGAAAATATTCAAAACCTTTTTCTAAGAAATGAGAGCCTCTGTCAGAAATCACATTACATGCACTCAGACCTAGGGAAAATGATATGTTTGAAAAGATTCTTAACCTATTTGGAGTCAGAAGTCTTGGTGGGGATGGCTTCGACCCATTTTGAAACATAATCCACAACCACTAGGATACATTGGTACCCACAAGAAGAAGAAAACAGGTCCCATATAATCCATTTCCTAGACATCAACGATCTCTATCTCTTATGAATAGGTCATGGGCATTCGATATCTCTTAGAAATGTTCCCTAGCCTTTGGCATTGATCACAAGTTACAAAAAAATTGTATGAATCTTAAAATATGGTAGGCCAAAAAAAAACCAGACTCAAGAACTTTTGTAGTCATTTTACGAGAGCTCATGTGCCTTTTAGTGGTGCCAGAATGACATTTCTCAAGGATTACATGAGACTCCTCCTCAGTAAGACACCTTTGATAGAGACCATTTCCACACAATCTAAAGAGATAAGGGTCATCCCAATAATAGTGCTTGACATCATGTAAAATTTTTGCTTTAGTATGTCCCTTGTAATCAGGTGTAGGACACCTAGAACAAGATAATTGACATAATCTACAAACCATGGATATTGGGATTCTACTTTGAGCAACTTGTCATTAGGTAGAGAATCATCGATAGGAATACCATCATCATCACAAGATCTTAGACAGTTAAGATGGTCAGCTACAACATTCTAGGATTTCTAAATCAAACTCCTCAAGTAAAAGGATCCAACAAATGAGACAAGGTTTGGCATCCTTTTTGGTCATTAAGTATCCAATGGCTGCATGGTCCATGTAAATAATCACCTTGGACCCTGTTAGGTTTTAGGGGAGACAGAGAAGGCAGTGGAAACAACAAATTTCTTCTCCCAAACCTAGAATAAAGGAATCGTGTCAACGTCTATACAGTAGGAAGGATGGTTTGTAGAGACATACCTTGTCCCGAGGCTTGCTCAGTGACGTTACCTCGCAGCTTGCGCAGTCTTCACCTCCGGTCTTGGATGATGTCTGCGCAGCTCCTGGTCTTCACCGGGACTGTCAGGATTGATAGCCGTCCTCCGAGCGGCATAAGTCTCCCGCCTCTGCAGTCGTCCACACGGACTGCCTGGAACTCTGATCTCCTTGTCGCATAAGGTACCGTAAGGAGTCACACCCTCCTATCGGCGTACTAGTCACCGACACACTCTCCTGCCACCAGTTGCCTTTCTGCAGTTGTCTTTCCCTTGTTGTGCCTCCCTTATCGGGTAGCACTTGCTCGGGCTCTCTCGGTTACCACAACCAGAGAGAATGACAACTTTGCAGAGCAACTGGTGTTATGAGTTGTGTTGTTTGAGAAGCCCCCAATACCCCTATATATAGGAGGGTCATGGGACAGGGTTCTCTACCTCGAGCAATGTGGGATTAAAGCAGGAGTAGAAGGGTTCAATATTTTCCACAAAACAACCAACTGCGCCAGCTGAACCAATCGTTTCAAGCATGAAACGGTCGGTTGGGGACCTGAGCTGATCGGTTCACACCTGAACCAATCGATTGGGACACCTGAGTCGATCGGTTCAAGCATGAGCCGATCGGTTTGTGGTCCTAATCAGTTCCCGATTGACTTTTCCTCTTTTGTTTCAAATTGATCCAAATACCAATCATTGTTTCAATCAAATTGGACAAGTGAAACGAAGAGAAATATCTTGCCAACCTGACTTTCCCAACTTGCTCGTTTGGACCTATTGAGCCGATCAGTTCAACCATTGAACCAGTCATCTCAATCTGTCCTGAGCCAATTGATTCATCACATAAGCCAATAAGTTCACCAAGTTGAGCCGATCAGTTCATCATATTATCCAATCGGTTGGGAGTGCAGATTGTGCAAAATCAGTCAATTGCAGTTTCAATCAATCTGATACTCTAATCAATCAGTCCAACACCTTGAACACTATGATACTGAGCTATCAATTCATTAAGTATTTTATTGAACTACTAAACTCCTTTAGTAATCAATCTAAACATCATTTGTGGATAAACTCCTCTTCCAAGTTAAATCCTATGTGTGTGACCCTGCAGGCCCATTTCACATTGGCAGTGAAAGTCCATAACACTTATGACTTCACAAGAAAAGAGCGGTGCCTAGTCGCACATCAGTGCTACCCAAGTGAAATAGAAAGTTGGAGAACAACTTCAATCCTACAATCCGTGAATGGTGTTACAGTGAATGTATAATTCCTTTGTCACTGATATCCCGAATGAACTCAAGGCAAGGAACATTCATCCTGTCAACATTCATTCACTTTCTTGATCTCAGAGTAGATTGGAGGAGATATTTATGACATCAATATCATATACATATTCACATATGCATGCGCACACCTATCTAAATCCTACTCATCAAGTGGCCATGGATATCAGACTCCCTCAGGAGGGACAAATCCCATATATATCACTTACCCCTCAAAAGCCCCATGTGTCAAAGCCACCCAATCATCACCTTTATAACAACCCATGTTTCCGGACTGCGTTTGATGATGTCAAAGTGTACCCAACGACATGTGTTGAGTGTAGTGATTTTAGGTCAAAGAACCACACTCACCACCATCACTATGAGAACTGACTGTGACTACCATGTCATGGTTCCATGTGTCAAACTCACGGTGGGTCTGTCTGGTACACTTGTTCTCTAACAAGTACCTATGTGTTTGGTTTGATATCTCCATATCATGACTAATGAGATTTTGTCATCAACCAACACCACAATCTAGTCTTGTGTGTCATTGCCGTCTATCTACCTTCGGCAATGACATCCGACTAGGGACATAATAAGAATGTACAAACTCTTAGCATCCATATTATCTCATCATTCAGGTCCTCAACCTGAAAGCATACGTCATTGAGTATTGTCATTCTCTAGACATTCAATCTGTTCTATCATTATCTCATATGATTGAACCAGAAAGAATTAGAAGCTTGCCTCTGATGCTTATCAAATCAATCTTAATGTATCCCACCAATCATCCCATGATTGGCTCTCAGGCCATACATACCAACAGACTCCCACTTACACTACGAGCCAATCACCCTTGAATCATATTCATAGTGATCTTCAAACATGTCCCACATGTTACTATGCTCTAGTGCTTACGCAGTGAGTTATGGCAACACCTTGCCAAAGTTGGTATTAACTGCATGTCTCTCATCTCTTCGTTGTACGTCACACGTATGAGATGGAGTTTCCGTAATATGTGATCTAGTATTCCTTTGCTAACCTTTAGCCACATTGCATGACCAAGTACTCCTTAGTTGTCATCAAATATCAGAATATCTATAATTTCATCTCTATGAACTTCCTGATCCATATAGTATCCACTAATGTTCTCTAACACACGGATACTCGGCTTTTCCTTTTAAGCGGCTTTATTGGAACGTTTCAATTTATCAACAAATGTTTACTTTTATATATCCCATATATATTTTGTGATTAATTTTATGTCCTTTTCATAAGTCCGTATCAGTGTAACTCTTTACAGTGAACCCTTCCTTATTTCCATAGAACTAGTACTTCTCAAATACTTATCAAGTTCTTATGGTATTCTAGTAACCCTTACTAGAACTAGATAGACATCCACTTGTCATGTCCCACATACGAGTTATCAGGATGAGCACATCATATTGTCATGTCCTACATACTAGATGATGAATGCATTTTATTCTTGCTATGTCCATACATGCAAGATAATGGGATGATTACATACATGATAGATTCATATCAATTCTTAGTGTTCCCATTCTTCATAAGAATTGGACACTTGGCCTTGGGATACTAACTCCATGTAACATGGACAAGTTTTCTCCCACTGAATCTGTGCACATTGAACCCTTCAGTATAGATTGCCAATGTATGCTTTCTCTTTTTAGGTCAAGAGGTTTTTGAGAACTATCTCTATAGATCTCTATTCCTATCATATAGGAAATGTCTCTATCTTCCTTAAAGATAATTTTCACTTTGGATTTCCATTCTAGAACATTTTTCATTTCACATCAACATGTGGAATGTGAATATGCTCCCACTAAATCAAAGATCCCTTCTTTATCTTTGACATATCAGTCAAACCCTTTGACTATATTATCAAAGTAAAGATCATAGTTCTGAGTTGTTTGTACTGAATCAATCACATTGATTAGTCCATTGTAACATATAGACTTCATTTGCATTAATGGATTCATAAACCTTATAGGTTGTGTCACGTACACATCCTCGTTTTATTCCTTATAGGAATGCGGTTTTAGTATCCATATGCCAAATCTCTTAGTCATGAAGTTGCAATCAACAAGCATCATCCTTCTCAAAATGTCATCCATGTGTCTTAACACTTAAGACTCATTCGCACTTGTGGATTTCATCCCAATGGGTGCTACCATCAAAGTCATACCTTATGGTTCACATGGAAGTCATTTAGGATGTAATGGTCATAAACCATAACTCAAAATCTGGTTCGTCATATTCATCTAGATAGTTGATTCATCACATGACCAACTCATCACATAGATAATCGAGGTGTATCTGTCAAGGATATAAGAACTCACTACCCTTTGTGATTCTTAATGTCCTTTATTAGTGTAGGGTATTCTTTATTTAAGAAGAAATTAGTTATTTGATAATCATCCTCTAACTCCTTAGAGTATGACTCCTTTTGATTTAGGCATCACCATGCCTTAATCACGAGCTCACTATGATACACTATCATAATCACTCATAAGGATCTCAAACATTTGGTTCAAGTATTTCATTCATTGATCTCATCAAGAATTAACACTTTACCAAATTCGTACTTCATCTATGATATTCTTGAACACTTCAAGATATTCATATTGGTATTTCTCTAAACATTGTTTGAAGTACTACCATTAACTCTAATAGGTATGTAAATACACCACATGTATTATACCTAATAGGATAATCAGTCTCCCACTACCACTAGTGAAGATTGATTAATCATGTCTAAGAGATTCATGTCTCTTACTAGTTCTCTAACCAAAAGAGTATAGATTTATCCATCATATAAAAACTAGAAATGATTTTTTTCATGATTTATGCTAATTTGATTATTTGGGTTATCAATGACTTTTAGGTATCATTTTATCTTATGCATACCAAGTACCACAAGATAAGCAAGGCATTGCCACAAAAACTAAACATCAACTTTATTAATTGCCATCATTATCATACAATATGCAAAAATTAAGGTGTTTCTATCCATTGGCAAATATGAAATAGCAGTACATAACTCTATTACATGCCTTCAAGGCTAAAAATAAACTAAAGTACTCCTATCTATGGCGGCAACACTTGCCCCATTTATTGGGTGCTTTACACTTTATATCTTGGTATCATATACCTCAAAAAGTGTTACAAATTTATTTCATGACACCTTCAGGTGGAGACATCTTGTCGCCTCCTTCTTCTTTAGTTCTTCCAGATAGAGTGGACAATTCCTTTTCTAGTGTCCTGGCTTTTGACAATGGTGGCAATTGCCTCACTTGGTCACGCCTCCCTTGGCCTTGAGAGTTGAAGACGACTTGGGCTTCTGGCTAGCATCAGAACCTTTCTTAGCCTTGCCCTTTCCCTTGCGCTTGGAGTTGCCTTTCTTGTTGCTGATCATCATCACAGACTTAGGCTTGTCCTTCTGCATCTGTGCCTCAGCTATCCTCAACATTCCCAACAACTCTGTCAACGCCTTGTCAAAGTTGTTCATGTTGTAGTTCATCACAAACTAACTATAGGATTCTGGAAACGATTGCAGTATCACGTTAGTAGCCAACTCTTGGCTCAGGGGAAATCCCAGTCTTATTAGGTTCTCTACATACCCAATCATTTTGAGCGTGTGAGGACCAATTGGATCTCCTTCTGTCATGACACACTTAAACAGCGCCCTGGAGACATCATATCTCTCTTGTCATGCTTGATCTTCATACATGTTCTTAAGATGTTGAATCATCTCAATGACACCCATGTTCTCATGTTGTCTCTGCAACTAATGGTTCATGGAGCACAACATCAAGACTTTGCATCAATGGCATCTTTAGAATGCTTCTTATAAGCATCCCTTTCTGCCTTTGGTGCGGTAGGAGCAGGTTCCTATGGAGCTGGAGTATCCAGGACATAGAGCTTTCTCTCTTGAGTGAGAACAATTCTCAATGTCCTAAACCAGTCATGGAAGTTAGTCCCATTCAGCTTGTCCTTTTAAAGGACCGATCGCAACGAAAAGTGATTGTTGTTTTTTGTCATTTGTACTACAAAAGGAAATATATGCAATTTAGTCCAAAACTCAATTTTGACTTATTTGATTGATTTGAAAGGTTGACGATATAATTAGGACTTTAATTAATTATCGCTCCCACTATTTTTGTTCAAATTGATAGCCCTCACCATCAATTTGGAAGATTGTAGAGTACAACCTTCTAGTGGGTTAAGATCCATATTTCATCAAGTCATGAGTCAGCTTTGGTTGATCGCCCTCAATTTGACGATTTAGGTAGGCCATCGTGCCAATTGCATCATATGCAACTCTTGGATAGATGACATGCACAACTCCTTGCCACTCATCCCGTGCCTCTGGGCTTAGACACTCTAAGAATCACCAGTTAAGTCTAACCCAAAAGCTGACACGGTAAACATGCATCCTGCTTTGGCAGATCCTACATGTCTACCCTTCACACTTTCGCAAGATGGATGGCACACCACGCTTTGGCATAACCTACGCTTGGTCGATCGAGTTTTTCATGTGTGCCACTAATGGAAGGCGTATAAGACTTAATATTTAGATGAGGGATTTGGTTTTATAGGTACATATACATATCCAATCACAAAAATACATAGTATGTATCATATACATGCTATATCCCACAGAAAATATGTGAAACGATAAAAGCGATGATTATGGCCATCCTAATGTGATTCCTCAAGCCAAGAGGAATCATGGCCATCTAGGTCTACATCACATGTAACCTATATAAGATGAACTTTGTGCTTTGCCTTTCTGGGTTTGATCAACTCATCTCCATGATTGATCGTCTCACCATCAGGCCGGTCGGTTGGGTGCCACCAGCCGATCCATTGGCTCCTCCAACCGATCAGTTCACCTGGTCATCGTGCATCTAATCATGGCTACCACCCGCTCATCTCGCTCATTGAACCAATCATCTGGATCGCCAACCGATCGGTTCACTCCTTGAATCGATTGTCTCAGTTGTCGATAGGTTGTCCGACGTTCTTTGACATAACAGGAAATAAAAGTTCTATCCTTTTTACATATGAATTGGGAAACCCCGAGTTACATTCGGGGGGAGCAAAGGTAGGAAAGAAATCTTGAGTTATCTCGAGTTACATCAGGAATAAGGAGGTAGGGAATCGGTGCGCAGACCGAGATCCAAGCAACCACATTCAACCAAGCACACATACATAGGGTTTATTAGCCATAACCATGCTATACATCCACCACAAAACTCATTTAAGGGCAACACGTATCGAGTGCATTCATATTACATATCATATATGTATATTGGAATTTGTGGATTTAGGATTGGACATGCATAAAGCCAATTTTATTTGCATCGTATGCAATAAATAAAGGCGACAAACCAAAATCGATCATATCGATAATCCTAAAGTATAGAGCAGTTGACGTGGCTCTAATACCACTGTTAGGTTTTAGGGGAGACAGAGAAGGCAGTGGAAACAAACATTTTCTTCTCCCAAACCCAGAATAAAGGAATCGCGTCAACGTCTATACAGTAGGAAGGATGGTTTGTAGAGACATACATTGTCCCGAGGCTTGCTCGGTGACGTTACCTCATGGATTGTGCGGTCTTCACCTCCGGTCTTGGACGCTGTCTGTGCAGCTCCTGGTCTCACCGGGACTGCCGGGATTGATAGCTGTCCTCTAAGCAGCAGAAGTCTCATGCCTCTGTAGTCGTCCACACAGACTGCCTGGAACTCCGATCGCCTTGTCGCACAAGGCACCAGAAGGAGTCGCACCCTCCTGTCAGCGTACTAGTCACCGACACACTCTCCTGTCACCAGTTGCCTTTCTGTAGTTGTCTTTCCCTTGTTGTGCCTCCCTTATCGGGTAGCACTTGCTCAGGCTCTCTCGGTTATCACAACCAGAGAGAACGACAACTTTGCAGAGCAACTGGTGTTCTGAGTTGTGTTGTCTGAGAAGCCCCCAATACCCCTATATATAGGAGGGTCATGGGAAAGGGTTCTCTACCCCGGGCAATGTGGAATTAAAGTAGGAGTAGAAGGGTTCGAGATTTTCCACAAAACAACCAACTGCGCCAGATGAACCGATCATTTCAAGCATGAAACAATTGGTTGGGGACCTGAGCCGATCGGTTCACACCTGAACCGATCAGTTGGGGCACCTGAGCCGATCAGTTCAAGCATGAGTCGAATGGTTTGTGGTCCTAATCAGTTCCTGATTGACTTTTCCTTTTTTGTTTTGTATTGATCCAAATACCAATCCTTGTTCCAATCAAATTGGATAAGTGAAATGAAGAGAAATATCTTGCCAACCTGACTTCCCAACGTGCTCATTTGGACCTATTGAGCCGATCAATTCAACCCTTGAATTGGTCGTCTCAACTTGTCCTGAGCTGATCGGTTCATCACATGAGCCGATCGGTTCACCAAGCTGAGTCGATCGGTTCATCATATGAGCTAATCGGTTGGGAGTGCAGACTGTGTAAAATTAGTGAATTGTAGTTTCAATCAATCCGATACTCTAATAAATCGGTCCAACACCTTGAACACTATGATACTGAGCTATCAATTGATTAAGTGTTTGATTGAACTACTAAACTCCTTTAGTAATCAATCTAAACATCATTTGTGGATAAACTCCTCTTCCAGGTTCAATCCTATGTGTGTGACCTTGTAGGCCCATTTCACATTGGCAGTGAAAGTCCATAACACTTATGACTTCACAAGAAAAGAGCGGTGCCTAGTCACACATCAGTGCTACCCAAGTGATATAGAAAGTTGGAGAACAACTTTCAATCCTACAATCTGTGAATGGTGTTATAGTTAATGTATAATTCCTTTGTCACTGATATCCCAAATGAACTCAGGGCATAGAACAGTCATCCTGTCAACATTCATTCACTTTCTTGATCTCAGAGTAGATTGGAGGAGATATGTATGACATCAATATCATATACTGATTCACACATGTGTGCGCATGCCTATCTCAATCCTACTCATCAAGTGGCCATGGATATCAAACTCCCTCAGGAGGGAAAAATCCCATATCTATCACTTACCCCTCAAAAGCCCCACGTGTCAAAGCCACCCAATCATCACCTTTATAACAACCCATGTTTTAGGACTGCGTTTGATGATGTCAAAGTGTACCCAAAGACATGTGTTGAGTGTAGTGATTTCAGGTCAAAGAATCACACTCACCACCATCACTGTGAGAACAGACTGTGACTACCATGTCATGGTTGCATGTGTCAAACTCACGGTGGGTCTGTCCAGTACACTTGTTCTCTAACAAGTACCTATGTGTTTGGTTTGATATCTCCATATCATGACTAATGAGATTCTGTCATCAACCAACACCACAATCTAGTCTTGTGTGTCATTGTTGTCTATCTACCTTCCACAATGACATATGACTAGGGACATAATAAGAGTGTACAAACTCTTAGCATCTGTATGATCTCATCATTCACGTCCTCAACCTGAAAGCATATGTCATTGAGTACTGTCATTCTCTAGACATTCAATATGTTCTATCATTATCTCATATGAGTGAACCAAATAGAATTGGAAGCTTGCCTTTGATGCTTATCAAATCAATCTTAATGTAGCCCACCAATCATCCCATGATTGGCTCTTAGGGTATACATACCAATATACCCAACTAAGTAAGAGAGGAATTTAATGCATATACTATGGCTAACATTTCCTTCTCGGTAGTAGTGTAGTTCCGTTGGGCATCATCTAAAGTTTTGTGTGCTTAATAAATCATAGTACTTCTTGTCAACTTGATGTCCAAGAATGGCACCAATAAAAAAATCACTGGCATCACACATGATTTCAAAAGGCAATGACCAATCAGGTGCATGAATGATGATAGTAGATGTGAGGCTCTCCTTTAGACAAGGAAAACTGGTCATACATGCATAGTTAGAGGTTTGGTGATTATTGAAATATCACAGAAGAATCGTTGATAGAATCCAGCGTGCCTAAGAAAGGCATGGATGTACTTGACAGAAGTGGGAGGGGGAAGTTTAGTGATCACTTCAATCTTGTCTCTATCTACCTCTAAGCTTCAGTTGCTAACTCGGTGTCCCAAAATAGTACCTTATGTCATCGTGAAGTGGATTTTTCCCAATTTATAGCCAAGTGTGCTTCTTAACACTTTTCTAGAACAAAGGATAGATGTCTAATACAAGAATCAATCAATAAATGGAGAATCAACCATGAACACCTCCATAATAGTTTTAGTCAACACGGAAAAATAGCAGACATGCAACACTAGAAGGTGGTTGGGAAATTACACAACCTGAAAGGCATTCTCCTGAATGCATAAGTGCTAAATGAGGAGATGAAGGTTGTCTTCTCCTGGTGGTCAGGATGGAAGGGAATCTGATAAAAATGTGAATAGCCATCAAGATAGCAAAAATATTGTTGATGGGCAAAGCGTTATAGTACTTGATCTAGGAAGGGAAGAGGGAAAGGATCTTTCCTAGTTGCCTTATTTAGTTTCCTATAGTAAATACACATATGTCATCCTATAATAGTACTTGTGGCGATGAGCTCATTCTAGTCATTCTTCACAATGGTGGTTCCCCATTTTTTGGGGACTACTTGGACAAGTCTGACCCAAGGGGAGTCAGAGATGCGGTAGATGATTGCTAAAAGTTAAGAGTCTGATAACCTCTAATCGGACAACATCTTTCATGTTTTGATTCAGTTTCCTTTGATGGTCCTGGGATGGTTTGTTTTCTTCTACCATTGGGGTTTTATGCATGCAAATAGCTTGATTGATCCCCATCAAATTGGTCATTTTATACCCTAGGGCATCTCTCCTTTTCCTAAGATCTGTCATGAATTTGGTTTCCTATTCATGGTTAAGATCATAATTAATGATAATTTGGAATATTTGTTTCTCATCAAGAAAAACATATTTAAGTCCTTCCGGGAGAGGTTTCTTTTCTAGGACCTTGGGTCGTTTGGATTTCTCTTCTAGAAGGGAAACCATCTTAAGGTCCTCAAAATCTTCATAAGAAACTTCTTTAAAGATATCTAAGTGGGCCCTGCATTGATCCAATTTCTCATCTTCATACCCACAATCAGAAGGGGCCATAAGGGTAGTGTGGAGGTGATCCTCATGTAAATCCCCTTCTTGTCTCAACTAGGAAAGATTATCAACATAATCAAGGAGGTAGATCTCTTCTTGGAGGCTTGGTCCCCTCATGATTTCAAACACCCTAAACTCTAGGGTTTGTCTCCTAAGGTGCAAAAGAATGGTTTCGGCCTCAACATCAATCAAGGCTCTGGCAGTGGTAAGAAGGGACAACCAAAAATGAGAGGATAACGTAAATCTGCATTGATTTCCATGATCATGAAATCACATGGAATGTAGTTGTCCTTTCAAACCCTTGCAGGTATATCTTCAATCATACCCATAGGTTTTTTCATGGATGTGTCTGCCAATTGGATGGTCATGGCATTAGGAAGCATATCAACAAACCCCAATCTCATGTAGAGACTATAAGGCATAATCAAAATATTTGTGCCTAAGTCAGAATACCTTTTCTGCAAGCATTATCAGCTAAGTAACACCCAATCCTAAAGGAAACATGATATTTCTATTTTTTAGGTATTTTTCTTTGAATGATGCCTGAAGTGGTCCTGAATAAGTAAAGACAATTTTAAGTTGTTCGAGATTTTGGGGTTATTTTCCGATTGCCCCACAAAAGTTCCAGGAGGAGGTTTCTGGCTAGCTATAAGTTGGGACAACTGAGCATCAGTTGCCCTTTGGTGAGCATATTTGGAGAGGAGAATTTGGTTTTCCCATTGGAGGTTTTGTTCTAGAGAAGCTATCCTCTCACTGTCCAAAGGAGTGGGTGCATTCTGTTGTAATTGCAGTGGTGGTTGGATCAAGTTTTGATTTTTTTTCCTTGGTAGGGCCCATGGCTTTGGAGATTACCCCTATAATTTCCCTGATTCACAAAATTATTCGGATTTTTATTGTGTGGAAAAGATTGTGGAGGATGATTTTTGGCTTTATAATGAGGGGGTCTTTGTTAGGGAGCAAGTTGGGGAGCATTTTCAGCACCCATGGGATTCCCATATTGGAACTCAGGGTGATTCCTAACTTGATTAAGATTATAATAGGCTTGGTTAGGAATACTATGAACAGTTTTGAGGTCCTCCATTTTTTGGCCAATATCCGGTTGCATAGGAATATTGTAGAGGAATTGGTATTATAGGGTAATTTGATCATACCCTTGGCAAATACCACAAATGGAGTCCACAACCTTGATCTGTTAAGGTCGCTCTCTAATGGAATTAAAAGAAGACTCCAAGCAGCCCTATTTCATAACAAGGAGCTTAAGGTTTTCAGTAATATATCTAGTTGTGGAATCTTCCTTAGCCTTTTCTACCTTGAGGACCCCAGTGGTCCCTCGTCATTCTTGGGTTTCAAATCCACACTTAACAACCTCGAATGCACTATCAAGACTTTGAAACATGAAATTTCCTCCATATAAGGCATCAAGAAAACCCTTGGTGTCGTTGTCAACACCACATTAGAAAATTTCGATTAGTTGGTCTTGGAAAATATCATGGTGAGGACATCTACAGAGGAGGTCTTTGAACCTCTCCCAAGATTCTCCTAAAGTCTCACCTAGGATCATTTTGAATAGGGTTATTTGTCCCCTGATTTCACAATTGAGAGAAGGGGGATAGTATTTCTCTAGAACTTTGGATTGAAACGCATCTCAAGTAGTGACATGTTCACTTCCCTCATGGCATTAGACCAGCTTCTAGTCTGGCCAACATGGAAATATTAAAAAAATGTATGTCAAATGGCATCTTTAGAAATGCTTGGGATCTTATTTAAAGAACAAGATCTGAAAACCTTTGGAGATGGTCTTAGAGACTATCACCTTTGTTTCCATTAGAAGGGTTGGCCTACAACATAGTGATCCACTGAGTGTAGATATTGAACTGAGGGGTAGTAATGTCAAGTGGCACAATGGGATGTTATGCATAAGCAATTTTAGGGACTGAGAAGCCCTTCAAATGTTTCTACTTTCTTGCCTCATGGAGAGTGGCATCTCTGGCTGTCTGTTCGGCCATGAAGGCCTCTCTTTATGCAGCAAGGGCCTACTCAAAAATACAATTCACCTCTTCTTGGTCCAACCTAAGATGGTTTGTGTGATTAAGACAGTGAAAGCTTCATTCTATTTCTAGATCAAAAACCGGCAGTGCAGAATCAGATTTTGTTGAGCGTCACATGCACAGATATAAATGATAGATATAAACAATTGAAGGAAAAAAAGACTGTTGGAATGGAAACTCAATAGAAAGAGGAGTAGCACTTCCGGAATGGTACCAAGAAGGTTAAAAAAAGTATTTTGTTCAAAAAAATTTGGGGTTTGAAAAACAATCTGTTGTCCCTCGCAACGGAGAAACTTCGATGTGCATCATTTCATGCACCAAAAACAAGGTGGTTATCCTTGAGTTTATTCTTTTTAATAGAAAAACAACCAATTTCGGTCATTATTAGTATAGAAAAGGTCGATCCATAGGCAACCTTCTAAAGATTTAAATCCCAACCCAAATTACTTTGAACATAATTGCTAGAAAGTAAAGATTCATTGATTAATTGTTTTCTTATGCTAAAGCATAGAAATAAAATTGCAAGCAAATAAAAGCTACACTAAGAACAAATACAAAAGGAGTTATGCTAAGAACAATAAAAAAGGAAATATTTATTAGAAAAATTAAATTACAAGTAAGTAAAGGAAGTGATTGGAACAAGTGGTTGAAGAAATGAGATTGAACCAATGGAAAAAGATATTTGGGTTATGGGATTAACCATCACATTCGACATGAAACTAAATCGATTAAATCTATTTGATAACACTAGTTAGAAGAAGGTATGCAAAAACATTCACAAATGTATTCTGAAAGGTCGAACTTCCTATGGACCCATTGGTCTTGGTGCCCACAGATCCTAGCCTGAACATCCTAACAAAAATCTTTCTAAGGTCTCATCTGAATCCTTGTGCATTTTTTTTACTGCCCAAAACCTTGGATTCCACAGTCACATCCCCCAAGACTAATGTTTGATATGAACAGGAGATCAAGTCATTTAAATTAGGAAATTATCCAAACAAATACCATCAAACTAAAATCATCATATAGAAATGAATCTATGGGCTATTCCCCACGCCCCAATATAAACATTACTCATGGTCCATGGAGGTTAGAGAAAAAGCAATAGAAGGAAGAGAGAGGCCATAGGCTAGAGGAAAACGAATCCAAAAAGGATCTTAGCTAGTGACAATTGAATGACCTTCTCTCTTAGTTCCTTACTCCCAACAGGAAAACCCAGAACAAAGATGGAAAAGAACTAATTTTATTGCAGGAACGAGACTACAGAATGAAAGAATGGAAATAAAAAATTATGAAATGTAAAGTGCTAGTACAAAATGTTGGACCTCCTTCCTTGTGGAGTCCCCCTCCTTTTATAGGGGAAGGAGGGGTATAAACCCTAGAAGGGTGAGAGGAATAGATACACAATGATTACTAAAATGTTCTAACAGTGCACCGACCGGTTTGGGGAATGAACCAATTGGTTTGTTCCTGAAGGGAAGTGGAAGCGAATCCAAAACCCTAATGGTGGTGATGGCACCGACTTGGTCAATTTTTCATTGTGAAGCAATCTTGAATCAATCGTCTAATGAACAAAACATCAAGTTGACATTTGAGCGTGTGCAGGCCAAGGGAGAAACCCTAAGGCGAGGTGGTGACATGCTAATGAGATGACTTGGTTGTGAAGCAACCTAAGATGATTGTCTATGGACTTGAGACGCTCAGGCAGATTGTGGAGTCAATCATTTAGAGAAATTAGAGTGCTTATCTTTGCTTCGGAATAGTCATTGTGGATGGGTTTAGCTGAGAAAGTAGATGGTCGTTTGGCTCTGGCATGTGACTTCATGAATGAATGAAATGATCACTTCATAGAATAAACAGATCTGTTGAAGTGCTGAATTGGCCATAATTTTGTCATGACAGAGAAATCTACAAAATATAAAGGAAAAAGATGAGAATTTGCATTATTGGTTGAAAAGTGGGTCAATTGCAATTAATTCTAGAAAATTAGCAAAAAGGGGATAAATTCTAATAAAAAGACTATGAACGATATATTTAAAATGAGAGGAATATACATTCATCAGGGCCAAAAGAATAGGATGCACCTAGAATAGGAGTTTACTTATGATAATTGGGTGACTCGGAATATGAGTTGACTGACTCAAGTGTTGAGTCAAACGATTCATGTTTCTTGATTACTAAAGTGTTTAGGTAATCAATTTAAAAAATTGGCTAAAAATTGCTAACTAGGAACATGAGTCGACCGAATAAATTATTGACTTGACTGACTCAAGTGTCGAGTCGACCAACTCAAAATTCTAGTTGACCGACTAGATGACCAGTAAGACTGGATGAAGGATTCATGTTGATGTCATGTTGTGAATTGATCATTGCACTGGAAGCCAATATTTTTGCAAATAACAAAGCATTCCAATCAAATGATTCAAGCGGTGAGTTGACTGAGTCAAGTGTTGAGTCGACCGACTCATGGTTCACAACTATGAGAAATTTGTGAAAATCTATCTCTTTGACTCTCATTTGATCTAGAAACCCCGACCCATAACCTCCTATAAATAGAGGGGTAGTCAAGGATTTCATAGGACACAACTAACGTTGAAAAATGTTATCCTCTCAGAGTTATGGTATGTGAGAGCTTGAGCAAGTCTTACCTGTAAAAGGAAGAGACAACAAGGGAGAACAAGTCAACACTAACACATTGACATCGAAGGGACAACTCCTTCATGTTAACTCTAGAAGAAAGAAAAAGAGTTCTCAGTGGTCAATGTGGACTACGTAGAGATGTGGAGGTTGCTGCCATCACACTAGGACAATGTCGTCAACCGCTATCCAGGTGCTACACCAGGAGGTCATTGCTGATAATTTTTTGTGCTACTTGAAGCACAAGACATTGTGAGGATTGTTGTTTCATTTGCTCCAGGACCAAGTATATACCTTGAAAACCCTTTTCTTCGATACATCATTGTTGACACAATCTGTTGGTTTGAGATTCTGTTATATTTTATTTTTGTTTCCGCTCCCTTTTCTGCTACCTAATTTCCCTTCAGTGGCATGAAAGCCAGATCAATTTATGGTATACTGGGATTTAAATCGATCTGATCAGATTTATTTTGGTGCATACGATGAAAATATTTAACAATTAATGTGCATTTAAATACCACATACGATCCCAATATATATATATATATATATATATATAATGATATATATGCAATCTATATGCCTCACCCTAAACTAGTTCTGATGGTGGATGAATGTGTGGTTATGGCCCATAAACCCTATGGATGTATGTGCTTGGTTTTTTTGTTTATTTTCTACTATTATTTGGTTTGCGAATTGAGCCTCTCTCCTTCTTTCCAAATGTTAATTAATGCTCTCCTTCTTATACTCTCCTCGAATGTAACTTGAGGTTTCCTTTCTATAATGCAATAAGTTAATAGGAATAGGACAATTTTGATTTCTATTTTCAGAAAGAGAAGACATTCTGTGTCAGGTGAATCAATTGATTGGGAATTCAAGTCAATTGATAAGAGGGGCTAATCAATAGACAAGAGGAGTGGTGTCAACCACATGAGCCAAATCCATTCAATCGACCGATGGAAACAATCAACCGACTAATATGACCAACCAATCGACTGGAGGGTCCAGCCATCGACCGACTTATTCTTGCAGCATCTTATCCAATATAGGTTGCT
The DNA here is from genome assembly GCA_963693085.1 of Alisma plantago-aquatica. NCBI lineage: Eukaryota > Viridiplantae > Streptophyta > Magnoliopsida > Alismatales > Alismataceae > Alisma > Alisma plantago-aquatica. The sequence goes on along the minus strand of OY856415.1, from coordinate 113,577,826 downwards.
ACATGAGATGTACGCCCTTAGGTGGTATCAATTCTTTGTGGTTCCAAAGAATTGCATTAGTACGACCATAACCATCTCTCATTTGTGATTGCATGTTTTTCTCTTGTGGATATAGTATGTATATGATACATATTATAAGCATGTGGTGATTGGATATGTATATGTACTTATATATAAAATCTATCAACAAATATTAAGTCTAAGATGCTTTCCACAAGCAAAACACATGAAAAGCTTGATCAACTAAGCATAGGTTGCACCAAAGTGTGGTGCACCATCTATCTTGCAGAAATGTGATGTAGATATGTGGGTCTGCCAAAGCAGGTTGCATATTCTATAATGTTGGCTTTTGGGCCTGACTTAACTAGGTGATCTTAATATAATTAAGTACCTAGAAGCATACAAATGAATTGTGACAAGAAGTTGCACACACAATCTATCCAAGAGTTTCATTTAGATGCAATTGACAAAAATTGCCAACCAAAATAGTGAAATTTTAGGCGTTCAACCAAATCTGACTCATGATTTGATGAAATATGGATCTTGGCTCACTAGAAGGTTGTATGTTGCAATTTGCCAAATTAATAGTGAGGGATATAAATTTGAAAAAAATATTGAGAGTAATAATTAATTAAAGGTTGAATAAATGTTATCAGATCAAATCAAAATTGCTTTTGAAAAATTGCACAATTTTATTTTGTAGAAACTAATGGCAAACACAAACATATTTTCATTCTGATCGGTCCTTGAGAAGGACAAGATGAATGGGAATAACTTCCATGACTGGTTCAAGACTTTGATTGTTCTCTTAAGAGTGAAAGCTCTATGTCCTGGAAACACTAGGGCCAGATGAACCCTCTCCCACCATGCATATGGCTGACAAGGATGTTTACAAGAAGCACTCTGAATATGTCATGGATGTCAAGAGACTAATGCAGTTCTCAATTAACTAGAAGTTGTAGAGACAATGTGAGAACATGAATGATATTGATATGGTAACACATCTTAAGAACATGTACCAAGATCAAGAAAGACAAGAGAGATATGATGTCTCAAAGGTGTTATTCAAGTGCAATATGGTAGAAGGATATATAGTAGATCCTCATGTACTAAATGATTGGGTATGTGGAGAACCTTGCTAGACTGAGAATTCCCTTAGGCCAAGAGTTGGTCATAGATGTGATTATGTAGTCACTGCCAGAATCATACAGCCAGTTTGTCATGAACTAAAACATGAACAATTTTGAGAAGTTGTTGTTAGAATTACTTGCCATGTTGGGGAAGGTTGAAGAGTATATGAAGATGGACAAAACCTAATGTGTGATGATGATAAGCAGAGGCAAAATGAACTCCAAGGGAAATGTCAAAGCTAAGAAGAGTTCAAAATCTAGCAAGACACCAAAGTCTTCTGCACTAAAAGCTAAGGGATGAGTGAATAAGATGGAAAGTGCCACCACTATCACCAGACTAGACACTAGAAAAGGAAGTGCCCTCTTTATCTGGAGGAACTCAGGAAGAAGAAGGAGATAGAGATCTCCACTTTAGGACCCAAGAAGAAGTAAGCTACAACTGTGTGGAGCAAGAGTTAATGCCACTATAGTTGGAATCTGTCATTCATCTAATCCTAACGGGCATGTAATAGAATTAGTGAATTGCTATCATGTACCTTCCATTGATGAAAACATCATGTATCTTGTGCGAACAAGAATATTATGAATATCTAATTTTTTTGTGAAATATAAGATCTTATATGGTAGACAAACATGTATAACTCATATATTGAGCGACCCAATGAATCAAACAACGAATGCCTATATCAATGTCATCTAGATCACATAAATGAGAAATATATTTCTAGAATTCATAAAGATGGTCATCTAGACTCTTTTGGCTTTTGAACCAATAGAGACATGCAAGTCTTATTTGTTGGGAAATATGACACACACACCTTTCACTAGAAGTAGTGAGAGTGCGAGTATTCTATTAGGAAACATGCTGATGTATATAGACCTTTTAGAACAAATTCTAGAAGTAGTTATGAAGTATCTCATTATATTTGTTGATGATCTCAGTAGATATGGTAGATTGTATTTAATGAAATACAAGTCTAAATCTCTTGAAGTGTTCAAGGAGATCATGAATGAAGTTCATATCCAAATTGGTATAAATAGTAAAACACTTTGATATGATTGATGTGGTAAGTATTTTGAACCAAGAGTTTGAGGACCTTTTGAAGAGCATGAAAACAATGAACTCCACCTAAAACATAATGATGTATCAAAAATAAGGAATCACAGCAGGTTACCCATGGTGTGGTCATCAGTAAATCTAGTTGATCTTCTAATTTTCTTTTTGGGTACATGCTTTACACGAAATTGGTTTAAAATACTCCATATGAGATATGACATGGGAAGTGTCCCGATATGTCTTATACAAGGATTAGGATAAAATCTTGTGTAATAAAATCATTTCTTGAAGAGCTTTTTCTGACAATAAAAGTGTTTGTTGCTTGAACAGTTGTCCTAAAAGGGAATTTAATTCCAAAGGAATCAATGGGAGAAAAGTAGAAATCAAAAGTTAGATACCAATAAGAAAACCATTGAATCTAAAGAGGTACATAAGGAATAAGGGGAATCAGAAAATGTTGTGGAATCTCATGTTCCTTATGTAACACAAAACCTCAAAGATCTAGTAGAAAATGCCTTGATCTTGAAAGATTAGGATATCTTATGGCTCAAGAAGGCAGTGTAAGTTGGTCATAGACGACGAACCAATAACCTACTTAGAAGCTATTGAGGGACCAGAGTATGAGAAATGTCTTAAATCCATTGTTTCCAAGATGCACTCCATGTTCACCAACAAGGTATGACCTTGGTGGATCCATCGCAAGGGGTAAAACCCATAGGGTGCAATTGGGTTTTTAAGAAGAAGACTGAGATGGATGGTAGTTTACAAATGTATAAGAGCATATTGGTTGCTAAAGGTTTCAAACAAGTTCAAGATGTTGAACATGATGAAATCTTTTCACCAGTTTCCATGGTTAAATATATCATGATCATGCTTGCCACTACAACTTAGAATGACTATTAGATTGGAAAAAAGATAGTAAAACTACATTCCTTAACAGGAATATTGTGGAGGATGCGTACTTGACACAACCTAAAGGTTTTATAAATCCAATTGATGCAAATAAAGTATGTAAGCTATGAAGGACAATCTATGGATCGAACCAAGCATCTCAAAGATGGAATCTTGAATTTGGCAAGACAATTAAACATTTTGACTTTAGTCAAAATGAAAATGAAATATGTGATTACAAGTTAGTGGAAGCATACTCATAGTCCACATAATGACATGGAATGATGCCCTTATCCTACAAATACTAAAACTTGAATGGGAAGTACCTTCTCTATGAAGAACTTAGGCAAAGCATCCTATATCTTATGAATCAAGATCTATAGAGATAGATCTAGAAAGCTTCTTGACCTGAGTAAGACAACATACATTGGCAAGATGTTGAAGGGGTTCAACATACATGACTCAATGAGAGAATATTTTCATGCTCCATGGAATTATACTTTTAAGATCCTAGTATCCCAGTTCTTGTGAATAGAATGTGAGATGGAGAGTATCTTGGCACATTGTCACTCCCTACCTACTGGGGGACACCATGCTAGCTCAAGGATAGTGGCCAAAGTGTTAGAGTATGGATTTTATTGGCCAACTTTTTATAAGGATGCTTACAACTATGTGTGTAATTGTGATGCGTGTCAATGTGCAAGAAATATATTTAGGAGACTTGAAATGCCCCTAAACATTTTTCAGGAAGTTGAGGTTTCTGAATTATGGGGAATAGATTTCATGGGTCCTTTTGTTTCTTCAAATTCTAGTCTATATATATTGTTTGCTATTAATTATATATCTAAAGGAGTGGAAGCAATTCCAACCCGCACCAATGATGCTCAGGTGGTATGCTGATTTGTGAAAGACCATTTGTTATGTATCTTTGGGGTGTCAAGTGTGATAATAAGTGATGGGGGATCTCACTTCACTAATAAGATTTTTGGTTCATTGTTGAGAAAATATGGAGTAAGGCACCTGGTAGGTACCCCATATCACCCACAAACCCAGGGTCGGGTTAAGGTTTCCGATAGGGAGATTTTAGAAAAGACAATCTCAACCAATAGGACTAATTGGAGCATGTAGTTAAATGACGCTCTTTGGGTGTATAGGAAAGCCTATAAAACACCTATAGGAACAACTCCATTTAGATCGGTCTATGGGAGAGCATGTCATCTACCTATGGAATCGGAGTACAAAGCCAAGTGGGATTTAAGGAAATTGAATTACAATCTAGATGATGTAGGTAAAAAGAGAATGTTAGAGCTCAATGATATAGATGAGCTTAGTCTAGATGCTTATGAGATATCTAGTATTTACAAGGATAGAACAAATAAGATACATGACCTCCATATTTTACATAGATTGTTCGCTCCAGGAAAGAAGGGGTTTCTCTTCAATTCTATGATGAAACTTCAACCTGGGAAATTGAGGTCTAGATGGAGTGGTCCTTTTGTGGTGGGTAAGGCTTTTCCCCATGGAGTAGTGGAGATTAGCAATGGGGCTGATCCATTTCTCGTGAATGGGTTAAGATTAAAGCATTACTTTGGGGGAGAGTTAAGTCATGAGGGAGAGGAATTGAAGCTCCTTGAGCTTCACTAATTCCATTTTGGATCCAATTGTTGAGCGTAAAACATAAAACAAGGGTGCCTATTGGGAGGAAATCCAACCATCCTTTACTGCATCTTAATTTTGTTTGTTACTTTCATATAAGTTGTTTATATTATTTTAGTTGCATTTTCATACTTTCATTGTAAAAAAGGTGCCTTGATCATTTTTGTTTGGTTTGCAGGAAGACAAAATGTTGATACTACTGACCCTAAAGTCGGCAGTATCAACGCTACCACAGTAGCAATAGGGGGCAGTTTTAAAAATGCATTACAACTGACGTGCAAGTCGGTGGCATAGATAATGATCAACAGGGATGGCAAAAAAAAATTTCATACCACCGAGATGGAGATCGGTGGCACCAACTTTCTGAAGAGCAAGTTCATGCTAAATGTAGAGGACTCGGTACTACCGACATCTGGTCGGTAGCACCCACACATGCTTGAAGTCCCAAGTTTGAGACACTGAGAAGCTATTCGAGATCATCGACATTTTTTTAAGACTCAATACCACCAACTCCAAAGTCAGTGGCACCGACACTTTTAGATAGGGATGAGCAAAACTACATCTCGGTGCCACTGACTCCACCATTGGTAGTACTGACTTTTGAGACCTCAGAATCCATGGGACTGCAATCAAGGAAAGAGATCATCATCATTCTGATGGTCGGTGGTACCGATCTAGCATTCACTTTTATAAGTTGGTACCACTGACAGGAAACGATCCACACATTGATGCATCAATGGATGACAAGCATTGGTGTCAATGGTTGGTACTAACTCACATGGATTTGGGGGAGTCGATACTACCGACACCAAAGTTGGTACTACCGACGCAGAGCCTGAAGGAAATTCACTGGCTATAAAAGGAGGGGTATGGGTAGTGTTTCAATCATACCCATCACATCCTTTACAAGTAGAAGACTTCCAATACTTATGAGAAATTAGAATCTTCACTGAGCTCTTTCTCCGCCTCCTCTTTCTTGTACTAGTCTGATGGGATCCAGGGGATCAACTTCCTTGGAAGTAAGAAACCCCATGATGGTGCCCAAGCCAGAATGCATATATCTGAAGAAGTTCTATGAAGGCCTAATGAATCAAGAGTTCATCATGACACTGTACAAAGACTGCTCCTTTCTCACCATTTAGGCTTCACAGAGAGCCTCCGCCAGGTCTTTGATGCCTAAAACTTGGTGGGTGATCACTCTTTGTACGATGATTGGTCTACCTACTAAGAAATCATTTGTGAGTTCCTGATGTCCCTGGACGTCAGTTGCATCCCCGAGCACGGGGAAGGATCACGAGAAGGATGGGAAAATCTCTGTCTTTTCAACACTGCCTACCAGTTGACGGTGAGGGAGTTCAATGCCATCTATGGGTGGCTGCTTGGAGACATGCGCCTCACCAATAGCGACTTTTATTACTCACAGGCATGGAGTCTTATGATGGATTTTCCACAAGGCAACACCATCAGCTGGCATAGGAACTCTGTCACCGACATCAAGCGCTCATTTGCTCGAATTTGCACAGCTATCTCACCAACATAATGTTCACCTAGTCCATCCATGGGAAGGGGAATGTGAAAAGGGAGGTCCTCTATGCCTTCTAGTCTCTTTTATATTTAAGGGAAGAGACGTTTGACTTCAGCTCCTTCTTTTTGTATCATATGATGGTGGTAAAGCGGTAGGTGTAGAGGAATGCCCCAAATAAATTTGGGGGGCTCGTCACTTCCATTGCCATGCATCTCAATCTCAACCTCTCCACCCCTAACCCTTTGAGGACTTCCTCAAAGTTGGACTTGAAGCACATCAAGAGAGCCAACCTCATCAGCAAGCACAAAGGGAAGGTATATGCTTGTTGCACACTCCTGGAGCAATGGTGGGAGAGGGAACTTCCTGATCCCATCTTATCCCTATGGGGGATGCGACATATGAGGTGGATAGAAGAGGATGCACTGGATGGAGAGGAAGAAGAAGATGACAATGCCGAGTAGGATTAAGAGGAGGAAAAAAATGAACATGAAGAGGAGGAAGAAACCATGCCACTCATGAGGTGGTGAGGCATCTATAAGCACCCCAGAGGATATGATGCTTCCAGCTCCATAGCTCCACCACCTACCCAGGATGATTATTTATATTCAATGGTAGGTATGTATGGAATGTTATAAGAGATTGAACAGGAGAAACAATAATGCACAACAACATTGGCAAGCATCCACATGTCCAAGAACAGCTATAGGCCATCTTCGAGAATGAGCGACTTCTCCTAGCCAACCAGGATAATATGCATACTCGCCTGCAAAGGATGGAAAAATATCAGTAGCCATTCTTTGAAAACTATTGGAGTCAAGGCTATTATGGTGGATACCCACAGCCTTCGAAGATGTCGTAGTAGCCCCCGATGTTTCAAGGGACTTTCTACCCTCGTGACCTAACCATGCCCCAACCACCACCAGTAGCATTTTTTTGGTACCATTGTTCCACCTCTTTGATTGAATTCTGACTATATAGACATAGTCAAGTTCAAGCTTAGGGGGGTGTGGAACAGCTTTATCTTTTTTTGCTTTTTAGTTTTATTATTTTGAGTTTTAGGATCCTCATGTATCTAGTGTAATTGTGGAGCTATAGAATCATGATTTCTTTGTTATAATAGAATTTTTTCTTTCATGACGATGCAATGAAATTTCTAGAAGAAGAAAAAATATTGGGCTTAGTTGGAAATTCTTAAGGCAGCATTACCTAGAGGAAGTGTATGGGTTAGTCAACTTAAGGACATTTAATATGAATGGAAGTCTTATTAATCCATGAAAAGTGAATGATGATGGGGTTTGAGCCTGAACTGACCAAACAGTTAAAGGGACCTTAAATTGAAGTTTTAGAGAGAAATCCTAAGGTTATCCTGGACACACGTTAATAGAGTGGGACATATCATAGCTTGAGAAAGGCATTATCTCTTAGTATTATGATTCCATCCATTATTCCATCCATGTTGATCCACCCATTTACGATGATCAAGTAGCTAGAATTGTTTCCTTTGGATTACATCACATAGCATGATAGGTGACATGTTAGTTAATTTCTCCTTATTGCATGAATTACAACTGGGAAAAAATATGCATATCATCTAGTTGCATAACAACTCCATGTAGATTGCATACTTTTTTCATTAATCATTTTTTACATCATGTATTCATGAATTTTCTTTTGAAATTAAAGTGTAGGGATACACATACATACCTCATGACATTCAAAAAAAGAAGCTTTCATTGAAGTCGAAGCATACTCCTCAATCATGCTGAAATAATGGGCTAATGAAAAAAAAAGCAAAAGAAAAGAAAAAAAAGAGAAAGTGTTCATGAAAAAAAGAGGCACAAAAGGATGCCCTGAACTCAATGAGAAAATTATATCATGCAAATGATTTACCTTTTGTTTCTTTCATCAGTCATGTGAAATCTTTAGTGCATATGTCATTCCACCCACAATAGTAGGCATTAGGATTCATGCATTTACTCACTTTCATCATGTTAGGTTCATCATGTTTTATTCTTGCATAAATGATTTGAAGTTACTTGTGATTCTTTATAAGCCACCTATTTCATCCATTCATTTCTCTTATTGGTAGGCCACTAATATAATTAATCTCCTCATTCATTTTTTATATGGATAACTGCTTCCAATTAGTTGGTAGTTAGGGAAGAGAAATATAGATAGGGAATCACATGATGCACCAAGTGAATGCCTGATTAACTATGATATTAACTGCTCTTTTGATAGTGTTTCACTTATCTAAGGGTGGACATCTTTAATGAATATTTTTTGCCATTTGAGAGTAGTTAATTGTTCAATGGTCAGTAAAGGTCAGTTTGGGATCTCCACATGGGGGTATTTGAGAAATTAAGTTCATATTCTTTGTCCTTCTGCTGATTTGTCTCAAATAGATCCAAGGGTGTGTTGCTCGAGGACGGGAAACATTTAATCTTAGGGGATTTTGATGCACTGAATAATTGTTATTTTCACATGTTGTTTTACTATGTACTGTGTGCACTTATTACCCATTTTCATATTAATTATTCATGATTTATCATAAGTAGCGTGTGACACTCAATTGCATCAAACTTTGTTATTTTTACTATTCCTGATTTATTTATCATTATTTTGGAGCTTATGTTCATTATTGTTCACATTTCAAGTGATTTTACAAGAAACGACATAGCTCGGTATTACTGACAAGCATGCTAGTGGTACCAACATTTTACAAAAAGGAACAGGTTGAATCGAGGAAACTCAGTGGCACTGACACAAGAATCGATACTACCGATGCTTTAATAGGAGTGCCCAAAAAGAATCTTGATACTAGCGATGGTCAACTCAGTAGTGTTGATTGGGATCGAAAAGTTCAATAGGAAATTTCAGAAGAAATCTTAGTTCTACCAACATCAACTCGGTAGTACAGACAGCTTACAACAGATTGTTACTAATTGAGGGTGTCGATATTATAGATACCAAGTCGGTAGTACCGACTTGGCATGACCAGGCCAGATCAGAAATCATAGTTAATCCAATGGTCCTGACTTAATGACGCCCTAAGTCACTTCTATGACTAAGGGGAAGTTTATCTAGACCTAATTATCATGTTCTTTTCAATTGCACAACAACTTAGATCTGGGAGAGAAGAAAGAAGAGAAGAAAGCCATGTTCTGGGAGATTCAGGAACCTCTGGTAGATGGATTTGTAGCCAGAGGTTATTAAATCATCACGTTTGAGAGAGGGAGTCATCCAGACCATCTTCTTCAGGGGTTACCTTAGTTTATTGATGTTTTCCACATTTTTTTCCTTCTCTCATATTTTTGACATTGGAAATTATGCGGGGATAATGCCCTTAGGACCCAGGAGTAGCCCAATTTTGTATTATAATCGACGTTCATGAATTAATATATATGTTTCTCTTAATTTGTGGACATATTTCTACAAGAGTACCATTAATTATTTGTGTTTGATCACCATAGGTAGTTTTATAGACTGTTAATTGCTTCGAGAGAGGGATTAAGGGTTGGAAAACTCATAGATATACATAGCTTAGATAAAACTTCAAGAGAAGGCCTACAGTTGTGAAGGGAATTACCCAGAGCACTCGATAAAGAACCTAACTAATAACTCAATTTCTACAAAAGTGGGATTGATATTAGATTAGGTGGTGAATTACACTGCAAGAAAGGGTGATTCTTGCTATAGGTCCTTTTGTCCAGGGTTAGGAGGAAACGATATTAATGAAATGGTGTTAATTTCAATGTGACCATAATCCTAAGGAATTCATTCCAATTGTGATCACAACCATTAATTTTAGTTTTCATTCCTGCAATTTAGTCATTTAATCAACCAATCACTATTTTTCTTAAGCCTAGATGATTAGGTCATAGTTAATAGCAGTCTCTGGATGCACATTTTCCCCATGTTTTATATTTGGGCCTCTTTAGGCCTATATTACTTTGATACGTGCACTTGTGTTTTTGACATGTAGTTCATGTGCATCACAAACTCAATATTGCCACTAGGAAGGAACACTTCCCACTTTCTTTTCTTGAACAATTCCTCAAGAGGCTTTCTCACCAGGAGTTCTTTTGTTACCTAGATGGGTACTCTAGTTTCTACCATATGCCCATTCATCAAAGTGATCAAGTAAAGATGGCATTCATGTGTCCCTTTCACACGTATTCTTTTTGACAGATGCCCTTCAGATTACGCAATGCACATGCTAAATTCTAACGATGCATGTGGGCCATCTTTTCTGGCCTCACTTATACAATAATGGAAATCTTCATGGACAACTTCTTAGTCAGTGGAGATTCTTTTGAATCTTTCCTAGATCGTCTATTAATGGTCCTAGAACATTGTGAAGAAGCACCTCGGGTGCTTAATTGGTAAAAATGCCACTTTATGGTAAAGGAGGACATTATTCTAGGACACCGTGTCAACTCCAAAGGCATAGAACTTGACAAAGCAAAGATAGAAGTAATCGCCAAACTATCCCCTTCAACTACCATCAAAGAAGTTTGTGCATTCCTTGGACATGTCGATTTCTAAAAGAGGTTTATTTGTGACTTCCACAAGATAACAAAGCTTCTCACAAACCTTCTGATGTGGAGTTCAACTTTAATGTTGAATGCAAGATGAGATTCAACACTCTAAAAGAAGCTCTCATCTGAACACCCATCCTTCATGCCCTAGCCTAGTTTCTTGCTTTCGAGATCATGTGTGATGTCAGTGACTATGAGCATTACTAGGACAGTGTGTCGACAAGAAACACCGTGACATCTACTTTGCAAGAAAGATGCTTGATGATGTGTAGAAGAACTATGCAACAACTGAAAAGGATCTTCTGGCTATTGTCTATGTTTTTGATAAGTTCTGTTTGTATCTAATTGGTTCACAAGTAATTGTGTACACTGATCATGTCGCCATTAAGTATCTAATGTCAATGAAGGATGTGAAGCCCAGGTTGATTACATGGATCCTACTACTTCAGGAGTTTAATTTGGAAATCAAGTACAAGAAGGGGACTAAAAATGTCATTTTTTATCATCTTAGCAGGTTACACATCCGAGATGGTGACAGAATTCCAATCAATGACTCCTTACCTTATGATCATATGTTGAAGGTGACTACATTCACCGTGTAGTATGTTGATTTCATGAACTACCAAGCTGTGAGAGTCCTTCATCTAGACTATGTTGGAAATGATAAGAGTAAGTTCATCTCTGATATTCACCACTACTATTGGAATGAACCTTATCTCTTCTGATTATGCCTAGATGGAATCTACCATTGGTACATTTCTAAACAAGAAGATCCTCTTATTCTTGAATAATGTCATTCCTGTCCAATTGGGGGTCACATGAGCTCCAAGAAGACCACATTCAAGGTGTTATACTGTGGTTTCTTCTGGCCTACTACCTCTAAGGATGTTCAAAATATGTCAAGTCCTACGATCAATACCAACGATCTGGTAATATTTATAAGATGGATGAAATGCCCCTCAATATTTGGCAAGAAGTGGAGATGTTCAATGTTTGAGGTGTGGACTAAATGGACCCATTTCCCTCCTCTTATGGATTCTAATACATCCTAGTCATTGTTGACTATATCTCCGAATGGGGTAGAAGCCATCCCCATAAATTCTAGCAAATCCAAACTAGTTATGAAGCTTTTCAAAGAAACTATTTTTCCACGCTTTGGAGTCCCTAGAACAATTATATATGATGGGGGATCTCACTTCATTGAGTGTATCTTTGAGTCTCTCCTATGCATATATGTTGTCTCCCACTGAGTGGCTACTCCATACCACCCCCAGACGAGTAGTCAAGTGACAGTTTCTAACCACCACATCAAATCCATTCTCACAAATACGGTTAGTAGAATAAGGAAAGATTGGGTTGACAAATTGAATGGCAAACTCTAGATGTATAGAACTTTACACAAGAGTACCCTTGGCACTATACCTTTCCACTTAATCTATGGGAAATCTTGCCATCTACCAATGGAGCTTGAACACAAGGCTCAATGGGTCTACAAAAATTTCAACTTCGACCTCCGTGCAATAAGGGAAAATTGTCTTCTTCAACTACAGTAGCTCAAGAATTATGACTAACAACGTGTGAGAACGCTTGCATTTATAAAAAGCACAAAAAGATGTGACACAATGCCCACTTTAAAAGGAAGGACCTGCAAGTGTGAGACCAAGTATTACTACACAACTCTCATCTCTGCCTCTTTCCAGGAAATCTCAAGACCCAATGGTCGGCTCCGTTCACTATGAAGCACATCTTTCCCCATAGAGTTGTTGTTATCTGGAGCGAGAAGACTGGAGAATTCACATTGAATGGCCAGTGACTCAAATTTTTTTTCACTATTGTTGATATGCAGGCAAAACAACCTCTCTCACTTCTCCCTCCAACCTATCATTTCTGATTGTAACACTCTAATTTTCATATCACATGAGTGGAAGCAAAAAAAATCAAGTGGGGAGTGTTACTAACATGATATACATTACAATAATGATAGATAAAAACCATTACATAATTCCAATGAAACAAATTATCATAAGTTCTTAGCGAAAGAAACATGATTGCATCAAATTGTAAAAAAAGCCTATGCACATGATGCTAAAACATGTACTCTGTCTTAATATTTTGGATTGTGTAGATGACGGCCCACCAAGCAAACCTCTCTTATAATGGTTGATGAGTCCTTAATCTTGAATTATCTTCCCAAAGATTAGTACATGTGGACATCTCGTCCCCATCCATGCAGAAAGGGAAACCTAGGTTAGAGTAAGTGGCATTAAATTTCTAATAACATAAACATGAATATACAATAACTAAAAGCTGAACTAATATCTGAAAGTTGTAAACTTATACTGAATCAATGTGTCTTTTATTTATGTCTTTTATCTAATTCGCGGCCACCATTATATGATAAGTCCTCCTCTATTGATATTGAAGTGTCCTATATGGTGTAACTCACCCTCTGCTGGCACAACATGCCCCCTATTGACACTGAAGTGTCATGTATGGTGCAATGCACCCTGTGTTGGCGCAATGTGCCCTCTGTTGACACTGAAGTGTCCTCTATGATAGAACACACCATTTGTTGGCATTACATGCCCCCTATGATACACACAATGTCCTCTGAAATTATCCTAGACTCTCAATAGAGGACTTATCATATAATGTATTAATGTATCGCTGTCATTTTCTATCTTTGTTTTTAGTTTTCTTTTTTCTGGATCTCAATATCTTATCTATGAATCTTAATCTCTTACCTTTGAATCTATTTTTAAATTATTATGTCTGAATATTAATCCCTTATCTCTAAATATGTTCCTAATTTGCTTGTGTTCAAATATTAATCTATTATCTCTGACTCTATATCTCAATTTTTTAATTCTTAAAAGAATCTAAATTTGAATCAAAAATCTGATATTCTTATTGTATAGATAAATCTTAATATGATGTTTTAATACTCTTATTGTCTGATAGATCTTAATCTAAAGTGTTTATTTAATAGATGACTTAATTAAATTTTGAAGTCTGATATCTGACATCTGAGTCTAAGGCTTGAGAAAATAAACAAAACTAAATCTAAATCTAGATCATGAATATGATATACTTATTTTATACATAGATCTTAATCAGAAGCTTTTTAATTTAATAATTATGTGAAAACATATATATGACCCTAAGGGATTGAACAATAAACTTATCTGATCATAGAAGTATTGAGTGTATAAAAGTAATATAAATTACAAATATCTAAAATCTAAAAATTGGGCAACATCAATCAATGTGGACGAAATTTGATTGCTCAAAGCATGACTGGATTTGAAATACTAAAGTATGAGAGTAAGTTAATTTCTAAGTTATTTTTTAGGAGTTGTAGGTTGAATAATAATAATATTAAAACTCAACAAACATTTCCCACTTACCTGTTATGGTGAGAAATCCAAATATATTTTTAGGTATGTCACACATCAGCTTATCGGAAAATGAACATGATGCATATATCAAAATTACATCTTGAAATCCTAGAGTATCCTAATAGACTTTCTAGATCTTCTCATCTATGTTGGGATTCTTTATGCATCATGAACATGATAACATCCTTTAATAAAATTGCATATGATCATGAATTCTCATAATGTATGATCTCTACACATTTACATCATTACTAATATCATCAATTTCTTAACTACCTTAATTGACATCACGTCCTAACTTCTCTAACATTTAATTCTCATTGTAGGTAATTATCTTCTAAACTTAAACAAAATAATATTTTAGTGAGAGATACATCAAAATAGAGTTTTAATGATTTTCTACAAATTTTATCTCATTGTTTGATGACTTGGATTACCATAGTAACTCTAGTGAGTAAACTATCATAATAAATTATATTCATGAAAACACTAAGACCAAATTTTGCATTTGTGTTTTGAACTAATCTCCTCAAATTCGGACATCACAATCTATTTCATAAACACCATCATCATATATATATTCATCTATTGAATCTTTGGCCAATTAAAGATTTAAATATCCTCAAAATAATATTTTTATAATAATGTACTCTTTAATATCTTTTCAAGGACACCTTATTTTTCACTATTGTATGTCTAAGATAAAAGGTAAATGCTTTTGAAGATTACCACATTCTAGAATATCTAGGCCATTCATCTTGAATCTGACAGATTACATCCCAGCTTTCTATATCTTTTTCATTCCTTTCCTCTGCTTCATGCATCTCCTCCTTTGGTTTTCCTAACTATAGACCCAGATCTGGCTATCCCTTGTCACATTCCTCTTCCTTTTCGTGTATGTGAGTGTGACATCTTCTATAGTTTGCGCACCAGACACGCCTTTGAATGAGGCCACACCGCCGAGCTCTAGTGAGGGCTCCATGGCTGATTAGATTCCACCATGATTATCCCATGATACTTTCCACTCGCATATAAGCCTTCAAATGAGATGGATTTTTTATAATAAAGAGAGTCTATCATGTGGAAGTCAATGTCTACACTTCACTCCTCGAGAAGACTTCTTTCTTACTCCCTTTTTATTGAATACAAAGGAAGATAACTCGACAAAGATGTGATATACTATGCCCCTCATTTTATAATGCATCACTGCTCTATGTTCTAGATCCTTCTACTTTAAATTCTACATTTTCATTGGAAATTGATTCTTAATTAGAATTGAAATTTCCCACACTTGTCCCTTCTCCACAAGGAAGGATGGTGTTATCTCTTTCCTTTTAGTATTTAATTAATTATTTGATTAACTTTGGTCATAACGGATCAGATGTCCCCATTATTGACCATGTTTCTTTTACTTGAACACCCACACTATTGAGTCATTGACCATGTTATTTTAAACTTGGACACCATTCATTCACACTTAAGATAATAAAAATAAAACCAGTGGTTTTTAATATTATCCTTCCTTTACAATTGTGTCCATGGTACACATCATAATGAATTGACCCCAAGAATTATACACATGTTCTTTTCATATATTTTTTAAAGTCATTTCCTAATATAACGTTAACCAAAAATTAAACTTTGACCACTACCATATATTTATATAAGGAATATAAATATGGTCTTAGAATTTTAAAATAAAATCATTTAATATTTTAAATCACTCATAATCCCTTCTTCTATAAATAATATCCATATTTCTTTTATATGAATATCATTAAAATTAGAAACTTGGTCAGCATGTATTTCTCATTATTTTGATGATGTGTGTGTGATATATATATATATATATATATATATATATATATATATATATATATATATATACTTTTGGAAAAATTAATTAACACATGCCAATGGCCAAAATACCATTTTACACTATCGTGATTGTAAACAATTAATGGGCTCAAAATGCAATTATAGATCATTAGATCAATGTAGCATGTGTTGTGTATTTGTCTTCGGCCTCATATGGATAAAATTATATACATTATATTACATAGAATTTGGGACGTTACACTGATTGTAAGGGTGTTGATCCGTCAGGACTAAACGAAGGTGCTTCAGCAAATCTAGTGTTATCTTCATTTTGTTTGCTTTTATATTTTAGTGTAAGCTTGTGACAATATTATACATTACAACAATTTTTATTATAGGTGAATCACTTCTACTGGATAGGGATCAAGCATGACCTATGGACCAACCAGCAAAGTATTTCCCCTCCATCATAAATTTAGTGTTTGCTCAAAGATGAGCAAATATCTAGGTTTGGGGTGGAGGGTAGGTGGTACATAATCTACTCTCTACCCACACCTATCTATTTGTAGCTTATAATCTAATTGATGCATTCATCATGCATAGCATTTCACTTAATTTAAAAAAAATAAAAATTTTGCTTTTCTAAAGAAAACAAGTCATTACCTAGCTAGCTTTGATTCAAAGTTTATGTCTGCATCCATGCATATTATCATCATTTGACCCTCCCCCTACTCAAAGTAAAACCTCACAATGACCATTTTTTTAACAACTAATGGTTATAAATCATCCCATGAGGGCTAGGAACCCAAACATCTTATTACCTGGAAAAGATGGCAAGTTTTTAAGGAATTAAGAGGGACCAACACATCATTCTTTTAACTGAATGGTGAAACAAATCCATGAAATATCCACTTTTTCCCTTATCATGTCACTACTTTGAGCATATTGGGAGTAGGAGAACAATATGATGCACTGAATTGTAAATCAAGTTGTGTATTGTTCTGACCCATGTTCTACACTTCTTCTTCCATCTCTTAACTTCTATTCATTGAAAAGAAAATAAAAATCCATAAAAGTGTCGAACTCAAAGATCAGGGTGGCACACCCCTTCCCTACTCTATCTATTTATTCCATACACCTCTCTATGTAACAGGGGCGTACCACCAAAAAGAAAAGATGTCAATGTGTGCAAAACAAAAAAAATGTTGCAATATATGTATTTGCACAAATAAAAGCAATCTTGAGTCAAATAGAGGAGAAACCTGCAAAGTACTTCTGCAACCCCCTTCTCTCCTCTTATCTACCAAGAGAGACAATGAATGTGTCTAATTTTGATATCCTTTGCATGCACCCTAGTGTCAATCATCTGCATACTTGTTGTTCTGTGGGAATATCTGAATGTTCATGAAAACTCTTAGATGTGCCTGGTTTTGGGAATAGTGATGAGGAAGTGTTTGTGAGAAGAAAAATTGGAAACAAAGACATGAATAGATGAATTTTGTGGTCTTAGGAGTTGGTATGCTTGGCCATATGAGGTGGTAGGGAAATGAGCATGATGTGAAGGCGAGGCAATCTTATGGGTTGAAAGTATTCATTTGACAAATATTTCAAAATTTTTGTTACTTGAGGACGAGCAAGATTTAAGTTTGGGGTTATTTGATTAATGCATATTCATCCTAGATTTGGCTGCATTCTAAGCATGGTTCTGCACTCATTTTCAACATTTTATCTTAGAATTAGCTTGCAATTAGGTTTTCTTTACTTATGAAATTTATAAGGTTTTGAATCAAATTCATATTTTTATAGTAGGATTGAACATCTTAACATAAGAAGAGCATAGGATGTGATGGCCCCAGAATTTTTTCAATGAATGGAACATATATTCTATGGCACATTCCTCCATCAGATGCTTACCCATCTATTCCAGATCACTTGTCAAGCCATCGATTTCCAAGTGCTCTACCATTCCATCAATTTCCACTAATATTCCCTTCCATGGAAGAAGCAGCATAGGCGTAGACCATCGTACAAAACTCAACACCCCACCCCCCCACCCTCGGGTATCATTTGCCAAACCATCGGTTTCCAAAAACTGATGGTTCCCCTACATTCACCTTCTGGTGATACTCCTTCCCATGACAACCCACTCTGACTCTCAGATTTGATGATTGTTCTAGATCAACAACCAAAGGAAGTTCTAAACACCACAATTGATGGTTGGTCTTCCTCTATCTTCTAGTTGCCAATATCTAATGGCACTCCATCTTGTGACAATTGATGGTCACTCTGACTCTCAGATCTGATGGTTTTTATGTAGCCAAAAATCGATGTCCATCATACTTTGTCTTCTGATGGTTGTGTTGAGACCTCAACTGATGGTCTGTTTGACTCTTCGCCTATCGATGGAGTTACTGTGAACCAATGACCCAATGTCTTCCCCGCAACATCGTTGCTTCTTTACTTCCATGGAGGCACCTATACTTCATTTTGTGGTGGATGAGAGGGTTCCAAACCCTAGCCTCCATGCATAAATAGAAGGGGACTGCCAACAAAGAAAGGATCTGACATTGATGCCACCTGGTTATTATTTTCTCTCCAAGTCTTCAAACTCTAGAAACCATCAACCCTTTCCATAGGTTTGTTAATGAAAACCGAAGGTGCCTCCACCTCTACTTTGCCAAGGTTCCAAGGTCTCGAGAGGGGATAGTCATGTGGTGCCTCCTTTCCATCAATTGACGACTTCCACCATTGTCAACAAGTGTTCTCTCCCAAAAGCAACTAGATCATGTGTAAGGAGTGGGACACAAGAGGGGATCCACTCCCTACTTAATTTGAAGAAAAAAAATCATCTATTTCAAACACACTAAAATTGTATGTTGGGATAGGTGTAAAATTTTTGCTTCTCAAATGACCGTAAAAAAATGGCCAAAGTATAGCAGTGGAATAATGAATTCCTGACTATATCCAATTTATAAAAGATTATAAAATTTTATCCCATTAAGGGGCTTACTTGAAAGCAACTGCATCAGGATCTAAGTAAAGGTATATTCATCTATATCTAGTCTATCTCCCAATAAGGGTCTTCCCCATAAGCTAGGTCCATGTCTGCATGTCATGACCTCCATGACCTACACCTCGGGTTGGAAGTGTACCAGAGAAAAGAATACAAAAATGGAAATGATCTACATGCAAATCTCTATGAGAATATTAATTGGGGATTGAGAAATATAAGAGAAAAAGGACATAAAATATAGCAAGGCTTCCCATAGAAGATGAAATTAACACCCAAGTGGGTATTGAAAGAATATGAATTACAATGAGATGATAATCATGAATAAGTGATTTCTTTCCTTAAAAAATGCCACAATAACAATATTACAAATCATAGAAATCCATATAATCAAACATAGACTAAGTTAATTTCAAGTAGAGATGGGACGCCATAGGATCTCAACCTAAAAATATTGGGTGGAGATAGCACACCCTGGGCAGAAATAGCACGCCCCTATATAAGTAATGAGTGGAAAAGCACACTCAAGGCAGAGAAAGTGCACCCTATATAAATATGGTTGTACTCATGTACCTCTATAAGAAATAAAATTAGTCTAAGCCATACTCTCAAATAGAGAGAGGGGTGTTAAACTTTAGACAAACAGATAACAAGATGAGAACATCCAAAAATTGTAATGTGGGGTCAGAGGACCCATAACAAGGTATTCAACAATCTCCACAAATACGATGCATAGAAGTCCATATCTAATTAAATATCTCAAATTAGGGTTCCACAACAAATGATAAGAAAATCATACAAATAAGAGTACAATAAGAATATCCAACAAAGCAAGATGATCACAAGATCACAATCAACATAGAATCTTTCACAAGAAATAAATTCTCAGAAAAGAGAAAATTTGTGTAGGCTACTAATAGGTTATTGCTCAATAAGAATAATATGGAATGCAATATATCTCACATGAAGTTTACATATGTCTAAGGTCAAAACCCTAAGTCCATCTCAGTCCACAACCAACCTATTAAAGGCACATATGAAATTAGGGATAGGTCTACATTAATTATGTAAACCCAAAAACACATTTTTGTTATTTAATTATGTTGTCAAAACCATGTGATTATATATATATATATATATATATATATATATATATATGTGTGTGTGTGTGTGTGTGTGTGTGTGTGTGTGTGTGTGTGTGTGTGTGTGTGTGTGTGTGTTTCTGAGTTTACAACATATTTTACTTTATTTTTTTGACATATAGATTATTAGTTATGAGTTTCAGAAATATTAACAATTAGGAATATCCTTGGGGAATCAAATATTTATTATATTCAATTTAGGTGATAAAACCAATACAAAAGGATAGAGAACAATTTTTTGATTCCATAACATATTTTATTTTTCTATTTTACAAATTAATTACTATGGATTTTCGAAAATCCGACCAACAAGAAATCTTAAAAAATCCACACAGGCAAACAATGTCCATACAAGGGGTATATGTTGAGCTGGCCAAATCATAGTAGGCCAAGTAGTACCCAGGACTACCATAAGCCACGAGTGTAGATTAGAGAAGAATCTAGGGAAAGGACGATAAAGCCCAAATCAAGTGTGACTTTTTCACATCTCGCCAAGGTCAAAACCGTAAAACCAAAGTTTGGCAACATCAACGTCAATCTCACAAGAAGCAGCCCCATTGAGGATTGAATTCCTGATCTTTAGACCAAGCTTCAAACTATCTCATCCTTAGAAGACATTTCCAACATGTCCCTTACACTTGGGAAAACCCGACCATCTCCTTGACAAACCATGGGGTGGTCCAACGGGGTTGGGCTCCACCTACCAGGCCATAGCCAAAACTAAAGCAGAAACATGGATAACCATGTTCAAAACTAGGTACTAGAATGAGGAGAAATCTTGTTTGGTTCAGAATTCAGAGGATAAGGGCCATGATAAGAAACAAAATATCCACACAAGGCTCTCTCTCTCTCTTAGATCACTGCTAAACCACCAGGAACCATATTATTTTACGAGGAAGAAGGAAAATTTAGAAGTGAAAGACTACCTACAAGAGAGGAAGACTAGGGTGTCTAATTGGGTTTTTGAACCTCCTCGAGCCTGATGGTGCATCCTATTCTCTCTAAAATTTGTAATGAGTCTCAGAAAAACAACTAGGGTGATCAAGAACAACCCGAGATGGGTAGACTAGATGGTTAATTCCAGAGGGATTTTAAGGTGTCATCTGAGTTTTTATATATGGGTGGAATGAGTTGGTGTAGATAATTGGACTCTCACAACACATCCTCAGGGAATCCCGTCCTAGACCATTAGAGGGATTTCATCTATATGGGGGGTTTCTAGTAGAAATTGAAGAGACAAGAGAGTTCCTAGAGGGCCTGCGATGCTTACAAAGGCACTAGATTTATAGGTGAAAGGGTGTGGCAGATTCTACAAAACTCCTGGGAGAGATGGAGCAATATAGATTTGGGGGTTTCCCTCTTTTATAGATCTAGGGGTCCATCCAAATATCACTAGATTTGTGATTGGATAAAGAAACATGTAACATCCCAAAATTTTAAGAATAATTTAAGCCTTACAATGTAGTTTTTCTTGAATAAAAATAATTAAGGGTCTTAATGTAAAAATACCATGAATGAAATTTCTTAAAAGATAATGAAATGAGAAGAGTAAAATAGGACTCAAAAATAATTTTCTTTCATATGGGCATCATGTGTAATTAGCTCAAAAATATAAATGTTGGTTTTCCTTTTCTCTGTCCTCCAAAGAAGTTACCCAAAAGGGACAAAAAGAAATATGAAATAACTTTTGGTAGGACAATAAGTTATTATCTAGAATTTTTGACTCAAGGGATCACAAAGGGAAGCATTTCCCCAATTATCTAATGTATTAATGAACTACATCAAAGTTAAATGACTAATAAGGAATTGTGAGGAATATCTAAAAAGGTTGGTTGAGAGTAGCCAATGGGCATAATTTGATCCTAACTTGCACCCAAGATAAATATACACTTAAAAATGTATCCTTGCCAATTTTGGATAGAAAAAGAAGTAATTTAATGTATTAAATAAATCAAATATGTCTTTTTCTTAAGGGGCGAGTAAAGGATATCTAACTTTCATATTTTCACACAAACTCTTGTCCACACATAGATTAAATATTAAAAGATTTCTTTTAAAATTTGGGACCAATCGGAATTAAGGATATGGAGATATGAATTAAATAAAGTTTCCTATAGTGAAGAGAATAATAGATATATGCATTTAAATGTCACATATATATTTGGACTGGGAAACTATACCCGCCCCTATATTCTATCAGGCGGACTCTCAGTTGTCCGATCGGGATCTGACAGTGGCTTGTCATCTTGTAGCTTGTGATGGATTGGGAAAATAAGGGAACAGTAGTAATCTATTTCCAATTTCAATTTCCTCTAATCCAAGTGCAAATGCACATCTGGAAGTTCCTCCAACAGATTCGGGAGGAGTTTCCGCACCCAACAATCCTAAGATTGGCCCACTTTTGGAGGTTGTAGAAGTTTTCCCTTTTTCTAAATCTGCTCATTGGCTACCCCTTCATAGCCAAGACTCTATAAGGGGCATAGCACCCTCGTGTGAGACCAAAAGATAGCCCCATAGGTGCTTCTCAACACCATAATCTGTTCTCTACTGTCAATTCCATCCCCATCCTCGCCCTCTCTCTTGTTCTCTACCCGGCAACCTGTAAGAGTAATACCCTCATCGTTCTTGCTACCCCAACCACAACTGAACAAATTGGGGCCGTTAGTGGGTTCAGCCTAGAGAGGCAAAGGTGAGGGGACCGTTTATTTCTACCCAAGGACAGCGGATCTCAGGTTCAACCATCCAGTTGAATCGCCTCAGATCTTCCTACGAAGCAACAAGGTAGAAGATGACCCAGGACAAAAAGTCTTCACTACCCTCGACTCTCATGTTGCAAGGTAAGGGCCTTTTGGCCTTTTTACACTTCTTCTAGACTAGCCACGCAAATGCAGGCATGCCCTAGCTTAGTTAGACGTCGAGTTGGTGAGCTTTTTTTTTTGGGAACTACCAGTCGTAGACCGGTTACAAGCTGGAGGGTGTTACACTAGGAGCATTAAACTGGAACGGAAACGAAAGGGCTTCAGCGTGGAGATCCTCCAAGAGCTAATGCGGGCAGGATGGCCAAACCCCCGTATCATTCGGTTGTTTGAGACACTGCTTTACAAGCCAATCTGCAACTTTATTCTGGCTCCGTTTGATGTAGTGCACTGGAGGTGCAGTGTTGTTGGGTCTGAGTCTTCTAATAGCTTGGACTAGCAGCCTATATTTCCATGGCATTTCTTCTTTGTCGTCAATCCACTTTACCACCTTCAAAGAGTCTGTTCGCACTATTCCGTTGTGTATCCATTGTTGCAGCATGTATTCCAGCCCATGCATGATCTTCATAATCTCTCCTTGCATTGGGTCCGAGCCTCTCCCTCTCCAAGTGTGCCCTACAATCCGCTAACCATCAGTGGAGCGTGCAACTAGACTTGTAGAAACGGAATTGTTGGTCTTGTTAACTGTAGTGTCGACCTGTATGAAGGAATCACGATCGTCGAAGGACGTGTTGTTCACATTAAAGCTGGTGGGAGTCCCTTCTGGGCTATGGGTCTTCAAGAATGCTTTCCTTGCAATGCTAATGTCTGATCTGCAGTTGGTCTCCAGTACTGCCAAAGGGATCTGGTGATGCTCAAATACGTGGGTATTCTGGGCTCTCCAAAGCCACCAGCAGGAAATGGCGAAGGTTTGGGGCCACTCTAGTACTTTGCTCATCTCCTTGAGGTTATAGCTGGTCCACTCTGTTGTATATGCGCATAGGAAGAACCTGGTAGCATCACGTGGTAGAAGTTTCCGCCACAAAGCTTCAGATGCAGGGCAGTCTCAAAGAGAATGGAGGGCTGACTCCATGTCGTGTTGGCACCATGGACAAGTAGCGTCTATAGTGAGCTTCCTAGTGACCCTCATTGCATTAGTTACCAACCTGTTATGATAAGCAAGCCAAAGAGTCATCTTGACCCTTTGTTGAACTGCTAAACTCCATAGAATGGGGAATATATCGACCTGGGAAAATGGCGCACAGTCCGTGAGACTTCTGTAGGCCGAGTTGGTGGAGAAAAGGCCATCTGTAGTGAGCTTCTAGATTCTTCTATCTCCTCCATAATCATGTCGAGGTGGAGGCATACAAAGGATATCCTTCCCGGTTTCTTCTGCGAACCAATGGTGAATGAAGTCTTGATCCCACTGTCCCTCATCTGATACAAGGCTTGCCACCTTTAAGTCATTAATATCTTCTGCGATTGTCCTTCCTAGACGTAGCACAGGTCTATACCCATCTCCAATCCACATATCATTCCATACGTTTATATCCTTCCCCGATACTGGGGCCATTCTTGAGTTGGTCAGAATGAAGGTGAGAAGGGATTTGATGCCTCTCCAAGAATGAGAACCAGTAGTGCTTCCAACTCCTTGTCCACCATATTTGGCCTTCATCAGTGAGATCCAGGGTATTTGTAGATCTTGCATGTAATTCCAGGCAGCTTTTTCCATCAATGCCTTATTGAAATCCTTTGCTAGTTTGATGCCTAGACCCCCGAACTGACGTGGTTGTGTGACCTTACTCCAAGCGACCAAACTCATCTTAGTGGCTTCATGTGAACTTATCCAAATGAAATTTCTTGTGAGTTGGTCTATACAGTCGGCTGTGGAGATAGGAAGGATGGTCGTTTGCATTGCATAACAAGACTGTGAAAGAATGACTGATTTTGCTAGAGTGACTCGCCCCGCCAAGGATAGAAACATGTGTTGCCAACTTGCGATCTTTCCATGGATTCGTTCTATAAGGTAATGAAAGTGATCCTTGCTCTTCCTTTTATGAATGATTGGAACTCCCAAATGGCACCCAATGTTAGAGGTTTCTTTAATGTTCAGGACCCGACAGATTCTGGATCTTGTGCTTCGCGGGGTATTGGTAGAGAAAAAGATTGAGGATTTGTCAGTGGATAAGAATTGCCCAGATGCCTTGCTGAAAAGATGTAGGCAACGTTTGACCACTCTAGCTTGTCTCAGAGTAGCCTCCCCAAACAGGATAATATCATCCGCAAAAAAAACATGAGAGAAAGTGAGGCGTTGGCGCGTAAGCTGGATTACTTTCCAATCACCCTTGGAAACCATGTCTTCAATAAGCTGGCTGAACCTTTCTAGACACAGAACAAACAGGTAGGGTGATAGGGGATCTCCTTGTTTAACCCTGCAGGAAGGACGAAAAGAGCCTATGATGTTGTCGTTCCACAACACTGATGTTTCTCCTGATTAGAGAAGCTGCATTATGGTAGATGTCACATTGAGTGGTAGACCTATCCTTTGAAGAGTGTCTTCAACAAAGGTCCAGCTCATCTTGTCAAACGCCTTTATGAGATCAAGTTTGAGAGAAAAATAGTGCTTGTGGCATTGTTTGGATTCCATAGAGGTGATAATCTCTTGAACTAGAATCACATTATCTCTGATCTTCCGCCCTGGCACGAAGCTAGATTGGAAGGGTGAGATCCATCTTGCCAGAAAAGGTTTCAACCGCGCAGCGATCACTTTAGATAAAAGTTTGGTGACAACATTGTTCAATGATATTGGCCTCAAGTGGTCACAAATCTCCGGGTGGGGGACTTTGGGGATGAGCACCAGCGTTGAGTTGGTGCATCCAGCCTCGAGAGTGGCCCCGTTGAATGGGCCCTGTATGAATCGGGTAACTTGTTGGCATAGGAGACTCCAATGATGTTGTAGGAATGCCGCATCGATGTCATCTGGGCCTGGAGCCTTCACTGGTGCCATTGTACAGAGAGATTGCCAAATCTCGTCTGTCTCTAGTGTCCCTTGCAGTTCGACCACCTCCTGGGCCGAGAGAGGGGCAAAAGCCCCAATGAAGGAAGAACAAGCTTGTCGCCGGTCTGCTGATGGGGGTTCCTGATAAACATTAGCAAAAAAAATCTAAGACAAGTTTGTTCAAGTCGGCACCTGCTTCTACCCACACTCCATCATCGTTCTTTAGCTGAGTAATCTTGTTGCGCCTCCTTCTCTCTTTGACAGTCGCGTGAAAAAACTTGGTGTTGTTGTCTCCAAGGGCCACCCAATCACATCTCGACTTCTGTTGCCAGTCAGCTTCTTCACGTCTCGGGATGGTGTCAAGCTCAGATTGCAAGGCCACCGTATCTTTGGCTATGGTGGGGTCTAATTTGATAGAAAGCTGAAGCTGGTTCCATCGTATCTTGTGGCCTATATGGTCTTTCACCCTATAATCCTCCTTCCTTGTCCGGGCAGCCCATACTGACGCTCGACTAAGAAAAGTGGATCCAGCAGTAGAGAATGATGCGTTGGTGTCCCAATTTCTCTGTAGAAAGTGGTGGAAATCCTCCTTTAAGTTCTAGCTAGCTAGAGTACGGGGGGGTGGCTTCCTTCCTGGACCCCGTATTGTCGAAGAGATAAGGAGGGGGGCATGGTCAGAGTGATTCTTCTCAAGAACAGAGATTGGTCCAGCAAGAGGGGAATTTAGCCAGGCTGCATTGCCCATCGCTCGATCCAGGCACTCATGGAGAAGACCCCTTCTGAAGGTGGTATGTGGACCGTCCGCTCCAAGATCAAAGAGCTCGCATTGTTGCATAACCTCCACGAAGTCTTGGCTATTCGCATTGTCAAAGGATGTGCTCCCAAATTTCTCAGATCTGAACATGATCACATTGAAATCACCTGCTACCACCCATGGGGCGCTGATGGAAGAGGACAGGTTCACTAGATGGTTCCAGATGAGTTTATGAGAGCATCTAGTTGTGCCCCCATACACGAAAGTGATGAAGAAGGAGTTGTCGATACAATAGTGTATGAATTGCTTTTGTGAATATATGACTTCGAGATTGATGGATGCTTTCCACAACACCCATATCCCTCCAAAGAAGCCTACAGCCTCCACTCTATGGGATTGGGCAAACCCAAGCTTCTTGATGATCTTCATAGCACGAGATCCGCTGCAACAAGTTTCGAAGAGGCTTACCACTGAGACGTGATATCTACTTACTAGATCTTTCACGTTGTTCTGGGTGTCTTCGTCACAGACACCCTGAACATTCCAACAGATAGCTTTCATTGATTTTCTTCAATCAGGGTAGAGTTTCCCATCTCCTACACCTCCTTCTCTAGGTCCTGCAGCAAGGAAGGCTTCCCTCGCTTTCTCATGGATGCCCGCCCAGTGTCTGCTGCATTGATGACTTTCCTATTTCTCAAGTGAATTCCCACCGACGACTTTGTCGGGCTTCTGTATTTGACATATGTGCCACCTCCTCCAGTGTCGGTGCCACCCATATGGAAAGGTGTTGTGAGGAAAGGATGGGTTGTGCCGTCACGTCCCTATAGAACCTCATCTCCTAAGGGAATCACTGCTGTGTGATTGGAATTAGAGCTTTGGAACTGGGGAGCTCTGGAGGGGTTTTCATTGGATGGTTCTTCCCATGGTGGTGCTTGGTTGCTGCTTGAGGGGGGCGCTTTCTTCTGCTGCTTCCATTGCTTTTTTTTCACACTCCAGTCTGTGTTTTCTGCAATTCGAACAGAAATTCTATCTGCGTCTATAACCTCATGGACCGTGTCGTCTTCTTCAATGTCTTCGAGTTCTTGAAACCTATTTGACACATGTACAAGTTTCTTCGGTAGAGGGGTATCGGCTGTTGGCTTCCTAGCCTTCCTAGGAATAGGCCTTGCATGTATGGAATCCGAAAACCCTTCCCTCCTAGGAAGTTCTTGAGGGATGATGTGTCCTGCCTCGACACTGGCTTTCTTTGCTTCTGCCTCCTTGTCAATGCGAACTCTGCAATCCTTCTCTGTGTGGCCTGCCTTCCCGCAATGTAGACAGATATACGGGATATTTTTGTATTCAATTATGTATTGGATGTCGTTCACCAGGAAGATTGGTACTAGGGGGTTTGCTGTGTTGAGCTCAACAGCTATATGTGTAAACCGTCCTCTTCACTGCATCTTTGTGTTCATGTCAACCTTGATTGTCTTGCCCAGCCGGTCACTGATTTCCTTGAGTAGAGCTTCTTGGTACAGGTGGATAGGCAAGTTCAGAACTCACACCCAAGCCACTACGTGAGGGGGTGTTGCGATATCTGGGGAGAATCCAGGATACCATCTTTGAACGGAGAGGTAAGAACCAAAAATAGGCCAAGGACCTCCTGTAAGAGCATTGACATAATTGTCCTCCGCCTGGAGTTGAACAATGAAGAAATCATGGGCGATACTGATCAGGTTGAATCTGCACAGGGGCCGCCAAAAAGCCTTCAACTTGTCGCGCAGGGTTAGATACCCTATCTCACGAGATAGCAGCTTAACCACTACCGTGTACTTCCAGGGCTTGAGCAGTTATGCAAGTGCGTCTTCCCAGACTTGAAAGGCTGGGAACCCTTTCTCTGAGGTTACTTCAATATCGGAGGTCTGTAACGCGACGTCGCAGGTGTCTGCGTCAATATGGATGAAGTTATGTGGGTTCATCTCCGTTGATTTCCGCATCGCATCCACGTAGGATGGACGAATGGTTCCAGTAGATGGACTTACGTTGCTGTCTTCCCTGCCTGGTAGAGGCGGGAACTGTTGTTGAGTTCCTATGCCGTCCACCTCCATGGATGCATCCTCCACGGCAGGCGGGCTACCGCCTTCTGTTTGTGATCTGCCCTGAAGGTTGGAAGCATAATTGAGCAGGATTCCAGTTGCACCCAGCGGGATGGAACCTTGCCGTCTCGTAGGATCACCATCGCCTTCCTCATCTTGCTTAGCCTGTTCACCACGGCCAGCGTTGCCGATCGCCCGGGGAGCAACCCTAGGCGTCGTCATCTATTCCTCCTCGAGTTGGTGAGCTTTGATTGGTCAGAAAGTATTAAAAATTTTAATCTTGCTAAAATCATAGTAAATCGTAGGATTATCCAAATATGGAAAATAAATGGTGTATTTTAATCAAAAAAATATACGGAACCCAATAAAATTGGTTGCAAGGCCTAGTTCTATCTTGAATTTGAAAAACACCTAATGTTACCAACTTTGATGTGCTAGATGTATAAAAACCCGAATTCCTTAGTTTTAATGATCATAATATATTTAAATGATCTTAATAGTCAAAGTCTGACCTATTTGCATTAAAAGATCATCTTGGATCTAAATCAAGATTAATAATTCATACTTTAGCAAAATTATGGTTTTAGGTGATGAATGAAATGCAAATTGATATATTGAATGTTATGAACAGAGTGTTTAGGGTTTTCAAATCACAAGGACATGATTAGGGTTTATTGAACCTAGGAAGGAAGATCAGATCTCCTTTAAGTGCAAGGTAAGTGGTCCATGCTAATTGAACATAAGTAATGTTTTCTTTTATGTATGTATGTATGCAAGGAATGTTATGAATGTGTTATCTCTTTCAATTGTTTAACGTCAATGAACTTTTGATGAATTAAACATCATGTTTTTACTGTTCATATTATGGTATCATCTTCATGTACATTAAGAGTAGAGGCAAGAATAATTTTTAAGATAAAGTGAAGAGTTTTAAGAGAAAGATAAGAACATAATTTATATAAGATACTCATCAATAGGCATCTCGGAGCAAAACTAAGAGGAAATTTTGTGCATAAGAGAAGAGGCACTTTGGTTCAACCCAAGAGGCACTTCGGTGCATAAGAGAAGAGGCACTTCAGTGCAAAACCCAAGGATTCTCTTATATAAGTAATGATAAAAGAAGTAATTTAAAAGAAATTGTGTCCCTTTGAATTTTTCAAAGTTTAATGTTCAAATTTTATTTTTAGTTTACATGATTTTCTTTACCATTGGTTTTATGCATGGTTGGGGGCATGATGCCCACAGGTAAGAAGCAAGCTTAGGAGGGAGAAGATTTTTGGAATCCAAGGAATAGCTCAAGGAATCTTCAAGAAGAAAGGACTTAGTGGGGTGCCTCTTACAAAGATGATCCAGAGATTTAGATACCTTTACATTATGTATAATCTTATTATCAAAATATATAGGTGATCTTGATGTAGATTTTCTTTTGCCAGAACTATGTATGAATCTAATTTCAATCAATGCAAACTGTTTCATTTACTTTAAATGTAAAGAATAGCATCTTGTGACACCCACTTGAGTAAAGTGCTTCCTCTCAGTGATTTGTACATGTGACAAAAAGTGGGGTGTTTCAATATGGTATCAGAGAAATTCGGTAAATGGACAGTAGGCAAGCATGATTCACATAGTCACCCTAGAATGAAGATCTGAAATTAAGTTATAATAAAGGAATCCAAGGAAGAGTATCAAACCCTAAGATAACATGAGTTTTCACCCTAGAGTAGAAATATATATTAGGTATAGGTGTATATCTAGTTTAGATCTTAGGTATTGACCTAATATTAGCTAGTTTCATATCCTCTCTTATCTCAGTGGTTTGTGCACACCATATGAGGAATGTAGTGGGATGTCATAAGCATTAGACTTATTGTGCATCTTTCCCCTTCATAATAGTATTTGTGGTATTGGACATGTGTACTATAAGGTTGGTGAAGGGTATCATAATAGGATCTCTCCTCATTGGGTATGTGCATGATCAACACCTACCTAGGGATGCCAAAAAGATGGGAATGCAAGAGGATTAAAATAGATAATCACCTACACCTAATGTTAGAACTTCATGACCTAGGTATAGTTATGAGTTGATTCCTTAACCCTAAGTATAAGTTGAGAATATGAGGAGTTAAGTAAAATTTAATTCATGTCCACATAATCATAATATAATTTAGATGTCTCATATTACTTGAAATGTTAATTATCACTAAATGAAGAGGTAAGAAAAACCCTAAGGTGGTAGTAGACATCCCAAAATTTGAAGAATAATTTAAGCCTTACAATACAGTTTTTCTTAAATAAAAATAGTTTAGGGTCTTAATGCAAAAATACCATGAATGAAATTTATTAAAATATAATGAAGTGAGAAGAGTAAAATAGAAATCAAAATACAATTTTCTTTCATATGGGCATCATGTGTAATTAGCTCAAAGATATAAATGTTGGTTTCATTTTCTCTTTCCTCCAAAGAAGTTACTCAAAAGGATAAAAAGGAAGATGAAATCACTTTCAAGTGGACAATAAGTTATTATCTCTAATTTTTTACTCAAGGGATCACAAAGGGAAGTATTTCCCCAATTATCTAATGTATTAATGAATTACATCAAAGTTAAGTGACTAATAAGGAATTATGTGGAAATTTCTATAAAAGGTAGGTTGAGAGTAACCAATGGGCATAAATCGACCCTAACTTACACCCAAGATTAATATAGACTTTAATATGTGTCCTTGCCAATTTTGGATGGAAAAATAAGTAATTTAATGTATTAAATAAATATAATATGTCTTTTGTTTAAGGGGCAAGAAAATGATATCTAGCTTTCATATTTTGACACCAAATCTTTTCCGCACATAGATTTAAATATTAGAAGCTTTCTTTTAAAATTTGGGACCAATAAGAATTAAGGATAAGGAGATATGAATTTAATAAGTCTTCCCAAAGTGAAGAAGATTATGGATATATGAATCTAAATGTCACACACACACATATATATACACTCGAGTGTACGGATCGCACGCTACACTCAAGCTGTCTTTGCATATCAAGACTATTTTTTATAAAATTTAAATCATTGATCTTCATTTTCATACTATAATTAGTCTGCATACAAATTTTGAGCCCATTTGGATGAGTGTAAGTCACTCATCCGAGGGCAACAAAATTGACGCACGAAACTAATTTGAAATGTATAATTTTTGTGGTCTTCATAACATGACCTATAAATGTCCAAATGGGCTCAAATTTTGTATATGAGCTATTCACAAGAAGTTTAAGAAGTTCAATGGATTAGATTTTAAAAAATATATATTGCATCATGAAAAATGACTTGAGTGTATTCTTCTCCGAATACACTCGAGTGCATTCTAGCCTGACTCTCTCTCTCTCTCTCTCTCTCTCTCTATATATATATATATATATATATATATATATATATATATACAGTCCATACCCACCCATGTATTTTGTCACGTGGACTCTCAGCTGTTCGATCAGTATCTTGTAGCTTGTGATCGATTGGGAAAATAAGGGAATAGTAGTAATGGATTTCCAATTTTGATTTCCTCTAATCCTAGTGCATATGCACATGTGGAAGCTCCTCCAATAGACTCGGGAGGAGTTTCTGCACCCAACAATCCTAAGATTGGCCCGCTTTTGGAGGCTGCATAAGTTTCCCCTTTTCTCAGTCTACTCGTCGACTACCCCTCCATAGCCAAGACTCCATAAGGGGCATAGTACCCTCATGTGAGACCAAAAGATAGCCCTGCAGGTGCCCGCTCAACCCCATAATTCATTTTCTACTGTCAATTCCAACCCCAACCTCGCCCTCTCTCTTGTTCTCTACCCAACAACCTATAAGAGTAATACCCTCACAATTCTTGCTGCCCCGACCAAATCTTGTCCGTCGGCATGTTTGGCATTGTGAGGCAAAGGTGAGGGGACTATTTCTTTCTACCCAAGGATGGAGGAGCTCAGGGCCAACCATCCAGTTGACTCACCTCAGGTCTTCCTGTGAAGCAGCAAGGTAGAAGATGACCCAAGGCTAAAACTCTTCACTACCCTCGACTCTCATGCTGTGAGGTAAGGGCCTTTTGGAGTTTTTACACTTCTTCTCACATAGACACTCAAGCGGGAGCATGCCTTGGCTTAGTCAGTTGTCGAGTTGGCGAGTTGTGATTGGTCAGAAAGTATTAAAAATTTTAAACTTGATAAAATCATAGTAAATTGTAGGATTATCCAAATATGGAAAATAAATAGTGTATTTTAATCAAAAAAATATAAGGAACCCAATAAAATTGGTTTCAAGGCCTAGTTCTATCTCGGAGTTTAAAAGTACCTAATGTTACTAACTTTAATGTGCTAGATGTATAAAATCCTAATTCCTTAGTTTTAATGATCTTAATATATTTAAATGATTTTAATAGTGAAAGTCTGGCATGTTTGGATAAAAATATCATCTGGGATCTAATTCAAGATTAATACTTCATACGTCAACAAATTAGGGTTTTAGGTGATGAATGGAATGCAAATTGATATATTGAATGTTATGAATAGGGTGTTTAGGGTTTTCCAACCCCAAGGACATGATTAGGGTTTACTAAAACTAGGAAGGAAGATCAGATCTCCTCCAAGTACAAGGTAAGTGGTCCATGCGAATTTAACATAAGTAATGTTTGCTTTTATGGGATTAAGATAGAAAGATTTCTCCCCCCCCCTCTCCCATAACCTGTGGCAGAGGCCGAACGCCCAGGAGGGTGATAAATCAAGAGATGCTTCTCCGTGTGGTTTCGAACCCGGGTCCCTTCATTGGGGACCAGCAGAATTCGCCAACCGGGCTATTCCCTTGCCGGTGTAATGTTTGCTTTTATGTATGTATGTATGTATGTATGTATGTATGTATGTATGTATGTATGTATGTATGTATGTATGTATGTGTGTATGTATGAAACGAATGTTATGAATGTGTTATCTCTTTCAATTGCATAAAGTCAATGAACATATGATATATTGAACATCATGTTTTTACTGTCCATATTATGGTATCATCTTCATGTACATTAAGAGTAAAGTCAAGAATAATGTTTAAGAGAAAGTTAAGAGTTTTAAGAGAAAGATAATGTTAAAAGATAACTTATATAAGATCCTCATCAAGAGGATCCTCTATGCAAAACTAAGAGACAGTCTGGTACATAAGAGAAGAGGCAATTCGGTGCAACCCAAGAGGCAATTTGGTGTGATCCAAGAGGCACTTCAGTGCATAAGAGGAGAGGCACTTCGGTGCAAAACCTGAGGATTCTTATATAAGTTAATATAAAGAAGTAATTTAAAAGAAATTGTGTCCCTTTTTCAAAGTTTAATGCTCAAAGTTTTTTTCAGTTTACATGTTTTCCTTAAAGTTTTAGTATGTTCAATTCCACTTACCATTGGTTTTTGGCATGGTTGGGGCATGATGCTCGCAGGTAAGGAGAAATCTTAGTAGGGAGATGCTTTTTGACATCCAAGGAATAGCTCAAGGAATCTTAAATAAGAAATGACCTAGTGGGGTACCTTGTACCATGATGATCCAGAGATTTAGATACCTTTTACAATATGTATAATCTTATTTTCAAAGTAGATAGGTGATCTTGATGTAGATTTTCTTTTTTCAAAACTATGTACAAATCTGATTTCAATCAATGCAAAGTGTTTCATTTACTTTGAATTGTAAATAATAGTATCTTGTGACACCCACTTGAGTAAAGTGCTTCCCCATAGTGATTTATACATGTGATAAAAAGTGAGGTGTTACAAAACTGATGGTAAAGAAATCTCATGACAAGATCAAGAGACTAGTGAGAAAAAAGGGAGAGAAAATTAGGGAATAACACATAAGGAAAACTCGGCCCAGAAGGAAGGTAGGAGAAAATGGAGAAGCCACTTGATCAAAATCTAATGGTCCTTGGAGATTTTGGGTCCAGAAAGTAGAAGGAAAGTCAGTGCGACACTTCAATGCTCGTAACTGTAGGGAAAGCCAGTTACATTGATCAAATAAGTGAGACATTAATCATATAAAATATCACTTCCTTTCCTAATTTAGTTTAGGACTCAAACAAGGTTGAACTAATACCAAATTTGGCATCTAGGCTTAATTGAGGTTGTAGAATATGAAATGGTTATTATTTCTTCTTCTGGATTCATTTATTCTAGTATATATCATTTTAGATGCTAACTTATATTTTCTTTTCTTAATGAAATTAAGCCATATATATTTGTTCAGTTAATATCAACCTTGGTACCCAAGATAAATGGGACCCAAGGAACATGATTTTACCAGTATATTTTAGTGCTAAGATTTTCTTTTACGAATTATTACAGTATCAGGATTTTTGGCTCATTTCCATTATAATTATCAAAATAGTATATCTTTATTATCAGGATCCATTTAATTGAGTCCTTCTATCTTCAATTTGTTTCCAAAAGGATTTCCTTATACTATTATGCATGATTTCTATATTTTACTTATTTAAAATTTTAATCCATTAATTACATAATTATTTAGATAATGGTTCATTATTCATATTTATGGACATGGAACCAATTTTATTCCAATTTAGGTGTTAGAATATTGTGCCACTTACTAAGCATATCTTAGACATTATGTGAATATAAGTTATCAAAGGGATCATATGTGACATATTACATGCATTCACACACATGTTATCACACATAAAGGTTATTATGTTAATGTGAGTGTGTTATAATATGTGATGTTGATTGTAAATCCTAATGAAATTCACTTGTTATATTTATTTTTGAGCCTATATAGGTTATGGGTCATCATTGAACTATTCATGTTTTATACATCAACAATATGCATTAAGGTTACAAACAACTATACTAAGGTAAACCTCCATCCTTGTTTGGTCATATCTAATGAACCAAGCTTACTAACTTCTAAGTTAGGGAATGGGATATGTGTCTAGTTTTTTGTTTGTTACAACAATCCACCTCTAAAAGAGGATTTCGTCCCTAAAATCTAAGCACTCAAAACCTAGAATAAAGAGTCACCTCTGACCAAAATGTAACTATGTTAGTCCAAGCATCTTATTTTGACTATCTTCTCTCACTAGAAGCTAAGATAAAAGAGTTAAGTCCAAAGCTAGGGTTTTGTCAACATTATCATGCTTATTAGAGTTACATACTTTGTGATGGTAGTTTCATCATCATTGTCTTCATATACATCTTGTTTTAAAGATTAAGCATTTTATTAAATCAAGTGTATATGAATATATCTTTATTTTTGTATTAGGGTTATCAATTTAAGTTGAGTAAATTTACAAATCATCAAAGTGAATCAATTATTGTGTATATCTTGACCAAGAATTAGTTATAGTATTTTTTTGGCATATTAAAGTAAAGGTGTAAAATTAGGGTTTGATCATATATTTTAGCATCGTGTTATATGTAACTAATTGAATGAATTATTCAAAATTTTGATGCACATGTTAATCGTATGTATTAGGATTATTTTATACTTAATTTATTTGCACTTCAAGTTATTGTAACCAAAAGGTCAAGGTTATTCCTATGACATCTTCAAAGTGTTTAACTTAGGTTTATTAGTATTATAGTAAGTTAGTGAAAAGGGCAACAAAATTGATCCTTTAATACATTTCAAACCTAATTAATACCATGCATTATTTATATTCATCGCTTTAGGAAAGTTAAAATTTCAATGTGCAAAACTTTTTGTAATTAGTATTCACATGGTCAACTTATACAAGTTCATTCATTATCTTAGTTAGGTAATCATTATATCCATTCAACATTTATTGGTAAAGCTACTAAGAGTTAGTTAATGCATCTATCATGAGGCTCAAACAACCCTTATAGTTGAATTACAACCTAGAGTTTGTAGGTCACATGACTCAACCCCTTAAAAGGTTTAACCTAGTAAGCTAAACTAGACAAAAGTAAAGGTAATAAGGTTTTAGATCAAACTTAGGCGTATTTTTATGATTTATATAGGTCATGTCTACAACTACACGATCAAATCCACCTAGGGTTGATTTTTAGGTCCTTGTGTTCTAACCTAACAACCCTAAGATTCACATCTCAAAACTAAAGATTTTAGATTACAAAAGGGTGGGTCAACTAAACTTCAAAAAATGCCACGTATTCCAAGTCACTCCTTCATAGCTAAAACAAGGGTTGAGATTTCTATTCTAACTAATTCTAGGGTTTCTCTATCAATACTTCACACATCTACTTATTGTGACTTAGTTCATGAAAATTCCAATAAAATCAAAGAATTTTTTTTGTACATATAGTAGTACAATAGAAAACAAGTTTTTCTTCAAAAAATCATGCGACATGAAACAAAGATGCAACACAAAAACCAAGTCACTATCTTATCCATATATGATCTCCTTATCAATTACTTCCTCATATTCATTTAAAAAACCAATCTATAACTAAATATAATATCCAAAGAGATATGTCACCATTAACCTATATGGTAGGGTATGTGTAAGGAGTGGAACCCATAGGGGATCCACTCCCAGGTAGAAATTTGAAGAATAAAACATCCATTCAAAACACACTCAAAAGGTATGCCGAAACATGTGTAAAATTTTCAATTTTCAAATAATGGTATACCAAAGACCAAAGAGTATAGTAGTGGAATAAAAGTAATGATTACAATCAATTATTCAAAAGTACATCATCTCTCACATATTGTTTACATGGATATTACATCATATCTAGTACAGGGAAATCTAAACCATATCAAGATTGTCTCCAAGCTTCAACTCCTTAAGCTAAGTCCATGTTAACTACCATGTTCTCCTTGACCTACATCAGGGGTTGGAAGCATACCCCAGTAAGAGGAGAAAAATAGTTGACATCAGCCAAAAAGTTGGAATGTGCATACAAAAATGAAATTGAGCAATATATGGAATAAAGGATGTCAAAATAAAAGGCTCTCCATATAAAAAGAAAAGGACTACCCAATCGAGAATAAAAAAATGAAGCACAATAAGAGTGATAAATAGGAGCAAATTATAAGAACAAGGCATCCATGTGTTTCACTTGTGACAATGCTAGACCATATAGACATGTAGGTAGGAAATCACACATCTACCAAAAATGTGGGGTGAACAAGGTCTTGTATGCATCTACTATAAAATATGGAGTGGAAGGGTCTGTCAACATCTTCCTTTAATATTTTCATTTACAAGAATTTTCACTTCTACATTCATATGTGGGAATTTTCACATCCACATAAAAGCACATGTACACTATACTAGTAGTCACCACATGATACATAACAAAATAATAAGCAAGAATGAACCAAATAAGAGAGATGAGAACATCCAAAAAATACATAAAGTGGGATCACATGATCCTAATCAAGATCCACCTTAAAAGTGGGCAAAAGAGCATATATCACCAAAGAATGTTCCACCATGAGTAATATATAAAGAAAAGTCCAAAAAAATGTCCAAATAGGATAATTTTATCACAAGATTAGTACCAAATAAAGTAGTTCACATGAACCATATTTTTCAAAGAAAAAGAGATAATGTGTAGGCTAGTGTTCATAGGACCAAGATAAAAAAGAAAATAGGTTATTGCTCAAAAGGAATAATAGGGGATGCAAACATACCTTACTTCAGAGTCCTACAAACACTCTTCACCAAAGAATTGTCTCCAAGGTCACCTTTTCCTAATTACAATTCATTCACATGTATTAGGGTTTTATAAAGTATAATGTCTAAGAAGCCCTAATTCTAGACCTTTCTAGCAAAATTGGGGTTTTGGACTCAAAACCCAGACCGAACAATTCCTTATGTTTTCTTGATCAATAAAATATATTTAATTATTATACTTGGGGTTTTGGACTCAAAACCCAGACCGAACAATTCCTTATGTTTTCTTGATAAATAAAATATATTTAATTATTATACTTGGGGTTAAGGTGGATTAGTTACAAATTTTAGGGCATTTTATATTAATTTATTAGATCCCCAAAAATACATTATCAGAAACATAGATATTAGGCTTTGAAACTATTTTTTATTAGAAAGAACACATTTTTCCAATTCCAAAACATATTTATTAGTTAAATTTGGATAAAAAATAAAAAGATATGTATTTTGCAAAATGAGCCGATTAGAAAATGAAGAAAGGACAAATAAGAGAGAAAATCCATGAGAGAGAGAGAGGAAAGAGGGACTGGATGGGTGACTTGGCCCAATAGGAGGTTGCTAACTCAGCGGTCAATATCCAGCTTGGCTTTGTCCACAGCAAAGAAAATGAGTGGCAAAAGACCAATACACCCTTGCTCTATAAATGAAGAAAGAAGAGAGAAGATGGGGCAAAATCGTCAAGTCATGAAGAGGTTTCTTCCCCAACCTCGCACGTCTACCATGGCTATGGTCTGTGAAATAGAGGTAGAGCTCGAATTTGGAAAATCCTCAATCATCGCCGATTTGACAAAATGGTGACACTAAGATGAAGAGTAATGTATGAGCAGCTTACCACTCGGTCGAATTGGACCATGGTGATGATGGGCGTCAGGGTGAGGATCTGCAAGGCCTTAG
This sequence comes from Alisma plantago-aquatica, assembly GCA_963693085.1. NCBI lineage: Eukaryota > Viridiplantae > Streptophyta > Magnoliopsida > Alismatales > Alismataceae > Alisma > Alisma plantago-aquatica. The sequence goes on along the minus strand of OY856415.1, from coordinate 113,538,521 downwards.
TGAATGGTGACCTACTGTCGTCAAAGAACAAAGACATCGATGAAATTGAGAGGAGAGAAAGATCAAGTGAAGGATGGAGGAGCTTATGGTACCTATAAATATAGGTGTGGTGGTGTATATCTCCAAAGAGGGTGAAAGCTTCGAGAATAAGAAAATTGAGAATTGGGCATTTCCTTAATTCACATCGATAGGACATAAATAGGGTATAGGTTTGTGCAGATTTCTATACCGAATCCAACGCAAGAAAAATCATGAAGAACGGTGAAGAATCAAGCAAGAAAATCTAAAAATATCTGGCTGCCACCCCCACAACTACGGTTCATGCGCAGGATGCTCTCTCCTACCTGAGGTAGGAGAAGCAATCTGTGTCGTCCATTTACAATCGGACGGTCCAGGAGTAGAGAAAAATCGAAACAAAGGGTGTGTGACATTTAATGTAATCCGACTATGATTTGCATAAAGTGAATCATTTAATTATGTAACTTTTTCTCTCTCCTCAAATGACAGTGCAAACAAAATCCAAAATTATTAAAATTTGGCACATAAGCTAATTTGAGTATGTAGAATCTGAACATGCAATTAGATTTTCCTTTTGAAGTCTTTTGATTCTTTAATAAAGAAAATGTTATCTCTTTTCTCGTGCATTAGTGACTCTAGGATTCTCCAAATTTGATGAAGCTTCACCCACAAGTCATATTAACTGTGTTGGATATGAATTTGACATTATTTCCACATGTTGATGTCATTTATTATTTAAATTAATGTTTTGAAATTTATACACACTTTCTCTCACCTAAATCCACCTTTTTCTCAAATGTTTTCCAAATTGAGTGAAAATTCTCCCAAAAGCTTATTTTAGCATATAGAATACGAATTTGGCATTATTTTTTTTCTAAGACTTCTGATATTTTATTTAATACATTTAAATTTATAGTTTATTTTATCATTTTAATTAATTAGAGGCATCTAGAAACTTTTCAAAAATATATAACTTAGTATACAAGCTATATTAAGTATGGGAAATACAATTTCATCATTGATTTATTTTTTAACATATAGTTTAATATTTTTGGTCTTTAAATCATATTCTCTCTCCTGGATAAAATAAAAAACTTTAGATGGTCCAAATCAAATAAAAATTCACACATAGACTAATTTTGAAATGTAGATTAGGAATCTGAGGTTTGATTCCACTTTTGATGTCATTTAATAATTTATTCAATAATTTGAAGAAAAAAATCATATTTTCCTATTCCATTTAATGCAAAGATAATTATTCTTTTTTAAAATTGTGAAACATATTATTCAAGCCAACTCAAACCCAAGGAAAATGAATTTGGGCTTAAATTTATCTTTTGAGTTCCCCGTTTATGAATTTTAGGCAATTTACTTCACATTATCATCACTTATCAAATTAAATCATTTAATGTCACATTTTCATGTTTATAGATTTTCTATTTATTCCTTTTCTCTTTTTCATGTTCTAAAAGGCCATAAAAAGTTCTAGGTTGAATTTATTTTATCATTATCTCACTTAAGTGGTTAAATTGCATTTTAGACCCTCATTGAAACATCCACTAAGATATTTATGTATATACCCTTACTTTGGCATAATTAGTGTTCAAACATATTTCAAACCATTAATATTCAACAAATTAAATATCAATGCCAAAAAGGATATAAGGGTTATGAAAAACATAGACTAACGCTAAACTAAGAATATACCCAAGTTTCAGTATGTTACAACACTCCACCCCTTATAGAGGATTTTGTCCTCAAAATTTAATTATCCATACATCATCAACCAACTACTCTCCACCCCTCAGGTTTATCCTAACAAGCCAAGCTACACAGCATCAAGGTAATATGATTACTTTGCATGTTTTAAATAAGAATATTTTAGGGGTTCATGTTGTACATGCAACCAACTAAAAAGGCATAACCAACTAGGATTGATCTTTAGGTCCTTGCGTCTCTAACCTAAACACCCTAAGATTCACATCAAATAGAAGTCATAGGGTACAAAGGGTAGGTCCACTTCACCTTTATATTATTCCACTTTTTCCTATCCACTTCATCATAGAAAAAACTAGGGTTTAGATTCTATTCTAATTATACGGTTTCTCTTCTTCACATATCTCTTCATTGTGGCTTAGCTCAAGAAAACTTTGATAAATCCAGAAAAAAAATCCTGTGTACATATAATAATATAATGAAAATATATTTTTTTATGTTGAAAAGCATTGCGATATTAAACAAACAGGTTATCCAAAAATCAATACGAGAACCAAGTCACAATTATTCCATACTTAGATCTCCTTATCATACTAGTACCTCATCCTCATAATATTATTCCATCTACAGGTAAAATCTTATTGCATCCAAAGATACATATCACCATAATCCTATATAGTAGGGTAAGATTACCTAAAACCTCTTCACATAAGGGTTCACTAAACATGATTCCATTGTGCACCTCATATAAACCTTTAATCAACTCCTGAGCAACTTAGGAAAATTCTAGGGAAAACATCTCACCTAAAGGGGTGACTATGTAAGGCAAGGTTTCTAATTAAGGAGACAAAATTGAAATAGTCAAATTTCGACTACCATGGGTTCTGATACCATGTTATAAGGAGTGGGACCCAGAGGGGATCCACTCTTGACTCAAAATTTGAAGAATAAAACAACCATTCCAAACACACTCAAAAGGTATGTCGGAACATGTGAAATTTTTCAAATTTCAAATAATGGTATACAAAAGACCAAAGAGTATAGTAGCAGAATAAAAGTAATGACTATAATCAATTTTTCAAAAGTATATCATAATCTCCCACATAGGGTTTACATGGATATTACATCATAAGGATCTAGTAGAGGGAAATCTAAACCATATCAAGTTTGTCTCCGAGCTTCAACTCCTTAAGCTAAGTCCATGTTAACTATCGTGTTCTCCTTGACCTACACCTGGGGTTGGAAGTATACCCCATCAAGAATATAAAAATAGATGACATCAGCCAAAAAGCTGGTATGTGCATACTAAAATGAAATTGAGCAATATATGGAATAAAGGATGTCAAAATAAAAGGCTTCCCATAGAAAAAGAAAAGGACTACCTAATCAGGCATAAAATAAATGAATCACAATAAGAGAGATAAATAAGAGCAAAGTATAAGAACAAGGAATCCATGTGTTTCATATGTGACAATACTAGACAATATAAACATGTAGGTAGGAAATAACACATCTACCAAAAATGTGGGATGAGCAGTGTAACATCCCTGACCTGGGTTATGAGTCAACCCTAGGTGTTTTGCCTAAATATGTAATTAAATCTTTGTGATTAACTCTGAGCATGTAATTAAGTTTCTCAGAAACGTATATTTCAGTGTTTGCTCCTTTTTATTTATTTAAAGTTGTAGCATTGTTTTGATATACAGGGACCTATGTGCAATTTACCCAGTTAAAAGGGTTAGCTTGCAATTTGCACATGATGAAATGTTCCTCTGATGTTGAGACATCATGAGAAATTTGTTTAGCCAAGTTTGAGGGATTTCCCAAGCTAAGGCACCAAGGTGCAGCTGTGGAAGCAATCCCGGTGCTTAAAACCCTAATTTGGGGTAAAATGCAATTTACCCAAATTAAGGGATGCAAATTGTGGAATATGTCATCTAAAGTATCTTTTTAGACTCTTGCCATCATTAAGAGAAGAAATGATGAGGAAGTCACCTCAATTGAATTATCAAGTTATGAGATATGCCTTGTGATTGAATAATCAGGGTATATGTGCAATATTTCTTTATGTATGTACCTCATTATTAGCTTGCTCTCCTTTACCTTCTTCTCCTAATACCTTAAGAGAATGTTTGTCCTTAGAATAAAGATGAAGGAACGATCAAGTAAAGAAGGAGGGACCTTGGAATTATGGACAACTTATGAACTAATGTTGAAAATCCTACCCCATGTATATAAGCTCTCCTTCCCTTAGTTGCAAGGGAACTCACCCTTCGTTCCCTTACTGTTTCATTTCACCAAAGACGACCAAGGACTGCCTTGGAGCTAAGGAGGACGACCAAGGGGTGCAAGGTAGGTTTAAACCCCTCTTCTTGCCTAATTCCATGGTTAAAACTCGAATTCAAGGTCATCTTCATGGCTAACTCTTGAAACCCTACCTTTCTAGCTGTCTCTTTTCATCCTTCCTTGGGGTTTTCACCTTGGCCAACCTGTAAGAACTCAAGGACGCCATTAGAGCTTGGAGCTTGAAAGCTTGGAGCTCAAGAAGCAAGCTTTAGGCGGGTTTTATAACTCTAAACCCATGCTTAACTATGTGCATCTTTATATGCGTTTTGATGATAGCTCTTAGTGTTTCCCTACTTTTCCCTGCTATTTTGCAAGCAAACCCGTGGGATATCTGTACTGTTCTTGAGCTAGAAGATGAAGGCGTGATTTACAAGAAAAACCCACCGCTTTTCTTTTCCTTAAACGGTCCTAACAATTTACTCTCTCGGACTCAAGACCGCGAGGTGAGCAAACGGTCTCGAGACCGCGACAGGGAAAACGGTCTCAAGACCGTTTGGCCCCATTGACCGAGCGTGGACCGTATAAGGAATCTGTTTCTAATTATATAGGCTAATTACCCTCAAAATTTTGGAGACTAACTCCAAAGGAATCGGGAGATATGACCTTTTTAAGTCACAATTTTAAATGCATTAATCAAATGGTCTGAAATTGCCTTTTTGGGAAAACGGTCTCAAGACCGTGTAAGGTCGTTGACTAAGCATTGACCGTATGAGATTACTGTTCAAAATTATGTTAATTAACAACTCACCAAGTTTGACTGTCTAATTCCAAACGGGCTAAGATTTGAAGGGTGAATACTAGGGCTAACCCTAGGTAAAATCAGTACTGAAATTATGGTGACATAATTAGGGTTTTTAGGGTTGATTGACCTAAACGGTCTCAAGACCGTTTGGGGGTCACCAAACGGTCTCAAGACCGCGAGGGCAATCAACCAAGACCGTTTGGAGGTCTGGGGTCAAGATTTGTTGACCAATTGAAGGTACTTTTATACCAATTTACATTGCAATAAAATATTGATATAATCATCAACTCAATTTGTTCAACCTTGATTAATTTTCACTAGAATCCAAAATTGGATGGGCAAACGGTCTCAAGACCGTTTGGAACCCATACAAACGGTCTCAAGACCGAGAGGAAAATCACCCAAGACCGTTTGAAGGTCTAGGGTTGAGTAATTTGACCAATTGAGGACCCAATTGCAAATAAGTTATCAATTTAATCAAAATTCTATTTTGTGGTCCAATCATGGTTCAACCCCTATCAAATCACCTTAGACTTTGATGAGATCTTGGGAAAACGGTCTCAATACCATGTGGGGTCCACCCACATGACCTCAAGACCGTTTGGGCCAAGTTTGGGCCCAATTAGAGCTCAATTGAAGGGTTCAACCTTGTGTTGATGCACACTGTTGAGTGTTGATGGGTGAACATTGATAGACCCTAATTGAATCGATTTCAACCATAATTGGTTAACCATTTTGGGTCAATTGAATGACCAAGTGATCAAGCATAATATTAATTGACTAAATCCATAAGTGGCCAACATAGCTTTGACCATTTGAGGGCTTCAACATGGGTTGACATTATCGGTTGCATCTTCGAGCCTTGTTGAAAGACCAAGCGGGTGAGACCATGAGAGCCTCGCGGTCTCAAGACCGTGAGAGGGCTCACGGTCTCAAGACCGTGAGGGGGCTCATGGTCTCCAGACCGAGAGGAGGCTCGCGGTCTCAAGACCGTGAAGGGCCTCGCGGTCCTGAGGTCAAAGAAGGGCAAACGGTCTTCATGACCCTCGCGGTCTCAACTCAAATTGGTCTTCGCGGTCTCAACATTAACTTGAACCAATGGGAGGCTTCGCGGTCTTGAACCCTTGAAGAGGCTCGCGGTCTTGAAGCCTAAGGAGGCTCGCGGTCTTGGAGTTAGAAAGAGGCTCGCGGTCTTGGAGGGTCAAAGTGGGCAAACGGTCAACACTTTCAACCAATCTCAATCCAATTGATGATTAATGATTGAAATCAATCAATGTGATTCAAGGTTGACCTCATTCAATCATTTGATGATGTAAATGGTTCAATGTTGCCCAAATCAAACCCTAATGATAATATAGGATAGTAAGGGGTTATTTGACTAAGGGTTTTGACCATGATGATGATCAATGAGATGAATTACCAATATACCCCTGAAGGGTCAATTGAGTTATACCTTGCTCAGTTCAAACCCTAATTACATGAGAATGATGTTTTTAGTCATAATGACTCTATCCAACTTGATCTAGTCTAATGTTACCATCAACTATTAGTATGATGAAAGAGAAATTACTTCTAGAGAGAAAGTACCCTAGAGAGAGAAAGTAACTCTAATCACATAATGATGATGTTTTTGGCTATGTTAGCCTATGATGCCTCAATCCAATCTGTTTTAGAGTGATGTTGACATCACCTAACATTATGATGAGAGAGAAAGTACTTCTAGAGAGAGAAAGTACTTCTAGAGAGAGAAAGTACCCTTTTTAAGTGGAAACTCAAGTAAAGCATCTCCAATGCACATAAGTGATCATAATTAGGGTATGGTCCACCCTTGTGAGGTCATAGAAACCCTAATTCTAATAAATGATGAACCTTTACCTAATCCAAGAGCATCAATGAAGATGTTACTCATACATGATGATGTTATGAGTTTAATTCACCTTGATGTGAATAGTAAACCCTAAATCAAGGGTAATGACATGTAATGTGAATAGTAAACCCTAATTCAAGGGAAATGGTATGCTTTTGAGCATTAAACTCTATTTGATTTGAATTAAAGATTTAACTCTTATGACAAGAGTAGGAAGTGCATTCCTTATTGTTGTATTACCTTTATCGGATGTATTAACCATGCAGGTTCTCATATGAAGGTAATCATATCCAGGTATGGATGTTGATGTTATATTCATTAAAGGCATGTTGTTAGCCTTATGAATAAGTAAAGTAATCTGATGCCTTGCCAGTGGCATCCTATGCTGATAATGGGCTATGAGAGCCATGAATACCATCAAGGTCATGCCTTAGAGATGACTTGTGATAAGGATAATGAGAAATGATGATTGATATGAGTTAGGCCTGTTACATTTAGTATTCTTCTTTTATAGCTGCTATGCTACTGTTATTGTTTGAAGAACAATGTATGCTGTTAAAGAATACTGAATGTACCTAACTAATCAAGTATAATGTAGAGCCCTGATCATAGATCCATCATTGTCAGAAATTAAGTGATGGTGAAACAGGTTTTCCTCAGGGAACTCCTGGAGCACATACTTTTGAGTATGTGGGGTACATGGATGTGTAGAACCTTACATCCTAGTGTAGGAAAGTGATGTAGATGTGGAATCCATCCATCCTTCACTATATTTTCATACCGTATCAGTGGTAGGTAAACATGAAACCTCCTGATGATGAAGAAAGCACAGATATCTGTATCAGTGGTAGGTAAATATGAAACCTCCTGATGACGAAGAGGGTACAGAACGCCACTGTGACTCTAAAATAGCGAAGGACCAGTTTACCCTGGTGAGCTATAGTAGTAGAGACATGAGATGTCCTACAAGTGATCCTCTTACTGACTGAGGAAGGTGAAGGTCATGAGAATCCAGCTCTCTTAATGACCTATGTATGATACTGATGTGACTTCTCAGCGATCAGTTGGAGTATGAGTGGTAAGCCTCGTCTCCACAGGGCATAATGTTGTTTGTAAAACATAATCAACCATGTAGTATAACTTGTTAGAGATGACTCCAAGTTAGTTGATTGATGTTACATTGCAATAATGTTTATATTCTCCATATCTCCGAAATTATAGAGATCTTGTTATACTTGCAACTGTTATAGAATACTTTGAAGGCTTTACTGCTTAAAATATTCTTTGATGTTATAATAAAGTTTCTGGCGAAGAGTTATAACTCTCGCTGGGACAATTATGTATAATTTTCTCACCCCGTAGGCTTCAACTTTTTAGGTGGACGTCGGAGACGAAGGAACCAACCTATAGGTGACCAGTCTCAACAGCAGCAGCACCAGGGGCAGCAGTAATCTCAGGTGGAGATTTGTCCTGCCATGTGGTGTAGTTAGAGTCAGTCCTATGTGTCCTCTGTACTCTCAGGTCTTGGAGTCTTTTGTTTAGTGATCTTGAGATTTTGTATCTTGATGTATATAATTACTCGAGAAGTAATTATCCTGAGATGTAAACAGTTTATCTCTCTTTATGAAAGAAGCTTTTATGGATTCAAGCTCTTATCTCGAAAAGTTTTAATTTCCCGTGATTTTTGTCTTCCGCTGATTACCAATTCGCTTCCTCTACGTTTTAATCGTGTTTATGTCATGGTTTGGAGATCAGAGCCAACAACTAGTGGTATCAGAGCTCTAGGTTCAGTTGAGTCTACAGAGGCATAGGACTTAGGATGTCGAGTCTACCTTTAGTACTCCTTTCTTATCTAATAGAATCTTCTACTCCTCAGGAGAATAAGATACATAAGAATGTCAGAACATCGTGAAGAGCACGTGGCAGAGAGTAGTGCTAGTGCGCCTCGAGGCGGTGCAAGAGTTCTGAGAATAGAACAACCTGCACCTGAGTCGCCAAGAGAGCCACCCCAGTTCGACCCATCTGACATGAGTGATCCAGCTGTACAGACGATGTTCGGGCAGTTCATGACTGCCATGACACATATAACCGATAGGATGCCCATTCCTGCACCTAGGGCACCTGCCCAGTCTGAAGCACAAGGTATTGGTAAGACATTCGAACGACTTCGTCGTGTCGGAGCTACCGAGTACTTCGGAACTGCCGACCCTGCAGATGCTGACTTATGGTTGACAGAGTTGGAGAAGGCTTTCAGGATTCTTATGATTCCGGAAGCTGAGAAGGTTAGACATGCTGTCTATCTTCTCAAAGGCAGTGGTGGTCACTGGTGGAACATGGAAGAGCAGAAGAGACCTGGAGTAGAGTTCTCATGGGAAGAGTTTCATCGGGAATTTATCAATAGATATTTTCCAAAGACCTTCCTAGATGAGAAGATCTCTCAGTTTGAAAAACTAAGGCAGGGTATGATGAACATTAGTGAATATGAAGCTAAGTTCATGGAATTGTTGCGGTTCTGTCCGCACATGGCTGTTACGGATGAGGAAAGAATCAGAAGATTCGAAAAGGGTTTGAATTCTGATATGTCAACCCCTGTGTCTGCCTTAGAAAACAGAGAGAGATTCTCTACCTTCGTTGAGTCAGTCCGAAGGATAGAGAGATCTGTGGTTGAGAAAAGACAAACCCATAAAAGATATCCACAGTTCCAGGGTTCTTCATCTAGGGATTCCAAGAAACCTAGATTATCTGCACCTAACCCTCCACCACCCAGATCGAGTTTTCAAACTCAATGGACACCAAGCAGAGGTAGAGGACGGAGTCAACCACTTCAAGGGACGCACAGTTCTGCATCAGTGTCAGTTACTGGACTACCCAGACCACAACAACAGGAGAGGAGTTGCTACAACTGTGGTAAGGTGGGACACTTGATGAAGGATTGCCGTTCTAGGCCTGTCGGTGTGACACAACAACCCCCGAGATAGAATCAACAGGGATCTCAGAATAGACAACATCAAGGAGCAGCTCGAGGACGTGGACAAGTGTCTCAAGCTGGATCATCAGCACCACCTCAACACCAGGCGACTGTGAGGTTCCTGAGGCAGTGGTCAATCCACGGGTAGTGGCAGGTCAGATGAAACTTTTATATTCTGATATGTCTATATCCTGTGTTGTATCCGTTCTGATTGATCTGGGTGCTACGCACTCTTTCATCACTCGTGAAGTGATTCGTAACTGCAAAATGACTGTTAGTCATAGGACGGATAGTTTGTTGTTAGAGACTCCGATAAGTGGGTCTGCCGTTTTGCAGGAGATGTGTTCTCCCTGCATCCTTTTCTTTTCTGACCATCGCATTCAAGTGGATCTTATACCACTTGATATGCAGGGATTTGATATAATCCTCTGGATGGATACCTTAGAAAGGTATAGAGTTGTCTTGGATTGTGAGTCCAAGTTGGCTGTGTTTGCTGACGAAAGCAACACATGGATCTTTCAAGGTGAAAGAAAGATTCTGCCCACCTGTCTTGTATCAGCTATGGTTGCTGATAAGCTGTTGAGGCAAGGATGGTATGCATTCTTCGCCCATGTGGTAGATGTTACCAAGGAAAGGACCAATCCTGCTGAAGTTCCCATAGTCAGGGAATTCGAGGATGTGTTTCCTGAAGAACTTCCTGGTATACCATCACCTCGGGAGATTGATTTTGAAATTAATCTGATCCCAGATACGAAACCCATAGCTCAAACTCCGTATAGGATGGCGCCTGCCGAGATGGCAAAACTCAAGAAACAGCTTCAAGAGCTACTTGAGAGAGGTTTTATCCGACCGAGTACTTCACCTTGGGGTGCTCCGGTCTTGTTTGTTAAAAAGAAAGATGGGTCAATGCGGTTGTGCATCGACTATAGACAACTCAATAAAGTAAAAATAAAGAATAAGTATCCTCTGCCGAGGATTGATGATCTCTTTGACCAGTTGCGTGGTGCAACAGTCTTTTCAAAGATAGACTTGAGGTCTGGATATCACCAACTCTGTATTAAGGATAGTGACATATCCGAGTCTGCCTTTAGGACAAGATATGGTCACTATGAGTTCACGGTTATGTCGTTTGGACTAACCAATGCACCAGCTGCATTTATGGAACTCATGAATAGAGTTTTTCGACCTTTCCTTGATCAGTGTGTTGTCGTCTTCATAGATGACATACTGATTTATAGTAAGGATGCCCAGCAGCATGAGCAACATCTTCGACAAGTTTTGACCTTGCTAAGAGAACATAAGTTGTACGCCAAGTTTAGCAAGTGTGAGTTCTGGCTGCCGGAGGTATCTTTTCTTGGACATGTAATATCCGCCTCGGGAATTCGTGTTGACCCTACAAAGGTAGAATATGTTCTACAATGGGAACAAACGAAGACACCGACGGAGATTCGAAGTTTCTTGGGGTTAGCTGGCTATTATCTAAGGTTCATTAAGAACTTTAGTTCTATAGCCTTACCTTTGACCAAGTTAACCCGGAAAGATGTTCCTTTTTCTTGGAGTAATAAGTGTCAACAATCTTTCCAGTTACTGAAGGAGAAGTTGACAAGTGCACCTGTACTAGTGCTACCTGAACAAGGAAAAGGATATGTAGTTTTTTGTGATGCTTCCAAGAATGGACTAGGATGTGTGTTGATGCAGGATAAACAAGTGATTTCTTTTGCTTCCCGACAGCTTAAGAAACACGAGGAGAATTATCCAACACACGATATAGAGTTAGCTGCTGTGGTTCATGCTTTGAAGATCTGGAGACATTATCTCTACAGAGAGACATTTCAGATTTTCACAGACCATAAAAACTTTAAGTATATCTTCTCTCAGCATGAGCTCAACATGAGGCAACGTCGTTGGATGGAGTTAATCAAGGACTATGACTGTACAATTGATTACCATCCAGGCAAGGCCAATGTTGTTGCAGATGCCTTGAGTAGGAAATCAGCAACATCAACCATGAATAGAGCACAACTAAACTCTTTAGTATGCTCTAGAAGAGATATGCTTATCTCTTTAAGGCAAAACAATGTACAGTTGAAGGTGTCATTGTTAACCGGTTTGTTAGCTGAGATGCATATTAAACCTACTCTAAGGGAGCAGATTAAAGAAGCACAGCTAGATGATGCTGTAGTTCAACATATAAGATCTGAGTATGGAAATGAGAAGCAAGATGGTTTTCATGACTCAAAAGATCAAGTAGCTTGTTATAATGGAAGAATGATAGTTCTGGATGTGGACAACTTGAGGAAGTTAGTCCTGGAAGAAGCCCATTCTTCCATGTATGCTATGCATCCAGGGAGCACCAAGATGTATCGGAATTTGAAAGATTTGTATTGGTGGCCTGGGATGAAGAAGGACGTTGCAGAGTTTGTTCTGAGGTGTCCTATGTGTCAGCAAGTTAAAGCTGAACACCAGAAGCCTGCAGGGACAATGCAACCTTTACCCATATCACAATGGAAGTGGGACCATGTGACCATGGACTTTGTTGTTGGCCTACCCAGGACAAGCAAAGGACATGATTCCATTTGGGTAATTGTTGATAGGTTGACTAAGACAGCACATTTCTTACCTGTCAAAATAACCTATTCTGCTGAAAGGTTATCAGAGTTGTATGTTCAAGAGATAGTGCGTTTGCACGGAGTTCCTGTCACAATAGTTTCTGACAGAGGTCCTCAATTTACCAGTCGTTTTTGGGAACAGTTGCACAAAGCCTTAGGCACTAAGCTAAGGTTTAGTACGGCCTTTCATCCCCAGACTGATGGACAGTCAGAAAGGACCATACAAACCTTAGAAGACCTATTACGAGCATGTGTTCTCCAGTTCACCGGAAGTTGGGATCTACACTTAAGCTTGATAGAGTTTGCCTATAACAATAGCTATCAGCATAGTATTGATATGGCACCTTATGAAACCTTATATGGTAGACGTTGTAGATCACCCTTGTGTTGGTTTGAGACTGGTGAGCACCAGTTGTTAGGTCCTGACCTGGTGCAGCAAACCACGGAAAAGATTAAAGTTATACAACATAAGATTAAGACTGCTCAGGATAGGCAGAAATCTTATGCTGACAAACGTCGTAGACCTTTAGAGTTCCAGGTTGGAGACAGAGTGTATCTCAAGATCTCACCTTGGAAAGGGGTCCTTCGTTTTGGAAGAAAAGGGAAGTTAGCTCCTAGATATATGGGGCCTTATCCAATCATTGAACGGATTGGAAAGGTAGCATATAAACTAGAGCTTCCCCCAGAATTACAGAGGTTACATCCTGTGTTTCACATTTCTATGTTGAAGAAATGTCACCCAGACACCGAGTCAGTTCTACAACCTATGGAGGTAGAATTGAATGATGACATATCCTATGAGGAGGGACCAGTGTCAATCCTTGATAAACGAACTAAAAAGTTAAAGAAGAAAGATATAAGTCTTGTGAAAGTCCTCTGGAACCATCGTGGTATTGAAGAAGCCACTTGGGAGTTAGAGGATGAGATGAGAAGGAATTATCCTGCCCTTTTCTCTTAGTATGTTTTATCGATTTCGGGGACGAAATCCTTGTAAGGGGTGGATAATTTGTAACATCCCTGACCTGGGTTATGAGTCAACCCTAGGTGTTTTGCCTAAATATGTAATTAAATCTTTGTGATTAACTCTGAGCATGTAATTAAGTTTCTCAGAAACGTATATTTCAGTATTTGCTCCTTTTTATTTATTTAAAGTTGTAGCATTGTTTTGATATACAGGGACCTATGTGCAATTTACCCAGTTAAAAGGGTTAGCTTGCAATTTGCACATGATGAAATGTTTCTCTGATGTTGAGACATCACGAGAAATCTGTTTAGCCAAGTTTGAGGGATTTCCCAAGCTAAGGCACCAAGGTGCAGCTGTGGAAGCAATCCCGGTGCTTAAAACCCTAATTTGGGGTAAAATGCAATTTACCCAAATTAAGGGATGCAAATTGTGAAATATATCATCTAAAGTATCTTTTTAGACTCTTGCCATCATTAAGAGAAGAAATGATGAGGAAGTCACCTCAATTGAATTATCAAGTTATGAGATATGCCTTGTGATTGAATAATCAGGGTATATGTGCAATATTTCTTTATGTATGTACCTCATTATTAGCTTGCTCTCCTTTACCTTCTTCTCCTAAGACCTTAAGAGAATGTTTGTCCTTAGAATAAAGATGAAGGAACGATCAAGTAAAGAAGGAGGGACCTAGTTGCAATTATGGACAACTTATGAACTAATGTTGAAAATCCTACCCCATGTATATAAGCTCTCCTTCCCTTAGTTGCAAGGGAACTCACCCTTCGTTCCCTTACTGTTTCATTTCACCAAAGACGACCAAGGACTGCCTTGGAGCTAAGGAGGACGACCAAGGGGTGCAAGGTAGGTTTAAACCCCTCTTCTTGCCTAATTCCATGGTTAAAACTCGAATTCAAGGTCATCTTCATGGCTAACTCTTGAAACCCTACCTTTCTAGCCGTCTCTTTTCATCCTTCCTTGGAGTTTTCACCTTGGCCAACCTGTAAGAACTCAAGGACGCCATTAGAGCTTGGAGCTTGAAAGCTTGGAGCTCAAGAAGCAAGCTTTAGGCGGGTTTTATAACTCTAAACCCATGCTTAACTATGTGCATCTTTATATGCGTTTTGATGATAGCTCTTAGTGTTTCCCTACTTTTCCCTGCTATTTTGCAAGCAAACCCGTGGGATATCTGTACTGTTCTTGAGCTAGAAGATGAAGGCGTGATTTCCAAGAAAAACCCACCGCTTTTCTTTTCCTTAAACGGTCCTAACAGTTTGCTCTCTCGGACTCAAGACCGCGAGGTGAGCAAACGGTCTCGAGTCCGTGACAGGGCAAACGGTCTCAAGACCGTTTGGCCCCGTTGACCGAGCGTGGACCGTATAAGGAATCTGTTCCTAATTATATAGGCTAATTACCCTAAACATTTGGGAGACTAACTCCAAAGGAATCGGGAGATATGACCTTTTTAAGTCACAATTTTAAATGAATTAATTACTGATTTTCAAACGGTCTGAAATTGCCTTTTTGGGCAAACGGTCTCAAGACCGTGTAAGGTCGTTGACTAAGCGTTGACCGTATGAGATTACTGTTCACAATTATGTTAATTAACAACTCACCAAGTTTTATGGTCTAACTCCAAACGGGCTAAGAGTTGAAGGGTGAATACTAGGGCTAACCCTAGGTAAAATCAGTACTGAAATTATGGTGACATAATTAGGGTTTTTAGGGTTGATTGACCTAAACGGTCTCAAGACCGTTTGGGGGTCACCAAACGGTCTCAAGACCGCGAGGGAAATCAACCAAGACCGTTTGGAGGTCTGGGGTCAAGATTTGTTGACCAATTGAAGGTACTTTTATACCAATTTACATTGCAATAAAATATTGATATAATCATCAACTCAATTTGTTCAACCTTGATGAATTTTCACTAGAATCCAAAATTGGATGGGCAAACGGTCTCAAGACCGTTTGGAACCCATACAAACGGTCTCAAGACCGAGAGGACAATCACCCAAGACCTTTTGAAGGTCTAGGGTTGAGTAATTTGACCAATTGAGGACCCAATTGCAAATAAGTTATCAATTTAATCAAAATTCTGTTTTGTGGTCCAATCATGGTTCAACCCCTATCAAATCACCTTAGACTTTGATGAAATCTTGGGAAAACGTTCTCAATACCATGTGGGGTCCACCCACATGACCTCAAGACCGTTTGGGCCAAGTTTGGGCCCAATTGGAGCTCAATTGAAGGGTTCAACCTTGTGTTGATGCACACTGTTGAGTGTTGATGGGTGAACATTGATAGACCCTAATTGAATCGATTTCAACCATAATTGGTTAACCATTATGGGTCAATTGAATGACCAAGTGATCAAGCATAATCTTAATTGACTAAATCCATAAGTGTCCAACATAGCTTTGACCATTTGAGGGCTTCAACATGGGTTGACATTATCGGTTGCATCTTCGAGCCTTGTTGAAAGACCAAGCGGCTGAGACCATGAGAGCCTCGCGGTCTCAAGACCGTGAGAGGGCTCACGGTCTCAATACCGTGAGGGGGCTCACGGTCTCAAGACCGAGAGGAGGCTCACGGTCTCAAGACCGTGAAGGGCCTCGCGGTCCTGAGGTCAAAGAAGGGCAAACGGTCTTCATGACCCTCGCGGTCTCAACTCAAATTGGTCTTCGCGGTCTCAACATTAACTTGAACCAATGGGAGGCTTCACGGTCTTGAACCCTTGAAGAGGCTCGCGGTCTTGGAGGGTCAAAGTGGGCAAACGGTCAACACTTTCAACCAATCTCAATCCAATTGATGATTAATGATTGAAATCAATCAATGTGATTCAAGGTTGACCTCATTCAATCATTTGATGATGTAAATGGTTCAATGTTGCCCAAATCAAACCCTAATGATAATCTAGGATAGTAAGGGGTTATTTGACTAAGGGTTTTGACCATGATGATGATCAATGAGATGAATTACCAATATACCCCTGAAGGGTCAATTGAGTTATACCTTGCTCAGTTCAAACCCTAATTACATGAGAATGATGTTTTTAGTCATAATGACTCTATCCAACTTGATCTAGTCTAATGTTACCATCAACTATTAGTATGATGAAAGAGAAAGTACTTATAGAGAGAGAAAGTACCCTAGAGAGAGAAAGTAACTCTAATCACATAATGATGATGTTTTTGGCTATGTTAGCCTATGATGCCTCAATCCAATCTGTTTTAGAGTGATGTTGACATCACCTAACATTATGATGAGAGAAAAAGTACTTCTAGAGAGAGAAAGTACTTCTAGAGAGAGAAAGTACCCTTTTTAAGTGGAAACTCAAGTAAAGCATCTCCAATGCACATAAGTGAGCATAATTAGGGTATGGTCCACCCTTGTGAGGTCATAGAAACCCTAATTCTAATAAATGATGAACCTTTACCTAATCCAAGAGCATCAATGAAGATGTTACTCATACATGATGATGTTATGAGTTTAATTCACCTTGATGTGAATAGTAAACCCTAAATCAAGGGTAATGACATGTAATGTGAATAGTAAACCCTAATTCAAGGGAAATGGTATGCTTTTGAGCATTAAACTCTATTTGATTTGAATTAAAGATTTAACTCTTATGACAAGAGTAGGAAGTGCATTCCTTATTGTTGTATTACCTTTATCAGATGTATTAACCATGCAGGTTCTCATATGAAGGTAATCATATCCAGGTATGGATGTTGATGTTATATTCATTAAAGGCATGCTGTTAGCCTTATGAATAAGTAAAGTAATCTGATGCCTTGCCAGTGGCATCCTATGCTGATAATGGGCTATGAGAGCCATGAATACCATCAAGGTCATGCCTTAGAGATGACTTGTGATAAGGATAATGAGAAATGATGATTGATATGAGTTAGGCCTGTTACATTTAGTATTCTTCTTTTATAGCTGCTATGCTACTATTATTGTTTGAAGAACAATGTATGTTGTTAAATAATACTGAATGTACCTAACTAATCAAGTATAATGTAGAGCCCTGATCATAGATCCATCATTGTCAGAAATTAAGTGATGGTGAAACAGGTTTTCCTCAGGGAACTCCTGGAGCACATACTTTTGACTATGTGGGGTACATGGATGTGTAGAACCTTACATCCTAGTGTAGGAAAGTGATGTAGATGTGGAATCCATCCATCCTTCACTATATTTTCATACCGTATCAGTGGTAGGTAAACATGAAACCTCCTGATGATGAAGAAAGCACAGATATCCGTATCAGTGGTAGGTAAATATGAAACCTCCTGATGACGAAGAGGGTACAGAACGCCACTGTGACTCTAAAATAGCGAAGGACCAGTTTACCCTGGTGAGCTATAGTAGTAGAGACATGAGATGTCCTACAAGTGATCCTCTTACTGACTGAGGAAGGTGAAGGTCATGAGAATCCGGCTCTCTTAATGACCTATGTATGATACTGATGTGACTTCTCAGCGATCAGTTGGAGTATGAGTGGTAAGCCTCGTCTCCACAGGGCATAATGTTGTTTGTAAAACATAATCAACCATGTAGTATAACTTGTTAGAGATGACTCCAAGTTAGTTGATTGATGTTACATTGCAATAATGTTTATATTCTCCATATCTCCTAAATTATAGAGATCTTGTTATACTTGCAACTGTTATAGAATACTTTGAAGGCTTTACTGCTTAAAATATTCTTTGATGTTATAATAAAGTTTCTGGCGAAGAGTTATAACTCTCGCTGGGACAATTATGTATAATTGTCTCACCCCGTAGGCTTCAACTTTTTAGGTGGACGTCGGAGACGAAGGAACCAACCTACAGGTGACCAGTCTCAACAGCAGCAGCACCAGGGGCAGCAGTAATCTCAGGTGGAGATTTGTCCTGCCATGTGGTGTAGTTAGAGTCAGTCCTATGTGTCCTCTGTACTCTCAGGTCTTGGAGTCTTTTGTTTAGTGATCTTGAGATTTTGTATCTTGATGTATATAATTACTCGAGAAGTAATTATCCTGAGATGTAAACAGTTTATCTCTCTTTATCAAAGAAGCTTTTATGGATTCAAGCTCTTATCTCGAAAAGTTTTAATTTCCCGTGATTTTTGTCTTCCGCTGATTACCAATTCGCTTCCGCTACATTTTAATCGTGTTTATGTCATGGTTTGGAGATCAGAGCCAACAAGCAGGGTCTTGTATACATCTACTCTAAAATATGGAGTGGCAGGGTCTGTCAACATCTGCATTAAATATTTTCATATGCATGAATTTTCACTTTTGCATTCATATGTGGGAATTTTCACATCCACATAAAATCACATGTACATTATACTAGTAGCCACCACATGATGCATAACAAAAGAATAAGCAAGGATGAACCAACTAAGAGAGATGAGAACATCCAACAAACACATAAAGTGGGATCACATGATCCTAATCAACATTCACCTTAAAGTAGGCATAAGATCATATATCACCAAAGAATGTTACACCAGGAGTCATGTACAAAGAAGAGTCCAAAAGAATGTCCAAATAGGATAATATGATCAAAAGATCAGCACCAAATAAAGTAGTTCACATGAATCATAGTTTTTAAAGAAAAATAGATAATGTGTAGGCTAGTGTCTATATGACCAAGAAAAAGAAGAAAATAGGTTATTGCTCAAAAGGAATAATAGGGGATGCAAACATACCTTATTTCAGAGTCCTAGGAACACTCTTCATCAAAGAATTGTCTCTAAGGTCACCTTTTCCTAATTACAATCCATTACATGTATTAGGGTTTTATAAAGTTTAATGTATAAGAAACCCTAATTCTAAACCTTTCTAGAAAAACTCGAATTTTGGACTCAAAACCTAGACCAAACTATTCATTATGTTTTTCTGATCAAGAAAACATATTTAATTGTTATATTTGGAGTTAAGATGGATTAGTTACAAATTTTAGGGCTTTAATATTAATTAATTAGATCCCCAAAAATTCATCACCAAAAACATAAAAATCAGGTTTTGAAACTATTTTTATTACAAAGAACATATTTTTCCTATTCCAAAACATATCTATTTATTAAATTTGGATAAAGGAATAAAAAGATATGAATTTTGCAAAACAAGCCAATTAGAAAATTAAGAAAAGCCAAATAAGTGAGAAAATATGCAAGAGAGAGGAAAGAGGGATCAGCTGGGTGACTAGGCCCAATAGGAGGCTTCCAACTCAGCAGTCAACAACCACCTTGGCCTCGTCCACAGCAAATAAAATGAGTGACAAAAGACCAATATGCCCTTGCTCGAGAAACAAAGAAAGAAGACTGAAGATGGGGCAAAATCGTCATCACAAAGGGGTTTCTTCTCCAACCTCACATGCCTACCATGGCTGAGGTCCATGAAGTAGAGGTAGAGATCGAATTGGGTAAATCCTCAATCGTCAATGATTCGAAAAAATGGTGACACAGAAATGAAGAGCAATGTACGAGCAGCTTTCCACTCAGTCGAATTGGACTCTAGTGATGATGGGCGTCGGGATGAGGAGTCGCAAGGCCTCAGCGAATGGTGACCTACCATTGACAAAGAACAAAGCCATCGATGTAATCGAGAGGAGAGAAAGATGAAGGACAGTGGAGCTTATGGCACCTATAAATATAGGTGTGGTGGTGTATAGCGCCAAAGAGGGTAGGAGTTTCGAGAACAAGAAAATCGAGAATTGGGTGTTTCCTTAATTCGCATCGATAGGACATAAATAAGGTATATGTTTGTGTGGATTTCTATCCCAAATCCAATCCACGAAAAATCATGATGAACGGTGAAGAATCGAGCAACAAAATCCAAAAAAAAAAATGGGCTGCCACCCCATGACTACTATTCATGCCCTGGATGCTCTCCTACCTGGGGTAGGAGATGCAATCCATGTCGTCCATCTATGATCGGATGGTCTAGGAGTGGAGAAAATTGAAACAAAGGGTGCATGACAGTTAATGTAATCCGACTATGATTTGCATAAAGTGAATAATCTAATTATGTAACTTTTTCTCTCTCCTCAAATGAGGGTGCAAACAAACTCCAAAATTAATGAAATTTGACACATTAGCTAATTTGAGTATGTAGAATTTGAATATGCAATTAGATTTTCCTTTTGAAGTCTTTTGATTCATTAATTAAGCAAATCTGTTTTTCTCTTTCCTCATGCATTAATGCCTCTAGGATTTTCTAAATTTGATGAAACTTCACCCACAAGTCATATTAAGTGTGTTGGATATGAATTTGACATTATCTCCACATGTTGATGTTGTTTATTATTTTAATTAATATTTTGAAGGTTCTACACACTTTCTCTCCACTAATCCACCTTTTTATCTAATGTTTTCCAAATTGAGTGAAAATTCACCCAAAGGCCTATTTTAGCATATAAAATATGGATTTGGTATTAGTTTATTCTTTTGAAGACTTCTAATATTTTATTTTATACATTTCAATTTTATAAGTTATTTTATCCTTTTAATTAATTAAAGATGTCTACAAAACTTTCCAAAAATATAAAACTTGGTCTACAAGAAATACTAAGTATGGGTAATACAATTTCACCATTGATTATTTTTTTTAACTTATGATTTAATATTTTTGGTCTTTGAATCATATTCTCTCTCCTACATAAAATAAATATTTAGATTGTCCAAATTAAATGAAAATTCACAAACAGACTAATTTTGAAATGTAGATTTGGATTTTAGGTTTGATTCTACTTTTGAAGTCATATAATAATTTATTTAATAATTTGGAGAAAAACTCATATTTTCCTATTCCATTTAATGTAGAGATAATTATTAATTTTCCAAAACTATGAAACTTTTCATTCAAGCAAACTCAAATCCAAGAAAAATGAATTTGCGCTTGGAATTATCTTTTGAGCCCTTTTATGAATTTTAGGAAATTTATTTCACATTATCATCACTTATCAAATTAAATCATTTAATGCCACATTTTCATGTTTATAGATTTTCTATTATTCCTTTTTCTCTTTCTTGTTCCAAAAGGCCATAGAAAGTTCTAGGTTGGTTTTATTTTATCATTATCCCACTTAAGTGGTGAAATTTCATTTTAGACCCTCATTCAAACATCCATTAAGATATTTTTTCATATAACCTTACATTGGCATAATTAGTGTTCAAACATATTCCAAACCATTAATATTTCCACAAATTAAACATCAAGGACAAAAAGGATATAAGGGTTATGAAAAACTTAGACTAAGGCTAACCTAAGAATATACCCAAGTTTCGGTATGTTACCACACTCCACCCCTTAAAGAGGATTTCATCCTCAAAATATAATCATCCATACATCATCAACCAACTACTCTTCTTTTAAGTCAAGCTACATAGCATCAAGGTAATATGATTACTTTGCATCTTTTAATTATGAATATTTTAGGGGTTCATGTTGTACATGCATCCAACTAAAGAGTAATAACCAACTAGGGTTGATCTTTAGGTCATTGCGTCTATAACCTAACCATCCTATGATTCACGTCAAACAAAAGTCATAGGGTAAAAAGGGTAAGTCCACTTCAACTTTATATTATTCCTCTTTTTCCTAGTCACTTCTTTGTAGAAAAAACTAGGGTTTAGATTCTATTCTAATTTGAGGGTTTCTCTTCTTTCCATATCTCTTCATTGTGACTTAGCTCAAGAAAACTTTGATAAGTCCAGAAAAATTTCCTTTGTACATATAATAATATAGTGAAAATATTTTTATTGGTGATGAAAAACATTTCGATATAAAACAAACATGTCGGTCATAAAACAATACGAGAACCAAGTCACAATTATTCCATACTAAGATCTCCTTTTCCTACTAGTACCTCATCAACATATTATGATTTCATCCTCAAGTAAAACCTTATTGCATCCAAAGATACATATCACCATAATCCTATATGATAGGGTATGATTACTTAAAACCTCTTGACATAAGGGTTCACTAAACATGATTCCAATGTGCACCTCATATAAACCTTTCATCAACTCATGAACAACTTAGGTAAATTCTAGGGAAAACACCTCACCTAAAGGGGTGACTATGTAAGGCAAGGTTTCTAACTAGGGAGACAAAATTGAAATAGTCATATTCCGACTAACATGGGCTCTGATACCATGTTGTAAGGACTGGGACCCATAGGGGATCCACTCCCTACAAAAAACATTTGAATAATAAAACATCCATTCCAAGCACACTCAAAAGGTATGTCGGAACATGTGTAAAATTTTTAAATTTCAAATAATGGTATACCAAAGACCAAAGAGTATAGAAGCAGAATAAAAGTAATGACTATATTCAATTTGTAAAAAGTACATCATAATCTCCCACAGAGGGTTTACATGGATATTACATCATAAGGATCTAGTAGAGGGAAATCTAAACCATATCAAGTTTATCTCCAAGCTTCAACTCCTTAAGCTAAGTCCACATTAACTGTCATGTTCTCCTTGACCTACACATGGGGTTGGAAGCATACCCCAGCAAGAGGAGAAAAATAGAGGACATCAGGCAAAAAGTTGGTATGTGCATACTAAAATGAAATTGAGAAGTATATCGAACAAAGGATTTCAAAATAAAAGGCTTCCCGTAGAAAAATAAAAGGACTACCCAATAAGACATAAAAGAAATGAATCACAATAAGTGAGATAAATAAGAGCAAAGTATAAGAACATGGCATTCGTGTGTTTTGCCTGTGACGATACTAGACAATATAAACATGTAGGTATGAAATAACACATCTACCAAAAATGTGGGGTGAGCAGCGTCTTTTAGACATCTGCTCTAAAATATGGAGTGGTTTGGGTCTGTCAACATATGCCTTAAATATTTTCATATGCAGGAATTTTCACTTCTGCATTCAGATGTGGGAATTTTCACATCCACATAAAAGTACATGTACGTTATACTAGTAGTCACCACATGATGCATGATAAAAGAATAAACAAGAAATGAACCAAATAAGATAGATGAGAACATCCAACAAATACTAAAGTGGGATCACATGATCCTAATCGTCATCCACCTCAAAAGTGGGCAAAACATATATCACCAAAGAATGTTCCACTGTTAGTAATATATAAAGAAGAGTCCAAAAGAATGTCCAAATAGGATAATATGATCACAAGATCAGTACCAAATAAAGTAGTTCAAATGAACCATAATTTTCAAAGAAAAAGAGATAATGCGTAGGCTAGTGTCCATAGGACCAAGACAAAGAGAAAAATAGATCATTGCTCAAAAGGAATAATAGGGAATGCAAACATACCTTATTTCAGAGTCCTAGAAACACTCTTCACTAATCTAATTGTCTCCATGGTCGCCTTTTCCTAATTACAATTCATTCACATGTATTAGGGTTTTATAAAGTATAATGTGTAAGAAACCCTAATTGTATACCTTTCTAAAAAAACTCAGCTTTAGACTCAAAACCTAGACCAAATGATTCCTTATGTTTTTCTCATCAAGAAAACATATTTAATTGTTATATTTGGAGTTAAGATGGATTAGTTACAAATTTTAGGGGTTTTATATTAATTAATTACATCCCAAAAATACATCATTGAAAACATAGAAATCAAGCTTTGAAACTATTTTTATTAGAAATAACACATTTTTCCAATTTCAAAACATATTTATTTGTTAAATTTTGAGAAAGTAATAAAAAGATATGAATTTTGCAAAACAAGCCAATTAGAAAATTAAGAAAAGTCAAATAAGTGAGAAAACCCGCTAGAGAGAGAGGAAAGAGAGACCGGCTGGGTGACTTGGCCCAATAGGAGGCTTCCAATCAACAGTCAACGGCCAATTTGGCCTTATCCACAACAAAGAAAATGAGCAATAAAAGACCAATATGCCCTTGCTCGAGAAACGAAGAAAGAAGAGAGAAGATGGGGCAAAATCGTCAAGTCATGAATGGGTTTTTTCCCTAACCTCGCACACCTACAATGGCTGTGGTCTGTGAAATAGAGGTAGAGCTCAAATTGGGAAAATCCTCAATCGTCAATGATTCGACAAAACAATGACATAGAAATGAAGAGCAATGTACGAACAGCTTACCACCGGGTCGAATTGGACCCTGGTGATGATTGGCATTGGGGCGAGGAGCCACAAGGCCTTAGTGAACGGTGATGTGTCGTCAACAAAGAACAAAGACATCGATGAAATCGAGAGGAGAGAAAGATCAAGTGAAGGACGGCGGAGCTTATGGTACCTATAAATATATGTGTGGTGGTGTATAGCGCCAAAGAGGGTAGGAGCTTCGAGAATGGGAAAACTGGGAATTGGGTGTTTCCTTAATTCGCATTGATAGAACATAAATAGGGTATAGGTTTGTGTGGATTTCTATCTCGAATCCAACACAAGAAAAATCATGAAGAACGGTCAATAATTGAGCAACAAAATCAAAAACAATTGGGCCGCCACCCCACGACTATTGTTCATGCGTGGATGCTCTCCTACTCGTGATAGGAGATGCAATCCATGTCGTCCATTTAGGATCGTACGGTCCAGGAGTGGAGCAAAATTAGAACAAAGGTCGTGTGACATTAAATGTAATCTGGCTATGATTTTCATAAAGTGAATCATTCAATTATGTAACTTTTTCTCTCTCCTCAAATGAGGGTGCAAACAAACTCCAAAATTAATGAAATTTTGCACATAAGCAAATTTGAGTATGTAGAAATTGAATATGCAATTAGATTTTCCTTTTGAAGTCTTTTGATTCATTAATTAAGCAAATATTATTTTCACTTTTTTAATGCATTAATGACTCTTGGATTCTCCAAATTTGATGAAACTTCACCCACAAGTCATATTAAGTGTGTTGGATATGAATTTGACATTATTTCCACATGTTGATGTCGTTTATTATTTTAACTAATGTTTTGATGGTTCTACACACTTTCTCTCTCCTAAATCCACCTTTTTATCAAATGTTTTCCAAATCGAGTGAAAATTCACCAAAAGCCTATTTTAGCATGTTGAACACAAATTTCACATTAGTTTTTTTAAGACTTCTAATATTTTATTTAATACAGTTAAATAGTATAACTTATTTTATCTATTTAATTAATTAGAGGCATCTCAAAATTTTCCAAAGATATAAAACTTGGTCTACAAGCAATACTAAGTATGGGGAATATGATTTCACCATTTTTTAATTTTTTTAACATATGATTTAATTTTTTTGGTCTTTGAATCATATTCTCTCTCTTGGATAAAATAAATATTTAAGATTGTCCAAATTAGATGAAAATTGACAAATATATTGATTTTGAAATGTAGATTACGAATTTGAGGTTTAATTCCACTTTTGAAGTCATTTAATAATTTGGAGAAAAACTCATATTTTCCTATTCTATTTAATGTAAAGGTAATTATTACTTTTCCAAAATTGTGAATCTTGTCATTCAATAAAACTCAAACCCAAGGAAAGTGAATTTGGGGTTAGAATTATTTTTAAGTTCCCCTTTTATGAATTTTATACAATTTACTTCACACTATCATCACTTATCAAATTAAATCATTTAATGCCACATTTTCATGTTTATAGATTTTCTATTTATTCCTTTTTCTCTTTCTTGTTACAAAGGCCATAGAAAGTTCTAGGTCGAATTTATTTTATTATTATCCCACTTAAGTGGTTAAATTGCATTTTAGACCTTCATTGAAACATCCACTAAGATATTCATGCATATAACCTTACATTAGCACAATTAGTGTTCAAACATATTCCAAATCATTAATATTTCTACAAATTAAACATCAAGGCCAAAAAGGATATAAAGCTTATAAAAAACTTAGACTAAGGCTAAACTAAGGATATACCCAAGTTTCGGTATGTTACAGTACGATCAACTTAAACCTCATCACATTAGCGATTATAAATCATGATTCAAATGTGCACCTCATATGATTCTAAATCATCCTTTTATCATCTCAATGAATAGCATAGATTAATTCTAGGGTAAAACATCTCACTTAGACGGTGACTATGTAAGGTAGGGGTTCTAGTTAGGGAGATAAAATTGAAATTGTCATAATTCCATCCACCATGGGCTCTGGTACCATCTTGTCATGAGTGGGACCCGGGAGGGAATCTACTCTTTACTTAATTTGAGGAACAAATTCATCCATTCCAAATACATTGAAAATTTATGTTAGAATAGGTGTAAAATTTTCACTCCTCAAATGATGGTAAATAAAATTACCAAAGTGTACCAGTGGAATAATATTCATGACTATATTCAATTTTTATAAGATTACACAATATTTTCCTTTTGAGTGGCTTACTTGAAAGCAACTACATCAGGATCTAAGTAGAAGGATATCCAGATATCTCAAGTCTACCCCCATTAAGAGTCTTCTCCACATGCTAGGTCCACGTCTACATGTCATGTCCTCCATGCCATACACATGGGGTTGGAAGCATACCCCAGAAGAGAAGAAAAAATGGAAATTATCTGCATACAAGTAGGTACAAGCATATTAATTGAGCTATATAAGGGAAAAAAGACATCAAATATAACAAGGCTTCCCATATAAGAGGAAAGTACCACCCAGGTCAGTACCAAAAGAATATGAATTGTAATGAGATGATAATCAATAATAAGAGATTTCTTACCTTAAAATAATGCCACAACAACAATATTACAAATCATAGCAGTGCATGTAAACAAACATAGACTAAGGTTATTTCATGCAGGGTTGGGACACCATAGGATCTTAGTCTAAAAATATTGGGTGGAGATAGGGCACCCTGGGTAGAAGTAGCACACCCCTATATAAAAGACGAGTGGAAAAGCACACTCAGGGCCGAGAAAGTGTGCCCTATATAAATATGGTTGTACTCATGTACCAATACAAGAAATAAAATTATTCTAAGCCATGTTCTCAAATAGATAAAGGCAAGTCAAAGTTTAGTCAAACAATAGGATGAGAATATCCAACAATTATAATGTGGGGTCAGAGGACCCATAACCAATATTCAACAATCTCCACAAATAAGACGCATCAAAGTCCACATCTAATTTAATATCTCAAATTAGGGTTCCACAATGAATGAGAAGAAAATGAGACAAATAAGAGTCCAATAAGAATATCCAACAAAGTAAGATGATCACAAGATCAGAACAACATAGAATCTTCTACAAGAAATGAATTCTCAGAAGAAAGAGAAATTGTGTAGGCTATTTGTCCATAGGACCAAGAGAGAGAGGGAAAATAGGTGATTGCTCAATAAGAATAATATGGAATGAAACATACCTCACATGAAGTCTACATACATCCAAGGTTAAAACCCTAAGTCCATCTCAATCCACAAGCAACCTATTAGAGGCATACATGAAATTAGGGTTGGGTTTACGTTAATTATATAAACCCAAAAAATTCCTTTTTATTATAATTAAATTAGGTTGTCAAAATCATGTGATATTACAAATTATGTATTTTTAAGTTTATAACATGTTTACTTTTTTCTTCTGACTTATAGATTATTAGTTATGAATTTTTGAAATATTAAACAACCAAGAAAATCCTTAGAGAATTTTTTTGATAAAATTTTAATATATAGATAAATGTTTACAAATGGAAAACATCTGTCAACATGTAGAGTACATGATGACAAAGGGTAATACATAATGAATATTTAGCCCTCAAGGTGATGTGAAACTAAAAAAGAAAGCATGATGAAAGTGGGAAAGTAATGTTCTGGGGGAGGCACCCATTAAACAATGAGCCCCATACTAAGTAAAAACTACTACTAGATGATGCAAACAGATCCCAAAGCTGACTAGTATCTAGCATGTTCAAAAACCCGAGTCATATGTAAGGATATCCTCCAAAAAGTGTCTTCCTTTAGAATTGTAGGTCCAAAGATAGTCTTATGATCATCATCATTTGCCATCACCTGTGTTGATATGGATGTCAGTCCTGCAATGCAAGATAATATATAAGGAGTATTCAATCCTTAGAGAAATGTATACTTATTATATTCAACTTAGGTTAAAACAGATACCATAGGATAGAGAACAATTTCCTGATTGCAGAACATATTTGATTTTATTTTTCTGCTTACAAATTAATTACTATGAATTTTGGAAAATTTGATCAATAAAAAATCTTGTAAAATCCACACATGTAGATAATATCCATAAGAGAAGTATATGTTGAATTAGCCCAATCAAAGTAGGCCAAGTATTACTTGGGCCTACTGTACTCCAGGAGCATAGATCATAAAAGAATTTGGGGAAAGGACAATAAAACCCAAATCAAGTGTGACAATTTCATATCTCAGCAAGGGAAAAAACATAAAACCAAAGTCTAGCATCATCAACTTTTATCGTGCAATGACCAGCCCCATAGAAGCTTGAATTTCCAATCTTTAGGCTGAGCTTCGGACAAGCTCAACCTCAAAAGACATTACCAGAATGTCCATTGCACTCCGACGAACCCAATCATCCCTGGACAAACCATGGGGTGGTTCAATGGGGTTGGAGCTCCACCTACCATGACTCTACCAGACCATGGCCAAAACTAGATATAAAATAGGGACACCCCTATTGGAAACTAGGTGTTGGAATGAGGAGAAATGAAATTGGCTTCAGAATTCATAGGAAAAGGGTGGAGACAAAAAACAAAAGATATGCACGAGACCCTATCTCTCTTTCAAATCACTGCCAAACCACTAGGAACTAGAAAATTTTTTTGAGGAAGAAGGAAAACTCAAAAGTGAAGGATTATCTAGAAAAGAGGAAGACTAGGGTGTCTAATGGCTTCATTGAGTCTCCTCAAGTCTGACGGTGTGGCATGTTATCTCTGACATGCTTCGATGAGTCCCAAAAAAACATCTCCTATGATTAGGGACAACTCGAGATGGGCAGATAGGATGGTAAACACCAGAGGGATTTTAAGGTGTCGATTGAGTTCTTATATATGGGTGGAAGGTGTAGGTACAGATAATTGGATTCCCACAAGACACCCTTATGGAATACCATCTCTAGGCAGTTGGAGGAAGATGGAGTTCATCTAGATGAAGGGAGGGGTTCTGGTAGAAATTGAAGAGATGAGAGAGTTCCTGGAGGGTCTACAACACTTATGAAGGTGCTCGATTTATCAGTGAAAAGGGTGTCGAAGATTCTACAAAACTCCATGGAGAGATGGAGCTACAAAGATTTCAGGAGTTTCCCTCTTTGGTAGATCTAGGGTTCCATCCAACCATTATTAGATTCACAATCACGAAAAAGGAAAGCGTTGGTGAAGAAATATCATGATGAAATCGAGATACCAGTGAGAACGGAGGGGGAGAAAATTGGGGCATACTACACAAGGAAAAATCGGCTCTTGACAAAAAGTAGGAGAAAATTTGAGAAGCCACTTGCTTGAAATCTAATGGTCCTGGGAGAGTCCAGGTCTTAGAAGTAGAAGGAAATCCAGTGCGATAGTTAAATGGCCATGACTTTAGTGAAAGTTGATTACATTGATCAAATAATTGAAACATTAATCATTTAAAATATTACTTCCTTTTCTAATTTATTTTAGGACACAAACAAGGTTGAACTAATACCAAATTTGGAACCTAGGCTAAGTTGATGTTGTAGAATTTGAAATTGTTATTAGTTTCTTCATCTATAGTCACTCATTATAGTTTTTATCATTTTAGATATTAACTCATATTTATCTTTCATTAATGAAATTAAGGCATCTATATTTACTTATTTAATCTCAAACTTGGTACACACGATAACTGGAAACCAAGGAACACTATTTTACATTATATTTTAGTTTTCAGATTTCCTTTTATGAATTATGGCACTGTGAGGATTTTTGGCTCGTTGCCGTTATATTCATTAAAATATTATATTTCTATTGTCAAGATCCATTAAGTTGAGTCTTTTTATCTTCAATTCATTTCAAAAATAATTTCCTTATATTATTCTATATTTTACTTATTTAACACATTTTGTCCATGAATCCCGTAATTATTTAGATAATGGTACATCATTCATATTTATGGACATGGAAACACCAATTATTATTCCAATTCAAGTGTGCAGTATATTGTTCCACTTGTAAAATTATCTTAGACATTATGTGAATATAAATTACCAAAGGGATAATATGTGACACATTACATGTGTTCACACACATGTTGCAACACATAAAGTTTATTATGTTAATGTGAGTGTGTTATAATATGTGATGTTGATTATAAATCCTAATGCATTTAATTTTTTATATTTATTTTGAAGCATGTATATGTTACGGGTTACCATTGAGTTATTCATGTTTTATGCACCAAATACACATTAAGGTTACAAACTACTATAGTAAGGTATAGTTCCACCCTTGTTTGGTCAAATCTAAGGAACCAAGCTTACCAACTTCTTAGTCAGGGAATGGGATATGATTCTAGATTTTGGAATATTACATCTAACCTTAAAGAATTAAGAATGATGACTCAAGACCACTTCTTACGAATGTCTAGGGGTGGTTTGTTTCTTCATTGACTTCCATTATTCCATACTTCAAAGACAACCATCCAAATATCATGATTGCTTCTTCCTTATCTACTGGGATGATGGATTTCTTCTTCCCTTCCCTTTTTGTATCTACTACTGCTACTATGATAAAGTAGTCACCTCACTAGGGTGCAGGGAGTAGCACCATTGTACGATTTTGTTCTTGTATCTACACTTATTTTGGTATGAACTGTGCATGTTTAGAATATATCATTTTATGCTTGTTTGCTTGTCTAATCAGTAGGTTTACATGTTTGTCATAATCTTGAATGTAAAGAACTTCAAACCCAAGATATAGGATATTTATTAGATTCTAGTAAAACCCTTGATGAGAATTTTGGATAGGTGTTTCTAAAGTGATACATGGATGATCTCAAGGAGATGTGATGACGAGCTTAGAGGGATAGCTGTTCGGGCCTAATCCTAATGTAGAAAGGGGGATTTTCCTGGCCTCAACGTATACATGTTCATACATAACATGTAGCGGTGGTGAAACCCATTAAACCTTAGTGTTCCCATCATTTGATTAATCAACCCATTCATTTAGAATTTTTTAGTATCTGCAAACTTAGTGTAATCAACAATCCAATTTTGTGTTAAATGCTAGTTGTTGCTTAGTTTCTTAAACTAGTCTATTATTAAACAAGTTTTCCGTTGGATTCAATCCTAACTATAGTACAATAAGATCTATCTGCTTGCAGGTGGTGACTATTGTACTTGGTCTGTGTAAACTCTAGGGATTTTAACCCTAGTGAATTTTCCAATGCAATATCACACACATCACTTTTTATCTTTGAGATTGATGGGTCGGTACCACCAAGAAGCATCGATGGTATCTCCAATATTTTTAAGTATCTTGACATGTTTTTTATGTGCGTCTAAATGCAAGTGTACGTGTCATGTAATATAGGCCAAATGAGGCCCGAGTCGAACTCAGGGAGACTTTCGTTCAGATACTACTACTAACTACTGCAATCAGATAGACCGATTAAATTTGAGAGAGTTGGTTTTTTAAAAGAAAACAAAAGAAAATTAAACTGAAAATGGTTTGATTAAATCAAATTATTATGGAATTCCTTAGAAATACTACTTTCACCATGGATCCCCATTGTATTTTATTTTTACTGATTCTAGTATAAATTAACCTCTATCTTGGATAGGAAGCCTGTAGCGAGAATTTCCCCCTTCCACAGTACAATTCACTACCTAAATATAAGCCAAATCCACATCTGTAGTATTTTAAATCTTAGATTAGGTGCTTTACGATCAATCTCTAGGTTTCTTCCCATTAACTGCATGTCACCTTTACCAAAGGACGCATAGGATGGTGTTTATGCGCAGGTTTTAGGCGTTTAATTCTCCTTTCAGATTAATTATTCGCCTATGATTTCTCATGAAGGTGATCAATCAACATAAGAGAAAGAATTCACACGCATAGATATCCAAGATTATGAGGAAAATTATACTAAATCATGAAAAAGTCGATAAAATGGTTCATCGGGTTACTCCCATGACCTAAGGAATTAAGGGGTTTAGCCCCGCATGGTTTTCAACATTGCGAAAATGAAGGGAGAATAGAAAAACGTGGATAACATGGAGAAACTTGAGTAACCCCTTAGATGGAAGTGTAGGTAGACGATCCTCCTCAGTTAGGTCGTCCCTCCTTAGTTCATAGACCCACTTACGGCCCTCGAAATAATGTGGACTGTCAGATCTGGGATCCTGCAGAAATCTATAAATCGACAGTGTCGGTGGCACCAAGATATAGAAGTCGGTGGCATCGAGATGGCTAGATCTTGATTGTGGTCTACAATTCTTTTGAGTCGGTGGCACCGAGATGGTGCAATGACTTTTTATTGCCTCTTTATTGCGATTTCAATGGCACCAAGATATAGGGTCGGTGGCACTGAGATTGCTTTACACACTTAGCACCTAAAAAGCATATAAAATTGTGCATAAGTCCTGGATTAATATAAAATCTCATAAATATGATAAAATAGGCAAGATTTGATGCAAAAGAGCATATATTGGCCATTAGAAGTAATCCATGCAATAATAATCAAGAAAATGGGGAAAACTGCATAAAATAACCCTAAACTATGCCTATAAAATCGACTCCAAATGCATGCATCAAACTCCCCTAAGATTGAATCTTGCTCATCCTCGAGTAACACTATCTTTGGATGTAATTGAGATAAGTCAGCAAAAGGACACTAATACGTAAATATATCTAGGTGTCTCTCACCTTTTGGTCCTCATATCGGCCCTTACTGACCCCTGAACACCAACTATTCTAAAAGTGACCAATAACCTCTATAAAAGATGTCTATCCCTAAATCAATGTATCACTATCAAGTAAAGCAGTTAACATGATAGACTCTTTGTATTCATGCCTGGTGCATCGTGTGATCTCCTATCTATGTTGCTCTTTTTTTTCTATACCTACCATCTACATGGAAGCAGTTCTCTCAATCAGAATGTATGAGGGGACCATCATACATGCGGCCTGCCAATAAGAGCAATGGGTGGATGAATGGGCGGCTATGGAAGACTCATGAGCACATTAAATCATTCATGCAATCAAAAGGATGACGAACCTATAATGCTGAAAATTTGAAATATGCTCCTAATGCCTAGTGATTGAAGTGAAATGATGAATGCATGAACATTTCGTCTCAAGGTGAGACGAAATACCTACAAATTACATCGAGAATTAGTTCTTCCTCCACTGAGGTGAGAGTATGCCCTTTCTCCTTTATTTCTCAATTATGCTCCATATTCACTAATTATTCTTTTTTTTCGTATTCTTTTTTTTTCATGAGTCCCTTCTCATCATGATGGACTTTTATGGCATTTTTTCTCTATACCATGCTACTTTCTTCTTTTTCAAGGGTATGGCCATAATCCTCACCCTTTTCGTTTTGGAAGAAACTAAGTACATGATAACATTATATGGAAAATGAAATGCAATGATGACTAATAAGGGAAATATGAAATGTAACTCCATGACATGCACCCAAATTTAGTTGTGCATGTAGATTTTCTACTTTTTTCTCTATAATTCAATGCAAGTATGGTTTCAAAAGCTAGAATGATAGAATGTGCTCAGTCATCTTATGGTAGAGTGTCAAATGAATGTATATGAGGTGGATGAGATCACATGACTAAATGACAGAGCCCTCAGAAAAGATCATGTGTCCCTCTCTACTGGCCTATGCATAGGGTAACTAAGGGATTTCTTTCTTAAATTTCAATTCAAGGTCCCATTGGTGTTTGGTCAGTTCGGGCTCAACAAACATGTCAACCACTTTCTTAGATAATTAAGATATCCATTTATGTTATTATGTCCTAAAGCTGACTTACTTAAGAACTTCTTCAGTTGTACTACTCAACTCCTCACCAGATAAGCATAACCCAAAAACAATTACATATATTTTTTCTTTTTTTTTATTACACTCAGCCAAAGATAGACACTAAGTTGAAACCATGCATTTAATTTCTCCACTAGATATATTATGGATCCTACATAAGCAACACTCAAACCAACCTAATTTACCAAATTAAGAAAACAAAATGCTAAAAAGATATGAAAACTAAGATAGAGTTGTTCCAGCACCCCCCCATGCTTGAATATGACTATGACCTCATAGTCAACATTCCAACTTAAGAAGTGGAACAGTGATACCCGTCTAAAATGATGGTGGTGGTTGTGAAGGGTCTAGGGGTGGCTGTGTGGGGTCCAATGGTGGGAACATCCCCTAGAATGTCGGATCTGTGGAAGGCATATCGGGCGGCATTTGGTAACCCCCGAAGAAGCCCTAGCTCCAGTAGTGGTCGAAGAAGGGCTGCTGGTAGTTCTCCATCTACTATAGATGTTGATGCATGATCTCTTGGTTGGTCAAGAGAAGTCGCTCATTGTCGTAGATGGTGTGCTGGTTTGTGTATAGCCTTCCTTGGACATCCTGGATGCCTGCCAGTGATGTTGTATGCTGCTGCTGATGTGTTTGTATGTCCTGCAGCATCTTGTACATGTTCGCCATGGAATGTGCATCCTCTCCTGGCTGAGAGGGTGGTGGGGCGGAAGATGTGGAGGCCCCATAGTGTCGTGGACGCTTCCTCGGAGCAACGCGGTGAGTGATGGGAATGGTGCCCTCCACCTCGTCATCGTCTATATCATGCTCCTCCTCCTCCTCATCTCCATCATCATCTGAAGATACTTCCTCTTCTTCCACGATCGGCCACATGTAGTGGGCCACATCCCTGATGCTGAAGGCTGGGTCAGGGAGTTGCCTCTCATGGAAGGTCTTCGCAACTGTGCAAATTG
Source organism: Alisma plantago-aquatica (assembly GCA_963693085.1). NCBI lineage: Eukaryota > Viridiplantae > Streptophyta > Magnoliopsida > Alismatales > Alismataceae > Alisma > Alisma plantago-aquatica. The sequence continues at coordinate 113,503,414 of OY856415.1, read as the reverse complement.
CAAAGATGGTGTGGTGGTGGACGCAGATCAGGCCGACGGCCCTAAAATGGTTGTGGTCGACTCGTAGCTGAGACTGCATCGGCTCTAGTGTGGAGAGGTCCAGTCTGAGGTGTAACGTGATCGGGGTGATGAGTCCCCCAAAAAGAATTGGACTGTTCCTCTTCACATTCCTCTTCGTCGTCATCACGTTATTGAGGAAGAAAGCTCTAAAATTGACTACTTCTTCTCGAGCAGTTGGTAGAGGAAGAACAAGTCTGCCTACTGAGCCTTTACCTGCCCCTGTGTAGACTTGGCGAAGAGGGTGTTGGTGAGCATCTGATGCAGAACTCGGACAAATGGATGCTCAAATTCATAGAGGGAGCTATGGTGAAAGCTAATCTTCTGACCGGCTAGTATAGTGACAAAGTCTGCCCAGATGGCATTGTAGTCGACATTCTCTAGTTGGAGAATGTCGGAGTAGGGCCAACCATAGATGGCGTTGAAGGCACGAAAGGTCATTGAGTGATTCACATTGTAGAGGCAAAAGTCGACTCTCCCCTCCTTCCACTGACTCCTCACGGGGAAGCTAAGGCCGAGCGCCACGTAGATGTCGAGAGAATCCATGAACTCGAGGACTATCTCTCAGTACGTGGGCCACCTGCCAAAAATTGTGTCGACAGACCCGTCGGTGAATTCCTGCCCTTCGTGCACCGTCGACATGTTGTCGACGAAGCCCATGTCTTCTATCAATTACCGATCACCATATCTCGTCGCGGAAAATGGCCTCTTGGCCAACTCCTCATACACCTTCCTGCCTCGGTTGATGGATGCACTATCCTTGGGCGGGGTGTGAGGCCAGTGGGAGCTTCGGCTCTTCTCACCATTTTGATGATGAAGGAAGTGGTGAAGAAGATGAAGATCTTGATGCTCAGAGAAGTCTCAGATACTCAGTAGTGCTTCTTGATCAAGTGGGAGAGGAGTGGAGATTGAAGGTGTGAGTAAAATGAACTCCACACCTATCCTTTTATAAGTTTGGACCGGCCGTCTGTCACACTCTCAGTGGCACCGACTAGGTGAGTCGGTGGCACCGAGCCTGGTAGGAATATGTGGCCTCGATGCATGGACGGCCGTCGGTGCTCCATCCACACTTTGTGAATCTTCGGGTGTCGGTGCAACTGACTCGTGATGTCAGTGGTACCGACTTATCCACGGATTGGTGTCACCGATCGTCGATGCTCATTCAGTTGATCTGTTGATGGTCACGACACTCATATTGCTGATGTCATCTGTCAGTGGCACCGAGACGGGTAGTCGGTGACACCGACTCCTCTTCGGTGCACTGAACTCACCACTGAAATTGGGCCCAAAAATTGTCAGTGCCACCGACTTGGGGGTCAATGGCATCGATGCCTTATCAGTTAAAACTCGATTTCATTTATGTACTTTCTTCAAAAGCTTGGTGGAAGTGACTAGGTGAGTCGGTGGCACTGAGTTTTTATTGCAAGTTTGCCTTTTTGTCTGAACTGATTTTGGTGCCACCGACTTTGGATCTCCGTGTCACCGATCCTGTGCACAGTTGCACACTCAACAAACGGGTCAGGGTATCATTTTTATATAAAATTAAGAAAAACTAAGTACCAATGCATCAAAATAAAGCAAATAGAATGTAACGAAGACACAAAATATTGGGTTGCCTCCCAATAAGCACCCTTATTTAATGTCCTAGGCTAGACATATCCAAAGCTCAAGATCAAATGGGAGAGATGAGTTTCACCTCATCCTGTTTCCTAGTGAAATCTTCCCCAAAGTAGTGTTTCAATCTCTGTCCATTCACTAAGAAGGTTCTCTCCCCCTCCTTGATTGTCACAACCCCATGTGGGAACACTTCATCTACAACAAAGGGTCCACTCCATCTAGACCTAAGTTTCCCAGGGTGCAATTTTAATCTAGAATTGAAAAGCAAAACACTCTCTCCTGGATAGAGCACTCTCCTCTCTATATGCCGATCGTGAATTTACTTTGTCTTTTCTTTGTACAATCTAGTATTTTCATATGTATTCAATCTTATTTCATCAAGTTCATTCAATTCCAACATTCTCATCTTCCTGGCTTCATCAAGATCAAAATTAAGCTGTCTCAATGCCCAATGGGACTTATGCTCGATTTACACTGGAAGATGACATGCCCATCCATAGACTAGCCTAAAGGGTGTAGCTCCTATCGGTGTCTTGTAGGCTATACTATAGGCCCAAAGTGCATCAACCAATAACTCACTCCAATTTTTCCTTCTTTATGACACCGTCTTCTCAAGGATCTTCTTAATATATCTATTTGATATCTCCACTTGTCCTTGAGTTTGTGGGTGATAGGGTGTACCCACCTGATGCGTCACTCCATACTTGCTCAAGAGTGCCCCAAACTTGTAATTGGTGAAATGAGTTCCCCCATTGCTATTGATCATCCTAGGCACTCCAAACCTACAGAAAATGTGCTCTTTGACAAATTTGCATACAACTGTGGCATCATTAGTGCGGGATGGAATTGTTTCCACCCACTTTGACGCATAGTCAACGGCCAACAAGATAAAAAGGTTGGAATTAGAGGACACAAAGGGTCCCATAAAATCTATTCACCACAAATCAATAACCTCTACCTCTTGGAACACATTCAAGGGCATCTCCTGCCGCTTAGATATGCTACCAAACCGTTGGCACGCGTCGCACCTCCGTACATAATCATATGTGTCTTAAACAACATTGGCCAATACAAACCACTTTCTAGAACCTTTGCAGCTATCCTAGAACTAGCGTGGTGCCCTCCTGTAGGTAAAGTGTGACAGTGTTTCAACACATTCTCATACTCTCTCTCTGGCACACATCTTCTCAAAATATCATCCCTGCATTGTCTCAACAAGATAGGATCATCCCAAAACATAATCACACAGAGAATGGAAAAATTATTCTTTTCTTGATACCCCCAATCATTAGGCAACTCCTTGCAAGCAAGATAATTCACAATATGAGCAAACCAAGGGTCCTTATGTTTAAGAGAAAATAATTGTTCATCGGGAAAGGTCTCTAGGATGGGTATGTCAAGATCTTTCTCATCTACCCTCTCTAGCCTAGATAGGTGGTCAGCCACCACATTCTCAATCTCGGCCTTGTCTTTCACCTCAATATCAAACTCCTGCAATAAAAGGATCCATCAGATGAGTCTAAGTTTGGCATCCTTTTTCTGCATCAAGTACTTGATGGTTGCATGATCCGTTCACACCACCACTTTAGCTCCTACAAGGTATTGCCTAAACTTTTCAAAAGCAAAAACCACAGCCAAGAGTTCTTTTTCTGTGTTGGTGTAATTCAATTGTGTGTCGATAAGAGTTTTAGATGCATAATAAATGACCGTAGGGACCTTGTTGAGAGGTTGTCCTAACACAGCCACTACCGCATAATCTGATGCATCACACATCAACTAAATAGTTGGCTCCAATCCAGATCCTACACAACCGGTGCAGATATTAGCTTCTCTTTCGAAATCTCAAACGCTCTAAAACATTTTTCATCAAAGTTAAATTCCACATTCTTTTCAAGAAGCTCAGATAATGGTTTAGCGATCTTTGAAAAATCCTTGATAAACTGACGGTAAAACTCAGTGTGGCCTAGAAAACTCCGAATTGCCTTCACCGAAGATGGTGGAGCAAGTTTAGAAATCACTTCTATCTTAACCAGATCTACCTCCAGTCCTTTGCTAGATACCTTGTGTCCTAGCACAATCCCCTCGCTAACCATCATGTGACATTTTTCCCAATTAAGCACTAGGTGTGTGTCCTCACACCTTTGTAAAACCTTGTCCAAATTTTGCAAGCACTCGTCAAAAGATGCCCCATAGACCGAAAAATCATCCATGAAAACCTCAAGGCACCTCTCCACCATATCTGAGAAAATTACCAGCATACACTGCTGAAAAGTTGTGAGCGCATTGCACAACCCGAACGTCATGCGACGATACGCAAACATGCCATAAGGGCAGGTGAAGGTAGACTTCTCCTGATCCTTATGCTCGATAGAAATCTGATTATAACCCGAATATCTGTCTAATAAGCAGAAGTGGGAGCGACCAGTGAGTCGCTCCAAAATCTGATCGATAAATAGTAGTGGAAAGTGATCTTTTAGTGTGGCGGTGTTCAATCTCCTATAATCAATGCAAACACGCCATCCTGTCACTAATCTAGTTGTGATTTGTTCATTAGATGAATTAGTAGTGATAGTGATTTCCCCCTTCTTAGGCACTACCTGTGTCAGACTTACCCACATAGAGTCATAAATAGCATAAATGATACTTGCCGACAGTATCTTGATGACTTCCTTCTTCACTACCTCCGTCATGATGGGGTTGAGGCAATGATGAGGTTGTATGACCGACTTTGCTCCTTCCTCTAGCCGGATTTTGTGTTGGAATAGCATAGACAAAATTCCTTTGATGTTGGCTACCGTCCACCCGAATGCACCACGGTGGCACTTAAGCACGGCAATCAATTGCTCTTCCTCATACTCACTCAATGATGAAGAAATGATGATCAGTAGCTTTTCTTCAGCCACTAGAAACACGTACTTGAGGTGAGGGGGCAGAGGCTTGAGCTCTAGCTCTGGCGGGTTCACAAGTGAAGAGACCAACGGTGGTGGCAATGGTCTGAAGTCCTCAAAATGTCTAGAATAGTAGCACGACAAGACCTTCAGTAGCCTTGCACACTGCTCCAAGGACCGACTCCTCACGCAATCATCCATGATGTTCATGAGGTATGCCTCTAGAGGTAGTTGTGGATGTATTTGGACTAGAGAATCCTCCATGTCATCATGTGCAATAGAAGAAATCAGCTCCTCTTGCTCATCATCCAGGTATCTCACCGCCTTGACAAGTGAGACCACCTTGGTGTTCTCCATGATGTCCATAGCTAGCGTACCCCTATCCACCTTTGTCATCACATGTGCCATATTCAAGAATGGTTGTCCCAAACATAGCAAAATGCTACTGTCCTTGTGTGTCATCACATTGCATTGCTCATGATCATCTGATGACTTTGAGTTATCTGGCATGTTTATCTCAAACATGTCATCCTTGATCCCCATGGTTAAGAGACCTCTGCCCTTCTCGAAGATCATATCAGTCGATGCTTGGAAAGGTCTTCCCAGTAGAAGCTCATTGCCATGGTCATCTTGCATTGCCTTCACCACAAAATCTACGGTAAATACAAATCTATCCACCTTTACAAGCACATCCTCACAGATACCAAAAGGCCTTACCACATAATTGTACGCCAATTGGATAGTCATGCTGCTCTTCCTAGATGTCCTTAGGCCAAGCTTTTTAAAAGTGGTTAAAGGCATCAAATTGATACTCGCCCCTGAATCACACAGTGCATTGCTAAACTTGGTCTTCCCGATATAGCAGGTGATGTTGAAGCACCCGGGGTCCTGTCTCTTAGGTGGCAGCATACCTAGAATGAAAGCACTGACTTGTTATCTAAGTACCACTACCTCAGCGTCTGGGATCTTCCTCTTCTTATTGATTATGTCCTTCAAAAACTTGCCATAGGATGGGATCTTCTCAATGGTGTCTACTAATGGAATGTTCATCGAAAGCTTCCAAAAACTGTCTAGAAACTTCTTGAACTGCTGATCCATCTTTGTAGCTTTCAGACTATTAGGATAAGGGACCGGCACTATCTGTGTCTGCTGATGAGGTGGCACATAAGATGTCCTAATCTCCACCTCAGGCTCCTTGGTCTGCTCTTCTGCTGTGGTCTTTGCCTCTTTTTCTACTTGTACTGACTCTACCACTGGATCTACACTATCAGTCGGCTTGGTCACCTCAGTAGTTGCGGGTTGTGGAGTCAACATCTTCTTCCCGCTTCTTAGCAACACTGCCTTGACTTGTTGATTCCCAGTTGGGGCATCAGTATTTCTCAGAAACCCTTGTTGTGACAATTTCTTCAATGCGGCCACATCCGCTGCAAGTTGAGATAATGTTGTCTCAAAAGTTCTCATCTGCGCACTGTGGTTGTAGAGGTCCCGCTGAATATTATTGAGTAACATGTCATTTTGCTTCACAATTTTGTTCAAGATATCATTAGTGCTCTCTTCTGCCACTGGGCGCTGCTGCTGCACTGGCCTATGTTGATTCTACTGATCCGGATCCTGCAAGAAGTTGTTTGGATCCTTCCATGAGAACTTGGGGTCCTTCCTCCATGTGTAGTCATTATTGCGGTACCCCTACTGATGCACGTATTTCACATGCTCTTCCTCTTCATAAATGTGATCATCCTTCTCAAACAGCTTCTTTGCAATAAGGCCCAACTTTTCATTTAAGGATGAAATAACCTTGGACTCCCCCATGCTCTTTATCTACTCTAGGCGGTCTCTATCACTAACCCATGCTTGGTTCTTTTCCATGTTTAACAAGATTTCTTGACACTTTTTCGGTGAGTTGTTCAAGAAGAACCTTGTACCTACGTTGTCCAGAGTGGTCCTGTCATTCAAGTTCATCCCAAAATAGAACATCTTGACTTGGTTCTCCAAGTCAATCCCGTTATGTGGAACCTTCCGCAGCATATTCTGAAATCTCTCCCATGCCTCAGAGTATGATTCAACAGCTTGTTGCTTGAAGTTGTGTATCTTTCTGATCATGTCATTTGTCTTCTCAGGCAAAGAAAACATCCACCATTTGGTCCCACATCTCGACAAATTCCTTCTCGAGGTTGTGCAGCCACTCCTTTGCATTGCCATCTAGAGATGATCGAAATAGCTTTAAGTATATGACCGTCTGAGGGAACCGGTCCACCTTGATCATGTCACATGTTTCTACACAATTGCTAATGTGGGTGACAGGATCTTCATGGGCATGGTCGTAGAAAGCTTGCGTCTTCACTAGTGCTATAAGCCATGGCTCGATCTTGTAATTCGGTATGTTGATCGCCATACACTAGTACCTGAAAGATTAAAAAAATTATTAGTTCTGGCACTTAATCATGAAAAAATAGTATGAATTTAAATTTAATGATTGAATGAGTAAAAGTAAAAAAGGTGGCCTAGAATGGTCGCTCGCAGCACTCGTAGTGTTGAACATTGTTGTCACCCCGGCAACGGCGCCAAAAACTTGACACACTTTTTGTGTGTGTCTAAACGCAAGTGTACGTGCCGTGTAATATAGGCTAAATGAGGCCTGAGTCAAACTCAGGGAGACTTTCGTTCAGAGACTACTACTAACTACTGGCAATCAGCTAGACCGATTAAATTTGAGAGAGTTGGTTTTTTTTAAAGAAAACAAAAGAAAATTAAACTAAAAATGGTTTGATTAAATCAAATGATGATGGAATTCCTTAGAAACACTAGTTTCACCATGGATCCCCATTGTATTTTATTTTTACCGATTCTAGTATAAATTAACCTCTATCTCGGATAGGAAGCCAGTAGCAAGAATTTCCCGCTTCCACGGTACAATTCACTACCTAAATCTAAGCCAACTCCATGTATGTAGTAGCTTAAATCTTAGATTAGGTGCTTTACGATCAATCTCTAGGTTTCTTCCCACTAACCGCACGTCACCTTTACCAAAGGATGCATAGGATGGTGTTTATGTGCGGGTTTCAGGCATTTAATTCTCCTTTCAGATTAATTATTCACCTATGATTTCTCATGAAGGTGATCAATCAACACAAGAGCAGGCATTCACACACATAGATATCCAATATTATGAGGAAAATTACACTAAATCATGCAAAATTTAATACAATGGTTCACCGGGTTACTCCCAGGTCCTAGAGAATTAAGGGGTTTAGCCCTGCATGGTTTTTAACATTGCTAAAATGAAGGGAGAATAGAAAAACGTGGGGAACATGGAGAAACTCGAGTAATCCCTCAGATGGAAGTGTAGGCAGACGATCTCCCTCAATTAGGTCATCCCTCCTTAGGTCATAGACCCACTTACAGCCCTCGAAATAACGTGGACTGTCGGATCTGCGATCCTGCGGAAATCTGTAAAGCGACAGTGTCAGTGGCACCGAGCTATAGAAGTTGGTGGCACTGAGATGGCTAGATCGCGATCGCGGTCTGCAATTTTTCTAAGTCGGTACCATCGACAAGAAGGGTCGGTGGCACCGAGATGGCGCGATGACTTTTTATTGCCTCTCTGTTGCGATTTCGGTGGCACCGAGATATAGGGTCGGTGGCACCGAGATTTCTTTACACACTTAGCACCTGAAAAGCATATAAAATCGTGCATAAGCCCTGGATTAATATAAAATCTCATAAATATGATAAAATAGGAAAGATTTGATGCAAACGAACGTATACTGGCCATTAGAAGTAATCCATACAATAATAATCAAGAAAATGGTGAAAACTACATAAAAGAACCCTAAACTAGGCATGTAAAATCGACTCCAAATGCATGCATCATATCCCTATGATTTTTCTTGAAAGGCATTGGTGAATTGGTACTACCAACATGGTTTCTTCTTTCCAAACATGTGGCTGATAAAGATTTCGTGACCCATCAATGGTATAGAAATTTCTTGAAACCCTTATTGATTCCTTAAAGACAATCGATTCTACTGAATTCGACGTTGGTAGTACCAACATTGTAAGTTTTTGTGCATTGCACAAAACACATCAAGTCACCTTTATTGCATCAACTAAACATCTAATATAACATATTCAAACTATAACTAATGAGAAGACCTAAACAAAAAGTAAATAACAAATATGAAAGTGGGTTGCCTCTCATAAGTTCCCTTGTTTAATGTCATAGGCTCGACAAGATGCTTATCTTCAGCTTGGGTTGTCATGGGATGGTTGTGAAGAATCAATTGGCAGCTCGAACTCCACTCTATGTTCATCATTCCTAGTATCAAATTTCCTCTACCCATGGCAATGATCACATCCATCATAGCTTGGAACAACCTTCTTAACAACATTTTCGATCCTTACATCTCTTGCATATCCATGACACAAAGTCGATACAATAGATGAATATTTTGACCTTAATTAAAACATACCCATATACCTCATATGGCCTCACAATTGATTTTTCATCCAAGTGGATTTTCATATACGTCTTTGTTGGTTTATTCAATTCCACCTTCTAAAAGGTAGAGGAGATATGAGATTTATGCTCACCCCATAATCACATTGTGCTTGTGGGAAATATTTGCTTACAAAGGAATAAGGGATGTAGAAACCTCTTGGGTCCTTTCTCTTTTTCAACATGCTTCTCTGGATCAGAGAACGACCACTTCATTAACACTTATGAAATCTTTATCGTTTATCCATCTTTTTTTGTTGATGATATCCTTAAAAAAATATTTGATATGCAGGGATATGTTTGATCGCCTCCATAAGCCAAATGTTGATGTGGAGATTTGGAAGATGTCTACGAATTTGTTAGATTACTTGTCCCCATTTCTCAGCTTTCGACTGTAAGGACCTTGACCTTCATTTTGGGCTTACCCTGTTTGTTTTTCCTAAACCTTGTGCTTGGTTGCTTGCTAATCATCTTTGGTGGTGATTAGGATTTGCTTATGCTTAGTTGAGAGCTGGAGGTGCTCCTTGCAAAATAACCTGAGTTAAGGTTGAAGAGCAAGTTTGTCACCTTGAGAGATGTCTTTCTCTCTCCTTGCTTCCTCTAGGGTTGAGAGGAAGGTTTGGGCTTGTTCCTTGAGTTGTCTTGGGCTTAGTTGAGCTCTTTTGAGCCTTGTTTTCCCTTGTTTGGACCTTGCCTTGCTTGGTTGAGCCCTGTATCGGGAAAGGGTGCCTTGTGTCGGCCATGGGGTATCGCCCATGAGGGTGTGTCAGCCATGGAGGAGTGGTGTGTCGGCCTTTAACCTTTGTTGACCTTCTTGCTTTGGTTGTGTCACCCTAGCTTGGACATGTGGCCGATCCTTGGTAGAGTAGTGGCATGGCATGTGCATGTGTTTTGCAAGGTGGTGGAACGTGTGGACAAGTGTCCCTTGGTAAGGTGACACCTTGCCTTGGTTCAACCTTGACCCCCATCTATATATGCCTTGCCTTTCTCTTCCTTAGGATCCCTTTTAGCTCTTTGTTGCTCCTCTCTTCCTTAGTGCTTGATACACCTATCCCTTGCAACCTTGGTGTCCGATCCCCTTAGAGGAGCTAAGGTTGGTGGTCGATCTCTTTAAGGGAGCTTTCTTCTTCCTCTAGCTTGGTGGTCGAACCCTATGTGGGTCTTGTTCTTTGGTAAGCATCTTCTTCTCCATCTTGCCTACTCTTCAGCCATGGTGGTTATGATCCTTGTTCCTTTTCTTGAGGTGGTCGAAGGAGGTGTGCTTGGAGCTAGGATCTTGGAGCTTTGGAGCTTAAGGAGTTTTCTTAAGGCGGGTTACATAACTTCTAACCCTAGCTATATTACCTTCTCTATGTTGCATGTCTCATATATGTTGATGATCGGCCATTGCATGCTATGGATCTTTCTCTAGTACATGTTGTTAATATTATGAGTATGATGTTGCTAATGTGGTGGATGATCTATGTGCCCTTACATCTAGTTGGTTGAACCATGGTTTAGGGTTTCCTTGTTGAGAAACACTCCTTTTCCTCCTTGGTCTAGAGCAGTGAGTTTGAGCTCTAGTAATGTGGGAAATACCCCTCTCTTGTTTAAGTTGAGAGGTGAGCTTATGTTCTAATTTCTTGAGCAACACCCTCCTCTCACCATGGATTCGAGAGGTGAGATTTTTGGTAGATGATGACCTATGTTAAGGTTGATCCTTGTGGTTGCCTGATTTGTGATAGAGGTTGTGCAAAACCCCTCTCTTGGTTGTTGAGAGGTGAGCCAACCTTCTTGATCAATTAGGGTTTGGTGCCCTTGGGTTTGAGGTTGAAGATGACCTTGTAGGGTTGTGTCTTGCATGATATGATCTTTGAAGTGAAGTTGCCCGATACAGTACCTTGTTCTATGGCTTATACTTGATAGTATGTCAATATCCCTTTCTCTCCTTTGGACTTGAAAGGTGAGCCTATGGCCTAGACTTATGGACGATATGATGAGTGGATGGGCATCTTGGCTGATAGGGAGCCTCAACCCTAGCTTGAGTGTTAGAGTTGCTTGGGAGACATGAGTTGTCCACCCTTGATGCACGTTATGTTGTTGAGGTGTAATCCTTGGTAGCTATGCTTGCTTGGGCGTTGGCATGTCCCTTGTATCCTTGGCCAATATGCCTAGTAAAGCCTAGATGGTGACCGTTATGGTACTTTGGTTGTTATTCCTTGTGGAGAGATGGCTGGGCAATACACTATGTTGAGTGCCTTTCCCGATACACCTTGTAGAGGTGGTTGCCCGATACACCCCCTTGTCTTGAGATGATCTTGGCCGTTATGAGAAGTTAGCTTAGTTTCCAACATGGTATAGGCCGATTGACCTTGGTAGCTTGGTGTCTGGCACGGCCTTGGCCGTTATCCCTGTTTAGATGAGCTTGGGTGATACGGTATGGTACCTATGATGTCTTTGGCCGATACCACCATGACCTAGTTGAGCTTTGAAGCGTTGGATGATATGGCTTAATGTCCGACATGATAACCCTAGATGCTAGTCGTTATGCTACTTCCTGGCCATGCACGGCACCATTCTTGGGTTTCATGTGTACCCTAGTCGATAGGGTTAACCTTTGAACGATGCTAAGGTGGTTGCACGATAGGGGCGCCTTGGGTGACAACCCCTCTGGTCGATATGGCTCATGTTGAGGGTTAGTCGATGGTGAAACCCTAACCCTAGCTGTTACACCTTTGGTAAGGGTTTTGCTTTACCGGGCACATCCTTTGGTGAGGGATGGTGCTGCCCGCCAGACTTTTAGTGAGGGTTGTGGTAGCTTTGGTGAGGTTTCGGATGGCTAAGATGCATATAGCTAATATATGTGGTCACATCTCTGTTAATAACGATGATACCTGTGATATGGTTTAATCACCTTGAACCCTGCACCTATGTTAATAATGAGATAAGATGATAGCATGGTATGTTTGGAAGGATATGATGTTACCACACGTAATAATGTGACGCAGGTATATGACCACCAGTATGGGCCATGATGTGTATAATAATAAAAGTATGATGAACCAAGATGTTATGGGTTGTAGACCTTTATGTAGTGGTTTTTATGGGTAACGATAGATGAACCTTTGATAAAGTTGGATGGTGGGTCATGGTGTATGATCCTTAAGGTAATCCTGAGGGATGATGTGCCTCTGACTTGATAAATGGTGGTGTATTGATGAATACACCAGTCATGACATTAATCTACATATGTTCATAATGATGAAATAATATACTAATGTATAAACCTTAAATGTTGATGACATGATGATCAAGGATATGCTCATGAGATATGGGGCATGATGGGTTCTCACTGTTTGGTAATGATAATGTAATTGCATTGCTTGCATTCACAAACCCTAAATCTCAGGTATATATGAACATGGATGATGTTCCAATTCTGTACACCTAAATTCCTAATAGCATGATAATTCCAATATGTTCTATGCTTGGTAATCCGGTTATCCCTTTTTATCCAAGCTAACCATGTAGGTATATTGAATTCATAGCCAGGTAAGAGCTATGGTGATTTTATGGTTATATGCTTTATGTAGCACTTGATGAATGTGCAATGATTGAATAATAATAATAACTCGGGTAACATGCAACAACAAGTAAAATGTGGAAGGTCTGAGGACCGGATTGGGGATAAGTGCCTAGTGAGGGATGTGTTCCCAAGATGTTGATGCATAATGTATGATGTGAAAGCCTTGAGAGGCAGTGGTGATATGTGACAGAGGGATTGAGATCCCATGATAATGTATGATGTGAAAGCCTTGAGAGGCAGTGGCATTGTGTGATGTATGAGGGATTGATGTCCCATGATGACATGATGACTATTGAGAGTAATGAGAACAGCAAAGGCAGTATAACATCAATACAATGACATCTAATGTTGTTCATATTCTATATATGTTTGGTTGTTCAACATAACTTGATTACCCCAACAATCTATTTAAAATGCATTAACTAATTACATATGAATCTCTCATGTAGTTTCCCTGGCCATAGATCCATTACTGTCAGTATATTTGGTGATGGTGAAATAGGTTTATCCTGCGGGATTACCTGGAGCGCATATTGATGAATATGTGAGGTTTCCCCTAGCCTAAAATAGGAGGATTGAGTGCAACTGTGATTGCAGACTCAGGATATATGGAGCATGGTGAACAGGCCCATGGCTCAAGATATGTGATGATGAGCATGATGGGTTCATAGCTCAGATAAAGGAACTAGCACCTATGATGAGGTGAGCTTGAGATATGGGTAGCTTGCAGAGCTAACCTAGAGGCTGAGGCCCTATAAGAATAAGATTGTGGTCTTGCTTGATAATCCATGTACTGACCATGAGAAGGTGAGGTCATGGAGTTCGAACCTCCTTAGACCTTGTATGGCACCGGATTGGGCTTTGCAGCCAATGGTTGGATTTGAGCAGGGAAGCCTCACTTCCTCAGGGCATAATAAAATGTAATCCAATCGAATAAGTATATCTTGCTTAGAGCAAAATACGAAACATTGTTTGAGGTCTTTCTTATATAGCTGATCTAGTTATACCTTGCAGTTGTCTGTACGGTCAGTATATTTGGTGATAAGTTCTTATAAAGCTTATCTTGTCAATCATGTTCCATACAAAAATACTTGATTATATGCCTCCCGGATATCATGGTAAGATTTATGGTAATAATAGCCTTGCTCAGTATGTAGCTCTTGTTATATGCTTTATCAAGTTATCTGTTGTTATATGCTTTAACCTTCTGAGGTTTTATAGTTTCTACGGGGAGTTATGTTTCTCGCTGGTACAGTGTGTCTCACCCCGCTGGTTTACAACCTTTTTAGGTGATCGCTCCAGACGTGGTGGTGGTCACGGGGTTGCGGCCGAGAAGCAAGAAGAGCAGTAGAAGGCAAGAGATGGACATGCCGCTATTTTGATGGTTTTGTTATAGCGTCCTAGTGTCATCCCTGTACACTCAGGTCCTAGGAGGTGTTTGATGACGTTTCACGATGAATAATTGTTGTAATTTTTGTATATCCTGCTGCTGGTAGTACATGGTCGTTCTGTATGTATAAACAGGTGTTGAACTCTGGTGCTGACAGCATAGATGGTCCTGACAAGGCTTGTGAATGTTTATATAACATCTCTCTCTGCAGGATCTGGATGCGAAAGTTCTCTCATGTATGCTTTCCGCAATCAGTTTTAATTAACCCGTGTTTCTTTTAGTAATGTGAGGTTCCGCACATTTTCACGTGTCATCTCGTTGTCTGTGTGATGATGGGGTGTCACATCGACTATCTGGGAATGGCACATGTAGTTTCTCTGCACCCTTGTTTGGAGGAATGTATGACACATTAAGGATTTCCTCCCCTAAGCTTGAATTCATGCCACCCCCTAGGACAGATTCTGGCACATCTTGGGTGGATGGGGTGGGTTGTGGCTACTCCTCCTTTGTAGGTGCCTTCGTATTGACTTTGATTGTTCCAATACGGACTAGAACTTTCACATGTTCTTGTTGCATATGCACCTCCTCCAAAACTGGGAGAGTGGTCATGGAAATGGTGGAACCTTGAAGTTCCTTATCTTTTAAATTTAGTGAAGATCAAGTATCCTTATTACTTTTAATTTGTAGACACTACATTGACTGAGGTGCATGTGTGTGAATAGTGCGTAGGTGTTCTACATCCTCCCAGTCTTTCCAATAGACTGTTGGGAAAAGGAACTTCTGGCACACACACACATTCTAGTTTTGGAGTGTGTTAATTTGGTTTATCCTCACTACCATGCTCTCTTTCCTTAGAAATAAGACATAGTTCACTTGAAGATGTTGGTGGATGTCTCTGTATTTCTAGGTTATACTTGATTATTGGGCTTCTTAATGGAGGCAACATCTGTTGCTAGTTGATAGATTTGATTTTCAACATTGCATATTTGAGCCCCTTGGTTTTGCTGCTCCCATTTGGATTGGTCCAGTAAGGACTCATTCTTACTCGTGAGTTTGCCCAACATGTATTCAATCATGTCCATCTTACTAGGACCCCTATCATGTTGATATTGATGTGAAGGGCTACCTTGCTGATGTTGTTTGGGTTTATGTTCTTGAGATGGGTCCCACTAGAAATTGTTTGGATCCTTCCAAGAAAATTTAGGATCCCAAAGCAATGAATATTCATTGTTTACCCTATAATTTTTCTGCAACACAAAATACACTCCTCCTTTTCACCTCTAGATGAGGTGTCTGATTTATGATCAAGATTCATTATGAGTTTGTCCATTTGAGCTTTTGAGTTATGTGATATCTCTTGATTCCATAGCACTCTTGATTGTTGTTGGTGCTTCTCTCTCTTCCACATAGGATTGGTTCTTGGCCATGTTCTTCAAGATCTCATGACATCTTGTAGCCTTGTTATTTAGAAAAACTCCTTCTACTGCACTATCAATTGTAGTCATCTCGCCTTTGTTTAGACTATAATAGAAAGTATTCACTTTCCCATATAGATCAATCCAATGATAAGGGACTTTCCTGAGCATAATCAAAAACCTCTCCCAAGCTTTTGAATAAGACTTCTTAGTATGTTGCTTGAAATTTTAGATTTATCCCACCAATTCATTTGTCTTTTGTGGTGGGAAACTTGAAATTTTAGATTTATCCGACCAATTCTTTTGTCTTTTGTGGTGGGAAATATCTCTTAAATAAAGGGTCTATTATCTCATCCTAGGTTCTAATCGACTCTGGATGCAGGATAAGGAATCATGCCTTGGCTTTATCTGATAATGAATATGAGAAAAACTTCATATAAATCACCATAGATGGAAATATTGTTGGTATGTATGCCCATAGAGCAATCCCGAGCGATTGCATGGAGTCAGATATTAATTCATCAAATAATGTGATTAATTGGTTAATTAATTAATTCTAGAATATTCTAATTAATCCATGAGCATTTTGATTAACATGGTCTTTCTGTTTACTAAAGGGTTTAGGAAACTCTGCTTCCTTTCATCTCCTATTTAAAGAGGCTTGACGGCCGATGTCTTTCCAAGACATTGATAGAGACTTTTTAGTTTACACTCGCATATGTAAACCCTAGCCGTCACCATCCTCAAGAGAGAAAGGAGATCACCATGACACTATCACATCATCTCACAGAGGCTACTCCTTCCTACTAGCTTAGGAAGTGTGATGTGGAGTTCCACTCCATCTGTGTGGACGAAGTAGAGATGCATACGCTGAGACGCCTACGTTCTAAGGATGTTAATGATCGTCCATACACGCTACGAGTATTGTACATCACCGCACGAAAGGAGCGGCGTCGGATCTTAACATGACACATTTGGAGTACAGGAGAAAAGTATTGTCTGTGTAAGCCAGGAGTGTTGCACACCATCATGCAGCGGGATGTCGTTGTACTTACTCTGTGACAAGGTATATCTCACGAACACTCTTTCTAAAATATGCTATTGTCGATGAGATCATGTTGTGGGTTGTGTGGATATAGATTTTTTATTTTGTTGCTTCCACTGTGCATGTTTCCTCCATGAAAGCCAATAGTGGTATCAGAGAAGCTTCAATTTGTGGCTTATTTGGATTCATTTTGATATGATCAAATCATTGTATACTATTTTCTATAGTTGCATACGATGCAAACTTAAAACTTCTAATGTGCATATCTAAACCTATTTCCACATACGCCGCAGGCTTCTATTTTTTATGTTTCAGATGGGGTCGACTATGGAAAATATTGATTTTCCTAAGTGCACGGAAGTAAAATTTTGTAGACCTTTTAGGGGCTTTACCCCTGAGACCCCACGAGGGGTAGCTTCCCCTCGACCGCTGCCCACTAACTGGGAAGCAGGATCCCCGCACAGGGCGTTGCCCCTGTGTACCCCACATAATCTGTGTGGGAGTCAAAAATTTATTTAATGGGGAATATTCCTCATTAAAAGGACTACAATTTTAATTTGTATATGTGTATACGTAGATATACTATGATATCATGCATGTTGCCTTTAAAATCTATATTCTCTGGTGAATGCATGCACGATTATGGCCTAGAATCCCCTTTTTATGAATGTTGTGGATGAATTTGGTTGTGATATTATGGATATATTTGTTTTTGAATGCTATGGATGTATAATGGTTGTGCGTGGATCCTTTGTATAAAGTATTCGTCTTTCATGCCAAGCCTCATCTCCTATTTAAAAGTGTAAACTGATTGTTTGTCTTTATATTTTTACTCATATGATGTAATAGAGACAGGATTAGTTTTAGTCTTCATAAACTTGATGTAAGGAGGTCACTTGAAGATCCAACTCCAAGGAGTGTCCATGGAGAAGCAACCTGAAGACCCAATTCCAAGAAGCAACCTGAAGATCTGGCTCCAAGGAGCATCCATGGAGAAACAACTTGAAGTTCCAACCTCACAGAGCATCCATGAAGTTGTTCATTATAATGTTGATCCTTACAGGTTGATTCACAAGTGTTGTTGCATGAGATGTATAAGACCTTAGGTGGACCATAATCCTTTATGGCTCCAAAGGATTATAATAGTATGGCCAGAACTAATGTTTTATATTTGCAATTGCATGTCTATCATTAGTGGTTGTGGATATAGTAGTATATGATATGTACCATAAGTATGTGGTGTTTGGATATGTATATGTATTAATAAAACCCCTCAATTAATAATATTACGTTTTAGTTGCCTTCCATAAAGCAACACACATGAAAAGCTTGATTGACTATGTGTGGGCACGCCTCCACGTGGTACACTGTCTATTTCGTGGAAGTGTGATGGTGGGTGTGTGTTTCTGCCTCCGAAGGTTGCACACTCATCGTGTTGGCTTATGGCTTGGACTTAACTAGGGAACCTTGATAGGATCTAGTACCTAGAGGCACACAGATGCATCATGGAAAGAAGTTGTGCATGATCATCTATCCAAGAGTTACATATGATGCAATTGGCAAAAGTTGCCTACCTTAGTATTTAGTCTTTGACGTCGGCGTTGGCAGGGCATTGATCCAATTATTTTGGATCTTGGCTCACTAGAAGGTTGTATACTGCAATCTTCCGAGTTAATTGTGAGGGTTATCAATTTGAATAAAATAGTGGGAGCGTAATTAATTAAAGGACTAATTATTCTTGTTTATCAAATCTTTACAAGTCAAAATGTTTTTGGACTAAATGTAAAAAAATTCTTTTATAGAAATTAAATGGAAAACAACACTCACACATTCTCATTGTGATCCGTCCTTGAGAAGGACAAACTTACCGGAATCAACTTTCAAAACTGGTTTAGGACGTTGAGAATTGTTCTCATGTAGGAGTGTAAGCTCTATGTCCTTGAAACACGAGAGCCAGCGGAACCCGCCTCAAATGCGTCCAAAGCTGAAAAGGATGCTTATAAGAAGCACCTTGATGACGACGTGGATGTCAAGTGCTTGATGTTGTTCTCAATGAACTATGAGTTGCAAGAGCAGCATGAGAACATGAATATCATGGAGATGGTAACACATCTCAAGAACATGAATATCATGGAGATGGTAACACATCTCAAGAACATGTATCAGCATCAAGAAAGATAGGAGAGATATGATGTCTCCAAGGATTTGTTCAGAAGCAAGATGAAAGAGGGTGACTCAGTTGGCACCCATATGCTCACTTTGATTGGGTACGTGGAAAGCCTATCCAAGCTGGGATTTCCCCTAGGTTAAGAGTTGTCCACTGACGTGATTATGCAATCGTTTCCTAAATCATATAGTCATTTTGTCATGATCTACAACATGAACAATCTTGACAAGCCATTGTTAGAATTGTTGGGCATGTTGAGGACAGCTGAAGCACAATTGAAGAAAGATAAGCCCAAGTATGTGATGATGATCAGTAGGACAAAGGGAAAGTCAAAAGGCAAAGGCAAGGCTAAGAAAGGTTATAAAGTTGGGGATAAGCCAAAGTCATCTGCGCTCAAAGCTAAAGGAGGGATCTCTAAAAAGGACAGTTGTCACCATTGTCACCAGGCTGGACATTAGAAAAGAAATTTGTCCTCTCTACCTGGAGGAACTGAGGAAGGAGAAGCAGAGGATAGACATCTCCACTTGAGGTATATATGTTATTGATATAAACTTAAATACTTCTTAATCATGGGTACTAGATACCATATGTGTATCTCACATATGTTCAAATATGCAGGATATGATAAGAAGTAAGCCTTTACGAAAGGGCCAATTCTAGCTGTGGGTTGCCAATGGAGCAATAGTTGTTGCCACCGCAGTTGGAGTTATTAGTTTATCTTTGCCTACAGGCCTTGTAATAGAATTAGATAATTTCTATTATATACATGCCATTAATAGAAATATTATTTTTGTATCTTGTATGGACAAGAGTGGATTTTAATTTCACATTTAGAATGGAATGATTTCTATTTCTAAAGATGAGATATTTTATGGTAGTGCCCCTATGTCTTATGGTATCTACTTGTTAGAAATTGAGACTACCTTATACAACGTAAATACTAAAAGGCTAAAACTTGACAACTCAAATAAAACATACTTATGATATTGTCATCTTGGCCACATAAACAAGTAGCGCATATCTACACTCCATAAAGATGGTTATCTAGACTCTTTTGATTTTGAATAACTAGGGACATGTGAGGCTTGTTTATTAGGCAAGATGACCAAGAGTCCTTTCACTGGACACAGTGAGAGAGCAAGTGATCTGCTAGGGCTCAAACATATTTATATGTGTGGACCTTTTAAAACAAATGCTAGAGGAGGCTATCAATACTTCATTACCTTCATTGATGACCTCATTAGGTATGTCTATGTATATCTTATGAAACACAAGTCAAAAACTCTTGAAATGTTCAAGGCTTTCATGAATGAAGTAGAGAAGCAACTTGGTAAGAGTATTAAAGCACTCTGTTTAGATCGAGGTGGCGAATACTTAAGCTAAGAGTTTGAGGATCTTCTGAGAGATTGTGGTATTATATCATAATGGACTCCACCTGGTACACCACATCATAATGGTGTGTCAGAAAGAAGGAATTGTACATTATTAGACATGGTACGATCAATGATGAGTTCATTCGAACTTCCAATATTGTTCTGGGGATATGATCTTGAAATTGCAGAGTTTACACTTAACCATGTACCTTTCAAATCGGTTTAAAAGACACCATATGAGATATGGAATGGGAATTGTCCCAATTTGTTTATGTTAAAGATTTGGGGATGTGAAGCTTATGTTAGGAAAAAAATTCCTGAAAAGCTTGGACCCAAATCTGACAAATACAATTTTGTTGGATACCCCAAGGAAACTTGGGGATATTACTTCTACACACCAACTGAAAATAAAGTGTTTGTTGCTAGGACTGTTGTATATTTTGAAAATGAATTTATTTCCAAAGGAATCAGTGGGAGGAATGTAGAGCTCAAAGAAGTTTGAGATCAACAAGAAAGTAGAGAACCCAAGGCTGTACATAAGGAACATGAAGACTCACAAACTGTTGTGGAATCTCAAGGTTCAAATGTAACACATGAACCTCATAGGTCTAGTAGGACACGACTTGAGTATGAGAGATTTGGATTTTTCATGACTCAAGATAGGGACAAATTGGGCATAACAAATGAGCCAACTTCCTATGTAGAAGCTACTAAGGGACCAGAATCTGAGAAATGGCTCGAAGCCATGAGATATGAGATGGAATCTATGTACACCAACAAGGTATGGTCCTTGGTGAATCCACCCGAAGGGGTAAAACCCATAGGTTGCAAGTGGGTCTTCAAGAAGAAGAACAACATGGATGGAAATGTTCAACCCTATAAAGGTAGATTGGTTGCGAAAGGATTATGTCAAATTCAATGTGTTGATTATGATGAGACCTTCTCAACAGTTTCCATGGTTAAATCCATCAAGATCATGCTTGCCATTGCAACTTATCATGACTATAAGATTTGGCAGATGGATATTAAAACACATTCCTTAACGGGAATTTACTCGAGGATGTGTAAATGATACAACTTGAGATTTTTATCAATCCGAAGGAAGCCAATAAAGTTTGTAAGCTACAAAGGTCAATCTATGGATTGAAGCAAGCATCTCAAAGTTGGAATCTACGTTTTAATGAAGTAGTCAAAAAGTTTGGCTTTAGTCAAAATGAAGATGAAGCTTGTGTTTACAAAAAGGTTAGTGGGAGCACAGTTGTATTTCTCATATTGTATGTGGATGGCATACTATTGATGGGAAATGACATCCCTACTCCTCAGACATTAAAAGGTTGGCTAGGGAAGACCTTCTTTATGAAGGATTTAGGTGAAGCATCCTATATACTAGGATTCAAGATCTATAGAGACATATCTAGAAGGCTTCTAGGCCTAAGCCAGAGCACATACATTAACAAGGTGCTAAAGAGGTTTAGCATGGAGGGTTCTAAGAGAGGTAGCTTTCCCATGTCCCATGGGGTTACGATCTCTAAAGCCTAATGTCCTAGTTCATGTGATGAACGGGAACGCATGAGTAAGATTCCATATGCATCATAAATTGGTTCTAACATATACACGATGTTATGTACTTGTCCTGATGTGTTGTATGCTTTGAGCATTATAAGTCGGTATCAGTCAGATCCAGGTGAATGTCACTGGGCAGCTGTAAAGAACATCCTAAAGTACTTGAGAAGGAATAAGGATCAATACTTGGTATACGATGGTGAGGAAGATCTCGTGGTAAAGGGTTACACTGATGCTAGCTTCCAAACTGACAAAGATGACTATAGATCACAATTTGGATTTGTGTTTTGCATAAACAATAAAGTTGTGAGCTGAAAGAGTTCCAAGCAAGAGACGGTTGTGGATTCTACAACAGAGGCTGAATATATTGCCGCATCTAATGCTACAAAGGAAGTTGTGTGAATCAGGAAGTTCATTTCTGAACTTGGAGTGGTTCCCAACGCTAGTGACGCAATTGAGTTGTTTTACGACAACAACAGAGCAATTGCATAGGCTAAAGAACCAAGATCGCATCAACATTCCAAACATATTCTACAGTGGTTCAATCTCATATGAGAGATCGTACAACGAGGAGATGTGAAGATTTGTAGAGTACCTACAGAAAGCAATGTGGCTGACCCATTAACAAAAGCACTTTTACAGCAGAAACATGACGTACATGTTTGATCACTTGGATTGAGATTCATGAGTGATTGGGTATAAGTTTAAGTGGGGGTCTGTTGGTATGTATGCCCATAGAGACTATCATTTGATGATTGTAATGGGATACTATGTAAATGATTTGTAATACTATATTGATTATATTAATAAAGGCAAGTTTCCCATCTATATGTTTGTGTTTTATATTGTGAGATGACCACAAAACTTATAGATATCTACAGAATAATATACTCAATACCATATGTCTTCGGGTTGATGACCTAAATAGTGAGATCATATGTATGCTAAGAGTATGTATTCTTGTTTTGTCCCTAATCAGTTGTTATGGTGGAAATATTCATAGACATCAATAACACATAAGATTAGAATGTATGTTGGTTGATGGAAGAATCTCATTATCCATGATATGGAGATATCAAACCAAATACATAGATACTTGTAAGAGAACAGTGCATTGGACAGACCCACCTTCAGAGTGACACATGGATACAATGATTGGTAGTTAGAGTCACATCTCATAGTGATGGCGGTGATTGTGGTTCTTAGACCTGAAGTCACTACACTTATCACATGTCATTCAATGTAACTTGGCATCATCCACCATGGTCTTGAATAAGAATTGCCATAAAGATGGTGCTTGGGTGCATTGTGACACATGGGGATGACTGTGAGTGATGTAGATGGAATTTGTCATTCCTACGGGAGTTTGATATTCCGACCACTTGATTAGTGAGACTGAGAAATGAATGGCCATGCTTATGTGAGTCAATATGTGATATTGAGCTTACATATATCTCAGACAGTCTTCTCTAGTTCAAGGAACATGGATTGAACGTTGAAGAGGATAATGGTTCCATGACTCGAGTTCAATCTGGATATCAGCGACAAGGGAACTATACAATCATTGTAACACCAGTCATAAATGATAGGTTAATTTGTTCTTCAACTTCTCTAATTACTTAGGTGGCAATAAAGTCTTGCTAGATACCAATCATTGCTTGTGAAATCATAATATGATTATCGATATCACTGCCAATGTAATTTGGAGTCTATGGGGTCACACACATATGATCTGTTGGAATAGGAGTATAATTGTGGATTTGATTAGAATCATTTTGAATCACATTGATTACTAAAATGTTTATGTAAACCATTAGAATAATATTGGATAATGTTAAAATATTTGAGCCAATTAATTGGAGTGACTGGCTCTAAGTGCAAGTGGGAGTCTGTTGGTATGTATGCCCATAGAGCCATCCCAAGTGATTGCATGGAGTCAAATATTAATTCATCAATTAATGTGATTAATTGGTTAATTAATTAATTCTAGAATATTCTAATAATACATGAGAATTTTCATTAACGCAGTCTTTCTTTTTACCAAAGGGTTTCAGAAACCCTGCTTCCTTTGGTCTCCTATTTAAAGGGGCTTGACGGTCGATGTCTTTACAAGACATTGAGAGAGGATTTTTAGTTTACGCTCACATACACAAACCCTAGCCGTCACCATCCTCAGGAGAGAAAGGAGAGCACAACGATGCTAGCACATCATCTCCTAGAGGATACTCCTTCCTTCCAACTTAGGAAGTGCGGCGTGGAGTTCCAATTTGTTCGTGTGGATGAAGTAGAGATGCAGATGCTGAGACACCTATGTTCGGAGGATGTCAATGACCGTCCATTCACACTACGAGCAGCGTACATCACCACACGAACGGAGCACCACCGGATCTTCTATGACACGTTTGGAGTATAGGAGAGAAGTAACGTTCGTGTAATCTAGGAGCATTGCACACCATCATGCAGTGGGACGTCACTGGACTTGCTCCATGACAAGGTATATCCCACGAACACTCTTTCTAAATATGCTGATGTCGAGGAAATCCTATGGCAGGTTGCATGGATATATATATATATATATATATATATATATATATATATATATATATATATATATATATATAATTTTGTTGCTTCCACTGTGCATGTTTCCTCTATAAAACCCAACAAATATGTCAAGCTTCAACATGTCACATCTCGCCACAAAGTTGTTTATATGCACCATTGGATCTTCCAACTTGTGCCCCCTAGAATAATTAAGACATTATGAGTGCCACCAGTCTTGAGTCGATTTTGTAGCTCCCAACATTCACTGTATGGTGTTTGGTTGGTCCAATATGTGTTGTAGTTGAATACGCCTTTATCTTTTCCCACATCATTTGTTCTTTAGGCACGTCCTCTACATGGTCATCGTTGTTTCCATCCATGTTTCTGATTTAGTGTTGCTCTGGCTGTGGTAGGGGTATGCATGAGCTTCTCAGCTGAAGCCCCAAACTCTCATGCCTTATGCAAGATCTTTTCCTGATTTTGACTTGTTGGATTAGACTATTTGTAATCCGTAGTTCAAGTGTAAATCATGCACTATTACTGAAAAATTAATTTGGTAGTGTGAGACACAGAGTACTAGTAAAATAACAAAAGAAAACTTTCTCAATTATTCTATGGCAAAAAATTCACTCAAGACTCTATGCTTGACAATCCAATAGTATACATCAACCTTAGGCCACTCCAACTGCAAGTTTTAATAGATATTATGCTTTGAATGAAGTGGAAGATATGGACGATGATGAACACGTATAAAATGTTGTCAACACACCTTCTATTGTTTCCTGGTCCATACCAAGAAAAGTTTAGATAAGAAATAGGAAGCAATTGACTACTACAACTGATCATATTCCAGAAGAAACTACTATCAATGCATCTGATCTTATACCAATTGAATGTAATTACTTATTGTATTCTGTTATGCAACCTGAGGCACAAGTTGAACTAAACAATGATATCTTTGAACCTCACATTTCCATCAACCCAAAACTTGATGAAGTTATCATTCTCAGCAAGGATGAAGAACATGTGATTATATATGTCTCTGATGAACAACCAACTAATTCTAAAACCTACAAGTACCAACCCCACCCCCTCCTCTTCTCTCTCAAGTGCACCCTTACAAAGGGAAATTGGGTTGTGACACAAGAAGTAGTAAAGGAAAGATGAAGTCATCATTGTATTTCACTCAGAGTCAAGCTAGATAATAGGTAGAATTAACAAAGGTTGTAGATTATAATGGGGTACAAGATAACACTTAAACTCCTTTACATGTTGAGTACCCTATGCTAGAATGTTTCTACAGGGGATGAAGTGATAGGACATACATCTATTGCTAATAAGGGTCTATAATGTGATTCAGATGTGCTATCATAGGAAGCATTACATCATCCTTTCACAACAAAGATTATGTCCATTAACAATCCAAAAGATTGGCAAGGAGATAGGTAGAGTGAATTGAGGTTCACTGATGATTAGTGATCTAAAGACACAGGATTTATCTAGATCCAATTTTTTTATCAATGGGACTCATTCAAATATTATTTTTTGTCGTCAGATGTTAGTTTATGCATATAGGGTTTGGTAGCGTATATGTAAGCTTTTCCTATGTATATGTAAATTATCTTCCAATTTAAAGGTACATCATTGTACCTATTGTCGACGTTGTATGTTGTAACCCTACTCATTTGAATGGGATTTTAACAAAAGGCATCACCTTTCCCCCAAAAAAAGATAGAAACTAAATAAAAGAAAGAAAAGTGGCTTATAGTGGCCGGTCAAAACACTTCTAGTGATGGTGTTCCCATTTCCCCAGAAATGGTGCCAAAAACTTGGCATGCTAAAACTGGGTGTGTGAAACAGAAGTGTGTGTTTCATATAATATAGGCATATGAGGCCAGAGTGTCAAATATAGAGGAACATTCACCAAAAATTGCTACTTACTGAGACCAAGTTACCTAGACCTAGAAAATGGTCGATTGGTTATTTTATAATTAAGTGCAAAGGATTAAATCTAAATTAAAATAGTTTTGGTCAATAATGGATGGATTCCTCATGACTATGGTTTCACCACAATACACATTGTATTCAAATTCCACATATTAATAATAATTCACCATTTACTCTAAGCTAAAAACATGTAGCAAGTATTACCCACTCCCACAACGTGATAAACTACCAAGACTAAGACAAGCCCCACTTGCATAGTAGTTCAAGAATTTGTTAGATGCATTATCAAAATATCTAGGTTATACTTTCATAGCCATAAGCCCTCACCCAATGAGAGACACTGGCTATGTAGATCTATGATTTTTCCAACCCCTATTCCCTCTCAAAATTAGTGGTATGTTACTTTGATTATGGTGATAAAGCATAAGAAAATCAAAAAGGAGATCATAGATTCACATACAGATGTAAGAAACAAATCATCACTTCATAGAATTCAAATACAAAGCAATAATGTGCTACTCCTGAGTCCTAAGGAATATGGGGTTTATCTCCACATAATTTCTATCATCATATATAGAGATTGAAGAGGAACAAAATAGGCTAAACAGTAAAAAACAACATATGAAAACCCCTAGATAAGTTGTCTCGGCAATCCCCTCTTGTAAACACCTTGATTTGTAGTGTTCTGACTATAGATCTGCCCTCCAGAAGTTACTAGAGCATTTTTTCTGTGACTATATCCTTCATCTCCTCCTCTCTCAGCTCACTACTCTATTGTAACATGACAAAGCATGATACCATCTTTCGACTGCACTCCCCTTAGATCATAAGTGGGACATTGGTCATTATTAAGTTGTAGGAATTGGATCTGAATTAATCTCATATCTAAACTAATCGCATAGTGTCAGTGGCACCGAATTGTTGGTTGGCTTGTAACCCTAGAACTATGTCTATACTACTGACGTTATGTGTCAATAGCACCAAGTCTCTATCTTTTAGTTGTAATGCAGCTTGGATTTTGAAGTCGTTACCACCGACATATGAGTCGGTGGCACCGAGAATATAATACTCTAGTTCTGATGCTCCCCGGATCTTGAGTCGGTAGTACCGACTGCTGGCTTTGTAGCATCGATAACTATCTTAGTAGCACCAAGCATGCTCTTGGTATCACTGAGATTTCTCTATTTCCCTATTGTAAATTCATGCTTTTTCGGTACCACTGACAAATTTGTCAGTGGCACTGAGTTGTCCAATCAGTGCTCATGTTGCCTAAAGCAAGGGAAATATACCATATGTCTGAATTATAGATGATAAATTAGCATGATTCATTTGAATTACTAAATATTTGATGCATCAATGATTCACAGGCTAATGATAGAAAGCAATGCATAAACATATCTCAAAATGAACATATATGCAACTAATTCCCATAAAATAGCATGTGAAAAGTGACTGAAAACTAATGCATCACACTACAATAGGCATTTTAGTCTTTTAATTTTATTTCATTTAATGGCATGTAGATTTCAATTGTGAGCAATGTATCGACCATATCTTGTCACACATCAAGGTTTTGATGTGTGATGCACAGACATCTGATAATTTACAATGTATTTTGTTTAGTAAATTTGTAATTTTGTCTCAATTAATTCATAATTAATTATCCACTTATCAAAAAGTTACAAATCAATACTCGTTGGAATAAAAACTATTCTCATCTTAAATAAATGTGAAGAAGAACCTAAGTTAAATGATAATAAGAGTTGATAATTTAAGGTTTGAGGTGTATACATATAATTTATGATTCACATATTCAATGTGTTAATAGGTGAATAGTACCCTGGTTGGATATATTGTTTGTACAATGACAATTGAAATGTGTCATTGACGTATGTTGCATCTCTTTAATCATATTGAGAAATTGATCTAGTTTTTCTCTCTCTTGATGTATGGTTCATCCCCTTGATTCTATATTGGGCAAGTACCGATATTTTCTCTCTCTCTCTTTGTCCTTTGAGGCATACAACCAAATACAATTTCTCTCCCTTATAAGATTTTCACTCATGTGAGTGATTGTATGCTGATATTGATTGATTAATCTTCTTAAATTATAGATATGCATGTTGGACTCCGAGCTGATATTTTGGTCCTCTAATTTCATGTTGTAACCATAAAATGTGGAGATGAACTATTTTACCCATTTTTATGGATGTTTCATATTATCCATTGTTGTGATAGAAATTTCATTAAATCTATTGTTTGACTATACTTTCACTTGACTCTTCATTTATGCATGCTTTTTTATTTGGGAGCCCTAGAGTTGTATAGGAAATTTGAATTTTTTTTGTTATGTGCTCATTTTTTATATTTTGGGATAGAGTTTATGTGCTCCATCCTGGTACGTGCCCACCTTTATATATTTGGGAATTTTGTTATGTGACATTCTCTATTAGGATTTGGCTTATATTCCCTAACCGCCATTATTTATTCATATCTCACTACTGTTGTGTTTATCTCACTTGCATGCTAATTATTCATTATTGTTGATGGATTGTGTGTCCTAATTTATTTGTTGTGCTTATGTGACACATGTTGATATTTTGATACATGGCAAGTGTATCTTTTTTATGCCTTAATTTTTTTTAGTGTGAATATGCCTTAAATTGTTTCTCTTTGATATCCACTTGGATGTTCATCTTCCCTCTTGGATGGAAGCCTTGATAGTTTTGATTGTTGTATTTTTCCCTAACATTGCTCAATCCCTATTTACATACACATACTGACATTTTCATGCTGACAACCTCCACTGTGTCTTCTTTTCTGGGGTATGCTTCCCATTCCTTGAGTGAAGGACATGGAAGACTTGGCATGATGACCTGGATTTGGCTTAGTGGATATATCTTTTGTGAAAGATAGACTTCAAGTAGATCATTTATCCCTTTGCTTAGATCTTGAAGTTTTTATCTTCATGTAAGCCCCTGACTGGGAGATTATTGTGTAATCTTGTAAATTAATAATAGTCATGATATTTTATTCCCCAAAGCTTTGTGTTTTATACTTATATATAAATATTAAATATTATTCATACATCCAATGGGAAAAAAGTAGTGCATGCTTGATATATGGATGATGATTCTTATTTAATTTAGTAGAGACTGGATCCCCTCTCATGTCCCTCTCCTTACAGATCCTTGATACCCAGACAAAGCAATCAACAAGAAATACATTGTCCTAGTTAAATTTTGTGGAAATATGACAACCTATAAGAACCTAGTTGGGAACTTGGAGATTAAATCTTAAACAAATAAGCAGAACTCTTCAATTCCTAAAATTTTGAGCAAGAATTTTTTGAAGGGGGAGAGGATTGTAATAACCTATTTTTCCATGTGATTATATGCAAATTTTCTTAATGAATATCCTCCTTGGTCATACATTCATAAAAGGGTCACTTCATTTAATTAGGTTTATTATCATGAACTAAAAATATTTCTAATAGGTGATAACATGTATATATGTCAACACCCAAAATCTCACAAACTAATTGTATTTATATAACTAGCTATTTAACATTTCATATTTATCTTGTATTAATCATATTACCTATCCTAGTCACCAAATTGAAAATGGAGTGCACTGGAATATTCTAGATACTAATGCAATCAACTAGTCAAATTTTAATCAAAATTTATTTGACTAGGTAACTAATTTATAAAAGATAATGGCATCTAAAATAAGATAATTTCCTTTTTCCAAAATGTTGTTCTATTTGGTTCATTTTGGACTATCGGGTAAAAGTGCACAATTGATCTACTTGATCTAAGCTGTCGACAACTTTCTTCAACCTCCCACTCATAGACAAGACTCTTGTTCCTCATTGAGTGAGGAGTTCTCACTTAATGATCATATGTTTCTCAAAGGTATTTCTTTACTAGATTTAATACATCTATTAAGCCCCTACACCAACCCTAGTTCTTCCTCTATGAGAAACACTTAATTCCCTCTATCATCATCCTCCTATAATGCCACTATTTGTGGATACATAGTACCTTCCTCAACATTGCAAGCATGGTCATTGCTCATGTGAAGATCCTTAAGGGCTCCTCTTCCATCAATTGATCGCCTACACCCCTCGAGGACACCCCACAACATCATCTTTAGCCTTAAGCAATCCACCATCATTCTCTATTTTTGGACCATCTCCAACAAATCCCCCATGTCCTCACCATCTCTAAGGTCCCAGAAACTCAGGACCATACTATGTTTGTTCAACAATCTAGTGAGGCATCTGAGGCATCCAGTAAGCAAACACACCATTCACTACTTGACAAGGAGCCTATTGTTGAGGAGATCCTGACTCGAGCGGCTTGATGGTAGGCTTCAAGGAAGTTTTCCAAGACCATTTAAAGCTTCTACCACTCTCACCTAGTCTACTCCTGAGGTATTCAACCAGATCTCGATATTCTTTCCTTGTTGTTCCTATGCCTGGTTGCCATAGTTGTGTTGTCTTGAGTCAACCCACGAGTCTACATTTTTTTGTGTCGGTGTTGGTTACATTTTGCCTCTACCTTGACCTCATGAACGGATGTGATTGGTTTTGAGGGAACGATCCTCTCCCTTCCTCCTCTCCTTGCTTTGATTTCTCATCCCATGTTTCTATTGGCTTCTTAAATAGGAGTTTGTCATGTTGGTCACATCTTAACCTCATGCAAGAGGTCATTAGGCCTGATATTGCACGGTGGAGCCAGTGTTCTACCTTGCCTTGTTGATCTAGTGCCTACAGCATGATCTCTACTAGGCTTCATCCTGCTTGAGCAGGAGCTCAAGAAAAGCATTGAGTTTGTGTCCTAGTGCCTTGAGTCATGTCTTCACGTAGAGGTATCTCAATTATTTTTTCTAGTTTATTCTTGGAAGCGTGGGTCTTGCATCTATGTCTCTCTACTTTGGTTTATGTTTGATTGGTTATATTTTTTGCTCTATTGTGATTGGAAAATAATGTTCAAAACTTTCGAAAACCTCAGTAAATAACTCATGCATCAGAAAAATAAGAATTTTGAGTAATGGCTTGTAAAAAGGTAATGAACATGATGGAACCCTCATTTCATCCTAATAATGAGCCAGCACTTAGTTATTTTTGGATGTGCATATTATTTTAATACTAATGTTGTAATAGATGATATTATTACTGAATAATTGTATTCCCTAGTTTCAAGGTTAACAATCCAACTTAAAACAGTAACCCTAATCACTCCTTTAGAATTCACTAGCTAATAAAAGAGATGATGATGATTTAATTCTTTGATGCTATTTTTGAGGAGTTATGTACTAGGAATAGATTGTTGATACATATTGTCTAAGACTTGAATTAGTAGTATGTATGCAAACCCTTGATCATTGGTAGAAATATAAACTATGAACCCTAATATTATTTCAGCTATCAAAGTAATATAATAAATATAATATTACATGTACGCTAAGAGATTCATTGATGCCCTAATCTTGTACACTTTAATAACAAACATACCTAAGTGTATGTAATGCTAACCTAAGAGAGAAAGCATATGACCCTGAAGATATCAACCTAAAGGAATGATATGTGATCTATTCAAAACCCTTGGGTTTTTAGGAGGGAGAGATAGACCCAGTTATTGGATGCAATGTTGTTAGGGCTTTGGCTTCTTGTAGGTAAGTGGTCTGTGCCATGAAACTCTGATTCATATTTCAAATCAAGACATGTTGTCTAAATTGTTAAGATCCAGAATATCTCCTTTCATGAAGTTCTTCTTGCGCTATACTTTTGCACATATTGCAAGATATCATATTGTGGTGCTTAGAGTCATAACATTTTAGAACATTCATTCCAATATAAGAATAAATACATATTGCACTAATGAACTCAAATTTAGAATCATATCAGAATTAAAGGGCAAAGGTATAGAGTTCAGAGAAAACATATCTAGATTTAGAAATAAGAAATTAAGAATGGATAGTAATATGACATCAGAACATTGACTATCGACATTAAGATAAGTGTTCACCAGAGAGTCAGGGGACTATGTAAAGGACACTAAGGGTGTCATTGAGGGAACTTTGTGCCATGAGAGGGTGTGTTCACCATAGAGGATACTTCGATGTTAATAGAAGGCATATTGTGCCAACAGAGGGTGTGTTGCACCATAAAGGACACTTTGGATTCATAAAGGAGGACTTGTCATATAATGGTGGCTGCAAATATATAATAAGTAATTAGAATATGTTAGACTCTCTTTTTTTAGTATATCTTTCAGTCATTTAAGCACTTTATTCTTGTTGTAGTAGATTTCTTTCCACTTACTCTAATTTTTACAGTTCCTTCCTTTGTGTATGGATGGAGACACGACGTCCGCTGGGAGTGAGCAGTTGTGCGGGGAGTAGCTCAAGGACTTTTAGATTCATAGAATATCTTTCACTTGTGGAATATTATCTTAGGCGATCCTTCTAGATTTAGATAATTTCCTTTCATTGTTTCTTTTCAATTCATGTTGGGAATGTGATTCCCAAACTTGTAGTTTTGATCTGTCAAACTTTATTCTTGAATTCAATTGCTTTGGTTATTTGAATGTTTTAATATGTCAGATACGTAATGTTTTCCCATGTTTTATTTATATATGTTAGTTGATGCTTCCACATATAGTCTTGTGGTTAGTAAATGGTCATTGTTGCAGATTTCTTATGGGGTGCTACCCATTCTAAACATAGGATTCATCTCACCATCCAGGACTCCATTTGTCATTCTTGAAACTAGGAGGGTGGCGTATTTTGAATCTTGAGATACATTCCTTCTATCTTTTTAGCATAATCATAACGTCCCTATGTGAACTAAATATCACTTCTTAGTCCTCTTTGGTCACCCACAAATACTGTTCCACACAAAAACCTTGGCACCTGCTCAAAAATCCCCACCTTTCCCTCTTCAGGTCTTATCTTCCAAAGTCCAACTTCATGATTGTCAATTCTATTATCATCTCCCCTTGTGCTTTTCTTGTGCTTTTCCCAACATCAATTTCTGGTCTAATATATGGCATCTGGGTGGTCCTTATCTAATGTTCTCCCTTGGTTTTATATCTCTCGTGACCTTATATATACTAGTAATCTTAAGGGAGGTTCACTCCTTTAAGTCCCAAAGATCTAATAAAGTTAAGAGACTCCTCCATGAAGCTGGACTAAATTCATGTGACCTCTCTTCTATTAGGGAATATATTGAGATTTCTCCTCAACCCAACCCCTCTAGTATTATGGAAATGTCACAGTCCTTTTCTATAGAACACTTGTAGTATTTCTTTATCAATTCGAGAGTTGTTGATCTACTAACACCTCTTGTGTGGAAGATCAAATGTACACCATCTATAATCTTGTCCCATTGGTTTCTTATGATAAGAAAACTTATTTTTAACTCTCTTTGGATGAACAGGGGTTTTCTTGGACCTCACATATGTCTTTTTTTCATTAACACAGACGAGACAAGCAGTCACTCTTTTTCAATTGCTTTTTTTCTTGCCATGTGTTAGATTTTTTCTTCATTAACTGCCCTTTACACTCTGCCTCTTGGTACGACAAGATTCATTATATATCTTTGGCGGCTCTATTATTTCTCCTATTTTTGTCTTTGACTCGGATAGTTTAAGAGCGGACATTCTTTGATCCATTTGAAAGGGTTAAAAACAACATATTATATAATAATAATAATAATAATAATAATCACTCGTGATTCTCAATGCTTGTTGCCTCAGTTATTCTACTTTCTTTCTTTGGTTGAATTCTTGCAGATTAGCTGGAGACGGGTCATGGTACAAGGTCACTCAAGCTTTCAGAGACTAAAACCTTTGGAGATAATTATGATGATGACATCTGGAGATACCTAGTTGCTTGTGTTTCCTACCTTCTGTATCTTTGTTTTATTATCTATGTTATTAATTCCCTTTCCTTGTTAGGGATTTGTCTAAAGGGTTTCCCTCCCGGTCCCGGACACTCATTTTTCTTACTTTCCATTCTCCACAAATCAACAAGGCGGAAGATTATATAAGAGAGTCCCATGACGTATTGTTGCCTAACTATATGCGACGATAGTAGGAGTTTGCTAATATCAGATTACTTTAAAGGTCATATGTGACGACCATCTCATGAAAACAAGTTAACTAATGCGGAAGCGTTCATCAAGCAGCGGATTAGCGAAAATCACTAAAAATTAAAACTTTTTGCAAAGAGATCCACACATAGGAAATCTTTTTCAACAAATGCCATTGTATATCATATACATTCTATTTCAAACGTACATATCCTGTACCATCTCTTTCCAGAGACTACATCATCAGCTACCTTATAAACATATATTCAGGCAACATACAAATCTTGAGGCATCAAGCCAAAACCTCAGACAGATATATCAAAAACACTGACTAAAAACTCCGAGGACCTGAGAGTACAGAGACGACACATAGGACTACTATCTATATGACTAGACAAAAAATATCTCCACCTGAGATCTTTTTGATGTCCCTGCTGTTGCTGTTGCTGCTGCTCTTTCCCTGTTCTAGGGTTTCTGCTCTGCCTTTCATGCATACCTAAAAATGTTTCCCACGGGGGTGAGACA
Organism: Alisma plantago-aquatica; assembly: GCA_963693085.1. Lineage (NCBI taxonomy): Eukaryota > Viridiplantae > Streptophyta > Magnoliopsida > Alismatales > Alismataceae > Alisma > Alisma plantago-aquatica. The sequence goes on along the minus strand of OY856415.1, from coordinate 113,468,722 downwards.
ATTGTAAATTGCCCCAGCGAGAGATATAACTCTCCGCCAGAAACATTGTTATAGCAGATTATGAAATTAAACTGAGCAGGGGTTACTTTTACATTATTAGGCAGAATTATTCTTCATAGAACAGAATAAGAAAATCTCCATTTTCAATAAGAGCATTGCATCTACCCATGGTAGACTCATAGTTCATCCATCTACTTGTAATGAATACAACAGATATGAATAATCATCAATGAACTATAGATATATAATAGAAATGTAACATCACCCAAGTTCTCTAGCATAACTTATTAACACAAATGCTACAAAGAAACATGATACTTGTTACCCAAGCATCACACATGGCTCACAAGGCCATTCATATCTTGTCACCTCTCACTAGGCAACAACTTATTCACATGGCTCACAAGGCCATTCACATCTTGTCACCTCTCACTAGGCAACAACTTATTCACATGGCTCACAAGGCCATTCACATCTTGTCACCTCTCACTAGGCAACAACTTATTCACATGGTTCATAAGGCCATTCACATCTTGTCACCTCTCACTAGGCAACAACTTATTCACATGGTTCATAAAATTCGTACACATTGTTACTTTTATTAAGCAACAACAACATCAACGCACAAAAAGCCAATCAACATTTATTATATAAATGTCACAGCCCAAACTTGGCTATATTCATCATCTCATCATACCTGCATGGTTATTAGGCATGATAACACTCATACAAGATATTCATCACATCATGTGATACAATAGTAACACCATCATTCCTTAACCAGGAATTAGGGTTCACTATCAAACAGGGCTTATCATTCCCTTTTCCCCAAATTAGGGTTAGGGTTCCCCATTTCTCATTAATTCAGACCCTCTTAAGTTAACCAACTTTATCTTGTATTAAGGTATTTCCCCTCTTAATACATTCCATCACAGAATACTCACCCTTAGCATATAATGCATAGGCCACACATTAGAATTGTCCAGCTATCTCACATGATATGGACTTATCTTAGTTTAAGGCATAACTTTATTATAAAGTTGCCTATAAACAATCGCAATGATACACCCTCAACTAGGGTTTCACAAGGATACACCCTCAACCAGGGTTCACAATGATACACCCTCCACTAGGGTTTCACAAGGATACACCCTCAACCAGGGTTTATAAGGATACACCCTCAACTAGGGTTTCACAAGGATACACCCTCAACCAGGGTTCATAAGGATACACCCTCAACTAGGGTTTCACAAGGATACACCCTCAACCAGGGTTCACAATGATACACCCTCAACTAGGGTTTCACAAGGATACACCCTCAACTAGGGTTTACTAATCATGTATTGGATCCATGCATTTGTTATGCATGATTGATTAGTACCATTAAGGGTATCTCTCACCGAATTACAATAGGTTTCCAAAAAGGTTTGATCAATTGGACCTTCAATGACATGAGGTATCCAATTGAATTGGGGTTTTCAATGTTGATTCCTTCAATCATTGAATTCATGGAACCAATCATCAATTGGACCTATACTCATACTTCAATTGAGTTTAATAGGTCAACCTTAAACTGATTTGACCCTCAATTGACCCTCAATTGATCATCAATTAGGGTTTGATTCAATTGAATTAGGGTTTGGAATCGAAGATCCAACAACACTCATCAATGCAAGATTGGTTACTTTGAAACTATTGAACCATTATCCAAATTGGGTATGACCTGACCCCAAACGGTCTTGAGGTCGTTTGGATGACTTCCAAACGGTCTTGAGACTGTTTTCCCATCACATCACTCAAATCCAAGCCATCCAATTAAGGTTTGGATCATTGGATTGATCACCAAAACAACATTGCATTGTATAACAACTTGGTACCTTTAGACCTTCAAACACATAACCATACTCAACCCTAGACCTCCAAACGGTCTTGGGTGACCACCAAACGGTCTTGAGACCGTTTGGATGAGCTCCAAACGGTCTTGAGACCTTTTGGCCCATCCAACCTTTGGATTCTAGTGAAAAATCATCATGGATTGGTCTATCGAGTTGATCAACAAATCAGCACTACATTGCAATATGATTAGTACCTTTGGACCTTCAATTGGTCAACTATACTTGACCCCAGACCTCCAAACGGTCTTGCGGTGATCCCCAAACGGTCGTGAGACCGTTTGGGTGATCCCCAAACGATCTTGAAACCGTTTGGGCTAATCAACCCAAAATCTCAACTTAACTCATTGGAATTTCAGCACTGTTTTCAATTAGGGTTTGCCTAATTGAATAGCTTTCAACTCATGATTCCTTGGGAGTTAATCCCTCAAATTCGGTGAGTCATTATAACACATCATTAGGAACAGTAATCCCAAACGTTCAACGCTTGGTCAACGCACTCAAACGGTCTTGAGACCGTTTGCCCAAAAAGTTCAATTAAATCAGATTGAAAATCAGCACTTAATCCAATTAGGTTTCCCTAATTTATTAGGCTTCAACTCACGATTCCTTTGGAGTTAATCCCTCAAATTTGGAGGGTTATTAATAAACATAATTATGAACAGGAATCCCAAACTGTAAACGCTTGGTCAACCATCTCAAAGGGTCTTCAAACCGTTTTCTCAACCAGGTCAAGTTAATCAGGTTGAAAATCAGCACATAATTCAATTCGGTTGCCTAATTGATTGGCCTTCAACGCTCGATTCCTTTGGAGTTAATCCCTCAAATTTGTATGGTTATCAGCCTAAATAATTAGGAACAAAATTCCCAAACGTTCAATGCTTGGTCAACCATCTCAAACGGTCTTGAAACCGTTTGCTCCCAAACGGTTTCAAACCGTTTGCCCTTAAACGGTTTGCTGAAACCGCATAGCCAATCAAATTAAAACGATTTGGAGTAGCTATCAAAACGGTTTTGCTTGGTAATTTTCTTTGGATAAGCATATAGGATGATTTCATCATCCCCTTCCTTCGAACAACCAAGAACAGCAACCGTTCTTGATGGAAATTGCAGCAAAGAAACAAGAGTGTATCAAATTGAAGAAATCAATCAACAAAGCATAGAGAATTGATGCAATAGCAATGTTTAAGGGTTTGAGTTATAAAACCCGCCTCCAATTGAGCTCCAAAGCTCCACGCTCACGCCATTAATGGTGGATGAAGCTCTAGAAACTCCCCCTAGGCTCGTCCTCAAGCTTTTGATTGTAAAAGTTGGCTAGGGTTGAAGAGGAGATTGAAATAAGAAGGAATCCATAATTTATTTTTTATTTCCACCATGAAATCATGAAGAACGAAGGTCAAGGTCTTAACAACAGGTTGGGGACGTGCTTCCTGCTCCTCCCTAGATCCTTGGTCGGTTTTGCAAGCAAGGGGAAGAAGAAAATCCGAAAAAGGCCTTGGTTTGGGCTTGGAAATGGCACTTTTATAAGGAAATTGATGAGAGAGAAAATGCCTTATTAAAATGCATTTAATTCCAAAAATAGTACCACCTCTTCCTCCTTGGTTTGCTTGCATACAAAGTCAACTCAAAGCCACCGAACTCCCTTCCATTATCCATGGATTAAGGGAAAAGAAAATAAGCACCTTAATCCATTATAATATTAATATATCTTTTTGAGTGGAAATTCTTTTCCTTATAATAAGGTGAGTGGAATTTCACCTACTTAAGATATTTTCGTTCCTTATCTTGGCAAAGGAACGTCCATCCTTATTCAAAATCAACCAATAACATTTTGGTTGAAGGCCCTTTAATTAATACATTCATTTTTGCCCTAAATTGGATTAGGGTTTCACTTAGGATTAAATCTTGATTATTTTAATATCAAGATTCTCTCTCCTCCAACTTAATTCCAATGAGATGCCCCTCTCATTTTCTTTGCTCTACATGATGCCAAGAAACATTAGGGACCTTATTGAAGTGGTAATTTGCATATTGAACCCTAGGTTTTGGGTAAATTGCACTTTACACCAAAACTGGGTTTTAATGCACAACATTGTCCAACAAGCTCTATCTTGGTGTCCAGACATGTAGAAACCTTACCACTACATCATATTCATTCTTATGATGTCACAACATCAGAGGAACATCTTATCATGCAACATTTGTAATTTAACCCCTCCAATTTGGGAAATTTGCACTTTAGTCCAAAATAAGCAAACATTGCTTCAACATTGTCCAAACTGGACCAAAATTGAAACATAAGTTCCTCATGGGCCCTAATTACTTTTCCCAAGGTAAGATTAAGAATATACTCAGCCTTATTAGGCAAAACATCTAGGTTTAATTCATAACCCAGGTCAGGGATGTTACAAATTATAAACCCCTAACAAGGATTTCGTCCTCGAAATCCCAGGAAAAGGAGGGACAAATTATTCATTAATCATGCCCTCAAGTCTCCACATATCATCTTAATATCATGGAGATATCATGAACTCTGTGATTCCATACAAAGCTCCTTTCATTAATTCAACCTCATCAATGTTTATTGTTTATGCAAAGCATAAACCCCTAACATATGATGTTCATATCATTGAAAAGAAGAAGCATAAAAGAGCATACTTCTATCATCACCCAGAATTATTTACTAAAAGAGAAACATATATATCTAATAGAGATAATTCATTTGGCAATCCACTGAGTAAGTTCACTAAGTATCCACGGAGCAAGTTCACTAAGTATTCACGGAGAAAGTTCACTAATTATCCACGGAGCAAGTTCACTAAGTATTCACGGAGCAAGTTCACTAAGTATTCACGGAGCAAGTTCACTAAGTATTCACGGAGCAAGTTCACTAAGTATAAATGGAGCAAGTTCACTAAGTATTCACGGTGCAAGTTCACTAAGTATTCACGAAGCAAGTTCACTAAGTATTCACGAAGCAAGTCCACTAAGTATTCACGAAGCAAGTTCACTATTCACGGAGCAAGTTCACTAAGTATTCACGAAGCAAGTTCACTAAGTATTCACGGATCAAGTTCACTAAGTATTCACGAAGCAAGTTCACTAAGTATTCACGGAGCAAGTTCACTAAGTATTCACAGAGCAAGTTCACTAAGTATTCACGAAGCAAGTTCACTAAGTATTCACGGAGCAAGTTCACTAAGTATTCACGAAGCAAGTTCACTAAGTATTCACGAAGCAAGTTCACTAAGTATTCACGAAGCAAGTTCACTAAGTATTCACGAAGCAAGTTCACTAAGTATTCACGGAGCAAGTTCACTAAGTATTCACGGAGCAAGTTCACTAAGTATTCACGGAGCAAGTTCACTAAGTATTCACGAAGCAAGTTCACTAAGTATTCAGGGAGCAAGTTCACTAAGTATTCACGAAGCAAGTTCACTAAGTATTCACGAAGCAAGTTCACTAAGTATTCACGGAGCAAGTTCACTAAGTATTCACGGAGCAAGTTCACTAAGTATTCACGAAGCAAGTTCACTAAGTATTCACGAAGCAAGTTCACTAAGTATTCACGGAGCAAGTTCACTAAGTATTCACGAAGCAAGTTCACTAAGTTTTTTGAAAATATTTCACTTAGCTCTTCCTATTTAATTTCATTATACTCTCTGGATTGTTTCAGAATGACTACTTGATCATAGTAATCAAAAAGATAACAATCTAAGAGTTTCATACTTGTCTTATCTACAATAATCATATACCTGGCCAGGGTATACAAGTATTGAGATTAGGTAGTATGCACTTTATTTACTATCATATTCCCCAATTTTCATACCATTATACACACAGGATTTTCCATCTCTAGATTTTCTTCAGGCATCATTTCTATATCTCTCTCTTGCCTGCTCCCATGCACCTTTTCCTAGTGCAACATTGCTTCTTCCTGCAGCAACCTCCTCATGTGACCCAGTCATCTTTAAGTTCTTCTTCTCTTATACGAGCAGAAGACACTTTCAGATACACTGGATGACACCAGAACTATGGCAACACATCCCATTATCACACAGATAACGAGGTGTTACGCGAAAACGTGCGGAAAACACCATAACCACAGATTATCAAAACACGGGTTAATTAAAACTGATTGCGGAAAACTGATAAACTGTGAAACTATTACTTTCCAGTCCTCATCCTGCACAGAAACATGTCATATAAATATGTACATACACAAGATCTGACACGTGTCCACATCTCAGGAATAGCTGTCCATTCATCTCATGAGTTCACCACATGTTCATACATACATAAAGGCCCACATCCGGCCAACAGCAGGATATACAGATATCATCGAGAGATCTTCGTGAAACATCGTCAAAACACTGCCAAGGACCTGAGAGTACAAGGATGACTCTAGACTCTACTACAAAACATCCAAAACAGCAGCATGTCCATCGCTTGCCTTCTACTGCTCCTCAAGCTGCTCGTCCGCAACACCACAACCACGACCACGTCTACCTCGACCACCTAAAAAGGGTGAAAACCAGCGGGGTGAGACAATTTGAACAATTGTCCCAGCGGGAAACATAGCTCCCCACCGCAACCACAGAACCTCGGCAAGATAGCTATAACAGCAATCATAACATGAGCAGATATATCAGGAGCAGTTATATATATGTATCAAGATCATTCTTACCGACAAACATACCGGCTGTACTAAAACTTATATCCATATGTCCTTCAAAAGAATATGATTATCAAGATAAGGTATATCAACATGTAATAGGATTATTAGAACAGAATATAATGTCACATAACCTTATTATCAAGATAAGGTAGATTACCACATGACCTGCAAGGTATAACGGAATATTACACAAACAAGGCCTCAACCAATGTTTCGTGTTTGATTTGATCAGTAAATACTAAACGGTTGTATTACATTCTATTATGCCCTGAGGATTTGAACTGTATCGTTCAAATCCAACCTTCGGTTACGAAACCCAAGACGGTGCCATACAAGGTCAATGGAAGAGCCGGACTCCACGACCTCCCACCTCATGGTCAGTACATGAGTACAACACAAGCAGGACCGCAGTCACATGCTGAAGTGGTCTAAGCCATAGGGTTAGCTCCATAGGCTACCCATTCTCTAGCCCGCCTTGGTACAGGTCACGGCGCTAGTAAACTGAGCCACGGGTCTGTTCACCGTGCGCTGAGCCATGAACGTATTCATGCTCCATACATCTCATATCCTGAGCCATGGGTCTGTTCACCATGCTCTACATACATATCTGAGTCTGCAACTGAAGTTACACTCTTACCTCCTCATTTCAGGTTAGGAGCAACCTACACATATTCAACAATATGCGCTTCCAGGTTAACCCGTAGGAAAACTTGTTTCACCATCACCAAGTCCTGACGATGATGGATCTATGGCCAGGGAAAACTACATGATATATTTCACTGTGCTTAATTAGTATCTTTTAGATGGATTGCAAGATTCAACCAAGTTGTATAACATGCAAGATATAACAGAAAGTAAAGAACATTATATTATGATCTATTCATGTCAACCTGATCCATCTTAAGGATCCAACATCACATGTTATCACTTGGCCTCTTGCCAACCATCCAGATCCATCTCAAGGATCATCACATACCACAGGGTCTCAACCCTTCATCATGCACTATCACTGCCTCTTAAGGCTCACATCATCATCATGGGACCAACACATCACATACATAATCTTATGGAGCAATTATCAAAGTAATGTTACTCATTACATATGTCACATAGCCCTTTCATGGCTAATTCATCACCTACAAGGTTAAGATATGCAATAATTGTAGATTCAACATAAGGAATATGCTCACTATCATGAAATATCATTCAAGATAATTAAATTACCAATATTACACTTATTTGGTAACCGAGTATGTTAAGTACACCATTAAACAACCATACTGATACTTACCCTTATATTGAGATTGTACAAACAATCAGGGTATATGGATATCATGTTGTGTTTACAGAACCAACACTATTATTAACAAGGTCATTACTATGTCATCAACTATTGTCATCTTTATCATGAAGCAACCTTTAATGTAACTGTCACTTAGCATCATTATTACCAACATTATTATCATTAAACAAACTACTAGAGTAGTTATCATCATCTTCTTCATCATTAACAATTAAGCATAAGGGTCACATCATGCATCAATTACATGAGGGCTAACATCATATACATTACTATCATTAGCATCCTTATTGTTTGCAAGGCAACATATTACATATTGATGATATCACAAACACCACCATCGTTTTATTGGTTAATGTATAAACATCCACTTCTATCACATAAGGGACCGTCACCAAAGAAACTCATACCCTCACTATAGCCTCACAACCCTCATCTAAAACCTATCATCCAACATGGGTATCGGCCAACCTCACTAACCCTATCGACCATCACCCACTACTACCCTATCGGCCAACACACTCTACTAACCCTATCGACCATCATACTCATGCACATAGGGTAGGGTATCGCCCAACATGGCTATCGGCCATAAGGGTATCGCCCACCATGGTGTCGTCCATTAGGGCTATCGGCCATAAGGGTATCTCCCACCATGGTCACCATGTCGGCCAACACACTAGCTAGGTCAACCTATCGACCTCCAACTCAAGGAACTCAAACCCTAAAGCATCATATCGTTCAACATAAGGGCAAGTGTGTCGCTTCAACACACTCACAAGGAAGGGGGGGAGGGTATCGCCCAACCCTGGGTCATCTTCAACCTCCAACACCAAGAGAACAAACCCTAAAAAAGCAAAGGTACACTAGAATCCCTAAACCCTAAGGGGGATATCGGCCACCAAGGGAAGCTAAGGAAAGGTACAAAAGCAAGGAGCTAAGCTAAACTACTAACATGCATAAGATCAGGCAAGAAGTAAAGGAGTTAGGGTTAGAAGCTATGTAACCCGCCTTAAGCTCCAAGGAAGAAGATGCACTTTGAGCTCCAAGGTTGTCGGCCACCAAAGCTCCAAAGCACTCCAAGGTCCAAAGCTATCGTCCACCAGGCTGCTCCAGGAAGGTGTATCGGCCACCACTTCAGCTCCAAGGAAGTGTATCGGCCAACACAAGCAAGATGGAGAGGGGTATCGTGCACCAAGGGTGGAGGGGAGACCAAAGGACCAAAGGAGACTAAGGCAAGGAGAAGAGCTACCTATATAGGAAGAAGGGGAGGAGAAACCAAGGTACAACCATGCTATGTGTCGTCCACCCAAGGGACACATGTCCACCAACTCAAGCCACCTCTCATGCAAGCCATAAGGCACTTGTCCAAGATGTGCACCATGTGTCCACCAACCAAGCCAAGCCATCTGGGCGACACAACAAGAGCTACTGGGCAACACACCAAGCAACTGGGCGACACACCACCTGCCATGGGCGACACAAGGCTCAAGCAAGCCCAAACAAGGAACTCCAAGGCCCAAACAAGCTCAACTCAGGCCCAAAGGACTCAAACAACAAGCCCAAGCCTTCCTCTCAACCCTAGAGGAAGCAAAGTGGAAAACCATCTCACAAGATGGCAAACTTGCCCACAAAACCCTAAACTTGGGTTATTTGCAAGTAGCCCCTCGAACTCTCAACAAAGCTCAACAAAACCCTAATCACCACTCAAAGGTGATTAGCGAGCATCAAACCACTAAGGTTAAGCAAAACAAACAGGGTAAACCCTAAGCGCAGGTCAGGGTCCTTACAGCCATAAACCTCTACAAAAGGATTTCGTCCCCGAAATCCGAAGAGAAAAGCGAGGGATACTTCCTCCTCATCTCTTCCTCAAGCTCCCACGTGGCTTCCTCAACGCCACGGTGATGCCAAAGGACCTTCACAAGAACCAGATCCTTTCTCTTCAACTTCTTGACTCTTCTGTCAAGGATCATCATAGGACCCTCTTCATAAGTCACATCTCTGTCAAGCTCAACCTCAACTGGCTGTATCACTGTCCCTGTATCCGGATGGCTTTTCTTCAGCATACTGACATGGAACACTGGATGTAACCTGTGCAACTCTGGAGGCAACTCTAACTCGTAAGCCACCTTGACAACACGTGCTAAGACTGGGTAAGGCCCCATATATCTGGGAGCTAACTTACCTTTCCGTCCAAACCTCAGCACACCTTTCCACGGAGAGACTTTAAGATACACCTTGTCTCCCACATGGAACTCCAAGGGTCGTCGGCGATTGTCTGCATAAGACTTCTGCCTGTCTTGTGCCGCTTTCAACTGTTGTTGTATCACCTTGATCTTTTCTGTCATTTGTTGTACTAACTCAGGGCCCAAAAGCTGATATTCACCTGATTCATACCAACACAAAGGAGATATGCACTTCCTCCCATACAAAGCCTCATAGGGAGCCATGTCAATGCTCCGCTGATAGCTATTGTTGTAGGCAAACTCTATCAAACTGAGATGTACGTCCCAACTGCCTAGGAACTGCAAAACACAAGCACGAAGAAGATCCTCCAAAGTCTGAATAGTCCTCTCAGACTGTCCATCTGTCTGCGGGTGGAAGGCGGTACTAAACTTCAACTGTGTTCCCATCGCCCTGTGCAACTGTTCCCAAAAACGACTTGTAAACTGAGGACCTCTGTCAGAAACTATCGTTGCCGGCACACCATGCAAACGAACTATCTCATCCACATATACTCGAGCGAGCTTTTTAGCTGTATACGTGGTCTTCACAGGTATGAAATGGGCAGACTTCGTTAATCTGTCCACTATCACCCAAATGGAATCATGATTCCTAGTTGTCCTGGGTAGACCAACTACGAAATCCATGGTTATATGATCCCATTTCCACTGTGGTATAGGCAAAGGTTGCAACGTACCTGCCGGCTTTTGATGCTCAGCCTTTACTTGCTGACATACCACACACCTTGCCACAAACTCAGCTACATCTTTCTTCAGGCCGGGTCACCAGTACAAGTCCTTCAGACTATGGTACATCTTGGTGACGCCTGGATGCATAGCATACATCGACGTGTGTGCTTCCTCGAGCACCAACTTCCTCAGATTATCAGCATCTGGAACCACCATCCTATTATGATAGCAAACCACTCCATCCTCGGACTCATGGAACCCATCACGCTTTTCGCTGCCAAACTCTGATCTGATTAGTTGTACTGTATCATCCGTTTGCTGTGCATCCTTGATCTGCTGTCTCAACGTGGGCTTGATTTGCATCTGTGCTAAAAGTCCAGCTAACGAGGAAACCTCCATCTGTACGTTCATCTGCCGTAAGGAGACTAACATGTCCCGCCTATGGCATACCAAAGAACTCATCTGTGCCTTCTTGGGAGAAGAAGACTTTCTGCTAAGCGCATCCGCTACCACATTCGCCTTACCAGGATGATACTCGATAGTGCAATCATAATCATTGATCAACTCCATCCACCGACGCTGTCGCATGTTCAACTCTTGCTATGAGAAGATGTACTTCAGATTCTTGTGATCTGTAAAGATCTGACACACTTCCCCATAAAGATAGTGTCTCCAAATCTTTAACGCATGAACCACTGCTGCCAGCTCCAAGTCATGGGTCGGATAGTTCTCCTCGTGTTTCTTAAGCTGTCGCGAAGCAAAAGAAACCACATGATCTTCCTGCATCAGCACACAACCCAAACCTTTCTTGGACGCATCACAGAAAACAACATAGCCTTTTCCAGATTCTGGCAAGATCAACACTGGAGCACTGGTTAGCTTTTCCTTCAAACTTTGGAAAGCTTGCTGACATCGATCATTCCAAACAAAAGGTACATCCTTCCGGGTCAACTTCGTCATCGGTAGAGCTATCGAACTGAAGTCCTTGATAAACCTCCGGTAGTATCCTGCTAGGCCAAGGAAACTACGAACTTCCGTCGGTGTCTTCGGCTGTTCCCAATCTGCAACGGATTCCACTTTCTTCAGATCTACTTTGACTCCTTCAGCAGATATCACATGACCTAAGAAATTCACTTCATCCAACCAGAACTCACACTTACTAAACTTAGCATACAACTGATGTTGACGAAGGAGAGTCAACGCTTGACGAAGATGTTGCTCATGCTCTAGCCGGTTCTGACTATAGATCAAGATGTCGTCTATAAAAACTACAACAAACTGATCTAAGAACGGACGAAACACTCTGTTCATCAGGTCCATGAAAGCAGCAGGTGCATTGGTTAACCCAAACGGCATAACCACAAACTCAAAATGACCATACCTCGTCCTAAAGGCTGACTTTGGTATGTCATCCGCCTTTATCCTCAACTGATGATATCCAGACCGTAGATTGATCTTCGAAAACACTGTAACACAACGCAACTGATCGAACATGTCATCTATCCTCGGCAACGGGTACTTATTCTTGATCGTGACTTTGTTCAACTGTCGGTAGTCTATACACAACCGCATCGAACCATCCTTCTTCTTAACGAACAACACGGGAGCACCCCACGGGGACGTGCTCGGTCGGATGAAACCTTTCTCCAACAACTCTTGTAACTGCTTCTTCAACTCTACCATCTCTGCTGGAGCCATCCTATAAGGTGTCTGTGCGATCGGCTGCGTTCCCGGAACCAGATTGATCTCAAAATCGATCTCTCGGGGTGGAGGAACACCAGGAAACTCCTCGGGAAACACATCTGCAAACTCTCGGACCACTGACACTTCTTCAAGGTTAAGGCCTTTCGCCTTGGTATCCACAACGGTATCCACAACGTGAGCTAAGAACGCCTCACATCCTTGTCGCAACAACCTATCTGCCACCATAGCTGACACCAGACACGTCGGAAGAATCTTCCTATCTCCCTGGAAGATCCACTTCTCTCCAGCAACATCAAACACCGCCTGCTTGGAACCACAGTCCAAGACAACCTTATACTTCTCTAAGGTATCCATCCCAAGGATAACATCGAAACCATGCATATCAAGTGGTATGAGATCCACCTGAATGTTGTGTCCCGAAAAAGACAAAACACAAGATGGACACTCTTCTCGAAGCAAAGAGGAACCATCAAGAGGGGTTTCTAACAACAAGCTATCCTTCTTACAACTAACAGGTAGATGACAGTTTTCAAGCATACTATAGGCGATAAAAGAGTGTGTCGCACTCGGGTCAACCAGAACAGATATAAAGCAAGAAGAAGACATATCAGAATGAAATAACTCCATCTGACCTGTCACCACTCGCGGGTTGACTATCGCCTCCGGCTGATTCATGGCATAGAATCGAGCCGTAGCTTGCTGTCCACGACCTCTGCTCCCTTGAGCAGACGATCCAGCTTGAGACGCTTGACCGCGTCCTCGTCCTCTGCTACCACTGGGCTGTGGTCTCTCAGACTTCTGGAAACTCTGCCTCGGTTGCTGCGTCACTTCAACGTCTCTATTCGGGCAATTGAACTTCCAATGCCCGACTTGTCCACAGAGATGACATGCTCTATTGTCAACTCGTGGCCTAGATGGCCCTGTCACTGCCACCGAAGCTGAACTGTGCGCCTTGGACGGTGAAGAAACATAACCTTTTCCCTTACTCGGAGACCACTGAGATGGTACACCAGTACTTCTCATCACTGACGGTGCTGAAAACCTGGGTTTCTTGAAGCCACCAAACCTTCGTCCTTGAAACTGAGCAGGTCTTTTAAGAGACACAGACTCTCTTTTCTCCCGTACTGTCCTCTCAATCCGTCGAACTGATTCCACAAATGTAGCAAACCGTTCTCGGTTTTCCAGCGCAGACACAGGGGTTGTCAACTCAGCACTCAAACCCTTCTCGAAACGTCTGATCCGTTCATCATCTGTCGTCGCCATGTGAGGACAGAACCTCAACAGATCCATAAACTTAGCTTCATACTCGGTGATGTTCATCGTTCCTTGCCGCAACTTCTCAAACTGATTGATCTTCTCATCCAGGTACGTCTTCGGAAAGTATCTGGTGACGAACTCGCACCGAAACACTTCCCAACAGATCACCTCACCAGGCCGCTTCTCTTCCTCGATGGTCCACCAGTGACCAGCACTACCCTTCAAAAGGTAGACAGCATGCTTTACTTTGTCTGCTTCGGGGATGTCGAGGATCCGGAAAGCCTTTTCAAGACTCATCAGCCACAGATCTGCATCCGCTGGATCAGCCGTTCCAGCATAATCTGAAGCTCCGACTCGGCGAAGCCGCTCAAAGGTCTTCCCAATACCCGATGCTTCTCCATGGGGAACCTGTGCTCGCGGAGGAGGCACTGGTAATCGCTCAACCATGAGATTCATCGTAGCCATTAACTGCCCCATAAGCTGTTGGTAGGCAGGATGTTCAAGTATGGCTGGGTCAGGTTGGGGGACCTCCGGCACCCGATCTTCATGTGCCCGTCCATCAGCTCCATCAACCGATGCAGCATCACTGTGCTCAGGAGCATGTTCTTCATGGTTTCCAGACATCTTGGCTTTTCTTCTGCTGAAGGCAGAAGATTTTTGTAAGATATCCTGGAAACTCATAAGAACAGACTCACCCTAGTCCTAGATCCCTGTAGACTCAGCGAACCTAAAGCTCTGATACCAAGCTTTGTGGCAACACATCCCATTATCACACAGATAACGAGGTGTTACGCGAAAATGTGCGGAAAACACCATAACCACAGATTATCAAAACACGGGTTAATTAAAACCGATTGCAGAAAACTGATAAACTGTGAAACTATTACTTTCCAGTCCTCATCCTGCACAGAAACATGTCATATAAATATGTACATACACAAGATCTGACACGTGTCCACAGCTCAGGAACAGCTGTCCATCCATCTCATGAGTTCACCACATGTTCATACATACATAAAGGCCCACATCCGGCCAACAGCAGGATATACAGATATCATCGAGCGATCTTCGTGAAACATCGTCAAAACATTGTCAAGGACCTGAGAGTACAAGGATGACTCTAGACTCTACTATAAAACATCCAAAACAGCAGCATGTCCATCGCTTGCCTTCTACTGCTCCTCAAGCTGCTCGTCCGCAACACCACAACCACGACCACGTCTACCTCGACCACCTAAAAAGGGTGAAAACCAGTGGGGTGAGACAATTTGAACAATTGTCCCAGCGGGAAACATAGCTCCCCACCGCAACCACAGAACCTCAGCAAGATAGCTATAACAGCAATCATAACATGAGCAGATATATCAGGAGCAGTTATATATATATGTAGCAAGATCATTCTTACCGACAAACATACCAGCTGTACTAAAACTTATATCCAGATGTCCTTCAAAAGAATATGATTATCAAGATAAGGTATATCAACATGTAACAGGATTATTAGAACAGAATATAATGTCACATAACCTGATTATCAAGATAAGGTAGATTACCACATGACCTGCAAGGTATAACGCAATATTACACAAACAAGGCCTCAACCAATGTTTCGTGTTTGATTTGATCAGTAAATACTAAACGGCTGTATTACATTTTATTATGCCCTGAGGATTTGAACCGTACCGTTCAAATCCAACCTTCGGTTACGAAACCCAAGACGGTGCCATACAAGGTCAATGGAAGAGCCGGACTCCACGACCTCCCACCTCATGGTCAGTACATGAGTACAACACAAGCAGGACCGCAGTCACATGCTGAAGTGGTCTAAGCCACAGGGTTAGCTCCATAGGCTACCCATTCTCTAGCCCGCCTTGGTACAGGTCACGGCGCTAGTAAACTGAGCCACGGGTCTGTTCACCGTGCGTTGAGCCATGAACGTATTCATGCTCCATACATCTCATATCCTGAGCCATGGGTCTGTTCACCATGCTCTACATACATATCTGAGTCTGCAACCAAAGTTACACTCTTACCTCCTCATTTTAGGTTAGGAGCAACCTACACATATTCAACAATATGCGCTTCCAGGTTAACCCGTAGGAAAACCTGTTTCACCATCACCAAGTCCTGACGATGATGGATCTATGGCCAGGGCAAACTACATGATATATTTCACTGTGCTTAATTAGTATCTTTTAGATGGATTGCAAGATTCAACCAAGTTGTATAACATGCAAGATATAACAGAAAGCAAAGAACATTATATTATGATCTATTCATGTCAACCTGATCCATCTTAAGGATCCAACATCACATGTTATCACTTGGCCTCTTGCCAACCATCCAGATCCATCTCAAGGATCATCACATACCACAGGGTCTCAACCCTTCATCATGCATTGTCACTGCCTCTTAAGGCTCACATCATCATCATGGGACCAACACATCACATACATAATCTTATGGAGAAATTATCAAAGTAATGTTACTCATTACATATGTCACATAGCCCTTTCATGGCTAAGTCATCACCTGCAAGGTTAAGGTATGCAATAATTGTAGATTCAACATAAGGAATATGATCACTATCATGAAATATCATTCAAGATAATTAAATTACCAATATTACACTTATTTGGTAACCGAGTATGTTAAGTACACCATTAAACAACCATACTGATACTTACCCTTATATCGAGACTGTACAAACAATCACGGTATATAGATATCATGTTGTGTTTACAGAACCAACACTATTATTAACAAGGTCATTACTATGTCATCAACTATTGTCATCTTTATCATGAAGCAACCTTTAATGTAACTGTCACTTAGCATCATTATTACCAACATTATTATCATTAAACAAACTACTAGAGTAGTTATCATCATCTTCTTTATCATTAACAATTAAGCATAAGGGTCACATCCTGCATCAATTACATGAGGGCTAACATCATATACATTACTATCATTAGCATCCTTATTGTTTGCAAGGCAACATATTACATATTGATGATATCACAAACACCACCATTGTTTTATTGGTTAATGTATAAACATCCACTTCTATCACATAAGGGACCGTCACCAAAGAAACTCATACCCTCACTATAGCCTCACAACCCTCATCTAAAACCTATCATCCAACATGGGTATCGGCCAACCTCACTAACCCTATCGACCATCACCCACTACTACCCTATCGGCCAACACAGTCTACTAACCCTATCGACCATCATACTCATGCACATAGGGTAGGGTATCGCCCAACATGGCTATCGGCCATAAGGGTATCGCCCATCATGGTCACCATGTCGGCCAACACACTATCTAGGTCAACCTATCGACCTCCAACTCAAGGAACTCAAACCCTAAAGCATCATATCGTTCAACATAAGGGCAAGTGTGTCGCTTCAACACACTCACAAGGAGGGGGGGAGGGTATCGCCCAACCCTGGGTCATCTTCAACCTCCAACACCAAGAGCACAAACCCTAAAAAGCAAAGGTACACTAGAAGCCCTAAACCCTAAGGGGGATATCGGCCACCAAGGGAAGCTAAGGAAAGGTACAAAAGCAAGGAGCTAAGCTAAACTACTAACATGCATAAGATCAGGCAAGAAGTAAAGGAGTTAGGGTTAGAAGCTATGCAACCCGCCTTAAGCTCCAAGGAAGAAGATGCACTTTGAGCTCCAAGGTTGTCGGCCACCAAAGCTCCAAAGCACTCCAAGGTCCAAAGCTATCGTCCACCAGGCTGCTCCAGGAAGGTGTATCGGCCACCACTTCAGCTCCAAGGAAGTGTATCGGCCAACACAAGCAAGATGGAGAGGGGTATCGTGCACTAAGGGTGGAGGGGAGACCAAAGGACCAAAGGAGACTAAGGCAAGGAGAAGAGCTACCTATATAGGAAGAAGGGGAGGAGAAACCAAGGTACAACCATGCTATGTGTCGTCCACCCAAGGGACACATGTCCACCAACTCAAGCCACCTCTCATGCAAGTCATAAGGCACTTGTCCAAGATGTGCACCATGTGTCCACCAACCAAGCCAAGCCATCTGGGCAACACAACAAGAGCTACTGGGCGACACACCAAGCAACTGGGCGACACACCACCTGCCCTGGGCGACACAAGGCTCAAGCAAGCCCAAACAAGGAACTCCAAGGCCCAAACAAGCTCAACTCAGGCCCAAAGGACTCAAACAACAAGCCCAAGCCTTCCTATCAACCCTAGAGGAAGCAAAGAGGAAAAACATCTCACAAGATGGCAAACTTGCCCACAAAACCCTAAACTTGGGTTATTTGCAAGTAGCCCCTCGAACTCTCAACAAAGCTCAACAAAACCCTAATCACCACTCAAAGGTGATTAGCGAGCATCAAACCACTAAGGTTAAGCAAAACAAACAGGGTAAACCCTAAACGCAGGTCAGGGTCCTTACAAGAACAGACTCTACTACCTTAGTCCTATGTCTCTGTAGACTCAACGAACCTAGAGCTCTGATACCACTTAATTGTGACGACCATCTTGTGAAAACAAGATTAACTAATGCGGAAGCGTTCATCAAGCAGCGGATTAGCGAAAATCACTAAATATTAAAACTTTTTGCAAAGAGATCCACTGTAATGCCCGAGCCCACTGCCCAAGGCTTTAGTAGAATTTCAGGAATGACGACTGGCCCCATAGACCACCACTAGCCTTAACTGCACACTTTGTCCACACTGACGTGCAAGCCAGGATCAACTTCCCGACTGGTCACCCATCCTAGTACTACTCCAAGCTGAGCACGCTTAACTATGGAGTTCTTAGTGATGGGCTCCCGGAAAAGGAGGTGCACCTTGGTGATATGGGTAGTCCAATCATTCCTTTAAAGATCATGTTATCAGAGGCCTCAAATCCTGGGATGTTACAATCTCCCCCACTTAGACTCTTGACGTCCTCGTCAAGGCTCAACTATATGGCCTCATAATCTGACCCCATTTCAGTGCAGACCCACAATGGCCCATGGACACCCAGATCCCGTCCACGGCTACCAGCGCAAGGGCGGCTCCATCTCGTCTCTACGGATAACCCTTTCCAACTTGCCTGTACCGCACGGCTCAAGACTGGCATGCCATGTCCATGTAGGCCCCACCTACTGGAGGGGCTATGGCTCTAATACCATTTGTAATGCCCGAGCCCACTGCCCAAGGCTTTAGTAGAATTTCAGGAATGACGACTGGCCCCACAGACCACCACTAGCCTTAACTGCACACTTTGTCCACACTGACGCGCAAGCCAGGATCAACTTCCCGACTGGTCACCCATCCTAGTACTACTCCAAGCTGAGCACGCTTAACTATGGAGTTCTTAGTTATGGGCTCCCGGAAAAGGAGGTGCACCTTGGTGATATGGGTAGTCCAATCATTCCTTTAAAGATCATGTTATCCGAGGCCTCAAATCCTGGGATGTTACATCCACACATAGGAAATATTTTCCAACAAATGCCATTGTATATCATATACATTCTATTTCAAACGTACATATCCTGTACCATCTCTTTCCAGAGACTACATCATCAGCTGCCTTATAAACATATATGCAGGCAACATACAAATCTTGAGGCATCAAGCCAAAACCTCAGACTGATATATCAAAAACACTGACTAAAACTCCGAGGACATGAGAGTACAGAGACGAAACATAGGACTACTATCTATATGACTAGACAGAAAATATCTCCACCTGAGATCTTATTGATGTCCCTGTTGTTGCTGTTGCTGCTGCTCTTTCCCTGTTCTAGGGTTTCTGCTCTGCCTTTCATGCATACCTAAAAATGTTTCTCACGGGGGTGAGACAATTGTAAATTGCCCCAGCGAGAGATATAACTCTCCGCCAGAAACATTGTTATAGCAGATTATGAAATTAAACTGAGCAGGGGTTACTTTTACATTATTAGGCAGAATTATTCTTCATAGAACAGAATAAGAAAATCTCCATTTTCAATAAGAGAATTGCATCTACCCATGGTAGACTCATAGTTCATCCATCTACTTGTAATGAATACAACAGATATGAATAATCATCAATGAACTATAGATATATAACAGAAATGTAACATCAGCCAAGTTCTCTAGCATAACTTATTAACACAAATGCTAAAAGAAACATGATACTTGTTACCCAAGCATCACACATGGCTCACAAGGCCATTCATATCTTGTCACCTCTCACTAGGCAACAACTTATTCACATGGCTCACAAGGCCATTCACATCTTGTCACCTCTCACTAGGCAACAACTTATTCACATGGCTCACAATGCCATTCACATCTTGTCACCTCTCACTAGGCAACAACTTATTCACATGGTTCATAAGGCCATTCACATCTTGTCACCTCTCACTAGGCAACAACTTATTCACATGGTTCATAAAATTCGTACACATTGTTACTTTTATTAAGCAACAACAACATCAACGCACAAAAAGCCAATCAACATTTATTATATAAATGTCACAGCCCAAACTTGGCTATATTCATCATCTCATCATACCTGCATGGTTATTAGGCATGATAACACTCATACAAGATATTCATCACATCATGTGATACCATAGTAACACCATCATTCCTTAACCAGGAATTAGGGTTCACTATAAAACAGGGCTTATCATTCCCTTTTCCCCAAATTAGGGTTAGGGTTCCCCATTTCTCATTAATTCAGACCCTCTTGAGTTAACCAACTTTATCTTGTATTAAGGTATTTCCCCTCTTAATACATTCCATCACAGAATACTCACCCTTAGCATATAATGCATAGGCCACACATTAGAATTGTCCATCTATCTCACATGATATGGACTTATCTTAGTTTAAGGCATAACTTTATTATAAAGTTGCCTATAAACAATCGCAATGATACACCCTCAACTAAGGTTTCACAAGGATACACCCTCAACCAGGATTCACAATGATACACCCTCCACTAGGGTTTCACAAGGATACACCCTCAACCAGGGTTTATAAGGATACACCCTCAACTAGGGTTTCACAAGGATACACCCTCAACCAGGTTTTATAAGGATACACCCTCAACTAGGGTTTCACAAGGATACACCCTCAACCAGGGTTCACAATGATACACCCTCAACTAGGGTTTCACAAGGATACACCCTCAACTAGGGTTTACTAATCATGTATTGGATCCATGCATTTGTTATGCATGATTGATTAGTACCATTAAGGGTATCTCTCACCTAATTACATTAGGTTTCCAAAAAGGTTTTGATCAATTGGACCTTCAATGACATGAGGTATCCAATTGAATTGGGGTTTTCAATGTTGATTCCTTCAATCATTGAATTCATGGAATCAATCATCAATTGGACCTATACTCATACTTCAATTGAGTTTAATAGGTCAACCTTAAACTGATTTGACCCTCAATTGATCATCAATTAGGGTTTGATTCAATTGAATTAGGGTTTGGAATCGAAGATCCAACAACACTCATCAATGCAAGATTGGTTACTTTGAAACTATTGAACCATTGTCCAAATTGGGTATGACCTTACCCAAAACGGTCTTGAGGTCGTTTGAATGACTTCCAAACGGTCTTGAGACCGTTTGCCCATCACATCACTCAAATCCAAGCCATCCAATTAAGGTTTGGATCATTGGATTGATCACCAAAACAGCATTGCATTGTATAACAACTTGGTACCTTTAGACCTTCAAACACCTAACCATACTCAACCCTAGACCTCTAAACGGTCTTGGGTGACCACCAAACGGTATTGAGACCGTTTGGATGAGCTCCAAACGGTCTTGAGACCGTTTGGCCCATCCAACCTTTGGATTCTAGTGAAAAATCATCATGGATTGGTCTATCGAGTTGATCAACAAATCAGCACTACATTGCAATATGATTAGTACCTTTGGACCTTCAATTGGTAAACTATACTTGACCCCAGACCTCCAAACGGTCTTGGGGTGATCCCCAAATGGTCTTGAGACCGTTTGGGTGATCCCCAAACGGTCTTGAAACCGTTTGGGCTAATCAACCCAAAATCTCAACTTAACTCATTGGAATTTCAGCATTGTTTTCAATTAGGGTTTGCCTAATTGAATAGCCTTCAACTCATGATTCCTTGGGAGTTAATCCCTCAAATTCGGTGAGTCATTAGACCACATCATTAGGAACAGTAATCCCAAACGTTCAACGCTTGGTCAACGCACTCAAACGGTCTTGAGACAGTTTGCCCAAAAAGTTTAATTAAATCAGATTGAAAATCAGCACTTAATCCAATTAGGTTTCCCTAATTGATTAGGCTTCAACTCACGATTCCTTTGGAGTTAATCCCTAAAATTTGGAGGGTTATTAATAAACATAATTATGAACAGGAATCCCAAACGGTCAACGCTTGGTCAACCATCTCAAACGGTCTTAAAACCGTTTTCTCAACCAGGTCAAGTTAATCAGGTTGAAAATCAGCACATAATTCAGATCGATTGCCTAATTGATTGGCCTTCAACTCTCGATTCCTTTGGATTTAATCCCTCAAATTTGGAGGGTTATCAGCCTACATAATTAGGAACAAAATTCCCAAACGGTCAACGCTTGGTCAACCATCTCAAATGGTCTTGAAACCGTTTGCTCCCAAACGGTTTCAAACCGTTTGCTCCCAAACGGTTTCAAACCGTTTGCCCTTAAACGGTTTGCTGAAACCGCATAGCCAATCAAATTAAAACGATTTGGAGTAGCTATCAAAACGGTTTTGCTTGGTAATTTTCTTTGGATAAGAATCTAGGATGATTTCATCATCCCCTTCCTTCGAATAACCAAGAACAGCAACCGTTCTTGATGGAAATTGCAGCAAAGAAACAAGAGTGTATCAAATTGAAGAAATCAATCAACAAAGCATAGAGAATTGATGCAATAGCAATGTTTAAGGGTTTGAGTTATAAAACCCGCCTCCAATTGAGCTCCAAAGCTCCAATCTCACGCCATTAATGGTGGATGAAGCTCTAGCAACTCCCCCTAGGCTCGTCCTCAAGCTTTTGATTGTAAAAGTTGGCTAGGGTTGAAGAGGAGATTGGAAATAAGAAGGAATCCATAATTTATTTTTGATTTCCGCCATGAAATCATGAAGAACGAAGGTCAAGGTCTTACCAACAGGTTGGGGACGTGCTCCCTGCTCCTCCCTAGCTCCTTGGTCGGTTTTGCAAGTAAGGGGAAGAAGAAAATCCGAAAAAGGCCTTGGTTTGGGCTTGGAAATGGCACTTTTATAAGGAAATTGATGAGAGAGAAAATGCCTTATTAAAATGCATTTAATTCCAAAAATAGTACCACCTCTTCCTCCTTGGTTTGCTTGCATACAAAGGCAACTCAAAGCCACTGAACTCCCTTCCATTATCCATGGATTAAGGGAAAAGAAAATAAGCACCTTAATCCATTATAATATTAATATATCTTTTTGAGTGGAAATTCTTTTCCTTATAATAAGGTGAGTGGAATTTCACCTACTTAAGATATTTTCGTTCCTTATCTTGGCAAAGGAACGTCCATCCTTATTCAAAATCAACCAATAACATTTTGGTTGAAGGCCCTTTAATTAATACATTCATTTTTGCCCTAAATTGGATTAGGGTTCACTTAGGATTAAATCTTGATTATTTTAATATCAAGATTCTCTCTCCTCCAACTTAATTCCAATGAGATGCCCCTCTCATTTTCTTTGCTCTACATGATGCCAAGAAACATTAGGGACCTTATTGAAGTGGTAATTTGCATATTGAACCAGGTCAGGGCCCTAATTACTTTTCCCAAGGTAAGATTAAGAATATACTCAGCCTTATTAGGCAAAACATCTAGGTTTAATTCATAACTCAGGTCAGGGATGTTACATCATAAATGTAGTACTATATCACCTTATCTAACCACAGAAAGAAGCTAATATTAAAATTATTAGATGATTATGATGTGAGTAAGATAGACCGTAAAAAATAGACATTTATTGAAACTAGAATAAAAGTAATGATAAATACTTCCCTTCTATTATGTAACACCCAAGGTCATTCTTGATGTCATGTTGAAGATCATGTCTTCTACTTCCTCCAACTTTAGTTGCACCATACTCTCAATCCTACGATACGAGTGCTAAGACTGGATAGGAAAAAAATTCTCATTGCGGTGGTACGTATAACCTTAAAAGCATACATAACACTGAATTAGTAATTCAAAATAAAAAATATAACACGCAACAATCCTTTCCACAACCTTTCATGCATACCAAGACATGTGTCAATCTCTAGTTTTTACCAATCTGTAATTTTGAAAAAAAAAACAAAATTACATCCTACTAGAACATTTCATATAGCGGTATTAGACTTCACAATGACCATATACATAGAAATTGTTACCAAGCCCTTCTATTCTCTCGTACAAGTTGGGTTAATAAAATAAGAGACTAATTAATAATTAAAAATGTGAAATATGTAATGTAGTACCCTTCAGTGTTTCAAATATAATACATTGGAATACAAAGATGTTTTTGTAACCTAGAAAAAAAAAACAAATTGCACAGAAATCCTCCACGGCCACGGGCTTTAGATAAATCTTCACTTGCAGACTATAGAATATTCTAAAATGGAACTACGAAGTAATTCAAATCTCCACGAATAAATAACGACGAGGAAGAATACAGAAACAATCTCAGCTCTCACAAAAGAGGCAAAAGGAACCAAGCAGAGAGAATGGAAAGGAGAGAAAATAACAAAGGGAAAAAGAAAAAAAAGTAAAGAGGGGAAAATTTTAGACAGAGCAGTCAAAGTACAGTCAACGTTTCCAGAAGGAGACAACGAGTGAGAAGCCCTCGGATTCCCTAAGCTCGTTCTCCTCAGCGCTGGCCCACTCGGTCACGGACGACGAGCTCCCGGACGACGCGGACGACGACGACGACGACGACCTGGTCTTGGCCAGCATCCCGGACTTCCTCCCCCACTTCCCACTCCCTCCGCCGCCGCCGATGCTGCTGTTGGTGCTCCTGTCACTGTTCCCGAAATGCCCAAACCCGGCCAACCCCCACCAGTTCCCGACGCCATTCGCGCCGCAGATCGGACCCCCACCGCCGCAGTGTCCGGTGGAGGAGACGGTCCTCTTTCGTCTCGAGAAATGATGGCCTTCCCTGTTGAACCGGAAGACGACGACGCCGTGGCCCATGTCATCGGCGGCGGCAGTAGACGAGGAAGAAGGGCAGGAAGATGATTGGGGGTCTTTAGGGTCGGCTGGGAACAGCCAGCGGTGTACGTCCCAGGAGATGTGGACCTTGGCATCGCATCCTTCGACGTCCACCAGCTCCCCGCCTCGGAACTTCCACCGGAGCCGACGCACCTGTAGGATCCGTCGCCCGTCGATCAGGACACGCAGCCTTAAGTCTTTCTCCACCCTACCGCCGAGGTCGACCGCGATCTCCCTCTCTCTGCCTCCGACATACGCCCTCGTCGTGTACGCGCATGACGTCGACGGCACTGGCGCTGGCGCCTGCGACTGTAACTTTGACCGTGACCTCCTGTTGCCGTTACTGCACGGGACGACGACGTGTTCCCTCCTGGCCAGCAAGATCGGGTTTTGCGGGCTGCCCACTACTAGCCTATCATCCGCCGGGTTCCTCTTGCTCTTAACCTTCCTGTAGGCCACCTCATGCGCATCCCCAACGGACAGAACCACCTCGCCGTCTACGGAGACCGCAACGAAGAACCCAGAGCACGGCTCGGCTCCACTTCCAGGAGGGAATGCGGCGTGTGAGAGATCCCAGACGAACTGTACACTCCTGTGCCGCCCATTGTCGTTGGGGTCCTTGATGCGAAACCGCCTGGACCCGCGCCGCTTCCAGAGTAGCCAGGGACGGATGCGGAAGGAGTAACACCCAGATGCCGCGTCCGCGGAGGAGACAGCGGAGGCGGAGGACGACGCGTCGTTGGCTGCGGACGCGGCGGCGGAGGCGGAGGCGGCAGTGCTGCCGAAGGAGGCGGAGTAAGGGAGGCGCAGGTCGGCGCGGAGGGAGAGGCCGAGCATTGTCCTCGACCAGGTGAGGGCCGCGACGCCGCGCTGGGTCTCGTACACTGTTGTCGTCAGCGCCGGGCCAGGCGGCGCGGGCGCGGCAGTGGAAGAGGAAGTGGTGGACGCTGCGCGGCGGTGTGCGGTTCGGAAGCAGGAGGGGAGCGGATCCATCATGGTCGTTGCCATTCGCTGACTTTAAAACCCCACCGTTTCCTCGCGCTACTGACGACTGGACATGTAATAGCCGGAGAATGGTGCCGACAGCAGGACTGGCGGTGGCGGTGGCGGCGGTGATGAAGCTGAGATCTTGGGGAGTAAGGAGCAGAGAGAGAGAGAGAGAGAGGGGGGTAGGGATCTAGATACAGATGGAAGGAGGGAAGGTAGAGTGTGGAGCTGGCTTGGGGTAGAAGAGTGGAGCGGGGATAATGCTTGCAAGCACTTGATGGTGAATCGAAGGGTCTGTCTGCGGCGTGGCCGGGTTGTCTCGTACAGATCGGGCTCAGGTATCCAAGGAAGCCGTAAAGTTAAAATAATTGGAGTACAACAATAGCAACAATTTTTTTTTTTCCTTTGAATCCCCACAATAGTAACATATATAATTATTACCCTGACCCTTTAGCGCCGTCGCGCATTGGTACATCTCTCATCATTTTGTAGCAATCACGCCCCTGATTGAAATGAAGTTGTTCCAAGTGTGTTGCTGAACCATTATGATGAGAGAATGTAAACTAGAGTGCGGGCTAGCTTGCATGCGTGTTATGAAGGGGTCCCGTTGTGAAGATAGCAAATTCTTTGATGTAATGTATTCAGCTTTCTAAGGTGTCATTCATGAGTTTCAGACTCTCTTTTTTGTCCCCGCCCACCACATTGCATCGCCCATTGGATTAGCATCTACCTTTACGGTGTTGACTTATGACCATTGAATGATGATCCTATGGCAGCCGTGATGAGTTGGGCCCGACAGAAGACCGCGTCCATGCTTGATACGCCATCGGATCGTGATAGAAAAAGTGAGGAGAAATAAGAACTAGTTCTGTAAGATGTAATCCGACGTGTGAGTTTGCAATGTAATGTGAATTTTACGTCTTGGTCCTTGTATATTGTAAGAAGGGAAATTGTGAAACAAAATATATGTGCATCAATTAAATTTTCTTTTAATGATTGAAATCGTTAGAATTGTTAGTAGGCCCATTGCTCCCTTCATTGTGAAAACTTTGTTATTGTGCCAATTGCTATAGACCATCCCTCTTCTACAATAACTCATGAAGTCCCCTCCACTACTATATATTCTTTCCTTTCTTAAACTGTATTATACTATTTTAAACAGATCCCTAGTCTCTCTCCCATTTTAATTTTTTCTCTTCACTTTCAAATATGTAAGTAATCTTTTCTTTCCTCTACATATTGTATATTGTAAGAAGGGAAATTGTGAAACAAAATATATGTGCATTAATTAAAATTTCTTTTAATGATTGAAATCGTTAGAATTGTTAGTAGGACCATTGCTCCCTTCATTGTGAAAACTTTGTTATTGTGCCAATTGCTACTGTGTCAAATGTATAGACCATCCCTCTTCTACAATAACTCATGAAGTCCCCTCCACTACTATATATTCTTTCCTTTCTCAAAGTGTATTATACTATTTTAAACAGATCCCTAGTCTCTCTCCCATTTTAATTTTTCCTCTTCACTTTCAAATATGTAAGTAATCTTTCTTTCCTCTACATATTTATTTGTAATAAAAGAAAACTAATATACAATTTAGAATTAAATGTAGGGATATTTTTCGCAGAGATAGAGGGAGATGTGGAAGTTAATGGTATAAGAGTTGATAAATATTCGAACTAATTATGGAGAAAGATGGCTACTAACAATTGATGTAATTATCCCTTATTCTCTCTATATATACATTATATATCCCATATTCTTTTCACCTTTTTCTACCTTTTCACTTGATATTATCCTCACTACTAATTACGTATCTCAAACAAAACATATTTATTTATATCAATAACAATTCTCACCTTAATTATCCATCTACACGTTTCTATTCAAGACTTGCATGATACAGGTCAATAAAAGCTAAATATGACACATTCGACGATTCATTTAACGATCCCAACTCTCTTTTTCACCATTACACATATAACTATCTAAATTTGTGAAATTTAACATATAAAATTGCGTATAAAATATATAAAAATAAAATATATTTAGTTATATTTTCACAAACAAAGTACACATGTATATTTATTAGTTGTAGAAAAGGACAGCCATATGTAAAGTAATTGCACAAAGTGGAACTTTATACTTCTCTATACTTGATGTAACATTTTAAAATAGAGATACGGTAATATATGTGAGAAAAACAATAAACACTATAATTAGGGTTATATCCTATATATATTTATCTATATTTTAACCTAAATGTTGGCGATGTGGTTTTCATCTATGGGTTTTTTTACTAGAAACATAATCACACCACATTGCAGTGGTTATAAAATTTTTAAGCCATATCTGCATCATAACCACTTGATGCAGTTTTACGATGTAAAATGTGGTGCAATTATTTGTGGATATGGTTTATCATAGTACCATTGCCATCCAACTATCCGATTCTAAAAATACGGACAGAAGGTCTTTTCTTTTCTTTTCTGCTTCCTTTTTCTTTTAATTATCCATATAGTTTTCCTTGCTATTTGCGACGAAAACATGAGGTGGAACTCTCATTACGCTATGGATCTTCTATTTAGGGGTGTAAATGGTGCGGGTACAGTGTAGGTCTGCCCATACTCATATTTATACACAATTAATTTAGCGGGTCCAGTTCTGATTATAGACTATCATTAATTAAAATCTAGACCTGCGTCATACTCGTATCCATAAAAAGAGCGGGTTTGCAGTGCGGGTATGAGGGTAAGCTTCTATATAAACATTATATTTTTTATGTAAGTAAGTTTATGACTATGTTCTATATGCTCTTATACAACAAGATATTGCTATTATATAGGATATAAACATATAATAGTTACATTAAACAATGTAATACTTTGTAGATTGAAGATTAGTTGAATTAATTCTTTACATATTTGTAGTTATCATCACAATGTTTTGATAATTTAGCATATCACATAATTCATTTGATTTTTAATTTACATATCTTACCCATGTTTGCAACTAGAATAGTTCATTCTCAATTAGATGACTAGTCATAACTTTATTATAATTAGAGTAATATGTAATATAAAGTTTTATATTAATTATATTATAAAGTATGATATAATAACATATTATTAAAATAATTATATATGTATAGCGGGTCCACGGATTTGCAGTCTAGGCCTAAGCATACCCGTTAGTGGACCCGCTTATATGCGGGTCTGCAGTTCTGTGGATCCAAAAATTTAGACTTCAGATTTGCGGATCCGTAAATCTACTACATGTACCCATTTACAGCCCTACTTCTATTGTCCCATCTCTAAACTCTCATTTCTATCCTTGCCTCATCGCACGTTCTAATGCCACTACACGAGATCCTGATCGACTGCGTGACCAACAAATTATGGTACAGTAAATGTGCACAACTGTACGCAACATGTGCCCCATGCATTTCCATGTATATACAAATTAAAAGCAAGGGAATAAATTGGCCGACTTTTTCACCCGCGATCACCGACAAGCGACGGTCCCGTGCGGTTGGCGGCGCTTTTGGTGTAAAACCGATTTAACTTAACTTTGGCAAACAATTCAAAAACAAATAAAACGCCGCCAAGATTCCGAACTACTTTGTTTATTTTATTGTTGCATTGCTAGGTCATCTAATTCGGTGTCACTGGGGCCAACTGGCACCACCAACGTGTCGCGTGTACAGGCCTGGGTTTGGTTTAGGACGGGTTTCTGTTCGAGCAGTAGGTTAGATAGGGGTTTGGTTAATGCATTTGATATACTTGTTTTGATATTTGATTGGGTGAGCACTATTACAGGGCCCAGTCTGGTGTTCTAGGTGGTATGTTGGATATAACTAGGTTGTGTACACTTGGGGGAAATAAATAGGTTCGCCAGGTGGATGGGATATTTAATAAGGATAAGATCATCACTCACGATATATCAATGCATAATCCAACTTTATTGAGTAAACCCAGTCTTAGAAGTTAGAATATTGTCAAGTCTAGCGTCAATAAGGTTTGAAAATTTCTAATTTATCTTAACCATTGGTCAAGTCAAGAGAACATAGCATGTGGATGATCTCTATAACCTCTACATCCTTTGCCTCTCCTTTATCCTCGATCCATTAATATTAATCAATTACTTCTCTTGATAGATTTGTTCTTCTTATTGCTACCAACCGGACTTTTTTTTTTGCATGCTCTTATTGCCGACTACTTCTCATACCCAACATAAGTTGCCTCTGTCGTCAAAAGTATGATTTGTACTTAGGGCTTGTTAGGTAAGGTGTTATTTGCAAGAGTGGAGTTTAAATGTCTCCATGTCTATTGAACAAAGTTTTTAGTAGGGTGTGTTTCAGTTATTTCTAGATGCATCCCACTATCAGAATGACGACCGATCCATGGGATTTGTATTGTGCCCAAATAGAGAGGGTTTTTGGGTGCAATCATCTACAGAATGCTAGTTGTAAATCTTTGGTCCCTGCTTTTAGGTTGGTAAATTGTTGAATTCCTACTAGGATAGCATCTAGCAAACATTAACTATGTAGAACTCTTTGTGGTTGCGGGATGAGTTCTTGATCTCTCTCTAAACAACTAACTTTATGTTTATCCATTTGATTATCAACAATGTATTTCCAATATGAATAAAAGAGTATCCTACCAAAAGTATATTATACCAATCTCATAGTATCACACATATTGCTCTTAACAAACAAAGTATCATATTGAAATATATCTTATAATTTAACCACCTTCAACTAAAAAAATATCCAACCAAATAGGAGAAAAAGAAATCAATGAGATGGAAATGCTCTGAACCAAATAAGATATTAATAATTTAAGATCAATGCTTTTCTTTCTACATTTTGCACTTCTACTACATCCTACCAAATAAGCTTTTATTGTGAAACTTCCTCTATTATTGGCTCACATTCCATTATTGTCCCTTGGCCTTGTGCACAAGTAGTGGTTTTAGCATATTCTTCCAACCCTCACCCTATATTTTTGTAACATTGTATACTTCTCACTTATCCATGTTTTTAGTATCAGGAGTGTTGAGAAAGTGATTGAAAGTAGATGTAGGGCCTGGAACCCAAAGGTGAAATATGAAATCATGTGTGGAGGTGTGGGTAGAGTGTTTTGATGTAACCCTACATGATCTAATTAAGAGGTAACCTCAATGGATATCAACTAATTCAACAAAATTGATTACCTTGCCACCCAGCTTCGTTCTCAAAGAAATTACCTATAACTATCAAGTAAGGACAAATAGGAAAACGAACAATAAATTCTTAGTCCAGTTCACACCCTAACCCTCTTAACCCAGTTCACACCCTAACCCTCTTAACTCCAAATCCATCACCTCCTTCAATCTTTGTTTCATATTGTCCTTATGTTTAAATCATATTTCTGGTCACAGAGACAAAATCATAATAAAGTTTGCTCTTTGGCTAATAATAGAGTTTATTCCATTTATTCCACTTTTTTCATTTTTTATACCCATTTTGCCCATTTTGCCACAATTTGAAGGCTTTATACAAAAGGTATATTTATCTAAACTTAAGTGCAAGTTTCCCTTAAGTTCTACTTTTTATAAGTCTTTTCTCATAAATTGCCTAGTTGGATTATCCCAAATAAAATATTCATTTTTAAATCCTACACACATTCAATTGATACTACCTTCACAAATATGCATATCTTTTTGGATAATAAGGAAGAATAGCCCTCAAGAATTATTATATTATCTTCCTTCATTTTTATATTGAATCATATTCCATACACGACTCAATCTCACGGTCTCAACCAAATTTATCTGAAAGATCTCCAGAAGATTCCAAAAATTAATAAAAATATTTATTTTCTTTCCTACCTCAAGACACTTGTAGATCCTAGCCATCAAAAGGGAGCCATAAGGCAGAACCATGTGATCTACCCCATAGATGGCATCGATCTTTAGTGTTTCCAAAATGTTTCACGAGGAACACCCAAACCTTAATTCTGTCATATAAATACCCCCATAGCCACTATATTCTGAGCCCCTATCGAATTTGTTGAAGCTAGAGAGCAAACTACCTCCCTCCATTACTTTTCAATCACACAAGTGACTAGCAGATCTCTCCTGAAGAACGATCATCTCTTTACATTATTAATCTGAATAAAGATAATTCCAAATGCTTATCATTGAACTGATATCTAATTATTAAAATTTCCATGATCTTCATACAAGTGTTCATAATTGCTTACAATTACCTGCATGAATTGCTTATTTTAAATCTGCCATGTTGTTATTTAAGTACTATACTTCATTTTTCTACTTCAAATAGGATCGAGTCTTTCTCCTAATTGAACCATTTTACTCTATCATCTCCTCTTTTCCTAGGCATCAGCCCTAACTGCCTAGGATGGATCTCCTTTATGGGACTGTGATGATCTTGATTTTAGGAGTTTGATACTGGATATAGTATTTGAATAATAACCTTGAGTAATATGATTTATTGATTGACAATGATGTATCATGTGGTCAATGGATGAACTCTAAGGTGTTTTAGGACCACAAAGGTATTCATGGACTAGTTTAACCAAGATTCGATGATTATAGATTTTGATTGAGGCTTTTGCACCTATTCCTAAGGCTATTCAAAGATTTCATTTACATGATCACATAATAGAGTTTTAGTCTCAATCTTTTATGGATGAGAAAATATATAACGTAAGGGTGGTGCCCCAAATTCTAGGATGATTGGTGGTTTCCATAAAGATATGTACTTATATGAAATTGAATACATTTGATGATATCTACATTACCGAACTTTTTTCTTTAGAAATTAACTACCTAAGTTGTGATAAATTTGGTGTCATGTTGGCTTATTATCCTTTTCTTGAGTGCGGCCCAACGCCTGAAATGTGGCCCTTTCGTGACTGTTAATGATCTAAGAACGGAGACTCTGTCACTGACCTCCTATTTCTGCGGAGGAGGCAGCCTTGACCCAGCTCAACCACGCCCACACAAGAATCGAATCAAGGTGATGATTGCCAGATAACTCGGCCTGGTTATTATTTACAACACTCCCTAGATCCGAAGACACCTCACACAAAACTTTTTGTTCTGAAACAAGGGAGACTGAATCCTCACTGACCCTACCTTCTCCAACCGCAGTGGCAGGAAGAGGCTGGATGAGTGGAAGCTGGGGAGGCAAGGACCTGACAGAAATCGGGTTAGACTCAAATGTCAAGATGGAGGTGTCTTCCTTTCTGTCGAGCACATCATGAGCAGGTTAGTTCCAGGAGAATTCTCTAGGCAATGTCTGTCACGCCCCAATCTCACATTAACTACAAACCACAAGATTAGGACGCAACAGGATGGGATTTACACATAAGCCAATCACTCTTCACTTTTTAAAACATTTTAAAGATATTAATAGGAAAATCTGATTTATGCTGTCAAATGAAACTAAACAAACTGCGGAAGCATCTTTATTAACTGACTAGCAATATAACAGAGTCTACAACATTTTACATTGTTTGACATAAAATAAAGCGTAACAGTTAATTTACATCTCTGTACACATTCTCTCTCTCACTCACACCTTGTCCCGAAGATCGAGGGGAATGGACTAAGAGACCTCTAACTACTAACTACACATACCTTCTACCGACTAAGCGATAGGATGAAAGGATCCTTCAGATTTCCTGCTGCTGATGATAACCTGAAAATGTTTTGAGTAGAGGTATGAGCCTACTCACTCAGTGAATAGCATTTCACTTAGCTATCACTAAACAACTCATCAGGTTTATAAATTGAAATTAAACATATATGCAGTTCAAACAGGGAAGTTCTATTGACATAGCAAATATACAGATAATAATCACATTTCTAAGCATCAACAGGTATTTCAGGTAAATAAACAGTTATATAAATTTACTGTGATCCTACATGATTACTTATTCATATTATTATGCCCTAATCATATGAAGTGTACTCTGCATATAAAGATCCACAACAAGTCCATGCTACGGTCCCACCGTACAAGACTTAGCGACACACCCGGGAAATGCTAAGTCTGACGCCAGCCCTACTCTGCTACAGGACCCCTGGCTCTCCGGCCAGAAACATAGGCTCTACGGCCTCAATGCACAACCACGTGTGCTCCAGACTCCTCCTTTAACTTGAGTACACCGGCAGAGGGTCTCACAGGGTTACCTTCGTGACACAAGCACGAATGGTGTTAGATAACCAAGTTTTCTTTTTCCCAGTGCCATCGTGACACACGCACGATTGTTGTTAGACACTGCCTCTCTTTCCTCGTTTGTCCGTGATACAAGCACGGATGATGTTGCAACACGAGTTTCACCCCTAAGTAACAGACCTTCCTTTAGGGGTTCTACGGTGTTAGGGCACCTAGGTCTATTAACTGATTAACAAATAACATTTAAATAGGAAAATCACATTTCATGCATAATGCACAATCTAAATAACACATGAAGAAAATATATATCCTTTATCATCATTAAACATGATTCAGTATCATTTATCCAGTTTCGATGCTAAACATCTATTTTGAAATCATAATACAGGAAATTTCATCATTTTCACTATGCATATTAAGTATTTCAAGTTCCAATGAAACTAACATACTCTATTGTATGTACTACACTGTTTAGAAGTTATACTAACTGATACAGAAGCAATTAAACATTTAAATTGAGTTAAATAATGATTACTGAATGAACTACTACTCACTCTTCTAGAACTCGGCCGACCAAACTGGGAACTCGGCCGATCAGCTGGAAACTCGGCTGATCCACCTGCAACTCGGCCGATCCAAACTCTGATCGATATCCTATAAATGAAACTCGGCCGAATCACACCCAATTCGGCCGATCAAAACGCTGTTCGTCATCCTTAATAAAGGAACTCGCCCGAATCATACGCAACTCGGCCGAACGACTCACTGACTGGAAACTAAAACGAACTTGTTGTAATGGTATAGGTTGAAGGAGGGGCTCTACTTGGTTATAGACGCAGCTAGGGCTTTGGATCCCTGATCTGGACCTCCAGACGTGTCCGACGGCATCACTTTGGAGTGCTAGCTCGCACCCTTGATGCTCCTGGTCAGACATGCTGCTGCAAGCAGCATCTCCTTCACGTACAGGTAGGAGAGGGGAGCTTGCTAGGTGCTTCTCTAGGGCTTGATGGCGGCGGATTGCTGCTAGGACCTCAAGGACGATCTCGACGCCGTTGATTAGAGAAGTTGGCCGCACCAAAAGACCTCTGGTCGGCGCTCTGTTGCTTGGCCGCGGCTCTGCAGATCAACGCCCAAGCAGGTGGTTGGGGGCGCAGGTGGTTGGGCAAGGAAGGAGGAAGGAGAAGGGTAGGGAAATGGCTGACGGAGTTGGACGGAGCTCAAGCGCTTGCTATATCGCCCAAAAATCGCCCTGCCCTCCCTCCTTGGCTGCTGCTCTATCGGGCTGGATGGGCACCGCTTGCGGTGTCCTGTTCTATCGGCCGACTGAAGGAGAAGATAAGGGAAAGAAAGCAACCGCCCCATTAAAATGAATAATTGGGAAAATTGCAACTTAAACCCTAGAACTAAAAAGGTCATAACTTATGGCTCGTAGGTCCGATTTGGACGATTCTTCTTGCAACATTCCAAGCATGGGATTCTCTATAACCTCAAAGCACAAAGCATGCTAAATGGACAATTCTACTGGATCAAAGCTCTAATTGCAACTGTGATTACTTGATTCAACTTAATGTACTACATATTCAACATTGTCATCATTACTTGCCTCAGATGATTCAATCTCAGTTATTAATTCACATCTTAGCGTATCTTGATTATCTATGATGTTTAATTTGATACTCAACACTAATTGAGGTGTTTCACGTAATTCAAGGTATTTATTAGTTAATCATGGAGTGGGTCATAACAACCTTTTTCCCTTAAAAGAATTTCGTCCCGAAATTCCTAAAAGAGAAAGGAAACGTGTTACTCATTTCTGACTCGTATCCTCTGATCAGCCATCTGCATAGGTCCCTTAACCTAGGATACATTTGATCTGATTCCAGATCAACCCACAAGACATTGTCTTTCCAGAACTGTTATAACAGTATCTCAATTTATGGTAATTACCAAGAAATTATTATACTATACATGCAAACAAACAAAAATTCTTAAATAAACAGAATGCATGTCAATTTGGCAGTTTATACTAAAAATCATGCAATTTAACTGTTAAACATCACTACATATCATACTGAGAATTGATATCAAAAATACTTGATTCATCGTACACCCTATCCTTAGGGTTTCATTTGCCTTGTTCATTCATCACATGCCAACGCCCTACTCTTAGGGTTATCTCATTCACTAATTACATGGCAACACCCTACTCTTAGGGTTTCCATTATCTCATCTGTTTGATTGCAGTTCAAATCACAATACGGTATCATTTTAGAACTGGCAGAACAGTATATTTCAAATCATTGTAATTATTGAGTAATCTTTCCATCATGCATGTTGACATATTAAAATTTCATAAATATTCCAAACTCAAATCAATTTTGGCACATACATACTAAATTCATGTAATTGAACATCTTATTATACTAATAAGTGTAATTTACTTCACCTATAAGAAACCATCTATAATATTTTTTTTTCAATTATCTGAAATTTCTCGAAGTACGTGCATATTAATCAAATTCTTGGTTTATGCATCACATAACTCAATTAAGAGTTATTTACATATCATATCAAAAATATTTAATAGTACTTGAGAATTTCTGATAATATCTTAGAGAAACGATTCATGTAAATTTTAAGTCATACACATTAACATAACAGGAAGCATGCATTTAGGTTTATTTACATATTTTAATGCTGTCTTGCTAGCTTGAAAACATACATCTAATGATTTACCAAATCTGTGTTTTCTGGGTTCATACTCAAACCGTACCATTATCAGTTGTGTATTTCTAAACTCAATGTGATATGATTGGAACTGGATTACCAAGCAACTTAATTATTTTATCCATGTATATCTTAATCAAGTCTCGAGACATCACAGGTCGACTTAATATGAAGAAAGCGAGCAGACTAAATTAGTCTATCCACAATCATTCATATCAAATCACAACCTCTAGGTGTCCTGGGTAAATCTTATCACAAAATCCATTGTGGTAAATTCCCATTCTCATTCAGGTATAGAAAAAGATTACCAGGTAGCTATTGATTTTTAGGGTTCAGCCTTAACCTTCTGGTACACTCTACTTTTAACCACATACTCAACTACATCCTTCTGCATATCTGACCATCCATTTCAACTTCTTGGGATTCATATACATCTTAGTGTTTCTTGAAAGCATAGCATACATCAATACATACACTTCTATAAGAATCTTTTCTTTCAGCCTTTTCCCCTTAAAAGAATTTTACTCTATCTCGAGGTACACACAACATGTCATGCTAATACGACATCTTATTATCTAAAAACTTAAACTCTAGTCTCTTTCCTCCTATCCGGTCATGCATGGTCTGGCTTAATTCACTATCACCCTTTTGTAGTTCCTTGATTTGATCATAAGAAGTAGGCTTAACTTACATCTATACAATCAAGTCACTTTGTTTTGTCACCCCTAAGCCTAAGTTCAACTTCCACATTTCTACTAACAGGTCTCTATTGAAACCTGCCATAGAAAATGCATTAGTTGTTGAACTTGACTTTCTGCTGAAAGCATCAGCCACCACATTCTCTTTACCAGGGTGATAATCTATTGTTACATCATAAAGATAGTGACACCATATCTTAAAAACATGAACTACATCAGCTATCTGCATATCATACATCGGGTAATACTCTGCTTTCTATGCTACTTTCTTATTGTTACATTTTAGGTTTATGTTTTACTCTTTTCTCTAAGTCATTTCATGTTGTTCATGTACCGATCAGTTTATCTACCTCAAAACCCTAGATCACTATCAAATCCAGTTTACTTTTCATAGAACAAATCTCAAGATCTTATTTTACAAAGTTACTAGTATTCAAGGTTACATCACTAATGATATCCCTTAAACTACTACAACTTTAATCATTCTAGGGTTTGATCCTTTATTGATAACATAGCATTATTGTGTGTGTGTGGTCGATCATATAAATCAATTTGAGTTGCTTGGGTCAATAGCATATTAACCCAACACTCAACTTTAATTATTTTGGCTGAAAATTCAGTTTTCACAATAGTTTCTGTAATTCGTTTATTAAACATCTAACAGAAGCTCCAAAAATTCTGGAAATTTTATATGTTGTTCCTAATAAAGTTTCAGACCTCCAATAAAAATTTCAGATCATTTCAAGTTACCAATAATTAAATAAAAATCAAACAGTGCACTGCTATATTGCAGTCTGCAGCAGGTTCGGCTGAGTTACAAACTCGGCCGACACCCTTACTGTAGAGGTCAAAAGTCATCCAAAAATTTCACCAATTTAACAGAGTGTCTAAAATTGTATTTTTCAAGAACAGTTAAAATTTGAGATCAATTGGATATACCAATAAAAATATAAAATTCAATTACCACACTGCTATATTATTCAGAAAATGTGATCGGTCGAGTTTGAAACTCGGCCGATAAACAGGTCAGAACATTCTTCAAAAATTCTGATATTTTCCAATTTTGTTTATATTTTATATATCCAAATCATATCTCAATTTTAGCCAAATCAGAGTTACACATAAAATACTAAAAATCATTTAGTGAGACATTCTATTTATCAAATTCTGTATTCATGTGTCATTTGAATCCTAATTTGGGCCAATTAGGGTCTATGCTTCTCAAACCCTAATTCTCAAGACGAAAAAACGTTTAGACTTCTTATCATAGTTAAAACATCCTAGTGTATATACATTCTCACTATGTTACAGGTCTAAATCATCCAGAGTCTATTCTTATTTTTACTGTTAATAGGAGTCATTAGATCCCAGTAACGCATCCTGCCAGCCGGACCAGGCCGAACCTGTAGTCCTGAAGCCAAGAGCTACTCGAGATTAATCACCCCCTATTAATCTTAAACATGTGGAAAGAATATCCACTTAGGGCAAACTCAATTAAACATAATTTCGGGTCTATTTTAATACCAAGAAGACAAACATTAAACAATTCACTTCATGTCACAACAATATAAAAGAATCATGTTTACTTTACAAACTGAAAATTTCATTTCATGCATATAAAAGCACTTCTAGTGATCTTTAAATCAAATAAACAATGATAGACAATAGTTGAATCGCATCTTATATGTAATCTCTTATTCCTTTATTAATTTCTAATCTCTTAACCCTAAGATTTCTAGGGTTTTCTCTCTAGCCTATCCTTCCTCTGCATACCTGGCCAGGGCATCCAGAGAAGAACAGACAGAGTAGCTTGATACTGGTCAATCTAAGTATTCAGACACCTGTCCAGGGTATCTAAACACTCAGACCTTCCAGAGCTAAAACTCATCATTTATTATTCGCCTTACTTATAACTTTATCTTTTGACCTTAATGATTCTTAACGACTCATCTTAAACTCGTTACTTGATTCTCGTGACCATATCCTCTTCCTGCTATCTGCAATAATATAACAGAACACTTCCTGTTAGAAAATTACAGATAGAAGAAAGACACCTAAACCTTAATCCTATTGGTCTCTTATCGTCCCCTGACCTTGAGTAACTATGTACTCAAACCAAAGCTCTGATACCAAAGTTGTCACGCCCCAATCTCACATTAACTACAAACCACAAGATTAGGACGCAACAGGATGGGATTTACACATAAGCCAATAACTCTTCACTTTTTAAAACATTTTAAAGATATTAATAGGAAAATCTGGTTTATGCTGTCAAATGAAACTAAACAAACTGCGGAAGCATCTTTATTAACTGACTAGCAATATAACAGAGTCTACAACATTTTACATTGTTTGACATAAAATAAAGTGTAACAGTTAATTTACATCTCTGTACACATTCTCTCTCTCACTCACACCTTGTCCCGAAGATCGAGGGGAATGGACTAAGAGACCTCTAACTACTAACTACATATACCTTCTAAAGACTAAGCGATAGGATGAAAGGATCCTTCAGATTTCCTGCTGCTGATGATAACCTGAAAATGTTTTGAGTAGAGGTATGAACCTACTCGCTCAATGAATATCATTTCACTTAGCTATCACTAAACAACTCATCAGGTTTATAAATTGAAATTAAACATATATGCAGTTCAAACAGGGCAGTTCTATTGACATAGCAAATATACAGATAATAATCACATTTCTAAGCATCAACATGTATTTCAGGTAAATAAATAGTTATATAAATTTACTGTGATCCTACATGATTACTTATTCATATTATTATGCCCTAATCATATGCAGTGTACTCTGCATATAAAGATCCGCAACAAGTCCATGCTACGGTCCAACCGTACAAGACTTAGCGACACACCCGGGAAATGCTAAGTCTGACGCCAACCCTGCTCTGCTACAGGACCCCTGGCTCTCCGGCCAGAAACATAGGCTCTACGGCCTCAATGCACAACCACGTGTGCTCCGGACTCCTCCTTTAACCTGAGTACACCGGCGGAGGGTCTCACGGGGTTACCTTCGTGACACAAGCACGAATGGTGTTAGATAACCAAGTTTTCTTTTTCCCAGTGCCATCGTGACACACGCACGATTGTTGTTAGACACTGCCTCTCTTTCCTCGTTTGTCCGTGACACAAGCACGGATGATGTTGCAACACGAGTTTCACCCCTAAGTAACAGACCTTCCTTTAGGGGTTCTACGGTGTTAGGGCACCTAGGTCTATTAACCGATTAACAAATAACATTTAAACAGGAAAATCACATTTCATGCATAATGCACAATCTAAATAACACATGAAGAAAATATATATCCTTTATCATCATTAAACATGATTCAGTATCATTTATCCAGTTTTGATGCTAAACATCTATTTTGAAATCAGTAAATACATTGCAACTATAATACAGGAAATTTCATCATTTTCACTATGCATATTAAGTATTTCAAGTTCCAATGAAACTAACATACTCTATTGTATGTACTACACTGTTTAGAAGTTATACTAACTGATACAGAAGCAATTAAACATTTAAATTGAGTTAAATAATGATTACTGAATGAACTACTACTCACTCTTCTGGAACTCGGCCGACCAAACTGGGAACTCGGCCGATCAGTTGGAAACTCGGCCGATCCACCTGCAACTCGGTCGATCCAAACTCTGATCGAATCCTATAAATGAAACTCGGCCGAATCACACCCAATTCGGCCGATCAAAACGTTGTTCGTTATCCTTAATAAAGGAACTCGGCCGAATCATACGCAACTCGGCCGAACGACTCACTGACTGGAAACTAAAACGAACCTGTTGCAATGATATAGTTTGAAGGAGGGGCTCTACTTGGTTCTAGACGAAGCTAGGGCTTTGGATCCCTGATCTGGACCTCTAGACGTGTCTGACGGCATCACTTTGGAGTGATAGCTCGCGCCCTTGATGCTCCTGGTCAGACCTGCTGCTGCAAGCAGCATCTCCTTCACGTACAGGTAGGAGAGGGGAGCTTGCTAGGTGCTGCTCTAGGGCTTGATGGCGGCGGATTGCTGCTAGGACCTCAAGGACGATCTCGACGCCGTTGATTAGAGAAGCTGGCCGCACCAAAAGACCTCTGGTCGGCGCTCTGTTGCTTGGCCACGGCTCTGCAGGTCGGCACCCAAGCAGGTGGTTGGGGGCGTAGGTGGTTGGGCAAGGAAGGAGGAAGGAGAAGGGTAGGGAAATGGAGGACGGAGGTGGATGGAGCTCAAGCGCTTGCTATATCGCCCAAAAATCGCCCTGCCCTCCCTCCTTGGCTGCTGCTCTATCGGGCTGGATGGGCACCGCTTGCGGTGTCCTGTTCTATCGACCGGCTGAAGGAGAAGATAAGGGAAAGAAAGCAACCTCCCCATTAAAATGAATAATTGGGAAAATTGCAACTTAAACCCTAGAACTAAAAAGGTCATTACTTGTGGCTCGTAGGTCCGATTTGGACGACTCTTCTTGCAACATTCCAAGCATGGGATTCTCTATAACCTCAAAGCACAAAGCATGCTAAATGGACAATTCTACTGGATCAAATCTCTAATTGCAACTGTGATTACTTGATTCAACTTAATGTACTACATATTCAACATTGTCATCATTACTTGCCTCAGATGATTCAATCTCAGTTATTAATTCACATCTTAGCGTATCTTGATTATCTATGATGTTTAATTTGATACTCAACACTAATTGAGGTGTTTCACGTAATTCGAGGTATTTATTAGTTAATCATGGAGTGGGTCATAACAATGTCGATGAGTTTTAGACCCTTCTTTGACATCTTGATGGTTCTTGAAGGACTTTGGGAGCCTGGTCATGAGGTATGGAAAATGGAACACCTTCCCCTTCTTTCCTATTTCCGCAGTGACTCCTTGCTTGGAAGAATAGAATCACATGGCATCTCGCCTCCTCGACCCAGATTGGAGGGCCACCGGCGTGTGGGAGGGGCCTGGAGTCTTCTGATTTCTACAACATTGCCCAGATCAGAAGTCGGCCTCCACCCATGCTCCAAAGATGGAGATCCTTCTTCCCTCTTCTTATTCCCTGTGGCGGTATAGGAAGCAGCCAGCCGTCAGACCTGTGTCCTCACCTCCCCTTCAAGGATATGAGGTGCCGCCATGGAGCTCTGAAGCTCCCATTGATCTCGTGGCTAGGACAGCCATCACCGACCAAATGAGAGGCGGCGTGGATTGGGTTGTCTTCCCATGACATGGAGCCCTATCTCTCTCGTGCTCCACCGGGGAAGCTCCAGTCTGCGGTGGCGTTCACGCTGGAGTCTGAACGCGTGCGTAGTGAGGAGGAGAATGACGGGTCGGTTCACCAACTAGAGCCCAGACCGGTTTATGGCAAACTTGTTTGAGGGAGCCACGCCCCTGTCAGCCTACGTGGTGTGATCTGGACTCCCTCAACTCAAGATCAAACGTCCCTCATTTTTCCTATCAAGGTAATTATCTCAAATTATGTGCAGCTCTTAGAAAATCCATTATAAATAGCTTCCATGGCCAATAAATTCACCAAAAATACACATGGTCTCAGAAAACTATCCTTATTCTTATTGGACACCTATATCAGTATTTTGAAGAACAATTAATGTTGATATCCAATATAATGATGATGTTTCTTTTTAGGGTTAGTTAATTGAAATAAATAGCAAATGATTGAGATTAAATATGAGAAAAATAGTTTTGGAATCATAGTATCATTTAGAAACTAAATGTGGACTCCAATCTTAATTTTATTGATTAACACTTAGTCTTTTCCCATAAATACATAATTAAATGTTTTAAACCTCATATTAATTCTATAAAATAGACCTATCATTGGAAAATTATGAAATCTGAACCAAACCCCTATAATGACCTCCTGATCAGTAGAAAAATATTAGACACAAGTTCTAGGTTGTTTGAACCGAGATTTGGCAAAACCCTAAACTTGACCTAAATACCATTAATAATGATGAACCTTGTATTAATGATGCTCAATTATATTTAATCAGGTCATGGACAAAGTTTTAGATGATCCAAGATGATTAGAAATCTTTGAACTCAGGTACGTGGGATTTATTAAGTATATGACTAGTTTTTGTGGATGCATAATGATATGTTGTACTTTGGATGCTTTTATTTGCATATAAATTCTTGGATGTGTATTAGT
This sequence comes from Alisma plantago-aquatica, assembly GCA_963693085.1. NCBI lineage: Eukaryota > Viridiplantae > Streptophyta > Magnoliopsida > Alismatales > Alismataceae > Alisma > Alisma plantago-aquatica. The sequence goes on along the minus strand of OY856415.1, from coordinate 113,424,977 downwards.
ATTATATGCTTCGCCAAAACTTAATGAAACATAAATGGACATTTTAATGAGTTGTAGCTACTAGTGCACTTGGCCCAGTATGGATGTATGTTGCCTAACATGGATGTATGATGAATTGCCCATGTTAGATGTATGATAAAATAATTTTTCCCATACTGGATGTATGAGAAATGCTTATAAAATTGTAGTACAACTGCATCAAATGAAATGTATAAAAGGTGTGTTTACCTGATTATCGCTTTAAATAATGCTTTCCTTTACTCTTTCTTTCTCAATTTATTTCAATTATGCAAGCATATTAGTATGTATCTTTCTACCCACGTGCACAACACCTTGTGTGTTGATTCGTTGTTTCACGTATGTTTTAGGTTCAGAGATAGCATGGGTGGAAAAGATGGGAGTGAGCAGTTGTCCAGGTTTACCTATTGTGTAGATCCTGATTAGCATACATGTTCATAGACTTGTAAATCTTCTTTTAATATGTAAATGTAATTCATTTTGTAATATACATGTTGAATGATGAGAAACGTTATGGTGTATGCCTATGGTTGTATGTTCATGTATGTGTATTATGCTTCCGCATCACTCTCTGATATAATTGCTAACGTTTTCAGATTTTATCTTCTCATCTCCATGGGGTTTTGAGAACGTGAAAATCTGGGGACGTCACTGTTGGTATCAGAGCATGAACAATAGCTACACCTAGCAATTGCTCACCATGAATCATAAAACTAAATTTCACCTTTTACTTTAAACCCTAAAAACTTAGTAAGTTGTCTATAGGGATAAGGTTTGACTTAGTCTCTAAGTTAGAACCTAGATGTTTGAGAACTAGGTTTAGACAAGTGTGTGAAACCCTTTCCATATAGAGCTCATATGTATTGGGTAGCTACACTAGTCTACACATTGTTCTCACCATTTCACTAGGTTACATGACACTGGACTATCTACTGTGTGTGGGACACTCGGTTTTGCTGATTTGGTTTTGTTTTCCAATCGGCTCGAGCCTTGACAGTTTTCTATGACGTCTTCTTTCTCGGAGAAAAACTATATAATATTTTATTATATATATATGTAAATATAAAAATGTGTCCCTCACACTGTAGAGTAGTTAGTGTTCATGCAACTTAAGTGAAAGGGAGTGACATCAGTCTAGAAGAGAGAATAGATCTAGATTAGAGGTCTTGAGCCTCAAAAGGTTATGTGATACATAGATAGACAAAAGAAAGATTAAGGAAATAAGCATATAGAATCTTATCTAACTTTAATACATGATGGTATAAGTTTCCTTATTAAGATTTTAGTTGTATATGAGCTGAATCCACTCTTAGAGGATCTATTCTAAGTCGTGGTGATGAAAGTACATTCCCTTTTCCTACTTACGATAAGCTAAGTTAAGATATAGATGAGTATGCATGAGCCTCAAGCTCTTATACAAGGAGGATGTCTAGTGGTAGGACAAGATATGTGGTGAACTCCAGAGAGAGTGAGATCCACAAGGGGAAGGTCATAGGACCTAGCCTCCAATATATGAGAAATATGAAATATGTTTAAAATGATGGGTCCTACACTAGATTACTCTTGAGTAGATGAGTTGAGTCCTTTTGCATAATTCAATCCTATATGTGAGAGTTGGGTAAAATATAATATGATGGGTAGAATACTCATAAAGTAAAAGTCAATCCTTTGATTGAGTTAGGTCCTAGCTTGAGTGACATATGTTTGTGAATCTCATCATTAGTTGCAAGTGAGGTGGTATATGAAACTCTAGTTCTTAGAGTAAAATTTCTTGTGCATAAGATGCTCATAAATGTTGTTCCTTCCTTATCTCTTTCTTGATATATGATTCTAGAAACCTCACTTGAACTATATTGATGATTATGTATGAATAGTCACTTAGATAAGCTTGATCTAGTAATTATCCTTCCTTCTACAACATATGTGATATGTATAAGTTTGAAACCATGAGATTGGCTTAGTATATTCTCTTTCCCTTCATATCATGTATGAGAGAGATAAGTTTGAAACCATTAGCTAAAAAAATAGATATCTTTGGACCATACCTTACATGATTACAAAATGAAGTTCTTAACCTCAAATCTTCTAGCAAAAATTATAGTTTGATGAAAACTCTCATAATGGGTGAAACCCTTATTTTTTTAAGGATGTTAAGTATTCCCTTCTCAAGTGATGAAATCCTAGTATGATGTTGATCATAGACAACAATAATGATTTTAAGTATGATAGTTCTAAAAATTAATGACTTGAAATCTTGATATCACCTGGCATGCTTTAAATAGGTGAAAGAAGAAACACTTAGTAATACCTTCTCAACTCTATATGAGTAAATGAAACCCTAATTGTTAGGGTAACAAGGGATGTAAATATTAGAATAATATAAGGTCAAGTTATGACTAAGCCATTATATGATGCTTCAACTCTAAAAAAAGTATGCTATACTTCAACCTATACAAGGTGGGGTGGGTACACCCTATATGATAGAGAACCTATTATGTCCTCTTGGGATACATATGGAAATATGGGAACTTTGGTACCTAGAAGTGGTGACCTTTTTGAAGATTGATTCTTTGATATCTACTTGAGTATGATTATTTGAATTTTGAGGATAAAATTCCATATAAGGTGGGGTGAGTGTGATGATCTTGATTTTAGGAGTTTGATACTGGATATAGTATTTGAATAATAACCTTGAGTAATATGATTTATTGATTGACAATGATGTATCATGTGGTCAGTGGATGAACTCTAAGGTGTTTTAGGACCACAAAGGTATTCATGGACTAGTTTAACCAAGATTCGATGATTATAGATTTTGATTGAGGCTTTTGCACCTATTCCTAAGGCTATTCAAAGATTTCATTTACATGATCACATAATAGAGTTTTAGTCTCAATCTTTTATGGATGAGAAAATATATAACGTAAGGGTGGTGCCCCAAATTCTAGGATGATTGGTGGTTTCCATAAAGATATGTACTTATATGAAATTGAATACATTTGATGATATCTACATTGTCAAACTTTTTTCTTTAATAATTAAGTACCTAAGTTGTGATAAATTTGGTGTCACGTTGGCTTATTATCCTTTTCTTGAGTGTGGCCCAACGCCTGAAATGTGGCCCTATCATGACTGTTAATGATCTAAGAACGGAGACTCTGTCACCCACCTCCTATTTCTATGGAGGAGGCAACCTTGACCCAACTCAACCACACCCACACAAGAATCAAATCAAGGTGATGATTGCCAGATAACTCAGACTGGATGTTATTTCACAACACTCCCTAGATCTGAAGAAACCTCACAAAACTTTTTGTTTTGAAACAAGGGAGACAGAATCCTCACTGACCCTGCCTTCTCCAACCGCAGTGGCAGGAAGAGGCTAGATGAGTGGAAGTCGGGGAGGCAAGGACCTGAAAGAAATCGGGTTATACTCAAATGTCAAGATGGAGGTGTCTTCCTTTCCGTCGAGCACATCATGAGCAGGTTAGTTCCAGGAGAATTCTCTAGGCAATGTCGATGAGTTTTAGACCCTTCTTTGACATCTTGATGGTGCTTGAAGGACTTTGGGAGCCTGGTCATGAGGTATGGAAAATGGAACACCTTCCCCTTCTTTCCTATTTCCGCAACGACTCGTTGCTTGGAAGAACAGAATCACATGGCATCTCGCCTCCTCGACCCAGATTGGAGGGCCACCGGCGTGTGGGAGGGGCCTGAGAGTCTTCTGATTTCTACAACATCGCCCAGATCAAAAGCCGGTCTCCACCCATGCTCCATAGACAGAGATCCTTCTTCCCTCTTCTTATTCCCTATGGCGGTATAGGAAGCAGCCAGCCGCCAGACCTGTGTCCTCACCTCCACTTCAAGGATATGAGGTGCCGCCATGGAGCTCTAAAGCTCCCATTGATCTCGTGGCTAGGACAACCATCACTGACCAAATGAGAGGTGGTGTGGATTGGGTCGTCATCCCATGACATGGAGCCCTATCTCTCTCGTTCTCCACTGTGGAAGCTCCAGTCTGCGGCGGCATTCACGCTGGAGTCTAAACGCCTGCGTAGTGAGGAGGAGCATGACGGGCCAGTTCACCAACTAGAGCCCAGACCAGTTTGTGGCAAACTTGTTTGAGGGAGCCGCGCCCCTGTCAGCCTACGTGGCATGATCTGGACTCCCTCAACTCAAGATCAGACGTCCATCATTTTTCCTATCAAGGTAATTATCTCAGATTATGTACAGCTCTTAGAAAATCCATTATAAATAGCTTCCATGGCCAATAAATTCACCAAAAATACACATGGTCTTAGAAAACTATCCTTATTCTTATTGGACACCTATATCAATATTTTGAAGAACAATTAATGTTGATATCCAATATAATGATGATGTTTCTTTTTAGGGTTAGTTAATTGAAATAAATAGCAAATGATTGAGATTAAATCTGAGAAAAATAGACCTATTCATTTAGAAACTAAATGTGGACTCCAATCTTAATTTTATTGATCAACACTTAGTCTTTTCCCATAAATACATAATTAAATGTTTTTAAACCTCATATTAATTCTATAAAATAGACCTATCATCGGAAAATTATGAAATTTGAACCAGACCCCTATAGTGACCTTCTGATCAGTAGAAAAATATTAGACACAAGTTCTAGGTTGTTTGAACCTATATTTGGCCAAACCCTAAACTTGACCTAAATACCATTAATAATGATGAACCTTGTATTAATGATGCTCAATTATATTTAATCAGGTCATGGACAAAGTTTTAGATGATCCAAGATGATTAGAAATCTCTAAACTCAGGTACGTGGGATTTATTAAGTATATGACTAGTTTTTGTGGATGGATAATGATATGTTGTACTTTGGCTGCTTTTATTTGCATATAAATTCTTGGATGCGTATTAGTATTATATGCTTCGCCAAAACTTAATGAAACATAAATGGACATTTTGATGAGTTGTAGCTACTAGTGCACTTGGCCCAGTATGGATGTATGTTGCCTAACATGGATGTATGATGAATTTCCCATGTTAGATGTATGATAAAATAATTTTGCCCATACTGGATGTATGAGAAATGCTTATAAAATTGTAGTACAACTGCATCAAATGAAATGTATAAAAGGTGTGTTTACATGATTATCACTTTAAATAATGCTTTCCTTTAGTCTTTCTTTCTCAAGTTATTTCAATTATGCAAGCATATTAGTATGTATCTTTCTACCCACGTGCACAACACCTTGTGTGTTGATTCGTTGTTTCACGTATGTTTTAGGTTCATAGATAGCATGGGTGGAAAAGATGGGAGTGAGCAGTTGTCCAGGTTTACCTATTGTGTAGATCCTGATTAGCATACATGTTCATAGACTTGTAAATCTTCTTTTAATATGTAAATGTAATTCATTTTGTAATATACATGTTGAATGATGAGAAACGTTATGGTGTATGCCTATGGTTGTATGTTCATGTATGTGTATTATGCTTCCGCATCACTCTCTGATATAATTGCTAACGTTTTCGGATTTTATCTTCTCATCTCCATGGGGTTTTGAGAAGGTGAAAATCCGGGGACGTCACTGGGACTGAGGTGATTAGGACCTTACACCTAATATAATTAGAATCTTTAGGGCAATGACAGGAAAGCCATGATCACCTCTAGCCCCAAAAAGTAGTAATATATCTCTTTTAGTTTCTGCCATTTTGATTTCATTAATCATATGAAACCATCATTTGCCCTTTTGATTGAGTTAAAATAACAATACCAATTATCGGTCAATACGAGTGTGCTAGCACCTTCCTCAGTCATAAAAATTAATAACTCTAAATTCTTTAGCTACACTTTCTGCTTCTTACCTACCTCCAAGTGGGAGTCATCTTTTGTGTTCTTGTGTTTGCCCATTGATTTAATCACAACTCCATTTTCTTGTCATATAAATAAAAATGGGTGGCAACTCTGAGCCCTCTAGAGACATAATCAACAATTTTACTTGGTTCTATGGTTCCTTCATTCTCATTTTTGTAACTTTTTTATTATGTTTTCTCATGATCGACATTTTCTCATATTTGTTGGGTTTTTTTCTTCTACGTTTTGCCACTTCTTCCTTTTTTGGGATTTTTCACTGCTACCCATATAGGGTTTTTTCTTCCTAAATAGAATTTGTCTTCACTTCCCAATTAGGTTTTTGCCTTCGCTTCCTAATTAGGTTTTTTTGCTACTTCCCAATTAGGTTTTTTTTTGCCGCTTCCTCATCAAGATCTTCTCACTGCTTCCCCATTAGGGTTTTCCTTACACTTACTAATTAGTGTTTTCTCAATGTTTCCCAATTAAGGTTTGCTTTCCACTCCTTGATTAGGGTTAGTCTCCGCTTTCCAATTAGGGTTTTTCTTCTGCTTCACTATTAGGGTGTGCCCGTTCCTTCCTAGTTATGGTTTTTGATTGGTGCATCCCAGTTAGGATTTTCTTCTATATCCCTTTATGGTTGTTTGCTTCCCTTAAATTTTGTTTTTCTAAGAAAAATAAAAAAAAACAAGAGGAAAAGATAAGAGAGCTATTTCGTAATGATTAAGACAATTCTTTTCAATGTACACATGTCTTCTTTCATGTTTAATGTGTTTAGGAGAGGGATAAAGATTTTTGGTATCCATGGTGGTCTCTCACTTGTTTCTATTTTCCTTTACTAATTTATCATGGTTTTTCTTTAGAAAAAGTAAAATCCATACACTTGTACTTTACACACCTATGAACCCATGCATCTATAAAATGGGTGCCAACACTGACACTGGATTCCTAAATGAGTCATGGGGTGGTAGTATATGTGTCGAAACAGCGGAATGATGGACACATAAAGGCCTTGAGGACACCCTCTCTTCTAGAACTCAAGATTGATTACGGTTGTTTTAGACATGAGGTGTATTAGGAGTAGTGTAAATTATTCAATGAAACTGGGTTACCCCAGTGATGAGTTCTGTCATTCCATAGAGAATATAAGGGCCAAGCCCTCCTACGCAAGTCATACTAGGGTGAGACACAAATCCAATCTAAATTCTTGGGTTTAAAAAAGGGAGAGATTAATCTTATACATATGCATCTTGAATTTTTTTCTTGTTTTCTAAATCCTAATTGTTACTTAATTTATGCTTTAACATTGTAATCATCTGGAATAGATTTTTCATTGTTTATCAACATCTTTGAATGATTTCAAAATATTCCACCAACAATATTCAATAAACAACATTCAACCAATTCAACCAACAATCTTCAATCAATGGGCTCGATCAACAATCTTAACAATTTCATCAAAGTTGAACAACCTTTTCAAAATTCCAACTATTTCTTCAATCTCAACAAAGTTGAACAATCTCTTAGATATCAACAAGCTTAAACAAACTTTTAAATCTCAAAAAATATGAAGCAACCTTGAATATAGTGTTCAATTTTAAACTATCTCATGGAGTTAATCTTTTCATGTCAACAATATCCTTTAATCAATTTGAAACTATCATGAATGCAATCTTTAAATAATTTTAAAATTATGTATGATCAATCTCCCAACCTACCCTAAGATTCTAAGATGCCCAAATTCCATCAGAATACCTTACTTTCATAGCTTATAACCCTTTCATTTGGATTATAAAATATATCCTTACATATCATATCTCATTGAGAGGTTACATTCCATTTTTCTAGTAGCCTACGTCATAATGGAAGGATGATAAGGTTATTCCTAAAGAGACATTACGAATTGGAAACCTTTACCAAGATCTTTCTAATTGATCCATGTCAAAAGGCTACTTGATTTTGATCTCTTCTCATGTTCCATCAGTCATACTTGAACCCTTTGGTTCCTACCAAAAGGCAATCAAAATTTGTCCAAAAATTTGAGCCCTCTTTAAGATTGACCCTTGATCACAAATGGGCTGAAATGTTGCACAATTTAAGAAAACTTACCAAGAGGCCTTAACCTTGTGAAAACAAAATTGTCAAACCTTTAACCTTCAGCCTAAAGGCTACCTAGTTTTTCATGCAAGTTGTGTGCTTTCACAAAAAAATTGTGTCTAGCTTTGTACCACCTACTTCGGCCCTGAGCTATTCATATCTACATTTGACCAACAGTTTCTTCCTCAAAAGTCAATCCAACTCTTCCTGGTCCTTTCAAACAAAGCTTTCGGATCATGTTACAAGATTTCTCAATCCTCAATCTTAGATCTAACTTCCAAATCATGATCAATTAATAAATTCATGCTCCAAGCATATCAATCCTATCTGACAAGAAGGATCTTCCAACTTGACTAAGATGTCAGATAATAGCATGTGGTATGAACATTTGTGCCCACTTAGTACCATAGTCATGGATCATGACCTAAAATTGGGCCAATACCCCACCTTCACTTTTACATCTATGTGGTCCTAGACCATGACATAAAACTATACTATACCAAATTTCCTTATATATATGGTCCTAGTCCATGATCTAAAACTATCCCATACACCTCATGTTAACCATCACATGTTTGTAGTCATGGACTATGACCTAAAATGGACTATGTTTTCCTTTTTTTTAATACCATGGTCTTAGACCATGACCTAAAATTGGATCAACATACCCTTTTGTGTGAGTATCTCTCTCATAAATTCCCCATGAGGAGAGAGGAATATCACATACCAGAACACTGATGGATATGTATCCATAGCCTTTGGTCGTGAGTGGGTACCTTGTTTGTTACAATTTTTGTCACTATTTCTGTCAAAAACATTTCTTTGTAGATAGATATCCACCCACATCCTTTGTTCGTGAGTGGGTCATCTTATCCCTCTATACCTTTTTTTTGTGAGTCATTCTCTCATAAAATCTCCCATATAGATAGATATCCAAACACACCCTTGGTCCAGAGTGGGTCACCATGTCCCTCAATAGCCTTTTTATTAGTATTTCTCTTACAAATCATCCTAGAGGAGAGATAATCTCACTTACCCAGATATAGACTTACATCTAACCACATCCTTTGACCCTGAGTGGGTCACTTGACATAAACAAAGTTTTGTGTGATTATTTCTCTCATAAAATCTACCCTAAGGAGAGAGAAATTTCACATATTAAGACATACATGGATATCTAGCCACAGTCTATAACCCAGAGTGGGTCACCCTATCCCTGAATACCCTAATTTCAAGTAATTCTCTCACAAAATCTCCCATGAGGAGATAGAAAATTTACATAGGAAAGTATGGATGGATGCTCAGCCATAGTCTTTGGTCCTGAGTGGGTCACCTTGACCGTGGATACCATCCTAACCCACCCTGCACTACAAATGACCACAATATGCATCCTCTATCATGGTTTTGCTAGGGGCATCTCATTACAAAATTGGAAGAACCCTCTATCTCATGCAAGTAGGGAAATTTATTTCTTCCTCTTCATAGTTCTAAAATTTTTTCTATACATGAACTGTCCCTTTCCACACAAAGGAAAATATTTCCAATCTTGAGAGGACCATTACCCTTCTCAGTGCAAGGAGCGTGATATCATTCTACCATGGATCTTGACACCGTCTTCTATGTGATGGATAGTTTCTTATAACCCTCCCTTGAATGTTGGGGAATGGAACATGAATCCCATCTTTGTTTATACATACACTAAAGCCTCTTTCGTAAAGAAAGGAGAAATTTTTCTACAACGGTGTTTTCCCTTTTTCATAGTTTGACCCCTTTTAAGTAAGTAGAAATTTCTCAGTTATTCTATTAAGCCTAATATCCAATCATCATGCCCTGTCAATAGGAAATGACATTGCAAAAGTGTATAGAAGTAAATAACCTACCACTAGTTTCTAAAAGAGCTTCTTGAGCTGGAAAACATAGAAAAATAGTCTAACATCGATGAGGTGATGAAGACACTTGTTAACTACCCTCATGATGAACTAAAGGTCAAATCAACAAAGAATCCATTGAAGTAGTCATGATAGTTTAAGAACCACAAGTCATAGAAGCAACACTCGAGTTTGATTGTAGGAATATAGTAAGAAAAACTTTGGTAAACAAGGGCCATAGGTACATGTGTTTCCCTTACAGGTGATGCACAACCATCACTTCCATGCAACATGCAGGATGAACAACTACACCATTATCAGGGGAATTCAGCTAAGGGATACTAATGCAAGAATAGGACACCTAAGCATTTGTAGTAGGAGACAAATATGATAAAAGTAGTCACTCCACTAGATAACCAAGTTGATGATCAGACTAGAGAACCCAATGAACTAATATAAATCATAGTTAATCAATGCAGAAGGTAAAAATCTAGAAAAGGTCAAAAGACTATAACTCCAGGGTAGAATAAGAGTTCTAATACAATGTCCTCTTGTTTCAAGTCCATACAGGTACCCACACATCCATATTGGGTTACAACATTGACAATTAAAGTTTTCTTGGAGGTCCAACACACTGACGGTCCCATTCTAAGAGAAATCAGATAGAAATTGAAAGATCTACATGTCAAGATAGTATCAATTGACACCTTTAGAGATCAGTGTTAAAAAATGACAAAGCTTGATTGTTAAAGCATGAAAAAGTGGACACATTTTCGAAATTAGTTGTTGCTCCCACCGTTATCAAAGAGGATATATCAACATAGAAAACCAAAGAGAATGTTAAAGTCCTTAGGATTCCCTCACAATGTGATTCTCACATTGATTATGCACCTTGTAGAATTCTCATCCATAAAGGATCCTCCCAATCCCTTTTTGAAGAACTATAGAGTTAACACTTACTCTGACTTTCATCGCATGTGAGATTACACAATGGATACATGTCTAAGCCTCTGGAACATGATAGAAGACCGAACTGAGGCTGGTTTTGTCCAAGCGGGTGCTCTTCAAGAAGTCATGCAGGATCATGTGGACAAAGGGCTAGATATAATCATTTACTAGTTGAATCTTTACTTGATCCAGAGTGCAACATGAACATAACAACAAATGTAGTCATTGTGAGCTGCCCAAAAGTTGTTGGTGATCATGAATGATCTATCTAATTGTTTTTTTTACTTTTAATACAAAACAAAAATATAAAAGTAAAATGAAAACAATTAAAAAAATCAAAATGAACACCAAGAAAATAAAAATTCAAAATCAAAGGTAGGATTCCCTTTAAGATGTATTATATCATATGTGAATAGTGAAGTAGTGGAACACTAGAATTGATGGGATGGTGATGGAAGGATCACGGTCATTATCATGTAGTGTTTGGAAAACCTAATATCACCCATGAAAATTACTTTGTCAATAAAATCATAAAGCATCTATAGCTAAAAGTAAGGAATGTAATTACACTTCCCAAAAATCACTAGGTGTCCTCTTCTAGGTTTTCTTAAAGTTAGTAGCTAAAAGGTGAGTTGGAATAGACCCACAAAGTCAGGACATCCCAAAAACAAATTTAGGGGCCACTCCCTACATTAAATTTAGTGTTTAAACATGAAATCAACCCTTCTGTAGGGAACATCAAAGACAGGTGGACTAGGGTATAAGCATATTCAAATCCCTTGTGGCATTGTTCATGTCTTACAATATTCCAAGTGATATACCTTGAGGACAAAAAATGGGGAACATTCACTTGAAAACTCTTATTAATCCATAATTCAAGTTTCTATACTAGGGATATAAGCATCAATGGTGTCAGAATATTAACAAAATATACATTGAATGTGAAGCCCAAAGGACATCCAAACTTGGATATATGCTTGTGGCAAATTACTTCTGCCAAAACGTGTCGAGATAGACCCCATGGAGGTGTCTCTAACATTCGACACCTTAACCCAACTAGATGAGGATTTTTCACTTGCATACTCACTACATGACATGATTAAGCTCACTAAGCATGACATCCGGACCACTAGGGCATAAAAACTCTCTTTTGTGAGTCCAAAACTCCCATCCTAAGGTTCTAAGCATTAACGCCTAGAAATTAAATGCAAATTACCAAAAGATGAATAATAAAGTCCAGAGGACACTAAAAAATGTGGATACCTTCTTGTGACACATTGCATACTCCAAGAAATGTTGAGAATAAAGATTATACTGGTGTCTTTGATTTTTGATGCCTTAAATTAATTGGGTAGGAAATTTCTACTCAAACACTCGATACATAGCACAACTTAAGTCACACAAGAATGAAATCAAGGGTTAGTGGAATATAAAATCCACCCTAATTGAATATTTCTCTATTGCTAAATCTATTTGCAATGATAGAAAATGATGTGCAAGCTTAAAAATTCTTGGGGTTTCAAGTTTCCTTAAACTCCAATACTAGAAAGAGAAAGATAGGGTGAGCAGGGTAGTTGTAATTTACCACCTAATAAGTTGTAATGATTACATGATCACTTCTTACATCCTAAGACAACCCATCTGACTAACATGGGCTACCACCAACTCACCAAAAGGGTCTCAATCAAGAACACCTTGATGTTAACGCATGGCCTAAGACAAAAAAACTCTCTAAGGGTCACATTTTGAAATCTAACATGGGGAGTAGCAACTCAAGGTTAACAATCAAATTCTTAAAGATGATCATGATGTGTCCCTATTTTAGGACTACATCTTGTTTCATATTGCATTTCAATCACATCTATACCTATTAGATTACATGTTATTTCCCCTAATATGCATATTTGTGTAAAATGCACTTATGTACATTATTTGCATGTTTTTAAGGTATTGGGCCATGCTTGGATGGAAGAGAGAGAAGAAGAGTGATCCTAGGGTTTCTATACCCTTGGAGAAGCCCAAAGTGAAGTCCAAGACTCTCTTAACCTATCCCTAGTGTCCAAAGATCAATTGAAGCAAAAATGTCCAAGAATGAACCAAGTATATGTTCAAAGTGTTGATGCAGAGAGTAGCATGGCCGTGCTACCATGACCCAACATGGTCGGGCAACATAGCATGGTTGTGCCACCATGACCTAGCATGTCTGTGAAGTGTAGCATGACCGTGTGGCATACATACCAACACGGTCATTCCACTCAGAATGGGTAGCCAACTCTAGAGCCAAAACAACTGTAGTGACCACCATGGTCGTGCTACCCTTGCCCCACCACGACTGTGGTGACCACCGCAACCGTACCACCATCAATTCAAAACCCCACCTATTACTTTGATTTTTGCCACTTTCTCACCACTGTCGTTCCACTCCACCATGACCATTCTCACTCCTACCCAACACGACCATGCTACATACATATTTTTCACTACATTTCCCACTTGAACTACTGCTTCCCCACTACCTATATACACCTAGGTGGCGGTTGGGAGACGAAGTTGTCTACCTTCTACCCCCTCCTAGATCCCCATTTTTTCATTCCTTCACTTCTGCACCTCATTTCCACTCCATTTATTCATTTCCACCACCAAAACCCTAGTTTCCTAGTGTTTTGATCCTATTCCACCATCATTCCATGCCCTCGCACCTTGGAGGAAGGAGGAGGATGTCTTGTAGTAGCTGAAGAGGAGGATCACTCCATCTACACTGAACTCCATGACTACTTCTCCCTCTTTCTCTTCTCTTTTTGTATTTTCCATTTCCATGAGTAGCTAGGCCCCTTAGGTGGATTGTTGGGTCTCAAAATGTTACTTTGATACCATTTTGGGGGAAAATGATACATAAACACTATAATTTCCTTTTCTAATGATTATGTTCTATTTCTATATCACTCTTCATGAGTTGCTTGTTGGTTTGTACTTAAAATCACCTAGGAATTTAGGGAAATTTCTTATATGTGTGAATTTTGGGATTTGCTCCTAGGTTCAATTCATGGATCCCTAGTTAGCCACCCATCTTCCTACATGCTAATCAATTCTCCTAACCCTAGTTGAGAGTTCTAAGTAGCAAGTTTGAATGAATTTGGTGTGCCTAGCATGGACCTTTCTCAAGGCTAGAATTTAGGTGATGTGAGGCCTAAAACCTCACTTCCACTCCCATACTACCCTTAGAACCTAATCACCCTAATATTCTCTAACCTAGAAACCTAGGCTTGTTTAGACTCTAATTGAATTACACCTAAACCCTAACCCAGTTGAGCCCCATAAGGATAGTAGGACGTGTTAGGGACTAGTTATCCTATACACAACCTATCTTATCCATGGATAATTTATAGAGTAGGGTAATTGATTAGCCTCTAACTCATTGTTTCGTTTGGTAATCTAAATGAAAGTATAATGCTCACATGTCATCACACTAACCTAATTGATAAGTGCATACCACAAATAGCCCAAATTTCCCTTTATTGTATTAAAACCTTAACTGCCTTCTTACTTAGCTAGTGTTAGCTTAGTTAGCTTCTTGCCTTGTTCTTGCTTTGCTCTAACTAGTTTAGGTCATTAATTGTTCTTTTTCCCTACTTGCTAGCTTAATGTAGTGTAGATCTCTTCTTGCCTTCCTTAGCATAGCTTGCTCTTTTCCTTGCTTGCCTGATCATTTCTCACTCAGTAGAATTATCTGTCTAGGGTTAACTTAGGTTTTGAACATGTTTGTTTTCCATTATTTGCTTTCTTGTTTGACCCTTAGTGTAATCAAACAAATCAACTTTCAACCCTAGACTCCGTAGCAGGAACCTAGACCGAAAACCAACCTAGCTCTAGTGCCCCCTTTTCTCCCTATGGATCGTCCCTATACTTGTCTCCTGCCTATACTACAACACAACCCCATGTGCTTGCGGGTGCAGTGTCTCGGTGTATGTGAGTGTGTACATGTAGGTCCGTTACAAATTTTGAAATATATGCCAAGTGTGTTCCGATCTCGTGGGGTACATCTAGTAAAATATAAATTGATTAGTGTGTGCACCTCTGGTGGGACACACTAAACTTTCTGGCATCATTGTTGGGGAGAATGGAGCTCGGCCTATCTAGTTAGTTTTTCTTTGATCGTTTGCTACTGCCCTCATCATTGCTATTCTTAATTCTTTATTCTTTTCATTATTTGTACATATTAGTTTGCTAACATGTTTTCTTTTGTTTGGTTCTTCCTTGTGTATGTGACAAGTCACTCGGGGAAGACAAGATGGAAGGACAAAATGACCTCAGAAGCCACTCTAGAAACTAAAAATCACCAATTGCTAGTAGAGTTGATCAAATGTCAGGGGAGCAATTCTCGATCCATCTAGGTTTTCTTGGGCTACTTCCGCCTTCTATGGCTCAAAGAGTGAGAACCCCTTCAAGCCTTGGACTCATTTCTTAAAGTACGATCCACCTTCAGGACACCGACAGTGTTACACCCTCATCCCACGATTATAATTAATCATGAGATTAGCGCATAAGATTGAGGGTTATACTTAATACAAAGTTCACTCCCAACATTTTTTTTCCTTTATTTCAAATTCTTTGTTTTCTCACATTCATTCACATAAACAAACCTTACAAAGGAATCAAACCTTGATTACTCAAATATGATCTCAACATTAATGATACATATCTAGACATTCATTTTGTTCCTCACACTTCCATGTACATACAACATGATAACCAAATATATACTCTATCATTAAGGAAACAAAGATACAAATCATCATTTAGAATTCTCTTTCAACTCTATACAAGGACCTAGAGTGATAGTGACTGACTAAACTTAACTAATCTCATACTTAACTCATGTGGTAGATCTATGTTGATGCAATGACATCTTCAGTCCATGAGTTATCCCTATAAATTGTGAGTAGAGGGGTGAGCCTACTCGCTCAGTGAATGAGTACTTCAAAGAAACAACCTAAAGCACTGATATAATTACAAATATACTATTTTGCAACTAATATCAATTATAACGATAGTAAACTTTAAAGACTATCATTCACAAACATAAATATGGAAGAATACTCTAGACATCTACAAGAGTGAATCAATATATGAACATGCTTTATTAACCACAAAGAAAATTAATAATCTAGAAACATACAAAGAATAATTGAATAACTGTACATACTTGGTTAACCTCTCATTCATCTTATAATGCATCAGTAGTAATATACAAATATCTAAACATTTTTCTCATTATTCTCTTTATAATCTTTCATTAACCTTGACTTGACCTGACTACTGAACTGACTACTACTATGTTGGCCAACTAAACATAATTGACTGATCTGACTACTATACTCTTTATCTGAACTCAATTAACTTTTCTTTTACTTTGCCCCTAAACTCACTTGGATTGTACCATCCAAGCAAAAGTCACTACTTTGTGACTTACCGTACAAGTCTTAAGGTAAACCTGGGACCTTAAGACTACTACTAACTACCTCGATCTGCAACGAGGTTTCCACGTCTGGCCTAACGGCGGCTAAACAATGTCCGTAAATTTTGGGCCCTTGTCCTGGGTACTCAGGACGGGTGCCTCTAGGTTAAAAAGCCTCAACTCTATGTAATGCGGTTCCACTAGGGCTGACACACAAAATGGAGTAACTTCTAGAAGAAGTAGGTCCACAAGGGTTGTATACTTCAACTGGTGGGTACCACTGGATATCCAATTATTATTGGATATCATACCCCTACTACTGAAATAGTACCACCATGATCTCTGGTTATGGTTGGGTACTATGCTGCTCAACTGAAGTACTACCAATATCCAATCAGTTGATGGTAGATACTCAGTTCTGGGCTACTTCTTCCTATATCTGATAGTCCATAGCATGTTTCACCCATCCCGGTACAACCCTCTAGGGAGGGTTCTATGATGTTCAGGGCATCTACTATTACTATTGTAGTTTTACTGACTACTTGAGCTATTGGACTGAATTCACTGATAATACTTAGTCAAATGCATAACATAATGGTTACCCTTTTCTTAGGGTTTATCATTTCTTAGATGCTTAACACATTGATTACCCTTCTCTCAAGGTTTCTCATTTCTCATGCACATAGAAGAATTCTCATATGTTCAAACAGATATCATTTCTAATGATATAAACATTTACATTCAACATTTCTCGTATTCATACATGACATCAACGACATCCCTATCTAGGGAAATGTCTTTTTTATTTTCTTAAATTACCATAACAACTTATGCATTTCATGTCAATTAACCCATCTAGATATTTTTGCATCACAAATCAAAATGTGTATCCATATAAAATGATATTCAGCTATAAACTCAAATTATCACAGAATTCATTTCAATCAGTCATGCATATGAAACCCTGGTATGAATTTAACTAGGGTTTCCAAGATATTCATTAAAATATCATGAATCAAGAATAACCTTAAATAAATGAATTTACAACAATAAAAGAATCACATCAGTTGAATTCATGAATCTATTCGCAAACTTCCAACTTTTCATTCATTTAGGGTTTCACCTTCTTTACTGATATATCAAGCAAACATTGATATCATCAAATGAAATGAAAGATCTTATCTAGAATATATATACTACTCATTCAGATAAAAAAATCACTTGTAACCAAGGAGATTTAACTAGACAAACCCCTTTATTCAATTATACAATAATTTTAGTCATAGCTGAAAACCCTAGATTTTACCATTTTCATATAAACTCTTCAATTACTTTAGGAATTCTCATTTAGATAATTGGTATGCATTTCTAGTATAATTTATCAACTAGAATCCATCACAATAGAGAAATAATCTTATTTCATATCATCTTGCAAAAGCTAGGTCAAAAGGGAAGTTTAGGGTTTGTAGTCACATACAAAATGAGCAAAGATTATTGATCATTTAACTCATTTTCATACAATATATTGTTTAAAGGAAGTACCCACTCACCTAAGGTGTTAAAATGCCTTAAAAATGCAGCCCATCTCTGAAAATCTTGAACTCATATCAAAACCCTAGCAAATCATCAGATTCTTCTTCCTTTCAACTTGGAAACCCTAGGAATGGGGGATTATGAAGAAAGAGTGAGAAAAGGGGAAGATTTGATACCATTTTAAATCAAATCAGAGGAGGGACGGAATATTGATATGTGAGAGAAGATTCACCATGAAAGGCTATGCAAAAAAAGCTAAACTTACTTGATTTCATCATATCTCAGATAGAGAAACCCTAGATCAGCAATTCCACCACTTTCTTCTCTCAAACCCTAACTCTCCCTCTCTCTCTAAGAATTCATTTCTATGGAATGGATCATGAAATATGAGAGCTACTTGGGTTCTAGCTTGCTCAAATAGAGCAATTTACATACTTGGGTAATTTACACATTAACCCCTCACTATACTTTTCTTATTTCAGTAGATTTTTCTGTTATAAAAAAGTTACTGTAATTCATTTATTTCAGAGATAAAACATCCTTAAAAAATTATGAAAATGTATAATGATGTCTGAAATATAATTTCATAACTCGTTTATAAATTTCAGATCATTTGGAAATACTAATAAATAATTAAAAATCAAACACAACACTACTAAATAGCACTCTGTCAGCATTTCAGTCAAAGTATAGTTCGACCAAGAACCACATTCAAAGAACACCCAAATATTCTGAAATTTTTATCCAATATGAATGGTTGAGTTATCAATATCATATCAAAAAATTAAATCAAATAAAAAATTCGTAAAAAATATGAAAAATCATTTACCACACTGCTAACCTGATCAAATTCCATGTTCATGTACTATCAAAACCCTAATTTTTTCCGATTAGGGTTTACATTTCTCAAACCCTAATTCTTCAAACTAAAATCATAATTAGAGTTTATTATTATGTTTGAAACATCACAATTGAGAAACTACCATTAATCAAGTCTAAATGATGTTCAATCTAATCAAGCATGTAATCATTCAGGTACACCCTAGTTTACTAATTAAGCACAAATGTGGTCATTACAGACAACCCATGATGACATAATTAGATTGACCTTGTTCTCATTCCCCCTCAAGGACAAAGCCAAAGATTGGTATGAATCGAGAAGGGACATCATGAGTTGGGAAAGAGATGAAGAATGCCTTCCTAAGGCAATTCCACTCTATTGCAAGGTTGACACAAATGCAACGTGCCATAGTGAGTTTCAGTCAAATGGGCAATGAGTAGTTTCACAATTCTTGGGAGATATTTAAGAAGATGTTGAGATAATTCCCACACCATGAGATCCCTTTGTCGAAGCTAGTCTGGTCCTTTTACTCTGATCTATCTCCAATGGGTCAAGTTATAATAGATTCTTCTTATGGAGGAGTTTTTATGACTAGGCCACCTGAGGAGATATGGCCATTGTTTGAGCAGCTGGCTGAAGGTTCAAGAATCTGATATTCTAGCATAATGAATGATGATGAGTGACCCTTTGGTGTGACATCTCCAATTCATAGTGATTCAAGCATGTAAGTGATGAATATTCTTAGTGACATGGTGAATTTCCTGAAGAACCAAGTGACAAATGTTCCTTGCCATTTTGTGAGTTACACTCAGTCCTTTGGTGATGAAATGAAGACACCTCACTCCTATAGCTACCAGGAACCACAAAGTCTAAGATATAGCTCAAGGTTTTAGGAAGTTCTCTCGAAGTTGAAAAGTTTTGATGATGTCCAAAAGAATGCTACAAGGCTTCAGGAGAGGATAGACATCTATCTTCCATACTTGATCTCCAAGAAGAAAAATTGTCTTCAAAACCCATCTTAAGTTCCAATGAAGAAAGTGGACCAATGCCTTCCTCACAAGTTTTCTATAATCCACCTCCCATGCAAGTGCAACCCATATACCACTTCCAATGCCATCCAAAGCCTTACATACCTCCTCCCCCTCCATCACCACAACCTTCCAACCAATTCACCTTCCAACCCCAATTTCCCCCTACACCTCAATTTCACTACCAAGTACCACCTCCACCTCCTCCATAGCCACAACATGCTCCCCCTCTCCACCATGAGCAAGGTGGTGATGTGATAGTTCTAAGGAGTGGGAACTTTCTTGAGCAGCCCGCAAGTCAAAGAAATGTAGACAAGGCAAAGCAAAGGCAACCAAATGGTGATACTATGATTGAGATTGATGAAGATGATATTGTGATACCTCATGTTGATTATGTGATACTGTGTGCTCCACCGCACACTCCATTTGTAGGTTCCACCATCCCTATTGTTCCACTTCATGGCATGCCCCAAGAGAATCATGTTGATGCAAGTAGGGTAAAGGCTAGTGAGATTTCATTCATTGAGGCATTAGATGAGGCACTGGAAGTAAGGAGGAAACAAAAGCACAATGTTGACGTTCTTGAGGTGTTTCACCAAGTGAAGGTCAAAATTCCATTGTTAGATCTATCAAGAATATCCCATCATATGCCAAGTTCCTCAAGAACCTATGCATTGTGAAGAGAAGGTTAACAGGGAGAATATCAAAGAAAGTTAATTTAATCGAACAAGTGAGCTCTATCCTCTAACACTCACTCCATGTGAAAAGGAAGGCCCCAGGAGCCCCACTCATACCTGGCTACAATGGGGACATCACATAGACAAATCCCTACTTGATTTGGAAACTAGTGTGAATTTGATGCCATATAGTGTCTATGTCTAGCTGGGCTTAGGAAAGTTGAAAGTGGCACATTACACTCTCCAATTAGCAGACCATTCCATCAAAGTTCTAAGAGGAAGAATGGATGATGATTTGGTGATGATAGACAAGGAAAGAGGCACAATGTTCCTGATGGATTTCATTGTTCTTGACATGGAGCGGAATGATAGGAAGATTCCTATCATCTTAGGGAGACCATTCTTATCTACATTTGATGTCGAGATACATGTTCACAATGGCACAATGACAGTATCTTTCATGGACATCAAGATAAAGATCAACATATACAAGACCACAACCCGACGAGTTTGAGATGAGGATATGGGACATGGTCACTTCAAGAGTCCAACTGGTCATTTGAGAGAAGCAGATCTGGATGAAATACTTGAGGATAGTTGTAGTGATCAAAGGGATGAGTTACATATGTTGAGTGTAAACTAGAGATGCTTTTATTGTAAGAATGGACACATGAGAATTCCAAAAGGATGAATGATTGAAGAATCTCCAGGAAGCCCAACTGAAGGCATGAAACTTAGCTCGTGTTGGAGGAAACCCACCTAGGTTTGGGGAATTTTTCACCCAACCTCTCAATTTTGATGCTTTTTGGTTATTTTTACACTTTTCCAAGAAAAATTATACACACATTTATTTTTAATAGTTTTTTTTAGTTTTAAGATTTCCAAGTGAAATGAAGAAAATTAGATGGATTTTATACAAAGAATTTATGAAAAATCACTTTTGAGCAAAGATTTGATGTTTTGATGAAATTTAAGTTGAAATGACCTACCATAGTACTCACCATGGCCGTGGTGTCCTGGAATGGCCATGGTGGTACACTTTGATAAATAGGAAAATCAAAGTCCATGGTGGTTGATGAATGTATATTCATCATGAAATTCAATTATCACTTAGGGACCAATTCAACTCTATACATACTATTTCACTCAATATGAATCATAATGTGCAAAACTACTTAGTTGATTTGATTATCAAGGTTTTAAAAAAATATTTTTCATTTAACGTTGGTTTTGACAAAGCTGAACAAGTAGTCAAGGTCCACCTTCATCTCTGGTTCCGATCAAGAAATATAACCAAGCAATTCCACCCATGTGGTCTCAAGACCATTTGAGCCCATGCAGTCTCAAGATTGTTTGAGCCCATGCGGTCTCAAGACCGTTTGAGCCCATGCGGTCTCAAGACCGTTTGATCCCATGCGGTCTCAAGACCGTATGACCAGTAGAGACCGATTGGAAGCATAATCCGGACACAAGGGATCGAGCAGTGCATGGATTCAAGACCTCGTAGCAGAGTCCTAACCACGGCCGCGGTGGTCCAAAATGGCTGTGGTCTGCTGTCATCACCACGACCATGTGGTGGGGCCACGACCGTGGTGGATCATCCCCAATGCCTGAGCTCTAACTCACCATGCCCGTGTAAGGTAGCACGACCGTGTGGAAGCTACCTCACCACGACCATGGTGTCACGCCACGGCCGTGGCACAATGCCATCAGATCCCGATTTTTCACCCACGACGCCCGTACAAGGCAGCACGGCCGTAGGACAACAACTTTACCATGACCGTGGTGCTTAACCACGGCCGTGGTGCGTCATCTTCAACCTCCGACCAGCACACATTTGCAGCTCCTGAGCAAGGTCGATTGGAGGTGGTTTGCAGGCCAAATGGGGTCGCCCCGAGGCCGTCGCATCTACAGAAGTAGGCTGAAGATCGTTTGATAGATCGGAAGGCTACTAGATCGATTTACTAAGAGGACTATCTGCTGCTCGTTTGCGGAGCATTGACCGAAGCAGTACCGTTTGCTCGATTTTGATCCCATATCGTTTGGACGCAGCTTGGAAGTCGTTTAGATTAGCAAGCATCGAGACCGAATGGCTGCTGAATGAAGACCGTTTGGGCATGATGGGTACACAGATTGTTTGCTGCTGCTGAAGACCATTTGCCCCTTTTTCAAGACCATTTGGAGGAGACCAAATGGTCTGTGAGACCATTTAGTCTCATGCGTTCTCTCAAACTGTGAGAGCCAAGATCGTTTGTTGATCGAAGCGACGACCATTTTCTAGCAAACAGTTTACAAATCGTTTGCCTCTATCCAGGATCGTTTGCCCAGCTTTGATAGCAAACTGTCTACAAACCGTTTGGGGGCCAAATAAAGAAAACCACATGAGAAAGTCAAAGCAGCAAAGACCTCTTGGAAAAGATTTTTTCTGGCCAAACCGTTTGCCCATAACAGTAGTAAACCGTTTGAGAAAGAAAATATTTCAAGGTCCAAGACCGTTTAAGGGTCTGTCCTATTCGTATAAATAGGACCCCAAGGGTCCTCACTTGGACATCGGTTCTCAGACACCGATAGGCTACCTGTATACAGATCTGATCCAAAACCAGTCCAGTCCGCGCCAGTTTCATTTCACCTACTGCCCGTGTTGCAACCAAGGAGGCTAAGGAGAGAAGAAAGACGGAACAAGGGAGACTGTCCGATCTATCTTGGAAACCCCCGTTCACATCCAGATCTGCTCCGACTCCACGTAGGAGGTCATATATACTTCACCGAGCTGCGACTACCTTCTGCACCGAGTTCATGGCGGATTTCTCTCTCTTTCTCATTCTTCTTGTTTCTCGCATCATGAGCAAATAGTACCTTTTCGCTGGGGTGCGGGGACTAGCCCCGCTGCCCATGCAAACATGTTATATTGTTAAACTTTCCATGGCAATGTATATAACTCTTTATTTCATCGTTAACCATTATGTTCATAGTTTGATTAATTGCTTGCTTTCATCTTTGTTCTTCCTATGTTGCGAGAACATCTATATGTAGGATTGAATGCCGTTTAACAAGTTAACTCCGAAACTAGAAATAGAATGGGATTCCTTAAGGTAGTAGGTGTATGATCCGCGAGGGGACGAGCCATCTAGCATTCGGTGACGCTTCTGTGTGCCTAACGCCTGTATAGGGGGTTCACATCCTTAGTTGGATTTTGTATCTTCTTGTTAATCGTCGATGTTTGCTTGTATATTAACCGCCTGCTTGCTTATCGGTTATCGCGGCTGATTCCCAAACTAGAAATAGGATGGGATTTCTTC
Source organism: Alisma plantago-aquatica (assembly GCA_963693085.1). Taxonomy (NCBI): domain Eukaryota; kingdom Viridiplantae; phylum Streptophyta; class Magnoliopsida; order Alismatales; family Alismataceae; genus Alisma; species Alisma plantago-aquatica. The sequence continues at coordinate 113,401,371 of OY856415.1, read as the reverse complement.
AGAGCCGTAAGAAAGTGATCCAGATGGTGACGACACATCTGATGCCTAAGGTGATTCTTATGCGAACCTAACGCCCGTATGGGGGGTTTTGCAATAGCTATATTTGGATTGTTATATCTTGCCTGGTTTATTCACGATTGAATGTGTTTGCATGTGTAGTGGTGGTGAAACCTGATACCATCCCAGTGACTCCATATCATTGATCTAAACCCAACTTTAACTCAGCTTTTACTTTCCTGCAATTATATTAATTAACCTCAAATCAACCTATCATTTTAAATATTAGTTTTACTTGAGCTAGATTTGGCTGACAAGGATTCTTAAAAATGTTGTCCTTTAGGTTCGATCCTTAACTATACTGCAATAAGACTCGTCCGCTTGCGGGTGGTATTATTTCACTTTGGTTTAGGTAAAAAAAACTCGAGGATTTCAACCCCGAGTGAGTTTGTTAGTGTGTTCAAAATACCACGTCAAATTTTGGCATCGTTGCCGGGGACAATGAAATCAGTCAGTCAAATCTAGTTCTTTTAAGATTAATCTAGGATTTTGCCTTTTATTTTGAAACGATCGATCATCTACTTGAATTTGACTTCACTTAGTGGTTCTCACCTTTGAAATCTTTCTATTTTCAGGTACAATCCAAGGCGTAGTGCATGCACTGTTCGGATAGCCCCGGACTAGCAGCGAGCTTTGATCTTGAGATAGACAGAACATTTCATTACCAGATCATAGAAAATCAAGCAAGGATGGCTCAAGAAGAAGAGGTAGCCCGAAGGGTGGCTCAAGCCATCAATGCACAAAGAGAGAGACTCATGCAAGAAGCTAGGGCTGCGGTTCAACAGGAAATCCTAGCAGCGCAAGCAGGCGAACTATAAAAGGATCTTAGAGAGTTCTCAATCCTGAAAGCTGTGAATGTTCATCATCCAATACAACCCCCTCCTATCAATGCTCCTAATTTTGAGATAAGAGTGCATTGGATCACCCTGCTTCAAAATAACCCTTTCTATGGTAAGCAAGGAGAAGATTGTCAAGAACATATTCTGAGATTTATTGATCTACGTGCCATGAAAAAACAAAATGGAGTCACAGATGATGCCATTCAACTCTGTCTCTTCAAGTATTCCCTTGCTGATAGAGCCATAAGTTGGCACAATTCATTGCAAAGTGAAATACCCATCACCACCTGGGAACAACTCCAAAATGTGTTTCTAGAAAAGTTCTATCCTCCATCTCTCACATATGAAATTAGGGGCCAGATAACAAATTTCACTCAAGTCCCTGGAGAAACTCTCGCTGAAGCATGGGATAGGTACAAAGAGCTTCTACGCAAATGTCCACACCATGAAATTCCTAAGAATCAACTCATCAAAATTTTCTATAGGGGTATGGATGATGATATTAAGAGGTTTCTAGATTCCTCATCTGGAGGAAACTTCATGCATCAAAGTTATGACAACACATGGAGAGTCATCACCCTGGGAGCAGAAAATCAAGCCAATTGGGGAAGATCTGTAGGTAAAGGAGTTTTGAAAGTAGCTATGGCCGAGGCTACTCCCGAGTATAAGTCTATCACTAAAACCTTGAAGCTCTTAGTTGCCAAGCAAGATCATATTGAATCATCTCTTGCTGCTATTGGAAGAGGACGTTCACCTACTCGACAATCAGAACAAGTCAAGTCCGCTTCCCTATTCTGTGAAGCATGTAAAAGTATCGATCATTCCACTTTATCATGCAATGTTCTCTATGATGTTGTTTTGAGCAATGTATGTGGGCAAGGAGATAACGATCAGATGGAAAATCTTAACGTTATCAACACCATTCCTGGTCAAAGTTATTACAATCCAAATCAGAATAGGAATCATCCCGGTTTTCAATACGGAAAACCCCTCTGGAGCAGTAAATTCACATCAATTTAGTTCAAATAATCAACCAAGAGGCCCACCAGGATTCCAGTATAATCAACAACAGAATTTTGGGAATTAAGGAAATTTCAAGGGGAACTTTTAGAATAGGAACTATAATAATTTCCAAAATAACTCACAGTACCAGAATCTTAATCAACAGCAAGGACAACAAGCAGGTCCAGTTTCTTCTGATGACAAGCTATCAGCCATTGAAAAGATGTTGCAAACTCAGCAAACCATGATAGCTAACCAACAAGCTCAGCATAAGGCTATTGAATCTCAATTAGCTCAACTCGCAGCTAGCATAAAGCCACCTACTGGAGTCTTTGCTGGCCAACCCGAGAACAATCCTAAGCATCCTAAACAGTTGAAGGCAGTCACCACTAGGTCAGGAAAAGACTATTCAGATCCCCCTATAAAGACACATGTGGTTATTACAGACAAAGATGAACCTATGATTATCCAAGACTCAACAACACTAGAGTCTCAATCAAAATATGATAAGACAGATAAGGGAAGTCCTGAGAAATCTACTGATGAAGAAACTGAAACACTAGAACCTGATATTCATGTATATAAGCCTCGTATACCTTTCCCAGCTCATCTAAGGTAGACCAAGCTTGATACCCGATTCAATAAGTTTAAAGAGGCTATGAAGAAACTTCATGTTGATATACCCTTCTTGGATGCGATGGCCGAGATACCATCTTGGACCAAATACTTAAAGTCACTCCTCACCAGGAAGTATATAACTAAAGAATATGAGACAGTAAAACTGGCTACAACTACATCAGATATCATATTGAGAAAGATTCCCAAGAAACAAAAAGACCTGGGATCCTTTGGAATTTCATGTCACATTGGCGACTCATCATGCAAGAAAGGATTGCAAGATCTCGGTGCAAGCATCTCTATTATGCCATTTAGCCTGTGCAAAAGACTAGGGTTTGCATAATTGCTTCCTACTAGCATGACTATACAACTTGTAGACAATTCGATAAAATGTTCATTAGGAATCCTCAAAGATGTCCCGATCAAGGTAGGCAAGGACACATATGTTCCATGCGACTTCATCATTATGGATATAAAAGAAGATGCTAGATATCCTCTCATTTTTGGTCGTCCGTTCGTCACCACTGCAAGAGCCCTGATTGATGTTGAAGTTGGTACCTTAATGCTTAGATTAGGAAAAGAAACTCTCGAATTTAAAGTTTTTGAAAGTATGAGAAGACCAAGTATGCAGGAAGAGGTCTATCTGATTGATTGCATTGAACAAATGTCACTTCTGACTCAAGAGCATCACGAATCAAACGATCCCTTGGAAATTGCTCTAAAAACCCATCAGTGGATGAACCAATCGACGAACGAGTAAAGGATTGTATCCAATCCCTCAACTCTACTAAAGAAGATGTTGGAGCCAATAGTGAAGAACTCAAGGCTATGGAAACTACAGAAGAAACAAGCGACAAACCAGTGGCTCCCGAAGTGAAGCCTCTGCCCGAAGGACTGAAATACGTGTTTTTAGACGATCTCAAGGTTTATCTAGTTATTATAAATTTTGATCTAACAGCTGAACAAGAAGAGAAACTTCTGAAGGAATTGAGGGAAAGAAAGAAAGTCATCAGTTATAAAATGAGTGACCTCACTGGGGTCATTCAAGCACTGTGTATGCACAAGATCCCTATGATGGAAGATCACAAACCTACCATTGAGCATCAACGGAAATTGAACCCAAATATGAAGGAAGTGGTCCGTATCAAGGTCATTAAATTTCTCACAGCTGGAATAATCTATCTGATATCCGATTCGCCGTGGGTGAGCCCAGTGCATGTTGTCCCGAAGAAAGGTGGAACAACTGTTATATGGAATGAAAATAATGAACTCATCCCCACTCGAACAATCACAGGGTGGAGGATGTGCATAGATTATAGAAAGTTGAGCAAGGCAACTCGAAAAGATCATTTTCCAATGCCCTTCCTTGATCACGTCCTAGAAAGGTTGGCTCATCAAGAATATTTCTATTATCTTGATGGTTACTCTGGATTCTATTAAATACCCATACATCTAGATGACCAAGAGAAAACAACCTTTACCTACCCATTCGGAACATATGCGTTTAAAAGAATGCCGTTTGGTCTCTATAATGCGCCCACAACTTTCCAACATTGCATGGCTGCTATATTCGCTGGTCTTACTGAAACAATTATGGAGGTTTTCATGGATGATCTTTATGTTTATGGATATTCATTCGATTCATGTCTAAAGCACCTCTCCCTGGTCCTCAAACGTTGTTAAGAAGCACATCTTGTGCTAAATTGGGAAAAATGTCATTTTATGGTAAAAGAAGGCATTGTCCTGGGCCATAAGGTCAGCAATAGAGGAATTGAAGTAGATAAAGCCAAGATTGAAGTGATTTCTAAACTGGTTATTCCCACAAATGTAAAAGAAGTTTGTGCTTTCCTTGGTCATGCCGGATTTTATAGAAGATTCATAAAGGATTTTTCTAAGATAACGAAGCCAATGACGAACCTATTACTAAAGGATACTAATTTCAATTTCAATGAAGAATGTGTCAAAAGCTTCAACACACTGAAGCAGGCCCTTACAACCACCCCCATCATTAGAGCTCTCGACTAGGACCAACCTTTTGAAATTATGTGCGATGCCAGTGATTATGCTGTGGGCGTTGTTCTAGGGCAATATATAGAGAAGAAACACTATGTGATCTATTATGCATAAAAAACTCTTGATGAAGCCCAGAGGAATTATGAAACTATAGAGAAAGAACTTCTAGCAGTCGTGTATGCCTTTGAAAAATTAAGATCCTACCTAATTGGTTTGAAAGTTATTGTCTACACTGACCACGCTGCCATTCGTTACCTTCTGGAAAATAAAGATGCAAAACCCAGGTTGATTAGATGGATCCTCTTGTTATAAGAATTTGATTTAGAGATAAGAGATAAAAAGGGTACAGAGAATGTTGTAGCAGACCACCTCAGTCGCATCCACACTCTAGATACTGAGAAGATTTCGATCAATGATTCCCTGCCAGATGATCAACTAATGAAGGCCTCAAAAGCTATACCATGGTACTCGGATTTTATTAACTACCTTGCTACTGGGGTTATCCATCCTCAATGCACCGGGAATTCCCTGAAGAAGTTCATGCATGATGTGAAGCAATATCACTAGGATGAGCCATATCTTTTTAAACTAGGTGCCGATGGTCTGTATAGACGATGTATCACCGAAGAAGAGGCTCAACTTATTTTGGAACAATGTCACTCAGGACTAGTAGGAGGGCATATGAGCTCTAAAAAGACTGCTTTAAAGGCTTTGCAATGTGGATTCTTCTGGCCAACCATATCCAAAGATTCCTACGATTTTATCCTATCATGCGACAAATGTCAAAGAACAGGTAATATAACAAAGAGAGATGAGATGTCGCTGAATCTATGGCAAGAAGTATAGATATTCGATGTTTGGGGGGTGGACTACATGGGTCCATTCCCATCTTCTCATGTATTTTCATACATCCTAGTGGTGGTAGACTACGTCTCAAAGTGGGTTGAAGCCATACCAACCGTCACTAGTGATTCCAAAACCGTCATCAAATTATTCAAAGATATTATTTTTCCCCGTTTTGGAGTGCCACGAACCGTGATATCTAACGGAGGGTCCCACTTCCTTGAAAGAAGCTTTGAATCTTTACTAAGAAAATACAATGTAACACATAAGGTAGCCTCGCCTTACCATCCACAAACAAGTGGACAGGTAGAGGTATCTAACCGTAAGCTAAAGGCTATTCTGGAAAAAACTGTAGGACGCAATCGAAAGGATTGGGTAACGAAAATCAGCGATGCTTTATGGGCCTATCGAACTGCTTATAAAACTCCCCTCGGGACTACACCTTTTCGATTAATATATAGAAAGGCTTATCACCTGCCATTCGAACTGGAACACAAGGCATGGTGGGCAATTAAACAACTGAACTTTGATATGAAAGAAGCTGACCAAGCGAGGATTCTGCAACTCCAAGAGCTGGATGAACTCAGGATGATAGCTTATGAGAATGCACGAATCTACAAAGAACGCACAAAACTTTGGCACAATGGACATCTGAAAAGAAAGGACATACAAGTAGGAGACCAAGTTCTGCTATTCAACTCAAGGTTGAAGTTATTTCCAGGAAAACTCTGTTCTCGCTGGTCTGGACCTTACATTGTCAAAAGCATTTCCCCACATGGTGCTTTCTCTTTATGGAGTGAAAAGTCAGACGAATTTATGGCAAATGGTCACCGCTTAAAGAGATATTTCACCTCAATTGACATAGGCACTAAAACAATGCCAGAACTCACCAATCCTAAGGATCCACCATGAAGCTGAAAAATTCAGTTGAGACATCGACATAAAACAACGGCGCTTGTCAGGAGGCAACCCGATCAATAAATTTGTTTTACTTTTCTTTTAGAATATTTCTTCAATTTTGTTTTTTTACATTCTAGTTAATTCTTCATTAAATAAAATTTGCATCGCAAGATGCTATTTTAAGATCTAATTGCTCTTTACCTTTGAGATTTTTAGATAAAAGGATGCACGCTGATCGGAACACAACCACACCTGGTGGTCATTCTGGCATGAATTTTCCCCTCCATCTTGGATTTAAGGTTTTCTTGGGACGAGCAAATCTCTAAGTTTGGGGTGGAGGGTGGGTGGTACATACCTCACTTTCCACCTACAGCCATCCTTTTCACACTTAAGTTTTCACTATCACATTCTTGATAAAAAAATTTCAAAAAATTCAAAATTTTCAAATTTCTTTAATGTTTTTCAAAGAAATTGAATAGATACTTGATGGAATTTTGACACTTTTTGACACTTCCTGGTTTCATTAAAAGTCACTAACTAAATTGCTATGCATTTTCAATAATTATATCCTCCTCAATCGAAGTAAATCCTCAACATGACCACTTTTTGAAACAAGCCTTTTGATTGAAATCATCTTGTGAAGCTTATGATTCCTAACATCATGACACTTATGCAAAAATGACAAGCGTCTGCCGAACTGATAGGGATCAAACACGTCATTCTTCCTAACTGACTAGTGGAACAATAACATGGAATCTCCATTGAATCCTCATCAAATCATTATTTGAGTAGAGTACGATAAAGAGAACAACCCGGTGCATTGAATTGTAAATCAAGTTGCATTCTGATCTGAACTCTCTTCTACACTTCTTCTATTATCTTCATACCCCTCCATTCATAAAAAAGAAACAAAAATAGTTGAATATGTGCCAAACCCTAAGTTCGGGGTGGCACACCACTTCCCTCTTTGTCCGCTTCTTCCATACCCCTCGCAAATAAATAGGGGCGTACCACCAAAAATGCAATCTCGAGTCGAATAGAGGAGAGATTTGCAAACAAAAAGATGCCAAAGTGCACACATAAAGAAATGCAATCTCGAGTCGAATAGAGGAGAGATTCACACAAAAATGCAATAAATGAAATTGCAAAGCAAATACAAATCTCGAGTCGAATATAGGAGAGATTTATTTCTTCCTTCCATACCACCATTCCCTCCATTTTCTACCTAATGGCGCAATGAATGTCTACCCTATCCTAAAAAAACACCAGTGTCATATCAAATGCATCTTGTTGATCTGTGGGTGTCTCTGGATTCTTACAAAACTCTTTGACATGCTTGTTGTCAGAAAAAGTGGGGAGGAAGTGATGTTGGAAAGTGAATTCAGGAACAAAGATATGGTAAGATGTGTTTAGTGGTCTCAGGAGGTTGAGATACTGAGTCATATTGAGCAGAAAGAAAACATTCATGATGTGAAGATGAAGCAATCACATGAATTGAGAGTATTCATTTGGCGACCATTTCATATTTTGTGTTACTCGAGGATGAGCAATGTTTAAGTTCGGGGTATTTTGATGAATGTATATTCATCATGAAATTCAATTATCACTTAGGGACCAATTCAACTCTATACATACTATTTCACTCAATATGAATCATAATGTGCAAAAATATTTAGTTGATTCAATTATCAAGGTTTTAACTAAATATTGTTCATTTAACACAGGTTTTGACAAAGCTGAACAAGTAGTCAAGGTCCACCTTCATCTCTAGCTCCGATCAAGAAATATAACCAAGAAATTCTACCCATGCGGTCTCAAGACCGTTTGATCCCATGCGGTCTCAAGATCGTTTGAGCCCATGCGGTCTCAAGACCATTTGAGCCCATGCAGTCTCAAGACCGTTTGAGCCCATGCAGTCTCAAGACCATTTGAGCCCATGTGGTCTCAAGACCGTATGACCAGCAGAGATCGATTGGAAGCATAATCTGGCCACAAGGGATCGAGCAGTGCATGGATTCAAGACCTCGTAGCAGAGTCCTAACCACGATCGTGGTGGTCCAAAATGGCCGTGGTCTGCTGTCATCACCACGACCGTGTGGTTGGGCCACGAGCGTGGTGGATCATCCCCAATGCCTGAGCTCTAACTCGCCATGCCTGTGCGAGGTACCATGACTATGTGGCAGCTACCTCACCACGATTGTGGTGTCACGCCACGGTCGTGGCATAATGCCATCAGAGCCTGATATCTCAGCCACCACACCCGTGCAAGGTGGCACGGCCATGGGACAGAAGCTTTACCACACCCGTGGTGCCTAACCATGACCGTGGTGCGTCATCTTCAACCTCTGACCATCACACATTTGCAGCTCCTGAGCAAGGTCAATTGGAGGTGGTTCGCAGGCCAAATGGGGTCGCCCCGAGGCCGTCACATCTACGGAAGTAGGCTGAAGATCGTTTGATAGATCAGAGGGCTACTAGATCGATTTACCAAGCAGACTATCTGCTGCTCGTTTGTGGAGCATTGACCGAAGCAGTACCGTTTTCTCGATTTTGATCCCAGATCATTTGGCCGCAGCTTGGAAACTATTTAGATTAGCAAGCATCGAGACCGAATGGCTGCTGACTGAAGACCGTTTGGGCATGATGGGTACATAGACTATTTTCTGCTGCTGAAGACCGTTTGCCCCTTTTTCAAGACCGTTTGTGTGGGCTCTGATCTCCAAACCACGATATAAACACGATTTAAACTTAGCGGAAGCGATTCGATTAGCAGCGGAATACCAAAAATCAGCGGAAATTAAAACTTTTTGTGATAAAGCATTGAAACCATAAAACTTCCTTCATAAAAGGAGATAAACTGTTTACATCTTAGATAATTACTTCTTGAGTAATTATATACAACATGATACAAAATCTCAAGAACTCATAACCAAAATCTCAGACCAAAAGACTCCAAGACCTGAGAGTACAGAGGACACATAGGACTGACTCTAACTACACCACATGGCAGGCTAGATCTCCACCTGAGATTTTACTGCTGCCCCTGGTGTTGCTGCTGCTGGGACTGGTCACCTGTAGACCTGTTCCTCCGTCCTCGACGTCCACCTAAAAAGTTGAAGTCTACGGGGTGAGACAATTTTACATAATTGTCCCAGCGAGAGTTATAACTCTCCACCAGAAGCTTTATTACGACATCTAAAAGAATAACTTAAGCAGTAAAAGCTTCAAAGTATCCAACATCGGATATAATAGTAAGCATGAGTTCAATAGTTATAAAACATGAAGACATTTGCACTATACAGTGTAACATCAACCAATCAACTCGTAGTTATCTCTAACAGGTATGCTACGCTGTGGATTATGTTTTTCAAACATTACTTTTATGCCCTGTGGAGATGAGGTTTACCACTCATACTCCAACCAATCACTGCTAAGTGCCTCGGTATCATACTAGGTCATCAAAAGAGCCGGATTCTCATGACCTTCACCTTCCTCAGTCAGTAAGAGGACTACTTGTAGGACATCTCGTGCCTCTACTATAATAGCTTGCCAGGGTAATATGGTCCTTCGCTATTTTAGAGTTACAGTGGCGTTCTGTACTCTCTTCGTCAGCAGGAGATTTCATGTTTATCTTTCACTGATACGGATATCTGTGCTTTCTTTGTCATCAGGAGGTTTCATGTTTACCATCCATTGATACAGTATGGGATTATAGTGAAGGATTGATGGATTACACATATACATCAAACACCTATAGTAGGATGTAAGGTTCTACACATCCATATACCCCACATACTCAAAAGTATGTGATCCAGGAGTTCCCTTAGGAAAACCTGTTTCACCATCATTTGATCTCTGACAATGATGGATCTATGATCAGGGCTCTACATTACACTTGATTAGTTAGGTACATTCAGTATTCTTTTAACATCATACATTGTTCTTCAAACAATAATATTAGCATAACAGCTATGAAAGGAGAATACTAAATGTAACAAGCCTAACTCTCATCAATCATCATTTCTCAATACATTCATCACAAGTCATCTCTAAAGCATGACCTTGATGGTAATTATGGCTCTCACAGCCCATTTTAATCCATATGTTTCTATTGACAATGCATCAGGATATATCACTATTCATAAAGCTAAAGCATGCTTTCAATGAATATAGTTTCATAATCCATACCTGGATATGATCATCATCTCATGACAACCTGCATGGTTAATTCAACTGATAACAGTAAACAATTCATTCTAGAAGATACACTTTCAAACTCATAGAAGAGTCAAGTTCCCCAATATTCATCAATCAGGGTTTACTATTCATATTACATGTCATTACCCTAGAATTAGGGTTTACTATTCACTCCATGGTGAATTGAACTCATAACAACATCATGTATGAGAAACATCATCATTAAAGTTCTTAAATAGGATTAAGATTCACTAAACATCATAATTAGGGTTTCCATGATCTCACATAGGTGGATCATACCCTAAACATGCACTTTCATGTGTATTGAAGGTATCTTACTTGAGTTTCCACCATAAAAGGGTACTTTCTCTCTCTTAGGATACTTTCTCTCTCCTCATACTAGTAGATGGTGACAACACCACTCTAGATCAGGTTGGGTTAAGTCCTCATTGACTAGCATAAGCCAAAACATCACTATCATGTGATTAGGGTTTGATTAGAACAAGGTATTACTCAATTAAACCCCTCAAGGGTATTTTGGTAATTTACCTCATGATCACCATCATGGGTCAATTCATTAACCTCTTAGTCCCTTAATGAACTAGGTTGCCATTAGGGTTTAGATTAAATCACCATTGAACCAATTACACCATCAATTGATTAAGCATAAACCACCTTGAACACCTTCAAACGGTTTAACCTTCAACCACCAAACGGTCTTGAGACCGTTTGGGTGTGTTGACCGTTTTGACTTTCAAACTGTTTGAAGCTCATGCGGTTTGAAACTGTTTGATCAAAGTATCTTGAGATCGATTGGTCCAAACGACCTTGAGATCGTTTGAGCCCAAACGGTCTTGAGACCGTTTGGATCCAAACGGTCTTGAGACCGTTTGGTCCAAATGGGCTCAAACCGTTTGGACCTCCAACTAGGTTCAAAAGTTACAATTGTTTATAATTAAGTATGTTGAAGCCCTCAATTGGCCAAAGCCATGTTAACCACTTATAAATTGAGTCAATTAGGATGAACCTCAATCACTTGGACACCAAATTAACCCTCAATTGAAAGCCAATTAGGGTTAAGTCCACCTCAATTAGGGTTTCAAATCGGATGGTCATCAATATTCAACAATGTGAATCAATTCAAGGTTGAACCTATCAATTGACCTCCAATTGGGTCCAAACTTGGCCCAAACGGTCTTGAGATCATTTGGACAACATCCAAATGGTCTTGAGACCGTTTGCCCAAAGTTTGACCAAAAACCAAGTCGGTTGGATTAGGGTTGAACTCCAATTAGGTCTAAAATCAGTAATTTTATCAATTCATCAATCTTAATGCAATTGGACCTTCAAACCATTAGATTATCTCAACCCTAGACCTCCAAACGGTCTTGGGTTGTGCCCAAACGGTCTTGAGACCGTTTGGAAGAACCCCCAAATGGTCTTGAGACCGTTTGGGTCCTTCAACCCAAAACTCAACAAGATCTATGTTTTAAAACATCAATTTCAACCCGATTAGGGTTAGGATGTTGAAGTGCCTTCAACTCTCAATTGGTTAAGAATTAAACTTTGATTCTTTGCAGGAATGAAATTCAGTATATTACCAACAGACCCTCAAACGGTCGTCCCTTGGTCAACCCTATCAAATGGTCTTGAGACCGTTTCAATCCAAACGGTCTTGCAAGGTCGTTTGAGGGAAAACGGTTTGAAACCGTTTGACCTTAAACGGTTTGCAACCGTTTGGACCAAGAGGGTCCAAGGTCGTATGATAAAGTAACCTAGGAATTCATGCCCATCATCTTAAACCTCTGTCAAGGTCGGTTATTCCACCATTTAGCTTGCAAAAGTGCAAGAAGGAAGAGAGGTAGAAGAAGAACTAATTGCTAAATTGCAAGAACAACAATATGCATATAAAGCAAAGAGTTTAGAGTTATAAAACCCGCCTAAAGGTTGTTCCTTGAGCTCCAAGCTTTCAAGCTCCAAGATTTAATGGCATCATAGAGCTCCACAGGTCGGCCAAGGTGAATTCTCTAAGGAAACGTTGGGAAGGAAAGACTAGAAAGATAGAGCTAGGTGAGCTAGCCATGAATCCAACCTTGAAAACGAGTTTCCTTCATGAATTCAAGCAAAAGGGGTGATCCAAACTTACCTAGGACCCTTGGTCGTCCTTCTTTTCTCCAGATCTAGCCTTGGTCGGTTGAGAAGGAAGAGAAGAAGTGAAGGAAATGAAAGATCCGTTCACTTGTTGCAAGGGAGAAGGCTTATATACTTTAGGCCTTTTTACACCATAAGGACCTCTAAAGCATGGAATTTACATCTAAGTACCTCCTTGCTCAAGGGCACGTCCAAACTCATCTAAAATTAAGCAAAGCTCATGAAATCTCAAGATCTAAGGGTAAAGAAAGCCAACTTTCAACTAGGGTACATACATGAAAGGTCTCCATACCCATATTAGGTGATTTTTATCACAAAGATCATTTTTCTTATCTGATTGTTCATTGATGTGTCCCTTTCATCACTTCTACTCTAAATGATGACAAGAGTTATAAAAGATGTTCTAGATGAAGTATTTTACAAATTTCACCCCTCAATTTGGGTAAATTGCACTTTACTCCAAATTAGGGTTTTTAAGCACAAGGATCATTCCACAAGCTACATCTTGATGACCAAGCTTGGGAAATCCATCTTACCTCATCATATTCACTCATATGATGTATTATTATCATAAGAAAATCTCAACTTGTGAACATTGCAAGTTAACCCCTTTAACTGGGTAATTTGCACATAGGTCCATGCACTACAAAACAAGGCTACAACTTTACATTTAAAGGAGCAAAAATTGAAAGAAAATGTTCCTGAGGAACTTAATTACATGCCAGGGAGTATTCACAAGTATATTATTACATATTTAGGCAAAACTTCCAGGGTTAGGTTATAACCCAGGTCAGGGATGTTACAAATTATCCACCCCTTCACAAGGATTTCGTCCCCGAAATTGATAAAACGTATTAAGAGAAAAGAGCAGGGTATTTCCTTCTCATCTCATCCTCTAGTTCCCAAGTGGATTCTTCAACACCACGATGGTTCCAGAGGACTTTCAAAAGGCTTAAATCTTTCTTCTTTAACTTTTTAATTCTGTTATCTAGGATTGACACTGGTCCCTCCTCATATGTTATATCTTCATTCAATTCTACTTCTATAGGTTGTAGAACTGACTCGGTGTCGGGGTGACATTTCCTTAGCAGGGAAATGTGAAACATAGGGTGTAACTTCTGTAACTCCTGAGGTAACTCTAGTCTATAGGCCACCTTTCCAATTCTTTCAATAATTGGATAAGGTCCCATAAATCTAGGAGATAACTTCCCTTTCCTTCCAAAACGAAGGACTCCTTTCCAAGGTGAGACCTTGAGATACACTCTGTCTCCAACCTGGAACTCTAGGGGTCTACGACATTTATCAGCATACGACTTCTGCCTATCCTGTGCAGTCTTAAGATGTTGTTGTATAACTTTAATCTTCTCTGTAGTTTGCTGCACAAGATCATGACCTAACAACTGGTGCTCACCAGTCTCATACCAGCACAAGGGTGATCTACAACGTCTACCATATAAGGCTTCATATGGTGCCATATCAATGCTATGCTGATAGCTATTGTTATAGGCAAACTCTATCAAGCTCAGATGTAGATCCCAACTCCCGGTAAACTGGAGAACACATGCTCTCAATAGATCTTCCAAGGTCTGTATAGTCCTTTCAGACTATCCATCAATCTGTGGATGAAAGGTTGTACTAAACCTTAACTTGGTGCCTAAAGCTCTGTGTAACTGCTCCCAAAAATGACTTGTAAACTGGGGACCTCTGTCAGAAACTATAGTGACAGGAACTCCGTGCAAACGCACTATCTCTTGAACATATAACTGGGATAACCTTTCAGCAGAATAAGTTGTTTTGACAGGTAAGAAATGCGCTGTCTTTGTCAACCTATCAACAACTACCCAAATGGAATCATGTCCTTTGCTTGTCCTGGGTAGGCCAACAACAAAGTCCATGGTCACATGGTCCCACTTCCACTGTGGTATGGGTAAGGGTTGCATTGTTCCTGCAGGTTTCTGGTGCTCAGCCTTGACCTGCTGACAAACAGGACACCTTAGAACAAACTCAGCTATATCCTTCTTCATCCCAGGCCACTAATACATATCTTTCAAGTTTCGATACATCTTGGTGCTCCCTGGATGCATAGCATACATCGAAGAATGAGCTTCCTCCAGAACTAACTTCCTCAGATTATCTACATCTGGTACTATCATCCTCCCATGATAGCATGCCACCTGGTCATCTAACTCATGAAAACCATCATGCTTCTCACTACCATACTCAGATCTAATATGTTGAACTGCAGCATCTACTTGTTGTGCCTCCTTAATCTGCTCTCTTAGAGTAGGTTTAATCTGCATTTCAGCTAACAAACCAGCTAACAATGACACCTTCAACTGCACATTGTCTTGCCTTAAAGAGATAAGCATATCTCTCCTAGAGCATACTAAGGAACTTAGTTGTTCTCTATCCATGGTTGATGTTGCTGATTTCCTACTCAAGGCATCTGCAACCACATTGGCCTTGCTCGGATGGTAATCAATAGTACAATCGCAGTCCTTGATTAACTCCATCCAGCGACGTTGCCTCATGTTAAGCTCATGCTGAGAGAAGATATACTTAAGGTTCTTGTGGTCTGTGAAAATTTGGAAGGTTTCTCCGTAGAGGTAATGTCTCCAGATTTTCAAGGCATGGACCACAACAGCTAACTCCAGATCATGTGTCAGATAATTTTCCTCGTGTTTCTTAAGCTGTCGGGAAGCAAAAGAAATCACTTGTTTATCCTGCATCAACACACATCCAAGTCCATTCTTGGAGGCATCACAGAAGACTACATATCCTTTTCCTTGCTCAGGTAGCACAAGCACAGGTGCACTTGTCAACCTCTCCTTCAATAGCTGAAAAGACTGTTGACACTTATCATTCCAGGCAAAAGGAACATCTTTCCGGGTTAACTTGGTCAAAGGTAAGGCTATAGAACTAAAATTCTTAATAAACCTTCGATAGTAACCAGCTAATCCCAAGAAACTTCTAATCTCCGTCGGTGTTTTCGGTTGTTCCCACTGTAGAACAGATTCTACCTTTGCAGGGTCAACACGAATTCCCAAGGCAGATATCACATGTCCAAGAAAAGATACCTCCGGCAGCCAGAACTCACACTTGCTAAACTTTGCATATAGCTTATGTTCTCTTAGCAAGGTTAAAGCTTGGCGAAGATGCTGCTCATGCTGCTGAGCATCCTTACTATAGATCAGAATGTCATCTATGAAGACGACAATACACTGATCAAGGAAGGGTCGAAAAACTTTATTCATGAGTTCCATGAATGCAGCTGGTGCATTGGTTAGTCCAAACGACATAACCGTGAAATCATAGTGACCATATCTTGTCCTAAAGACAGACTTGGATATGTCACTATCCTTAATGCGGAGTTGATGATATCCAGACCTCAAATCTATCTTTGAGAAGACTGTTGCACCACACAACTGGTCAAAAAGATCATCAATCCTCGACAAAGGGTACTTGTTCTTTATTGTTACTTTATTGAGTTGTCTATAGTCAATGCACAACCGCATTGATCCATCTTTCTTTTTAATAAACAAAACTGGAGCACCCCAAGGTGAGGTACTCGGTCGTATGAAACCCTTCTCAAGTAACTCTTGAAGCTGTTTCTTGAGTTCTGCCATCTCGGCATGCGCCATCCTATAAGGAGTCTGAGCTATAGGTTTTGTATCTGGGACCAAATTGATCTCAAAATCAATCTCCCGAGGTGGTGGTATACCAGGAAGTTCTTCAGGAAACACATCCTCAAATTCCCTAACTATAGGAACTCCAACAGGGTTGGGACTCTCCTTGGTAACATCTATCACATGGGACAAGAATGCATAACATCCTTGCCTCATCAGCTTATCATCAACCATAGCTGATACAAGACAGGTGGGCGGAATCTTTCTTTCTCCTTGAAAGATCCATGTGTTGCTTTCATCAGTAAATACTGCCAACTTGGACTCACAATCCAAGACAACTCTATACCTCTCCAAGGTATCCATCCCTAGGATTACATCAAATCCTTGCATATCAAGCGGTATAAGGTCCACTTGCATGCGATGCTTAGAAAAGAAGAGGATGCATGGAGAGCATACTTCTTGCAAAACAGCAGACCCACTCAACGGAGTCTCCAACAACAAACTATCTGCCCTATGACTAACTGTCATATTGCAGTTACGAATCACTCTTCGAGTGATGAAAGAGTGTGTAGCACCCGGGTCAATCAGAACAGATACTACACAAGATTTAGACATATCAGAATATAAAAGTTCCATCTGACCTGTCACCACTTGTGGATCGACCACTGCCTCTGGTGGGTTCATAGCATAGAACCTTGCTGTAGCCTGTTGTTGAGGTGGTGCTGATGATCCAGCTTGAGACGCTTGCCCGCGTCCTCGAGCTGCTCCTTGAGATTGCCTTCCCTGTGATCCCTGTTGACCTTGTCTCGGAGGCTGTGTCACACTGACATGCTTAGATCGGCAGTCCTTCATCAAATGTCCCACCTTACCACAGTTGTAGCAGCTTCTCTCTTGTGGTCTTGGTGGTCCAGTAACTGACATTGATGCAGAACTCTGAGTCTCCCGAGGTGGTTGTCCTCGTCCTCTACCTCTA
Source organism: Alisma plantago-aquatica (assembly GCA_963693085.1). NCBI lineage: Eukaryota > Viridiplantae > Streptophyta > Magnoliopsida > Alismatales > Alismataceae > Alisma > Alisma plantago-aquatica. The sequence goes on along the minus strand of OY856415.1, from coordinate 113,384,152 downwards.
CTTGGAGACAACTGAGTCTGAGAACTAGATCTAGGTGGTGGAGGGTTAGGTGTGGAGGATCTAGGATTCTTAAAGTCCCTAGATGAAGAAACCTGGAACTGTGGATATCTTTTCTGAGTTTGCCTCTTCTCAACCACAGATCTCTCTATCCTTCGGACTGACTCAACGAAGGTAGAGAATCTCTCTCGGTTTTCTAAGGCAGACACAGGGGTAGTCATATCAGCATTCAAACCCCTCTCAAATCTCCAGATTCTTTCTTCTTCTGTGGCAGCCATGTGCGGACAAAACCGCAACAACTCCATGAACTTAGCTTCATATTTGCTAATGTTCATCATGCTCTGCCTCAGTCTCTCAAACTGAGAGATCTTCTCATCTAGGAAGGTCTTTGGGAAATATCTATGAACAAATTCCCACCGAAAGTCTTCCCACGAGATCTCCATTCCAGGTCTCTTCTGCTCTTCCATTGTCCACCAATGACCAGCACTGCCTTTGAGAAGATAGACATCATGTCTAACCTTCTCAGCCTCTGGGATATTAAGAATCCTGAAAGCCTTCTCCAACTCTGTTAACCACATATCAGCATCTGCGGGGTCGGCAGTCCCAAAGTACTCGGTAGCTCCGACACGACGAAGTCGCTCGAATGTCTTACCGATACCTTGTCCTTCAGGCTGGGCAGGTGCCCTAGGTGTAGGCATGGGCATCTTGTCAGTGATGTGTGTCATGGCAGTCATAAAATGTCTGAACATAGTTTGAACAGCTGGGTTACCCATATCAGCTGGGTTAAACTGGGGTGGTTCAGGTGCAGGCTGTTCTATTTCTGGAACCCTTGCACCACCTCGAGGTGCACTAGCACTACTCTCTGCCACGTACTCATCATGTGGCTCTGACATTCTTATGTATCTTCTTCTCCTGAGGAGCAGAAGATTCTATTAGATAAGGAAGGAATACTAAAGATAGACTCGACTTCCTAAGTCCTATGCCTCTGTAGACTCGGCGAACCTAGAGCTCTGATACCACTTAATTGTGGGCTCTGATCTCCAAACCACGATATAAACACGATTTAAACTTAGCGGAAGCGATTCGATTAGCAGCGGAATACCAAAAATCAGCGGAAATTAAAACTTTTTGTGATAAAGCATTGAAACCATAAAACTTCCTTCATAAAAGGAGATAAACTGTTTACATCTCAGATAATTACTTCTTGAGTAATTATATACAACATGATACAAAATCTCAAGAACTCATAACCAAAATCTCAGACCAAAAGACTCCAAGACCTGAGAGTACAGAGGACACATAGGACTGACTCTAACTACACCACATGGCAGGCTAGATCTCCACCTGAGATTTTACTGTTGCCCCTGGTGCTGCTGCTGCTGGGACTGGTCACCTGTAGACCTGTTCCTTCGTCCTCGAAGTCCACCTAAAAAGTTGAAGTCTACGGGGTGAGACAATTTTACATAATTGTCCCAGCGAGAGTTATAACTCTCCACCAGAAGCTTTATTACAACATCTCAAAGAATAACTTAAGCAGTAAAAGCTTCAAAGTATCCAACATCGGATATAATAGTAAGCATGAGTTCAATAGTTATAAAACATGAAGACATTTGCACTATACAGTGTAACATCAATCAATCAACTCGTAGTTATCTCTAACAGGTATGCTACGTTGTGGATTATGTTTTTCAAACATTACTTTTATGCCCTGTGGAGATGAGGTTCACCACTCATACTCCAACCAATCACTGCTAAGTGCCTCAGTATCATACTAGGTCATCGAAAGAGCCGGATTCTCATGACCTTCACCTTCCTCAGTCAGTAAGAGGACTACTTGTAGGACATCTCGTGCCTCTACTATAATAGCTTTCTAGGGTAATATGGTCCTTCGCTATTTTAGAGTTACAGTGGCGTTCTGTACTCTCTTCGTCATCAGGAGATTTCATGTTTATCTTTCACTAATATGGATATCTGTGCTTTCTTCATCATCAGGAGGTTTCATGTTTACCATCCATTGATACGGTATGGGATTATAGTGAAGGATTGATGGATTACACATCTACATCAAACACCTACACTAGGATGTAAGGTTCTACACATCCATATACCCCACATACTCAAAAGTATGTGATCCAGGAGTTCCCTTAGGAAAACCTGTTTCACCATCATTTGATCTCTGACAATGATGGATCTATGATCAGGGCTCTACATTACACTTGATTAGTTAGGTACATTCAGTATTCTTTTAACATCATACATTGTTCTTCAAACAATAATATTAGCATAACAGCTATGAAAGGAGAATACTAAATGTAACAAGCCTAACTCTCATCAATCATCATTTCTCAATACATTCATCACAAGTCATCTCTAAAGCATGACCTTGATGGTAATTACGGCTCTCACAGCCCATTTTAATCCATAGGTTGCTATTGACAATGCATCAGGATATATCACTATTCATAAAGCTAAAGCATGCTTTCAATGAATATAGTTTCATAATCCATACCTGGATATGATCATCATATCATGACAACCTGCATGGTTAATTCAACTGATAACAGTAAACAATTCATTCTAGAAGATACACTTTCAAACTCTTAGAAGAGTCAAGTTCCCCAATATTCATCAATCAGGGTTTACTATTCATATTACATGTCATTACCCTAGAATTAGGGTTTACTATTCACTCCATGGTGAATTGAACTCATAACAACATCATGTATGAGAAACATCATCATTAAAGCTCTTAAATAGGATTAAGATTCACTAAACATCATAATTAGGGTTTCCATGATCTCACATAGGTGGATCATACCCTAAACATGCACTTTCATGTGTATTGAAGGTATCTTACTTGAGTTTCCACCATAAAAGGGTACTCTCTCTCTCTTAGGATACTTTCTCTCTCCTCATACTAGTAGATGGTGACAACACCACTCTAGATCAGGTTGGGTTAAGTCCTCATTGACTAGCATAAGCCAAAACATCACTATCATGTGATTAGGGTTTGATTAGAACAAGGTATTACTCAATTAAACCCCTCAAGGGTATTTTGGTAATTTACCTCATGATCACCATCATGGGTCAATTCATTAACCTCTTAGTCCCTTAATGACCTAGGTTACCATTAGGGTTTAGATTAAATCACCATTGAACCAATTACACCATCAATTGATTAAGCACAAACCACCTTGAACACCTTCAAACGGTTTCAACCTTCAACCACCAAACGGTCTTGAGACCGTTTGGTGTCAAACGGTCTTGAGACCATTTTCCCTCAAACGGTCTTGAGACCATTTGGGTGTGTTGACCGTTTTGACTTTCAAACTGTTTGAAGCTCATGTGGTTTGAAACTGTTTGATCAAAGTATCTTGAGATCGATTGGTCGTACCGTTTTGACTTTCAAACTGTTTGAAGCTCATGTGGTTTGAAACTGTTTGATCAAAGTATCTTGAGATCGATTGGTCCAAACGACCTTGAGATCGTTTGAGCCCAAACGGTCTTGAGACCGTTTGGCCCCAAATGGTCTTGAGACCATTTGGCCTCAAACGGTCTTGAGACCGTTTGGTCCAAATGGGCTCAAACCGTTTGGACCTCCAACTAGGTTCAAAAGTTACAATTGTTTATAATTAAGTATGTTGAAGCCCTCAATTGGCCAAAGCCATGTTAACCACTTATAAATTGAGTCAATTAGGATGAACCTCAATCACTTAGACACCAAATTAACCCTCAATTGAAATCCAATTAGGGTTAAGTCCACCTCAATTAGGGTTTCAAATCAGATGGTCATCAATATTCGACAATGTGAATCAATTCAAGGTTGAACCTATCAATTGACCTCCAATTGGGCCCAAAATTGGCCCAAACGGTCTTGAGATCGTTTGGACAACATCCAAACGGTCTTGAGACCGTTTGCTCAAAGTTTGACCAAAAACCAAGTCGGTTGGATTAGGGTTGAACTCCAATTAGGTCTAAAATCAGTAATTTTATCAATTCATCAATCTTAATGCAATTGGACCTTCAAACCATTAGATTATCTCAACCCTAGACCTCCAAACGGTCTTGGGTTGTGACCAAATGGTCTTGAGACCGTTTGGAAGAACCCCCAAATGGTCTTGAGACCGTTTGGGTCCTTCAACCCAAAACTCAACAAGATCTATGTTTTAAAATAGCAATTTCAACCCGATTAGGGTTAGGATGTTGAAGTGCCTTCAACTCTCAATTGGTTAAGAATTAAACTTTGATTCTTTGCAGGAATGAAATTCAGTATATTACCAACAGACCCTCAAACGTTCGTCCCTTGGTCAACCCTATCAAACGGTCTTGAGACCGTTTCAATCCAAACGGTCTTGCAAGGTCGTTTGAGGGCAAACGGTTTGAAACCGTTTGACCTTAAACGGTTTGCAACCGTTTGGACCAAGAGGGTCCAAGGTCGTATGATAAAGTAACCTAGGAATTCACGCCCATCATCTTCAACCTCTATCAAGGTCGGTTATTCCACCGTTTAGCTCGCAAAAGTGCAAGAAGGAAGAGAGGTAGAAGAAGAACTAATTGCTAAATTGCAAGAACAAAAATATGCATATAAAACAAAGAGTTTAGAGTTATAAAACCAGCCTAAAGGTTGTTCCTTGAGATCCAAGCTTTCAAGCTCCAAGCTTTAATGGCATCTTAGAGCTCCATAGGTCGGCCAAGGTGAATTCTCCAAGGAAACGTTGGGAAGGAAAGGCTAGAAAGATAGAGCTAGGTGAGCTAGCCATGAATCCAACCTTGAAAATGAGTTTCCTTCATGAATGCAAGCAAAAGGGGTGATCCAAACTTACCTAGGACCCTTGGTCATCCTTCTCTGCTCCAGAGCTAGCCTTGGTCGGTTGAGAAGGAAGAGAAAAAGTTAAGGAAATGAAAGATCCATTCACTTGTTGCAAGGGAGAAGGCTTATATACTTTAGGCCTTTTTACACCATAAGGACCTCTAAAGCATGTAATTTACATCTAAGTCCCTCCTTGCTCAAGGGCACGTCCAAACTCATCTAAACTTATGCAAAGCTCATGAAATCTCAAGATCTAAGGGTAAAGAAAGCCAACTTTCAACTAGGGTACATACATGAAAGGTCTCCATACCCATATTAGGTGATTTTTATCACAAAGATCATTTTTCTTATCTGATTGTTCATTGATGTGTCCCTTTCATCATTTCTACTCTAAATGATGACAAGAGTTATAAAATATGTTCTAGATGAAGTATTTTACAAATTGCACCCCTCAATTTGGGTAAATTGCACTTTACTCCAAATTAGGGTTTTTAAGCACAAGGATCATTCCACAAGCTGCATCTTGATGCCCAAGCTTGGGAAATCCATCTTACCTCATCATATTCACTCATATGATGTATTATTATCATAAGAACATCTAAACGTGTGAACATTGCAAGTTAACCCCTTTAACTGGGTAATTTGCACACATGTCCCTGCACTACAAAACAAGGCTACACCTTTACATTTAAAGGAGCAAAAATTGAAAGCAAATGTTCCTGAGGAACTTAATTACATGCCGGGGAGTATTCACAAGTATATTATTACATATTTAGGCAAAACTTCCAGGGTTAGGTTATAACCCAGGTCAGGGATGTTACAGTTTGGAGGAGAGAAAACGGTCTGTGAGACCGTTTAGTCTCATGCGTTCTCTCAAACTTTGAGAGCCAAGATCGTTTGTTGACCGAAGCAATGACCGTTTGCTAGCAAACGGTTTACAAACTGTTTTCCTCTATCCAGGATCATTTGCTCAGCTTTGATAGCAAACGGTCTACAGACCGTTTGGGGTCCAAATAAAGCAAACCGCATGAGAAAGTCAAAGCAGTGAAGACCATTTGGAAAAGATTTTTTCTGGCCAAACCGTTTGCCCATAACATTAGTAAACCGTTTGAGAAAGAAAATATCTCAAGGTCCAAGACTGTTTAAGGGTCTGTCCTATTCCTATAAATAGGACCCCAAGGGTCCTCACTTGGACATCGGTTCCGGTACGCCGACAGGTTGCCTATATACAGATCCGATCTGAAACCAGTCCAGTCCGTGCCAGTTTCATTTCACCTACTGCCTGTGTTGCAACCAAGGAGGTTGAGGAGAGAAGAAAGACAGAGTAAGGGAGACTATCTGGTCTATCTTGGCAACCCCCGTTCACGTCTAGATCTGCTCCGACTCGACGTAGGAGGTTGTATCTACTTCACCGAGCTGTGACTACCTTCTACACCGAGTTCATGGCGGATTTCTCTCTCTTTCTCATTCTTCTTGTTTCTTGCATCATGAGCGAGTAGTATCTTTTTGCTGGGGTGCGGGGACTAGCCCCTCTGCCCATGCAAACATGTTATATTGTTAAACTTTCCGTGGCAATGTATATAACTCTTCATTTCGTCGTTAACTTTTATGTTCGTAGTTTAATTAATTGCTTGCTTTCATCTTTGTTCTTCCTATGTTGCGAGAACATCTATATGTAGGATTGAATGTCGTTTAACAAGTTGACTCCCGAACTAGAAATTAAATGGGATTCCTTGAGGTAGTAGGTGTATGATCCAAGAAGGGACGAGCTATCTAGCCTTCGGTGACGCTTCTGTGTGCCTAATGCATGTATAGGGGGTTCACAACCTTAGTTGGATTTTGTATCTTCTTGTTAATCGTCGATGTTTTCTCATATATTAACCACCTGCTTTCTTATCAGTTATCACGGCTGACTCCCAAACTAGAAATAGGATGGGATTTCTTCATAGCCATAAGAAAGTGATCTGGATGGTGACGAGACATATGATGCCTAAGGTGATGCTTACGCAAACCTAACGCCCGTATGGGGGGTTTTGCAGCAGCTCTATTTGGATTGTTATATCTTGCCTGGTTTGTTCATGATTGAATGTGTTTGCATGTGTAGTGGTGGTGAAACCCGATACCATCCCAACGACTCCATATCATTGATATAAACCCAACTTTAATTAAGCTTTTACTTTCCTACAATTAGATTAATTAACCTCAAATCATCCTATAATTTTAATTATTAATTTTACTTGAGCTAGATTCGGCTGACAAGGATTCTTAAAAGCATTGTCCTTTGGGTTCGATCCTTAACTATAATGCGATAAAACTCGTCCGCTTGCGGGTGGTATTATTGCACTTTGGTTTAGGTAAAAAAAACTCGGGGATTTCAACCCCGAGTGATTTTGTTAGTGTGTTCAAAATACCACGTCAGTGGTACACTTTGATAAATAGGAAAATCAAAGAGGATCAAAGAAAATCAAACAACTGAAGAACATACTCAAAACGGTCGTGCAAGGCAACACGACTATCTTACAATCAACTCAGAATGGGCATGCTAGGCTACCATGGCCGTGTAACGAATAGAGATAGAACGGTTGTGCCACACAATATGGCCGTGTGCCATGAAACACCACATAGTTGTGTCATGCAGTACGGCCGTGCTGCGGCCCGACTTGGCCACTTAACCAGTCTGATCCAGCAGTTCATTTCACCTATTCACTTCATTTCTCACAAACAGAACGCTTGTGCCACATGATGTAGCAGCCATGTAGTGACTCCAACTCCCTCTTCAGCCTTTGTTTCATCCTCAACTCACCCCAATACATTCCCAATCAATTCCCTATGATTTCCCCTACATCCAACCACCATTTACACCAGATTTCATCCACAAAACCCACCTCTTTTTTCCAATCCGCCCAAACAATCTCGTTCTTTAGAGAAAACCTAAAAATCAAGATTTCTCTACAAAAATCCACTCCATATGAAGAAACTCACCAATAAAATTGTGTCCAAGACCAAATATGTGATTTCCTACGGCCGTCGACCCAAGAACGCCTCTACTTCATCCCTGTCGGCATCCCTAGCCCCTCCACCACCACTGACAACCTTTGGTTCACATGAAGAATCACCCTATATGGTGGCGTCAGTGGCTACTATAATGGAGGAATCCTCTAGATTACCCTATGGAGATGGGAGAGAAGCCTAATAGTTTGCTTCCTCCAAAGTAGCACCACTGCCATCATTGCCTCGACCCTCTAGTTCAGTGGCTTGGGCATCGACTTTGACCCATCCTTCGGCATCTGTAGCACCGCAACCACAACCGAGAGCACGAAGAAAACTACTTTTGAATGATGAGGATGAAGAAATGTAGTAGGTACCACAAGAGGATGCACTTGATGAGAAGCAATAAGAAATACCCGAGGTGAGGAGCAAGAAGGTGAAGAACCCAAAGAATCTTAAATGTCTGACTCGTAGGGTGATTTCCACCTGCTACGCATGCCAGGAAACAATGGAGACCCTAGGCTTCTTTGAGTATTACTAGGGCATGATGGAATCCATGGGTTTCTTCGAGGCCTTGACTACAGTCCAGGATACCAAAGTCAAGCTCATGCAGTAGTTCTTTGCTACTTTGGAGAAGGTCTTTGAGGATGGTGAAGACGCCGTTAGAGTCATGATTGGAGACAGGTGTGGGTCATCACTTCATCAATGCTATACAATTTTTTTGCTCCAAGTGAGGAAATGGCATCTCTCTTAGATAATGGAAAGATACATAAGAGCGCCAATGCCAATTTTATAGCCATGTGGAAGGCATTCATCGGATACAAAGACTTTGTAGCGGGGAAGTCGAAGACAAATTTGTTCCATAACCCCTTCCTATGCTATGTTCAAAAAGTTCTTGCAAACACTATTTTTGCCGATATGAGAATCAAGGGAGATGCATAAAGAAGGATTTATGTGTCTTGGGTTGGATGATGAAAGGTAAGAGATGTGAACTTAGGAGCAATGTTGATTGATCATCTAAGGATAGTACCCTCCAAGAGAAAGAATCCATTCATTATGGGAGGAATTGTGACATCCATTGTCATTTCCCTTCATCATGCCATTTCTATATATACCAAGGAAGAATGGGGGAAGTTGGTGGACCTATAGTATCTAGTCCATTCTCTATGATAGTAGTTGCTGATCATAAGTTCATATATCAAGTCAACCCCCCATACCCAGGCATCACATTAGAGATCCCATACCACACTGCACATCTCTTAGAGGAATATGGCCCCACTACACAGTTCTTAGATACAATAAGGAGATGGGAGGAGGAGAACCCTCGGGACACATTCCAACAGCCATGGATCATTCCTGAGGGGTTAGGCAAGTCACATGCAGTCATTGGGAGGAGGAAGATAGATGAGGAGAGAGAGGCATGTAGATTCAGTAGATGGGGGGTAGCCCTCGGTAAATGCATATGACATGTCGAATATACATCAACAGCTAGAGGGTATTCAGAGCACATAAGTGATAACACCAATTTTTGTGATGTTTTTGCCCTTTATTTTGTTATCAAAACTATCCTTTTCTGCTATTTTCCTCTCTTTTAGAAGCACTTTTGCAATAATTGGCCAAGCAATGCTCTTAATCTAATTTTCCTATCTTTTGCAGAGTTTTCCTCATTTTTGGGCAATAAGGCCACTCCGGCCCATGAATAAGTCCAAACCTGTCTTGGCCTCCCTGACGCCCGATACAACCCCTGCCCGACAGGGCTGGGTGACACAAAGACACTCGACAAGAGAGGGGCCGCACGAGAAGAAGCTGACAGACGACACGCCTTCTACCCGACAGGGAGCCCAGCTCGCCCCGACAACCCAGCTTGTCGGGTGACACAGCCACCCACCGGCAGGCGTGCTGCCTGTCACGACCGATAGCCGACACCATCTACATCGAGCGACACCTCTGTATCAGCCCGTCCAACGACTGGCGCATAAGGGAGCCACATGGTGCTTCGAGCACCATGTCTCCTCCCCAACCAGCTGACTATAAATAGCAGCTACAGGAAGCCGAAAAGACAGTTCACAGTTCGGACAGTTGGGAGTTGAGCTATCTTCCGAGGAGATTGCGAGAGCATACGTGTCGTGCCCCAGTGCTTGTCTCGGGCGACACAAGGTGAGCTTATCCTCATCCCGAGAGGGAGAGGACAGTTCACTTAGGATCGTCCCGGGCGACACTGCGGGCCGATATCGACCGACATAGATGAGTGACACAAGTGCCCGACAACAACAATGCGTAGCTCTTATCCCGACACGATATCGAACCGATACGCTTAGCTTGTCGAGCGCGCCACCCGAGAGGATGTGCCGCCCAACATGAGCGTATCGGCCAGAGTCCTTGAGCGATACGGTCGACAGTCGGTGCGTGCCGCCCGAGAGGGTGTGCCGCCCGACATCTCTGTATCGGGCTAGGCCTCTGACCGATATCGGGCAGGAGAGCTACAGCACCCTGTCGTCCTTCTACATCAAGAAGGCAACACCTATCTTTACTTTCTGTCATTTAATTCCTTACTTATGCATTGTAATTAAGACCCTTTATTTGTCTATGGAAATAGAAGATGCTTATTTACTTGCTGCTCTGTGCTTGGTACACTCTGTTGGATGACTGCTATGTTTGATATCCGAACTCTAGCTTGCATGTTTGGATCGCGTTTCGCTTAGCTAACGAATCGTGTTTTCCCGTCGCAACAACTTCGAGAGTTGTGTTGTGGCTCTAGTGTTTGGTCCGATTCTGGAGTATGAGAGTGCCTGGAACGGAGTTGCTTTAGTGGCCTTTCCACTCTAATTTTAGTCCAATGACCTCGAGAGGGGCGCTGATGCCTTGTTAGAGGTACCTGCTTCGAGAGGAGGGTACAAGACTGGTTCTACCGCCGCTTGTCTTACCGGAGTTTTATCCTTCATACTTCACTTTAGCTCGAGCAATATCTTTCTATTTCTGTTGCATTAAAACCCCTAAAAACTGCTAAATGACTAAAATCTTATATCTCTCTTGTAGCTCCACTTGGAGATAGATTTCTTTGTTTCATTTGTGACATCTTACTACTTCCCTTTTTGGGAATTTATCTCTCTTTATACCTGTTGGAGTGTAGCGTGTCGATTCCGTGTTCTCAACACTACCCCCCTTGTCCCTGTGTTTGACCCCATATATCTACTTCAACCCCATAAACAAAGTTGCGGGGGCCTAGAAGGATTTGGGTTTATAAATGTAAAGGCTCGACTACCTCAAATCCGCCTCCAATTTTAGGACGCACGATTTAGGCCGGTCAACTTTTTGGCGCCATTTCCGGGGAAAAGGCAAAAACGATACCGTTGACAAATCCGAATCCACTAACTACACTCCTGTGCCTCAAGCTAAGTAATGAGCTTGACAACACTCTTTTCCTTCTTTACTATTATTCTTTGCTCGAATTTAATAGATTTATCTTCTAAACTTGATTCCTCGTGCCAATAATAGGTACTCAGAAGGACGGTGATCTGTTCCACTGAGCACCAACTCCAACCAACATGCCACCTCGCATTGAACCACCCCATTCTGAAGGCGAACGCCAAGGGAGGAGGCCCGATTCACCCCCGCCTAAAGAAAATGACAGGTACGACGGTGACCATCAATAAGAAGATCCAGACTCAGGGGAGTACGGAGAGGGCCATCACCGACACAGACACCGTCACCGTCAGAGGCAAAGAAGAAACCGGAACGATCAAGAACAACACCGGGGAGAGTGTGACAGTGACGACTCGGAAGAGGAGGAAAAGACGCTTAGGGAGTTGGCATCCTCAAAAGCCAACAACTCCAGATGTCATGTCGTCACTCCGCGGTTCAATGCGGCCAACTTTGAGCTTAAGCCTTCTGTCATTTCTATGATCCAAAATAAGAGTTTTAGAGGGAGCTCCAATAATGACAATCCCTATCATCACCTGGATGCTTTTAAAAATATCTGTGACACGATTAAGATGAGAGGTGTTCCCCAGGAGGTGATATATTGCAAGGGCTTCATCTTTTCACTGGAAGACAAGGCATTGTCTTAGTACCTCGGGGTACCCCACCAGTCTCTGAACGGGTGGGGAGCGTTAGCTGGCGCATTTGTGAATAAGTTCTACCCCAATGAAAGGACAGTCAGAAATCGGCAGAAGATAACATCCTTCATGCAAAAGCCGAATGAAAGCCTCCATGACGCCTGGGAGCGATTCCAGGAGTACATGAGAGATTGCCCCCATCACAACTACAAGAAGGGTTTTCTCGTCACCACCTTCTACAACGGCTTGACTCCCGAAGACAGGGTGTCGCTGAACGCGACCGCGGGCAGTGACTTCCTGGGGAAGAAGGAGAAGAAGTCCGAAATGATTATCAAGAATATGTCCGAGTTGATGGCAGGTGCTGAGTTCGACCGGTCCGATAGAGGACAGATAAAGAAGGTAGGTGAAGGGTCCATCCTTGAGTCTAAGGCGTTAGAGGCAATCACCTCGCAGATCCAAAGGATTGCTACGGATGTAAAACAGTTGCGAGAAGCTGGTGGTAAAGGGAAGAAGTAGGTAGAAAAAGTAATGAAATGTGTAACATGCGGAGAAGGCGGCCATGGGGTAGATAACTGCATCTACACCCGGATAGAAGCATCAAGCGATACCGAGTCCGAGGCAGAAGAGACTGAAAATGTCTCTTTTGTAAACTTCATAAGACCGAACCACCCTGGTTTCAGCTATGGGAACAAGGATGCAGCTGAGAATTCTCATCAGCTGCATAACTCCACTAAGCCACCCCAAGCTTTCGAAAAGAGGGGAGGAACCAGTCAGTATGCTAGAAATGCCCCCTTCCAGCAGAACAAAGGTAATTTCTAAAGTCAAGGCAAGTACCAGGGATCAGCTAAAGAACAAGGACAGAACCAGGCTTCGAACCAAGCAGATGTGGTGGGACAGTTGTTTGATTTTGCGAAAAAGCAGGACATTATCAATAACCAGTTAGCACAGAGTGCGCTATCAAATTCGGGTGTGTTGAACTCATTGCAGGTCCAGCTGGTGGATATGCAGATGCATCAATGTCAGATTGACCAACAATTAGCTCAAATGGCCGAACTGATGAAGAACCCCTCAGGAAAGATACCGTCAAACACCGAACCTGCGAAGAGGCCAGGGTTGTGACAGATGGAAGGCCGAGATCAAGTTGTGGAAAAGGGATGATGCTGGCAGATAAGGAGTAAACCGGAGCCGTCAAGCTGGAGACGATAACTACAGCGCTTCTCGGGAGGCAACCCAAGCATTACTTTATTTTTCTTAGAATAGGATTGCAATTTACTTTCCTATAGAACAAACACTACGAACATTTGGTATGTAATAAGGCCCGAGGCGGTGCATGCGCCACATGCACTGACTCTTATGTTTTGTGGGCCACCACCTTAGTTTTATTAGCCGGTATGGGTAATACCATCTGAGGCCATGAGCTTAGTCCTCGGCCAATGATGCTTTATTCGTCGGCCGCAGCTTAACCCGTTTTGTTTTTCGCGATTCACGGGGGGGGGGGGGGCAACCCAACCAGCGTTTTGAGTGCCCCCTTGTCAGGCGGTGGGGGTTCGTGGAGCGCAATAGTTGTGCCGACGATTGGGCTTACCGACTTACGTGTTGGACTGATGGTCGACGCGCGCCCGGGTTTTACTGTTTAGTCTCTATAAAAGGAAAGCGAGTTTTACTATGTCGGGTTCCTTACCTTGCTGATTTTACACTCCCGTGTCGAGCGAGAGAACTTGAGATTCTGCTCCCGTATCGCGTGAGACTTCAATTCTCTTGTGTCGCTCGATAGCCTAGATCAAAGTGAGGTATAGCCTGACAGATCGTGTCGGCCGACACACTTCTTCTCTTGTTACAAGTAGTTTTTCGGTCTCAAGGTTTCCTTCGCTGAGCAGTGGTGTCGCCCGATATGGGTGTCGTGCGGGGTATCTTTGATTCGCGTTGCCCGATACCCAATGTCGGGCGATAGCCGTGTCGCCCGATGTTGCATCACATCGCCTGTTTTTGTTATCGGACGACACGCTGCTTTTCTTTGATAAGAACGTATCGGGCACCTCGTCTTATTGCCCTCGTATCATCCGTCACTCTTATCTTTATCGCGCGATTGAATCTTTCGACGTATCGGGCGATACCAATCTCTTGTATCGGGCACAAGGCTTCGCTGCTGATACCAGTGTGTCGCCCGATACAGGAGTGTCGGGTAGTTTTTGTATTGGATAATACAGGGTCACACATCTATTCTTTATTATAATTCTTCCGAAGGCCAACATATTTAATCAAGCTATTTCTTTTGTTGACTTACAGAGATGGCCCGCATTAAAACGACAGCTGTCCCAGTCGACGAGCAAGGCAGGAGGGTCTACCCTGAGACTGCTGCTGAAGGGAAGGCTGCCAGACCCAAGCGCCTGAACCCAGGACAGGCTGGGACATCAGGGACAAAAAGAAGGCAAGGGTTGGAGAAGCTGCGACTCCAGTACCAGCACCAACACCACTTGCAGCAACGCCAACACCAGCAGATGAACTCCCGGAGTCCTTTTCGGGGAGTTTCGAGCCAAGAGACGATGAGCATGCTTGCCGCTATGCTGAGATGGTACCCAAGATGTACAAGCCAAGCAGGTTCTGCCATAGAGCCTCGTTTGATGAGCTTGGGATCATGAAGAGGCTGAAGAGCGTCCTTGCGGTGGCAGGACTAAAGAAGATCTGCTTCATCCAGACTTCTTCGTACACCAAGCTGACCATGGAGTTCATGTCCTCTCTCCGCCGGGTGAGGAATTCGGCAGCAGAGAAAGAAAAATTCAGCGGGCCAGACAGACTACAGGCCCGGCTGTACAATTTGGAGCACGCCATCTCCGAGAAGCTCTTAAACGAGATCTTCTCTTCCAGCGAGGAAGAAAAGAATCAGACGGACAACGGTGAGAGGATCACCGAGGAATACATGTTTAATCCCATGGAGTTTTGGGGCCGACTTACCGGTGAATCTTCGTTTAAGCCGGGAGCAAAGGTCGTGGCAGTACACTCCTGCTTCTGGAGGATCGTGCACAAGCTAGTGGCGTGCTTGCTGTTCAGTAAGAATGAATCCAACATCATCTACACAAAAGAGCTCCACATCATGTGGCATATTATGGAAGGCCGAGTGATCAACCTCGGTCGGTTCTTGCTGAACAGGTTGCATCCAATGAAGGAGGCCACTAAGGAGTACTGCATGGGCGTCATTATCAACCTCATCGCAGCAGGACTCGGGTACCCGTTCGAGCCACGTAGCCATACTAGAATGCAAGGCGATGAGGTGTTTGACACCAAGTATCTTATGAGGACCAACATCATCAGGAAGGAGAGGGGAAGTTTCTTCTACAAATTTTCAAGGATGGACATACTCCTTCCCCTTCCTCGCTGTGGCAACTACGACAAGGAGAAGTTGGTCTTCACCACCGCCGAGATCGAAGCTATAGCTAATAACACGACTGCCGCCACCACGATCAGGGCCACAGAGAGGCCAACCCCAGAACTTCCAGCGACAACTGCTGATCAAGCTGTCGTCGCTCCAACCATACCAGCCACCGCACCAACAACGACAGTGGTGGCTGAGAAAGAGCCGGTGATTGTTGAGGTCACCGGGATGGAAACTTCGGGATCTGCCACGGAAGAGACGTCCGCAGTTCCCATCCGTGTTTCTAAAACTGCAGAGGTGGGAGAGGAGCTTCAGCGGGGTAACAACATGATGTTCGATGAGATCATGAGGGAACTCGAAAGAACACCATCCCTGCCACCGAAGTCCCCACCTGCAGCAATCGAGGAGATCGCCGACAGTGCAGAGGTGGAGCAAATTCCGCCCTCACCGCGGCCATCCCCAATCAGAAGAAAAGGCAAGGCAGCAACACCTAAAAAAGCGCCGACTCCCCACCTGGCGGCATCTGGTTCGCGAACGATTTTTATAGATTCTACCTCTCCGGGTGGACCTTCACGCGGGCTAGATGTCGCGAGGACAGAAGGGAGATCCACCGGACCCCCTCCGTCACTCGGAAAGATGCTCGGAAACAAACTTGACGATCTGCAGGAGGTAACAACCATCAACTCTGCTACTTGTACTTCCCTGACCCGCAAGCTTGCATCTTTTCAAGAAAAGCAGGACACCCACGAGATCAGGCTGAACAGCCAGGAGAGCGAGCTGCTGGCTCTAGCGAGCATACCCGGCGGACTAGAGGCCTTAAATGAAACAATGCAGCAAGTGCTCCAACGGCTTGACAGGCTCGAGAAGAGGATGGATAGAAGTGACAACCATCCGCGCCGAAGGCAGCCGAGACGGTTGCCGTCACCTCCCAGCCAGAGCCCTAGTCCCTCTTCTTCAGGTTCCCCCTCTGGAACGGTGTCCCCATCCTCCTCCTCTAGCAGGCGATCATCAACGCCCGAGGACGGGACACAACGAGGATCTGCCGAAGGGTCTCCCAGCAGACAGGAGAGCTCTTTGGGTTTGGGAGATGCTAAAGTCTCCATCCCCCTGAATGAAGTTGAAGATGATGGCGCAGACATCAGCATTGGGGAAGACTCGTCTGATGAGTCTGAGGGAGAGGTGGGGGATGTCTACACAGTGAATAACAAACATCCACCCTGAGGAAAGTGCTCGTTTGCGGACAAATTCCGTGAGCCGTCCGAAATACCCTCATTCGAGATGGCCGACTTCGATAGAAGAACCGTCGGGAACCTGACGATCAGAGACCAGAAGCTGCTGAATAAGGTCTTGAGGTCGCATGCCAATGAAGAAGACGTCGTCTGGAGTGACTGCTACCTCTCCCTACGATGGGGAGATCTTCAGAAAATGTTCCGCACGCTGGCTGCCGTCGGCAAACGAGTGTTCAGGGTCCTGGAGAACGCAATAATAGAGAAGATCGACAGTAGGACAGGTCGGAGACAAATATACACAACCACCCCGACCTTGGCAAGAAGGCTGATGAAGGGAGATCTAGACTCCCGTGCGGTGGTCGAGATGCTGCAACATGTTGAAAAGCATAGACCAAATCTGGTGTTGGCCCCGTACAAGCATAGCAACGTGTGGTTTCTCTATATGGTGGACATCAGAAACCGCGACGCCCATCTGCTGTGTTGCAGCAATGATGAAGTACCACGCTCCGGGGGTATTTTCTGCCGCCTGGAGGACGGACAGTTGAAACGCCTGCCAATACGCCTGCTACGAGCTTTAAAGCAAGGAATCCAATGTCTTCAAGGACCTTGGAACTATTTCGCTATCAGAGACCTCCCCGAACAGGCAGAAGAGGGGAGCAGAAACAACGCTATCGCCGTCTTGGGTGCCATTGAAGCACTCAACTCAATCAGAAACTTAGGATTCCTCAGAGGCATGTCCTTTTATCATCACAGGGGCATCTACGCCATGCTCCTAATCAAGGACAAGCACTATTTCCGGGACGCAGGTGTGCCGGAGCAGCTGCTGGACAGTGATGTAGAGGAAGATTCTTCTCGATCCAGTAGCCCAGAAGAAAAAGAAGAAGAGATAGCAACCGAAATTCATGGGGCGGGCAAGCAGCTAGCAATTCTGAAGAAAGTGCATGGGGAGGAAGACACTGCTTTGCCCGAAGCTTCTGAAGGGCAGATCAAAAATTTCGACCGCTTTTCGTGTTCGACTCTCACACGGGAGCAGGTCAACATCATCTAGAAGAAGCTTGCTGACTCAACCCCATCAGATGTTGCTTTTCAGACAGGAGATGTCATAGTCCTGGCAGATGAGCTAAGGGACATGGTGAAGGAAGGAGGGTGCTTGACTGTAACAGTTGCAGCCACTTACATCCAATATGTACAGCCAAAGCTAGAACATGCATATATAGCCCATCCTTTGCTTTTCAATAGCCCATCCTTTGCTTTTCAACGATATTTGCCTCGCCGACGAAACAGGAGCAAAGAAGATGTTCCTACAAGAATTGAAGGACGGCGTCGCAGGCACTATCTTCCTGCCTATTGTGCATTACAATCATTGGACGCTCTTAGCAATGTATACTCGGCAACGAGCATGCATTTTCTACAACAGCTCGGTCAGCAACAAGAACCATACCGTGCCGTGTACATCAGAACCTTTGACACCCATCGAACGCTTAGTTCGAAAATATTACGACGAAGTGTCAAAGATGATTGAACCGTTCCTGGACATACAGGGAGGCAAATGGCACGAACTCCAGTTCTGCCACCGCAGTCTGCAGCAAATTCCTTTATCCAACAACTGCGACATCTTCGTCCTGGAATGGATGGCAAGTGAAGCAACGCCTGACCAGCTCCACCACACAGGGTATCACAACAAATGAGGAGAATATGTGTGGGAACTCCTATCTTATGCAGGCGCAACCTCACTGGATTAAACATTACCTCACCTTATTTACTTCACAACTCTGGGGACAGAGTGTGGAGTAAGTTTGGGGGGGGGTACCATGTACCAGTGAGGGAGGTACAAAAATCTTCTGATCTCTCTGACTTAAATTCCTTATCCTTTTGTTCTTTATCCTTTTGTTATTTCCTATATCATGTGTACATATATATGTTTATACCAAAATTTTTGAAAATTTTGAAAATTTTGCTTATTTTGTCCCTATGTATATGTACAAAGTTGCTGTAATAATAATAAAAACCAGATGCAACTGCTTGCCAAGTTTATTTTCTTTGTGCTTAATGTGATGCAAGTCCTGTTATATCTTTTTGATAATGCTGCTTCAAACGAACAAAAGAATATGTTTTGTCATGCCAAAAATTTCAAAAATATAATAATCTCGCAAACAGCTAAGAGACGAGTATGGAGAAGGAAAAAGCTGCCCAAACAGCAGGAATCCCTTTTGTTCCCCCTCACCCAACAAAAATCCCAAAAGAGAGAAAAGCCTTATGAGCGTGAATAAAAGCATGAGAGTTGTGTCCAATAAAAGAAAAAGAAAAAAAATATATATATACACGCTTGTCTTCCAAAAGTACCCATCTTTAGGCATGGTAGATCCGGGGCAATGGTACGTAGGATGTGAAATCACTACTCTAAAGCCAACTGGCTTGGACTGCAGGGACCACTTGCCCGCTAACGGACCCTTACCTGGATGGACTGATGGGAGACAAGAATGAAAAACCCAAAAAGCCTTAGCCTACCCTATACACAACTTCCTGCCCCAAAAATAAAGCTGTTTGGTGTGTAAGCTAACTTCAGAATCATACAACTAAGTCTCGCCGAAGCTATAGAGAAAAATCTTACTTAGACAATAAGGTAGGGAAAACTAAGTCTTTTGTTCGTATTGAGACAACATTATCTTTAAGGCATTACGATCTCTGCTTCACTTTTTGAACAAGAAGTTATACCAAGCAAGAAGAAGCATCACAAAATATAGTTTAAATATTGATTGAGGACAATCAAAATGCTAAGTTTGGGGGAGTTGATAACACCAATTTTTGTGATGTTTTTGCCCTTTATTTTGTTATCAAAACTACCCCTTTCTGCTATTTTCCTCTCTTTTATAAGCACTTTCGCAATAATTGGCCAAGCAATGCTCTTAATCCAATTTTCCTATCTTTTGCAGAGTTTTCCTCATTTTTGGGCAATAAGGCCGCTCCGGCCCATAAATAAGTCCAAGCCTGTCTCGGCCTCCCTGACGCCCGATACAACCCCTGCCCGACAGGGCTGGGCGACACAAAGACACTCGATAAGAGAGGGGCCGCGCGAGAAGAAGCTGACGGAGGACACACCTTCTACCCGACAGGGAGCCCGGCTCGCCCCGACAACCCAGCTTGTCAGGCGACACAGCCACCCACCGGCAGGCGTGCCGCCTGTCACGACCGATAGCTGACACCATCTACATCGAGTGACACCTCTGTATCGGCCCATCCAATGACTGGCGCATAAGGGAGCCACATGGCGCTTCGAGCACCATGTCTCCTCCCCAACCAGCTGACTATAAATAGCAGCTACAGGGAGCCGAAAAGACAGTTCACAGTTCGGATAGTTGGGAGTTGAGCTATCTTCTGAGGAGACTGCGAGAGCATACTTGTCGTGCCCCAGTGCTTGTCTCGGGCAAACACTAGGTGAGCTTCTCCTCATCCCGAGAGGGAGGGGACAGTTCACTTAGGATCGTCCCGGGCGACACTGCGGGCCGATATCGGCCGACATAGATGAGCGACACAAGTGCCCGACAACAACAATGCGTAGATCTTAGCCTGACACAATATCGAACCGATACGCTTAGCTTGTCGAGCGCGCCGCTCGAGAGGATGTGCCGCCCGACATGAGCGTATCGGCCAGAGTCCTTGAGCGATAAGGTCGACAGTCAGTGCGTGCCGCCCGAGAGGGTGTGCCGCCTGACACCTCTGTATCGGGCTAGGCCTCTGACCGATATCGGGCAGGAGAGCTACAGCACCCTGTCGTCCTTCTACATCAAGAAGGAGACACATATCTTTACTTTCTGTCATTTAATTCCTTACTTATACATTGTAATTAAGACCCTTTATTTGTCTATGGAAATAGAAGATGCTTATTTACTTGCTGCTCTGTGCTTGGTACACTCTGTTGGATGACTGCTATGTTTGATATCCAAACTCTAGCTTGCATGTTTGGATCACATTTTGCTTAGCTAACGAATCGTGTTTTCCCGTCGCAACAACTTTGAGAGTTGTGTTGTGGCTCTAGTGTTTGGTCCGATTCTGGAGTATGAGAGTGCCTGGAACGGAGTTGCTTTAGTGGCCTTTCCACTCTAATTTTAGTCCAGTGACCTCGAGAGGGGCGCTAATGCCTTGTTAGAGGTACCCACTGCAAGAGGAGGGGTACAGGACTGGTTCTACCACCGCTTGTCTTATCAGAGTTTTATCCTTCGTACCTCGCTTTAGCTCGAGCAATATCTTTCTATTTTTGTTGCATTAAAACCCCTAAAAACTACTAAATGACTAAAATCTTATATCTCTCTTGTAGCTCCACTTGGAGATAG
Source organism: Alisma plantago-aquatica (assembly GCA_963693085.1). Taxonomy (NCBI): domain Eukaryota; kingdom Viridiplantae; phylum Streptophyta; class Magnoliopsida; order Alismatales; family Alismataceae; genus Alisma; species Alisma plantago-aquatica. Next base: position 113,363,372 of record OY856415.1, on the reverse strand, counting down.
ATTTCTTTGTTTCATTTGTGACATCTAACTACTTCCCTTTTTGGGAATTTATCTCTCTTTATACCTGTCAGAGTGTAGCGTGTCGATTCCGTGTTCTCAACACTACGCCCCTTGTCCCTGTGTTCGACCCCGTATATCTACTTCGACCCCATAAACAAAGTTGCAGGGGCCTAGAAGGATTTGGGTTTATAAATGTAAAAGCTCGACTACCTCAAATCTGCCTCCAATTTTAGGACGCGCGATTTAGACCGGTCAATAAGATAGGACTCTAAGGGCACAAGAGGGATTCCAGTGCACATAGGATGTATTGTGGATGGATCATCATCATATGCACTATCATATCAACCACATGTATCAGTTCCAGCATGCCCAGTCCCAGAGGAACCCCCAGTGGGGGGAAGATTGGTGGGGTGTACTGTCTGCATATTAGGATTCCTACCTGCCTCCATAGGAGGACTACTGGGGCAGCTACTACCAACATCCTACACCACATGGAGGAGTGCCCCCGAAGCCACCATAGTGATCATCTACCCTATCACTCCTAGACTTTAGTGTCATGATGAGGACAACATGATTCAAAAGTTTGGGGTGATGGTAGGGTGATATGCCCTCTTTCTCATTTCACTCTTTTTGTATTTCACCTGTCATTTACTTTTGTTTTGTTTCTTTTACTATCTAGGTCATATTTTACCTGCTTTGCATACTTGCATGTCATGTAGTTTACTTCCTTACAATTTTTGCATAATTTTTTAAAAAAATTACTCCTTTTGTCATGCATTGCATATCATGTATATATTTGTAATTTTTGCATGTTTTAGCTAGGATTTGCTTGTTTTCTACTTTATGCTCCATAATGTAGGTCTAAATGTGATTGAAGGTGATTTGGCACTATTTTGGGCAATTTTCCCAAGTTTTGTATCTCTTTCCTCAAAAATGTGTATTGACCTAATATCTACTTTTTGGATTGAAAATTATGACCTTTGAAAAATGCAAGTGAATTATCATGGTTTATTGCTAAATGGCCTCAATCTTGACTTTTTATATGTGCATCACCTCTCTCATGCTTATGAACTATTTGGTTGAATTGTGATTGAAGCAAACTACAAATTCTTAGAGTTTTGTAAAATCTCATTATAGAAATGTGGTTTTAATATTGCTCATCCATGTGGTGTGCCACTGCTTGATGAAATTGTTGGAGTAACATTAATGTAGGAGATCTCATGTTGATATCCACACTAGTAACCCATCTTTGACTCACTTTTCTTCTACCATCTTCTTACCTATACACCTCACAAAAGGATGCCAAAGTGCACAAATTTAGCTTTGGCCACCTCCAAAAGTTTGGGGTGGGCATATCTGTACTCCTCGCTTAACTCTCATCACCATGTGCCCTATCCCCACCAACGACAAAGAAAATAAAAAGAAAATGCAAAAAAAAAGATGCTCTTGTTTAAGAGCATCTAAATAAGGAAAGATGAGTGTGTAAAAGCACTCCAAACTCTTACCGCAACTATTTCTTCCTTTTTCAAGCCCATGGAGCTAGGAAACATCAAAACCTAGCTCATTTTTCCTTTTTTAGAAGCTATGTGGGTTACTTAGTGTGGATGGACATATGAGATTGAATGCAAAAATGTAAAATAGCAAAACTAGTCATTTTTTACCTTTGCTACCATGAAACAGTTTACCCAGAGTGATATGAAAGCCATATGGATTGATTTTATTTTCTATGCTTTCTATTTGAAGTTTGTAGGCTCAGTTCTCTAATCATGATTGGTTTGTGAAAGAGGAGAGGAGAGGAGATAGGTGGAATGTATTCACCTAGTCATGTTTGAGCCCATTTGGCCAATATTCTTCTATTGCTTTGCATTTGTCATCTCTTGATTGTGGAAAAATTATAGAGGGATTGAGTTGGAGCATACTTGAGGACATGTATGTTTTAAGTTTAGGGTGGTGATGCAACCCTATTTTAGGGCTCCATCTTGTGTGATATTGCATTTCATTTACATATATACCTACTAGATTACCTGTTATTTCCTATGATATGCATATTTGTGTAAAATGCACTTATGGACATAATTTACATGTTTTTCAAGTATTTAGGACATGATTAGATATAAGAGAGAGGAAGAGTGATCCTAGGGTTTCTTTACCCTTGGAGAGGCCCAAAGTGAACTCCAACATTCCCTCAACCTACCCCTAGTGGCCAAAGATCAATTGAAGCAAAGATGTCCAAGAATGAACCAAGTACAAGTTCAAAGTGCCGATGTAGAAAGCAACATGGCCATGCTACCATGACCCAACATGGTCCCCCCATTTTCTTTTGCCTTTCCCCGGAGCATTCTTCTTTTTCTTCTCCAATGAGTCTTTTTTTTGTTCAAGAAAGGAACTCACCCTTTTCCACCTTTGTGGCCAATCAGAGTAGAAATGATGTTCTAAGCTGGAGGAAAGAGAAGGAGAGCAAGAGTTTTTAAATTGAGAGGTGGGAAGGGGTAAATATTAATTTCTAAAGAAGGGGACAAGCATGAGGTGTCTATGGAACTTTCCATGTGTCCTTAGCCTAAGGCTTCATGGACATGCAAGATGACAACTCATAGAGGCTTCTGGAATATCAGATGTCAATTCTAAAAGCCCATGGAAACTTCTAGGCCATCCCCACCATCCTCCAATCAAATAAATAACCCCATTGGTTGATATATTTTAAAGATAAGCTCATTTATAAAGAGGGTAATCCCTAAAATGCCCTTGGGAGAAACACCTTCAACCAAGGTGCAACTAGGTGCGCCATGGTTCAAATCTCAATAATGGTAAGGGAATATCTAAGGATTATAATGCATGTGATAAATATTAAAAAAAACTTCCCAATTGGGTAAATTGCATAAAAATCTAGAATGTACCTAACATTGCATAATTTACACAAATAACATCCAAATTGAACAAAATTGAACTTAGGCTCATTTTATGATTTAAAATAGATCATAAAGTTATATTAAGGTTTAGAGAACCTAATTATGGTAATTAATCTTGTTTAAATAAATTAAGCAAGGTTTGTGGACTTGCACTTCTAGCACAAATTTATTTACCATTGTTCCACTTAAGTAGTGATTTTGCATTTTAGATCTATAAATAAGCTTTAACTGAGGTATTTGTGCATAAACCCTTCCATTGGTATAATTATACAATTGTTCACCAAACCACTATAAATTTCAAAATTCAAACATCAAGGCCAAAAAGGATAGAAAGGAAAGAAAAAGCTTAGAAAAGGGCCAAAAAGAGAATATGTCCAAGTTTCAGTATGCTACATCACGACCATGATATGTTGCAGGTGAAGGAGAAGGCAAAGGCTGAAGATCCAAGAGGAGAAGCAAAATCCTTCAAGGTGGAAGACTTGAGCTTGAGTGGGTAAGACCTTGGTTAAGGCTGAAGACTCAAGCTAAGTGGGTAAGCCCTTTGGTAAGGTGGATATCTCCTTGTGGTTGGATGGGTAAGTCCTTTGGTGGTCTTGTGTTGTAACTCTTATTGGTTATAATATAGAGAAAAACACTTGCAAAGTCCTAGAGGTTGACCTCTCTCGATAGTGGACTGGCTCACTTCTAGTTTGAAGTGTGGAACCACTCTACATCCCTTTGTCAAGTGCTTGCTCTCAATCTGCATCTCCAACTCTAATCTTGAGTCAAATGGTGTTCTCTCTCTCTCCCTCCCTCTCTCTTTCTCTCTCTCGCAAGGATTCTTGACTTGTCATTTCCTATTGGTTCAAATTGAAAAATTCATATCTTTTAATCCTCTTATCCAAATTTGATAAATAAATATGTTTAGGAATTTTAAAATTAATCTCTATCTAATAAAAATATTTTCCACATCTGAATTTGAGGTTTGACAAATGCTGATTTTTGGAAAATGAATTAATGCATGAAATCCATAAAGATTACATCTTAATCATCATAACTCCAAAATTAACATAAAATATGTTTTCTTGATCAGGATAACCTAATAAGTTCATTGGTGATGTTTTAAGAGTCTAAATCTGAGTTATTCTAAAACGGTTTTAAAATTTATGTTTCTATACATTAATGTGCATTATGTACTCTAACACATGTTAATACATTGAAAATAGGCAAAGAGGAATTTGGACTCAATTAAAGTGGTGAAAGTTAGTAATTGATATCAGTAAGAGAGGTATGTACATTCTTACACCTTAAGTTGGGACATTTGCAAACCAAACCCTATATTTCTCTAATGAGGCTTTCATGAACCCTATTCCCTCTATTCGTGATTCTTTTGTTAAATTGCCTCAAAATTGGTACTGATATTCTTTTTTTGGGGTCTTGTACCCCACTAGCATGTTTCAAATATATGATTCTTTTACTTACCATGATTTCTTTTCTAGCATGTTGATTTTATGGACTATTTAGCTATAGTAGTGGTACTTATGTACAACCACCCATAGATAGGGCATGTATTAATTTGCCCTAGGGAATGTGTCATTCTCCCCCATAGAAAAATGTGTAGGTGACTGGGAATGTATTAATTCTCCCCTCACATATAGTTTTAGGTCCGATAGGTTCCTCAACCCTACTTAGTTAATGTAGTAAATATTAATCGTGGATGCAAATCTTTGTATCATTTTTCTTGAAATGGCAAGCATCTATCTGATTATGCCTCATACTCTTATTCTGTTCATCTTTTGATGAATCCTTAGCCTTTACTTTCATGTTATTTCCTTATCTTTTTTTCTTGTACATAATTTGATACGTACCTTGTTTTGTTTCCCTCTTGTTGGGTGATTTCCCAACCACCTAGATTTAGATCGAGGTGTTGAACATGATCAAGGAGAACATAGCTTCCAATATGGACCTAGGTTTTGGAGATGTTGCTTGGAGACAGATTTGAAGTAGTTTGGACTTCCCTCTACTTATATCCTTATGTTGTAACATACATGTAAACCCTTATGGGATATTATGATGTACTTTTATAATCTTTTGTGAAAATTGAATATAGTCATTTGTTTAATTACACTGCTACATTTTGGTTGTTTTGAATACAATTTATTGAAGTTTGAAAATTTTGCACCTATTCCAACATACCTTTAAGTGTGTTTGGAATGGATGTTTTATTCTTAAATTTTTTTAGTAGGGAGTAGATCCCCTCTTGGGTCCCACTCCTTATACGTGCTACCATGACCCAGCACGACCGTGCAGTGTTTCACGGATGTCTGGCATACAGACCAACATGGTCATTCCACTCAGAATGGGCAACCAATTCCACGGCCAAAACAACTATGGTGACCACCACGGCCGTGCTACCCTTGCCCCACCACGGTCATGGTGACTACCACAGCTGTGCTACCCTTGCCCCACCACGGCCAGGATGACCACCACGGTCGTGCCACCATTAGTTCAAAACCCAAGTTGTTACTATGATTTTTTCCACTTTCTAACCATGGTCGTTCCACTCTACCATGACCATTCACACCCCTACCCAGCACGATTTTGCTACATACATATTTTCCACTACATTTCCCATTTTACCCCCACTTGACCCAGTGCTTCCCCACTACCTATATATACCTAGGTGGCAGTTGGGGGACGAAGTTAGCTACCTTCTACCCCCTCCTAGATCCCCATTTTCACATTCCATCCATTCCTTCACTTCATCACCTCATTTCCACTCCATTTCTCCATTTCCACCACCAAAACCCTAGTTTCCTAGTGTTTTGACCCTATTCCACCGTCATTCCATGCCCTTGCACCTTGGAGGAAGGAGGAATCACCTTGTAGCAGCTGAAGAGGAGGATCAATCCATCTACACCGAGCTCCATGGCTACTTCTCCCTCTTTCTCTCCTCTTTTTCTATTTTCCATTTCCATGAGTAGCTAGGCCCCTTAAGTGGGCTTCTTGAGGATCAAAATGTTACTTTGATACCATGCATGCGGGAATGATATGTAAACATTGTAATTTCATTTTCTAATGATTATTGTAAGGACCCTGACCTGGGTTTTGGGCTAACCTTGTTTGTCTTGCTTAAGTAAGTTGCTTAGAATTTTAATTTAATACTTTGAGGTGTTTTGTAATCATGTGACACACTTATGTTTCAAGTTTGGTCCTGTTTGGATGTTGTTTGAGCAATGTTTGCCCATTTTGGACCAAAGTGCAATGTACCCAAGATGAGAGGTTACCTTGCAATATGTCACACGATGAGTGTGCACTTAGTGCTTTAATATCATAAGATAGAGAATGATTCTATGGGACGCCTTTTGGAAAGCTCAAGTATTAAGCTGAGCATGTGTGGATGATGCTTGTGTTTATGTGCTAGTTTTGGTGAAAATTGCAATTTACCCCAAGTGAAGGGTTAATATGCAATTTACCACCTATATAGTGTTTCCACTATTGTTTAAAATCATATAAAGGGTAAAGGAAGATTTGGGTGCCTTATTTGGATCTTAGTTGTATGGTAACATCTTTAGTGGTATATGGAGCACATGTATGAGATGTGCCTTGCACTTAGATGTGTCATCTCATGTTAGAGAGCCTTGGAAAGGCAACCTATCAGTTTGTGAGTGTGTGGGGTTGTGACCTATCAGTTTGAGAGTGTGTGGGGTTGTCCCCTATCGGTTTAAGAGTGTGTATGGTTGTACTCTATCAGTTTGTGAGTATGTTGGGTTTTGCCATATCACTTTGAGGGTGTGTAGAGTTTTGGCATGTCGACCATGACCTTGGGCAGAGACCTAGAGGACAATGTATAACCTATATCATATTACCATGCCTTTCATGTTGTTGCATGTGGCCCCTTCCTCGTGGAAAAGTGTCACCTAAGCTCCTAAGGTGATGACACCTCTTCTTTTGATCTCTCTTCATTTCCTCAAGTATATAGCCCCCTACTTCTTCACACAAGTAAGCCCTTTCATCCATCCTTGTTCTTCTCCTCTTGGTGGACGATCTTGGAAGGTTGAGGAGCTATAGGAAGCCCCATGGATCTTGGGAGTTTGATTTCCTTGCTCATGGTGATTTCTAGTTCAACTTCCATCTTGGTGAGTTATGTTTCTTTGATGGCCATTCCTATAAGCTCTCTTCTTCATCTTCTTCTTCCACTCTCGGACATGTATTATACCTTAGATGAAGGTTGATTGGGACGTGGTTCTCTCTCCTTCTTTCCTTCTTCTTGAGCTATCATAACCATGGCATCTTCTTCTTCTTTCTTGAGGCGATGTTGAAATCGAGTTGGGACTCTTGATGGATCATCTTCAAGTTGAGGAATGTGTGCTTTTGAGCTTTGATCAAGGAAGTTTGAACTCTTGACGGAGACCTTCTTAAGTTGGGTTATATAACTCTTATCTTCCTTTGTTATTATCACACTTTATATGATTAAGTTGTTCTTCATCTCTAGATCGTGTACCTCTTATATGTTAGTAGTTAGTGACTGCTTTGAGGACTATTTTGATGAAAGAACTCTGTTTAAGTTGATTCCTATGACTTGATCTTTCATGCATTGATTAGTAGATGGACTAGTGATCAAATTTCCTAAGGTTGAAGATGACTAAGTCGACACTTAGGTGGTGAATGATCATCATGACTCATGATTCTTAAACCGACATACATGTTGCAAGTCGTCATGAATTGGGAGTGCTTCGGCTGATAGGTTTGGAAGGATGCTAAACCGTCATGTCCTAGAGATTCCTAAATAGATATGATGGATTAGACCATCATGCCATGATAAGGTTAACTCATTATGAACTAAAAGCACCTAAACTGTTATGTGTTGTTAAACCAATAAACTTGATGATTGCTACCTGACATGCCCTAGATGGGGTTAAGCCAATGCGCCTTGCTAGCCCATCATGATTATGAGGATATCTTATGTAACTGGTCTGTTTTGAGTGCTAACCCGTGTCACCCTTGATTCTGCAAATGGACGATGTGACCTAATCCTAACCCTAAACAACTCGTCACACTATGTGACACCCGCCACAACATGTGATACCCGTCACACCATGTGTTGCTTGTCACACCCTTAGGGTGGTGTTTCCCGTCACACCCTTAGGGTGGTGTTACCCATCACCCTCTCAAGAAAGGCTAAATTGATACACTATAAGGTAGTTTAAACCCATACACTTCTTGTGTAGTTAATCTGTCATCTCAAGTGTAGCTAAACTATCACCCCCTTATGTGTAGTGAACCCGACATGCTTGGACAAGATGGCCTAAATAGATACACCTCATGGTAGTCCAAACTGATACACCACAAGAGGGTCTAAATCGATTCCTTGTGTTGATGAGGTGAAACTGATATCACATGATGAGGATTGAAGGGTATGCTTGGATAATCAATGATGTACACATATGAGCAATACATAATATATAAGAGTGTTGTTTTGGATAATGTATGATTAATATTAACTATTTCTCCTAAAAGCTAGTGCACCATAGGATGGTGTTACTATGAGTGGTCCATCTTTAACCAAAGATCTTAGACCTAAACTCTTCAACAATGAGGGAAGTAACAGATGAAGGGTTCGATGGTTAAGCATGCATATGATAAACCTTAATCATGGAATAATATGACCCATGTGCTCATCTTAATGAAAGATTATAATCCATGGCAAGTGTAAGCTATATTTCCTTTTCATATAATCTTAACTTGTGGAGTAAGGTTAATGATACAAGTATTTGAATATACATGAGGGTGGTGATAAGCCTTTTTGGAATAAAAGGTGACATCATATGTGATGAAATCATATAAACAAGTCTAATGACCTTATAGGTGCCTTATGGATAGTTCAAAGTGAAACCCTCTAGTTACATAGCCTAAGGTTCGACTCTCCTTAGTATGATATGTGGTTAATGATTAGTAAGAAGTAATAATACATGGGTCACCTAATGGAGAAAGGTTGCACTGGTGTAATAGTCAACATGTGTATATAATGCATGGTTGTAACCCTCACATAACTTAATGAAGATGATACACATATGCATTTATGAACGGGTGATACCTAGTACTGATGGTACAGTGAGTGATTCATATCTAATCAATGTTATTCAAACCTAATCAGTTTTAGAAAGGTGGATTTTATTGTGTTTAGGGTTTGGTGGAGTAACCATGAAGTAAAACCCTAATCAATTCTATGTGAAAAGAATTGACCCTAATTCTAAAAGTAGGTCATATTATTGAATGTGTTTTAATAGACAACATGATATTTCTCTCTCTCTTAAATTGCATGGCTATAACCTAATGGGTTAATTGGGTGTTATAACTTTTGAGTGCTATGAAGATGGTTAAATAATATCAAGCTTTGGCTATGAACCATGATGAGGGAACACGAGAAGTATGAATATGTGAATGTGCATACTTGTTTACATTAATTAATTCTTAGCCTCATACACTCCAACTTATGGGAGGTAGTGCAAGTCATAGATTTGAGGTAGAATGAGCCTTGGGGACCTTATGTGAAATTAGCATGAAGCCTAATCCTAAATCAGAGATCTTATGATGTACTTCTTTCTTTAGTTAAAGGTGTTAAATTTTTTTTAAAATATTCTCTCTCTGAATATAATGGTTAATGGTTGCTATGGCAAGTACATGTGATGTGGCATGAGTGATGTGGCATGGGTTATACATATATTCTCAATGAGGCATGATGAGATAACCATAAATCACAAGTGTGATGTGATGGGTCTTAGGACCTGGTAAGGGCTTAGTGACTGGTTGAGATGATATCCTTTAGTACTGGAATGAGGGATTGATATCCCATGATAGTATGTTGATTATGATAGCCTTTTGGCTGGCAGTGATACAATGTTATGAGAAGAGGGGAATCAGTTTGTAGTTTAAACAATGATATCTATTGTTGTAATACTATGCCACTTTCTTTTGAAGGATTTATTTGTGGTTTGTACGTTGTAACTTAATTGATGCTAAAGACACCTTAATTGGTCTAATTAATCAAGTGGAACCTAATCATGTAGTTTGCCATGTGCTATAGATCCATTCTAATATCCGTTTTATTGTTGGATGGTGAAATGAGTTTAAGTCAAAGCGCATATTTTTTAATATGCGGGGTGCAAGTCAAGTATTCCCTTGCATCCTTAATAGCAGGTTGTGTTAGATGGCCATGCATGAATTGATATTGGTGTGATAAGGATGGGCATGCGTGAGCCAGTCCTTCTTTTAAGAACGGCCATGCATGGACAAGTTCTCCTAGCGTTGTTGCCTGTACTAAGGTGGGCTAGATGTTATACGAGTGGCCATGCATGAGCCAACCCATTTAATGTGACTGTATGTCACTTGTGCAATTGACTGATATGTCTCTACGGTGTTACTCTTGTGATGATCAGGAGATGCGGGAAGGTCGTTGGTTCTGGCTCTTCCATTGACCTTGTATGGCATTGATTTTGAATTAGCGGTGGCCGGTTGGATTTGGGTTGTATGACTCAAATCCTTAGGGCATAATAGACTCGTAATCACCAGTGTAGTCTACATGTATAGGATCAAATATGAGAACATTGGTTGAAGCCTAGCCTTACTTTTATAATATTTAGTTTACAACTATTATACATGTTCTTCATATTCCTTTTTAAGCTATTCACTGTTCTATTGTTCATTGGCAAGTTCAAGTTATTTCTCTATTTACTTCACACATGAGATATATGTCATTAGTTAATTTTGTTCAATCCACTCAGTATGTTAATATATCTTCTTAGTTACCTATGGTAATAATAGAGTTGGCAGAGAGTTATATCTCTCGCTAGGACTATTGTCTCACCCCATTGGTTAAATAACTTTTTTGGTGAAAGATCATGTGGCTGAGGATATAATACAAGAAGAAAACTACACCTGATGGATCATGGTATATGAAAATTGTATAGTAATAAAGTCCTATGTGTCATCCATGTACACTCAGATCCTTGGGGGTGTTCTCGATGTCTTTTGTAGACATGATGTTTGATGCGTGGTTTCTAGCTTGTGTGCCTCTGGCAGTATGTATGTACATGTGGAACTGTTATCTTATGTAATAGGTTGATTGGAATATGATGATGTAGCACCTTGAATATATGTTATGAAATGCAAGTATTGGCACTTGTGTAATAATTCTCAACTCCTCGTACTTGTTGCAAATCATTTTTATTTTCCTATGATTTTTGGTAATCCATTGTTTATGGTTAATCATGGTTTAAGTTTTGAGTAATCTCGCTTTATGTGACAAAGTGTGTCACATTTAGTGGTATCAGAGCTCTAGGTTCACTGAGTCTACATGGATACTAGGACTAGGATTAGAATGGTGTCTAAGATAAGAACATGATATAAAATATGGTAAATATTGCCTACTCTCAGTACTTGAGTACCCTGGCCATGTATTTAAATGTTGAAGAAAAGGTAAGTATGGAACTCTTCGATTGATTTTTCTTTGATTAAGCTAATCAGGTAATCATTTTGGAACAATCTAAAGAGCATAACAATAAGGAATTATGATGCTAATACCTCCATCATACTATGAAAAGAGATAAGAACTACACCATAATTCACCTAAAACTTGAATGTTTGGTGATTAACAAAGAAAAATATAGCTCCATGAAACCTAAATCTAAGTGTGAATATGATAAGAGAAGTTCTTGAAGTTGTAATTTCAAGAGATGCATGAAGAAGAAGGCAGATGAACATGTGCTAATTAAGCAAGTCAAGGTGTAAAATTCACATAAGATGAAGAGAATTCCTGAAACAAGGATGGAGTGAGAAGACAAATAAGAACAAATGGTAAGTAAATAAGATGGAACTTGAGTTAATCTCAGACCAACCCGTAAGTAAAAGAAATTATAAAGTGTAATCCTCGTGATATGTGAAAGGAAACAAGGGAGATGATCCCTGTTCAATACAGAATATGTAAAGAATAATGATCCTTTTCATGATGTAAAGATGAAAAATGTGGTAAAACAAGGAGATTTTCATGAACATGATAGACAATAACAAAGAAGGAAGTAATGCCATGTAATTATCCTTACAGTTCCTATGCTAATGGCAAGGAAACCAAGTTGAAACAAGTTAAAATGATACATGAGTAGTTGAAAACACATGAAATAATCAAAGAAAGTGATAATACCTTCACCTTGATAATAATTCTCTGGGTAATGATGCAGTGATCATTGGAATATGTTCCCTTGTGCTTTGTCCTTTCAAGGATGTGGCAGTCAAGTGGGTCTTGTGTCACTTGATGTTCATAGTTTAGAAGTGATCTTAAGATGAATACTCTGGTAAGTATCGGTGGTCTTGGTTTTTGTTCCAAGATAGGGATATGTTTTATAGAAGATGTCTCAAGATGAAAGAAAGACCCTTCTAATATGTTAGGTTTGGAAGTAGTAGTAGAGGATGTATGTGTTGAGGATGTGATGTGTGTTTGGCACGTGTGATGGATACCAAGATAAGGAATCCTAGTATCCAAGTGGTTCCAGTTGTATGGGAGAGTTAGAACATGTCATTTGATACAATGATTAGGTGTTTGTCTACCTAAGAAGATGGACTTTGGATCAATCTGGTTGCAAGTACCTAACCTATAGTATGGATATCACATGTTGGGGGTTTATGATCCACATACATGTAACATCGACATGAATCCATAAGTTGAAAAGACAGTTTCATGATCTTCTTGGGTAAAGTTCGTCAAGCTGAGTATAATACCTGGGAGTATTCCTATCAGGATTGCAAGTAAGTAAGGTTCCAAGAAGATTATGCTTTGGCTATAGATGGATAGGCAGGGTTTCCACTACGTATCTAGGTCCGTTAAGGTGACATATAATATCTTGAGTTACCTTCGAGATAGTTTTCTTGGATAAGTGGCCTCTTCTTATGACAAGAGGATGTACAACTGAGAATGAGTATGTTGGCAGGATAGTTGGTAGAAGTAATGTTGACTCAAGGTCTAAATTGACCAAACCCTTGTTTTGATAATGACTAAACCATTCCAATTATTTGTGTCTAATGCTTCTACTTGAGTGATTTAAGATTAGGTATAGACACACTCCAAATACCCTAACTTGCGCATCTCAACTTGGAGAAAAGACAAGTCAAAGTCAATACAAGTGCACATTTTTGTAATATGATGTAAATCAATTAGAATCATGTTTTAAATCACTTGTAATGATTGTATGACTTATAATTAAGCTTATAAAAAATTATGAGCACTTAGATCGAATGTTTAAGCACTCAAAAGCCATTTTCTAAAATTCACATCAGGTTGTTCATCGGTCGAGTTGCAAACTCAATCGATCCTATTTGGATCTTGAAAATGACTTTTGATCGGTCGAGTTTACACTTCACAGAACTCGACTGATCCCTCTACTGACCAAAATTGATATAAGTGAATTGGTTGAGTTACCCCAGGACAAACTCGACCGATGGTATAAATTGGTCTTGTATTTCAGTGGGATCAATCGATTTACCTTTATAGAAACTCGGCCGATTGCACTATACGAAAAAGTGCAGAAAAGTGTTTCTAGCCATTGTGGAGTTTCAACAAGTGAAAATATATCCGTTGCAAGCCACAAAATGGCTAGTTTTTTGTTCTTAACTGATCCCAAAGGCTACGAGGCATCCCCAGCTATAAATAGGACCCCTTGGGCTTCATTCCAAGGTTTAACATTCAATGCAAAACTCCATGTGAGGTTCCTATTCTATAGTTGAGTGCTTTCTACAACCTCCTCTCTCTCTCTAAGCTTAATCACTTGCTACATTCTTTAGAGTGAGTAGGAAATATGTACGAGAGCTCGTCCTACATATATATCTTGTGAGGCTCTCACTTCCACCACCTCCATATCTCTCATTTCAACCATGAAGATAAAGGTTCTCTCTCTTGGCTAAGAGAGGTGAAGAAGAACAAGGGAAGGCATCCCTTGGTGAAGATTAAGGCTGAAGACTTGGACCTAGAGTGGGTAAGCCCTTGGTGAAGGCAGAAGACTCCTTTCTCAAGTGGGTAAGTCCTTGGTGGAAGCTTCTCCGAGTGAAGGTGAAGTCAAAGGCTGAAGATCCAAGATGAGTGGGTAATTTCTTGAAGGCTGAAGACTTGTGCAAGAGTAGGTAAGTCCTTGGAAGAAGGCGGAAGACTCCTTGAAAAGTGGGTAAGTCCTGAGTAAGGTTGAAGACTCTTTGTATTGGATAAGTAAGTCCTTTGGTTGGTCATGTATTGTATCTCTCATAATGAATATAATGAAGGTGTAAGGTTAAGAAATCCTAGAGGTTGACCTCTCTAGGTAAGTGGACTGACTCACTTCTAATTTGAAGTGTGGAACCACTCTAAATAGATTTTCTACTTGTATATGTTCAATCTCTCTCTCCCTTACTATGCATGTTTTAGTTGCACTCAAATTTCCTATTTAGCAACCTTATCTTGTGATATATATTGAAGGTCTAATGAATTTTTTTTAAGTGCATTCAGCTCTATTCACCCCTCCTCTAGAGCATCTAATCACCCATCTAGGATCCAACAAGTAAGACTAGTGTTGAGTCATCAAATCAGAGTGGTGCAGTGAAAGCATGACAGACCTTGCAGTTCCAAGTAGATGATAGAATGCATCTCTAGTCTTCCTTTGGAAAGACATGTTGTGGTTTGAAGATTGTATGGTAAACTCCCAAAATCAAGAATCTTATCATATGATGTTATAAGTTGAGGAGTGATACATAAGAAAGAGTTGACGTCTGAGTTGGATAAGTATGTATAGTGCTTCTATGGCTAAGAAAGTATCACATGGTATTGGGTTGATTCTCCAACCGATAATGGAAAAGGATAAGTTGAGTATGTGTCATGTGCAACAGATCCTGTGATGACCTTGGATGCAAGAACAATATGTAGTCAAGTCTTGTGACATCACACTAACATCAAGGAACTGTGTGGAAGTTTGAAGGTATGATGCATGATTAGTATCCATCTCCTTCCGACTAGGATTTTGGGGGTGAAATCCTTCTTAGGGGTTTATGACTTGTACGGGACCTGACCTAGGTTTTGGGCAAACCCTATTTGTATTTCTTAAGTAAGTTTCTTAGAACTTTAATTTAATCCTTTGAGGTGTTTTTTAATCATGTGGAATGCTTATGTTTCAAATTTGGTCCTGTTTGGATGTTGTTTGAGCAATGTTTGCCCGTTTTGGACCAAAGTGAAATTTACCCAATATGAGGAGTTACCTTGCAATATGTCACATGATGAGTGTTCCCTTAGTGCTTTATCATCATAAGAGAGAGAATTACTCTATGGGACTCCTTATGGAAAACTCAAGTATCAAGTTTGAAAAACCACTAGAGGGGGGTGAATAGGGTTTTATGAAGAAAATAATAATTCAAACAATCAACCACAAAAGATTAGACAAGGGGACATAGTGTTTAGAGTGATTCCACCCTTAGAAAATACTAAGGGAGTCAGTCCACTACCCAGTTTCTTCAATCGGGATTGTGAAAGGACATGTATTTTATTACCTCACAAGGATGTTACATAAAATACAACTACCTTCCCAAACCCTTTGGACAGCCTTCACCCTGAAATCATCTCACCAACTTTGAAGCAGCCTTCACTTGAAGTAACTTCAAGCTCCCCCTTAAAGTAGCCTTTCTCCTTGAAGTAGCTTCCCATTGAGACCTTATAGAAGTATTCCAAAATCCACCTTCTCCTCCTAATAAGACCCTTCTCCACTTGAGAAGATAAACCCTCTCCAATCCGCAACCTCCAACCTAGAAGTAACAAGGAGAGTACAAAGCAGATAAGAAGGAACAAGAAAGGAAAAAGGAAAATACAATTACCACTTTGGCACAAGGCTTGAATCCTATATCAAGCGTTTTGATCTCCTAACCAATGTGTATGAAAGTGTAAGTGCAGTGGGTAGGAGATGCTAGCCTATAGGAAATGAAATTGGAGCAATGAAAATGAATAGAAAATGTTGGAGTTGATCAATTGCTCACAAGAATGGATTTTCAATTGCAAGTGTGTATGCTCAAGTGTTGCACAAGTATGTTTATTTGTCCTAAGGCATGTCCTATTTATAGGAATGGCCTATGACTGCTTAAGGACGTTCTAGACACTTTCTAGGGGGTTCGAAGTGCTTAACTAGTTGTTAGGTGTCAAGTAATTGCATTAGCAACAACTAGTTTATTGATTCTAAAAAGTGCAGATAGAGATAAACTCGGTCGAGAAGTTTTTCGACCGAGAGTCTATCGGTCGAAGTTTTTATCGACTAAGGGACGGTTTGGAGCAAGTGTATATAACATTCGATTCCAACTCCCAACTACCTTGTATGCTATGTCTAACGGCTATAGAACCTATTAGAAGAAATAACCCGGGAGACTCTCGGTCGAAAATTTGTTCGACCAAGCTTGTCTCGGTCGACAAAGAGTTCGATCGAGAGTATCTCTGATTTGGTGGTTCTGGATGAATGTGAAGTGTGTGTATGAGTGTGTAAATGTGACACTATTATAGGGGATGACCTATCTAAGTGTTGTGAATGGCTAGGGAAGATCTAAACACTTGATTTACATGATATCTAAGTACTTGTACATTATATACTTGTACAAGTTTTTACATTTGATTACAATCATGAAATTAAAGCATTTTGAGCATATAGATCTTCCAAAGGTTTGTCATCCACCTTGTTCCTGTAACACTCAAGTAGCACGTTAGATCCACAAGAATGAAATGTTTGTCATTTTCAAAACAAATGGGTTTTTATGATGTCCATTTAGCCAACAATCTCCCCCTTTTTGAAGATGACAAACATTTCCAAAATATAAAATAAGGAAATATAAATCATATGAGTTTCATACCTAAAGTTTACCTTTTGTAGCCATTCTCTTGTTTGCAAGTGTGTGCTGGATGAGAGATTATGAAACTCATTTTATTTTATATTTTTGATTTTATATTATTTCTTCCCCTTTGTCATTTCAAAAAGATAACCAAGATAATCATTAAGTATGACTTTTATTATTCCCCCTTAATTTTATTGCTATGCTCCCCCATAATAAGATATTTAGTGTTCAAAGCAAGGGATTAATATGAATGCAAACCACGTGTTGTCAAATTTAGCCATAATTTATTTCTCAATCATTTGCAAAGGATGTTAAGCCTTGAAATGATATGAGATTGTTTTAGATTTATGGAATATGTGTTTTGATTTCGCATCCATTTTTCAAGGGATGTTAAGCCTTGAAGATGATATGAGATCCATTTAAGCTCATGATGGATACATATATTGATTTCTCATCCATTTTACAAGGGATGTTAAGCCCTGACAATGCCATGAGAATCCTTTAAGCTTATAGTAGAGTACATGAATGTATCTCTAACCAAATACACAGGATGTTAAGCCCAAATTTGTTTAGAGAATTCCATTAAGAACAAGATATATATCACATTCATGAATATTGTAGGCTCCTTTATTTTCATAGCCAAGATTACCTTAAAAATACTAAGGTCATAACTTGTTTCAAATTTTCTTTAATATGTTTACAAAGTTTTTGTGAACTCCCCCTTAATCTTATAATCCAGATAATTTAAGGATTCTAAGGTCATAATACGCATTAGATCATAATAAGTTAACCTTTTATGAGAGCTATGCACTAAAGTCTTGTTTTCAATATACTAAGATTGATTGCAAGAAAATGATTTACAAATAAGCATTTGGTCAAGCTTATTTTAGGTCAACCTTGACTTCGACCAGGGCACCCCTTGGTCAAACTTGATTTCAACCAAGAGGCAATTTTTGCAGATTTCCAATTTAAGCATTTTCAATGATTTACTTAATTGAATATTTGAAACATAGCTTACAGAGTATATAACAAGAATATCATTTTCCATAAGCTAAGCACAAGATAATCATTTAAATAATATGTCAAGATGCATTTTTGCCATATAGATTTATCTTAATGCAAAAATTGCATTTTCAATGATAATATCATCTTTATGTGTGATAAACTGAATCACTATAATCATTTTGAAAATAGTATCCATTCAGGATTTATATATAGATCAAAGATCATTTTAGGAGAACCAAGTAAAAGATGAAACACAATGATCATGGTGTAACAGTAAAGGCATATCCATAATTATAATGATCATGATCATTTAAAGGCAAATTTCAAGACACATGATTTCTATATAGATAAACTAAGGAATACTTAGGACAAACCATGTTGATTATTATAAAATAGTAATTTCCTTGATTAAATCAATATGGTTCATAATTTTGAGTTTTAAGCCAAACCATGTAGAAGATTATAGCAATTAAAAATGAACTTGCAATCTATGCTATATCTGTATTGATTCATTTTTGTAAGAAGGCATGTCCAATTTTAGTTTGCAAAAAGTGTACAGGTTTTTAATCAACATGTTTTGTAACAAGTTTAATAAGAATGTTATAATCAAAGTATATTTAATAAGTCATGATGCAATTTTATCAATATGTTTAAAGAATTGTCTCCAAGATCCATTCTTGATTTGCAGATTAAATCAATCATTAATACCAAATTGATAGCAAACTGGATAAATTACATAGGTTCATCAGAACTTGATTCGGTCGAACTTTTCTTCGATCAAATTTATCTCGGTCAAAGATTCTATCAACTGAGTATTCTATTGTTTGTACATATTTTATTAGATTTTTGCAAGATTAAAAATAGTAACCTACTTAGTTGACTAATTCTCAACCGACAGTGTCTCGTTGAATATTTTCTCGACTGAGTGTATTTTTGTATTGTTTTTTAGTGATTATTTGTAAGCAAAAGGTAATACAGTTTTGCAAGAATATAAAAGTTAAGGCTCAGTTTTGTTGAGATAAGACATTTGAATATCAAGGAAACGTTTTAGGTGAAATCTCAACTAATAAAATTCAAATATCTAAGTTTTAGGAACCCAAACTAGATCAACATCCTTTTTCTTGTATGGACAAGAGAATGAATAACGTCCAAGACGTAAATAGTAATGACAACATATAGAATCAATTTCATTTCTCTTCTTAGCTGGATTGGCTTTAGGCACATACATAACTTTAGTCTTGGGCACTTGTGTCCTTATCATTCTAGGTTTTTGAAAAGATTTACCATTGGGCTTATAACCTAGTCCTCTTCTTCCAATCTGACTAGAAGAATCTTGTAGAATTTTATCAAGAATATCATTGTTTCTCAAGCTACTAATTTCTCTTTATAATTTAGCAATCTCATCCATTTTATTTTTGATAACTAACTTTTCTTGATCTAGATTAGATGATAAAGCATCTCTTTCCTTAACCATAGCATCATAATCTAGATGAGTACATAAAATTGGTTGTTTTTTAAGATCATTAATTTGGGATTGCAAGTTTATCTTTTCTAGAGAGAGAAGATTGCAATTTGCCTCTATTGATTTTAGCTTAATATCATGGTCTTTAATAGTTAAGTTTAATGTCTCCTTAAGATCTTCATTTTCAGATGTGAGAGCAAGAAGTTTAGCATGTAACTAGTCATTTGCTTTATTAGATTTCTTTAATTTCTTCTTGCACTCAATATACTTATCATGTGTTTCTTGAAGGCTAGCAACTAAGTCTTCATTTGATAAATAAAAAATACTTACCTCATCTTCTTCTTCATTTATTGTAGCAATAAGACAACACACCTCTTTGTGGTGAGTGATAGCTTTATGGATATTTTCTTTCTTCATCATCTTTGGATATCTAAGTGTTGTGTGCCCCATTTCTTCACATTCAAAGCACCACATATTTCTTGTTAAAGGTTGACTCATGTTCCTCCTTTCTTTGTAGAGGTTGTAGAGATCACCACCCTCCATCTTCAAGACTCGATTAGAGCTCCTTGAAGCCTGCTCTGATACCAAATGAAAAACCACTAGAGGGGGGTGAATAGGGTTTTTATGAAGAAAATAATAATTCAAACAATCAATCACAAAAGATTAGACAAGGGGACACAAGGTTTAGAGTGGTTCCACCCTTAGAAAATACTAAGGGAGTCAGTCCACTACCCGGTTGCTCCAACTGGGATTTTGAAAGCACCTATATTTTATTACCTCACAAGGATGTTACATAAAATACAACTACCTTCCCAAACCCTTTGGACAACCTTCACCCTAAATGCGTCTCACCAACTTTGAAGCAGCCTTCACTTGAAGTAACTTCAAGCTCCCCCTTGAAGTAGCCTTCCTCCTTGAAGTAGCTTCCCATTGAGACCTTCTAGAAGTAGTCCAAAGTCCACCTTCTCCTCCTGAGAAGACCCTTCTCCACCTGAGAAGATAAACCCTCTCCAATCCGCATCCTCCAACATAGGAGTAGCAAGGAGAGTACAAAGCAGATAGGAAGGAACAAGAAAGGAAAAAGGAAAATACAATTACCACTTTGGCACAAGGATTGAATCCTATATCAAGCGTTTTGATCTCCTAACCAATGTGTATGAAAGTGTAAGTGCAATGGGTAGGAGAGGCTAGCCTATAGGACACGAAATTGGAGCAATGGAAATGAATAGCAAATGTTGGAGTTGCTCAATTGCTCACAAGAATGGATTTTCAATTGCAAGTGTGTATGCTCAAGTGTTACACAAGTATGTTTAGGTGTCCTAAGGCATGTCCTATTTATAGGAATGGCCTATGAGTGCTTAACAACATTCTAGACACTTTCTAGGGGGTTCTAAGTGCTTAACTAGCCATTAGGTGTCCACTATTTGCTTTAGCAACGTCTAGTTTATTAATTCTGAAAAGTGCAGATAGCGATAATCTCGGTCAAGAAGTTTGTCGACCGAGAGTCCGTCGGTCAAAGTTTTTTTCAACTGAGGGATGGTCTGGAGCAAGTGTATATAATGTTCGATTCCAACTCCCAACTACCTTGTCTGCTGTGTCTAACGGCTATAGAACCTATTAGAAGAAATAACTCGGGAGACTCTCAGTCGAGAATTTGTTCGACCGAGCTTGTCTTGGTCAACAAAGAGTTCGACCGAGAGTATCTCTGATTTGGTGGTTCTGGATGAATGCTAAGTGTGTGTATGAGTGTGCAGATGTGACACTATTATAGGGATGACCTATCTAAGTGTTGTGAATGGCTAGGGAAGATCTAAACACTTGATTTACATAATATCTAAGTACTTGTACATTATATACCTGTACACGTTTTTACATTTGATTACAATCATGAAATTAAAGCATTTTAAGCATATAGATCTTCCAAAGGTTTGTCATCCACCTTGTTCCTGCAACACTCAAGTAGCATGTTAGATCCAAAAGAATGAAATGTTTTTCATTTTCAAAACAAAGGGATTTTGATGATGTCCATTTTGCCAACAAAGTTGAGCATGTGCGGATGATGCTTGTGTTTTATGTGCTAGTTTTGGTGTAAATTGCAATTTACCCAAAGTGAAGGATTAATATGCAATTTACCATTTCTAGAGTGTTTCCTCTCTTGTTTGACATCATTTATAGGGTAAAGTAAGAGGTGGGTGCCTTGTTTGGATTTTCGTTGTATGGTAACATCTTTGGTGGTATATGGAGCATATGTATGAGATGTGCCTTACACTTAGATGTGCCATCTTGGGTTAGAGAGCCTTGAAGAGGCTGCCTATTGGTTTGTGAGTGTGTGGGTTTATTCCCTATAGATTTGAGAGTGTGTGGGGTTGTGCACTATCAGTTTGAGAGTGTGTAGGAATGTTCTCTATCGGTTTGTGAGTATGTTGGGTTTTGCCATATGGGTTTGACAGTTTGTAGAGTTTTGGCATATCGTCCATGACCTTGGGGGGATACCTATAGGATGAGATCTAACCTAGATCATATCACCATGCCTTGCATGTTGTTTCATGTGGTCCCTTCCTCATGGACAAGTGTCACCTAAGCTCCTAACGTGATGACACCTCTTCTTTTGATCTCTCTTCATTCCCTCAAGTATATAACCCCCTCCTTCTTCACACAAGTAAAGCCTTTCTTCCGTCCTTATTCTTATCCTATTGGTGGACAATCTTGGAAGCTTTAGGAGCTATAGGAAGCCCCATGGAGCTTGGGAGGCTGAGTTCCTTACTCATGGTGATTTCTTGTTCAACTTCCATCTTGGTGAGTAATGTTTTTTATGGCCATTCCTTTAAGCTCTCTTCTTCATCTTCTTCTTACACTCTCAGCCATGGATCATACATTGGATGAAGGTTGATTAGGATGTGATTCTCTCTCCTTCTTTCCTTCTTCTTGAGCTATCATAACCATGGCATCTTCTTCTTCTTCTTTCTTGAGGTGATGTTAAAATTGAGTTGGGACTGTAGATGGATCATCTTCAAGTTGAGGAACATGTGCTTTGGAGCTTTGATCAAGGAAGCTTGGACTCTTGATGGAGGCCTTCTTGAGGTGGGTTATATAACTCTTATATTCCTTTGTTATTATCACACTTTATATTATTAAGTTGTTCTTCATCTCTAGATCATGTACCTCTTATATGTTAGTAGTTAGTGATTGTTTTAAGGACTATTTTGATGAAAGAACTTATTTAAGCTGCTGCCTAAGTCTTTCTCTTTCATGCATGATTAGTAGATGGACTAGTGATCGAATTTCCTAAGGTTGAAGATGACTAAGTCAACACTTAGGTGGTGAATGGCCGTCATGACTCATGATTCTTAAACCGACATACATGTTGCAAATCGTCATGAATTGGGAGTGCTTAGGCTGATAAGTTTGGAAGGATGCTAAACTGTCACGCCCTAGATATTCCCAAATAGATATTATGGATTATACCATCATGCCTTTATAAGGTTAACTCATTATGATCTAGAAGCACCTAAACCGATATGTGTTGTTAAACAAATAAACTTGATGATTGCTACCTGGCATGTCCTAGATGGGGTTAAGCCAATGTTCCTTTCTAGCTCGTAATGATCATGAGGACATCTTATGTAACTGGTCTATTTTGAGTGTAACCCGTGATGCCCATGATTGTGCAAATGGATGTCATGACCTAACCCAAACCCTAACCCGAAAAAAATCGTCACACTATGTGATACCTGTCATGTTATGTGTTTCTCGTCAGACCCTTAGGGTGGTGTTGCCTGTCACACCCTTAGGGTTGTGTTTCCCATCACCCTTTCAAGAAAGGCTAAACCAATACACTATAAGGTAGGTTAAACCAATACACTTCTTGTGTAGTTAATCTGACATCTCAAGTGTAGCTAAACCATCACCCCTTATGTGTAGTAAACCGACATGCTTGGACAAGAAGGCTTAAATTGATACACCTCATGGTAGTCCAAACTGATACACCATAAGAGGGTCTAAACTGACATCTTGGGTTGATGAGGTATAATAGATATCACACGATGATGATTGAATGGTATGTTTGGATTGTAAGGACCCTAACCCTCATTTTGGGATAACCCTATTTTTTTCTTAAATATGTTTCTGAGCTCCTTGCTCTAATTGTCTGAGATGTAATTAGGGCATGTTGGAGGCTTGAGTTCCTTGTTTGATCTTGTTTGGTTGATGCTTGTGTTTTGTGGAGAGGTTTGGTGTGAATTGCAATTCACCCAGGAGAAGGGGTTGATGTGCAAGTTTGCCACCACTAAAGTGTTCCTTCTCTCTCTTGGCATCATCTAGAGGAAAGGGAAAGAGATGGACACCTTGTTTGAACCTTAGATGAACAGTGACATCCTTGGTGATATTTTGCACTCATGTTTACGGTGTATCTTGCACCTGGGAGTGTTGTCTTGGGCTTGAGAGCCTTGAGGAGTCTTGTATCAGTTTGTAGATGTCTTGAGGAGACCTTCTATCATTTTGTGGTGACTAGTGATGCACCATATAGGTATGTGTCTCTAGGGTTTCATCCCTATCGGTTTGTGAATGGAGTGGGTGTGTGTATCAGCCATGACCTAGGAAGGTGACCTAAGTGATGCATGTGGCTCTTTTTTATAGTGGACAAGTATCATCTAGGGTTCTAAGGTGGTGACACCTTCCCCTTGCTCTCTCTTTCATCTCTCTTGTATATATATCTCTTTCTTTCTGTGCAAGAGAAACCTTTTGGTTATCTTTGCATTCTCTCCTTGGTGGTCGATCTTGAGCTTGAGGAGTGCTCTCCCTTAGACCTTGGTGGATGAGCCTAAGTTTGTGGTGTTCTCTTTTCATCTTCTTTTTTGGTAAGCCATGATCCTTTGCTCATCTTTTTCTCCTTCTTTCTTCTTCTCGACCATGGACCTTGGTTACCTCCTTTCTTCTCATGCTCTCTTAACCATGGTTCCCTCTTCTCTCTTGGAGGTGTTGTGGTGATCAAGCTGGGAGGATCTTCTTCTACCTTGAGCTCGTGAAGCTTGTAGAATGACCTTAGAGCTTAGAGCTTGGTGGTGGTCCTTGAGGCAGATTATATAACTGTAAACCCTCTTTGTTATTATCACCTTTTACTTGCTACCTTATTCTTTATTCTTGGATCATTATTACTTGCATGCTAGTAACTATTTTGGGTAGATTAATGTCCTATATTGGAAAAACAAACATTGCTTAGTTACTACCTTTGTGATGCACCTTTCTACCTTGCTTGTAACTTTGTCCTATAGAAGGAGATGATGAGGCCGACATGCTTGTGTAGGCTGATATGTATGTGGAGGTGGACACATAGGTTAGGCCGTTAGGCTTTGGGTGGCCATCATGACCTGTGATGCCCCTGACCATCACCCTTTGTGATAGGTCATCATGATCATTGGGAGACTTATCCTGACATGCTTTGCTAATGGTTGACCTTACTTGGAAACTCCTAGAATGATAAATGATAAATGCTGCTAAAGCTATTCGTCATGACCTTGGTTGTGTGTAAACCGATACCGGTGGAGGCGATACTGCTCGACACCCCTACGGCCATCACGTCTTGGCATTGCGGCCATGGGAGTGTTGCTTATGTGTTCATTGCCGACCGAACTCTAGCCATCGTAGTTTAACACGATGCTGGAACCCTAATCATTCTGTCACATTGGGCATTGCCCAATACACTAATGATTCTTGTTATCCCCTCAACACCATTCACACCTCTGGGTAGTGTTGCCCAATAAGGGAGCTGGCTGAAACCCTCCCCTTGAGATGTGGTGTGCCCGATACCCCATGATTCCAAATAGATACATGCCTTGGGTAGGTATTCTGATACCCTACCTTGGTATGGTTGCCCGATACCTTTGAAGTACAAACTAATACCCTATGCTGAAACCCCAAAAAATACCTTGTGGTGGTGTTTGAGATACACCATGTTGATGCTAAGGTCAAATGGTATGATGTGATACTCTACAGAATAATTGTATGAAAGGTGTTGAGCTATGTTTCTATACATCATAACATGTCTTATAATGATAATGAGAATCATGTTTCCATATCTCCTAAAACACCTCATAATGATTATGAAAGTGATAATCTAAAGATGGTTGTTGATCCAACCTTTTTTTGGTTATAAACCCTAATCGAGTAAAGTGAAAACCCTAATTGTAATGATGTAGAATATTTGGTATGGATCCTATAAGATGACAGTGTTAATGATGTATTGCTTCCCTTGTTACATGTTTCTAACCATGTAGGTAATATCAGTTGATGCACATAGCCATGTATGAGCTA
The DNA here is from genome assembly GCA_963693085.1 of Alisma plantago-aquatica. Lineage (NCBI taxonomy): Eukaryota > Viridiplantae > Streptophyta > Magnoliopsida > Alismatales > Alismataceae > Alisma > Alisma plantago-aquatica. The sequence continues at coordinate 113,337,833 of OY856415.1, read as the reverse complement.
TAGTGATATTGATATGTTTGATAAGCCTTATGAGGAACATGTGAGATGGTGACTCAAAAAGTGGAGGGAAGTGGTCTTATGACCTGGTAATGGCTTATTACCTTATATGAGTTGATGGGTTCCTCAGTTATGAGATGATGGGTTGTTACCCCAAGATATGTGGTCCTTGTATTGGACACCGGTAAATAACATGCATAAAGTAATGATGTGATCCTTATATGTTTCAGTATGTGCTATTGATGCCTCAAACCCTAATCTTATAGAATATGTTTAGAAGTTGTATGTTGTAACTTGATTGATGCTAAAAGATGCTTAAACAACCTAATTAATCAAGTGGAACTTAATCCTTGTAGTTTTCCCTATGCCATAGATCCATTAAGTGTCAACACTTGGTGATGGTGAAATGAGTTTAACTCAGAGCACATATTGTTGAATATGCGGGGTGCAAGTTGAGGTATCTCCTTGCATCCTGATTGTCTATATATGGGATTGGTTGTGGTCATACCCCAATAAGAGTACAACTGTGGTGGTAGCTCAATTGAAGTTATAGGAATGGATACGGTCATATCCTAATAAAGAGTGCGGTTGTAGTCGTAACTCACTAGCGCTGTGACATGTACCAAGGTGGGCTAGATATGTACAACTGGACTATAAGTCACTTATAATAGTCTGACTAGTGATGTCACTACTAATATTCTCATATGGATCGAGGGGGTGAGGTCATGGATTCTAGATGTTCCACTAGACCTTGCATGGCACTAATTTTGACTTATCAAGTGATCGGTTGGATTTGGGTGGTATGACTCAAATCCTCAGGGCATAATAACATACGTAATCAGCCGTGTAGTATACTTGTATAGGATCAAAATATGAAAATATTGGATGAGGCCTTGCTTGATCTTTATTCAATGTTATTGAAAGGAAATATACATGTTCTTCATATTCCTTTCATATTATTAAGATGTTTTCATAATTCAACAGTAATTGCTCTTCTTGTAAATGATAATTACATGTTTCATTTAGTTGTAATTATATTGCTGCTCTGCTTACCTTATATGTCATAATAATAGAGTTGGTGGTGATTTATATCTCCTGTTGAGATTTGGAATCTCACCCTGTGGGTTTCCCACACCTTTTTTAGGTGGACGAGCACGAAGAAGTAGAGAGTGTGCAACAAAGGTTGAGGGGCAGTAGGAGGACCAGTAGCTGACGATGTTGGCAGTGCTGCTGGATGTCTTTTATTGATATAGTCCTAGAGTCATCCATGTACGCTCAGGTCTTTGGGAATGTTTTGTAGATGTTTCACGAATGTGCTTTCCTTATGAGCCCTTTTGTGCACCAAATATGGTGGAATCATGTATATATGTTCTGGAATAGTTCTTTGTTACAAGTTAACTTCATGCCTTATATATGCTTTGAGGCATGAAAGGATTATATGTGAAGGTTCTTTCTGTTTGGTAGTTTTATGAAAAAAAATTAATTTATAGAATTTTCTAATAAAACTCGTTTTAATCAGTCTTATATGCATATGTTTTGAGTAATCTCGGTTTGTGTGGCACGGGGCGTCACAATTATGGTGGTATCAGAGCTTTAGGTTTGCTGAGTCTACAGGGACCTAGGACTAGGGTTTGTGTCTGTTCTAGTGTCCTCCAGTCTATCTTATAGTAACTTCTTCTTATGCAGAAGAAGAAGAGAAAGCTTAAAGTTGTCTAGAGAATACAAAGAACATGCTACCAAGAGAAGTGTTGACGCACCAGGTGGGGGTTCAAGGAACCAGGAACAAGAAGACCAGGTGCCTATGGTCCCCCATTTTGACCCAACCATGATAGAAAACCCTACCTTTCAATTGCTTTTTGGGTAGTTTATCACAACGATGACTCATATGGTAGACAGGATGCCTGTGCCTCGACCTAGGGAACCAATTTACGATACTGAATCTTTGGGTACTGGGAAGACTTTTGAGTGGCTTCACCGTGTTGGAGCAGTTGAGTATGTGGGAATGGCTGACCTGACGGATGTGGATCTGTGGATGAATGAGCTTGAGAAGGCCATTAAGATCCAGAGTATCCCTTAAGAGGATAAGGTGAAGCATGCAGTGTACCTCCAGAGAGGGAGTGTTGTCCATTGGTGGGCCATAGAGGAGGAGAAGAGACCCAGTGTTGTAGTTGGTTGGGAGGAGTTTTGATGAGAGTTTTCCAGTCGGTACTTTCCTTAGACGTATCTTAATGAGAAGATCAGATAGTTTGAGAGGATTTGATAGGGATCCATGATGATCAGTGAGTAGGAGGTAAGGTTTACGGAGTTGTTGAGGTTTCATCCTCACATGGCGGAAACGGATGATGAGAGGATGTATCATTTTGAGAAGGAGTTGAATGTTGAGTTGTCTACCCCAACTGTTACTTTGGAGAATCGAGAGAAGTTTGCTGTGTTTGTAGAGTCTGTTCAGTGGATAGAACGGTCTGTGAAGGAGAAGAGAGAGGCAAGCACCAAGAAGAGGGTTGCACAGTCCCAGGAGCAGTCATCAGGTGGCTTTAAGAAGCCAAGGTTTTTTGCATCACCAATTCTGTAGAAGTTTAGTGTTTTGATGCAGTGGTCATTGAGTAAAGGCAGAGGTCATAGATTTCCACCTATAGGACCTGACAACACAATAATAGAATCAGTGATGGGGCCTTATAAGACACTAATCAAGACTTGAGCATCTCACAAGTGCAGTCAGGTAGGTGATCTAAAGTGGGAGTGTCTATTGAGGGATGATGAAGTGACCCAACAACCGAGGCAAAGCCAGCAGGGCTTGTAGAGACAACAGAACAATAGCGTAGGAGGACGAGGATGTGGTCAAACATCACAAGCTGGATCGTCTACTCAGGGAAGCGGAGGATGGATGTGATAATAGGAAATGGCTAGATTCTACGCTATGAGTCAGTCAGATGGGGTGGTCAACCTGGGAGTGGGGACAGGTCAGATGGAGTTATTTCATTTTGATTTGTCTTCTTCTTGCTTTATATCTATTTTGATTGAATAGGGTACTACACACTCTTTTATCACACATGAAGTTCTTAGTAGTTTTTCTTTTCCTATTAATCATAAGAAGAATAGTTTGTTACTAGAAACCCCATTGGTTGGTTTTGCAATGTTGCACGATGTGTGTCCTTCCTGTATTCTATCTTTTTTGGGGCACAATGTTCAAGTGGATCTCATACCACTTGACATGCATTGATTTAATGTGATCCTTAGAATTGATACCTCGGAGAAGTATTGAGTGGTTTTGGATTGTAGTTTCAAGAAAGTGATGTTTGTGGATGGTAGCGAGACGTGGATCTTCCAAGGAGATAGGAAGATTCTTCTGATGTGTCTTGTATCAGCTGTGGTAGCAAGAAAGCTTTTGAGACAAAGTTGTGAGGAATTTTTGGCACACGTGATGGATACTAAGGCAAAGAGTCCTAGTATTCAGGAGATTCTGATTGTTAGAGAGTGTGAGGATGTGTTTTCGGAGGAGTTTCCAAGTATTCCCTCACCTCGTGAGATTGATTTTGAGATCAATCTGGTCCCTAGAATGCAATCGATAGCTCAGACAGCGTATAAGATGGCACCAATAGAGATGACAGAGTTGAAGAGATAGTTGCAAGAACTACTTGACAAATGTTTCATTAGGCCGAGTATGTTACCTTGGGGTGCTTTAGTGTTGTTTGTGAAGAATAAGGATGGATCTATGAGGTTGTGCATAGATTACAGGAAGTTAAACAAGGTCATGATAAAGAATAAGCATCCCATGCTGAGGATAGATGATCTGTTTGACTAGTTGCATGGTGAAATGGTGTTTTCAAAGATAGATCTGAGATCAGGGTACCATCAGTTGAGGATCAAGGAGGATGACATACCAAAATCAGATTTTAGGATGAGGTATGGTCACTATGAGTTTGTGGTTATGCCATTTGGGCTGACCAATGCACCAACAATGTTCATGGATTTGATGAACAGGGTGTTCTGGCCATTCCTTGATTAGTTTGTGGTGGTTTTCATAGATGACATCTTGATATATATGCTTGATAGTCAATATCATGAACAACATCTTCGTCAGGCGTTGATGATGTTGAGACAACACCAGCTCTATGCCAAGTTTAGCAAGTGTGAGTTCTGGTCATGGGAGGTAGCTTTCTTGGGGCATGTTATATCTACAGAAGGATTACACATGGATCCAAAAAAGGTAGAGTCTGTTATAGAGTGGGAACAGCCAAAGACACCGACCGAAGTATGCAGTTTTCTAGGTGTGGCAGGCTATTATCAAAGGTTCATCAAGGATTTCAGTGCTATCGCCCTACCCCTAACTAAGTTAATGATGAACGATGTTTTATTCATTTGGGATGACAGATGTCAACATGATTTTTAAATGTTAAAGGAGAAGTTGACAAGTGCACTAGTTCTAGTCTTACCCGATCAAGGAAAAGGATACATCATCTTTTGTGATGCATCTAAAAATGGTTTGGGATGTGTGCTGATGCAGGACAAGCAAGTGTTTTCTTTTGCTTCTCGACAACTTAAGAAACACGAGGAGAATTATCTGACTCATGATTTGGAACTAGCTGTAGTAGTTCATGCTTTGAAGGTTTGGAGGCACTACCTATATGGGAAGAAGTGTTAGATCTTCACAGATCACAAGAACCTAAAATACATCTTTTCACAATAAGAGTTGAATATGAGGCAACGTCGTTGGATGGAGTTGATTAAAGACTACAACTGTACGATTGATTATCATCCAATAAAGGCAATGTCGTAGCATATGGATTGAGTAGGATGTCTTTGTCCTCATCCATGGATAAAGTCCAGTTGAGTTCTTTGATGTGACACAAGCGAGACAAGTTGGTCTCCTTGTGTTAGATGAATGTCAAGTTGGAAGTCTCCTTGTTAGCCGGTTTATTGGCACAGTTACAAGTGAAGCCTATGCTGAGACAACAGATTAGAGAGACACAACAGACAGATGTTGGGATACAATAGATTAGATCAGAGTTTGATAGTGAGAAGCGTGATGGTTTCCATGAGTCGCTTGACGGGATAATTTGTTACTATAACAGGATAGTGGTTCTTGATGTTGATAACCTGAGTAAGATGGTACTAAAGAGGCTCATTCATCTATATATGCTATGCACCTGGGTAGTACTAAGATGTACCAAAATCTGAAGGATATGTATTGGTGGCCAAGCTTGAAGAAAGATGTAGTTGAGTTCATTGCAAGATGTGCAGTATGTCAACAAGTTAAAGTTGAGCATCAGAATCCTACAGGAATGTTGCAACCATTGCCTATACCTTAGTGGAAATGGGATCATGTGAGTATGGACTTTGTGGTTGGTCTACCTAGGACAACCAAAGGTTATGATTCCATTTGGGTTATCGTTGATAGGTTGACCAAGTCAGCACATTTCCTTCTTATAAAGACAACATTCACAGTAGAGAAGTTTTCCCAAGTCTATGTTGATGAGATAGTGCACTTGCATGGTGTTCCATCTACTATCGTGTCTGATAGAGGTCCTCAGTTCATGAGACACTTTTAGGAGCGACTGCACATAGCTTTGGGTATGCAATTGAAGTTTAGTACTGCTTTCTACCCACAGACAAATGGTCAATCTGAGAGGACCATTCAGACCTTGGAGGATTTGTTGAGGGCCTATGTTCTTTAGTTTTTAGGAAATTGGGATGAACACCTCAGTTTGATAGAGTTCTCCTACAACAACAACTATCAGAGTAGTATCAACATGGCACCATATGAGGCGTTATATGGGAGACATTACATATCTCCATTGTATTGGTATGAGACATGTGAGTATCAACTTCTTGGCCCTAAGCTTGTTTAGCAGATGATAGAGAAGATCAAGGTGATACAAAAATAGTTGAAAGTAGTACGTGACAGATAGAAGTCGTATGCAGATAACCATCATATACCCTTGGAGTTCCAAGTGGGAGCCAAGGTATATCTGAAGGTCTCTTCTTGGAACGGTGTGCTGAGGTTTGGGAAGAAGTTGGCTCCCAGGTATATGGGACCTTATCCAGTGATGGCACGTGTTGGGAAGGTGGTTTACCGGTTAGAGTTTCCACCGGAGTTGCACAGGTTGCATCTAGTGTTCCATGTCAGTATGTTGAGGAAGTGTCATCTATATACTGAGTTAGTGTTACAACCTGTGGAGGTGGATCTTGATGGGGATATGACCTATGTGGAAGGCCCGGTATTGATCCTTGATCGGAGAGTGAAGAAGTGGAAGAGGAATAACCTTATGCTTGTAAGGTTTCTTTGGCATCATTGTGGTGTTGAGGAAGCCACATGGGAGCTTGAGGAAGAGATGAGGAGGAAGTACCCTTCTCTTTTCTCTTAGGATTTCTAGGGAGAAATCTCTGTTAGGGGTTTATGGCTTGTAAGGACCCCGACCCACTTTTGGGATAACCTTGTATGTTTTTCTCAAGTATGTTACTTAGCTACTTTCTCTAATCATCTGAGATGTAATTAGGGCATGTTGGAGGCTTAAGTTCTTTGTTTGAGCTTTTTTGGTTGATGCTTATGTTTTGTGGAGAGGTTTGGTGCAAATTGCAATTCACCCAGGAGATGGGGTTTATGTGTAAGTTTGCCACCTCTAGAGTGTTCCTTCTCTCTCTTAGCATCATCTAAAGGAAAGAGAAAGAGATGGACACCTTTTTTGAACCTTAGATGAGTGGAGACATCCTTGGTGATGTTTTGCACACATGTTTGGGGTGTATCTTGCACTTGGGAGTGTTGTCTCGGGCTTGAGATCCTTGAGAGGGCCTTGTATTGGTTTGTGGATGTCTTGAGGAGACCTTCTATCATTTTGTGGTGACTAGTGATGCACCATATCGATATGCATCTCTAGGGTTTAATCCCTATCAATTTGAGAAGGGAGTGGGTGTGTGTATTGGCCATGACCTAGGAAGGTGACCTAGTAGGTGAGGCGTAGTTGTTATCACCTTATTGCATGGTGTTGCATGTGGCTCTTTCTTCCTGGACACATGTCATCTAGGGTTCTAAGGTGGTGACACATTTCCCTTGATCTCTCTTTCATCTCCTTGTATATATATCTCTTTCTCTCCATGAAAGAGAAACCTTTTGGTTATATTTGCATTCTCTCCTTGGTGGCCGATCTTGAGCTTGAGGAGTGCTCTCCCTTAGATCTTGGAGGATGAGCCTAAGCTTGTGGTGTTCTATTTTCATCTTCTTCCTTGGTATACCATGATCTGCAGCTCTTCTTTCTCTCCTTTCTTCTTCTCGGCCATGGACCTTGGTTACCTCCTTTACTCTCATGCTCTCTTAACCATGGTTCCCTTTTCTCTCTTGGAGGTGTTGTGGTGATCAAGCTTGGAGGATCTTCTTCTACCTTGAGATCAAGAAGCTTGGAGCTTGACCTTAGAGCTTAGAGCTTGGTGGTGATCCTTGAGGTAGGTTATATAACTCTAAACCCTCTTTGTTATTATCACCTTTTACTTGCTACCTTGCTCTTCATTCATGGCTCGTTATTGGTTGCATGCCAGTAACTCTTTTGGGTAGATTAACGTCCTATTTTGGAAAAATGAACCTTGCTTAGTTGCTGCCTTTGTGATGCACCTTTCTACCTTACTTGTAATTTCATCCTAAGGAAGGAGATGATGAGGTCAACATACTTGTGTAGGCCGATATGTATGTGGAGGCCGACACATAGGTCAGGATGTTAGGCTTTGGGTAACTATCACGATCTGTGATGCCCCTGACTGTCACCCTTTGTGATAGGTCGTTGTGATCTTTGGGAGATTTAGCCCGACATGCTTTGCTGATGGTTGACCTTGCTTGAAAACTACTAGAAAGATAGATGATGGATGCTGCTACAAGCTAGTCATCACGACCTTGGTTGTGTGTAAACTGATACTAGTGGAGGCACTACTTCCCGACACCCCTGTGGCTGTCATGTCTTGGCAATGCGGCCATGGGAGCATTTCTTAGATGCATGTTGCCTGATAGTGCTCTAGCCATCACAGTTTAATGTGATGCTGGAATCCTAATGACTTTGTCATGTTGGGCATTGCCTGATACACTAACGATGCTCGTTATCTCCTCGATGACCGTCACATCTCAGGGTGGTGTTGCCCAATAAGGGGGTTCGCTGACACCCTCCCCTTGATATGTGGTGCTTGATACCCCATGTTTCCAAACTGATACACACCTTGAATAGGTTGGTTGATGCCCTACCATGGTATGGTTGCCTGATACCTTTGAAGGATAAACCAATACCCTATGTTGAAACCCCAAACAGTACCTTGTGGTGGTGTTTGAGATACACCATGTTGATGCTTGGGTCACATGGTATGATGTGATACTCTATCGAATAGTTGTATGAAAGGTGTTGAGCTATGTTTCTATACATCATAACATGTCTTATAATGATACTGAGAATCATGTTTCCATATCTTCTAACACACCTCATGATGATGATTAAAGTGATAATCTAAAAATAGTTGTTGATCCAGCCTTATAAACCCTAATTGAGTAAAGTGAAAACCCTAATTGTAAGGATGTAGAATGTTTGATATTGATCCTATGAGATGATAGTGTTAATGATGTATTGCTTCCCTTATTACATGTTTCTAACCATGCAAGTTATATTAGTTGATGCACATAACCATGTATGATCTATGGTGATATTGATATGTTTGATAAGCCTTGTGAGGCACATGTGAGATGGTGACTCAAAAAGAGGAGGGAAGTGGTCTTATGACCTGGTAATGGCTTATTGCCTTATATGAGTCTATGGGTTCCTCAGTTATGAGATGAGGAGTTGTTACCCCAAGATATGTGGTCCTTGTGATGGACATTGGTAAATAACATGCATAAAGTAATGATGTGATCCTTATATGTTTCAGTATGTGCTAGTTATGCCTCAAACCCTAATCTTGTAGAATTTGTTTAGAAGTTGTACATTGTAACTTGATTGATGCTGAAAGATGCTTAAACAACCTAATTAATCAAGTGGAACTTAATCCTTGTAGTTTTCCATGTGCCATAGATGCATTCAATGTCTGCACTTACTGAATGGTAAAACGATTTTAACTCAAAGCACATATTGTTGAATATGCGGGGTGCAAGTTGAGGTATCTCCTTGCTTCCTGAATGTATATATATATATGGGATTGGATGTGGTCATACCCCAATAAGAGTACAACTACTGTGGTAGCTCAATTGAAGTTACAAGAATGGCTGCGGTCATATCCTAATAAAGAGTACAACTATTGTAATGACCCTGCCTCCTAGTAACCCCTAATTAAGGGAGACCAAGAGGTCAGAGTCATTATCCCAATTTCTGGATCAAAGGTTTGACAAATAATAAATAATAATTATCAAATTCTACCAAACTAAACTGAAAGACTGTAATAAAATTAAACTTTTCATACCTTTTTCAAAAACTTGGATATCTACTTCTATCCACATGGAGTCTATTCTAACTAATCCTCCTCTTCTCTTTAATTCTCATTTAATTCCACATATACCACTTTATTGTTTATTCTTTTCATTTGTACCTAAAACACCGACAACCAAAACATCGGTCAACATAAAGCGGGTATGTGGGGGAAACAATAATCCTGCAATTATCTGTAACAACATATTGCAGTCAAATATGATTTAACAAACAACTTTACCTATTCAACACAACTGCTCAATCCTTACATACCCTAACATCTGCGCTGTCCCTACAGTGGTCCTAGATGCTACCTTCCTCATGGTAGATCCCCATTAAACCCCGCATGATCCTACCTAACAGGTAGATCAATATCTAGAGTTGAGTCGCATGGCACTACCCATAAGTAGCCCAATCCCTAACTCATGGTGTGCTAAAGAGTCGCATGGCACTACCCATAGGTAGCCCAATCCCTAACTCTTAATAACCTGATTGTCCCACTTAACAAGTAGACCCTTTATGAGGTTACCCTTTTCATCATTAGCAAAGCCACAAAGGAGGACCAGGATTTGAGCCAGTCATGTATACATACTTATGGTGATAATCATAGTCACTTTATAGTTGCATGAAATAAAAGTCATCCAAGTAGTTATTTTTAGGCAACCAATAAAACAATCAGGAATCACCATGAAACTAAAGTGATTAACTGTAAGCGTAACCACATACCTGATCTGATGATTTGAGATAGAAATATTCCATGCAAGTAAGAAATCCAAGCAAGCAAGCACACACAACAAGATCCTAAAGCAATCATACATTTGTCCTTTTATTACTCATGTCATCAAGATCTATTAAACCTAGCTCGCTTCCTAGGGTTTCTAGTCCACTTTTAGGGTTTCCATTGCAATTAGGGTTTCCCTTCATCTTTTACTATTTTAAACCCTAATTTTATACAATTACTCGCAAACCCTAATTATCTCATTTATTCTTCATGAAAGATATTAAGGTTATCTTTTAACAACATATAACCCTGATTTCAGAAAAAACATAATTAACCATCAATTAAGTCCATTAAGCCTCTTTTACATTAAAGCTACCATTTTTATCCTTTTAATCCATGACAATATCATTATGCTCATTTATCATCAATTCATAGTTCATTATGGTCTAATTCACATATGAACTCTATTTGTCATTAATTCTACCTTTATCCATTAGAAAACCCTAATTACTACAATAAGGGTATTTATCCACAATTAGAAACTTTTATACTTGAAATATCTTGGAATTATCTTATCTCAACTTTAATCATGAAATTGATCAATTAAAGCCATTAATAGTCTCATTTACTAATATTAGGGTTTCAAGGCCCATTAAAATATATTGATGCACATGAAACTCTAAATTAAACCAATTATGTGCAAGGTTCATCCTTTTTATTCTTAATGTACCTTTTTACATTTAACAGGTTAATATCAACTTTAATCATCCATTAAACCCTACTAAAAACATTAATCATCTCAAAATACGGTTTCTTAATCTTTAATTCATTAAAGTTGACAAGTCACAATATTTTTCGAATTTCAAATAGAAACAGACTTCAATTATATTTTTATTGAAGTCATCGTGTTCTGCTGAGCAAAATTCATATAATATGCATATCCATCCGAGCTACGGTTAATTAGCTATGAATTTTGCAAAATTAACTTACGTTGGACCAATCAACGCGTGCCACGTCACTCATTGCAAGCAACGTTGCTTGTCCAGTTTGGAAACATTTCGAAAAGTAGATTTTTCCCTCGTTTAAGTTGATACATCCTTCAGCCCGTGGAGGGGCAATCTCGTCCAATGACCAATGGGTCATCTTCCACCTCCAGCCAGCCCTAGAGGCCGTCGTTGGCAGCCTTGTGCGGGCTCTCTCTCTCTCTCTCTCTCTGGGCCACGATCCTTGCCGGAAGTTGCTTCTCTACCTCCGCCGCTCCCTGGTGCACATGGGGCACCCTCAGTTCTTGGCCATGGTGGTTGTTATCTCGCTTGTTAGGCTAGGTATTGGCAGCCATCACTGCAGCCTAGCTGCTGTTGATGTACATGCTTCAGGGCACAACCTCGATGGCTCTATTGTTCCTTGGCACCGTGGTACCCCAGGCTTCCCTCGAAACCCAGTGTTGGCTCCTTCTAGCCTCGTGCTCATGCCGCTCCTCATAGATAGGGTTTATGAATGAAAATGTCAAATAAGAGAGAAGAAAGATGTGTAGGATCCTCTAGACTCAACCCAAGATCTTACCCCTTATAGAGGGGAGGGTTTCCATGCCCCAAGACGTTCATCCAAGGGGAAACAAGTCCTCTTCCCATTAGGAAACAATTTCCCTTAATTAAGAAGCAACTTCTCTCTCTTCATTATCCCTTTAAATATACTTTGTTCTTTAGATATTAGGAATTCGAAATTCCTCTCACTTATTCTCTTTATTGCTTGACTTTTAACCCATTGGCATGAAATTTTATTTTCATTTAGTAGAAAATACTTCATTTTTAGAAATGCCACCAAAATCATTAATAATGTATCAAATTATCCTCTTATTTTGCATTATTGGTATTTTCTCTTTCTTTCTTCTTCATTGGGTCTCCTTGGACCCCAAGTAACTCTAAGATTTCAAAATCCCTTTTTAAGGATACTTATTATCCTTCTAGATGCATCTATATTCATTATTTCATATTATCTTGTTTATTTCTTATTAAAATATCTCTTTTTGAGGATTTCTCTTTTTCTTTCTTTTTATTTTCCTCATTGGCATTCCTTTTAACATTAGGAATCCTTTGGATACGAAAATCCACCAAGGATAACTCAATTATACCTTTTTTTACTTATTTTCCACTTTTTATCATTATTTTCAATTTCTTTCTTAATAAAGAAATATTTAATTGATCTTTTCTTTTCTTATTGCTTTCTTTTTTGCAACTTTGGACTCCTTGGAACCCAAGGAACCCAAAAGGCACGAAATTCACCTTTGGATTATATACTTTTTCCTTCTAGAGGTTTCTACATTTTTCTTTTCTCCATTTCTTATTAATAATGGAGTTCCTTTTGTCTCTTCCTTGTTATTGGGCCCAATAGCCAATAAAACCCACAAAACAACCATCAAGGCTATTGTAAATGAAATCCATTTATTCAAAACAAATTATATCATTATTTGTTCAAATATCTTTAATACGAGAAATTACATTTCTCACCAAATGAACCCAAAAGTTGGGGTTGTAACATCCTTCCCCTCTTATAGGAATTTTGCCCTCAAAATTTCATCAAGCAAACAAACAATTCAAGATACGACTTTTCCACATCCATCATTGGCCCCTATGCGGCTTTTCCCTATTCATTGTGCTTCCAAAGAACCTTTATCATCACATATTCTTTTCTCTGAGTTCTTTCACCTTGGCTTCTATAAACCTCACAGGTGACTCAGGTCATTTCAATCTCCCTTGGGGCTCACTAGGTTCATTGCTCCGCACATGGTCTGGGTACCTCACATAGTGCTCTAAATTGGACACATGGAACTCATCACACATCACATTATCCTGAGGGGTAAGGGCAAAACCTAAACTTCTCCACCAAACCATGTCAAAAGAACCTATGCGTCGGGGACTCAGCTCTCTTAGTTATAACTTAGAGGGGTCGGATTTTCGTGTCACATATTCCCCCACAGTGAACTATATATCAGTCTACTTTGCATCAGCTTATGACTCATGTCATCCCTGGGCTTCTTTCAGCCATTGCACGATCAAAGCGACTTCATCTGCACACACTATGGTCCTTTTCTGACCTTTGCGAGGTCCATTCACCAACATCATCTTAATGAAGTGGTGATCGACGCAACCTCCCTTACAGAGCTCCTTTACATCCTGACATTGGCTATGGTGGTTATCATCACATCTTACAGAAGATAAGAACTATCTCTAGATATCCCCTTGAATGAGCACACATGATCTCATCAGACCGTCTAGTCTGGATCATACTAACCATTAGTTAGAGTGATAAACTATACTAACATCGAGTTCTTCCTGTATCCACTTCCACCTTATGGAAGTGAATCTTTAGGTTATACTCAAGAACTTTTGAACTCGCATCCTGGTGTAGTTGAACCATTTCTCTCATATGTAGTTCAACCAGATATGTCCCTTGACAATACTCTTTCTTTCTCACGTCATCTGGGTAAGGAGATCTACCATAACCCAGATTGCATCTTGACCTTCCTTTGTCTAGGGGAGTCCTACAACATCCATAGTGATGAACTCCCATTCCTTCTCAAGGATTCTTAACTTCTATATCCTTACACTAGGTTATTGGTGTTCATCCTTTACCTCCTGTCATGCATGGTAACAAACCACATACAACTTCATCTTAGGCATCCAAAGTACTATTGTCACTTACTATCTTTGTAGTACCAAGGTGTATCATGATCTCGTGCATGTCATGATTCCTCAAGATTGATTCCTCAGAAGTCCTAAACCACTCTAGTTAGGGTTTCATCTCCTTTTTCTCTAGAGAAGTGCATATGAGGTTCTATAACCATCCTTTTATTTTGATATGCCCTAGTCTAGCTAACCAAACAACCATTAACTTGATCAAACAATATGGTTACATCTGAGTGTTTAGCCAAACTTATCTCTTTTCCCAATTGGGGGGGTTATCCTAACAACCTCTTCTAGCCTCCATCTAGGCAGCTGTATCACATCCAGAGCATCCATTACCACTTCACATCCTTAGGTGTTAGGTTACGTTGAAGACATACACTTCTATGTATTTCACTTATTACCTCTTCTCAACTCTAAGTCTATCTTCCTCAAGAAAACTCTGAGCTTATTCTCTCAGTTTTTCAAACTCAACCTTGTATAACTCATAGCTCATGACAACAACATCCTCATAAGATGACTACCTTAATACTCTTGGTGTTTGTAAACCATCCATGTGTCATTCACACCATAAAGGCATGTTATCATCTCTATTCTCATACCTCATAGAAACGTTCCAACTCACATCATCTTTTATCCTTGGTGTATGGCATGCATATTGTCCTATCTCTCACTCTCATAACAAGACAAAGTAAGCATTTGACTGCAGTCCAAATACAGAGTTCTTCCTGTTCTAAGAGTAGAGATGGTACATCCCACCTTGCCAATACACCTGCAAATCTAAGTTGTAACATGCAGCTTGTGCCTCTACATCACAATCATCTTGATATCAAAGTTACTTCCATGGAAAAATTGGTCTCGAACCTACTTGGGTCCACACACATTACTTGGTCATCTCCTCAAGGTCTATAGGGTGCCAACACTTTTGGGGTCATCCTTCTTCCCTTATGCATCCAGAGAGTGCCCTACTCATCTGTCCTTTGGGTCCCATGAGTTCATGAAGATGATCAATCTCCTAACCCATGGCCCTCAGACAATGATAGCTGCTACCTCTTGACCCTATTGTCATGTGCAACTAGGGAATTAGGAAACTCCCACTTCCATCGGTCTTATCCCTACCTGACCCTAGGATAGACTTAGGATTCTACATGTCCAACTTAGAACCTTACCCAAGCCTTCATCATCTCTCTTTGCATTCATGGGCTGACTTTCATCCTTTCATAGGGGTCATGGCAACCTGCCTACCTTAGTCAGGCCCCACACCGATTACCTTCATGGTTATCTATGGGTCTACAAGTTCATTCTCATACCATGTACTTTACACTCAGCTTCTCAAGATCCTATGAGATCCCTTTAGGTTTCCTCAAAACACCCAAAAACTGGTATACACCCTACAAAAGGGTCCCTCTCCTAGGATGGGAGGAAACCACACCTTGATAACAAAGGTCACAAACGTCCTTATGTTTAGGGTTTACATCAACATGAGCATGCTTAACCCTAACAAGCTACTAAGTCACTAGAAGACCACCTACTAAACCATGCTAGGTCACACTTGTTCTCATCCTCAACATTAGATCAAGATCATACCTCCCCATGTCATCAACTTAGTTGTGAGGGGTACATCAAACATACCTTAACTTAAGGGGTTTCCCTTTCCTCTAAACATAAGGAGTACCATGTTGAAATCTCATCATGAGCATCAGGTACATCACTTCCCCTCTTAGGCCTTGGAACCCTAGGTTCACTTTTGGGTGTCCCACTGTCTGCTCAACTTTTAACCACGAGCCAAGCCTGTACAGGGTATGACATGCACATTCCATGATCCTTCTGCTCGAGCAACACTTCAGAGTTGAGTCCTCCTCAAGGACATCAACAAGGTACAAGGCCTCACAACCTGTTACTAAACCTCTCGAGGTCTAAGGAACTCTTCTTCCTATCTCAGAAGGTAAACACCTATACCATAGGCACATAGGTACTAGAAACATCATCCTCAACTCCCACTGTTCCTCATATCTCAGAGTCTAGGCTTCCAACCTTCTTGCTTGGGGTCCTTCTCTCTCTCTAGAGCTAACCCTACAACCAGCCACACTATTAGAGGTCCTCTCTACACGAAGTATCAAGCTCACAAGCATACCTCTACGTGGGTGAAGCATATGTTCAAACTTATGTCTACTCAAGGCTATCCATAGCTATCCTGGCCAGGGTTTCAACCTACTCTCACACTACTGGCATATTTTGGGTGCCTACTATGCCATGCCCATATAATCTCATGGGGTTTCCATAGGTTCTTCTCTAACCTCATCAATGAAGGAGCTATCCTTCTCTCTAACATGCATGACCCTTTCCAGGGTTGGGTCGCCAAAGGCATTAGGTCATCCAACCTATCATGGCTCATATGGCATCCAAGGCATACCCATCTAAACACCTGGTCTACCATGACATCTAACTCATCATGTCATCTCTCACTCTAACCTTCACTTAGGGTTAGGGTTAACATCATCCTCAGAGGATGTGCCAGGTCTCTACCTATAATGGAGATTTCTACCTCCAAAACTAACTCTCTTTACTTAGCCCATTGACAAGAAGGTCTAGCCTCGGGTCTCTCCTGAGGGAATGGCAACTTATGTCAAACGACCTAAGCATGTATCTATTATTTTATGCTTAATCTACTAAGCTTATGTCCATGACATCTTATTTACATGCTTTTTATTAATTTGGTGGAGGATTTCTTAAACCTTATCAATCTTACCCATACCGCAAGAGGGTGAGGAAAAGAAAGAAAACCCTAATCCTTATAATCCTTAATAGCATTTGAGTTGAGAGGGGATGAACAAGAGGAGAGAGTCCTAAAGGTATCTTATTTCGAGTCAAATCCTGAGACATTGGACATGCAGTCACACTAATCTGGGAATCCTCATATTTTGACTAGCGGTGTGGAGGAAAATCTTGCCAGCCCCCAGACGTGATCCTTTTCTAGACACCTCTGTCTTTTGGAAATTCCTCTAATAACTCCCTTGGGTTCTAAAAAGTTTGTAAAATTTAATAATTATTAGAGATTAAATGAGGAACCTATGCTTTGATACCAAATGTAACGACCCTGCCTCCCAGTAACCCCCAATTAAGGGAGACCAAGAGGTCAGAGCCGTTATCCCAATTTCCGGATCAAAGGTTCGACAAATAATCAATAATAATTATCAAATTCTACCAAACTAAACTGAAAGGCTGTAATAAAATTAAACTTTTCATACCTTTTTCAAAAACTTGGATATCTACTTCTATCCACATGGAGTCTATTCTAACTAATCCTCCTCTGCACTTTAATTCTCATTTAATTCCACATATGCCACTTTACTGTTTGTTCTTTTCATTTGTACCTAAAATGCCGACAATCAAAACGCCGGTCAGCATAAAGCTGGTATGTGGGGGAAACAATAATCGTGCAATTATATGTAACAACATATTGTAGTCAAATATGATTCAACAAACAACTTTACATTTTCAACACAACTACTCAATCCTTACATACCCTAACCTCTGCGCTGTCCCTGTAGTGGACCTGGATGCTACCTTCCTCATGGTAGATCCCCATTAAACCTCGCATGATCCTACCTAACAGGTAGATCAATATCTAGGGTTGGGTCACATGGCACTACCCATAAGTAGCCCAATCCCTAACTCATGGTGTGCTAAAGAGTCGCATTGCACTGCCCATAGGTATCCTAATCCCTAACTCTTAACAACATGATGGTCCCACTTAACAAGTAGACCCTTTACGAGGTTACCCTTTTCTTCATTAGAAAAGCCACAGAGGAGGACCAGGATCTGAGCCAGTCATGTATACATACTTACAGTGATAATCATAGTCACTTTATAGTTGCATGAAATAAAAGTCATCCAAGCAGTTATTTTTAGGCAACTGATAAAGCAACTGGGAACCGCCGTGAAACTAAAGCAATTAACCGTAAGCGTAACCACATACCTGATCTGATGATTTGAGATAGAAATGTTCCATGCAAGTAAGAAATCCAAGCAAGCAAGCACACACAACAAGATCCTAAAACAATCATACAATTGTCCTTTTATTACTCATGTCATCAAGATCTATTAAACCTAGCTCTCTTCCTAGCGTTTCTAGTTCACTTTTAGGATTTCCATTGCAATTAGGGTTTCCCTTCATATTTTACTATTTTAAACCCTAATTTTATACAATTACTCACAAACCCTAATTATCTCATTTATTCTTCATGAAATATATTAAGGTTATCTTTTAACAACATATAACCCTGATTTCAGAAAAAGCATAATTAACCATCAATTAAGTCCATTAAGCCTCTTTTACATTAAAGATACCATTTTTATCCTTTTAATCCATGAAAAGATCATTATGCTCATTTATCATCAATTCATAGTTCATTATGGTCTAATTCACACATGAACTCTATTTGTCATTATTTCTACCTTTATCCATTAGAAAACCCTAATTATGACATTAAGGGTATTTACCCACAATTAGGAACTTTTATACTTGAAATAGCTTGTAATTATCTTATCTCAACTTTAATCATGAAATTGATCAATTAAAGCCATTAATAGTCTCATTTACTAATATTAGTGTTTCAAGGCCCATTAAAACATATTTATACACATGAAACTCTAAATTAAACCAATTACGTGCAAGATTCATCCTTTTTATTCTTAATGTACCTTTTTACATTTAATAGGTTAATATCAACTTTAATCATCCATTAAAACCTATTAAACACATTAATCATCTCAAAATAGGGTTTCTTAATTTTTAATTCCTTAAAGTTGATCACTCATAATATTTTTCGAATGGCAAAGATTAAAAGGCTTCATTTATATTTTTTATTGAATTCCTCATGTTCTACCGAGAAAAATTCATATATTATGCGTATCCATCTGAGCTACGGTTAATTAGCTATGAATTTTGCAAAATTAACTTACTTTGGGCCAATCAACGCATGCCACGTCGCTCATTGCATGCAACATTGCTTGTCTAGTTTGGAAACATTTTGAAAAGTTGATTTTTCCCTCATTTAAGTTGATACATCCTTCATCCCGCGGAGGGGCAATCTCGTCCAATGACCAATGGGTCGTCTTCCACCTCCAGCCAGCCCTAGCGGCCGCCGTTGGCAGCCTTGCACGGGCTCTCTCTCTCTCTCTGGGCCATGATCCTTGCCAGAAGTTGCTTCTCTACCTCCACCTCTCCCTGGCACACACGGGGCACCCTTAGTTCTTGGCCATGGTGTCTGTTATCTCACTCGTTAGGCCAGGTATTGGTGGCTGTCACTCCAACCTAACTGTTGTTGGTGCGCATGCTTCAGGGCACAACCTCGATGGCTCTATTGTTCCTTGGCACCGTGGTACCCCAGGCTTCCCTCGAAACCCAACGTTGGATCCATCTAGCCTTCTACTCATGCCGATCCTCATAGATAGGTTTTATGGATGGGAATGTGGAAGAAGAGGGAAAAAATATTTGTAGGATCCTATGGACTCGACACAAGATCTTACCCCTTATATAGGGGAGGGTTTCCACGCCCCAAGACGTTCATCTAAGAGGAAACAAGTCCTCTTCCCATTAGGAAACAATTTCCCTTAATTAAGAAGCAACTTCTCTCCTTCATTATCCCTTTAAATGAACTTTGTTCTTTAGATATTAGGAATTTGAAATTCCTCTCACTTATTCTCTTTATTGGTTGACTTTTAACCCATTGGCACGAAATTCTATTTTCATTTAGTAGAAAATACTTCCTTTTTAGAAATGCCACCAAAATCATTAATAATGTATCACATTATCCTCTAATTTTGAATTATTGGTATTTTCTATTTCTTTCTTCTTCATTGGGGCTCCTTGGACCCCAAGTAACTCCAAGATTTCGAAATCCCTTTTTAAGGATACTTATTATCCTTCTAGATGCATCTATATTCATTATTTCACATTATCTTATTTATTTCTTATTAAAATATCTCTTTCTGGGGATTTCTCTTTTTCTTTCTTTTTATTTTCCTCATTAGCATTCCTTTTAACATTAGGAATCCTTTGGATATGAAAATCCACCAAGGATAACTCAATTATACCTCTTTTCACTTATTTTCCACATTTATCATTGTTTTCAATTTCTCTCTTAATAAAGAAATATTTAATTGATCTTTTCTTTTCTTATTGCTTTCTTTTTTTGCAACTTTGGACTCCTTGGAACCCAAGAGGCACGAAATCCACCTTTGGATTATATACTTTTTCCTTCTAGACGTTTCTACATTTTTCTTTTCTCCATTTCTTATTAATAATGGAGTTCCTTTTGTCTCTTCCTTGTTATTGGGCCCAATAGCCAATAAAGCCCACAAAACAACCATCAAGGCTATTGTAAATGAAATCCATTTATTCCAAACAAATTATATCATTATTTGTTCAAATATTTTTAATATGAGAAATTACATTTCTCACCAAATGAACCCAAACGTTGGGGTTGTAACAGTTGCAGTCATAACTCACTAGCGTTGTGACCTGTACCAAGGTGAGCTAGATATGTACAACTGGACTATAAGTCACTGATAGTAGTCTTACTTGTGATGTCACTTCCAATATTCTCATACTGAATAAGGGGGTGAGGTCATAGATTTCGGCTCTTCCACTAGACCTTGTATGGTACCGATTTCGACTTATCAAGTGATCGGTTGGATTTGGGTGGTACGACTCAAATCTTTGGGGCATAATAACATACATAATCAGCCATGTAGTATACTTGTATAGGATCAAAATATGAAAACATTGGATGAGGACTTGCTTGATCATTATGCAATGTCGTTGATAGGAAATATACATGTTCTTCATATTTCTTTCAGATTATTAAGACGTTTTCATAATTCAACAGTAATTGCTCTTCTTGTAAATGATAATTACATGTTTCATTTAGTTGTAATTATACTGCTGCTCTGTTTACCTTATCTGTGATAATAACAAATTTGGTGGTGAGTTATATCTCCCACTGAGATTTGGAATCTCACCCCATCGGTTTCTCACACCCTTTTTAGGTGGATGAGCGTGAAGAAGTAGAGAGCATGTAACAGAGGTTGAGGAGCAGTAGGAGGACCATTAGCTGACGTGGTTGGCAGTGCTACTATATGTCTTTTGTTGATAGAGTCCTAGAGTCATCCCTGTACACTCGGGTCTTTGGGAATGTTTTGTAGATGTTTCACGAACGTGCTTTCCTTATGAGCCCTTTTGTACACCAGATATGGTGGAATCATGTATATATGTTCTGGAATAGTTCTTGGTTACAGGTTAACAACATGCCTTGTATATGCTTTGAGGCATGAAATGACTTATATTTGAAGGTTCTTGTTGTTTGGCAGTTTTATGAAAAAGTTTTTAATTTATAGTTTTTTTGATAAAATTCTTGTTAATCTTTCTTCTATGGTTAATTTTTGAGTAATCTCATTTTGTGTGGCGTGAGGCGTCACATGGATACTCAATGATGTACACATACGAGAAATACATAATATAGAAGAATTTTGTTTTGGATAATTGACCGGCCTAAATCACACGTCCAAAAGGAGTGGATTTAGAGCAGTCAGACTTTTAAAGAGATAACTTGACTCTCAGCCCCCCACAATGATAAATGGAGTCCGATGTTGCGATCAGGGTCAAACATAGGGACAAGGTTGATAGTGTTAAGCACACATAATCTAACACTCATATACTCCAGGCAAAGGGGGGTATATATAAAAAAATTGCGTTCCCTAAGGAACGATGGCACACAAACCAGGGCTAAGACAAGCAAAACAAAGATAAAAAAAATTAAAATGAAAACAAAATAATTAAGATGAAACAAGTATATGGGAGGAAACTAGAGCTAGGGTTCACCTACTAAGGCTTCTAACCAACATGCAACATCATCTCTCTCTCTCGCATACTCTTACCAAGATTACAAGCAACCATAAAAAATGTCCATCCCACTCTCTCTCAGGATGAGGATAGATCTAAGTCCAAGGGTAGCCTCTCTCTTGAGATGACTACACAAAAACCATGTCGCATAGCATATGGTTTTAAGGCATTAGCATTCCAACACTCTCGTGCATTCATACTAATCCATAACACATGATAAAAGCAATATTACTCTCTTAGGATATCAATTATCAAACATCACAATATGGTAGCTAGGCATACAAGTGAAGCATTAAAACAGGTGCATGGAGATAATCTTGATAAAAATATGTATAACTTCAACAAAAAGAGAAAATATACATGTTGGGAGAGCCTTAGTGGCTACTCCCAACCCAATTTAAGGTGTTTATCCACTCATGCTTGTGGATAGCATAACGACATTACAGAAAGATGGATACATGAAGTCCCATGAAGAGAGGAGGGAAGTACAGTGAAATGGAATGATAGATCTAGAGAGAGAAGAGATGTGATACGACACGATACTTCTTCAGATCTAGATCTAACACGTAGATGGCGTGGACAATCTTCTTCTCTCGAAGAAGGAGTGTTCAACCTTCTCTCTCCTTAGCTTCCACCTTTGGAGATCTAAGACTGGTGGATGGGATGGTCTGGAATGAATTTGGGATGCAACAACACTTCATGGTCCTCGGGATCTGATATATGATCTGAGGATTTGACAAGACAGGTGGGTGTGCTATTTATAGACAGATTCCACCGACTTAAGCCTAGACTGCAATCGCGGTCCTAGTTGGGTGAGGTGTGAGACTGCGGTTGCGGTCTGCTCTTTATTCCTCCTTTCATCGCAGCCGACTAAGTCATAGTCTGCAAGGATTGTGGTCGAGGTAGAGACTTTCTCACTTGCTCACGGTCTTCTAGGATCGTGATCCCATATAGATCTTGACCTTACTTGAGTCGTGGGCGAACTTGGCATCCGCAGTCTCCAAATACACCGCGGTCCCTAGTTTGCTTGATGCCTTTATATTGATCGCGACCCTAGTTATGACCACAATCTGTCTCCAATGTGTGATGACCTCAGTCTTAAAGTCAGCAAAGAGACCGCGATCGTGGTTGAAGGATAAGAGGGTCGTGATTGAGGTAGCGACCATGACTTGGGCTGTGAATGTACCTAAAATCATGTAAGTGAGGTTTTAGTCAAAGAGATAGTCAAACTTTAGGAAAAGCTAACAAAATATATACTAAAAGAGGTATAAAATATATATAAAAAGTATGTAAAGTAAAGTGTTATCAATAATGTATGAATCTTAACTACTTCTCCTAAAAGCTAGTGCACCACAGGATGGTGTTACTATGAGTGGTCCATCTTTAATGAAAGAGCTTAGCACTAAACTCTTCAACAATGAGGGATGTAACGGATGAAGGGTTTGATGGTTGAGTATGCATATGATAACCTTACTCATGGAATAATATGACCCATGTGCTCATCTTAATGAAAGATTACAATCCATGGCAAGTGTCAACTATATTTCCTTTTCATATAATCTTAACTTGTGGAGTAAGGTTAATGATAAAACTATGTGAATATACATGAGGGTGGTGATAAGCTTTGTTGTAATAAGAGGTGACAACATTTGTGAATAAATCATATAAACAAGTCTGATGACCTTATAGGTGCCATGTGGATAGTTTGAAGTGAAACCCTCTAGCTACGTAGCCTAAGGTTCAAATATCCTTAGTATGATATGTGGTTAATGATTTGTAAGAAGTAATAATATATGGGTCACCTAATGTAGAAAGGTCACATTAGTTTAATATTCAACAAGTTTATATAATGCATGGTTGTAACTGTCACATAAATTAATGAAGACGATACACATATGCATTTATGAAAGGGTGATATCTGGTACTGATGGTACAATGAGTGATTCATATCTAATTAATGCTATTCAAACCTAATGAGTTTTAGAAAGGTGGGTTTTCATGTGATTAGGGTTTAGTGGTGTAACCATGAAGTAAAACCCTAATTGGTTCTATGTGAAAAACATTGACCCTAATTCTAAAAGTAGGTCATATTATTGAATGTGTGTGAATAGAAATCATGATATTGTTCTCTCTCTCTTAAATTGCATGGCTATAACCTAATGGGTTAATTGGGTATTATAACTTGTAAGCACTATGAAGATGGCTAAATAATATCAAGCTTTGGCTATGAATCATGACAAGGGAACACGGGAAGTATGAATATGTGAATGTGCATACTTGTTTACATTAATTAATTCTTAGCCTCATACACTCCAACTTATGGGAGGTAGTGCATGTTAGAGATTTGAGGTAGAATGAGGTTTGGGGACCTTATGTGAAATCAACATGAAGCCTAATCCTAAATCAGAGATCTTATGATGCATTTCTTGCTTTAGTTAAAGGTGTTTAAAATGTTTTAACATATTATTTCTCTAAACATAATGGCTAATGGTTTCTATGGCAAGTATATGTGATGTGGAATGAGTGATGTGGCATGAGTAATAGATATATGCTCAATGAGGCATGCTGAGATAACCATAAATCACATGTGTATTGTGATGGGTCTTAGGACCTGGTAAGCGCTTAGTGCCTGGTTGAGGTGATATCCTCTGGTGCTGGAATGAGGGATTGATATCCCATGATAGTATGTTGACGATGATAGCCTTATGGTTGATAGTGATACATTGTTATGAGATGATGGGAATCAGTTTGTAGTTTAAACGATGATATTTTGTTGTTGTAATACTATGCCCCTTTCTTTTGAAGGATTTTTTTATGGCTTGTATGTTGTAACTTGATTGATGCTAAAGAAACTTTAATTGGTCTAATTAATCAAGTGGAACCTAATCATGTAGTTTTCCCTATGCCATAGATCCATTCTAGTGTCATTTTTATTGTTGGAAGGTGTAACAAGTTTAACTCAGAGCACATATTTGTGAATATGCGGGGTGCAATTCGAGTATTCCCTTGCATCCTTCATATCAAGTTGTGTGAGATAGCCATGTGTGAGCCAATCTTGGTGTGATAAGGATGACCATGTGTGAGTCAGTCCTTCTTTCAAGAACAGCCATATGTGAGCCTGTTCTCGTAGCATCTTTACATGTACCAAGGTGGGCTAGAGGTTATATGGGTGGCCATGTGTGAGCCAACCCCTTTGATGTGACTGTATGTCACTTGTGCAATTGACTGGTATGTCTCTGTGGTGTTACTTTCATGTTGACCGGGAGGTGTGGGAAGGTCATGGATTCTGACTCTTCCATTGACCTTGTATGGCACCAATTTGGACTTAGTAGTGGTTGGTTGGATTTGGGTGGTACTACTCAAATCCTCAGGGCATAATAGACTTGTAATTAGCTATGCAGTATACATGTATAAGATCAAATATGAGAACATTGGTTGAAGCCTTGCTTCACTTTTATACTATTTAGTTTACAACAATTTAACATGTTCTTTGTATTCCTTATTAAGCTATTAACTGTTCTATTGCTGAATTGCAAGTGCATGTTACTTCTCTATTTACTTCATCCATGAGATATATGTCCTTAATTAATTCTGTTCAATCTACTAAGTATGTTAATCTATCTGCTTAGTTACCTATGGTAATAATAGAGTTAGAAGAGAGTTATATCTCTCATTGGGACTATTGTCTCACCCCGTTGGTTAAATAACCTTTAAGGTGGATCTGCATGCCGAGTTAAACATTATGTGGCTGAGGATATAATACAACAAGAGAACTACACCTGGTGGATCATGGTATATGAAAAGTGTCTACTAATAGATTCATATGTGTCGTCCCTATACACTCAGGTCCTTGGGGGCGTTCTCAATGTGTTTTGTAGACATGATGTTTGATACATATTTTCTGGCTTGTGTGCCACTAGTAGTATGTATATACATGTAGACATGTTATCTTATGTAACAGGTTTATTGGAATATTATGATGTAACACCTTGAATATATGTTATGAAATGCAAGTATTGGCTCTAGTGTACTACTTCTCAACTCTTGGTGCTTATTGCAAATCAATTTTAATATCTTGTGATTTTTGGTAATCCGTTGTTTATGGTTGATCATGGTTTAAGTTTTGAGAAATCTCTCTTTGTGTAACAAAGGGTGTCACAATTATGTTCTATTTGTATCTCACTCTTCATGAATTACTTGTAGGTTTGTTCTTGAAATCACCTAGGAATTTAGGGAAATTGCTTATATGCGTGAATTTTAGAGTTTGCTCCTAGGTCCAATTCATGGATCCCTAGCTAGCCACCCAACTTCCTACATGCTAATCAATTCTCTGAACCCTAGTTGAGAGATCTAAGTAGCTAGTGGATGAATTTAGTGTGCTTATCATGGAGCTTTCTTAAGGCTAGAATGTAGGTGATGTGAGACCTAAAACGTCATTTCCACTCCCATTACTACTGTCATCCCCTAATCACCCTAATATCTTCTAACCTAGAAACCTAGACTTGTTTAGACTCTAATCAAATCACACCTAAACCCTAACCCAATTGAGCCTCGTATGGGAAGTAGGAGGTGTTAGGGACTAGTTCCCCTATACATAACCTATCTTATCCATGGGCAATTAGTAGTGTATGGTAATTCATTAGCCTCTAATTATTGTTTGGTTTGGTAATCTAAATGAAAGTACAAGGATCACATGTCATCACCCCAACCTAATTGATCAGTGCATCCCCCAAACAGCCCACATTTCCCTTTATTTCATTAAAACCTTAATTTCCTTCTTACTTAGGTAAAGTTAGCTTAGTTATTTCTTTACTTACTTAGTTAGCTTCTTGCTTTGCTCTTTCTAGTTTAGGTCTTTAATTGTTCTTTTGCCCTGCTTGCTAGCTTAGTGTGGAGTAGATCTCTTCTTGCCTTCCTTAGCATATCCTACTCTTTTCCTTGCTTATCTTGTCTTTTCTCGCTCAGTAGAATGAACTGTCCAGGGTTAAATTAGGTTTTTATCGTGTTTATTTTCCTTTACTTGCTTTCTTGTTCAACCCTTAGTGTAATCAAACATATCAACCTTAAAACCCTTCAACCCTAGACTTTGCAGTAGGAACCTAGCCCAAAAACTAACCTAGATCTAGTGCCCCACTTTCTCCTTATGGATCGTCCCTATACTTTTCTCCTGCCTATACTAAGACACTACCATGTGCTCTTATGGGTGTAGTGTATCTGTGTATGTGAGTGTGTAAGTGTAGGTCCAATATAAATTTTGAAACCCAAGTGTGTTCCAGTCTCGTGGGGTGCATATAGTCAAATCTAAATTGATTTGTGTGTGCACCTCTGGCGGGACGCACCAGATCACATGGTGTCAAAAGAAAAATTCAAAGTTTTTGAAACAAAAATATGGGGAAAATGTTGCCTCAATAACACAAATTTCAAAAATGCCTTACCTCATCATTTATGGAGAGAAGGAAATCTCATATTGTAGTTTTCCACAGTGCATCAGTATCTTAGAGAACTCCAACATCAAGAAGTCCTCCTTAGACAATCAACCCACATCTTCACCAACAATGTCCATCATATTTTTTTTGCATCAAAGACATAATGAACTATGGAACTATTCAATACATAGATAAAGTCTAACCTAAATCTAGCTTTAAAAAAGGTTGCATACATATCCAAATAAAGATTCCAACAAGGCACGTCATATCTGAGATATTAAGGACCTTACCCAGATTCTAGGACAAATATATAACCCCATGAATGGGGCTTACCTCTTGTAAATTAGTGTGGGTCACCTAGGGTAAAACATGACATGGCATGGATACATATGAAAGACTCTCTACACAATCAACATTGAATTAGCAAAGAAACTATGGTCCAAAGACCCTACAAAAGGACATCTTAGCTACAAACACCTCTATCTTAGAAGATCTAGCATCATATTACATACAATAATGACAACCACAGAGTGACTTCAAGCCTCTACCTTCCAAGCATTGATCAATTTTTGTAGGGCCACAGAATACCTATCTAACATGCAATGCCAATAATACATCACCAAAGAAAAATGAGGGATTTTTGGACCCTGGATATAGACCATTACTAACATAATCTCCTTCACAATGATATTCCTTACCTCTATAATAGTTGGAACTAAGGAGTTTAAAGGTTAATACAACCTACATCCAATTTCATAGATAAAGCATGATAGGGTTTTCATTAACCACATGATCAGTGGGAGCACACATGTTTAAGATTTTGCTTTAATTTAAAAAGACTACACTTGTGTAGGAATCCTTCATCATGGCCAAAAATACATATGGGCGCTTCAAACCCTTTTCAGTCCTGGACTATGTCCTTGAAATATTACAACTTCATTTTCTAATATCTTTGGGTCAATGGATATGACATGAGACGAATCCAACTTTAGTTTATGTATTTATTGGTTCTTAGAATAGGTTCTTAAACTAGATTGCAAGTTTATCCCAAATAGTCACCTCTCCTTATAACCATAAAGCCCAACTCTCGAGTAGGCACTATTGTTAGTAGATATTTTTCATGAAAGACCTATCCAGGATAGACACTTCCTTTCCTAGATACCTACATTTAGGTACATATCAACATAATCTATCCCTACATCAAGTAGGTACTCTGGAATTAATCTCTTGATTACCTCTACGACCTCATTATCATCCAAATTCTACATCCTCAAATGTGGTCCATACTGCTCAAATTCAAAATCTCATTATCAAATTTGGCCTTGATCCCTCCATTCTAATGCCCTGTCTTGAATAGGCATCTCCTCTTATGAAAGCCCTATCCCAAGTAAGAAGTTCTTTTAGTTAAAGTCTACTTTTAGAAGGGATCAAATCAAGCCTTATTCTATATTTACACTCCTTACAAAGCCATATATTTGTTAGGAATTTCTTTAATAAAGCCCTATAATCAGGTAGGCATCTCTTACAAAGCCCTACATCCAGTAAGAACCTTTGCAAAAGCACTATCCCAAATACACATTCCACCAATTCAAGCCCTATTCTTAGATAGGCACATTTCCTCTTATGAAATCCCTATCCCAAGTAAGAAGTTCCCTTAGTTAAAGCCTACTTTTAGAAGGGACTAGATCAAGCCTTATTCTATATTGACACTCCTTACAAAGCCCTATATTTGTTAGGAATTTCTCCAACAAAGCCCTATAATTAGGTAGGCATCCCTTCCAAAGCCCTACATCCAATAAGAACCTTTGCAAAAGTGCCATCCCAAATACAAATTCCTCCAATTCAAGCCCTATTTTTAGGTAGGCACCTTTTTTTAAAATCACTACTCTTATGTAGGATTTTTCCCAAAGACCTATGATCTAATAGGCACCTTTATTAAAGACCTACATCAGGTGGGCACCTAAAAATATTAAGCCTAGAGTCAAGTAGGGACCTCCTTTGTTGAAATCCCTACATTCAAGTAATTTCCTCTTTTATAGGCCCTATATTCATGTAGGCATTTATCCTTCCATATATACTGATATAGGCATCTACTATGAAGCCCTATCTCGAATAGGCATGCCTTGATTGATTTTGACAATCTGAAAAGCCCTAATTCAAATAGGCATTGTTCATGAACCAAGTCCTATCATGAACCAAAATTCACAATCAAGACCTACGCGGGGTAGGTGTCTCCTTTAAATAAATCCCTACATTCAGGTAGGCACACCCAAAAACTCCCTATATTCAGTAGGTACTCCTTGAGAAAGCTCTATGAATGGATATGATCCTTGATTAAGGCCTTATCTACATTAGGCAATGCCTATTAATATTACCTTACATAGGCACTCATAATAATAAGTCCTATATTGAATAGGCATATCATGATTCTGTAGCCTTATCTTGCATAGGAATTATGCTTCAAGATATACCCTGAGTAGGTACATCATTTCTGACCCCTTCCTTGAAAAGGCTCTAGGTTTTAGAAGTTTCAGCCTAAGTAAGAAACTAAATTTCATTTTACATTTGTATACTTATCTTGAGAAGGCACCTCTATTCAATTTTTCTTTAAAACCCCTACCCTAAGTAGGTCATCATTTTATTTCATGTCCATAATCCCTATCTTGAGTCGACAAACCTCTTTTTTTATCGTACCCAACATAGGTAACTGGCTTTGTTTCTACATATCAACCCTAACGAGCACTAAAGTTTTGAATTCCTACATATAGTAGGCAATATTTGAGAGGGTCTTAGACTACGACCTTAAACTAATCCAACTTTAGTTTCAAATCTTTCTGTGTCTTGTATCATGACCTTCAACTTGATAGTTCATACATAAAACTTGGTCCAAAATAATAAATTGTTTTCACTTGAACATCGAAGCCCACACAAAGTAGGCAAACCTAGTGTTTCTCACTTTTCATTTTCCTTTTTACTTAAATCCCTAAAGAAATTAAGTAAACTACATTTTCATTATGCATTGAAGCCATGCGTAAATTAGCCAAAACTCACATTTCCATTCATCACATTTTGTTTCCATATTGGAGATACAACAAGACTTTATTGTCTGCATTTGGAGTAATAATTCCTTCCGGTTGTGCAAATTACTAATCCTTTTAAAGATCCCCATTAAGGAAACCTATTTAAACATCCATTCACCAAATCTCATAGCCATGATAATCTACAACGAAAAGCGGGAACCTAATGGATTTAACCAAGGAAACTGTGACAATGAGATTATGGAGTCATGGTAACATTAGAAACTTTATAGATTGAAGTTATTCTCAACTGATTCCAATTATTTGGGTAGAAATGATTTCTTTCTATATACCAATACTTACGTGTGAGGTATGAACATCACTACCATTGTAATCTGGAACCTACAAGCTTGCACACATCAGGATGCATAAGGGAATAGAAGAATTCAATCAAACATATGATTTGAATGGTTATGAATTATGTACATGAATATTTCTTGTCTAAACCATTAACTGGGAAAGAAACCAAGTTGACTAGATAATTAGGATCAACTAGTTGATTGATTGTTGAACAAACAAGGAAACTATCTAATCGATTAGTTGGGTATCTGTATTATTCGACTGGATTGAATTCATGTAAAAACAAGGAATATGTGGGTTGCTCTGTTCAAAATCAAATTAATCAATTGAAATCCTACATGGAATAGCCTACCAATCAACTAAATAACCCAATATATCAACTGGATGAAAAAATAGTCCCCGTCTTCCAACTAGTTAGTGAACCGAGCAAATGGGATTGTAGAAAACACTCTGAAGTTTGAATCTATTTTGATTTTTTGATTAGGAATGTGGTTTTATTTTTTGGGAAATCCAATCACATGACTCTTATGTATAAAAGGTTGGACATCTAAGGGGACACACACACATTGTGAGACAAGTTGTTTAATATTGAAGAGATAAAAATTCACCCCATAGATGACATCCCACAACAGGAGAAAGGAGAGTGAGCGATGCTAGAACATCAACAACTCTATCTTCTGCTACCTTTAGCTTACAAGGTGGTGCACCAAGAGTTCCCACATCTCCATGGAAAACATAGAGGCTGACCTTGGGTGGAGGCTTGATAACAAGAATCTTCTTTAAGAAGATGATAAGGTCTTGTTACTACGACAAGGTGACAACAATAACAACAACCACTTCATTTCTCAATCCTAAAGGGCAAATTCTACACTGACATAAGACGTGTCTAATTGTTGGAAAACTACTACACGGTAAGGTATATTAAATATCCCTTCTATGTTTTTAATATACCAATATTTTATGGCTATGACGGATTCTTTGGCTAATTGTTTTGTTAAGAACTTTTTGTATTTACCTTGTTCCCCCTCCCACCAAAACCCTAAAGTGGTATCAAAGCCTATGTTGTACGCATTTAGTTCGAGTTCACACCAAAAACAATTCATTGAACAAATATTGTTCAACATGTACCCATTATAATCCCCAACTACCATATATGATATTATATATCTATATTACATAAATAAATGAGACTCCTTTGAAATTGTTTTATTTGGTGGATGTGAATCTTGGAAGCTAGATTGATGTGGTGAATTCTTATAATTTTAAACATGTAATTAATGGTTTTTGATTGTGATCAAAATATGCAACATGTATATGGCTTGCCTTTCATTCCTCTTTATCTACATTCTACATGTTAAAAATTAATATTTCAAAAAGAATTGGATGATATATTGACATCAGTGATGGACTATAGTGGAGGGGAGGAGATAATCAGAGACCCACACCAATAAGGAAGGTCCTTTCAGGGTCCATGATCAAGACAAGAAAAGACTACATAAACAACCAAATGAATGGACAAATAGGGAATCCCATCGAGCAACTGGCTTTTCAGTCGGCCGATTGGAATATCCTAAAATGCAAATTTAGGGTTACATTAGATGTGTATATCTTGGATGTTTTTCAACAACTCTGGTTGGTTCAAGATGTTGTACTAGTTTCCATATCATGTTTTATCACTTGTGGAGATTGTTGTAGTATATTATACATACAATAATATATATGTAATGTATCACATATCAAGGCCCGCAGTAGAGTATTAATATTTAAGATGCAATCCATAGTGAAATACACATGAAAACCTTGATTGCAACGTGTGGGCATGACAAAGGATGGTGCACCATCTATCTTGAGGAAGTGTGAAAATAAGTATGTGCATCTTCAAAAGTAGGTTACATTCTTATTGTATTGGCCATTCGGTTGGACTTGACAAGGTGATCTATATAGGACTTAGAACCTAGATGCATAAAAATGGCATATACTTTATAAAATGATTTATAAAAAGTAGTTGTTCAAACATCTATATAAGAGTTGTGTTGGATTCAATTAGTAATTGTTATATAACTAAATAGTTAAGTTGTGAGAGTTTAACAAAGTTAAATCATAAGATAATGTATTATGGATCTTTGAACACTAGAAGATTACTATTTGTAATCTTCTAAATTTATAGTGAACAAAATTATCAAAAGAGTGGGATCATTATTAACTAAAGTCCAAATCAATTTTGTGAGATTGAATTGATTTTAAAATCAAATTATTGAACCATGCAAATATTTTTCTTTATATATCTAATAAAAAACACATATAATAACTTTTCATTACAATCAGTCCTTGGGAAAGAAAAGTTGAGTGGGAATAACTTTAATAACTGGTATAGGACACTGATAACTATTGTCACTCATGAGAATAAGATATATGTCCTAGATATACCACAACTAGAGGAACCAAATCCAAATGTGCCTAGAGCAAAAAGAGAAGCTTATTATAAGCATATCGTGATGCTATTGATGTCAAGTGCCTCATGTTATACTCTATGAATCATGAGCTTTAGAAGTAATATGAGCACATGAGAGTTTTAAATATGTCCACATGTCTCAATAATATGTTGGAAGAACAAGAAAGTCAAGAGAGGTATATGTATCCAAGGCCTTATTTAAAAATGACATGATTAAAGGCGATCTAGTAGGACTACATGTACTCAAGTTGATTGGATATGTGGAAAGACTTTATAGAATAGGATGCCTCTTAATCCAAAAGTTGGCAACTAATGTAACATTACCATAGTTTTTAGGATCACAGAGTTGATTTGTCATTAACTACAACATGAATAACTTTGTTCGGTTGTTGTTAGAGTTGCTTGATATGTTGAGAATTATCAAGACGCAGATGAAGAAAAACATGACAAAGTTTGTGTTTATGGTTAGAGAAGGAAAGTTTAAGTCAAAGGTAAATGGAAAATCTAACAAGATTTCTAAAGTTATCCCAAAGTTCAAGTCATTTGAACTTAAAGCTAGAGGAGTAGACAAGGAAGGTAATTGCACCATTGTCACTAGTATAGACATTGTAAAAGAAATTACCCTCTTTACCTTAAGTAATTAAAGAGGAAGGAGGAGTGAATAGATATATCCACTTTTGGTATATATGTTATAGAGACAAACTTATCTACTGCTTCATCTTGGGTATTGGATACTACAAGTGGATCTCAAAAATGCTCTAATAAGAAAGATCTAAAAAGCAATAAATCCTTAGTGAATATAGAGGTGGATCTGTAGGTACCTAGTGAAGCAAGAGTTGCTACCACAACTATAGGAATTGATATTTACTTCTATCCACTAATCTTGCAATAGAGTTAATGAACTACTATAATGTACCTTTCACAAATAGAAATATTGTTTTTGTATCTTGTTTGGATAAGAATGGTTTTGAATTTCTAATAAAGATGGTCGAATTTCTATCTCAAAGAGATGGGATATTCTATTATAGTGCCCTAATGTCTTATGGTACCTATTTATTGGAACCCAAGACAAGTATATATAACAAAAATACAAAGAATTTAAACTTGATGAGTAAAAAAAAACTTACCTATGGCACTATCATCTAGGGAATATATATGAGAAAAACATTTCTAGACTCCATAAATATGGTTATCTAGAATCTTTTGATTTTGAATAAATAGAAACATGTGAATCTTCTTTATTGGGAAATATGTCAAAATCACCCTTCACTTGTAATAATGAGAGGGCAAGTAATTATTAGGACTCATACATATTGATGTATGTAGACCTTTTAGCACAAGTTCTAGAGGTGGATATCAATCCTTCATCACATTTACCGAGAGCTTTAGTGGATACGGATATGTGTATATTATGAAACATAAATCATGATCTCTTGAAAAGCTCAAGGAATTCATGAATTAAGTACAAATACAACTTGAAAAGAATCTTAAAACACTATGATGTAATCATGGTATATAATATCTAAGCCAATATTTTGAGGCCCTTTTGAGATACTTTGTTATTTTGACACATTTGACTCCTTCTAGAACACCACATCATAATGGTGTGTCATAAAGAATAAATCACACCTTATAGTATGTGGTACAATTAACGATGAGTTGGGGACATGATCTTTAAATTTTCACATTATCACTTAATGGAGTACCTTATAAAGACGTTCAAAAGACACCATATGAGACATGGAATCAGCAACATATCAATATGTTTTTTATAAATGTTTGGGGATGTGAAGCTTATGCCAAGAAACAATTCTATGATAAGGTTGGATCCAAATCAAATAAATGTTTATTTTATGGATACTCAATAGAAACTAAGATCTATTACTACTATCTTCCATATGAACATAAAGTGTTTGTCTCCAGAACTATTGTGGAGTTCATTTCTAAAAGAATTAGTGATAGAAAAATAGATCAAGAAGAAGTTCCAGGCCAACAAGACCACATTGAGCCTATGGATGTAAGTTAGGAACAAAGAGAATCACAAGCCATTGTGGAGCGTCAAATTCCTCATGCAACACAAGAACGTCAAAGGTAAAGTAGGTTATGCATAGAGATAGAGAGATTGGGATTTATCATGTCTCAAATAGAAGATTTGATGTCCTTATATGATGAGTCAACAACCTACAATGACTCCATAGAGGGACCAAAATCTAGTAAATGGCTTGAGTCCATAAGACCTAAGATGGACTCCAAGTACGCCAACAAAGCATATACTTTGGTGGAGCATTTGAAGGGGTAAAACCCATAGGGAGAAAATGGGTCTTCACAAAGAAGACTCGCATATATGGTAATGTACAAACCTATAACCTATGATTGGTTTTAAAGGGTCTCAAAAAATCTCAACATACTTGGTTTCTATGAGCATCTTTGTACTACTTATTCCAAAGATTGATGTACCAAGATTTAAGCAAGATTAACTATGAAGTCTAAGACAAACTTAATTATAAGTATATCACTATGTATTATTATTCTACCTTTTATCAAACCATTTTGATTCTATAAAAAATAGGCACAACCTTTTGACACATTGCCTCAGCAATTTGGAGGTGATATTGTACTAATTATAGCAACAAGAAATGGGTCTGAAGTATTAATTTTATAAAACCAAGATTGATTGATCTCACCATTTCCCTCCTACTAGGAACCATCACACATCATAAGGCACATCATATTTATGATACTCCATGTACTACAGAAAAATCCTTCATTGAAACCTTTCTAGTTGGGATGTTTTGACACTCCGATGAAAAATGCCACTTCCTTCATTTGTTGGTCAGTGGAAGCTCTTCATAGATCTCCATTCATCGTATAGTGAACCTAGTAAAAGTGCTAATATATCTATTACTAGGTTATATATATATATATCTATATCTATATCTATATCTATATCTATATCTATATCTTTTTAGAGAAATTCATTGCACTATGGGCTATATGTTAGACTTATTTACCATTACCATTAATTATTTTATGAATATTCTTTGTTATCCTCATTTTTATACTTGAGTTGTACAACTAAATACACTCAGATACTAGAAGCAAGTCTACTAAGAAGTTTCTTGACAAGTACCATTTCACTAGTCTTTTCTTCCTCCTATACTGCACATGGAAAAAAATGACAACTCTTGAGGCTAGCACTATCTTTATCGTGAATATTCTTGATGCTAATCATTATTCTTTTGATTTAACTCTATCCCTTGAAACAAGTCTTAGGAACCTCCGTAATATCCTTCCATTTTTGTGAAAACTATAAGTAACCTATTTTCCTAATATAATCCCAAGAACTTTTCACTATACATTTGGTCCCCTACTATTCACACTGCACTTTGAGAAATATGTAAGGATGATGGGAGAATTTAAGATCTTTTAGAATAACTTTCTTTCATGCCATTGATGAGTGGATGCACACATAATTTGAGAACAATGTTAGTGAAAAACATAAATAAGATTCATTCACCAAGGTCATAGCCAAAGTACAAGTGGGCCTTTTGTTCAGACTTGTACCAACTCCTGAGGCCTTAAATTTTATCTAGCTCGATCTATTGTACATCATCAATGCACTCATTGAAATAACTAAGGAATATATTAGGTACCCACAAACCCCCAATTTCTATCCTTATTATGTGTTTGAAATCACCAACCACATGCTGTATTATTTTTTCATGAAAAACCATGATGTTATGCTACACTCTTCTTTTATGTACTAATGATGGATCCATATTAACTAAAACTTTAAGGAGTCAATTTTCATTTATTTAAGGATCTAGGATTCACTAGAGTAGTTTTATGTTTTACTTAATTAATATTGTATCAATTATAAATGATTATTGCTATTTTAATTAATTGTGTTGATTGTATTAAGCTATGTTAAACTAGTTATGGTTTGAAGACATAAGCCCATTGTTTTATTTAGACTTAGCTTTTGGTATGTAATGTGCTTAAATTGAATTAATGATTTATAGAAGTGGATAAAAATTCAACTTAATTCAATATGATTATTATAATGTTATTTTAAAAACATATTATCGGTTTGGGGAAATTTGAGAGGGTATTTTGATTAAATTGAAAAATGAGACAAGAGAGAATACCAAAAGAATGTAATAAGACAATCTATAGTATATCTTTTTAATTTATTAAAAGTTTGAAGACAAAAACATAGGTTATATTGAGGTTTTAAGGATTTCAAGTTGAAAAAATGTGCTCCAAACCTGACCTCAAATAGTAGCTGGAGTCAGCTAAATTGTTCTAGGGATATTCTTCCCAATGAATACTAGATTGAATAATTATTTTTGGATGTTGAATTTTTGGAACAATGTCCATTTGACCTTATTGCTTGAATCACAAAAAAATAGAGTTAAATGAATTTTGGATAAAATTTAATTGACCTCTATAATATGAGAAATACAAAACAATTAGGGGGATGTAGTTAAAAAGAACAAACACACGAAATAACTCATAATAATATATGTCCTAGATTTCTCAAGCCTATAATATATGTATGAAGGCTTGAGGTTGAGAGATGAAACAAAGGGTGAGTCAATATGGTTTTGAAAAACTAACTTACTATACATGTGATGGAGTTACAGTTTTGTGTTGGATATATGATTCTTTATGAGTAAGTAAATCTGATCTTCATATCTTAATCAATTTTATTACTTTACCTTCTAGAAGAATTCTTAAGGTCTGCTTCTAACATAATTCATTCCTTTTGCCCTTTACTCTCCTCTATGGCCAGGGGTGAAACCATGGGATTTTAGTAGTATTGTATATTGGATTAAAATTTTTGAAGGACTTTTTATAAGGATATGGTTGAAAATTTATTGTAAGAGTTATGGATCATAGTTAACCATTCAAAACATATTTAAGCCTAAATATTTTAAAATGAAGCTAGTTGAAACATTTTCTTGTATTTTAGGGATTTTTTGTGGTTTTTGGGAAAATATTAAGAAACTTAGATATTAATTATGTACACATAATGAATACTAAGTGTTTATAGTAAAGTTTTGTGAAGTAGGGTCCATCCAAAGAGATTTATAAGGAAATTAAAAGTTTCATGCCATTCTTTCTTGAAACAAATTAGTTGAGCAAAATGAATGGAAATTGAATGTTTATGATTGAAATGTAGTTTATTTATATTTATTTGTGAATACTACAGAAATTAAAATATGTTTCGTGCATTATGCTATATTTAAATGATTTCATTATGTTCATATTTTTAGGACAACTATTTTAGAAAGAAATACAAATGAGATACTGGTATTTTTTCTCTCAATATGAATGAATTAAATGTGTTTTAGTGGATTTAGGGATTTCTAAGTATGTTACATAATAAATAAATCATATAATGTTAAAGTTGCTAGTGACATGAATGTATTTATCATGACGACGAATGGTATATTAACTAATTTGATCTTGGATAGACCTAGAATCCTCCTTCCACATAAAAATGAGGAATATATCTTTAAGCTATATAAAAAAATTAAACAATAAAGGAAAATAAGATTATGATTTTTTAACCTAATTTGAAGACAAAAAAGTCACAATTACATTCTTTAATCATACAATCCCTCTTATGGCCATTTTTGAAATAAAGGGGGAGATCTCACATGAAAGATAAGTTGTCACCCATAAACCTTATTGTTACTATAGATACCTACTACTCATCATGCATAAAGGTTTTAATTTAAATGGATGACATTTCACTTAATTACCAAAATGCCATCAAATATGGAATAACTTATCTTATGAGGGTTAATGATTATAATAAGTAGATGACAAGATAAACTAAGTTGACAAAAGACTCAATATTATAGAAATAATTTTATATAAGTATTTGATCTACTCCATCCAAACTTGGTGTATATAACATGATAGGAAGGAAATTTAGCTAAGCCAAGGCACAAAGAAAACATTAGTACAATTTATCACTAGATGTCAAGTGGAATGAAATGTTGTTATCTAAATAATAATAATATGTTAAAGATGAAAATGAAGTGAATGAATGAGTTTTAGTGATCAATCACTATTGGAAGTTTAGTAGATGAATCAAAGAATTCTCTCCTAACTTTAATATATTGAATATCATGCAGTAGAAAAAAATGCTCCTTAATGATGTACTAATACATGTGATTCATTGAACATATATTATGACACTGAATGAAGATAATATTTGAGGATATTCAATGTGAAAGCATGAAAACATGGTTTAGGGTCATCATGGGGTACTTTATGCTTTCATTGTGGTGAAAATCCTCAAGTTGAGTTGGATAGGGTTTCTACTTATCCATGAATAATGAGTGAGATGTTTGTATTTCTTTAAGTGAATAGTTTTCCTTTTTGGTTAATATATAATTTTATGCCCATAAATTTGACATGAGGTCTTGGTATTGCTTTTTGAACTTTATCCATTACTTACCAATCTAACATTGAAAAATTTAATACATGTTATTCAATCTTGTATTTCAGTTATATATTTTAAAAATCTAATTACATTATAGTTGATAAATTACATAACTTGAGTAAATCTATATGTATTCACAAAATGTTGGGTATCTTGACCATTTAGAGATGATTTTCACACTAAGAATTTACTTTATTTAATGCCATCATAAATTATTATGAATTAATAATAGGGAAAAATACTACTTATCATAACTTCATTATGCCAAGGAACACTTGTAAACTCATATCCAAGGAGGATTCTCAAGAATGCAATCTTGATGATGCAGAATGTGAAATGGTGATTGCTCAACTGAAATGATGTTAGACTGAGAAGTAAAACCTACACAAAGTCATTGACATTGTTTGTTCTGTTGTAAGATAACTATTCTTTTTTCAGTGACTTTGTCCCTAACATTCATATTTTTATATTAGTTATAAGACCAAAATAAGTAGCATAACATGTGTTTATGAAAGATGAGTATAGTGGAATAATGATAAAATTAAATCTTATTCATAGCATACTGTAGTTTAATAGCACCGTCATTGCTCCTTAGGTCTTTAGGAGAAAGGTGTAATAGAGAGTACAACTGATAATATGTAAAACTACTTAGAATAATGGATATGATATCCTAAGCTTTAGTTAGATTGGGATCCATGTGGAAGTTGTTAGGACCTTATAATAATAAAGAGAGGAATTCTCTCTCCCTCTCTCATTCCTATTGAAGAGGGTGGTAAACCAAGGCGGAAACTAAGATTCAAACTCGGGTCCCTTTGTTAGGGGACACCATGCTTGCCCACTTGAGCCACTCCTTGTTGGCAGTTAGAACCTTATAGAATAAGGCTAAAGTATGAATCATATGTGACATGTTTGAGTATGGGACCTCATGTAGTAAGAAGGAACCCAACCCCTACTTATTGTTGTTGTTGATCTTAGCATGTCAGGAAACCTAAGATATTCAAGATGGTTTGCTTAAAAGAGTTTATAACTAGTTGTAGATTTTCAGTGCAACCAATTTAAATCAAGGAATGTTGAATTCATTAAAGTGTTGTAATAGAGTAAAGTTCACAACAATTGTCATAAATGGTGTTATATTATTTTCCTACACACGTTAGTTAAGTGTAACATGTGATGTTTACGTTGGTGTTTTTCTTGTATATTCTCATGATATTACATTTAGTGGTCTACTCAGTAAGTAGTTCAACTGTTAAAGAAGAGAGTTTGATAGTGATGTTAAACTATTGTTTTTGTATGCATGATGATGCTATATTTAACTCCATAAAATTAGCTGACTTATGTGGCACCGGTCCCATGATCATAAAAAACCATGTCTTAAAACTAGGGTCATTGTAGAAACCAAAACAATTAAATTCATATTAATCATAAATGTATTATATCAATAATAAAAACCATAAACAATTATTTCTTCTTAGAACAAGTTGAACATTAAAATGGCGGCGCCTAGGGTTGCTCTGAGGGTGATGGAAGGCGACAGACGAGGCGAACAAGGAAATCAAGGTGAGGAAGGTAACGGGGATTCCACGCGATGCCGGAATTCCATCCCGCTGGGGGCGACGGGGCTATGGCTCAACTTTGCCACCCGCGACCAGGGCTGTGCCGGACAGGAAGGTGAGTCATCGATGAATGCAACGACAGGTTCCATGGACGTAGACGAAGTAGGGGGTCCAACACAATTCCCACCGCTATCCAAGGGAAGTGGAGTTAACGACAAGGCAACTGTAGACACCACCCGACCTTCCTACAAAGACGCGACGATGGGTACTACAGCAGGGAACCCACATGGCTTCATCCATATCGACGTAGACACATGCGGCGTGGCGTTACAAACCTCGGACATCGAAGTAAGGGCGGAACAGGGGTTTCCTTCCTTCCGGGTCCGAAAGGAAGCCCTAGATGACCTTCTAAAACCCTGGATGTATACCGTTGTCGTGAAACTCCTATCCCGCGAGATAGGGTTCTTGACCCTGCGTGACAGATTGAAGGTGTTATGGAAACCTCTGGGGGGATTCAATCTTATCGACACAGCCAATGACTTCTTCATTGTTCAGCTTCAGGCGGAGGAGGATTATGTGAATGCTCTGGCCGGAGGACCCTGGCCGATCTTTGGGTCCTACCTCTCTGTCCAACGTTGGACCCCGGCTTTCAATCCAGATATTGCAACTCCACCGCCGGTGGTAGCCTGGATTAGAATACCAAACCTGCCAATACATCTGTACCAGGAGGCCCTTCTCAAGGAGATAGGGGACAACCTAGGAAAGACCATAAAGGTTGACATGAACACAAAGATGCAGCGGCGAGGGAGGTTTGCCCGGATCGCTGTAGAACTGAACATGGAGAAACCACTGGTACCAGTCATACTGGTGGATGGTCTCAAATACAACATAGAATATGAGAATATCCCATACATCTGCTTACACTATGGGATGGTGGGACACACTGAGAAGGACTGCAGGGCTCGACGCGAAGCGGAAGTAGAAGCTATGAAGGTTAACGTTGAGGCGGGCAACCTACTACCCCAGGAAACCCCAAGGCGGGAAGGGTTCTCAGAATCCATACACGTAAAACCGATCCCAAGGAAGACTAGGAAGCAAGCAACCACGGCCCCTCCACCGACTAAAACTGGGCAGACGTCGAACAGATTCCAGAACCTTGAGGACTTGGAAGATGATGAGCAGGTACATGAAGTTATCGATGCGGACAGCGTGGCAGTAAGGGTTACGGGTGGTACCGACTGGAGCGTGAAGAAGAAGCACTGGAAAAAGAACATGAGGTCTGCTAGCAATGACCAGGTGATCCTTAGGAAGGAGCCAGCCAACGATCGTCCTCCTAGTACAATTCAAAATTGTGAATCCAACTCCAGCCATACAACAGCAACCCCAGCTGGTGACGATGTTTTGACTGGCCGAGACAGCACTCCACACCCCTTTCCTTCGATACCCTTTCACATGGGCGACTCCGTTGTAGGGGGTGGCTCGTATGTATCCTACAGAAGCCCGACGAAAAAATTGGCTGGCATCCACCTCAGGAACCGAAAGGTGATCAATGCAGGGGATCCCGGACGAGCGTCAACAAGGAAGCGAGGAAAACCGTCCTTGCTTCAGGACCTCGAGAAGGAAGCGCAGGAGATGGGTAGCTCCACCCTCGTTGAAAATAATCCATGAAAGCAATGTGCTGGAATGTTCAGGGTGTTTGTGACAAAGACACCCAGAACACAATTAAAGACCTAGCTAACAGATACCAAATCTCGGTTGTATGTCTGTTTGAAACCCGTTGCAGCGGCACAAGAGCTTTGAGTGTTGTCAAGAAGCTTGGCTTCCCCCAATCTCACAGAGTGGAGGCGGTGGGTTTCTCTGGGGGTATTTGGGTACTCTGGAAGGAGTCCATTAATCTGGAAATTCTGTTCTCTCACAAACAGTTTGTCCATTATAGCCTGGAAAATTCCCTCTTCATCACCTTCGTCTATGGAGGCACGACTAGAAGTTCTCGCAAGTTTCTTTGGAACCATCTAGTGAACCTGTCTACCACCATCAGATCCCCTTGGGTGGTGGCAGGGGATTTTAATGTGGTGATGTTTCGATCTGAGAAGTTTGGCAGTTCATCTTTTAATAGTGCAAACAACTACGATTTCGTGGAGGTAATGCAGCAGTGCGGGCTTCACGACCTCGGAGTAGATGGAGCAAGGACGACTTTCCGGTGAGGGCTTCTACATGAGAGCCTAGACAGACCCTTGGGCAACGCGACATGGCTGGAGTCCTCCATGGCTAGACTTGTATCGGTGCTAGAGAAGAACCATTCTGATCATGCTCCACTTCTCCTTTCTTCTGCTGTGACTGGGGTTCGGAGGAAACCCATACAACGCACACTTGCTAGCTGGAACTTGAAGGATGGGTTTCAGCTATTTCTTCTACAGAACTGGGATACAACAGCCTCACTTGTAGCAGCGGGTTCCAACTTCATCCAGAAGGCCTCTGTTTGGGCTGCCCAAGGAAGGAAAGAGGACAATAGGCAAAAGGACCGGCTGGGCAATCAAATCCGCTGGAATCAATTGCAGCTCTCCCTCCATTATGACCCCATCATGGCCAAGAACATGGTGGATATCCAGGCGGAGCTGGATGCTATCCTGAGAAGGGAGGAGGCCGACTGGAAAAAGAAAGCTAGATGTGACTGGGTGGCGCTTGGAGATAATAATACAGGCTTCTTCCACACTACTGTCAAAGAAAGGAGAAGGAGCAACAAAATTACAAGGCTCAAGAACAGTGCGGGCGTATGGGTGGAGGAAGGTGACGATCTAAATCATCTTGTTTTAGATTTCTTTGCTAATGTGTACCAGGAACATCCTACACCTGCAAGGTGTATAGCTTTCTCATACTTTATCGGAGCCTTCCAACTGCTTTCGGCACAAGAGGTGGCTGATGTGCAAATCACACCGAGTGCAGATGAAATAGGGCACACCCTTCGATCCATGGCACCACTGAAGGCGCCAGGCCCGTATGGAATTGATCCAGGCTTCTTGCAGAGGAACTGGAGTCTTCTACAGCAACAGATCATTCAGTTCATCCAAGCCCCGTTCAATGGGGCTGCACTCGAGGACGGCTGCACCAACTCCACGCCGGTGTTAATCCCCAAGACCTCCCACCCGGAAACCTGCAGCCAGCTCAGACCAATTTCTTTGAACAATGTATGTACAAAACTCCTCTCCAAGGTGATCGCCACAAGATTGAAGCCCTTCATGCCGAGGTGGATCTCGCCTTTCCAGTCCAACTTTGTGCCCGGGAGGAAGATTGGGAACAATGTACTTCTTGTTCAGGAAATCATCAGTTCACTAGAATCCAAACAGAACCGCAAACACTACATGGCGCTCAAGCTCGATCTTATCAAAGCCTTTGATAAGATGAGCTGGCATTTTGTGGAAGACACTCTCCAAAGAACAGGGTTACCACCTACTGTGATTTCCATCATCATGCAACTTATTCGATCTGGGGAATCCTCTGTACTATGGAACAAAAACATCATCATCTCCTTTAAACCTTCATGTGGTGTCAAGCAAGGAGATCCCTTATCTCCCTATCTATTTGTCTTGTGCCTCGATCGACTTTGGCAACTTATTGTGGATTTGGTCTCTAGAG
This sequence comes from Alisma plantago-aquatica, assembly GCA_963693085.1. Classification (NCBI taxonomy): domain Eukaryota; kingdom Viridiplantae; phylum Streptophyta; class Magnoliopsida; order Alismatales; family Alismataceae; genus Alisma; species Alisma plantago-aquatica. The sequence goes on along the minus strand of OY856415.1, from coordinate 113,293,200 downwards.
GCGAATGGAAGCCAGTTCTTCTCACATGGAAACATCTATCCTTCTCCCATGTCTGTTTTGCATATGACATTATTCTCTTCGGTGAGGCCACCCCAAGACAGGCTCGGGTCATAAAACGTTGTCTTCGGCTCTTCAGTAATGCATAGGGCAGTTCTTATCCACAGAGAAATCTTCCATTTTTTTCTCCACCAACACCCCCAGGAATGTAAGATCAAGAATAGGTCGCATTCTGGGCATGAAGGGAACTTCAAACATTGGGCACCATCTTGGGGTCCCTATCATACATAAGCGAAAGAGTAAGGAGCACTTTCAGTTTCTAATTGAAAGAATTCACGGGAAGATCTCAAGTTGGCAGCACCGTTTGGTATCGTTGGCGGGCCGAGTTACTCTTTCCAAGTTTGTCCTCCTCTCACAAGCATGCTATGTAATGCAAACTGCCATTCTTCCTTTCTCGGTGGTTGCTAAGATAGATCAACTCACAAGGAATTTCATCTGGAGTAGCTCTCTAACTGCATCCAAAGTCATCCTGGTTTCATGGAGCAAGATCACTCTTCCACGACATTCAGGCGGGCTGGGCATCAAGCCTGCTAGAGATTTCAACAAGGCACTTATGGCCAAGCTAGCTTGGAATTTTGCACAGAACTTGAATCTTCCATGGATAAGTCTCATGCAAGCTAAGTACGGGGGATAGAATTCACGTAGTAGATCTAACTCACACACCTGGATAGGCATCAAATCGCTGCTTCCCTTCATCATGGAAAATTCGAGAAGGGCACTGATCTCCGGTAATGATACAAATGTCTGGACAGATCTTTGGATGGGGGAAGGTCTCCAACCGCAGTTGAAAGCTAGAAAGGTGATTCCCGACGAGTTAAATTATTTGAAGGTGGAATGTCTCATATCGGATGAAGGTCACTGGGACAATGACTTCCTAAACCACTGGTTCATAAGGGAAACCTTGGAAGAAATTCTATGTATGCCTCCTCCTAGGAAGGAATATGGCAGAGATAGAAGAATATGGATGATAACAGCGGATGGGCAGTTTACTACAACTTCAGCCTATAGGAGTCTCATAAATGAGAGCCCCCTCAACCAAGCTGCGGTGGTCTGCTCCATTTGGAGCCAACCAATTCAACATAGAATTAAGATGAATCTGTGGTTAATCTACCATAATAGGTTGTTCACGAACGATATGTGTACCATCAAAAAGATTTCCACGGACGACTCATGTCCTCGATGTCGGCAAGCTAATGAATCTGTCCTTCATGCCATCAGGGACTGCCCAGCAGCCAAGGCCCTATGGAGGAAGCTGCTGCCCAACGAAGCAACCCTTTTCTTTCAGAGTACCCTGACGGTGGACTGGATTGCCTATAACCTCAAGGGGTTAAAAAGAGTTCTCGATTGGCCTCAAACTTTCGCAATTGGTTGCTGGTGGCTTTGGAAAGCTAGGAACGCTTTCGTGTTCGAGCAACATCAGCTTCCCGTGGTGGTGCTGGAGAATAATTGTAGGTCAGATACCCGGATTACTAAGGCTGCATTTTCAACATCCATCAGACCACACCCACCGAGCTCTGGGAGAGGTGGTTCCTTTCTTCCTATTAGTGACGTCCTGGTTCATGTTGATACATCAGTTAATAAAACACTGAACTTAATGGCCACAAGCCTGGTGGCGCGCTCTAGGGAAGGTAGCTGGATCTTCGGGAAGAGCTGGAGAGGGAAGGGATCTGATCCTATGAGAGGAGAGATGATGGCGATCAAACATGGTTTGGAGTATTTCATAGAACAACACATTCAGATTGGATCGATCTTTACTGACTCCAAGAATGCGGTTACATGGATCTCTGAGACAAAATCAATGCCCGGAAATTACATGCTGCTTGTCCATGCTATCAAAAGGCTATTTCCAGAAAACTAGTCCCCTTTGGTGTACTACATCAGTCGGAATCAGAACAAGCTCACAGATTGGTTAGCAAAACAATGCTATAAGCAGCCATCCAGTGTTGCAGAGTGGTCTGCGTGCCCGCACCAAATCCAGGCCACCCTGGTGGCCGAGGCCTTATCATCTCCTTTTATGCTTCCTTCATCAAATGTAGTGAACCATAGCTTGTAACCAGTCTAGGCTGGGCCTCACAAAAAAAAAGTTGAACATAATAACACAATTCTAATATATTAACATTTCAGGATAGGATTAACAATGCAATGTACCTAAGGTGAACCCATAATGTATCATTTGTTTTATACAAAGTCTAGTTGTACATGATAATTATTACTTCATTTACAATATAGATCTAAGAATTTGTCACTGATACAAATATATGAATTATCTATCTTAGGGATCAAGTGTACATAGATGAATCTACAACATGACCACAAAACTCTAACTCACACTCCAACATGAGTTCTCTTTCTACTTTTGATGTTGCTTATGGGGTGGTGACTCCTCACTTGGATAACCATGTAGGGTTATTAATACCATAAAATCATAAAATAATGGGTATGAGATGTAAGTCCTAGCAGATGATGAAACTCACATAAACATATATTAGCATTTACTTATATATATTAAGTAGCTAGATCATTACTCAAGAGATGATACATAATAAAATATAATTGAATATCTGACCGACCTAAATCGCGCGTCCTAAAATTGGAGGCGGATTTGAGGTAGTCGAGCTTTTACATTTATAAACCCGAATCCTTCTAGGCCCCCACAACTTTGTTTACGGGGTCGAAGTAGATATACGGGGTCGAACACAGGGACAAGGGGGGTAGTGTTGAGAACACAGAATCGACACGCTACACTCCGACAGGTATAAAGAGAGATAAATTCCCAAAAAGGGAAGTAGTAAGATGTCACAAATGAAATAAAGAAATCTATCTCCAAGTGGAGCTACAAGAGAGATGTAAGATTTTAGTCATTTAGCAGTTTTTAGGGGTTTTAATGCAACAGAAAAAGAAAGATATTGCTCGAGCTAAAGTGAGGTACGAAGGATAAAACTCCGGTAAGACAAGCGGCGGTAGAACCAGTCTTGTACCCCTCCTCTCGAAGCGGGTACCTCTAACAAGGCATCAGCGCCCCTCTCGAGGTCACTGGACTAAAATTAGAGTGGAAAGGCCACTAAAGCAACTCCATTCCAGGCATTCTCGTACTCTAGAATCGGACCAAACACTAGAGCCACAACACAACTCTCGAAGTTGTTGCGATGGGAAAATACGATTCGTTAGCTAAGTGAAACGTGATCCAAACATGCAAGCTAGAGTTCGAATATCAAACATACCAGTCATCCAATAGAGTGTACCAAGCACAGAGCAACAAATAAATAAGCATCTTCTATTTCCATAGACAAATAAAGGGTCTTAATTACAATGCATAAGTAAGGAATTAAATGACAGAAATTAAAGATAGGTGTCGCCATCTTGATGTAGAAGGACGATAGGGTGTTGTAGCTCTCCTGCCCGATATCGGTCAGAGGCCTAGCCCGATACAGAGGTGTCGGGTGGCACACCCTCTCGGGCGGCACGCACCGACTGTCAACCGTATCGCTCAAGGACTCTAGCCGATACGCTCATGTCGGGAGGCACATCCTCTCGGGCGGCGCGCTCGACAAGCTAAGCGTATCGGTTCGATATCGTGTCGAGCTAAGAGCTACACATTGTTGTTGTCGGGCACTTGTGTCGCTCATCTACGTCAGCCGATATTAGCCCGCAGTGTCGCCCGGGACGATCCTAAGTGAACTATCCCCTCCCTCTCGGGATGAGGAGAAGCTCACCTAGTGTCGTCCGAGACAAGCACTGGGGCACGACACGTATGCTCTCACAGTCTCCTCGGAAGATAGCTCAACTCCCAACTGTCTGAACTGTGAACTGTCTTTTCAGCTCCTTGTAGTTGCTATTTATAGTCAGCTGGTTGGGGAGGAGACATGGTGCTCGAAGCGCCACGTGGCTCCCTTATGCACCAGTCATTGGACGGGCCGATACAGAGGTGTCGCTCGACGTAGATGGTGTCGGCTATCGGTCGTGACGCGCGGCGCGCCTGCCGGTGGGTGGTTGTGTCGCCCGACAAGCTGGGTTGTCGGGGCGAACCGGGCTCCCTATCGGGTAGAAGGCGTGTCGTCCGTCAGCTTCTTCTCGCGCGGCCCCTCTCTTGTCGAGTGTCTTTGTGTCGCCCAGCCCTGTCGGGCAGGGGTTGTATCGGGCGTCAGGGAGGACGAGACAGGCTTGGACTTATTCATGGGCCGGAGCGGCCTTATTGCCCAAAAATGAGGAAAACTCTACAAAAGATAGAAAAATTGGATTAAGATCATTGCTTGGCCAATTATTGCGAAAGTTCTTATAAAAGAGAGGAAAATAGCAGAAAAGGGTAGTTTTGATAACAAAATAAAGGGCAAAAACATCACAAAAATTGGTGTTATCAATATCATGCAAGTAATTAAAATAAATAAATCAACAAAAAGTAGCTCCACTCATCTATCTTATTATTTCATTAATTTTCCTTGATTAACTTGGATTATACCTTCTATGATACATCTATAGTTTTCAATACAATTATCCTGTTATGTAATTTTTTAGGGTTACTAGTCCCACTAAAAGATATCACTATACTTTAGTATGTATAAGTAATAACATTGTACTGGCTCAATGTACACAACTTTAGGTCCAAACATGGTACTCAAGAACTGACACCTATGATAGCACTATAAATAATTAGGGTTATAGATTTGTATATTTAAAGTCACCTAAAGTCATTAACTTGGTGAATGTTGTTTAACATCTTGTTCCATGTATATAATCCAACTAGATTTATTATTGTATAAATTAGAGAGACATAATCACTTCACACTCAAAATGGTAGATATGAAGAATATAAGGGTACCTCAGATAATTAGTATCCTTAGTCTCCTCCATATATTCAACAATGTATAATTCTAAGAAATCTTTTCATGATCCTTGGATTGGTAAAATATATCCATTTCACTTTCCTAAATATGGAATAATGAGGAAGTTTTCATGTGCTCACGGCACACTAATATAGTGTGAGATAGGGCTAATCTTTATGTTGGAACCATTTCCTCATTTAATTCAAATAGTGTTGTTTCAATAACATCCTATAAGTAACTGAATCACAAGGGAAAATATCAAAGTAAAACCCAAATTGAATTTCAGTAGTTCATACTTGGCTATTTCCCATGTAATATGGTGTTCCTCACATGAGTGGGTCATTCCATATATAAGACATAGGAATCATCATTTTCATGTAGAACTTCACATTTTCTCATAACAAAACAACCTAGAAAGTTTCACATGAATTATTGTCATCTAAGCTCAATTTGATTAAGATATGTACATGACTCTTAACACTAAAAAATATATTTTGTTGAATTCTTGTGAATTTTGATATAGAGAAGAAAGTTGATATTTAGTTTCAAAATATAAATGTTGGCTAAGCATTAGATAAAGTGAAAATCTAATGCCTTATCCATGCCTCAATTCTACTGATATTCCCATTTATAGCTTGACCAGATATGTAATAACATGAATCCAAATGAAATAGGTAGAATTTGTATAAAAAATATGTAAATATGAGTTACACCACTCATCTATGGACACATAAGTGTTCTTCAACTTAGGATTGTGAAGAATGAAGCCTCACGCCAAAGCTATACCAATATGCATTTTCTCCACAAAATCATCAAACTACATTAAAGGAAGAAGAAAGAAAAATTAATATCAAGAATTGGGGTTTATATTATTTATTATGGGGAGTTTTTTCCAGAAGAGTTGATGTTTATAAATGAGGAATAGCAAGATAACATAATAGAATCTTACTAAATATAGATCCCTAATTTTGTTAGGAGATGGATATTAAGATGAACCTAGCAAAATCTTCTTACATCACCTTCAAATCCCTTCTCCTCTAGAAGAATAGAACTTTATATGGTGTACAATAGAGTTTAGTGTCATATGTAGTCCTTACATAAAGGTTAGGTGTTTAGGATAATGACATCTAATTGTAGTTATATAATTTTACATAGTAAGATTATAGTCGACCAACTTAAGATATACATGTCTTGACTAAAACTTTTAGCTGATGGCATTTCCCAACTGGTTGCGAGGTTAATTGACCAACTATAGATTCTTACGATCTCTATCAATGGCTTGTGACTTGATTCAACTTGCAAAAAAAATCAGACGACTAATGGTGGTTACAGAATGACACTCAAGGTGGTGACATTACCATTTAGTCAACTAACTAAGGGGTAAAAAGTCTGGCTAAAGGGATGGACCTAGACAAAATCAGACTTCCCCAATTGCAACAACTAAAAGTTTTTCCGCCAATTCTAAGAGTATTCTAACCCGCACTAAGATCCATATAATTATAACAAAAATACTAGAATTATCAAGGAAACTTAGAGGTACGTTCTTATTCTATCTTTCATCATATTTTTCATGAAAGAGACTAGCATACCCTTAAACCCTTATTTGATAGAATCAAAGCTTCCACTCTTCCAATTTCCCTAGATAATCAAGCATTATGTAAACTAAATTGGTGTACCAAGCTTTTAAAACTTAAACATTAAACTAGTGACATCAAGGATGTCAAAAGAGATAGATCACCATATATAACACAAAAATTCTCCCCCAATTTTTTTTTCCAGTCACTTCTCGACGAGTAAAACTCTTTTTTGAGTGATGGCTTAAGGCTAAAATCATGAGCATAGTCTCACAATTTAATTACCTTAGCAGAATATAATACATAGTTTTTACTATTCAAGTTGAATAACTAGACTATTCTCCTATTGAAAAGTAGTGTGCTAATCACATTATTACATAATGTTACTTTTTTGTTGAAGTAATGCTACTTGTTTTTGTAGCATAATATTATTTCCAATTTACTCAAATTTTGTATCTTTACATTTTTTGTAATCACGTATAATCTATTCATAATGGGTTTATTCACAAAGTGAGACACTTTGATCTCATATTAACCTTTATATTTCCAAGTATAATAGCATCAAAGGAAAAGTCAATCAGGTAAATATATATAGAGTTCTAATTTAGATACATGATGTCATTGCCATCTCAACTAACTCGAGATGGGTGTTATATTAAGTGGAACTCTTTCATATACCCATATTATCTTGTAAATAATTAGTTTGATTCAATTTTAATCTTATTTTAATGTATATATTGACATTCTTTTACACTAGATAATGTTTAGCAACAAGACATTACAAATATGTATTTTTTTTAATTTTTAAAAAAATAAAATTGTACCATTACGTTTAATGACTTTTGAAATTTTTTTTGCTAACTATTCTTCACTACATTGTTTGGGTCTCAATTTGAGGATTTCCCTAATGGATGACATTAGTGTTAGTGTGTAAGGTTGGTCCTTGAAAATGATATAAGATAATGCTATGTTAGTGATGCATATGGTCACGATGGGATGTTAGTATAATAAAGAAGTTGGGCATACCAATAACTGAGGCTCCACTTGATAAAACGTGCCTTCTATCAAGTTGATCTAGATTGGATAAGAACTTCCAATATGAGGGGATCCCTCAAACCCTCTCTGTATCATATATGAAAATTTTGGTCTTTGTGAAGATGGTCACTTATACTTTCACATCATGTACGATCCTTTTAGTTTCATATGCTTGAGAAAACAAGAATATCCTCTCACATTACATGTCGGTAAGGTCATGAACTTGTGGAGTGGCCACCCTTACTATGGATTCCTTCTTCTACATAGTCATAGATGAACCTATAGTATTACATCGGCCCTCCTCTTATGATAGCACCTATATTGCACTAATGACTTCCTTAATGCTTGAAAGCGATGAGAATGAGCTTCCAATGTCAATATCTTCATCATTTTTGGGTGGATCAACCTACTCAGGTTTACTCTTCTTTGTAGGAGAATCAAAAACATTTTGTAACAACACCACATTCGTCTCCTAAATTTCACCTTCCTTTGATACCTACAATGAAGTACTTGTATTGACAATTTAAGTAACCAAGGTAGGGGAATCTCTACTTCTTCTCTTAGCGAGCCTACTTGTAGATTGTCCCCTGCATTTGAGGGGCGTTTTGTGAGTAATTAATTCTTTCTTTTGGTGATCAAAGACCTGGCAAGAACATAATTTCTTGGACATCAATTAATACTCCACTTTGATTTCCCATTCCTCTCCACTCATCGATTCCACCATGACAATCAATGATGGTTCTACAACAGCCAAAGTTTTGACAAAAAAATTAGTACATGACAAATTAGAGACTTCATCTTATCATTGAACACTCAGGTAACACTTATGTTGTGGGCGATAAAGCTGACATCAGACTTCAACTAGTACTTCCCAACTTCCTCTAGGGAGACCCACATAAGAGTATTTGGTAACACAACTCTTTGCATATATCTAATCTAGGCATTCATTTGCAGATGAAGACCAGATGTTCATCAAAGAACCACAATGCTCTCCCAAAATACACCTTCATGTCTATGGCAAATGCAAATTTGGTAAGAAAGAGCCATTTTTGTATTCCGAAGAACTAGATGTCTCCTTTTGGCTTTTAGAATCACAACATCCTCCACATGTATGCTTATAACTTGTCTCCCTACCTAGAACATGGTCCACTAGTACCAAGAACTAATAGTAACCAACCATCTCCTGGGACACGAATAAAAGAATTTTATCCACAACCTTTGATCGTCCTCTTTATAGAATGGTTTCATCGGATCCGCATGAATCTCCCTAGGCACCATTCTTCTACAAATAGCTCCTATCAAAGTGTTTCACCCATCCATTGTCTACTGCAACATCAACCCTAGGATCTCACCTAGGTAGGGTCGGGGTTGGCTGCTAGTGCCTATCTCACTTTCCAATTGGGAAGAGGAGGGGAAGCTCCAGACCTAGCTTTGCTAGAGATGAAACAAAGCACTTTGTCTAGAGAGAGAAAGGGACCAAATTTGTGCATCAACAAAAGTTTTGATGTGTGCTTCTACTTGTAGGCTTTGACTGTTTTGATTATTTGTATATGTACTCACTTTCTTTTTATAAGATGACATTTTGTTTATCTGAAGTGTTACAAAATAAATTGTAGACCCAATATCAAGGATTTGAGGGACCTCCATATACGATAGAAAGAGAACAACTGTTTATTTAATTTTCTATCACCATCACATGGCTGTATACGCTTCCATTTCCAACAGCACGAGTCATCTGACAGATCAGCTAAGCAGTTCGCTCCTTCTTTTGTCCTCTTTTCTTTTTATTTTGTGTGTGAACAGTTAACCGTTTGTCCTTTTTACCTCCGTGATTGTCCTTGCTAGATCTGGGTAGTTCAATCTAATGTAACATTTATTCAAAGCTGGAATTAACTAACTGTTTAGTTAAATCGCAATCAGTTCATCTGTACTTCTTTACTCTGTCCTATTCCAACGGCAAGCCATTCATAATGAAAACTCTTAGTTCTAGGTTCCTTATCATTCTTGAGATGATAAAAACACAGCCCCTGGTTGGTAAGTTTTCTAGTTTGAAGGACGGGTTTTACTCAAAAGTATTTCTTGAGGGGCGTGTGAGCTGGTTCGACAATTGAGCCCCAAGTTGTTTCAAAATATTTTCTTCTTTCCATTCGAGCCACGTGTCCTTCAACCCTTTGCAAGACTGTTTATTTACTAAAGTAGATTTAGCAGTGACTTGGAAATAGTCTCTGCTCAAAAGGAAAGTAGTACACTTGTAAGTAATTTGATTGTAACGCAAGGTACGGGAGCTCTCTCTAGTCTCTATTGTCTAAACCTTTCTTGCATGGATCACACGTCAGGAAACACAAGAACGTGATCCTGGTATGGAGTGAGATTAACTATTTGACTAGATTCCATTGACAGGTGTGCATCAAAGCCCTGAATTTGATCTGGCATGTCGTGCCGGTCAAAGTGGATTCCCTATGCAGGAGCTAGCTTAGACTGCTAAGTCCCGTCCCTGAAGTCAGAGAAAAAGACCTGATATAGGCCGAGAAAGGTGGGTTGGGAAAGCGATATAGGCAGAGAAGCAGAGCTGACGCAACTTGGTTTTGGCTGTGGAGGACGTGTTTGGAGCCTTTGTTAGGGAAGAGAAAGACAAAAGTTTCTTGAAGAAATTGCAACTTATGAGAGCTTTAAGCACTAATTGTTCGACAACATACAAGCACAGCTTTCACGAAATTGGACTAGTTTGATCTAGCTGCATAGAGAGAATTAATTTACGGAAACGTAAGAAACAATGTTATAAACTAAAAGCACTTGGTATTCTTGCTTAATCAAAATTAATTTATCTAAGTTCTGCTAGCAACTTGTCTTCTATGGGTCTTTTTCAGGCATACACTGCCTTACTGTCTTTCCACTGCTATACAACAGTAATTTAATACAATAACATAACAACGCTTCTAGGCTGGATGCATTTTATGCTGGAAAGTCATTATTGAATATAACAATGAATGAATGTGGTGCTGCGTAGCCAGGAACACACTTCTGTGTTCCAAGCCTCCAGTTCAGATCCCTTTTCAAGGAAGATCAAGGGGAGGCAAGGTCTACTGGATCAACGGATCTCGAAGACAAGAGGAATACTGGTAACTGGCCTCACTGTCGCAGCATCCTGACCCCCCTGAATAGCTACCCAACAAGCTTATGCTGACAACTTCCCTTGCTCCACATGGCTTTGCATTGAGAAGAGCGAGCAGCTGCTCTGAACTGCCAAGCCGTTCTTCGATATGACGCTATTCACGAGAGTTGGGGTGGGGACCTCATTGCAAGTGTCAATAGCCACAGAATGGTTTCTGGGCCTCTCGGCTTTCTAACTGGAAAAACGCAATGCTGCATGTGGCGCTCTGAAGTCTGATAATGGTGGCTCATGGATAGATGATAGTCAACAAGTGTTGGGTGGCATTGCACATTGATTTGATGGCAAGCACGTTTCCATGTAAGGAGGGAACGGCAAATGATTGAGGAATTAGAGTAGCGGTATCTCAGCTTGAGTTGAGGGATTGTCCCCCCCTGTTGGTTGATGGAATGTGACTGGCAAGGACAGGTTTGTCCAAAATTTAATTTTGGAAATTCAATTAATGGTCCTGTCCAGAGATAACAAACATCTCTTGGCCCGCTTTTGCTGGCGGTTCAAATCCAGCTGGGCTTTATCATGTGTGGGTAGGAATTTGCCACTACTCTATGTAAGTCATACATCAATACCATGTCGCCGACTATGGCTACTTGAATGCAGTGTTCCCCATTCACAGTTCACACCAGCCACGAAGGACTATAGCGGACATGCCAATGGACCATTTATGAGTTAGGCTTGCGGAGATGCCACGGCCTATGATAGGATTGCATAAATTGGACATGAGTAAGTTAGCCTACTTAAACACAAGGCGGGCTTCGAAGTTTGAGTTTGGGCATAAATAGACACACAACAAAGTCATTGTGACACCGAAACCCGTAGCTTTTATTGGCCATAGAGTTAAATGTCACTCTAGACTAATTTAACCTGTCCACTTTCCGTAAACAATGAAAACAATATTAAAAATCTTAAAACAAACAAGGCTACAAGTTAAATATAAAATAGACATAAGGTACCATTTGAAGTCAAATTACTAGAAGATCTAATATTTGCAATGCAAATACAATTTGACACATGATTAAGAATTAAATACAATCCTATCATTACATCAACATTCTCTCTCACACTACAAGATCAAGGTGACTAAGAGACCCACAACTATACTAAAGCGACCACTAGTTTTCCGCCTTCTTCACAATAAATTATTTACTTATGGCTTTCCTATAGCTTCTCATCTTGTTCCTTGCCTCGTCTTAATACATTTTTCAATATGTTGGCTCTATGAGCAATATCCCATGCTCTACCAAAATTGAATAGAAAATAACATATGTAACTAAATATTTAGTATTGTCGAGTCACATCTTATTAGACAAAATATATCCCATAGTAAAAGAACATGATGATTTGAGATTATATTGGATGGAATACGTCAATATTTGATACATAAAACCTGAATGCATTTATCAAATGCTAAAATGAGTTTCCAACTTATTTGATATTTTGTTTACTTAACTATGTACTCAACATTTTCTTCTAAACTCACTTGGTTGTACTACCCAAGTCAAAGTCACTCAGTTGACATCGTGACTCACAATATAGGTCTTATGGTAAAATTCAAGGGTTTAAGTTTGATTGAGCTATCTACCTTACTGTGTAATATGTTCACCACATATGGTTGAGACAACTTACTTAGCAAGAATTCTGATGTGCGTGTGAACAACAAGCTTACAAATTTGTACCATGAAATGAACCCACACGATCACACACCACAATACTCCATAAGCGTGCGAGTTTGGGATGTAGTATAGGAACAAGTGGCAAGTACAAGATCGAATCCACATGGAGTGAGGAGAAACTCTTAGCTTGAGATTGCTTCTTTAGGTTTCAAGAGAAAGGAGTTAGGGTTTGATTGTGGGTTTGAATTACACTAGGGTGAATAAGAAAGCAACTAAACAAAACCAATAATCAAACCTAAGTATATTCTACTCAATCAATGCTAACAAAAAAACTAGAAGAGCAATTGCACTAAGTTAAATAAATCATTAACAAGAAAGGCAGAGAGAAAAAATAAGAGCAATTAACTAAGTTAAACTAGACATTACACTAAGGAAGCAAGTAAGAAATATACTAAGCAATTATTTAAACAAACTCAACACAAGCAACAAAGCAATCACTACTTGCTCTACTAATTAGCATGAACAAGGCAAGCAAGCTAAGTAAACAAAGGAAACTAACTAGCAAGAGAACAAATTAGGTTTACACAAGTAGATGGGGTAGTGGGTTGTTTGGGAGGATATGTAACAATCAACCATGTAGAGGGTCCTATTCATAACAAACATCCAACAACTAGGTACTAAATCAAACAAAAAGGATCAATGTAGAACATGAATCTATTCTTTTAGTTGGCCATGGATGGTATGGTAGTGTATAGGGAAATAGTCCCTATTAACTGGTAGTTACACTTATGAGGCTTTATTGACTAAGGAATAGTTAGGCATAGAACTAGATTATTCAGGTGTAGGTTTTTGGATGGATTTATCCTAATATAATTAGAGGCAAGGAATGGTGTAGATTATAGTGGCAGAGTATTTCAACTTCCATTAGTCCATCTAACCATTAAGCAAGCCATTTGACTAAAGTATATGGAAAAGCACACCTAGTCACTTAGATCTCTCACCTAGGACTAGGGTACTGGAGTGACAAAGGGAAACATGGAGAAATTAGCTAAGTGTCTATTGGGGAACTTAGGGGTTCTCCACCAAGAAGCTCAAAATCAACCATTTTTCCTATTTCTTAGGTGGTTCCATAGATCCAACAAGCATAGCAAGAGGTAGGAAAGGAGAAAAAGCAATAATATATCATTAAAAACGAAATAAGAGCTTGGTGCACAATTGTTTCCCCTCATGGTATTTTAGTTACATATTATAGCCCTCAAATATCTCATAAGGAACTTATCTCATAGTCAAAGAAGTAACAATAGAAGAAGAGAAATAAAACACCATAGAGTTCGATGAAGAATTCTTCTTTTTCACCTCCAACTATAGATAACCATGCACCACCTTCCTATAAGGTCCAAAAGCATAAGAAATGGAGCTAGAATGTCCAAAACCCTAGAAAGGTAGGATTTTTGAGTTAATGGAAGTGAAATAGAATGGGGATAGGGTGGGTGGCATATAGGAGGGCTAAGGGTGGTGACAAAGTGTAACATTTATCTCTTGGACATCAATGTAGTATATATAGGGGTCTAGGGTTAATCGGGGGTAGTTTAGGAAATAGACTATAGGAAGTAGTGGGGTTCCTGTGTAGAGTGGCCATTATGGGAGTAGAATAGACATGTTGGCCTAGGGGAGTGGATGGATAGGCTAGGTGGAACAACTATTTGAAGATGGAGCAACCATTATCATGGTCGTGGAAGAACCATTTTGGGTAGAACAAACATTCTTTATAGAACGGTTGCTCTAGACGTGAAGTGGCACAATCGTTCTAGTGAGAACAACCATTTTGAGTGAGGGATGAATTATTTGTGGAAATAGATTGAGTGTATACAGAAATGGGAACAATGACCAATCTAGCACGGTTGTTATATGATCAGAATGGTCATTCTAGGTCCTATATGAGGGAGTTCAGTTTTTAGTAGATTTTTGTGGCATTTAAGTGATATGGCAGGGAATGATGGATGTTGGCCATTCTAGCACAACCTTTCTAGGGATGGAATGGCTATTCCTTGACCTACACGTGGTATACTTAGCATTTGAATGGGTTTTGAAGGGTCTCGATGCTTTCTTTGTTCTTGTCTTGATGTTTTCGTTGTATCTTGATGATTTTCGAGGACATGGAATGCTTTTTTATCTTTTAAAATGTCATGTTGTTGCTTCTTTCTTCACTTTGTTCTTTGGCCGCTTGGGGGTAGGTTGGGGTACTAGCTTTAGGGATCCCTTTGGGCTCCTCGATGGTTGTAGAAGTCCTAGAAACATCCTTCTTATCTTCTTTCTATCAATAAGTGACAAAGTACCTAAAAATGCAAGAGTGTCAATTAGTGCATTTGTTAACAAAATGATATTTATTGAGAAATACCATGTATTCTACATATCTCATTGTGAATGAGGAGAAAAATTACACAAGATGAAAACCCAAACTAGGGCTCTATTTGTATCCCAAGATTATAAATACTTGTACTCAAGTATGCTCCAACTAATTTTTTTTCTATTCCACCCAAAATGACAAATGGAAAGTGCACTCAATGTGGCTACCCGCCATGCTAAATGAGACTAGTCAAAGCCAAAATGACGATCAGACAGTAATTAATCATATTACCAAAAAAGTATAGAATTAAATTCAGATAAAATTTCTAAACATTTCAAAGAACTTTTTCACAAAGGTCCAACTTTCACATATATTCATGCCAGGTAACTTTACACGAGTTATGTGGCCTCAGCCACAACCTATATACAAAAGATGTTGTTCACATATTTACAACATTTACATAAAGCATGAACTAAGACTTATAACCAAAAACTCAAATCAATATACATGATCTGAAAAAATGCCTACCTAGACATGAGAGTACATGGGCGACTCTAGGACTCTACAAAACCCAACCAACCATCCAACTCTACTGATCTTCAATCTGCTTCTCCTCGTCACTCTACAACAAACAATGTTGACAAACACCTAAAAAATGTGGTGGCCCACAAGGTGAGACCCATGTTACAAATGAGAGATATAACTCCAAGACATCTATTTCTTACCAGGTATGTGTATACTAAACAATTGAAGAAAATAATATTATAGGATATTAATACAGTATACACAAAAGATTAGGCAGAGGTAGAATCATAAGTAGAGTTCTCTGAACAAATTATAAATCATATACAATTTAAAAGAAATAAAGCAAGGATCACCATTCCATGTGAGTTGCCAAGTAACCCTAACAAATATACTACATGAATGGATTACATATTTTATTAAGCCTTGGGTAGTTTGAGGTGTACCATTCAAACCACTAGTTGACCACTACAGACTCACAATCACCATCATATAAGATCTACAATGACCAAAACCCTAAGATCTCCTCCCCTCAGTTAGTACGAGTCCACCGTAGTGTCATATCAGTCTAACTACAAACAACCTAGTTTGCCTTGGGTACACATGTTGTGGAACTAGAAACCAGGGTGTTCAACCCTCAAATATAAGTATGACCATAGTCACCCTCAATTACATTTGCATCTGGGACACGGCCTCAACTATTCTCCAAAAATGTTGGAATAAGGATGACAAGGATATACCCTCCCTGCACCCACATATACTCAACAATATACGACTCTAAGTTCCTTTCAAAATACTCATTTCACTATCCAGCAAGTCCTGACACTAGAATAGTTCTACAGACTTAGAACACTACATGATTAAGGTTTCACTTGATTAATTAAGCCATTTGAGTGTTTTTAGACTGCATCAAACAAGTTACATACACGATTTCATAGTATGCTCATAAAATAATTAGTAGGATACAATTTCCAAAGATGTAAACATATGAAATCCATTTCATATTATTTCATCATGGTATATTGGTCCATTGTTATCCATAAAAAGGACTAAACCTCCAACTAGGGTGTAAAACAACCTAGAAACTATTTTGACCAAAATAGCAACAACTTCCTATAGGAGTATCATTTGCATCCAAAATTTTGTAGAGAATTTAACAAGTCAAAAACAAGATATCACCCCAAATTTCAGTATAAAGGCCCATCACATGTAAAAGTTATGATGTTTTCCAAGAACTGAGCATTTATGTGACAAACACCTAGCATGGATGGGATACTTTCCGCATTATGATTTTATGTAATTATCATTTCAGCACCAAAATGGTAATTAAAATCATCAAAATCACCATAAATTAATCACCATATACTAAGATTTAAATTGTATGTCAAATTTCTAAGCATTGGGTACCAAAACAATACATATATGACATTTATAGGAGTCATTCCACATATATTTTGAATTTTTAACCTTGCATGTTTAAAGAAAAGATCATTTTATAAAAGGAAAATATTCATAAGGTCTAAAGAATGTCTAATAACCCATTTGATCATCATTTTGGTGTCAAAAAATACACAAAAGACCATCTTTTCTCATATTATGAGTTCTAAAGTAACATTAAAGGCATGCACTTGGAAGGTAGGCAAGGAACCACATTCAAAGTTATATAACTCTCCTCTATAGAGAAGGAACTAGAGATAGAAATGAAGAACTCCAAATTCCAAGATGGAAAACTTTGAAATCAGCAACAAAACATCAGTCTCAGACCACCAAAGCTCCAAGAATGCCTCCTCCTTCCACGAACAGAGGAGAACAAGAGAAAGAGGAGAGAGAAAGAGATTTCTCAACCCTAGCTGCATAGGATTCCATCAAGAACACCAAGAAACTTGACCATAGAAGGAAAGAGGGTGAAGAACAATAATAAAATGAGTGAAAGAGCGGAGATCTTACATGAAAGAAGCTAGGAAAATGATCAACAACTCTAGATCCATTTTAGGAGTCTCAACTTTCACACATGCATCCATGAAAAGTCTTTGATCATTGACATCGATGGGTCCTCATCGACCTCTAGAAAGCATCACTAAGATTTCCAAAGATGAGTAGAGAGAAAGAGAGGGGTATTTATAGGTGGGTGGAAGTTTGTTGTTGTCTAGAAATCCAAGCGACCGCCAAAAATTCAGGCAATCACCAAGAATCCAGGTGGCCACCCGGAATCCAAGCATTTTCTAAGAATCCAAGCGACCACTAAGAATACAAAAATCCAAGCGAGCAAGTTGTTCAGGAATCCGAGTGACCACTGAAAATCCAGGTGGTACCAAGAATCTAGGCGACCACTGAGAATTCCAAAATCCAAGTGAGCAAGTTGTTTAGGAATCCAAAGGACCACCAAAGATTCATGTGACCACTAAGAATTGAGGCGACCATCGAGAATCTCGACGACTCCTGAGAATCAAGGTGATCAACGATGTAAATACTACTCTACTACTTCATAAAGCTCTTGTAAACCCCAAGAAAGCAAGGGTCAAAAACATTCAAAGGATATGTAAATTCTCAATATCATTTAGAAAATTATAAAGTTGTAAGAAAGTACTAAAAATTCTATTTACACCCCTGAAATAGGTAAATTTCACATAAGCCCACTAAATGCATAAATTGAGCATACAAAATCGGAATTGAACCAAATTTTAGACATATCTTTATTAAGTGATATAAAACCATAATCAAAAGTTTATTTTTTAAGCTAAACATCCAATTAGGATAGAAAAATTATATGTAAATGTTAAGCAAGGTTAGGGGTCTTACAGTCAAGTAGATGATTATTGATTACATAAGTTCAAGCATGAATTCATATATGTGATTCACTCCTTTTATCTCTTCTAACACAATCCAAATGTAAATGAGGCATAAAGCACAAAAAATTTCTATTTAGAGAATTAAGACTTATGTAAATGATATAGTACTCACAAGGCTCCAGTTGGATCATTTCATGTTTGGGGTTTGTTATAATGGTTAGGGATGTTGTTTCACTTACATGCATTCAACCTTATATGGAAAAATACTCCACATGACCCACACAACTATGTATAAGGGTAAGATGGGGTAAGTTTGGTGTTTCCTATCCTAATGGATATGCACTTAGAAGAAAGGGGTTTTGAAAAGGGATCTGAGTGCTATTACATAGGATCACTCTTACTTTCTTTATTTAGATGTGATTTCAAATGGGCATATTTTATTTTGTTTTTATATTTTCTTTTTCTTTTCTCTTGAAGTAGATGCGGTAGGAATGAAGTGGAGGATAGGAAGTTTTGGCCATGCCAAGATTTTGGAGGGTGGCCTAGGCTTACTCTTTTTGTGTTTTTTTTCTTCTTTTCATGAGGTAGAGGGATATGAAGTGATGAAATAAGGTGGATCATGAGGGGGTCACATGATGTGGATCTTCACATTAGGTCTCCTTCATGCTATCTATTCCAATTACATTTCACATGCAATTGGAAAAACCATGATGAACGAGCCATTGTGGTAAATAACATTCTTTTCACAAGACTTAAATATCCCTTACATAGCTTTACTCAGTTGCATTTCAACCTAACAATCCATTCATTTAGAAGAGGGGTGGAAAACATGAATAAATTCAAAGCTTGAAATCATCGGGTCACAATTAAGTACTAAAGGGAGTGAAAATTCATTGGTAATTCAATTCGAGATTCTTAATCAAATAAGGTAGGTATCATTCTAGAACAAGATCTTGGAACAAAATGCTTCAAGTTCGGGCAAAGTTGGAAAAATGGTGCCAAGTTCCCATATTCTCAATGAGATCTAAGATATAAAGTAAGAAACAACATGAAAGAAAAGTTCTAACTAATAACACACAAGAGATTGTCAAAGCCTACACGCAATGCGAATTCGATGGGTGGCATGGAAAAAAGCTCAAAAATGTTGAAAAATTACAAAAAAAGGTCAAGAAAATAAGCTAAATGACATGAAATGCAAGTGGGTAAGGTGTAACAAGAAAGTGTAGCTAGACACGTCTGATTGTTAGTCAATTTATTAGACCATCTCCAAATTTAAGACAAATGGACATAATAACAAGGGATCACCTCCCTACTAATGCAACCATATTTTTGGGCTTCAACTTGTGCCTTATTGTACTTTAATCACATATAAACATGTTAGAATGTAATACATTTGCCCTTATATGTGTACTATTGTAAAATGTATCCATGGACGTTCTTTGCATGTTTTTCAGGTACTTGGATCATGCTTTGGATGGATGGGGGAGAAGGAAGATGGTTGTAAGGTTTCTTCACTCATGGAGGAGTCTAAGGAGAGTCTAAGAGATTCCCCAACCTATCGCAAGTGATCAAGGATCAACCCAAATAAAGGAACATCAAAGATGAGTAAGTTGAAGATCAAAGTGCAAGGAAGAAGCTCCAGTAGAACCATGGTAGAAATGATCCATTTCATAGTTAAAGTGCAATTTTGAAGAAGCCAACCACAAGGCAGTGATTACCAAATTCCACTAGGCCTGTGGTGACCAGCATGCCCATGGTAGCCAAAGTTCACCAAGCACTAGGTTTGTGGTCACCAAAAGCAACCCAGCCCATTGTGAGTAGAACCCAACATGGTCGTGGTGACCAACACGCCTATGCCCCCGACCCTCCAAAACCACAAATTTCTGTGACATTTTCCATCCATTTCTCACCTCATTGGTTCACTACACCACAGACACGTTCACCCCATCCACCACGGCCTTGGTGACCAGCAACCCTAACACATTTTTTCCATTGATTTTTCCATATTGCCCCCACTTAACCAAGTGCTTCCCTACCACCTATATATACTTGAGTGGTGGCTAGAAAACAAGGTTAGCTGTCTATTATCCACCCTTTAGCCACTTTATTAGCACTCTTAGCTCCCTTGAGCATCCTTATCTCCTCCCTACCAAATTCCTCTTATGTTCCATCACCTTCCACCCCAGAACCCTTATTTTTAGGGTTTTGGCCACCTTCCCTTCCATTTCCATTATTCCACCTTCAAGGAGTGAAGAGCTCAGGATTGCAACTACTTAAGAAGAAGATTTCATCCTCTACTTCGAGCGCCATGGCTATTTCTACCTCTTTCTTCTCCCTTTTTGTATTTTCCATTTCCATAAGTAGCTAAGCCACACTAGGTGGGGTTTTTGGTGTTAAATGTGACTTTGATACCATGTTGGGGAAAAGTAATATGTAAACTTAGTAATTTCATTTGATAATGATTATTTTCTAATTTCATCTCATTTCCCATGGATTGCTTGTTGATTTATACTTGAAATCACTTAGATTCTAGGGAATTGATTTGCATGTAGCTATTTTGGGGAAAAGCTCCTAGGTTCAATTAGTGGATCGGTAGGTAGCTAACTATCTTCCTACATGTTAATCCATTCTCCTACACCTAGGTGAGAGATCTAAGAATCTAGTTTAGAAGCATTTAGTGCAATTGGTTTGGAGCTTCCTACAGGCTTTACAGTAGGTAATGTGAGGTCCAAAACCCTCATTTCCACTCTCCAATACTACCCTAGGACCCCAATTTCCCTAAGAACTTCTCTCCTATAAACCTAGACTTGATTATATCCTACTAGAATTTTGGCTAAACCCTAATCCAAGTGAGCCTCACAAGGGTGGATAGGTGGTGGCAGGGACTAGTTCCCCTATACACACCCTATCCCATCTCCGACCAATTAATAGTTTAGGAAATTCTCTAGCATCTAACTTGTGGTTTGACTTGGCGATACAAATGAATGAACTGCACTTGCATGTTATTACCCCCAACCTAGGTTCTAGTGACATTAGAAAAAACATCCCACACTTCCCATTAATTGTTAAAACCTTGATTCTCTCATGTTTTGTCAATGCTTGCTTAGCTAGTATAAGTTGTCTTCTTATTCAATTGCTTTATTCTTGCTAGTCTTTTGCTATTTTAGATCATTATTTGCCATTTTTCCTGATTTTCTAGTCTAGTGTATTTCCTATATTAATCTAGCTAGTATCTCTTTCTAGGTTGTGAATTATGATTTCTTTGCTAGTTCATGTTAGTGTTAATCTTGGCCTATTTGTAGTAGTGTAGTTTGCCTCTTTTCATTGCTTAGTCTCCTTCCTTGTTAATTAGAATTAAATTTTCTAGGGTTAGAATATGTTTTGATTCTTGCTCTCCATTAATTTCTTTTTCACCATTAGTGTAATCAAACAAAGACAACCTCAAACTGTCCGGCCATAGTAGCTCGAGTGGTAAGAGCTCGGTAAGTCCCAATGAAGGACTCGGGTTCGAACCTCACCGAAGGCACTTTGCGAATGGCAATCCACGCTGATTAGGCACGGGAGGGGGGGTGACCGGACCACACCCTCTCATGCCTCGAGAGTTTACCATGTCGGGCTCGCCCGAGGTGGGTTCTCTCGGTCACCAAAAAAAAGACAACCTCAAACCCTTTAACCCCAGACTCCACATTAGGAACCTAGCCAAAATTATCTTAGCTCTAGTGCCACCTCTCTCCCTAAGGATTGATCCCTAACTTTCCAGATCCAATACTATGATACAATCTCATGTGCTTGTGGGGTAGTATTTTTTTATGTATTTGAGCATGTCCATATTAGGGTCTTACAAATTTGAAAGGACAAGTGTGTGACCACGAGCACACTAAGATTTCTGGCATCGTTGCAGGGAAGAAAGGCGATTGGCCTAGTTAGTTAGTTTAGATTTGAATTTTCCTACTACCCTCACCATAGCTATTCTTAATTCTTTGTATTATTTTTGCAAATTTTTCATGACTTGTCTTATTTTGTTTGGTTGTTCCTTGTGCATGTGACAAGCAACCCATGGAAGACAAGATGGGAGACTGAAATGTAGAGTAGCCTACACCTCATAAGCCACTTCAAGAATACTTTATGCCTAGAAACTAGAATTAGCCAATTGCATGTAGAGTTGATAAAATGTTAGGAAAGTAATTCTCAATCCCTCCCGGTCTTCTTGTGCTCCTTACCTCCTTCTACAGCTTAGAGAGTGAGAACCCCTACAAGCACTTGGATTCTTTTCTTGAAATATGTTCTACCTTCAGAACATCGCTAGACACTAATGACTCAATTAGGTTTACATTGCTCTCATTCTCCCTCAAAGACAAGGCCAAAGATTGGAATGATTTGAGAACGAACATCATGAGTTGGGGAGACATTAAGATGTCTTACTAAATAAATTATCCTCCATTGCAAGTTTGGAACAAATGCGGCGTGCCATAGTTAGTTTCATCCAAATGGGTAGTATACAGTTCTATGATGCTTGGGAAAGATTTAGATGATGTTGACAGAGTATCCACACCACAAATTCCTTTGTGTCATCTTATTCAATCATTT
Organism: Alisma plantago-aquatica; assembly: GCA_963693085.1. Classification (NCBI taxonomy): domain Eukaryota; kingdom Viridiplantae; phylum Streptophyta; class Magnoliopsida; order Alismatales; family Alismataceae; genus Alisma; species Alisma plantago-aquatica. The sequence continues at coordinate 113,270,690 of OY856415.1, read as the reverse complement.
TACTCTGGTCTCTCTCAAATGGGTCAAGCAATAGTGGATTCTTCTTGTGGAGGTGCTTTCATGGCTAAACCACTTGAAGAGTCATGGCCATTGTTTGAGCACTTAGTGGAAAATTCTAGGAACTGAGCTTCTAACATGGTTAATAATAGTGAACTTTCCATTGGTGTGACACCTTCAACTCATAGTGATTCAATCCCACAAATGATGAAGATTCTTGTTGAAATGATGAATCTTATGAAGAATTAAGTGGGGAGTGCTCCTAGTCACTCAGTGAATTTGATTGAGTCTTTTGGTGAAGTGAAGGAACTTCATCCCATGACAACCGAGAACAATAAAGTAAAAGGTATAATTCAAGGTTGGAAATGAATTTCTTTCTAGGTTGAAAGGTTTTGATGATGTTCAAAAGAATGTAACAAGGCTTGAGCAAAAAAATAGAGTATCTCTCTTCAATACTTCCTCTCCAAGCGGAAGTTAAATAGCCTTCTCAATTCATTATAAACATTAATGAAACAGGTGGACCAATGGGTGCCTACCAAATCTCCTATAGTCCACCTTCAATGCAATTGTAGTCCATATATCAGTTTCCATGTTCTCTAAAACCTTGTACGCCTCTGCCACCTCCATCACCACAACCATCCTATCAATACACTTAACACCCCCAATATTCTTTTCCACCTCAAGTGTAACACCAAGGGCCACCTCCCCTTCCTCCACAACAAAAACAAGCTCCCCCTCTTCACCACTAGCAAGTTAGTGTTGTGATAATACTAAGGAGTGAAATTTCATTGAAAAACCAAATAATCAAGTGGACAATGATCATGTGAGCCAAGGACAATGATCATGTGAGCCAAGGACATATTGATGAAACAAGTCCAGACAAACCACGTGGTGATATCGTGATTGATACAGCTTGAAATGATCATGTGACACCTCATGTTGAGTATGTGATACTGTGTGTTCCACCCTATACTATGTTTGTAGGCTCTATAGTCCCTAGTGGTTCACTTGTAATTCTGAAATTACCTCATGTCATGCCACAAGAAAAGCATGTTGACCCAAGTAAATCTAGTGCAAGTGAGCCACCACTCCCCAATGCATTGGATGAGCCCCCGACATAAAAATGAGGTAGAAACACAATGTTGACATTCTAGAGATGCTTCCACAAGTGAAGGTGAATATACCTTTGTTGGAATTTGTCAATAAGATCCCATCATATGCCAAGTTTCTCAAGGATATGTGCCATTTTAAGAGAAAGTCAACGGGGAGAATGTCTCCAAAAATCAAGTTTGTAGAACAAGTGAGCACTATCTTACAAAACTAACTTCTCATTATGAGGAGAGGAAAGACCTAGGATCCCCACTCATACCTAGATACATAGCAGGACATCATATAGACCAATCCCTACTTGATTTGGTATCTAGGATGAATTTGATTCCATATGGTGTCTATGTTGAGTTGGGATTAGGCAAGTTGAAACTGGCTAATTGCACTTTCCAGTTGGCAGATCATTCCATCAAATTGCCTAGAGAAAGAGTGGATGATGTCTTGGTGATGATAGAAAAATAAAGATGATTGAGTGTTCCTAGAAGGTTTTATTATTCTTGATATGGATCTAGAGGGTAGAAGGATTCCCATCATATAGTCGATGCTGAAATACATGTACGTAGTGGCACAATGACGGTCTCTTTCATGGATATGAAGATAAATATTCATATATTCAAGACCCCCACCTGGAAAGAATGAGATAAGGATGTTGGGAATTGTCACTTGAGGAATCAAGTAAATCACTCAAAGGATAGAGATTTGGATGGGATTCCTCATGGTAACTTCCATGATCAATGGGACAAAGAATAGTCACCAAATGCAAATGGGAGAGGCATCTACATTAAGAGTGGATACATAAGATTTCCAAATGGTTGATTGTTTGAGAGAACTACAATAAGTCCAACTGAATTCATTAAACATAGTGCTAGTGGGAGGAAAAACACTTAGGTTTGTGGACCTTTTCATTCAACCTTCAATTTTTGATACATTCTGGTTATTTTTACACATTTCCAACAACACACACACACAATACTTGATGGTTAATCTATTTGTGAATCGTGTTAGAATAGGTGCATATATGGAAAGAGTATGCATGGAGGAGCAAGCCACAAGAAGATCAAAAAGGGTGTAAATAATTGAATATCAATGAAAAAGCTACATGAAAGAATCCACCATGGCCATTCCACGTGAACCATTGTAGTGCCAGTGGGCCAAAATGCTGCTGAGAATGAAAATGTTGGTTCTACCATGTCCACTTGTTTCTATGTTGATCATTCCCACTCTTGGTGATTTTCTACCACAACTCCATGACTTCTACCCTACTATTCTAAACTTATGTTTAATGGTGAGGACAACAAGGTTTAAAAGTTTGGGGTATTAGGGTGGTGAGACCTTATTTTACCCCCACATTCCTCTATGTTTCTTGTTCTAAATTATGACCAAGATGATCAAATAGTCTAACCTTATACTTATCCATCAATCCTTGTTGTGTTTGTTTTAGCATACATGCATATCATGTAGTTCATTTTCTTGCATTGTTGTGTACTTTTTTGAAAAATTTCATTTTCTCGCTATGCATTGCATTTCATGTAGGTTTTTGTAATTTTTGTGTGTTTTTATAGAGGATTTTATTGTCTATTCCTTGTTGCTTCATAATGTAGGTTTGGATGTGATTGAGGACAAATTCGAACCATTTTGGCCTATTTTTCCCAAACTTGGAATGTCTTGCCTAAAAGCATGTCTTAAGCCAATCTCTACATATGGAATTTGATATGTTGACCTTTGATAAATGCATGTACATTCTCATGATCTATTACCAGATGGTCTCAATTCTTGACTTTTTACATGTGAATCACATCTTTAATGCTTGTGAAATGCTTGATATAATTGTGGTCTAAGAAAGCCACAAATGCTTAGAATCTCATCATAGAATGTGGTATTATATTGACCATTCATGTGTTGTGCCATTATTTGATAAAGTTGTTGAAGTAATTTTCATGTAGGACATAACATGTTGAAGCCCTGATGCGATGATTTTGAGTCGCATTTAGAGACATATTTTATTTGTGTTTTATGCATTTATTAGTCATTTTGGTGGTTAATATTGCATAATTCATTTACTTTGGTCTATGATAATTCTCTATGTCAAATCTCCCTTATTTCAGTATTTTGAGCATAAATTATCACAAGAATATGTTTTGTTTCGGCTTATGTGGTTTCATGTTGAAATTTCAGGAAAAACAAGTATCTGCTATTATCGATACCATCGACAGTGGTCGATACCATCGACCGGACCACAGGCAGCCAGCAGCAAGGAGCAGTAAAATATTGATACTATCGACAGGAGAGTCGATGGTATCGAGATAACATCAGGTTGATTCAGAAAGGAGAGTCGATACTATCGACACAAATGTCGATACCATCGACTAGTGGAGCTACAGCGACGGTAAAAGGACAAAATCGACGCCTATGAATGTCGATACCATCGACCCGCGTAGATGGTATCGAGGTGGCATCAGTTGCGACAAAGAAAAGAAAAGAAATCCAGCCGATAAAGTGCAGGGTCGATACCATCGACCCGCGTCGATGGTATCAACACCGTTAGATACATGTTTGCTTCAGATTGATCTAAATCTGACGGCTGTGATATTTTGGCGACCTAACTCGGTGATTATACCTAATGACGGCGGCCAAGAGCAAGGTATCACGTCATTAGCCGCTGCACACGTCCCGAGAAGGTGTTGAGAGAAGAACGGAGCCCAAAAGCACGCCCCAGTCGTTCCGGATGCCGAAGAAGACGATTTCCACCACCGAAAGGTGGGAAAATGTGTATTCTACGCCAAGGAGTGATTGGATCTTTTCCGTTCAAGGGTTTCACCACTCAATCACGTTTTTCTCCATGTTTCTCCTTTTCTCTACCATGTTTTGCTTTGAGATGAACATGCAGGGCTAATCCCCTTTGTCTTTAGGACCGGGAGTAGCCCGGGAATTCATTGTATGACAATTTTATCATAGTAATTCATATTTTATCTCTTAAATCCGTGGTATAATTTCGTTTTCTCAATTATATTGTTATGCTTGATCACCATAATAATAATCTAATGCCCTTAATTACTTTGAAAGAAGAATTAACGGTTGAAAAGAGACGAAATTCACGTTAATTGACAAATCCCTTGAACAAGGTGGTGTAAGGTTAATGGTGGATACCGAGAGATCAATTTTAATGCACCTAGTTTAGGGTATAGGTTACTATGACGGTGGAACCGACCTAGAAATAGGTAGTGAATTGTACCACGATAGTGGGCAATTCTGATTTTAGGCCACTACCCGGATAGAGAGATAAATTTGAATGACCGAATAGAATTTAATACAATGAAAACCCACGGTGAAACCGCAATCCTAAAGATCTCATCTTGAATTGATTAAACCAAACATTTAATCGATTACTTTGTTTTATTTTATTTCATTTTCTTTTAATTTTAACAACAACTTCCAACTCTTTAATCGGTCTAGCTGATTGCGAGTAGTTAGTAGTAGTCTCCGACAATTCATGTATCCCTGAGTTCGACTCGGGCCTCACAAAGGCCTATATTACATTAACGCGTACACTTGCGTTTCTACGCACGTAAAAAGTGTGTCAAGTTTTTGGTGCCGTTGCCGGGGACACAACAATTGTCGACACTACGAGTGCTGCAAGCGCCCACTCTAGGCCACTTTTTATTTTATTTTTTATTATTCTTGTGAAATCATTTCCAAAAATTTATAGATTATGTTTCACATCTTGTAGTTGTCTAGCACGGTACTAAACTCAATTTCCCATTTTGCAGGTACTGTGCATGGTGCAGACGCGTAGTACCGACGACACGCAACAGGCACCAGAGGTTCCACTGACGGGACCTGATGACGGGGAAGGCCACAATCAAGACCACTTAGAAGAAACAGGCGGTTAATATTCCGACATACAAGATTGATCCTGTATTAATCAACTTAGTGAAGTCGAATGCATTCCATGGGCTTAAGAATGAAGACCCAATCGCGTATATAAGTCAATTTGTGGAGAATTGTGATATGATAAAAATAGACAAATTTCCACAATATGTTCTCTACTTGAAGCTCTTCCCGAGTTCTCTAGCGGGAAACGCACGAGAGTGGTTGCACAACCTAGACGATGAATATGTGAAATCTTGGGACCACATGGTGGAGGTTTTCTTTGAAAGGTTCTTCCCGCCCGAGAAGACCAATGACATGATCAGGAAGATCCACAACTTCACCCAGAAAGCAGGAGAGACCTACTCTGAGACCTGGGAAAGGTTTTAGATCATGCTTAGGCAGTGCCCGCATCACGGGCTTGAAAAGGAGACATAGGTCAAGATCTTCTATTTTTCTCTCTCCGAGCACGATAGAAGTAACCTCGATTCAGTAGGCTCAGGATTCTTTCTGAATAATACCGACACGAGGTGTTGGGAAATCCTTAAGAACATGGCCAAGAAGCAATCGTGGGGCGATAGAGACGCCGTGGAGCATGTTCGAGTAGAAGGGGAATCTAAAGCAATCAATGAGCTGAATGAGAAGATGGATCTTCTCACGAAGAAACTGTTTGCAAAGGAGGATACTGAGTCCGAGGATGAGGCTCAAGTTAAATTCATGAGGCAGCAGCAAGGCTACAGAAATAATGATTATTCATGGAGGAAGGACAAGAAGTTCTCCTGGAAGGATCCAAACAACTTCTTGCAGGATCCAGATGCAAAACCCCAGCCAGTAGCGGAGGATAAGAGCACGGAGTTGCTCAATCAAGTGATAAAGCAAATCAAGAATTAATGACTACTTTTGGCCAGCAGATAAAGTAATAAGGGGAGTTTATGAACCAGTTCGGGCAGACACTGCAGAGCCATGGGGCTCAAATGAGGACAATAGAGACGTCCATGGCGCAAATGGCAGCGGAGATAGCCAATTTGAAGAAGCCGGCGCACCAAGGTTTTTCGGGTAACACTAATATTCCAGGAGGAAACCAACAGGCGAAGGCCATCTTTCTAAGGAGTGGCAAGAAGCTTTTAAACCCCAGAGCCGATGAACCAAGCAAACCCCAAGCAGAAATTGAAGGTGAGACCACTGAGGAGCTGCCCATACCGGTCACAGAACCAGTTGCGGATATAGCAGTGGATGCTACTGAAGATCCTATTGCAGATGAGGAGGAGATGTAGAAAAGGACACCTTATGTGCCACCGCATCAAAGGGCACAGGCTGTCCCGGTCCCATATCCGAACAGTGCAAAGGCAAGGAAAGTGGATGCCCAATTTAAAAAGTTTCTAGACAGTTTCAGAAAGCTTTCAGTCAACATCCCATTATTGGAAGCAATTGAGCAAATCCCTTCTTATGGCAAATATGTGAAAGACATCATTACAAAGAAGAGAAAAATCCCAGACACGGAGGTTGTTGTGCTTAAGGAGCAGGTGAGTGCCTTCATCATGGGCACATTGCCGCCAAAGAGGTAGGATCTGGGCGTCTTCAACATCTCATGTTACATTGGGAAAGTGAAGTTTGGTGAAGCGCTATGTGACTCCGGGGTGAGCATAAACTTGATGCCCCTCTCTACATTCAAGAAGCTAGGATTAAAAGAGTCACGGCCGAGCAACATGACAATCCAATTGGCGGACAATTCTGTGGTGAAGCCATACGGTATTTGTGAAGACGTGCTCGTGAAAGTAGATCGATTTGTATTTCCAGTAGATTTTGTCATCATGGAGATGCAAGATGAACAAGGCAATGAGTTACTACTCGGACGACCCTTCCAAGCTACAGCTGACATGATACTTGAGATGGGAAGAGGTCGTTTGACCTTAGGTATAGCCGATGATCAATTCAAGATGGTCATGCCTTCTAGCGCCACTTCACCTAAAGCCAAGGAGCAATGCCACATGGTAAAACATTTTGATCACAATATTTCACTTTGTCTAGGGAAACCATTTTTAGATATGGCTCATGTAATGACCAAGGTGGAAAAAGGGACTTTGGCTGTGGACATCATGGAGCAGACCAAGGTGGTATCCCTTAGCAAGGCTGTGGGTTTTCCAAATGATGAGGAGGAGGACATTCCTCCCTCTACTGAAGATGAGGCAATAGCAAATTCGGTTTTTGACGCATATCCAGAATTACCACTTGAGGCCTGCTTAGTCAATATCACTCATGATTGGATGAGAAGAAAATCACTGCAGGAGTGTGCCAAGATGTTTCAGATGTTGTCGTGCTTCTATGCGAGGTACTATGAAGATTTAGGAGAAATCCCACCACTGCTTCAATCATCCTTAATCAGCCCGCTAGAATTGGAGTTGAAGCCGTTGCCACCACACCTCAAAGTTTCCTGTGATTATATCTGCTTATCTGAGTGCTGAGGAGGAGGACCAGTTGTTGATAGTGCTGAAGAACCACCGGGGAGCATTTGGGTGGTCTGTTGCAGATATCAAGAGGATCTCCCCTAATTTGTGCCAGCACAAGATTCGGCTCGAGGAGGGATCCAAGCCGGTGATTCAGCCGCAACGTCGACTAAATCCGAGCATGATGGAGGTTGTTAAGAAGGAGGTGATTAAGCTCCTTTCTGCAGGAATCATCTATGCTATTTCTGACTCGACGTGGGTGAGTCCTACACAGGTAGTCCCTAAAAAGGGGGGAATCACTGTTACCCATAATCTTCTAAATGAACCTGTCACCACCCGCTTGGTAACCGGGTGGCGTGTTTGCATAGATTACCATCGATTGAATGCCGCTACGCTAAAGGATCACTTTCCTCTTCCGTTTATTGATCAAATTTTAGAGCGTTTAGCCGACCGATCACATTTTTGTTTTCTGGATGGTTATTCGGGGTACAATCAGATTTCGATTGATCCTAAGAACCAAGAGAAGTCGAGCTTCACTTGTCCTTATGGAACATTTGCGTACCGCCGTATGCCTTTCGAGTTATGTAATGCACCAGCGACCTTTCAATGTTGTATGCTTGCCATTTTTTCTGATATGGTAGAACGCTGTCTAGAGGTTTTTATGGATGATTTCTCTGTTTATGGTGCATCTTTTGATGAGTGCCTTTACAATCTGGATAAGGTGCTACAATGTTGTGAGGACACACATTTGGTCCTCAATTGGGAGAAATGCCACATGATGGTGAGTGAAGGAATAGTGCTAGGACATAAAGTGTCTAGCAAAGGTTTGGAGGTAGACCCGGTAAAAATTGAAGTGATTTCCAAATTGCCCCCACCAAATTCGGTAAAAGGGGTACGAAGTTTCTTAGGTCACGCCAGTTTCTATCGCCGTTTTATAAAAGATTTTTCTAAAATCACCAAACCTTTATCTGAGCTTTTAGAAAAGGATGTTGTTTTTGACTTTAATGAAAAATGTCTACATGCGTTCAACGTGCTTAAGGAAAAATTGATTTCCGCACCGATTGTGCAAACACCGGATTGGACCAAGCCGTTTGAACTAATGTGTGACACATCTGATTTCACGGTTGGGGCTGTGTTGGGACAGCGGGTGGACAATAAACCCGCTGTGATTTTTTATGCATCTAAAACTTTGAATGATGCCCAACTCAATTACACGACTACCGAGAAAGAATTGCTTGCTGTTGTTTTCTCTTTTGAAAAATTTCTGCAATATCTAGTTGGATCGAAAGTTGTGGTTTGGACGGACCACGCCGCCATTAAGTATTTGATGGAGAAAAAAAGATGCCAAACCTAGATTGATTAGGTGGATCTTGCTTTTACAGGAATTTGATATCAAAATCAAAGACAAGGCGGGGATTGAAAATGTGGTCGTTGACCATTTGTCTAGGTTAGAGAGGGTAGATGAAAAAGATTTACACATACCCAATTACTGAGACATTTCCGGACGAACAACTTATGAAAGTGAAATCTAAAGATCTGTGGTTTTCTTATATTGTGAACTATCTTGCCTGCAAAATCATCCCGGATGATTGGACGTATCAAGAGAAGAAGAAATGTTTCCATTCTCTATGATATTATTTTTGGGATGACCCTATTCTTTTGAAGCAATGCAGGGATGGTGTTTTACGCAGGTGTGTGCCGGAGGAGGAATATGAAAGTGTTCTTAGTCATTGTCACACACTACCGACGGGTGGCCAACATGCAAGCTCTCGTACTGCAGCTAAAGTACTGGAAAGTGGCCTATACTGGCCTACCTTGTTTAGGGATGCTTATGAGTTTGTGCGGCAATGTGATTCCTGCCAAAGGGAGGGCAACATTTTGAAGAGACAAGAGATGCCCCTTAATGTATTCTAGTAGGTTGAGGTATTTGACTTATGGGGCATAGATTTTATTTGACCCTTTGTGTCCTCAAATTCTAATTTGTATATCCTTTTGGTTGTTGATTATGTGTCGAAGTAGGTAGAGGCAATACCCACAAGGACTAATGATTCCACTGTAGTGTTCAGGTTTGTTAAGGAATATATTTTCTGCAGGTTCGGTGTGCCCCGAATGATCATTAGTGATGGGGGTACACACTTCCAGAATCAAAAGTTCTCGACACTATTGAGAAAATACGGGGTCAAACACAACATTGGTACCCCGTACCACCTGCAAACTCAAGGACAAGTGGAGGTCTCCAATCGATAGATTAAGAAGATCTTGGAGCGTATTGTGGCTTCCATGAGGAAGAATTGGAGTGCCCTACTACCGGATGGGCATACATGATGGCATACAAGACACCTATAGGCACCACGCCTTTTAGGTTGGCTTATGGACGGGCCTGTCACTTACCGGTGGAATTAGAGCATAAAGCACATTGGGCGCTGAGGAAGCTAAACCTGAGTTATGATGAAGCGGGAAAGAAGAGGTTACTTGAACTAAATGAACTTGATGAGCTACGAATGAATGCATATGAAAACTCTCGGATATACAAGGAGCGCACAAAGTTGATTCATGATCGCCACATTCAGATGCACATTTTCAAGAAAGGAGATCGTGTCCTTTTGTTCAACTCCAGGCTGAAGATGCATCCCGGGAAGCTGAAATCCTGATGGAGTGGACCATTCATAGTAGAGGAGATCAGACCACATGGCGCAATCATGGTGCGCGATGGCAAGACCACATTTTTGGTCAATGGACAAAGGTTAAAATTGTATTTTGGTGAAGATTTCACAAGGAAAGTGAATGAGGTCAAACTCATTGCACTTTCAGATGCATGACGAGCTTCAAGTCGTCTAGCCTAAGACATTAAATAAGGGCGCTTGTTGGGAGGCAACCCAGCCATTGGTACTCTAGTTTAGTTTCTTTCACATTCGTAGTTTGATTTGTTTTGACTTTGTTTTTAGTGTAAAAAAGATATCGTGATCGTTTACTCATTGTGCAGGACAGAGGCAGGGTCTATACCATCGACCTTTGTGTCGATGGTATCGACTGAGGTACAGGTTGGCGACTGCAGAAATTGCACTGCATCGATACTATCGATGGCCTCGTCGATAGTATCGACACACCAACATGTTGATCGCAGAGTCAAAGTCGATAGTATCGACATGCCAGTCGATACCATCGAGATCTCTGGAGATATTCAGAAGAAATCGTCTCAGTGAAGTGGATACCATCGACGGGCCTGTCGATGGTATCGACAAAGTTACAGGAAGAAGGCGGCGGCCGGGCCTCGCAAGGGTGTTGCCCTAAACAGAAGTCAATACTATCAACTTGCGTCGATAGTATTGACACGCCACGTCACCGATCCGCGAGAGGAGATCAACGGCGATCGCTGCAACCAGAAAGTCGATCCGGGGAACGGGTCGATACCATCGACACGTGTCAATAATATCGACACGTCAGCGATCCAGGCCCCACGAATCCAGCCATCGACGACCGTCAATACCAGCGGCAGTACGGATTGTGCTACGCGTGTCGATACCATCGATCTGCGTCGATGGTATCGACGGGCACACAGCAGTGCCGGCGTCAGCTATATATGAGAAGGATTGTCGTCATATGATGTCACAACCCCAGAGCAATTCTTCTTCACTTGCGCCGAGCGTCCTCCAGAGCAATCCGAGCCCGGCGACGAGCATCCAGGAGCACGTTCTTCATCGAGCGGAGATTTCCTTCTCCGATCTTCACCGAGCTCTTTCTCTACTCCTCCTTCCGCAACCATGGTGCATGTTGCTGGTGCATCTTCTTCGCGCGCCAATCCGATGGACATTCTGGAGTTCATTCCTCCACCGACTGCATCGATCTCACGCCCGTGGATTGTCCATCCGTCTGCAGAGGTCAAGAAGATCTACGAGGAGATTATGAAGAGGAAAATTGAGCTGACCCGCTATGTTGAGCGGGAGATGATCCGCAGCTTGGGGTTCGACGCTAATCTCACCTACGTCTTGAAAGGGAAGGCGAGACACACGAGCAGGACGCCCGACGAGATGGAGTACCATGCCGATGGCCAGCCATTCTTCGGTGACTGGCCGATATACAAGGAGCTTGTGGCTGAATTCATGGCGTCGCTGGACGTCTGTGTCGTGCCAATGACGTCATTGCCACAGACTGCGAGTGGATCAAGGGTCGGGTGTCTTTCCGGCTGTACAACAATGACTACAATCTTACACTCTGTCAGTTCAATGAGATTTATAACTGGAATCATTTGCGAAGTGACTATTGGCGGCCGGACAACCGTACCGATTACGACGCAATCTGCACTGAGCTTGTGACGGTGCCGCAGGGCAAATCAGTGAGCTACCACAATGCAGCGGTAGCTGACTTCGAGCATCCGTTCGTACGGATTATCCACCGGATGATGTGTTCTACCGTGTTTGCTAGGGGTGATCTGTCTCTTAGCAAATTCCAGGAGACGGACTTGTTCTTCTTATTCAAACTACTCAAGCGCCAAGAATGCAACTGGGGAGCTTTCTTTCTGCAGTGAGTGTTGGCGGTAAAGCGGAGTACGCGGAAGGCTCCAATTCACTTTGGAGGACTCATCACTCCACCGGCACACTACCTTGGGCTGAACTTCACAACCTTGACTCCGCTCTCCAACAGAAGCAAGGTCAATTTGCAACATCTTCACCGATCAAACCTCATCTTGATTCGGGATGGTTTACCTTATGCTCATTGCCATGTAAACCACACATACCAAGAATGTTCGCTTCCCGATCATGTCTTCAATATCGAGGGTGCTCAACATTTCTGAAGGCCCATCATAGCCATTGCTGACTCTGATGAAGATGGCGGCAACGACGATGACAACAATAATGACGACGAGGCTGAAGAGGAAGAGGAGGCCTACACTCCTCTTTGGGCATGAGTGGCACCTAGGAAGCATCCTCGCATGCATCCGGGTGCATCTTCATCTTTGCAGCCTCCGCCACCACCACCGCCCTCGCAACCCAGCGAGGATGTCTATTCCATGCAAGGAATGTATGCCATGCTGCAGGATATCCAACAAACGCAGCAGCACCATACAGCAGTGTACACCGGTGTTCAGGAGACGACAAACCGGTTACTTGACAATCAGAGGGCTATCTTCGAAAATGAGCGCCTCCTCCTCGACAACCAACAACAGATTCATGACAGGTTGCATAGGATGGAGATGCATCAGCAGCCCTTTTATGATCATTACTGGAGCCAGAACTACTTTAGGGGGTATCCACAACCTCCACCCATGCCCCAGTATGATCCCAGCTTTCAGGGGCACTACCCATCCTGGGACCCCACGACCCCACAATACCAGCCTCCACCAGAAGAGTAAATCGGTATATCAGTTCCAACCTTTAAGATTGTTTTTGACTATGAGGCCATAGTCGAATTCAAGCTTAGGGGGGAGTTGGAACAGCTCTATCTTTTATTTTCTCAGTTTTTAGTTTTTATTGTTTTACTTCTTGTCATTTATTTCTTGCAATCTTAGTTTGTTTGTAGGATCCACGTTCTATCTAGTGTAATTGTGGATGTCTTAAGTCTTGTGTCATCTCACTTGCTTGTACATGGGAATTAAGGGAAAATTAAAAATATTAAAAAAAAATTGAGTGTTCGCAAGCTTGAGTGTTGTTCAACTTTGAGCACATAACTTAAGAAAATGATTGGTTTTGTCAGCTTTAAAACATAAAATCACAACTGTACATTCCTAATGAGTCATGAAAAGTGGACAGAATTGGTTGTTTGAGCCTAAATTGACCAAATGATAATGAGACTCTAATTTGAAGTAAGAGAGAGAAACCTCTTAACTACTACATAGGTCAGTAGGGAGGGACACATAATACTTTTCAAAGGTTCAGTCAATTAGTCTTGTGATCTTTCCACCCAATTGTTTTTCACAATCCACCATAAGAATTGGAATTACTTTATGGCTTTAACCTTTTTGATTGCATATCATGTAGATAGGTTTTGCATTGTAACCACTTTCATATGTTTTGCATCGAAAAAAAATATAGAATAGTGATACATGCACATTATCCTTAGGTGCATGTCATTTAGTTGCATTCATAATTTTTATGCATAGAGTACATCATGTACCTCATTTCTTCTTTAATGGTGAATTAAAATTGTTCCATACCTTCTAAATAGTTCAAATATTTGAGTTATGCAGAAAAAGCAAGCCCAATAAATTATTCACTGTCATTTGTGGATATAAGGGCCTGAAAAAAAAAGAAAAAAAAAGAAAGAAGACAAAATTTAAAAAAAAATGAAAAAAGAAAAAAAAGTTATTAAGAAGCAAGTAGAATAAGTGGGAGAAAGGAACATAATCTCACCTGTATCTTAAGATGAGTAAGTACATGATGTATCTCAGTTAGATATCCATCTCATTTTGAGACGGGATGTTTGTGCATGCATCATTCCACCCAATCTTAGGCATTAGGGCATGTTCATGTGCAAATGCATCATTTAGGGCATTTTTGTTTTATGCATTTTGAAACCGTATAATGCTTCCACTTCTTCCATGAGCCACCCATTTCATCCACACGTTGCTCAGATTGATAGGCCACTGTGATTTTCTCCTCACTTGTGAATATCGGGAGAGATGCTTCCATTTAGATGGTAGTTAGGGCGAGCAACGTAGTATAGGAGATCACAAGATGCACCGAGTCTGAACCGGTGAATTTTATTATGTTAACTTCCTTATGTGATAGTGTTCATCAGTTTTGAGGTAGAAATCTTTTATGGATGATTACTGTCACCATTAGGGTAATTATCATTTCGTGGTTAGCGAGGGCCGGAATGTGAATGTCCGGTGGGGATCATATGGGATGTCTGTTGTGATGATTTGTTCTTTAGTTGACTCTGGCAATTCTATTCTAAGGTTTTGTTGCTCGAGGGCGAGCAATGTTCAAGCTTAGGGGAGTTTGATGCGATGATTTTGAGTCGCATTTAGAGACATATTTTATTTGTGTTTTATGCATTTATTAGTCATTTTGGTGGTTAATATTGCATAATTCATTTACTTTGGTCTATGATCATTCTCTATGTCAAATCTCCCTTATTTCAATATTTTGAGCATAAATTATCACAAGAATATGTTTTGTTTCGGCTTATGTGGTTTCATGTTGAAATTCCAGGAAAAACAAGTATCTGCTGCTGTCGATACCATTGACAGTGGTCGATACCATCGACCGGACCACAGGCAGCCAGGAGCAAGGAGCAGTAAAATCTCAATACTATCGACAGGAGAGTCGATGGTATCGAGATAACATCAGGTTGCTTCAGAAAAGAGAGTCGATACTATCAACACAAATGTCGATACCATCGACTAGTGGAGCTACAGTGACGGTAAAAGGACAAAACTGACACCTATGAATGTCGATACCATCGACCCGCGTCGATGGTATCGAGGTGGCATCAGTTGCGACAAAGAAAAGAAAAGAAATCCAGCCGATACAGTGCAGGGTCGATACCATCGACCCGCGTCGATGGTATCGACACTGTTAGATACATGTTTGCTTCAGATTGATCTAAATCCGATGACTGTGATATTTTGGCGACCTAACTCGGTGATTATACCTAATGACGGTGGCCAAGAGCAAGGTATCACATCATTAGCCGCTACACATGTCCCGAGAAGGTGTGGAGAGAAGAACGGAGCCCAGAAGCATGCCCCAGTCGTTCTGGATGCCGAAGAAGACGATTTCCTCCACTGAAAGGCGGGAAAACGCGTATTCTACGCCAAGGAGCGATTGGATCTTCTCCGTTCAGGGGTTTCACCAGTCAGTCACGTTTTTCTCCATGTTTCCCCTTTTCTCTACCATGTTTTGCTTTGAGATGAACATGCGGGGCTAATCCCCTTTGTCTTTAGGTCTGGGAGTAGCCCGAGAATTCATTGTATGACAATTTTATCATAGTAATTCATATTTTATCTCTAAAATCCGTGGTATAATTTTGTTTTCTCAATTATATTGTTATGCTTGATCACCATAATAATAATCTAATGCCCTTCGTTACTTTGAAAGAAGAATTAACGATTGAAAAGAGACAAAATCCACATTAATTGACAAATCCCTTGAACAAGGTGGTGTAAGGTTAATGGTGGATACCGAGAGATCGATTTTAATGCACCTAGTTTAGGGTATAGGTTACTACGACGGTGGAACCGACCTAGACATAGGTAGTGAATTGTACCACGACAGTGGGCAATTTTGATTTCAGTCCACTACCCAGATAGAGAGATAAATTTGAATGACCGAATAGAATTTAATACAATGAAAACCCGCGGTGAAACCGCAATCCTAAAGATCTCATCTTGAATTGATTAAACCAAACATTTAATCGATTACTTTGTTTTATTTTATTTCATTTTCTTTTAATTTTAACAACAACTTCCAACTCTTTAATCGGTCTAGCTGATTGCGAGTAGTTAGTAGTAGTCTCCGACAATTCACGTATCCCTGAGTTCGACTCGAGCCTCACAAAGGCCTATATTACATTGACGCGTACACTTGTGTTTCTACGCACGTAAAAAGCATGTCAAGTCCACACTAGTGGCCTCTATTTGACTCACTTTTCTATCACCATTCCTTACCTCTCCCCTCATGAAAAGATGCCACAGAGCACATATTAACCTTGGCCACCATCCAAAACTTTGGGCGTGGCCATATCTATATCCCTCCACTTCATTCTTACCACCATGTGCCCTGCCTACACCAAGGGAAAATAAAAAGAAAATGCAAAAATAAAAATAAAATATTCTCATATGTAATAGCATCTAAGTAAAGAAAAGAAGAGTGCTCTTATATAATAGCACTCAAATATCTTACTGCAACCCCTTCTTTTATTTGCATGCGCATTGAGCTAGGAAACATAAAACCTAGCTCATTTAGCCCTTTTTGTAAGTCATATGGGTCATTTAGCGTATTTGAGATATGAGATTGAATGCATGAAGGTAAAATATCACTCCAAGTCATACTGGATTGTCACCGCCATGAAACAGTCTACCCAGATCTATATGAAAGCTATATAGATTGATTGTGTATTCTAAGCCCTATATCTAAATTTTGTATGCTCAATGTTGGTCATGAGGGGTTTGTAAAGGAGGAGAGGAAAGAGGTGAAACACATGTGATTAGTCATCAGTGAGCCTATTTGGTGTAATGCATTTGTCACATTTGCTTGTTTAAAAGATTGAAGAGAGATTGAAGTGGAGCATACTTGAGGATAAGTATATTTTAGGTTTGGGTAGTGATGCAGTCCAATTTTAGGGGTTCATCTTGTACCTTCTTATAATTTAATCACATATAAACATGTCATATGTAAGCTATTTCCCCTAATATGTGTATTATTGTCAAATGCACCTATGGATTTTTTTGCATGTTTTTCAAGTACTTAGACCACGCTTTGGATGGATAGAGAGAAGGAAGATTAACCTAAGGTTCCTTCACCCATGGAGGAGTCTAAGGAGAGTCCAAGATCTTCCCCAACCTACCCTAAGTGGTCAAGGATCATCCAAAAGCAAGGAGCGTCAAAGATGAGCATGTTGAAGATCAAAGTGCAAGGAAGAAGCTCCATCACAACCACAGTACAATGCCATAGATGTGGTACAAATGTTTCATGTCACAATTATAGTGCAAGTTTGAAGCAGCCAACCATCAAAATAGTAGTGACCAAAGTCCACCAGGCCCATGATGACCACCATACTCCTAGTGACCAAAAGCCACCAGGCCTGTGGTGACCACAACCCAACACGGTCGTGGTGACCAACATGCCCCTTCGACCGACCCTCCAAAACTAGAAATTTATTTGAAAATTTCATCAATTTTTCACCTGGTCTGTTCTACTCCACCACGACATATTCACTCCATCCACCATGATCGTGTAGTGTCCATTAACCCAAACACATTTTTTCCACTGGTTTTCCCATATTTCCCCCACATAACCTAGTGTTTCCCCACCACCTATATATACTTGGGTGGCGACTCAAGCATAAGGCTAGTTACATGTTAGACACCCTTTAGCCAATTTTTTTAGCACTCTTAGGCTCCCTTTCAACATCCCTATATCCTCCATACCCCCACTCCACTTCCATTCCATCACCTTCCACCCAAAAACCCTTCTATCTAGGGTTTTAGCCACTTTCCCTTTCATTTCGATGACATTCCACCTTGGAGGAGTAAAGAGCTTGGCATTGCAACTACTGGAGAAGAAGACTTCATCCTCTACTTTGATCTCATGGATACTTCTACCTCTTTCTTCTCTCTTTTTGCATTTTCCATTTCCATCAATAATCCCCCCCTAGGTGGGCTATTTGGGGTTAAATATGACTTTGATACCATGTTTGGGGAAAAGTAATATGTAAACTTTGTAATTTCATTTGATAATGATTATTTTCTACTTTTATCTCATTTCTCATGGATTTCTTATTGATTTATGCTTGAAATCACTTAGATTCTAGGGAACTGGTTTGCATGTAGCTATTTTGGGGGAAATCTCCTAGGTCAAATTCGTGGATCCCTAGTTAGATACCTATCTTCTGACATGTTAATCCATTATCCTATACCAAGATGATAGATTTAAGTAGCTAGTTTAGACGCATTTATTGTTATTGGTTTGGATCTTCCTAAAGGCTATATGGTAGGTGATGTGAGGCCCAAAACCCTCATTTCCACCCTCCATTACTACCCTCATCCCCCAATTTCCCTAAGAATCTAGAAACCTAGCTTTATTAGATCCTAGTACAATTCCACCCTCCACCTTGCTTATCTAGTCTTTTTGTTTGCCTTCTTAGTCAATCGTTTTGTGTCTTGCTAGCCTCTTTCTAGTTTAGGTAATTAATTGCCTTTTTCCTAATTTTCTAGTCTAGTGTAGTTTCTTGCTTAATCTAGCTATTTTCTCTCCCTAGGTTGTTAATTCAGATGTCTTCACTAATGTAGTGTTAGTGTTAATCTTGCCCTGATTGCTTTAATCTAGTTTTCCTATTTTCCTCTCTTAGTCTTATTTCCATATTAATTAGAATTAAACTGTTTAAGGTTAGTTTAAGTTTTGATTCTTGCTCTCCTATAATTGTGTGTTCACCATTAGTGTAATCAAACAAAACCAACCTGATAACACTTTATTTTACACACTTTTTGTATACATTTTGTGCCTTCCGAGCATATCTTTTTCCATCTTTCCCCACTATTTTAGCATCTTATGTCAAATACTTCACTTACATAGTCTCTCCTTGATTTCAGGTACATATCTAGCCTAGGTCACGATCATCACCTCAACCGTGACCCATTCATCTAACATGGACCATCTCATCATGGTCGAGGTCTCTAAGTTCACCCTAATGCCTTGCGCTCGTGGTCAATTTGCACTCAAGCTCGTCAAGACTGCGATCAATATGGGACCACGACCAACTTGAAGACTGCGACCTCAATTTATCCAAAGCAAGACACACCTCGACCTCGATCGTGGTCCTACAAAAAGTCACAACAACCATGCCGTGATCAATAAGATGGCTATCTAGACTGTGATGGGGGGGTGGTTGCTAAACCGACCTCGACTGCGACCCTCACCTAAGGAGATAGCCAACTGACCTCGATCGAGGAAAGAATAGCAATAAGGCCTCGACCGCAATCAAGCTTTATCCAATACCATCCCTTGATCATGGTCGAGGGGTTAATTCGATGGAGTGTGCCTATAAATAGGCCACCCACCCGACCTATCAAATCATAGGATCATAGATCAGATCGGATAGTACTATGAAGTGTTGCCATTTTCCAGACTCATCTCCATCCACCCATCCAATCAGTCTTAGATCTTTAAAGGCAGAAGCTGAGGAGAGAGAATACTAAAGACTCCATCCTCTTTAAGAGAAGAAGACCGTCTATTCCATCGATCTTCTGGATCTAGATCTGAAGAAGTACTGAATTGTATCACTTTCTTCTCTCTCCATCTAGATCTATCACTTCCATCTCAATGTACTTCCCTCATCACTTTGTGGAGCTTGATGTATCTTTCTTCTTATAACGTTGTTATGCTACCCATGAACATGTGTGGCTAAACATATTAACTTGGTTTGGGAGTAGCCACTAAGGCTCTCCCAACATGTATATTGTCTCTCCATTTTGAATATGCATACTCTTGTCAAGAATATCTCCATGAACCGGTTTTAATGCTTCACTTGTATGCTTAGCTACCATCTTGTGTTGTTTGATTGTTGATATCTTGAGAGAGTAATATCACTTTTATCTTGTGTTATGGAGTAGTATGAATGCATGAGAATGTTAGAACGCTAAAGCTTGAGATCATACATTCTGTTATGTAGTTTTTGTGTAGTCATCTTGAGAGAGACGTTACCCCTAGACTTAGATATATCCTTATCTCGAGTGAGAAGGGAATAGACACCATGTATGATTTCTTGTAATATTGATAGGAGTATATGAGAAGGAGAGATGATGTTGCATTTGGTAAGAAGTCATAGTAGGTGAAACCCAATCCATGTTTCCCTCCAGATCTTCGTTTACATCTTCTTTTATTACACTTTGTTTCTCTTATCTTTGTTTCTCTTATATTTGTTTTATTTTCTTTACTTTGGTTTGAGTACATCATTCCTTTGGGAACACCCATTTAACTACCCTTTTTATCTGGAGTATATGAGTGCGAGACTTTGTGTACTTAACACCTCCTAACCTTGTCCTTGTGGTTTGACCCTGATTACTACATCAGACCCCGTATAATAGTTGCGGGGGCTTACGTGTCGGGTTACTTTCTTAAAACTTTGACTACTCTAGATCCGCTCCTTTTTTGTCATGTGATTTAGGCTGGTCAACTTTTTGGCACCGTTGTCGGGGACAAGGAA
This sequence comes from Alisma plantago-aquatica, assembly GCA_963693085.1. NCBI lineage: Eukaryota > Viridiplantae > Streptophyta > Magnoliopsida > Alismatales > Alismataceae > Alisma > Alisma plantago-aquatica. The sequence goes on along the minus strand of OY856415.1, from coordinate 113,250,411 downwards.
AAATGACACTGTTAAGAACTTGAGTCCTCTCACTATACTCTCATGCCTCAAGCTTAGTAATAAGCTTGATCGCGCCGTCACTTTGAGTTTGCTATCTAGTATTTGTGTAGAATAGTTCATTTTAACACGTCTAGTTTACTAACTTGACTGTGCAGTCTATTCAGGCACCCCGGAAGAAGCAGACTCATTCAACTTTGCTCCTTAACCTCGAGTTACCATGTCACCTCATGTGGATGTTACTCTCACTGGGGATGAGCGGGATGTGAGGAATCAACACAACCCACCACCACCGGGGTCGGACGAAGATAGAGATGGTCATTACAATGATGGTCGTCAACATGAAGAAGAATGTAGGGATAAAGATCGACATAATGATGATCGTCACGAAGAGACCAATGCAAAAAAGAATGATGCTATAGACGTCAAAGAAGACACCACCGCAACGATCATGACAATGAACGAGAGCATGATGGTCGGGATAGCGACAGCGAGGACGATGAAGAAGGGAAGACTCTTAGAGAATTGGCAGCAACAAGGGCCAATGAGTCTAGATGCCCGATCATCATACCACACTTCAACGCAGAAAATTTTGAGTTAAAACTAGTTGTCATCTCGTTCATCCAGAATAAACCTTTTGTGGGAATTCAATGAGTGAAAACCCATACCATCATCTCAATGCATTTAAAAATATCTGTGATACCATCAAGATGAGGGGATTCCTGCAAGAGGTGATATACTGTAAAGGCTTCAACTTCTCTTTGGAAGACAAGGCTCTATCTTGGTACCTTAATTTCCCTCACCAATCTATAAATGGGAGGAGACCCCTGGAAGATGCTTTTGTTACTAAGTTTTATCCTACAGAGAGGACAATCCGCAACATGCAGAATATTTCCTCTTTTACATAGAAGCCGGGAGAGAACTTGCACGGAGCATGGGAACATTTCCAAGATTACCTTAGGGATTGTCCACACCACAATTATCGTAAAGGGTTCCTCATGACCACTTTCTATAATGGGATAACTCCTTCGGAAAGGACTTCGTTAAGAACAGCCGCTGGCAGTGATTTCCTCACGAAGAAGACAAGTAGAACCACGAAGATAATAGAAAACATGGCTGAGATACAAGCATGCATAGACTATGACAGGAATGACAGAGGGTCAACGAGGAAAGTAGGGTCTGAAGGACCGTCTATTTAAGCCAAATCTATAGAGACCATAACGGCTCAGATTCAGAAAATAGCAACTGATGTGAAACAACTGAAAGGTACTGTAGTTAAGGGCAAGAAGCATACCGAGAAGGTCATGAAGTATGTCACCTGTAGAGGAGGACATGGGGTTGATAATTGTATCTAAACCAGGCTAGAGGAAAGTCATGAAAGCAAAAGTGAAGAAGAGATGAAAAATGTTTCCTACACCGATTTCAAGAGGCTAGACTACCCTGCTTTCAGCTATGGAAATAAAGATGTAGCTGAGAATTCGCACCAACTGAACAACTCACAAAAACCGCCCCCAAGGTTTGAAAAGAGAAGCAGACAGACCCAATATACATGAACAACAAACTATCAGACAAATAAGAACAACTATTAGGGTCAAAGTAAGAATCTGAACCATCAAAGCACATGACCGAGTCAAGGGCAGAACCAAAATCAAGGGTCGGGTCCGGGAACAGATAACAAGCAATCAAATTCAGTTGCCCATCTATTTGATTTTTCTAAAAGGCAAGCTATAGTGAACGATTAGTTAGCTCAAAGAACTCTTGTTAACTCTGGAGTTTTGACCACTATGCAAGTTCAGATGGCCGACATGTAGACCCATCAACATCAAATCGACCAACAGCTGGCGCAGTTGGCAGAGCTGGTAAAGAATCCTTCTGGGTAAATTCCATCAAACACCAAAATTGCAAAGATGGCTACACTCTGATCTGAGAGGATGCTAAGTAACTCAGGAACTGGAAACAACAATGAGGAAAGAAGATATGAAGAACAACCACCTGAGAAAGAAGTCACTCCTGAAAATTTTGTTGATAAAGAAAAAGTGGAAGAAAGCATGGACAAAGATGAAGAAGTTATGAAACCTGATGTTGTTGAGGAGATTTTCACAAAGAGGAGTCCATATGCACCGAGAGTCCCATTCCTATATAAGTTCATTAAGTCACACCTGAAGAGAAGATATGAGAATTTCATGGAGGGGGTAAAGAAACTGCATCTGGATGTTCCGTTCCTGGATGCTATAGAGGAGATGTTGACCTATGACAAGTTCTTCAAAGATCGCATCACCAAAAGTGGGAGAGGGGACCATATAGAGACTATGCTGTTAGATAATATGTCAAGTGATTTCATCCTGGCAAAGCTACCTACAAAGAAGAAGGACCCTGGAACATTCAATATACCATTCAATGTTGGAGACAATGTAGAAAGAAAAGGTTTGGCAGATTTGGGAGCAAGCATCAGTCTTATTCCTTTAAGTTTAACCCAAAGACTTGGGCTGATAGATATGGTTAAAACAAACATGAGAATTGAATTGGTTGATCACACTTTCAAATGACATGTTGGAATAGTTGAAGATGTGCCCATTCACGTTGGAAAATTCTTTATTCCCTATGATATCATGGTGATTGACACAATTGAAGACCCAAAGTGCCTGATGATATTTGGACGATCATTCTTGGCAATTGGAAGGGCACTCATAGATGTCACAGAGGGGATTATTACCCTACGCATGGGCAATGACCACATAGACTTTCGTGTCCAAGATGCCATGAAGGGACCATCTCTTTTCAATTCGGTCTACTTTATGGATAGTTACAACCAATACTGTGAGGAAGTGCAAGAAGAAAATGCAATCGTTGACCCCCTGATATGAGCCTTGAACAACCCCAATCCGACTGTAGAAGACCTTGAGGTGATTGAAATCTTAGATTATCTGAATCAGGACAAAGGAGACCTCAGAAATGAAGAAGAAATTATCGAGATAGTTAAGTATGCTTCACTCGAATAATTTCCCGATGAGTAAGACGCACCTATGTCAAAGCCTGAATTGAAAGCACTTCCGGAAGGGCTAAAATATGAGTTTTTAGACCATGAGGAGAGGAACCTTGTTATTGTGAATGCAAGTCTGATAAAAGAACAAATGGGAAGACTACTAAAGGAGCTGAAAGAATAGAGAAAGGTGATAGGATATTTTGTAAACGACAAAAAAGGGCTTAGACCAGCTCTCTGCATGAATAGAATACATCTGGAAGAGTTTGCTAAGCCGCTAGTTCAGCCCCAGTGAAAGCTAAACCAAATGTTGAAAGAAGTTGTTAAGAAGGAAATCTTGAAATTGTGAGACACCAAAATTATCTACCTGATTAGCGATAGTAATTGGGTGTGTCCTATTCACGTCGTGCCTAAGAAAGGGGGAATGATAGTAGTGAAGGGAGAGAATGGTGATGAAGTCGCTACTAGAATTGTTACAGGATGGAGATGTGCATAGATTATAGGAAACTGAATTTTGCCACAAGGAAGGATCACTTCCCCCTGCCATTCATTGACAAAGTGTTAGAAAAGTTGGCTCATCATGACTATTTTTGCTTTAAAGATGGCTATTTAGGTTTTTACCAAGTCCCTATTCATCCAGATGATCAAGTGAAAACAGCATTCATGTGCATTTATGGCACATATGCATTCATAAGAATGTTGTTTGGACTTTGCAATGCGCCTGCAACGTTGTATGATCTCGATGTTCTCAGATTTTCTGGAGGACATCATAGAAGTCTTCATGGATGACTTCTCAGTTTATGGGATGGATTTCGACACATGTTTGAGAAATTTGACCTTGGTCCTAAAAAGATGCAAGGAGAAACATCTGGTTTTGAATTGGGAAAAGTGTCACTTCATGGTACGGAATGGCATAGTCCTCAGACACAAAATTTCTAAAAATGGGATCGAAGTAGATGTGAGTAAAATAGAAGCCATATCAAAACTGCCACCACCGAAGTTTGTAACGGGAGTAAGAAGTGTTCTTGGTCACGCCAGATACTATAGGAGGTTTATAAAAGGCTTCTCAAAGATTTCATAGCCCTTGTCTAATCTTTTCCTCAAGGATGTCGAATTTGATTTCAACAACAAATGTTTGGAGGCATTCAATACCCTGAAGAAAGCATTAAAAATTGTGCCAATCCTACAAGCTCCAGATTGGAAGTTGTCATTCGAGATAATGTGTGTCTCTAGTGATTATGCAATAGGCATTGTCCTAGATCAAAAGAAAAACAAGAAGCACCATGTAATCTGCTACGCCAGTCACACATTAGATGAGGCACATGTAAACTATGCCACGACTGAGAAGGATATGTTAGCAATAGTTTATTGCTTTTGACAAGTTCAGGTCATACCTAATAGGGTCAAAGGTGAAGGTATATACGTACCATGGAGCAATTAAATACCTGATGCAGAAAAAGGATACCAAACAACAACTTTTGTGATGGGCTCTACTGTCGTAGGAATTTGATCATGAAATCATTGATAAGAAGGGAAAAGAAAATGTGGTCGCAGACCACTTGTCTAGAATAGTTTTCGATGAATAGAATCAGTTACCCATGAATGACAATTATGTTGATGAAGCCCTATTAATGTCTTAGTCTGATGTGTAGAGATTGCATTGGTTCACTGATATCTGTAATTATTTAGCTTGTGTCCAACTGCCACCAGAGATTACATACAATCAGAAGAAGAAATTGTTTTCAGACGTCAAGAACTATTACTAGGATGACCCATTATTGTTCAAGAGGTGTGTTGAACCATCACACTATCTCTCCTATATATTCTAAAACCCTTTGTACACTGTTCCTCACACCTAAAATCTAAGTTTTCCTTGAACCAAAGAATGAATCGTCAGTGCGCTCACAAACACACCAATGCCAACTGAGCTCGCTCCGCCGCTGCTGTAGAAGCACAAATTGCCGCCACTACGCTAACCCTTCACCCCGCATTTCATCGATTTTTTCCCTCCACCTAGGTAATCTTCTAAATTCTTTTATCTCCCATTTCTATGACTCTCTACCCACCACCACGACCATCATCAGACCTAACCCGCTCTTTCCCTCTCTATATTTGCACTCCTTTACCCCTTCCACTAGTCCAAGTTTTGCCGCATCATCAATGACTCCGTCGATCATCTCTTTCCCTTTCCTCTCTCACTAATTGTTTTCACAGAGCCCATGCCCACCCTAGGGCACCATTTTCAAGAACGTTTCAATCTCAAACAATGTTGTTTCGGCTACTCTCATCAATCAACCACAATCGAAACCTCAACCCTCTTCCCAACCCTCATTCCCAATGGAACATGTCAGAACTCTACTTCACGATCACGATGTAAGAACCATGACCATGGGTCGCAGACCTAGTTTTTATCCATGGGTTGTGGTGCTCACGAACAACTAAAAATAGTGTAATTTTATCCGAGGTCACGGTGTTGATCACAGGCCACAGTCTCCCTTGGTTAGTTCCTTTGACTGCGACCGCATCACTTTCATATTGGACCATAGTCACGATATTCTTCATCTTATAAGTAATGACCGTGGGTTGCGATCTCAAGGAAATGGGTGAAAATATACAAATACAAATGAGAAAAATTAATAGAATCAGTGATGAATTGAAAGATATATTAATTAGAAAATCAATTTGAAAATTTTTAGGATGTTTGCTTTGACTAATGACCCACTGGCAAGGAGGGCAACCTCAATAAAATAGATATAGATGATTGTAGAAAAGCTAGCAAAGACCTTGGAAACCAATATAAGCATGCCACCAGCCAGGAAGTTACAACTACAACTACGGATGGAGCAGTATCAGAATATTCTGGGTCACCAGACAGCATGTGACACCCCGACCTCCATGCCATCTCTAATGACCTCGAAGACCGGGGAGTCACCCTTGGTAAACCACTCTTAACTTTTTCTTTTTTTGAACACTTAGATTAACTTAAATGAAAACCATAAAACTTGAATAACATCGAATTATAATAAAACTGCGGAAGCAAATTCCATTAACCTTACTAAGAATAAAAACAAGTTTACATGACATATTACATTTCTCATGCAAACTATAAAACATAGTAGATAATTGAAAACTAACTACATATTTCACCACATTCTCTCTCTAACCCTCCACATGCCCAAGGACCGAAGGGAAAGGACTAAGAGACCTATAACTAACTACTAACTACCTTCTATGTACTCAGGTGATACGATCCTTCAGCCTCCTTATGCTGACGTTGGCCTGAAAAATGTTTCAGTAGGTTGGTGAGCTACTGGCTCAGTGAATAGAATTTCACCAACCATCACAGATAACTCATTTAAGTTTATTATTTGGAATAATATGCAAGAAATACTACACTGAGCAGGTCTAAGCAATTTAATTTAAACAACAGAAGATGTCAACATATCATTATGATAACAATTGATGCAAAGTTGTAGATACAATTATTTAACAGAAAATACTTAAAGAACTACTGTTGTGAAGCTAACTCATATCTTTCTTAACTCTTTAACTTAATAAAACTCTGTGAACCTATATGAACATATTTTATCTTATGCCCTGATCATATACAGTGTACTCTACATATGAAGACTCGTAGCGAACTACGATCCCACCGTACAAGACTTAGCCGACACCCCGGGATAGCTAAGTCTGACTGTTGTCCTAGTCTGCTACAGGACTCAGGCTCTCTGGCCTCGGCATCCTATGGTGCCGTAAACTGGACTCCTCCTCTAGATGAGTACATAGGCGGAGAGTCAAGTCGTGCCACCAGGACGTCTGATTTCTATTGGATATGCTTTTTTGTGCTCTAGTGCCACCAGGATGTTTGGTTAGTGTTGGACACTGTAAATTGCTCTCTAGTGCCACCAGGACGTCTGGTTAGTGTTGGACACTACAAACTGTACCCTCGTGCCACCAGGACGTCTGGTTTGTGTTGGACACGAGTCTCCGACCTTACTGGATGCACCGCCAGGGTTAGGTCATTTCAGCTCTAAGACACAAACCTCTCAAAGGGGTTCTATGGTGTCAGGGCCCTTAATCTAATATTTTATTATTCTAGGATAAATTCTTACTACATTGCTTCTCTCTCTTACTTGTTCTTGACTTTGGTATTTCTATGGTACCTCATATGTTTGATTTCAGTTCAAATCACAATACGATATCATTCCAGAACTGATAGAGCAGTATACTCAAATTCATTGTAAATACTGAGTAATCATTATATCATGCATGCAGACAGATTAAAAATTCATAAATAATCCAAACCCATATCAATTTGGCACATACATACTAAATTCATGCAATTAATGTATTTTTCTTACTTATTCTCGACTCTGGTATCTCTATGGTACCGAGTCTATTCATCTGAATCTTATAAATATGGCATGTACTTTTCTTTACATAACTTAACAGAGCAGTATATCTAACTACACTGTAATATACTAAAAATTCAACTGGTTATGCAGGCAGGTAGATTGAAATACTTAAACATACAGAGTACATGTCAACTGGCTCTGATGTTTACTCGAATCATGCAGTAAAACTACTTATTATACTGATCAGGACTATTCACTTGTCATAAGAACAATCATTATTAACAACTGTGAAATTACTCGTATTTTCTCGGAAAAATGTGCACATTAACCCTAATCTTGGTTTGTGTATCACATAACTCAATTAAGAGTTACTTATGTATCATAACATGAATCATTAACAATAATTGAGAATTTCTAATAATATCTGAGAGAAATGTGTCAATTCATGTAAATATAAATCCATTCACATTAAACATAACAGGGAGCATGCAACTAGGGTTTTATTGCATATTTTTATGTTATCATATTTTCTTTGAAATCGTGCAACTTATCATTTACAAAATCTGTATTGCATGGTTTATACCCAAACCGTACCATTATTAGTCATGTATTTCTAATTTCAACATTCACACTGAGCAATTTAGGTTCCGATGAACCATGTAAATTCACTGGTCCAATCCACACTGATCAGATGCTAATCCAAATCATATTAAAGCATAAAGAAACGATTTATGAAATAAAAATTTGGGTGACGCCAAATACTGTCCAACGCCTGTTATCGGTGAAAAATGCGTAATTTACCAAAAATTTCCGATTTGTAGAGTTAAATCTTAGATAGTGAGTGAAATCCTACTCACCGGGGTTCGAAACGTCAGGATTCGTCCGAAATTGCGTCTATTGACCAATTTTTGGGCACGCACAAGTCATCTTCAACCTTGGATTTTCCCAAATTGAGTGACTTCCACACAAGTACAAGTTGAAGATGAACTCGGTTAAGGGTTGAATAGAGGACTAGGGATGAGGATTTGTGGTCTGGACCTCAAGGCAAATTCATTGGTGTCAATTTTGGGTGCTATCTCATGCCCTAGATGGCCCCTAGCCGGACCTGCTGCTGCAAGAAGCAGCTTCTTCATGTACAAGTTTAGGAATAGACTTTGGTTGGGTGCCAAAATGCGGCTAGGGCTGCGTATTCACGCCGAGATCTCGAATTTGGAGCTCACGAGCAACTTTCTCTGCTGCTAGGTGCACCCTAGGTGGCGCCCTTGCGGTTGCTACAATTGCAGCTTGGCTTCCTGCTGCCCAAGAAGCAGGGCGGGCTGCTAGCCAGAAGAGGAAGAGGAAGGGAGGTAGAAGAAGAAGAGAGGAAGGGGGGAAAGGAGAAGTTGTTGGACGGAGCTAGGGCCAGAGAAGGTTGCTCGTCTCCTCTAATAGTCAATCGCCCGATCGACTCCTCTACAGCACCGCCTCAAGCGGTTGCTTGCTTCTGTCGGGCAACAGATAAAGGAGAAGGAAAGAAATAAAAATGTTATAAGCCAAATAATTGGGTAATTTTCATATTCAACTCCAGAAATTGAAAATGCTATAACATTTTCCTCGTAGGTCCAAATCAAATGATTTCTTTTGCAACTTTTCAAGAACAAGATCTACTACAACCTCAAGGCATAAAAACATGTCAATTAGATTGTCTCATCTAATCAAAACACTAATCAAATCTTAAGCACTTAGCTTAATTAACTTGATGATGCACTAACCACCACATGAGCACTTTAACTTATCTCAATTAACTTAATTATGCATTAATCATTATACTTACTGGTTAATTTTGAAATGGGTCATATCACACCAGAAAGGTCAGAGTTTGCACAAAGTGTAGCACAGATAGGAACGTCAGAATACCAACCCACAGAGTCCAAGCTGAAAATTCTAGGCAAAAGGAAGGATGAGCCCAAGGTAACCAGAAGCAGCAAAAATGTAAGAGTAATAGCTGCTAAAATGACAAAGGGAAAAGAGGCAGAAAAAGCCAACAATGAGGGAGGAGATACTGAAGAGGTAGGCCTAGAGCAGAGCGGGCCTACCTTTGTACCGAGAGATAATGTGCACTAGTCATAATACGACTGGATGTCACAGGTCAAGATCTTCAGGCTCACAAGGTACCTGGATGTAGATGACTTCAAAAATATGGGGGTCTACGACAGGGTCATCAAGTTCTTAGAGGGTGCAAACCTATGCACCCTATGCACCTCTGAAGCCCCGTCCTCAAAACAGTTGACGGCAGAATTCCTATCTTCACTGGAGAAGGTCTCAGTGGATGAAGAAGAATGCAAAAAGGGGGGCGAAACCCTCAAGTTGGAGGTGAGACTAGGGGGAAAGTATCACACAATCACAGAAGTGATGTTGAATACTATCTTCACAAAGACAACAACAGAATCCCAAGCCTGCTCTACCACCTGGGAGAAAAGGAGACCATTGTATATGATAGCCACAAGATGTGGGAAGACTTGATGGGAGAAGATGACATAACTTCAAGAACTCCAAGGTTACCCTAACCACCTCATGCTTTATTAGGGTAATACAAAAGATAACGGCCAACATGATATATATGAGGTCAAAAATAGGGGGAGTAACGAAAGGAGATTTTTCATGATCTGGTCAATGCTAAAAAGGAAGCATGTGAACTTAGGTAAAATACTAATATGGGTTGTCAGTCGTTGTGGGAGGAGAGTCCAAGCGGAACCAAGAGTTCTGCATGGGAGGCTAGATAATAAAGATAGCCTACCATTTTATGGGTGATGAAGCATTAAAAAGATATAAGACAATAGAGGGACATAAAAGATCGACATAATGTCCCTCGTCAATGCGGGAATCCTAGCTCAGAAAGGAGATAAATTGTACTATAAGTAGAGTAGCTCAAAGAAACTACTCCCCCCAGAGATGGAATATTACGATGCCCACAAACTATGGCCCACCCAACAAGACATCGACAATATGTACTTAGGGGCCATCCGCAATGTCACGTAAAAGACAACAGAAACTGATGAAGCAAGCAGTAAGGACAAACCAGCACAAATAGAGAAGAAGAAGCCAGAAGAGAAGAAAAAGTTAGCAATAAGGAAGAAGAAGGAAGCGATAGAAAAGCCTAGAACTCTGAAGACAACCTCACCTCCCATAGTCACTGAAATAATAGTAATCGAGGAATGCCAACTGCATGAAGAAATAATAGAGCATGATGTCCAGGAAAACCCGGACGACACACTAAGCACAAGTCTGCACCCTAAGGTAGCAACCGCCGAACAACCTGCGACGGGAGAACAAGATTCCCACCAACAAAGCAAGGACTCTGAAGTTGTACCCAAGACGGCGATTCTAGAAGTAATTCTTCTAATGCTGAGACATCCAGAACATAGAGTGCCTAGCCTGACATCGCCAACTCCACCGCCGAAGGAACCACAAGCATCTACGACACATGTGGAGCCACAACGACACCAACTTCGAACCTTCGGTGACATACTGGGTAATAAGTTTGATGCACTGTGGCAACACATGCATCAAGCATCTGAATTTAATTCAAGCATAACCTCCACCCTATGTACACTAACTACGCAGGTGCAAACACTAAACAAGAGGACCGAGGCACTACCCCAGTTCATGCAAGGGGTGACAAACACCCAGAACATGATGATGGGAGAGCTGAAGGCCCTCGCGGAGGATATGGAAGCCCTTAGGAGAGAAAGGGATGCTATGCAGGCTGATAGAGATCCCTTAATAGATGGATATGAGGCGGCGATGCATGACCTCGACCTGGAGTGCCAAAAATTGGAAATAGGACCCCAAATTCTGGAAGTCAGATGCAAGGAGTTTGACAGCCAACAACGCAAGAAGAAGAAGAGTAAGCGCATGGCAGGGCCATTGACATCGCAAGCGTCATCGAGCCTTCTGAACCCCGACAATGATGATGAAAATGTGGGAGGGACAGGTGCATGTTCAACACAAAAAGAAGAAAGTACCAATGTAAAAACCACCTCAACTGCTGAACCTAAGGCAAAAGAAGCACCACCACCATCAGACTCTCCCAAAGACAATGAAACAAAGAAGAAGAATACTATGTTGTCCAGGGAGCTAGACTTGAACAACAATCCTGAAGAGGACAAGGAAATATCTGAAAAGAGGAAGGGGATACCAGCAGAAGACAAATCTACCCCGACCACAGGGAATGATGCATCAGAAAAGTCGACACAAATAGTTGCTGCTAGAGTAGAGAGTGTAAGGACAAAAGATCTAATGTCTAGAGAGCTCAAGGACATTGACATGTTGTTGGATGACCTAACATCTGGGATGGAAATATGTAGTGGCTTCCTACACTCGCCAATTCACAATGAGCAGAATGATCACATCTATGATAGAAAAATGGAAGCAACACTAACAGAACTGGCAGCTGCCAAGCTAGGTCACCCATTTGAAGAAAGCAATGTCAAGGATGGCACAGCTACAGAAGCTTCCTCAGAGGTGGCATTAATGGTGACTGCACTGATGCAAACGAGCACAAAGGGATCACATAAAACCATAAAACAACCATCCCTATAGCACAGGATGGGACCTCAGACGATGAGGAAGGTGGGCTCGCTGCTTTCTTCACAAATGAGCCCGCTAGGGAGTGGAGCATACCAGTCAAAGACGGAGAATTAGGTGCATCTCCTCCTCTACCATGCAAGATGATAGGAATGGACATGACCACGTTGTCAAGAATCACATGCAGAGATGTCCACATCTTAGTAGATATCCTTGATGATAATCTACCCAGAGCAAATGTTATATATCATAATAACGGTAGAGGTATAACTAGAGAACACTTCAGAGGGATCTTCTTAAAAAGGGCACAAGTACACAAGAAAGTATTTAAAGTACTATGTGCCACCCTCCTCGAAGAGTTCCTACACTCAAACAAGGTGCAACCAGTGTTCAATGGCACCACACATCTAGCAAGCCTTTTATTCAATGAGGACTACGAGGCTGCTCATGTGACTGAGCTGAAAGAAGCAATGCATAGAAAGGGAACAAAGTTTGTAGTCATGTCCATAAGGAACGTGAAGTACTAGGCTCTAATCGTGGTCGATCTATATGAGTGAAAGATGAAAATGCTCAATTGCTATGCGTCCGAACTGGACAGTACTGCTCTGATATATAAACAGAAAGAAGTAAGAGATGTCCTAAAGATACCACTACATCTATAGAAAGTGATACAATTAGTAGATGATAGATTCAAGGGCATCTAGAAACTATTTTCTATCAATAAGAAAGTGACATGAGAAGAGGTTGGCTCAGGGGATTGCGCCTTCATCGTACTAAGGATGATGGAATCCATCAACAAAGGCATCTTGCTGGAGGACTTATGCGAGGAAGATCTACACAGGTTGCACGATGTGTACATGATGGAAGTCATCTATGATCGCTGCTTCTTTAACGACTTGGCGATGCCTTCAGACTCAATACCACAAAGACTTCATAAGGAGATCCCTCTACCTAAAAAGGTAACTTGGAGGGAACAACTGAGAACCTTGTGGATCGATCCAGCAGAACCAACCAGGGCCAAAGAATGGAAAGAAGACTGGAAGTCAGACACTAGAGCAGCTGCAGCAAGCATACCAGAAAAAGAACCTCAACAGCCTCCAGTAACATAAGACAAAGCAAAACAACCAGAAAAAGGAGAAGTAGAAGAAGATGATCCGTCAGAAGAAATGCCAAATGGACCGACAGGGGAGATAATACCTACTTTCAAGGACTTCGACAGATGGAGATGCGTCAGCCTATCTAAGGAGTGACTAAACATCATAATGAAGTCCTTGAAAGATGATGATTCACTGGCAGAAGTGATTTTTAAAAGAGAAGGGATATGTGTGCTGAAGGACGACCTCCGAGACACGCTCAGAATAGTAGGATACCCATCAGTAAGTACAATGTTAGCCTACCAGTCCTTCTTGAGTGACAACAAGCCAAACGTACATATGACATACTTCCTACTGGTAGATGACATCATAAAAGATAAAGATTGGGGGAGAAAGTATGCCTGCAATAACACCTCGCGACGTCCCTATCGAAATACATTTTCCTGTTGATTCTTCACGACAGTCATTGGACTTTGTTGGTAGTCGACATCATAAAAAGGATTGTAGTATTATATAAGAGCTCAGATGCAGCCTTTGGATTGAATAAGAAGAGAAACATGACTACCACAAAGTCCCCAACATAAGAAAAAGATGTCACATGCGTGGAGGCGATTGTTGATATGCTGAAAATTCATGGCAAGGGGTATAAGCATACGCCAGGGAATGACTTCAAGAAGACGCAGTTCTGCCACAGGAGCCCTCAACAGGTGCCTCTGTCAAATGACTGCGGCTTCTACTGTCTAGCCTGGATGACGACCCTAGCCAACCTGAGTACAAAAGTGGAGGGGATGCAATATGAGTAGTATCATCCGCTACGAGGAGTGTACACGAGTATGCTACTCGAGTCCAAGTGGGCCTCCAACACCTAAAAAAGGGGATTAAGAAAGCCTATTTATACATATCACTCAAATTCTGACACCCTGGGTCGATGTGAAGGATAATTTTGGGGGAGGGGTCATAAACGGGCTAGAGAGGTACAATTCTATCACCATTTTACCTCTAAAATTTTCAAATTTTTCATATTTGCACAAATTGTACATGTTCATATTTTAGTTGAAATTACCTTAGAATTTAGAATTTGGTCAGAAAGTCACAACAACCAGGCCACGATCGAGAAGGTGGCTAGCTAGACCGTGACTGAGGGGTTGCTAAACTGACCTCAACTGTGACCCTCACCTAAGGAGGTAGCCAACTGACCTCAGCCAAGGAAAGAATAGTAATAAGGCCTCGACCGCGGTCGAGGGGTTAAGTCGGTGGAGTGTGCCTATAAATAGGCCACCCACCCAACCTGTCAAATCATCAAATTATAGATCAGATCTGATAGTACCACAAAGTGCTACCATTTTCCAGACTCATCTCCATCCACCCATCCAATCAGTCTTGGATCTCCAAAGGCAGAAGTTGAGGAGAGAGAAGACTGAAGACTCCATCTTCTTCGAGAGAAGAAGACTGTCCATACCATCGACCTTCTGGATCTACATCTGAAGAAGTATTGAGTTGTATGATGTTCTTCTCTCTCCATCTAGATCTATCACTTCCATCTCACTATACTTCCCTCATCACTTCATGGAGCTTGACGTAGCTATCTTCTTGTAACATTGTTATGCTACCTATAAACATGTGTGGCTAAACATCTTAACTTGGGTTGGGAGTAGCCACTAAGGCTCTCCCAACATGTATATTGTCTCTCCATTTTGAATATATATACTCTTGTCAAAATTATCTCCATGCACCGGTTTTAATGCTTCACTTGTATGTTTAGCTACCATCTTGTGATGTTTGATTGTTGATATCTCGAGAGAGTAATATCACTTTTATCTTGTGTTATGGATTAGTATGAATGCATGAGAATGTTGGAATGCTAAATCTTGAGATCATACATTCTGTTATGTAGTTTTTGTGTAGTCATCTCAAGAGAGAGGTTACCCCTAGACTTAGATCTATCTATATCTCGAGAGAGAAGAGAATAGACACCATGTATGATTGCTTGTAACCTTGATAGGAGTATAGATGAGGGAGAGATGATGTTGCATGTTGGTAAGAAGTCTTAGTAGGTGAAACCCAATCCATGTTTCCCTCCAGATCTTTGTTTACATCTTCTTTTATTATGCTTTGTTTTTCATTTCTTTGTTTTATTTTCTTTACTTTGGTTTGAGTACCATCGTACCTTTGGGAACACCAGTTTAACTACCCTTTTTATCTGGAGTATATGAGTGTGAGACTTTGTGTACTTAACACCTGCTAACCTTGTCTCTGTGGTTTGCCCTAACTACTACATCAAACCTCGTATAATAGTTGTGGGGGCTTACGTGTTGGGTTACTTTCTTAAAAGTCTGACTACCCTAGATCCGCTCCTTTTTGGTCCTGTGATTTAGGCCGGTCACAACCTCAAATCCTTTTAGCCCTAGACTCCGCATTATGATCCTATTCAAAACTAACTTAGATCTAGTTCCCCCTCTCTCCTTGAGGATTGACCATTAAATTTCCCACTCCTATATTGTGATACAATCCCATGCACTTGTGGAGTAGTATTTCTTAATATATTTGAGCATGTCCATCTTAGGGTCTTATATATTTGAAATACCAAGTGTGTGCATCCTGTGCAAACACCACCTACCACCCTAAGGTTTAGAATCATGTTGTCTTGAACATGTAACTAGGCTTGGAATGATAGGGAGATGGTCAATAATGCTCAAAGATCTTCTTATACTAAAATTGATGAAGTGGCATCTAGCATGACCTCTCTAGAGTAGAATGGGAGGAAGAAGGGTAATGGATGCTAGGGAAAGGGATGGATTTGAGGACGGTTTTGACTCCCCTACTTGTAAGTCAAGTGGATCCCCTCTTATATCCCACTCCTTACAAGTATGGTATCAAAGCCAGAGAAGTCGTTTCATCTAACTATTTCAATCTTTATCTCCCTTAGGTTTTACCATTATATGATCCTTATATTATGTTAAATATCTCTAGATGATACACCTACATTAGTATATACCTTCATTATGATGATGAATGATATAGAATTTGAGGAAGTACTATGATGTTCTTAACTGAGTTAACCTTATGTCGGTAGTTTGGACCCCATATGCCTTTTTCCTTAGGGTAGTAGGTGTGATAAACATGGTTGAGTTTTGAATCTATATGATTTTATTTGAGAGTAGATTGATGTGGTCATAGGTAATAAGTTGTTATGCCCAAGTTGGAATCACAGGTTTGGTTAGTTTTCTCTTAGAACCTAAACTTTGATGTATGGCGATTTTAACAAGTGATGATATGATAGATCTATATGTGGTTCAGTTATACTCACCCTCTTACTTGTATGGTTTGTTTGACTTATTAGATTAGACCTTTTAAGGGGTGGAGGGGTAGTACTTGATAGAACATGGATATGTCAATTTTGGGGATGAAATACTTTTAAGGGGTGGAGTCTTTTAGCATACCAAGATATGACTACCCCGACTTTAGAAACCCTAATTCTTGTAATAGGATGATAGTGTGATCGGATCATTATAATTGACTAATCAAGGTTACAATTATATCCTGACCATGCTTCGTATAAGTGAACTATAATCTCGAGAGAAAGGTTACCCCTAGACTTAGATCTATCCTTATCTCGAGAGAGAAGGGAATAGACAACATGTCTGATTGCTTGTAATATTGATAGGAGTATATGAGAAGGAGAGATGATGTTGCATTTGGTAAGAAGTCTTAGTAGGTGAAACCCAATCCATGTTTCCCTCCAGATCTTCATTTACATCTTCTTTTATTACACTTTGTTTTTCTTATCTTTGTTTTATTTGCTTTACTTTTTTTTGATTACCATCGTTCCTTTAGGAACACCCATTTAACTACCCTTTTTATTTGGAGTATATGAGTGCGAGACTTTGTGTACTTAACACCTCCTAACCTTGTCCCTATGGTTTGACCCTGATTACTACATCATACCCCGTATAATAGTTGTGGGGGCTTACGTGTCGGGTTACTTTCTTAAAAGTTTGACTACTCTAAATCCGCTCCTTTTTGGTCATGTGATTTAGGCCGGTCAACTTTTTGGCACCGTTGCCGGGGACAAGGAAAAATGACACTGTTAAGAACTTGAGTCCTCTCACTATACTCTCATGCCTCAAGCTTAGTAATAAGCTTGATCGCACCGTCACTTTGAGTCTGCTATCCAGTATTTGTGTAGAATAGTTCATTTTAACACGTCTAGTTTACTAACTTGACTGTGTGGTCTATTCAGGCACCCTAGAGGAAGCAGACTCATTCGACTTTG
Organism: Alisma plantago-aquatica; assembly: GCA_963693085.1. Classification (NCBI taxonomy): domain Eukaryota; kingdom Viridiplantae; phylum Streptophyta; class Magnoliopsida; order Alismatales; family Alismataceae; genus Alisma; species Alisma plantago-aquatica. The sequence goes on along the minus strand of OY856415.1, from coordinate 113,233,146 downwards.
CTCCTTAACCTCGAATTACCGTGTCGCCTCACGTGGATGTTACTCTCACTAGGGACGAGCGGGATGTGAGGAATCAACACAACCCACAACCACCGGGGTTAGACAAAGACAGAGATGGTCATTACAATGATGGTCGTCACCATGAAAAAGAATGTAGGGATGAAGATCGACATAATGATGATTGTCACAAAGAGACCAACGCGACAAAGAACGACGCTACAAATTTCAAAGAAGACACCACCGCAATGATCATGACAATGAACAAGAGCATGATGGTCGGGATAGTGATAGCGAGGATGATGAAGAAGGGAAGACTCTTAGAGAATTGGCAGCAACAAGAGCCAACGAGTCTAGATGCCCGATCATCATACCACACTTCAACGTAGAAAATTTTGAGTTAAAACTAGTTGTCATCTCGTTGATCCAGAATAAACCTTTCGTGGGAATTCAAGGAGTGAAAACCCATACCATCATCTCAATGCATTTAAAAATATCTGTGATACCATCAAGATGAGGGGATTCCCACAAGAGGTGATATACTGTAAAGGCTTCAACTTCTCTTTGGAAGACAAGGCTCTATATTGGTACCTTAATCTCCCTCAACAATCTATAGATGGGTGGAGACCCCTAGAAGATACTTTTGTTACTAAGTTTTATCCTACAGAGAGGACAATCCGCAACATGCATAAGATTACCTCTTTTGCATAGAAGTCGGGAGAGAACTTGCACGAAGCATGGGAACATTTCCAGGATTACCTTAGGGATTGCACACACCACAATTATAATAAGGGGTTCCTCGTGACCACTTTCTATAATGGGCTAACTCCTTCGGAAAGGACTTCGTTAAACGCAGTCGCTGGCAATGATTTCCTCGGGAAGAAGCCAAACAGAACCACAAAGATAATAGAAAACATGGCTGAGCTGCAAGCATGCATTGACTATGACAGGAATGATAGAGGGCCAACGTGGAAAGTAGGGTCTGAAGGACCATATATTGAAGCCAAAGCTATAGAGACCATAACGACATAGATTCAGAAAATAGCAACTGATGTGAAGCAACTGAAAGGTACTGGAGTTAAGGGAAAGAAGCATACCGAGAAGGTCATGAAGTATGTCACCTATAGAGAAGGAGGACATGGGGTTGATAATTGTATCTAAACCAGGCCAGAGGAAAGTGATGAAAGCAAAAGTGAAGAAGAGATGAAAAATGTTTCCTATGTCGATTTCAAGAGGCTAGACTACCCTGCTTTCAGCTATGGAAACAAAGATGCATCCGAGAATTCGCACCAACTAAACAACTCACAAAAACCACCCCTAGGGTTTGAAAAGAGAAGTAGACAGACCCAATATACACGAACAACAAACTATCAGACAAATAAGAACAACTATCAGGATCAAAGTAAGAATCTGAACCATCAAGGCACATGACCGAGTCAAGGGCAGAACCAAAATCAAGGGTCGGGTCCGGGAACCGATAACAAGCAGTCAAATTCAGTCACCCAGTTATTTGATTTCACTAAAAGGCAAGCTACAGTGAACGATTAGTTAGCTCAAAGTGCTCTTGTTAACTCTGGAGTTTTCACCACTATGCAAGTTCAAATGGCCGACATGTAGACCCATCAACGTCAAATCGACCAATAGCTGGCACAGTTGGCAGAGCTGGTAAAGAATCCTTCTGGGTAAATTCCATCAAACACAAAAATTGCAAATATGGATACCCTCTTATCTGGGAGGAAGCTAAGTAACTCAGGAACTGGAAACAACAATGAGGAAAGAAGAGATGAAGAACAACAACCTGAGAAAGAAGTCACTCCTAAAAAATTTGTTGATAAAGAAAAAGTGGAAGAAAGCAAGGAGAAAGATGAAGAAGTAAGGAAACCTGATGCTGTTGAGGAGATTTTCATGAAGAGGAGTCCATATGCACTGAGAGTCCCATTCCCATATAAGTTCATTAAGTCACACCTCAAGAGAAGATATGAGAATTTCATGGAGGCGGTAAAGAAACTACATCTGGACGTTCCGTTCCTGGATGCTATAGAGGAGATGCTGACCTATGCCAAGTTCTTCAAAAATATCATCACCAAAAGGAGGAGAGGGGACCATATAGAGACTATGTTGTTGGATAATATGTCAAGTGCTTGCATCCAGGCAAAACTGCCAACAAAAAAGAAGGACCCTGGAACATTCAATATACCATTCAATGTTGGAGACAATGTAGAGCGAAAAGGTTTGGCAGATTTGGGAGCAAGCATCAGTCTTATGCCTTTGAGTCTAACCCAAAGACTTGGGCTGACAGATATGGTTAAAACAAACATGATAATTGAATTAGTTGATCACACTTTCAAACGACATGTTGGAATAGTGGAAGATGTGCCCATTCACATTGGAAAATTCTTTATTCCCTATGATATCGTGGTGATTGACACAATTGAAGACCCAAAGTGCCCGATGATATTTGGACGATCATTCTTGGAAATTGGAAGGGCACTGATAGATGTCACGGAGGGGATTATTACCCTACGCATGGGCAATGACCACATAGACTTCCGTGTCCAAGATGCCATGAAGGGACCGTCTCTTTTCGATTCAGTCTACTTTATGGATAGTTACAACCAATACTGTGAGGAAGTGTAAGAAGAAAAGGAAATCGTTGACCCCCTGATGTGAGCCTTGAACAACCCCAATCCGACTGTAGAAGACCTTGAGGTGGTTGAAATCTTAGATTATCTGAATCAGGACAAAGGAGACCTCAGTAATGAAGAAGAAATTATCAAGATAGTTAAGTATGCTTCACTCGAACAATTTCCCGACAAGTAAGAGGCACCTATTTCAAAGCCTGAATTGGAAGCACTTCCGGAAGGGCTAAAATATGAGTTTTTAGACCATGAGGAGAGGAACCTTGTTATTGTGAATGCAAGTCTGACAAAAGAACAAATGGGAAGACTGCTAAAGGAGCTGAAAGAATAGAGAAAGGCAATAGGACATTTTGTAAAGGACATAAAAGGGCTTAACCCAGCTCTCTACATGAATAGAATACATCTTAAAGAGTCGCTAAGCCGCTAGTTCAGCCTCAGTGAAAGCTAAACCAAATGTTGAAATAAGTTGTTAAGAAGGAAATCTTGAAACTATGAGACGCCAAAATTATCTACCCGATTAGCGATAGTAATTGGGTGAGTCCTATTCACATCGTGCCTAAGAAAGGAGGAATGATAGTAGTGAAGGGAGAGAATGGTGATTAAGTCGCTACTAGAATTGTTACAGGATGGCGAATGTGCATATATTACAGGAAACTGAATTTTGCCACAAGGAAGGATCGCTTCCCCCTGCCATTCATAGACAAAGTGTTAGAAAGGTTGGCTGATCATGACTATTTTTGTTTTTTAGATGGATATTTAGGTTTTTACCAAGTCCCTAATCATCCATATGATCAAGTGAAAACAACATTCATGTGCATCTATGGCACATATGCGTTCATACGAATGTTGTTTTCTCTTTGCAATGCGCCTGCAACATCCCAACGTTGTATGATCTTGATGTTCTTAGATTTTATGGAGGACATCATAGAAGTCTTCATGGATGACTTATCAGTTTATGGGATGGATTTCGACACAAGTTTGAGAAATGTGTCCCTGGTCCTAAAAATATGTGAGGAGAAACATCTGGTTTTGAATTGGAAAAAGTGTCACTTCATGGTACGGAATGGCATAGTGCTCGGACACACAATTTCTAAAAATGGGATCGAAGTAAACATGAGTAAAATAGAAGCCATATCAAAACTGCCACCACCGAAGTCTGTAACGGGAGTAAGAAGTTTTCTTTGTCACGCCGGATACTATAGGAGGTTTATAAAAGACTTCTCAAAGATTTCAGAGCCCTTGTCTAATATTTTCCTCAAGGATGTCAAATTCGATTTCAACAACAAATGTTTGGAGGCATTCAATACCCTGAAGAAAGCATTAACAAATGTACCGATCCTACAAGCTCCATATTAGGAGTTGTCATTCGAGATAATGTGTGTCGCTAGTGATTATGCAATAGGCATTGTCCTAGGTCAAAAGAAAGACAAGAAGCACCATGTAATCTGCTACGCAAGTCACACATTAGATGAGGCACATGTAAACTATGCCACGACCGAGAAGGAGATGTTAGCAATAGTTTTTTCTTTTGACAAGTTCAGGTCATACCTAATAGGGTCAAAGGTGAAGGTATATACGGACCATGGAGCAAATAAATACCTGATGCAGAAAAAGGATACCAAACCACATCTTTTGTGATGGGCTCTACTGTTGTAGGAATTTGATCATGAAATCATTGATAAGAAGGGAAAAGAAAATGTGGTCACAGACCACTTTTCTAGAATAGTTTTCGATGAAGAGAATCAGTTACCCGTGAATGACAATTATTTTGATGAAGCCCTATTGATGGCTTAGTTTGATGTGCAGAGATTGCCTTGGTTCACTGATATCTGTAATTATTTAGCTTGTGGCCAACTGTCACCAGAGATTACATACAATCAGAAGAAGAAATTGTTTTCAGACGTCAAGAACTATTACTAGGATGACCCATTACTATTCAAGAGGTGTGCTGACAATTTATACCGAAGGTGCAGACCAGAGGTTGAGGTTCCATTGATTCTCAAGAAGTGTTACTCTTCACCTTATGGTGGGCACCACAGTGGAGAAAGAACCGCAACAAAAGTACTTCAATCTGGGTTTTATTGGCCCACACTCTTCAAAGATGCAACATCTTTTGTTAAGGCATGTAAGGAATGCCAAATCACTGGGAATATAAGCAAGAGGAACGAGATGGCCATGGTAGATTGGGTAGAAGTTGAAATCTTTGATGTTTGGGGAATTGACTATATGGGGCCTTTCCCCTCATCAAGGGGAAACCAGTACATTCTTGTTGTTGTTGATTATGTTTCAAAGTGTCTTGAGGCAGTGGCCACCCAGACATGTGACTCCAAGGTAGTGATTAAGATATTTGAAAAGACTATCTTCCCACGCTTTGGGGTGCCACTCACTGTCATAAGTGACTGGGGGTCACATTTTAGTAAGAAATAGTTCGAAGCGTTGCTAAGGAAGTATGGAGTGAAGCACAAAGTCACTATGCCATACCATCCCCAAACATCGGGGCAGGAAAAGTATCAAACAGACACATCAAGCAAATTCTAGAAAAGACAGTGTGTCAGACAAGAAAGGACTGGTCAATGAAGCTAGACGATGCTCTATGGGCTTATCGAATTGCATATAAGACACCTATAGGGACAACACCTTACATGCTTATCTATGGAAAGTCCTATCATTTACCGCTTGATCTTGAACATAAAGCTCTATGGGCCATCAAATTCCTGAATATGGACCTTGTCAAGGTGGGCCAGAAAAGATTTCTACAGCTTCAGGAGTTCGAGGAACTGAGATTGCATGCCTATGAGAATGTGAGAATTTATAAAAAAAGGACTAAGGTCTGGCATCATGCCCACTTGAAAAATATGGATGTTCTTGAAGGGGATAAGGTTCTCCTATCTAACTCAAGCATCTGATTGTTTCCAAGAAAGCTAAGAATGAGGTGGTCAGGTCCTTTCTCAATAGTGAAGATATACCCATCAGGAATGATGGACATTTCATGGGAAATGACTGGCATTTTCAAGGTTAATGGACATAGGGTAAAAAGATTCTATGAAGATGAAGCCTTTGTAAGAAGGTCAGAGATTAGTTTGGGGGAAACCAGCCAGCCAGGAAGTGAAGAGAATGAGGAGACACCATAGTCAGCTGAGGAAGTCGAGAGGTGAATGATTAGGAAGTCGAGCTAGAGACTCTAAATAAGTGCTTCTTGGGAGGCAACCCAAGTTTTAGCTGATTTCCTGAGTTTATGTTATTCCTTTGTTTTGAACTCTTGTTTTCCCTGCTCTTTAGTTTGTTAGTTTCCCCCTTATCTTGTAAGATTGTATATATCTTATGTTCTCTTTGAATATGGTTTAATTGGAGGATCAAGTTCATGTTTTGGTTTAAGTTTCCAGTTGGTTTGAGTGGACCGCGGGTCATAGTCATGACCGCGGTCGAGGTGTCAACCTAGCTCAATGTAGGGAAAAGCATCGCGACTATGCAGTTTTTCTTCCTTATACCAACCAAACCGCAACCACAATGTTTACCCTTAGATGAACCAGACCGCGACTGCGACATTCATACTATAGAGAGGACCGACCACGACCGTAGTCCCTTTTTGCATCGCGAGTCACGTTGTCTCTCCTATATATTCTAAAACCCTTGGTACATTGTTCCTCACACCTAAAACCTCAGTTTTCCTTGAACCAAAGAATGAATTGTCAGTGCACTCACAAACACACCAATGCCAACTGAGCTCGCTCCACCGCTGCTGTAGAAGCACAAATTGCCACCACTGCGCTAACACTTCACCCCGTGTTTCATCAATTTTCTTTCCTCCACCTAGGTAATCTTCTAAATGCTTTTATCTCCCATTTCTATGACTCTCTACCCACCAACACGACCATCATCAGACCTAACCCGCTCTTTCCCTCTCTATTTTTGCACTCCTTTACCCCTTCCACTAGTCCAAGCTTTTCCGCATCATCAATGACTCCGCCGATCATCTCAAAACTAAGAAAAACCAGTAAGATAACATCACAAAATGGGAGTTTATCACCACCCTAACTTAGAGTCTAGCTTGTCCTCTAGCTGGAAAGAGCTAAGGCATTTAGTGGCGAGGCAATTTTATTTAGTGAAGATTTCCATACTCTTGCTTCAGTTCTATACCAGAGATCCCCTTAGGTTTTTGTTGAGGCTTCTGCTTTCCCTTTCCTCTCTCACTAATTGTTTTCGTAGAGCCCATGCCCACCCTAGGGCACCATTTTCAATCACATTTCAATCTCAAACAATGTTGTTTCGGCTACCCTCATCAATCAACCACAATCGAAACCTCAACCCTCTGCCCAACCCTCATTCCCAATGGAACATGTCAGACCTCTGCTTTGCGATCACAATGTAAGAACCATGACTGTGGGTCGCAGACCTAATTTTTATCCATGGGTTGCAGTGCTCACGAATAGCTAAAAATAGAGTGATTTTATCTGAGGTCGTGGTGTTGATCGCAGGCCACAGTCTCCCTTGGTCAGTTCCTTTGACTGCGACCGTGTCACTTTCATATTGGAACACAATCGCGGTGTTCTTCATCTCATAAGTAATGACCGCGGGCTGCGATCTCAAGTAAATGGTTAAAAATATACAACATACAAATACACATGAGAAATTCAATAGAATCAGTGATAAATTGAAAGATATATTAATTATAAAATCAATTTGAAAATTTTTAGGATGTCTTCTTTGACTAACGACTCACCAGAAAGGAGGGAAACCTCATTAAAAGAGATAGAGATGATTATAGAAAAGCTAGCAAAGGCCTTGGAAACCAATATAAGCCTGCCACCAACCAGGAAGTTACAACTGCAACTACAGATAGAGCAATATCAGAATATTCTGGGTCACCAGACACCAGAAAGGTCAGAGTTTGCACAAAGTGTAGCACAGACAGGAATGTCAGAATACCAGCCCACAGAGTCCAAGCTGAGAATTCTAGGCAAAAGGAAGGATGAGCCCAAGGCAACCAGAAGTAGCAAAAAGGTAAGAGTAATAGCTGCTAAAATGGCAAAGGGAAAAGAGGCAGAAAAAGCCAACAATGAGGGAGGAGATATTGAATAGGTTGGACTAGAGCAGAGCGGGCCTACCTTTGTACCCAGAGACAATGTGCACCAGTCGCAATACGACTGGATGTCACAGGTCAAGATCTTCAGGCCCACAAGGTACCTGGATGTAGACGACTTCAAAAATATGGGGGTCTACGATAGGGTCATCAATATCTGAGAGGGTGTAAACCTGTGCACCCTATGCACCTCTGAAGCCCCGTCCTCAAAGCAGTTGATGGACAAATTCCTATCTTCACTGGAGAAGGTCCCAGTGGATGAAGAAGAATGCAAAAAGGGGGGCGGAAACCTCAAGTTGGAGGTGAGACTAGGGATGAAGTCTCATACAATCACAGAAGCGATGTTGAATACTATCTTCACAAAGACAACAACAGAAGCCCAAGCCTGCTCCACCACCCTGGCAGAAAATGAGACCATCGTATATGATAGCCACAAGATGTGGGAAGACTTGATGGGAGAAGATGAACATAACTCCAAGAACTCCAAGGTTACCCTGATCACCTCATGCTTTATCCAGGTAATACAAAAGATAACGACCAACATGATATATATGAGGTCAGAAATAGGGGGAGTAACAAAAGGAGATTTGGTCATGATCTGGTCAATGCTAAAAAGGAAGCATGTGAACTTAGGTAAAATACTAATATGGGTTGTCAGTCGTCGTGGGAGGAGAGTCCAAGCAGAACTAAGAGTTCTACATGGGAGGCGAGATAAAAAAGATAGCCTACCATTTTATGGGTGCTGAAGCGTTAAAAAGATATAAGGCAATAGAGGGACATAAAAGATCGACATAAAGTCCCTCCTCAACATGGGAATCCTAGATCAGAAAGGAGATAAATTTTACTATAAGAAGAGCAGCTCAAAGAAACTACTTCCCCCAGAGATGGCATATTACGATGCCCACAAACTGCGGCTCACCCAACAAGACATCGACAAGATGTACTTAGGGGCCATCCGCAATGTCACGAAAAAGACAACAGAAACTGATGAAGCAAGCAGTAAGGACAAACCAGCAGAGATAGAGAAGAAGAAGCCAGAACAGATGAAAAAGCTAGCATTAAGGAAGAAGAAGGAAGAGATAGAAAAGCCTACAAGTCTGAAGACAACCTCACCTCCCATAGTCACTGAAACAATAGTGATCGAGGAATGCCAACTGCATGAAGAAATAGTAGAGCATGATGTCCAGGAAAACCCAGATGACACACTAAGCACATGTCCGCACCCTAAGGTAGCAACCGCCGAACAACCTGTGACGGGAGAACAAGATTCCCACCAGCAAAGCAAGGACTCTGAAGTTGTACCCAAGACGGTGATTCTAGAAGTAATTCTTCTGATGTTGAGACATCCAGAACATAGAGTGCCTAGCCTGACCTCGCCAACTCCACCGCGGAAGGAATCACAAGCATCTACGACACATGTGGAGCCACAACTACACCAACTTTGAACCTTTGGTGACATACTAGGTAATAAGTTTAATGCACTATGGCAACACATGCATCAAACATATGAATTTAATTCAAGCATAACCTCCACCCTATGTACACTAACTACACAGGTGCAAACACTGAACAAGAGGACCAAGGCACTACCCTAGTTCATGCAACGGGTGATAAACACCCAGAACATGATGATGGGAGAGCTGAAGGCCCTCATGGAGGATATGGAAGCCCTTAGGAGAGAAAGGGATGTTATGCAAGCTGATAGAGATTGCTTAACCGATGGATATGAGGCAGTGATGCATGACCTCGACCTGGTGTGCCAAAAATTGAAGACAGACCACCAAAATCTAGAAGTTGGACGCAAGGAGTTTGACAGCCAACGACGCAAGAAGAAGAGCAATCCCATGGTAGGGCCATTGACATTGCAAGTGTCATCGAGCCTTCTGAACCCCGATGATGATGATGAAAATGTGGGAGGGACAGGTGCATGTTCAACACAAATAGAAGAAAGTGCCAATGTAAAAACCACCTCAACCGCTGAACCTAAGGTAAAAGAAGCACCACCACCATAAAACTCTCCCAAAGACAATGAAACAAAGAAGAAGAATACTATGTTGTCCGGGGAGCTAGACTTAAACAACAATCCTGAAGAGGACAAGAAAATATCTGAAAAGAGGAAGGGGGTACCAGCAGAAGCCAAATCTACACCGATCATAGGGAATGATGCATCAGAAAAGTCGACACAAATAGTTGCCGCTAGAGTAGAAAGCATAAGGACAGAAGATCTGATGTCCAGAGAGCTCAGGGACATTGACACATTGTTGGACGACCTAACATCTGGGATGGAAATATGTAGTGGCTTCCTACACTCCCCAATTCACAACGGGTAGAACGATCACATCTATGACAGAAAAATGGAAGCAACACTAGCAGAATTGGCAGCTACCAAGCTAGGTCACCCATTTGAAGAAAGCAATGTCAAGGATGGCACAGCTGTTGAAGCTTCCTTAGAGGTGGCAGTAATGGTGACTACACTGATGCAAACGAGCACAGAGGGCTCGCATACAACCAGAAAAACAACCATCCCTATAGCACAGGATGGGACCTCAGACGACGAGGAAGGTGGGCTCGCTACTTTCTTCACAAACGAGCCTGTTAGGGAGCAGAGCACACCAGTCAAAGACATAGAATTAGGTGTAGCTCCTCCTCTCCCATGCAAGATGATAGGAATGGACATGACCACGTTGTCAAGAATCACATGCAGAGATCTCCACATCTTAGTAGATATCCTTGATGATAATCTACCCAGAGCAGATGTTATATATCACAATAAGGGTAGAAGTATAACTAGAGAACACTTCAGAGGGATCTTCTTAAAAAGGGCATGAGTACACAAGAAACTATTTAAAGTACTATGTGCCATGCTCCTCGAAGAGTTCCTACACTCAAATAAGGTGCAGCCAGTGTTCAACGACACCACACATCTAGCAAGCCTTTTATACAATGAGGACTACGAGGCTGCTCATGTGACTGAGCTGAAAGAAGTAATGCATAGAAAGGGAACAAAGTTTGCAGTCCTATCCATAAGGAACGTGAAGTACTAGGCTCTGATCTTGGTCGATCTATACAAGTGAAAGACGACAATGCTCAATTGCTACGCGGATGAACTGGACAATACTACTCTGATATATAAAAGGAAAGAAGTAAGAGATGTCCTAAAGATACCACTACATCTACAGAAAGCGATACAATTAGCAGATGATAGATTCAAGGGAATCTAGAAACTATTGTATATCTATAACAAAGTGGCATGGGAAGAGGTTGGCTCAGGGGATTGTGCCTTCATCATACTAAGGATGATGGAATCTATCAACAAAGGCATCCCGCTGGAGGACTTATGTGAGGAAGATCTACACGGGTTGCACGGTGTGTACACGATGGAGGTCATCTTTGATCGCTGTTTCTTTAACGACCCAGCGTTGCCTTCAAACTCAATACCGCAAAGACTTCATAAGGAGATCCCTCTACCTAAAAAGGTAACTTGGAGGGAACAATTGAGAACCTTGTGGATCGATCCAGCAGAACCAGCCAGGGCTAAAGCATGGAAAGAAGGCTGGAAGGCAAACACTAGAGTAGCTACAGCAAGCATACCAAAAAAAGAACCTCAGCAGCCTCCAGTAACAGAAGACAAAGCAAAACAATCAGAAGGAGGAGAAGTAGAAGAACATGATCCGTCAGAAGAAACAACAGATGGACCGACAGGGGAGATAATACCTACTTTCAAGGACTTCGACAGATGGAGTTGTGTCAGCCGATCTAAAGAGTGACTAAACATCATAATGAAGTCCTTGAAAGATGATGATTCGCTGGCTGAAGCTATTTTTGAAAGAGAAGGGATATGTGTGTTGAAGGATGACCTCTGAGACACGCTCAGAATAGAAGGATACCCATCAGTAAGTACAATGTCAGCCTACCAGGCTCTCTTGAGTGACAACAAGCTAAACGTACATATGGCATATTTCCTGCTGGTAGATGACATAATAAAAGATAAAGATTTGGGGAGAAGGAACACCTTCAACAACACATCGCGACGTCCCTATCAGAATACATTTTCCTACTGATTCTTCACGATAGTCATTGGACTTTGTTGGTAGTCGACATCATAAAAAGGACTGCAGTATTATATAAGAGCTCATATGTAGCCTTTGGATTGAAAAAGGAGAGAAACATGACTACCAAAAAGACCCCAACATAAGAAAAAGATGGCACATGCGCAGAGGCGATTGCTGATATGCTGAAAATTCATGGCAAAGGGTATGAGCATACGATAGGGAATGACTTCAAGAAGACACAGTTCTGCCACAGGAGCCCTCAACAGGTGCCTCTATTAAATGACTGCGGCTTCTACTGTCTAGCATGATTTACGGCCCTAGCCAACCTGAGTACAAAAGTGGAGGGGATGCAATATGAGTAGTATCATCCGCTATGAGGAGTGTACACAAGTATGCTACTCGAGGCCAAGTGGGCCTCCAACACCTAAAAACAAGATTAAGAAAGCCTATTTATACATCTCACTCAAATTCTGACACCCCGGGTCGATGTGAAGGATAAGTTTGGGGGAGGGGTCATAAACGGGCTAGAGAGGTACAATTCTATCACCATTTTACCTCTAAAATTTTCAAATGTTTCATATTTGCACAAACTCTACATGTTCATATTTTAGTTGAAATTACCTTAGAATTTAGAATTTGGTCTATTTTCTTGCTAAAAGTGGAAGTATTATCATTTTCCTAGAGAGAAATATACGAGCATCTAATACACATTAAAGTAAAATGAGAAACATGGCAATACTTCTCTATCTCATTCTTGCAATAAGACATTGTGCATGCAACAACCCAGCTCATGAAACCCTTGGAAACTAGAGAACTTCACCTAGCCATACTCCTGACCAATCACCCTCACCTGACGATTCCAACTAGAAAATCCTTATCTCAGTAGAAAAGGAAATATCTACCCATTCAAGTAAATCCATCCCTTCTTGGGACTAAAAAAGAGGCGTGGCCGCCTAGAAGACCACTTAAATCCCTCTCACCCAAGCCAGAAAGGAGGTGTAAAAAGACTATATATATATATATATAAATATATATATAAATATAAATATATATATACATACTATGAGAGTTGTGCCTAAAAGATGCCAAAAGTTTCCACACGGTCGGTGTATTACTGCACTCACGATTGCAGATATGTCATGTCCATAAGTGGAACCTTAAAGGAAAGCTTATCCACCTCCGATCCAGAATGAAACTCATAAAACCACCTGACTTAAATTCATACTCCCAAAGGGGAAACATTGTCATTACGACAGTTGTGGGTGAGGGAGCTCAGGAGAAGAGGAAAACACTTAAAGCCTAAAGCCTACCCCAACTCATTAGCACAAAGCCATCTAAAAATAAAGAAAGAGTGTGAAAGCTACCCCTCGAGGAGATGTTGTATTAGTATGGTTGGTAACCTAAAGGGAAGGGGTGATACGTTGATAAGGAGAAACCTTTAACAATTGAAGGCAATGGCAAGAACTTGAAGTTTTACAACTCTAGATATAAGAGGGAGGAATGAGACTTTAAGTGATTAAGAAAGCATACCAAGACAGTCTTGATGCAAGAATGAGATAACTCAGTAGTGTTAAGTTTTGCAAAATTGTGTCACACAAATTGCTCCTTCTCTCTATGATTTGGAGCCTACACGTAGCCTGAGGACAAGCTTGATTCTAAGTTTGGGGGAGTTGATAACACTTTATTTTATGCACTTTTTGTATACATTTTGTGTCTTCCTAGCATATCTTTACGTACTTTCCCCACTATTTTAGCATCTTATGTTAAATACGTCACTTACACATTCTCCCATTGATTTCAGGTGCATATCTAGCCCAAATCACCATCATCACCTCGACTGCAACCCATTCATCCAGCATGGACCATCTCATCATGGTCGAGGTCTCCAAGTTTACCCTAATGCCTTGCACTCACGGTCAATTTGCACTCAAGCTCTATGGGTCCGCGATCAATATGGGATCGTGACCAACTTGAAGACCGCGACCTTGATTTCTTCAAACCAAGGCACACCTCGACCTCGACCGTGGTCCTACAGAAAGTCACAACAACCAGGCCACGATCGAGAAGGTGGATAGCTAGACCGTGACTGGGGGGGTTGCTAAACTGACCTCGACTGTGACGCTCACCTAAGGAGGTTGCCAACTGACCTCGACCAAGGAAAGAATAGCAATAAGACCTCGACCGTAGTCAAGCTTTATCCAAGACCAGCCCTTGACCGTGGTCGACGGGTTAAGTCGGTGGAGTGTGCCTATAAATAGGCCACCCACCAGACCTGTCAAATCATCAAATTATAGATCAGATCTGATAGTACCACAAAGTGCTACCATTTTCCAGACTCATCTCCATCCACCCATCCAATCAATCTTGGATCTCCAAAGGCAGAAGTTGAGGAGAGAGAAGACTAAAGACTTCATCTTCTTCGAGAGAAGAAGACTGTCCATACCATCAACCTTCTAGATCTAGATCTGAAGAAGTATTGAGTTGTATCACGTTCTTCTCTCTCTATCTAGATCTATCACTTCCATCTCACTATACTTCCCTCATCACTTCATGGAGCTTGATGTATCTATCTTCTTATAACATTGTTATGCTACTTGTAAACATGTGTGGCTAAACATATTAACTTGGGATGGGAGTAGCCAGTAAGGCTCTCCCAACATGTATATTGTCTCTCCATTTTGAATATACATACTCTTGTCAAAATTATCTCCATGCACCGGTTTTAATGATTCACTTGCATATTTAGATACCATCTTGTGATGTTTGATTGTTGATATCTCGAGAGAGTAATATCACTTTTATCTTGTGTTATGGAGTAGTATAAATGCATGAGAATGTTGGAATGCTAAATCTTTATATCATATGTTCTGTTATGTAGTTTTTGTGTAGTCATCTCAAGAGAGAGGTTACCCCTAGACTAAGATCTATCCTTATCTCAAGAGAGAAGAGAATAGACACAATGTATGATTGCTTGTAATCTTGATAAGAGTATAGACGAGGGAAAGATGATGTTGCATGTTGGTAAGAAGTCTTAGTAGGTGAAACCCAATCCATGTTTCCCTCCAGATCTTTGTTTACATCTTCTTTTATTATGCTTTGTTTTTCTTATCTTTGTTTTATTTGCTTTACTTTGGTTTGAGTACCATCGTACCTTTGGGAACACTCATTTAAATACCCTTTTTATCTGGAGTATATGAGTGCGAGACTTTGTGTACTTAACACCTGCTAACCTTGTCCCTGTGGTTTGACCCTGACTACTACATCAAACCCCATATAATAGTTGTGGGGGCTTACATGTCGGGTTACTTTCTTAAAAGTCTGACTACCCTAGATCTGATCCTTTTTGGTCGTGTGATTTAGGCCGGTCACAACCTCAAATCCATTTACCCCTAGACTCTGCATTATGATCCTACTCAAAACTAACTTAGCTCTAGTTCCCCCTCTCTCCTTGAGGATCGACCATTAACTTTCCTACTCCTATATTATGATACAATCCCATGCACTTGTGGGGTAGTATTTCTTAATGTATTTGAGCATGTCCATCTTAAGGTCTTATATATTTGAAATACCAAGTGTGTGCATCCTGTGCACACACCACCTACCACCCCGAGGTTTAGAATAATGTTGTCCTGAACATGTAACTAGGCTTTGAATGATAGGGAGATGGTCAATAATGCTCAAAGATCTTCTTATACTAAAATTGATGAAGTGGCATCTAGCATGACCTCTCTAGAGTAGAATGGGAGGAAGAAGGGTAATGGATGCTGGGGCAAGGGATGGATTTGAGGACGTTTTTGACTCCTCTACTTGTAAGTCAAGTGGATCCCCTCTTATATCCCACTCCTTACAAGTATGGTATCAAAGCCAGAGAAGTCATTTCATCTAACTATTTCAATCTTTATCTCCCTTAGGTTTTACCATTATAGGATCCTTATATTATGTTAAATATCTCTAGATGATACACCTACATTAGTATCTACCTTCATTAGGACGATGAAGGATATAGAATCTGAGGAAGTACTATGATGTTCTTAACTGAGTTAACCTTATGTCGGTAGTTGGGACCCTATGTGCCTTTTTCCTTAGGGTAGTAGGTGTGATAAACATGGTTGAATTTTGAATCTATATGATTTTATTTGAGAGTAGATTGATGTGGTCATAGGTAATAAGTTGTTAAGCCCAAGTTGGAATCACATGTTTGGTTAGTTTGCTCTTGGAACCTGAACTTTGATGTATGGTGATTTTAATAAGTGATGATATGATAGATCTATATGTGGTTCAGTTATACTCACCCTCTTACTTGTATGGTTTGTTTGACTTATTAGGTTAGACCTTTTAAGGGGTGGAGGGGTAGTACTTGATAGAACATGGATATGTCAATTTGGGGGATGAAATACTTTTAAGGGGTGGAGTCTTGTAACATACCAAGATATGACTACCCCGACTTTAGAAACCCTAATTCTTAGTATAGAATGATAGAGTGATTGGATCATTATAATTGACTAATCAAGGTTACAATTATATCCTGACCATGCTTCGTATAAGTGAACTATAATCTGAGGATTATTTGGATATATAGAATATAACCCTAGACATCATACATTTTGATAAGGTGTGTGGTGACCATGTTGACAATAAACCCTAATTTGGTATGTGTAACCCCAACACATGCATCATTTGGTGACATTTATGATACATTAATGACATTAGGTGGCATAATCAGATAAAATACATCACTACACTTAAATGGTACTGAATCACATGATCCGGTGTTGATATGAAAATCAACTCATGAATATGTAACATGATTCACCTTATACATCTAATTATTCAAATATGGATAATAAGTAATTTGATTTACATAAATTACCATAAATGGCTAGTGTGGGGTTAATGTGGATATTTACTAAAAAGATGTGAATAAATATGGGTAATTAATTCATTTGGAAATAATGTGCTTAGTGGACATAATGGTATAGTAATTGGATGTTTAATGTAAGTGGAAATGATTAGTGTGTCATAATATTTACATTAATGGACTTATTGACTAATTACTTAAAATGACCTATTTTGTGAAAGATAATATCATGAAACTTAGTTTGTAGTAAGATAATGGTAACATGAATATAAATTCTAAATATTGAAGATAATATTGATATATATATATATAAATTAATATAGAGATAATTTCCTTAAAACATAATTGTATTAAATCTCATCATATGTAATCTCAAAACCTAAATCCTATCCTAAACTTAGATTCTTTAAGTCCTAATTAGTCTAGGTACAAAATTTCAACCTATTTGGATAATCCTAGCTAATCCCAATTTGAGTAGATAAGATAATCCTTAAAATATCATTACTAATTTGAATGCACTTTGTTTTATCTAATTGTTTCCCTTATTTTGATGCCATGCTAGTTGATTCAGGTGCTCACCTAAAGCCCCTATGTCATGTAGAATATGATTTGTCTAGTCCAGGCCGCGATTGGATCTACGGGCTTTGCCCCTCGATCATCTTCTTGACCCAGATCCCAGGTTGGGACTCTATGGTCTGGTCTTTCTACTCCCTTGTTCCTCACTTGTCTCACTCCTTCTCATCTTAAATTCTCCTCTCCTCCACATTCTCCTATTGACACCAAGCTCGGAGACCCTAAAATCAATGGGACTCTATTGAGTCCTCATCTTCCTGGCCTGAATCCTTACTAGGTTGGGACTCTATAGTCTGATTTTTCTACTCCCTTGTTCCTCTCTCATCTCACTCCTTCTCATCTTAGATTCTCCTCTCCTCCATGTTCTCCTCTAGAAATTGACCTTGGAGACCCTAAAATCAATGGGACTATGTTGATTCATCATCACAGTCGAAAACTCAGGAATGCTTTCCCCTCATTCTAATCTCGTTTGGGCCTCCTCGCCTCTCAATGAATTTTCACCTATAAAAATTGATGTGGAAACTATCATGAAGACATCTAGAGTCATTTTTCAAAATTAAAACAATCACCTCACCTCTGTAATGCATCCACCCACTTGTTATAATGGTTATAGTCATTTGGGTTTGGTCAAGGAAGCTTTGCTTCCAACAGCTCTATGAGACTGTTGGGATTCATTCCTCATGTTTGGATAGAGCTATTGCTCATTCAATTTGTGTAGCTGAGGTATCATCTTTGTTTCCTCTTTTTGGATGCTAATCAAGTATTTTGAGCCTATCATCAATTAGTGTTTTACACTTGTCTCTCCCCTTCGATTCTTTTGGTTTTGACTCCATTTGCACTTAAATTTTGTGATTCTGAGACATTGGCTTCTCCTCTGGGCATGCATCTTGCTCTGTGTGTTGAGATTCTAGAGTCCTTCATAGTGGTTTCCATTGCAACAGCTGAAGGGAGAGCTCTAGAATGCTATTGGCCTTGGTCTGAGTCTTCCAAAATCAATGAAGCTCAAAGAAGACAAGAGTTCATGATTCTAGTTCTATGTTTAATCATGATTATGTAATAGTCAAGCTTTCTAGTTTTCTGGTGATGTGATGTACACACAAAGAAGAACACGTGAAGAAGATGATCATGTGGACTTTGACGCATATGCTTCCATATCTATTTAATTGTGTCACACTTTTAATGGGGTTTTGTGTCCTTTATGCCCTTTTGATTCTTTTATTCTCCTAGCCCTTGAGCTCTGTGAAGTTACCAGGCTAGCCTGTCACTCTGTAGGATATGATAATCACATGTTGTGGAAAATCGGTCTTTGAATTTTTTTAATAATTCAATAGGTTCATTCAACTTTAATAGTTCACAAGTAATTATTTAATCAATAGAACATTATGTAAAAGTATCATCCAGAATCAAAAAAATAAATACTAACTGATGGTTTCAGTTTCACAACCTAAATCCAATGAAAATAAGAACTCAATATTTCTATAGTCCATATAATCATTTAATTATTTATGTACGTTCAATATTATATCATGTGAAAGTTTATAATATGGATCTAGGGTATGGACCATGATATATTACACACGTCATTAAGGTATGTTGCATCCCCTCCATTCAATATTGGACAATGATTTACATTTTCTCTCTCTCAAACTTGATTGTGACATATCATCTTCAATGTCACATATTTACATATAGTTGAACTGATTGGGTCCAAGCTCTTGAAATCGATCTTATGGACATTTATAATTGCAAATTGAATATTATTCTTTTATCTTGTTGTTGTTTCATTCATTTTACATACTGATGAATTTTATTTGATCCATATACAATGGAAACCCTAAATTGCCTTATGTGGCCATGATAGTATATCGGATCATGTTTATAAATTTTATGATGTCTTTTTAATTTGGACACTATATTCTGATCTAACTAAACTGATGCTTGCCTCTCTATTTATTATGCATGTTTGGTTTCAATAACATGTATAATGTACACACTAGGTGGTGTATCCTTTTTGTGTATATTAACAACTGAGGGTACATATGGTGATTCTTGTCTCTGGGTAATTATGTTGTGATGTCATCACTCCCCTAAAGATTATGGTGGTGATCCCATAATATTTTGTTATGGTGGTGATGCCACATACCTTAAATATAATTACATTGGTTTTTGTTATTATAGTTTGCATGCATCATTCTTAATATATATGGTTGTTCTCTTATTTGAGATTTAAAGGTAAGAATTTTATATTGTACTTTTTATTTATTGATATAATTTGTTTGTCTTATTATATGAAGAACTCTTTTGATATCCACTTGTATGGTTCCTTTACCTCTTTGTTTTAGGAAGAATTGTTACATTATTTGTTGTCCTTTTGCTCCCAATGCTATCCAATCACGATTAAATGTACATATCAGTGTTTATGCTAACAACATGCATCTTTGTCCTTTTCTTATGGGATATGCTTCCAACCCCTTAGGTGGAGAATAAGGAGGAGTGGACCATAGTTGACCAAGACTTATCCATTTGTACCTAATCTTTCATGGCATGTAGATTGATGTAGTTGATTTACCCTCTATAGATTATTTCCTATAGTTTTCTTTTATGTACACCCTGCATAGTGAAGAACAATGATTGACATAAATATTGTATTGTAAGATTTTATCTTTTGTTGCTACACTTTTGTTGCATGATATGTTACGTACTTGAATTATAGTTATCATCATTTGTGAAAAAATACTTGTGATAATTGGAATTGGATGGTTTTCAATTATTCCCTTTATGTAAGTCGAGAGGATCCCCTCTTGGGTCCCACTCCTTACAAGTATGGTATCAGAGCCAGAGCAGTTAGTTCATCTAACTAATTCAATCTTTATCTCCCTTAGGTTTTACCCCTTCTATAAGTTCCTTATAGGAGCCTTACCTTATGTGAAATCACTCCAGATGATACACCTACATTAGTATCTACCTTCATTAGGATTGTGAAGGATATAGAATCTGAGGAAGTATTGTGATGTTCTTAAATGAGTTAGCCTTATGTTGGTAGTTTGGACACCATGTGTATTTTTCCTTAGGGTAGTAAGTGTGATACCCATGGTTGAGGTTTGAAGCTATGAGATCTAACTTAAGAGTAGATTTATGTGACCATGATGATGAAGTATGTAACAAGTTGTTATGCCCAAATTGGAACCACATGTTTGGTTCGTCTACTCTTACAATCTAAACTTTGATATATGGTGATGTTCATGAGTAAGTGGTGATATAATAGATTCTATACATGGTTCAGTTAGACTCACCCTCTTACCCCTAGTTTTGTTTGACTTATTAGGTCTGATCATTTAAGGGGTGGAGGGGTAGTACCTAGTAGAACATGGATATGTTGATCTCGGGGACAAAATCCTTTTAAGGGGTGGAGTCCTATGACACACCGAGATATGACTACCCTACTTTACAAACCCTAATTCCAAGAATAGTATGATAGTGTGCTTGGATCATTAGAATTGACCAATCAAGTTTACAGTTATACCCTGACCATGCTTTAGATAAGTGAAATCAAATATGAGGATCTTTTGGATACATGGAACCTAACCCTAGACCTCATACATGTTGATAAGGTGTATGGTGACCATGTTGACAATAAACTCTAGTTGGCATGTGTAACTCTAATATGTACATCCTTTGGTGGCATTCATGATATAATAGTTACATTAGGTGTTACAATTGTAACATAAATTGATACACTTAAAAGACACTTAATCACCTAATCCAGGCTTGACATGAAAATCAATTCATGAATATGTAATACGTTTCACTTACACATATAATGACTCAAATATGGATAATAAGTAATTTGATTTACATAAATGGCTGATGTGGGGTTAAATGTGCATATTTAGTGAAAATAAGTGAATAAATATGGGTAATTGGTTTATTCAGACAATAGTGTGACTAGTGGATATAATGTGATATTAATTGGATGTTATTATAAGTGGAAATTATTAGTGTGTCATAATATTTACATTAATGGACTTATTGACTAATTGCTTAAAATGACCTATTTCGTGCAAGATAATATCATGAAACTCAATTTCTAGTAAGATAATGGTAATATGACTATAAATCATAAATATTGAAGATAATGTTGATATATATTAATTAATGTAGATATAATATCCATAAACCCTAATTATACTAAAATTAATACTAGATCATCTCAAAACCTAAATCTTATCCTAAAATTAGATTCTTAAAGTCCTAACTAGTCTAGGTGGAAAGTTTCAACCTTTTTGGATAATCTTAGCTATTACAATTTGAGTAGATAAGATAATCCATAAATTATAATTACCAATTTTAATGGACTTTGTTTTATCTGTTATTCCCCCTGATTTTGATGTCATGTTGGTTGATTTAGGTGGTTTCCTAAAGTCCCATGTCATGCAAACTATGAGTTGTCCAGTCCGAGTCAGACTCAGATCTGTGAGTTTTGCCCCTCGGTCATCTTCCTGACTCGGATCCCTACCAGGTTGGGACTCTACAATATGGTTTTTCTACTTCCTTTCTCCTCACTCCTCTCAATCATCCTCATCTTAGACTCTCCTCTCCTCTATGGTCTCCTCTTTACATCGATCTCGGAGACCCTAAACTCATGGAACTCTATTGAGTCATCATCACATTCAACAAATTGGGCATGCTTTCCCCTCATTCCAATCTCCTTTGGGGCTCCTCGCCTCTCGGTTAATTCTCACCTATAAATATTGATGTGAAAACTATCGCGAAGACATCCAAAGTCATTTTCCATCATCAAAACAATCACCTCCCCTCTAGAATACATCCCCCCACTCATTCTAATGGCGATGGCCTTCTGGGTTCGGTCTAGGAAGCTTTGCTTCCAATAGTTCTATGAGACAATTGGGATTTGTTCCTCATGTCTGGATGGAGCTACTCGTGCCTTCAATTTGCATCTCTAAGGTATAATCATTATTTTCCCCTTTTTTTCTACTTCTCTAGCGGTTTAATCATGTCGTTGACTCACATTTTACAGTCATCTTTCCCCTTTGGTTCTGTCTCCTTTGACTTCGTTTGCACTTAAACTGTGTGATTTTGAGCCATAGGTTTCTCCTCCTGGTGTGCATCTTGCTTTGTGTGTTGAGATTCTAGAGTCCTTCATAGTGGATGCCATGGTGACAGCTAGAGAGAGATCTCTACATTTCTCTTGGCCTCATTCTGAGTCTTTCAAGGCCGATGAAGCTCGAAGAAGATAAGAGCCCTGGATTTAGTTCTATGCTTAATCGTGAGTATGTAAACATCAAAATTTCTAGTAATATGGTTATGTGATGTACTCACAGAGAAGAACAAGTGAAGAATATGATCATGTGGTTGTATACGCATATGCCCCCATATCTATTTAATTGTATCACACTTCCAAAGGGGTTTTATGTCCTTTATGCCCTTTTGATTCTAATAATTTTGGTGGCCCTGGTGCTCTATGAAGTTACTAGGCTAGCTATCACTCTATAGGGAATGATAATCACATGTCAGGGAAAATCGGTCTTTGCAAAACTTTTTTAATAATTCAATAAATTGACTTAACTTTAATAATTCTCAAGTAATTATTTACTCATTAGAACATTATGTAAAAATATGTTCTAGAGTCAAAAGAATAAATCCTATCTGGTGGTATAAGTTTCATAGCCTAAATCAGATGTAATAAGAACTCGATATTTCTAGGGTTTGTAATATGTCATTTCATTAATGGTGTACGTTCAGTATGATATTAGTTGAAAGTGCATAATCTAGATCTAGGGTTTGGACCCTAACCTATTACAAACATTGTTAAGATATGTTGCATCCCCTCCATTCCATATTGGACAAAAATTTACATTTTCTCTCTCTCTCAGACTTGAAGTGACATATCATCTTCAATGTCATATATTTACATATAGTTGAACTGATTGGCTGCAAACTCTTGAAATGATCTTATGGACTGTTATAATTGAAAATTGAATCCTATTCTTTTATCTTGTTGTTGTTTCATTCAATTTGCATACTGATCAATTTTATTTTATCCATATTCAATGAAAACCCTAAATTTCCATGTGTTGGCCATGATAGTATATTTGATCATTTTTACACATCTTTATGATGTCTTTTTAATTTGGACACTATATTGTGATCTAACTAAACGGATGCTCACCCCTCTGTTTATAATGCATGTTTTGTTTGAATAACTTATATAATGTACACAGTAGGTGGTGTATCCCTATTATTTGTATTACCAATAGAGCGTGCAGATGGTGATTCATGTCCTTAGGTAATTGTGTTGTGATGTCATTACTCTCCCTAAGATTATGGCGATGATCCCATAATATGTGGTTATGGTGGTGATGCCATATACCTTAAATGTAATTATAGTAGTTATTCTTATGATAGTATACAAGAAAAATTATTATTATTTATTGTTGTTGTCTAATTTGATATTTAAAGACAATAATGTTATTATTGTACTTTTTATTTCTTCATATAATCTTTTGTATTACTACATGAAGAAATCTTTTGATGTCCACTTGGATGGTTCATTTCCCTCTTTCACCTGGGAAGCCTTGTTACATTATTTGTTGTCATTTTTCCCCTAATGTTTGTCCAATCATGATTATTACATATCGATGTTTATGCTAATAATATCCAGCTTTGTCTTTTCTTGTGGGGTATGCTTCCAACCCCTTAGGTGGAGAGCAAGGAAGAGTGGACAATAATTGACCATGACTTATCCAGTTGTAGTTGATCTTTTTTGGCAGGTAGATTGAAGTAGTTTTTTTAAAAGAAAATTATGGTAAATATATTTCCCAACCCCAAAGGGTGCAAAGTTGCAAACTACGTACGATCATGTATTTTACAAAAGAGATAGAAAAAACATCTCAAGGATGGATCACTAGGATGAACGAAGTAGTTGATTTACCCTCTTTAGATTATTTCCTATAGCTTTCTCTTATGTAAACCATGTGTGGTGAAGAATAATGGTAGACATAAATGTTGTAATAGTTATATTTTATCTTCCCCTACTACATTTTGGGTATATGATACATTACATACTTTCCCTTTGAGTAAGTCGAGTGGCTCCCCTATGGGGTCCCACTCCTTACAAAGGGATCAGCCAATTTTGAATAGACTCTTGGTTCTAGAAACTATTGATGGTTTTGAGCATCACCCTGGTTGGGGATCACCTTATTGTCCATTTGATAAAATTAAATATTCCAGATCCAGTAGCTACTGACATTTCCTACCTCATGTGGTCTCCCAAACTGGAGAAGTGATCGGGCAATCAACATTGTAGAGAAAAACACCTACTATAGGTTAATCGGTCGACCAGAGGAACTGGTTGGGAAATTAGCTTGTAGCGCAGTTCCTGAGCAAAATTTGACTCTGTTGTTGGCCAATCAGCTAGACTGGTCGGCTGATCACAAGTTCAACAAGATCTCTTGTTAACTGTAGGAATTTTTTTTCAACAACTAGATCAATTGAATGTTAACATGAATGTAAGTAGAGAAAAGAACTAACATGACAAAAATGAAACCTTTAGTTGACCAAAAATCAAAATCTAACTAGATAATTATCATGTTGCCTCTTGACAAGTGCCACATTTAATGTCATGACTCAACACCTAGTTTCTCAAATTGTAATCAGAGGGGAAAAGGAGTTGGAGATGCTTCATTTGCTGTGAGATCTTCACAAGTGATGTGTCTCTTTGGACAGTGTCCTTTTGCAACAAATTCACCCTTGTTCTTGTCCCATAACACAAATGCATCATGAGGGTAGATCTTCTTCACAAGGTATGGTCTGTGCCATTGGGATCATGGTTTCCTAGGAAATGGTCTCAAGTGAGAATTGTAGAGTAAAACTTGATCTTCCACTAGAACATCCTTTTGTTTGAGGTGGACATCACATCACATCACATCACATCACATCTTGGTATATTCATTGTAGATATGTGTGTTTTCATAGGCGAACATGTGTAGTTCTTATAACTCTTGCATCTAAAGGAAGCACTTCTCTCTAGCAAGAGATAGATCAAAACTTAGTAACCAGATAGACCACCTACCTTTGTGTTCCATCTCTATTGGGAGGTGGAAAGACTTGTTATAAATGAACAAGAATGGAGTGGTACCCAAGGAGGTCTTAAATGTTGTATGGTATGCCCACAAAGCATCATTGAGCTTCAGTGACCAATCCTTCCTTGTCCTTCCAACTGTCTCCTCATAGATGACCTTTATCTGTCAGTTGGACATTTTGACTAGAACATTAGTTTGAGGGTGGTATGATGTGGCTACTCTATGATGTATTCCATACTTTTTTAGCAACAATTCAAACTTCTTCTCAAAGAAATGTGACCATGTATCAGAGATGATTGTGTGGAACACTCCAAACCTGGAAAAGATAATATCTTTAAAGAGTTTCATAACCAGACTGGAGTCACTTGTAACAGTGGGTGATGAATGTGTATTCATTATAATATTCAGTCTCCATCTTGGGCTGAATTCGACTCAATACATCTGATTTCATCTCCTAAGTCTCACAATATGCAAAATTGCTTAATTGGTTCAATTATCAAGATTATTAACTTGTTTTATATTTATTTTATGCAGGTCATGATGAGGTTCAACCATCAATTGAAACTCACCTTCACTCAAGATCCTCTCAGCCTCAGTTTGATCAATCGGTCTCAAACCAAACTGTCTGATCAATCGGTCTCAAACCAAACGGTTTGCCCATTCGTTCTGCTCAACCAGTTTTGATAAATTGGTCTCAAAACCACGAGCTCTCCTCACCACACGATCTTGATCCAATGATCCACCCTCCTTGTGGTTTGCCTCCAAAAAGTCTCACCCACATGGTCCTCCTCCTACCATTCTGCCCTAACAGTTTAGAACTTTCCCCCCCTCTATATGGTCTCAAGACCGTGTGAGGCCACACGGTCTCAAGACTGTGTGAAGCCTCACGGTCTCAAGATCGTATGTGGCAACCTTCTACCCCAGACCACAAGAAGCATCTATACCCTGAACCCTTCTTCTTCCTTCAGCCACTACAGAAACCCTAACACCACCATGCCTCCTCCATCTTCTTCTTCCCTCCTGCCCTAGTGAAGCCGACGCCCCTGCAACCCCGCAAAGATCAAAGCCTACACCTGCAACGGGTTGCTGCTTCGTTCTCCTCATCATCACGATCTACTCCACGCCACCCTCCATCATCCTCACAGCACCACGCGACCAGCTCCTCACAATCTCAAGACCATGAGGTAGTGATCGGTCTACAAACCCACTGAACACCTCTAAGGGTTGATCATCTGAAACCGTTTGATGATAGACGATCCTCAAGACCATTTGGCGGTGCACAGACTCAAGACTGTTAGACAAGCAGACCGTTCGGACGAGTGAGACTACAAGAGGCACAAACCATTAAGTAGTGATCGGTCTCCAAACTGATTGGAGGCCATCGATCCACGAGACCATTTGGATCGACTGAATGCTGAAGACCGGATGGAATGAGGACTATAAGACTGATTGGAACTCACCGGTATTCAAGATCGTTTGGACACTCAAACTACGAGGATGGTCTCTCAAGACCGTGAAGGCCAAGGATTCTAGACTGTGAAGAGCCCTAGACCGCTAGGGCACCAAACCGTGAAGAACCCATCAGTTTTCCCAAACTGTGAAAGACTTAACGGTTTCCAAAATTGTTAAAGAAAAGTCGTGAATACTTATAAAGTCCAAACCATTAAAAACTCAAACCGGTCCTCCAAAACCGTTTAAAGTGGATTCACACCAAAAATGTGAAGACCCCGACCAGTGCCTATAAATAGGACCAACATGGTCCTCATTTGGGGCATCGGATCTGGGACGAAACCAGGCTACTCCTTTGTGAGGTTGACCCATGCTCCCTCCGATCTACATCCACAATACCACCACCAGGATGCACCTAGCATCCTCGACCCCTGGGAAAGTTCCTCCGCCTCCGTTTCTCCTCATCCTACACTCCACCACTATGTTGTGCCTAAGAATCACTCGACCGCTGGTGGAGGACAATCTCCACAACCAAGCTGAGTGGTAGGCTTGTGCATCTACCCATCATCCACTCCACCTACGCATCCACAACATGCTCCTGTTATTGTGAGCAAGAATGATGAGAAGAGAAGGAAGGTGGAGAAAGAAAGACTGCCTGGTCTATCTTGGTGTCCCTCACTCCTCGTCCAGATCTACCCCAACACGACGTAGAAGACCGCATCATCTTCACCGAGTTGCGACACTCTTCTGCATCATGCTCACGACAAAATCTTCCATATCTCTTATTCTTCTTGTTTCTCGCATCATAAGAGAGTACTTTCTTTTTGCTGGGGTGGGGGGACTAGCCCCGATGCCCTTGCTTACATGTTCTTTTATTAAACATTCCATGGCATGTATATAATTTTTCATTTCATTGTTAATCGTCGATGTTTGCTTGTAGATTGATCACATGCATGATTTTATCTTGTTCTTTGCTATGTTGCAAGAACTTCAATATGTAGGATAGGATGTCGATTAACGTGGTTGACTCCCTGACTAGAAATAGAAATGGATTCCTTGAGGTCGTAAGTGTATGATCCATGAGGGGATGAGCCATCTAGCCCACGGTGACGCTTCTGTGTGCCTAACGCCTGTATAGGGGGCATACAAATTCAGTTGGATATCTGTATCTTTGGAACCGTAAGTGCATGATCCGGATGGAGACGAGAAATCTAATGCCTAAGGTGATGCTTACGCGAACCTAAACATCCCTCAGGGAGGGTTCACAGCAGTTCTATTTGGATAGTTAGATCTTTCCTAGATGTTTGTGTTTGGATATGTTTGCATGAGTAGTGGTGGTGAAACTTGAGACCATCCCAGTGATTCCATATCATTAATCTAGATCAAACTTTAACCTTGATCTTTACTCTCTCTCACTTAGTTTAATTAACCTCAAATCAACCCTTTGTTCTAAATATTAGTCTTACTTGAACCAGACTAGACTAGCAATGATTATTAAAAACGTTGTCCCTTGGGATTTGATCCTTAAATATACTGTGATAAGACCCGTCCGCTTGTGGGTGGTATTATTGCACAAGGTTTTGGTAAAAACTCTGGGATTTCAACCCCGAGTGAATTTGTTAGTGCGGTAATAGGCCACATCATATTCAGGCACCGTTGTCGGGGATAACGGAATCAGTTAGTCAAATCTAGTTCTTTTGAGGCTAATCTAGGATTTTGCTTTTTCTTTTGATACAATTGATCATTCACTTGAATTTGGTTCTACTCCATCAATCTCACTTCTGAAAAATCTTTCCATCCCAGGTACCAAAAAAGACTAGTGCATGCACTGCTCAAATAGTCCCTGTCTCACTGCTAGCTTTGATCCTGAGATAGACAGAACTTTTCATCATTAGAACAGAGAGAACCAAGCAAGGATGGCTCAAGAGGAAGAAATAGCCCGAAGGGTTGCTCAAGCTCTTACTGCACAAAGAGATAGGCTTATGTAATAAGCCAGAGCTACATTTGAAATAGAGATCCGAGCAGCTCAAGTAGTAGCACAAGCAGTAGAACTGCAGAAGAACCTTAGAGAGTTCTCCATCCCTAAATTTGCTGAAGTTCATCACCCAATACAACCTCCTCCCATCAACGCTCCAAATTTTGAGATCCGGGCACATTGAATCACCTTGCTTCAAAACAGCCCATTCTATGGTAAGCAAAGATAAGATAGTTAGGAACATCTTCTAAGTTTTATTGATCTTTGTGCTATGACAAAGCAAAATGGAGTCTCATACGATGTCATATGACTCCATCTTTTCAAGTATTCTCTTACTGATAGAGCTATAACTTGGTACAATTCCTTGCAATGTGAACTCATCACCACTTGGGAACAACTTCAAAATGTCTTTCTGGAAAAATTATACCCTCCTCTCACATATGAAATCAGGGGACGTATAAATCAATTCACCCAGGTCCCTGGAGAATCCCTTGCTGAAGAATGGGAAATATACAAAGAACTTCTGCGCAAGTGTCCACACCATGACATTCCTAAGAATCAACTCATTGAGATCTTCTATAGGGGTGTGGATGACGATATCAAGAGGTTCTTAGACTCCTCATCTGGAGGTAACTTCATGCGCCAAAGTTATGAGAGTGCATGGAAGGTTGTCACCCTCGGAGCTGAAAATCAAGCTAATTGGGGTAGATCAGTAGGAAAAGGAGTGTTGAAGGTAGCTATGGCTGAAGCTATTCCTGAGTACAAGTCTATCGATGAATCCCTCAAGCTCTTAGTTGCCAAGAAAGACCATCTTGAATCATCTCTTGTTGCCAATGAAAGAAGACGATCACTCCCACAACAACAAGAGCAAGTCAAGTCAGTTCACTATTCTACGAAACCTGTAAAGGCAATGACCACTCTACTTTATCCTGTAATGTTCTTTATGATGTTGTTTTAAGTAAAATCAATGGACAAGGAGACAATGGTCAGATGGAAAGCATGAATGTTGTCAACACTATCCCTGGTCAAGGGTATTAAAATCCAAGTCAGAATAGGAAGCATCCTAGTTTTCAATATGGAAATCCTTCTGGAGGGGTAAACTCACATCAACTTGGTTCAAACAATCAACAACAAGGTATGTTGGGATACCAGTATAACCAACAATAGAATTTTGGAAACCAAAGTAACTTCAGAAGTAACTTCCAGAACAGGAATCAGTTCCAAGATCCAAACCAGGCCCCTTATCAACACCAAGACGGTCCCATTTCTCTGAATGACAAACTGTCGACCATTAAGAAGATTTTATAGTTGCAACAGACGATGATAGCCAACCAGCAAGCCCGCCAAAAGGCCATTGGATCTCAACTAGCTCAACTTGCAGCTAGCCTCAAGCCACCTACTGGAGCTCTAGCTGGACAACTAGAAGACAATCTGAGGCACGTGGAACAACTTAAAACTGTGACAAATCATTTAGGCTTTATCTTACCAGAACCCATGACTCTTGTCACCGTGACAAATGTCCAAGGTGTTGAGCATAGCACAGGTGCCACTCAAAATGATAAGACCGACAAGGCAGGTTCTGAGAAACCTATTGTTGCTGATGCAGAAGACTCGCCTGAGCCAGTTGTTCATGTGTATAAACCTTGTGTACCATTTCCAAGTCGACTGAATATTACCCAACTCGATACTAGGTTCAACAAATTTAAGGAAATCATGAAAAAGTTGTATGTCAATATCCTGTTCTTAGATGCCATGGATGAGATGCCCCAGTGGTCAAAGTTTTTCAAACTCCTGCTCAGTCAAAAATACAGAACTGAAGAACATCAGACAGTGAAATTGGCAGAAACCTCATCTTATTTAGTGATGGATAGGATGCTTCACAAACATAAGGATCTAGGAACCTTCGGAATTAACTGCTCGATAAGAGATTTCATCAACCGACTAGGCCTAGCCGATCTCAGAGCTAGCATTTCTATAATTCCTCTCAGCCTTTGCAACAAATTGGGTCTCACCAACTTCTTGCCCACTAGAATGTCCATAGAGCTTGCTGACTCTTCAATGATCAAGCCAGTTGGCATTATAGAAGATATTCATGTATGGCTTGGGGATCTATATGTCCTGTGTGATTTCATAGTTATGGACATCAGGGAAAATCCACGCTACCCCTCCTTTTTGGAAGACCTTTCCTCTCCACTGCTAGAGCTTTAATTGATGTGGAAGCTGGAGTTTTGACCCTAAGAGTGGGGAACCAATCTTTTGAATTCTATGCATCCAAAAGTGTAAAAGAATGCACTACAAAGGAAGAGGCGTATTTTGTTGACTGTGTTCATCAATTCACTCAGATGCAGTAGAAATTCCTTTCTTCAAAATATGATGTTCCCTCAGAAAAAGGCCATGATGAAGAGAAGAATGATAGTAAACTAGTGTGTGAAGAGATGAAAGAAATACCACCGACTGTGGATGAGACACCTCTCAACCCTGTTAGGACACATATTGAACCTTCTGCAGGTGTCCATGAGCCTCCTCATCTAGAAACAACTATCCTCTGGAATGAACCAGTAGCCCAACAGACAGAGACTACTAATTTCATCTTCCCTCTACAACAAGATTTGGACTGCAGTTTCTACCGAGAACATCCACCATATCCATATTTGATAGACATCGGTGAACAACATTGCTATGATGAAGTGAAAATGCATCAACAAATGAACTTTTCCTCTACACCTCAACTGCACTACACCATCAATGATGCAATTCAGATCCCCTACAACTATTCTTCACCTCGAATTAAGCAACAAAGAACAAGTCAACATAACTCAGGATGTTTCCCAATATGTTCTGACAATGGTCGCTCTTTATGGGGAAGAATACAAGAGGCTAAAATCAAAGTGAGGGTTAATGAATGGCTGAGAAAGAAACCACCAAAAAAATATGTTTGTCCAGCTCAAGTTCCACCTAGTGCCCCACCATGGTGATAGTATCCACGTCAAGCCATCAACGTAAAATAAAGGTGCTTGTCGGGAGGCAACCCGATCAATAATTTCTTTTTTTTTCTTTTAATTTTGAATTAGAAAATTTCCTTATTTTTTTTACTTTTTAGAAAAAAATTCACTAAATAAAAATTGCATCACGAGATGCTATCTTGAGTTCTGATTAATCTTCATTTTTGATATTTTTAGATGGAGGACACACGCTGATTGGAACGTAACCACATCTGGGGGTTCAACCGGCATGCATTTTCCCCTTCATCTCAGATCTAGAGTTTGCTCGGGACGAGCAAATTTCTAAGTTCTGGGTGGAGGGTGGGTGGTACGTGTTTCACTTTCCACCTACACCCATCCTTTTCAAACTTAAGATTTCACTGTTTCATTTTTTATCAGAATTTTCAAAAATTTTAAAGGTTTTCAAAGAAATTGAACAGATACTTGATGAAGTTTTGACGCTTTCTATTTCATTAAAATCCATTACCTGGCTAGCTATGTCTTTTGAATCATTATACCCTCCTTATTTGAAGCAGATCCTCAAAAGGACCACTTTTGAAACTAGCCTATTGAATGAAATTATCTTGTGAAGCTTATGAATCCTAACATCATGATCCTTCTACAAAAATGAAAAGTATCTGTCTAACTGATAGGGATCAAACATGTCATGCTTCCTAACTGACTAGTGGAACAAACACATAGAACCCCCATCGGATCCTCATCAAGTCATTATTTGAGCAGAGTACGATAAAGAGAATGACTTAGTGCATTGAATTGTAAATCAAGTTGCATTCTGATATGAACTCTCTTCTACACTTCTTCTATCATCTTCGCATCCCTCTGTCCATCAAAAAGAAACAAAAATAGCCAAAATAGTGCCAAACCCTATGTTTGGGGGTGGCATGCCACTTCCCTTTATATCTGCTTCTTCCATACCCCTCGCAAATTATTACGGGCGTACCACCAAGAAAAGTTGCCAAAGCACACACACACAAAAAATGCAATCTTGAGTCGAATAGAGGAGAGATTTGCACAAAAAATGTAATAAATCAAATTGCAGTCATATAAAAAAATCTCGAGTCGAATAGAGGAGCGATTTATTTCTTCCTTCCATACCACTCTTCACTCCCTTTTCTACCTAAAGGCAAAATTAATGCCTCCACTGTCCTAAAAAACACCAGTGTTAGATTAGATGCACACTTGTTGTTCTGTGGGTATCTATGGACTCTTACAAAACTCTTAGAAATGCTTGTTGTTGGAAAAAGTGAGGAGGAAGTGATTTTGGAAAGCAAACTCAAGAACAAAGATATGGTACGATGTGTTCAGTGGTCTCAGGAAGTTGAGATGTGTAGTTATATTGTGGAGAAAGAAAACAATCATGATGTGAAGATGAAGAAACCACACAAGTTGAAAGTACTCATTTGGCAACTGTTTCAGATTTTATGTTACTCGAGGATGAGCAACATTTAAGTTCAGGGTGTTTTGATGAATGTGTATTTCTTATAATATTCAATCACCATCTTAGGCTCAATTCAACTCAATACATCTGATTTCATCTCCTAAATCTCACAATATGCAAAATTTCTTAATTGGTTCAATTATCAAGATTATTAACTGGGTTTATATTGATTTTATGTAGGTCATGATGAGGTTCAACCATCAACTAGAACTCACCTTCACTCAAGATCCTCTCAGCCTCAGTTTGATCAATCATTCTTGACCAAACGGTCTAATCAATCGGTCTCAAACCAAACGGTTTGCTCATTCTTTCTGCTCAACTGGTTTTGATAAATTGGTCTCAAAACCGCGAGCTCTCCTCACCACGCGATCTTGATCCAATGATCCACCCTCCTTACACTTTGCCTCCAAATGGTCTCACCCGTACGGTCCTCCTCTTACCATTCTGCCCTAAAGATTTTGAACCTTTCCCCCCTCTATACGGTCTCAAGACCGTGTGAGGCCATACGGTCTCAAGACTGTGTGAAGCCTCATAGTCTCAAGACCGTATGGGGAAACCTTCTACCCGAGACCGCAAGAAGAGGATATACCCTGAACCCTTCTTCTTCCTTCAGCCACCACAGAAACCCTAACACCACTGTACCTCCTCCATCTTCTTCTTCCCTCTTGTCCAAGAGATGTCGACCCCCCTACAACCCCGTAAGGATCAGAGCATGTGCCTGAAATGGATCACTACTTCGTTCTCCTCATCATCAAGATATACTCCACGCCACCCTCCATCGTCCTCACAACACCACGCGACCTGCTCCTCATGGTCTCAAGACCATGAGGCAGCGATCAGTCTACAAACCGATTGAACACCTCTGAGGGTCGATCATCTGAAACTGTTTGATGACAGACGATCCTCAAGACTATTTGGCGGTGCACGGTCTCAAGACCATTAGACAAGCAGCCCGCGAGACTGTTCGGATGAGCGAGATTGTGAGAAGCACAGACTGTTAAGCAGTGATCGGTATCCAAACCGATTGGAGGCCATCAATCCACGAGACCGTTTGGATCGACTGAACGTTGAAGATCAGATGGAATGAGGACTGTGAGACTGATTGGAACTCATCGGTCTTCCAGACCGTCTGGACACTGAAACTGTGAGAACGTTCTCTCAAGACCGTGAAGGCCAAGGATTCCAGACCGTGAAGAGCCCTAGATCGCTAGGGCACCAAACCATGACGAACCCATCAGTTTTACCAAATCGTGAAAGACTTAATGTTTTCTAAAACTGTTAAAGCAAGATCGTGAATACTTATCAAGTCCAAACCGTTAAGAACTCAAATCGGTCCTCCAAAATCATTTAAATTGGATTCACACCAAAAACGTGAAGACCTCGACCAGTACCTATAAATAGGACTAGTAGGGTCCTCATTTGGGGCATCGGATCTGGGACACCGCTAGGCTGCTCCTTTGTGAGCTCGACCCCTGCTCCCTCTGATCTATAGCCACAACACCACCACCAAGCTGCACCTAGCATGCTTGACCCCTGGGAAAGCTCCTCTGCCTCTGTTTCTCCTCATCCTCCACTCCACCACCAGGCTGTGCCTAAGAAGCACTCGACCCCTACTAGAGGACGATCTCCACAGCCAAGCTGAGTGGCAGGCTTGCGCATCCGCCCGTCATCCATTCCACCTACGCATCCACAACTTGCTCCTTTTATTGCGAGCAAGAATGACGAGAAGAGAAGGAAGGTGGAGAAAGAAAGACTGACTGGTCTGTCTTGGTGTCCCTTGCTCCTCATCCAGATCTTCCCCAACACGACGTAGAAGACAACATCGTCCTCACTGAGTTGTGACACTCTTCTGCATCATGCTCATGGTAGAATCTTCCCTCTTTCTTGTTCTTCTTGTTTCTCGCATCATGAGTGAGTAGTTCCTTTTCGCTGGGGTGAGGGGACTAGCCTTGTTGCCCATGCTTACATGTTCTTTTTTAAAACATTCTATTACATGTATATAACTTTTCATTTTGTTGTTAATCATCGATGTTTTCTTGTAGATTGATCACCTGCATGCTTTTATCTTGTTCTTTCCTATGTTGCAAGAACTTCAATATGTAGGATAGGATGTCAATTAATGTGGTTGACTCCCTGACTAGAAATTGAAAGGGATTCCTTGAGGTCGTAGGTGTATGATCTGTGAGGGGACGAGCCATCTAGACCACGGTGACGCTTCTGTGTGCCTAACTCCTGTATAGGGGGGCCACAACTTCAGTTGGATATCTGTATCTTCGGAACCGTAAGTGTATGATCCAGATGGTGATGATAAATTTGATGCCAAAGGTGATGCTTACGTGAACCTAAACATCCCTCAGGGAGGGTTCGCAGTAGTTCTATTTGGATAGTTAGATCTTGTCTGGATGTTTGTGTTTGGATATGTTGGCATGAGTATTGGTGGTGAAACCCGAGACCATCCCAGTGATTTCATATCATTAATCTAGATCAAACTTTAACTTTGCTCTTTACTTTCTCGCACTTAGTTTAATTAACCTCAAATCAATCCTTTGTTCTAAATATTAGCCTTACTTGAATTGGACTAGACTAGCAACGATTCTTAAAAATGTTGTCATTTGGGATTTGATCCTTAACTATACTGCGATAAGACTCGTCCGCTTGCGGGTGGTATTATTGCACAAGGTTTTGGTAAATAATCTGGGATTTCAACCCCGAGTAAATTTGTTAGTGTGATAATAGGCCACGTCAGTGGGGAATGCATCCACTCATTTAGATAAATAGACCACAACAACAAGAATGTAGGAGTAGTTGCAAGAAGGCGGGAACGGACCCATGTAGTCCACACCCCTAATATCAAATATCTCAACCTCCTGAAAAGGTGTCAAAGGCATCTCATGATGCTTAGAACTATTTTCCAATCTTTGATATTGATCACATGAGAGAATCTAGTCATAGGCATATTTGAAGATGGTAGGCCAATAAAATCCACATCGGAGTAGTTTCAAAGCATTGAACCTGACATTAATTCCAAAATTTGATCTTTTTTTGTGTTTGAAAGTGTAAACACAATCATCCCGTCAAAGATAACTGACTTGAAATTTATACCCAACTTCAACAGACATCCACAACTTAATGTGGAGCTGTTGCAGTAATATGGGATCAAACACAAGGACAAGGAGAACAACATAATAACAATAGGAGATATTGGATTAGTTTAGTCCAATTAAGGAGGTGAAATCGGTGCTCCCATTTAGGAATGAACTAATCTAATTAAGTAATAAATCTAAGTTATCAACGATTAAAAGAAATAAAGATGATTGTGAAACAATAAAAGGAAAAATGGGGATTGGCTTTCACCAAACATATCAGCCTCAGCCATGCAAGACCTTCTTTTCCAATTTATATTTATTTCTGATATATTTTGTAAATAGTCATAAAAGACATCACTCTTCCTTCTCTTGAGATCCGAATATATTACTATCCAAATGTAGCTCTCTCTGGAGATGATAACTAAGAGATCAAGTATAACTATATAACTTTTGTTATAGTAACATCCTCACTCTCGTGTCTCATTACTAATCCATACTCTAAATCTTACTGAAATCATTCTCTCGAATAAATTTGGATCAATCGTCGCTAGAAGGTAGCTAATCAACAAGCGGCTCATTAAAACAAGAGTATAGAAATAAAATCATAAGAACATATGTACTAAACAGAAGAAGGATTGGTTACATGATTGGGAGGGTCTGACGGCTACTCCCAACCCAAGCTATGGAGTTTATCCACTCACGATACAAGAAGAAATCAGATTGTAATTTGCATGAGTCATGGTAGAAAAAGAAAAGGAAAAAGGTGGCTGGTTGCCAAGTATAAGGGTCGATGGTCTCACTAGGTCAATGACACTAGCTAGATCGATGGTCTATGTACTTGGTTTTGATCTTAACAACAGCCTTGTGGTTTGTTCATCAAAAAAATTCAAGATGTCTTATCTGGAGGTGACTACTTGGTATTTATAGGAGTAGATGAGAAGTCATAGAGTTGATCTTGAGATTTAAAAAGTCTAAAAATAAATACAGTGGAAGTTATAAAGCAGTGAAATTAAGCGGATGGGACCGGGCTCGTATCTGATTGACAAGCAGTGAGATCGATACATGTTGTGGCTGAAGGTTGATATGTCTTTAAAGGACGAGGACTTGATGATTGCACCGTTCGGCTGAGCGTTGAAAGCTGACGCTCTCCACTGCGTCAAAATGACGCGGTGGGGTTCACGCTATTTCGGTCGGTGTTGGCCGCTTGCACAATACAGGAAGCAACAATTATCCAGCGTTTAATCCAACCGGTGTTAGGGAAGCCCGCGTTTGAACTGACCGTACGTTGTCCAGACTGCCCGGTCGTTCCTCGACGCAACCGGACGCTTTGCCGAACGGTGTAGATGTGTCGAGCCTCTAGATCGATGGCTACTTTGAAAACATTGACTTTGGAGGTCAATGGGTGTCTTGAGAACCCAACCGGACGGCCTAGTAGCTCGATGGTTTGGTATGCTAATGGTTGTTGCTCGATGGGACGGGGAGTAGGAGCTCGATGGTTGTGCAAGGAGCGTAGCTATTGGTCGATAGCCGTTGATGTGCCTTGGAGAGTGTATGGAAATTGGTCGATGATAAACTAATTTGAAGGCAGTCAAACACGGTCAAATGTAGAGTTCATTTCTTTATAGTACTGATGCATTCAATTGCAGGAAGCGGACATCGCAGTGGCAACATACTTAATTGTTTAAAGCCTCGTTTGAGAAGACATTAATATACAATCTGAATTAACCGGTACCTACTGGTTTGACCAAACCAGAAAATGCATTACGTTTCCTTCCATTGACGTTGAGGCATGATGGCATGTGTATCATGAATTACAAAGATACGCCAATATTTGGATATTTTCTGTTGCTTTTTTCTTAGTCAAAGAGGTTCGGTCATTGGGTCAATTGTATTAATGATTTTTCAAGCCTTCCGAACAATGCAAAATTAATGGTTTGTTTCCTTTTTCTACAAGACGTATACTAACTAAGCATCTAAATTGGAAAAAAGACGAGTTGCAAAAAGTCTAAGAATTAAACAATTAAAGGCATATCATGGCTTTGCAAAAAAAAAAAAGATATATCATGGCTAATAAAGATACAAAATTTAAGTTAAAACACATAGTAATCTTTCACGAGCTTGGGTGTTACCTTGTTATCAACCATCTCAAGATTATAACTTACTTGTCCTCAAGAAAGACTTAAACTCAAAGATCCTTACATAACATCCAAATTGAGCATGATAATGAATACTAAGATTAGGAAAAATAATTTTGAATCACAAGTTGTCCATGACATGTTATTTCGTAATGAACCTCCACCATGAAAATAAACTTGTTGGTGTAAGATCAGAGAACTACTAGGCATGTTTAAGTGATTTCACTGCAATTGAACAATATTCTTAAGGATGCACCCCATATATATAAGTATTAAGACACATTCACTTTGGAAACTGAGAAAAATGATGAATGTGAATAGTGAGACATCATTAGGAATTTGTGTAAACCAATCTAGTACAGCATGCATCCCACTTATTTGTTTTCTAATGTAAAAATAAAGGAAAAAGACTCTAATGACTTATGGGATTCTCAATCCACGTTAGGTAGATCTATGTAACGAACAATGATCTTTGTAATCCAAGCCAGTTGCTCAAAGTAGTGATAAAATCTCCTTCTACCTTGCTCAAACCAACCCTGATATTGGGAAAGTCTCATTAGTCTCCTAGGAGTTTTTAAAAGACTCTCTAGTGAGTTTTGGATGACGCTACCAGGAACAACATACATGCATTTGTGAGCATAGTCATGTTGACTTGAGAGTTCTACATTGTCTCTATTTTGATAATGACTTAACCATTCCATTCATGTATATCTAATATGTTTGTTCAAGATTGATTTCAGACTTTAGGTACATGAAAAGGACCAAATTATACAAGCCCTAGCTTGTTCAAGTTCAAGTCAAAAGCAACGCAAGTGTGCATTTTGGGAAATCACTCCAAATGACCTTAGATGATTTTCATAATCACTTGTATTGATTATATGACTTATAACTAAGATGAGAAAAATATGAGGGACACTTTATACCAAGGTTTAATCACTCAAAAGTCAACTAAGAAAATTTGTCACAGGTTGTTCATCGGTCGATCCTATGATGAATTTTTTACAGATGACCCATCGATCGAGTTGTACACTCATAGAACTCGACCGATCCTATGATGGATTTTCTAAAGATGATCCATCAGTCGAGTTGTACACTCAGAGAACTCGACCGACCGACTCACTGAGCAAATCTAATTTTAGCTCATCGGTCGAGTTTACCAGAACAAACTCGATCGATAGTTTGAAAATTGACTGCCTTTTAGTTGATCGGTCGAGTTACCTTTATTGAAACTCGACTAAATGTACTGTATGAAAAATGCAGAAAAAGTGATTATAAACGTTGGTGAGTTGTTTTGGGTAAAAATAGATCTGTTACATTGAGGAAAATGGCTAGATTTTGACCTTAAGTGATCCCCAACTCAAGGGAGCACCCCCATCTATAAATAGGACCCCTTGGAGTTCATTCCAAATTTTCTCATTCATGCTATTCTAAGTCCTTGCTATAGTTGAGTGTGTTGCAACTCCTTGAGCCCCTTTTTCTCTCTAGTTTACACTTCATTTTATGATTAGGAGTAAGATAGGCATGTTATAAGAGAGCTACTCCCTTGTGTATGTAAAGTTCTCATCTTCTACATCTTCCCTACCCCTTTCCTCCATGAAGTAAAGGTGAAGCAAGATACTCCGTGTGAAGGTGGATCTGTTACTGGTCTTCTTCAAGTTTGAAGAAGAGGTGAAGAGCTTCTTTAGGAGAAGGAGAAGGCAAAGGCTGAAGATATAAGAAGAGTAGAAAAGTCCTTGAAGGAGGAAGACTTATGCTAGAGTGGATAAGACCTTAGAGAAGGCTAATGACTCTTGGCAAAGTGGGTAAGTCCTTGGTAAGGTGGAGTACTCTTGGTGCTTGGATGGGTAAGTCCTTTGGTGGTCTTGTGTTGTAACTCTTATTGGTGATAATATAGAGAAAAACACTTGCAAAGTCCTAGAGATTGACATCTCTAGGTAGTGGGTTGACTTTCTCCTAGTTTGGAGTGTGGAACCACTCTACATAACCTAGTCAAGTTATTGCTATCAATTCCTCTCATCCTTGCTATGCTTGTTAGTTAGGACTTCAAATTTCACTTAAGCTATTGGTTTCAATTTGATATAATTTGAAGGTCTAATCTATCTTGTGAGAAGTTTTGTAGCTCTATTCGCCCCCCTCTAGATCCCTAGATCCAGCAAGTGGTATTAGAGCCAAGGATCTTATCCAACAATCTCCCACGAGACGAGAAGATGGGCGACAACCTACTTGGTTCACTCAACCTAGAGGGAGGCTTCTCGATGCGTCCTCCGGTCTTTGATGGGACCAACTTCCTCAATTGGAAGAGGCATATGCAGTTCTACATTCAAGGCATGAACTTTGACATGTGCAAGGTGATGGTCACACCTTACAAGGAGCCAACCAGAGTTGTTGCAACATGGAGTGAAGCTTATCTTAAAGAAGCCCAACTCGATGCTAAAGCCATAAGCATACTTTATGCATCCCTGACCCCGACAGAGTTCAATCGGATCTCTTCTTGGGACACTGCCTATGAGATTTGAGACAAATTGTGCATCACCTATGAAGGCACAAAGTAAGTCAAGGAGGCCAAGATCTACATGTTGAACAACCTTCTAGAGAACTTCAAGATGGGTAAGAAAGAAGGGATTGCGGAGATGAACTCAAGACTCAATGTTGTCATCAATGGGATGGTTGCATTAGACAACACTTTGGATAGAGGTGTAATCAACTCCAAAATCTTGAGGATTCTACCAAAGATATGGGAGTCAAAGATCACCTCCATTGAAGAATTGAGGAGCCTTGGTGACATCCCAACCGAAGAGCTCATTGGAAACCTCCAAGCCCATGGGCCAAGGCTTGACAAGCAAGAAGAAGAAGCCAAGCAGGAAGAGAAGGAAGCCAAGAAGATCAAAGATAGTGCTTTTAAAGAACAAGTGGAGGCGGTCATCCTTCAACAACAACTTTCTTGCCAGACTTATCCTTCCTCCTCTAGTGAAGATGATGGTCTTAGTGGGCATGAAGCCAACTACATCAAGGGAAAGCAAGCCTCCTCCTCTTCCACACCTAGATGCTACAAGTGTGGGCAAAAGGGACACTATAAGAGTGAATGTCCCAAGTCAAGGAAGTCACACCACAAGGGCAGCTCAAAGAATGAAGAGGAGTACAAGAAGGAGAACAAGTACAAGATGAAGGACAAGAAGGATAAAAGACATAAGAATGCAACTCATGTAGCTTGGGAAGCTTCATCTTCAAACAGCTCAAGCTCTGAAGAAGATGGAGAGTGCCACCTTGCACTCATGACCTCTACTAGTGAAGAATTGGTGAGGTAAGTGAGGTAAGTTTGCATGAGTTATCTAAGGAAGCTGTTATTTACATGCTTATCTCTACCCATTCATCTTTTGCTAAATGTAAATCTAAAAGAAAACGGTTAGGAAAAATCATTGATGATCTATATGCTAAACTTGAAATTCTTGAATTGGATGAGAAATCTAATCTTGAGAGTATTGATAATTTGCAAGGGTAATACCTCGATCTTGATCTCCAATACAATGGGGTTGACGTTGAGAATGGTATCTACCTTAAGAATATTGAAAATCTTAACGAAGAAAACCAAAATTGCCATAAAGAGATTGAAATAGTTAAAACTAAAAATGCTAAATTTACGCTCCTTATTGATGCTCGTAGAGAAGAAAGAGATGTCTATCTTAAAGAAATCCAAATGCTTAAATCTGAAAATGCTAGGTTACTTGGTCAAGTAAATGATCTATCTTCTAGGCCTTTATTACCTAGTGCTAATGTTTCTTCTATCTCTCTTGAAAAGGATTCATATTTAACTAAAGACTTATGACTTAAGGCTGATCTTGTTCATGCTTGGGATGAAATAGCTATCTTATCTTCTACCATTATTTCTTTAAATGATGATAACCATAGATAGAGAGCATCCCTAAAGAAATTCCTCTAAGGGAAGAACTCCCTAAATGAAATCCTTGACCATTCTACCAAACAAAGTGGTAGTAGTGGTTTGGGATTTATAGGAGGAGCATCAAAGGACAAGAGCAAAGCCAAAGGTAAAAAAGAGAGCAAAGAGACCTCTTTCTTTATAGGAGATTCTTCCAACATTAAGAATCATATGGTTTGTTCTTATTGCAAACGTGATGATCATTACTCTACTTATTGTCCTTACAAGCCTAAGGGGACCAACCCAAAGATGAATGTGCCCCCAAGCTAACTCCAGATCCCAAATTTTGAGTTGGAAACTGACATTCTCCTTTCTTGTAGGAAAAAGGAAGATGGATTATTGATAGTGGCTGCAATAAGCATATGACAGGTGATATAAGCCATTTCAACAACTTCACCAAAAAGAAAGGAGGATTGGTCACCTTTGGGGATAATAAGAAAGGTAAAGTCAAAGGTGAGGGTGATGTAGGTGAATCCTTGTGTATCAATAATGTTCTTTTTGTGGATGGCCTACATCATAATTTGATTAGAATTAGTCAACTATGTGATAATGGTTACTTTGTGTTATTTACTTCCTTTAAATGCTTGATTCTAGATTCCCTCACCTACCAAGCTATATATAAGGGAACTAGAAGTGATAATCTTTATGTTATTATTCTTGACTCTATTAAGCATGTTGTTGGTAGATGCCTAGTAGTCAACTCGAATGATATTTCTCTTTGGAACCGTCGACTTGGTCAT
This sequence comes from Alisma plantago-aquatica, assembly GCA_963693085.1. Lineage (NCBI taxonomy): Eukaryota > Viridiplantae > Streptophyta > Magnoliopsida > Alismatales > Alismataceae > Alisma > Alisma plantago-aquatica. The sequence continues at coordinate 113,190,086 of OY856415.1, read as the reverse complement.
GTAAATATGCATTAGTTAAAGAAGTTGAGCAAAAAGGACTTGGTCAAGGGACTTCCCAAATTGGATTTTGAAAAGGATGAGGAATGTCAACCTTGTACCCAAGGAAAGCAGACCAAGTCCTCCTTCAAATCCAAAGAAGTCCTTAGTACTAAGAGAGCTCTTGACCTTCTTCACATTGATCTATTTGAACCAATGAGAACTCAATTGCTTCGTGGTTCCAAGTATTGCCTTGTTATTTTCGATGATTTCTCTAGATATACTTAGACCTTCTTTCTCGTTTCTAAAAGTGATACACTTGATGTTTTCTCGAGCTTTTATAAATGAGTTGAGAATGAAGCTTCTTGCCGCATTGTTTCCATCCGTAGTGACCATGGGGGAGAATTTAAAATGATCTTTTTGAAGGTTTTTGTCAAGAATCTGGTTATGCACACAACTTCTCTTCATCTCGAACAACTCAACAAAATGGGGTTGTAGATAGGAAGAATAGCTCTTTACAGGAGATGGCTAGGACCATGCTTCTAGAGTATGATACTCCAAAGAAGTTTTGGGATGAAGCCGTTAGTACCTCATGTTTTATGCAAAATCGGGTTTTTACTCATCCTTCTTTAAAGAAAACCCCCTATGAGCTATGGTGTGGTAGGAAGCCTTGTATCAAGTATTTTCATGTTTTTGGATTTCCTTATTTTATTTTGAATATGAAAGATTCTCTCGACAAGTTTGATCCAAAATCTTACAAGGCTTTCTTTCTTGGCTATAGCACTACTAGCAAGGCTTACAGAGTTTTTAATGTTGATCTTGCTAAAGTAGAAGAATCCATAAATGTAATGCTTATTGAGACTAACCCCTCTATTCCCAAAGTTATTGTTCCAAATGATGATGTTGCATGTGACGTAATGCCTATTCTAAAAGAGCTCAACACCACCCAAAAGGGAAAAGAAGCAGCCATTCAAGAAGATGAAAAAGATGATGAAAAGAAAGATCCAACCCCCCCCCCCCGGTTTGCTAAGAATCATCCAAAGGAAATGATTTTAGATGATCCATTTGAAAGAGTGAATATGTGGGCTGCATTCAACAAAGAACAAGCCAACAACGCCTTCATCTCACAACTCGAGCCTAAGAATGTCAAGGAAGCTCTTGGGGATGACGAGTGGATCCTAGCTATGCAAGAAGAGTTGGAGCAATTTGAAAAGAATAAATTTTGTACCCTAGTTCCAAGACCAAGTAATAGAAAGATCATTGGCACCAAATGGGTCTACCGCAACAAGCTTGATGAAAGCGGCAAAGTGCAAACAAAAGATGGGAACTTCATCAACCAAGGCAAGTGCACTAATTAACTACTCAAATGCTTTAGGATGGAGAACACCAAGCCAATGGTAGCACCCATGTCAAACACCGCCAAACTTGAAAAAGATGAAGAAGGTGAGAAGGTAGATGAGAAGCTCTATAGAGGTATGATTGGAAGTTTACTTTACTTAACTGCCTCTAGACCTGATATAATATTTAGTGTTGGCTTGTGTCCTCGATTTCAATCAAATCCTAAGAAATCACATCTTATAGTTGTTAAGAGGATTTTAAGGTACTTAGCCAAAACCCAAATTTTGGACTAATGGTATCCCAAGTCAAGGGACTTTACTCTTACCACTTATAGTGATGCGGATTATGTAGGGTGCTTGATTGATAGAAAGTGCACAAGTGGCACTTTTTTTCCTCCTAGGATCATGCTTGGTGTCTTGGTTTTCCAAGAAACAGAGCACAATAGCATTATCAACCACCGAGGTTCAATACATTGTAGCTGGAAGTAGTTATGCCCAGGTCTTATGGATGAAGCAAATGCTCTAAGACTTTATCATTCTTTTTTATGCTTCTCCTATCTATTTTGATAATACTAATGCAATTAACTTGTCATATAATCATATCTTGCATAGTAGAGCTAAACATATAGAGGTTCATCATCATTTTCTCTGTGATCATATTGCCGAAAAAGGTATCTATATCACACATGTGGATACGGAAAATCAGTTGGCGGACATTTTCACTAAACCTCTATCTAGAGAGCAATATTAGATCAAAATTGCCTATAACTGCTTTGAATGAATCTGATATGCCTTCTAGCTAGTTGTCATATACCCTATATGTTTTATCTCTATTTTGAACATCTTTGCTTGCTAATATGTTAAAAATCCATTTTTTTCATGTTCATTTTGACTTGTTTTCTCTCTTGTTTCTGGGTATTTTCTACAAATGCATGTTTTATCGCAAAATAGTATCCAATGATGAGTGATATGTGCCTAAGTATGTTCAAAATACATAATTGACTTGAAAAATAAATTTAATTAGCACTCAAATGTCTAGAAACTGAGTTTGTTATGTTTGGGTCAGGTTGACCATCGGTCGAGTTGCCAACTCGACTTATCGGAGGTTGAGAGCTTTTTAAAAAAGCCTATCAGTCGAGTTTTGAGTTCACAGAACTCGACCGATGGCTGGAGTGGAGCAATCTTAAGTTGGGTTCGACCGACTATTCTCCCTCTCAACTAAAGAAAAGTCGACCGATTCCACCTCCATATGCCCTAACCTCTCTATCCTTTCCCTAAACTTCCTCAACCTAGCCCTTATCTGATGTATCTAGACCACCCTTAACCTTCCCCCTTTCCAACCTAGGTCTTTGGACATTTTTGGTGGTGAGTTTTAGCTTTTTCTCTCTCATTCCTCTCTTTTTTGTCTTTATGGCATCCAATAAGAGGAAGAGAGAATCTTCTTCACCCTCGTCCCTCTTGATTCCTTTTGATGACACTCTTTTTGTCTCAAATGAGGTTGTAAATAGGTATAAGGAGCTCCTTCCCAGGAACCCTTTCCCTTCCACGCCCTTTTTGAACCTAGACCTAGAATCCAAGAGGTCATAGATCAAGTTGTGGAGTTGCTTAACATTCACCATGTCTTTACCTTGGGTGTTGAATGTGTGTGCTACAATAATTCCATCACTAGCATGAAAGTGGTTCATGAACTCTACGCTAACTTATATTGGAATTATGATACCCTCGTACCCCCCCTAATACTCAAGTAATCCTCACGTCCATGATAGCCGGGAAGAAATTCTAAGTCTCTAAGGATACCTGAACATCTTCTTCTCAGGTAATGAGGAGACTAACACCTGGCGTAGGGATTACCCTGAGTATTATGACCTAGTTGAGCCTAAAGCCTTTTACAAGCAATATGATCTTACTCTTCCTGATATTTATAGATTCTTAAAGAAGCCTCAATTCCCTTATAAGAAGAAGTCCACCCTTCCCTCCTCTGCCTTGGATCTCAAAACACACATTCTCGCCCTAGTTGTTAACTACAATATCCATCCCAAGAAGAATCAAACGGAGATTGCAGAAAACACTACGGTGATCATGTATTGTCTCTTAGAGAATGTTGGAGTCAAGTGGTCAAGATATAACATCCACCATATGACCTGCTGTAAAGAGGCGAGATCACCTCCTTACTAAAATTTAAAGGAAATACAAAACATCCATACATTTCACAAAAATAGAGAATTTGGGATGCTTGCATAATATTCCAAATAAATAAGCATGATTCCAAATACATTATAAAATGTCAATAGCAGCGGAAATAAAAATTACTAAGCCTTCATGTGGCTTTCAGTGTTCACTACATGATTGATTCCCAAAAGAAAAAGATAAGAGAATTAGGATCTAGCTTTAGCAACCTAGTCATCCTTTCCAAAAGCTTAAGATCAACTCCTGATAAAACTTCCTTCAAGCTTGTCCTTCTCCTTGCATAGCACCATCACCATGTTCAAGTATTAGCATTATATGCATTCATTAAGAACTCAAAATGCTAAAGTTGTCAAATTTTTATACAAACCACCAATTTAGGTATTGAAAACATCACCATTGTCTTAGTTAGGGTTTTCTGATCAAAATAACATATAATATTATGTATTTTGAAGATATGGACTTTTAGGGTTATTTTTGGTTATTTTTAGTTAATTAAACCATCCTCAAAAACACATATTCAAAAAACTCAAAATCAGGCATCGAAATTATTTTTATTAGATAGATAATCTTCTTCTAAGTCTGTAACAAATTTTAATTTTAATTTTGGCCCAAGGAACTAATAGTTATGAATTATTAAATCTAACCAATGAGAAAATTAGCAAATCAATTTTTTATTTAAGAAAACTAGAGAGGGCGCGAGGGTGGGGTCGGGCCCACTTCTTGGCCCAATTGTATCATTCCAAATTAGTGGCCCACCCTATCGGTTGGCATCGGTCCAATCCAAGTCGGCTCGGTCAACCACAGTGCAAAAAGACCAACACGCCCACACGCAGGTCAGAGGCGAAAGAAACCGATCGAGGGTAGAGACGTAAAATCACGGGGGCTATCTTCTTCCCACACCCATGTGCCATTGCACCAAGCAGCAAAAGCTTCTTGAGAGGAACTTTGGGCAAAACTAATACACACAACCAAACTCAAAAACAAGAGTTGTGAGAGGAAGCCAAGGACTAACCAGACTTGTAGATGCCTGCAATTTCACTAGAGATGGAGAGAAGAGAGTGGGAGTGCCGCCGCAAGATGAGAGACTATGGATTCTCATAGGAGGGTCAAACAAGGAAGAAAAATCAAATTGGCTAGTGCGTCGAGTTGCAAAGATGATGGGGGTGCTTAGGGTGTAGGTATTTATAGGCAAGGGGCTATGTAGTAGGGTTTTGGTACCCGAGTTTAGAGAAGGGTTGCAACAACTTTGGGATTTTCTCAAAACTTCACCAAAACATGAAAATTTTGGGATAGTACAGAGCAGAATCTTGTAAGGAGTCCATAACAACAAAATATCTCTGGATTTCATTGAGTATATCTAGAGATAAATGGATTTGAAAATTCAAAAAAAAAATAAGTCTATTCCTAGATGAATCGAGGTAGGAGATGGCTATGTGCTATCGGATCCATGGACCCAGGTCCACTGAGGGACCCCGACACTCCGATCATGTGGGTAGAGTCCTATTGGCCCTATGACACATATTTCCAATCCTAATCTAATTTCAACCAAAGTGATATTATAATATTTAATGTTTTTCTCTCTCCTCTTTTGGAGGCCCAAACAAAACCCAAATTAGATGAAACCTAACATCTGGCTATTTTCGAGGTGTAGAATCCGAATTTGGAATTAGTTTTGCCTTTTGAGGACTTTTAATGGGTTAAATAATTCAAAACTCATTTTCTCATTCCTCCTTCATTTATGACTCTACGATTATCCAAATATGATCAAATTCCACATATGTGTCCCAATGAATGTCTTGGATACGATTTTGCTATTATTTGGTCATATTGGTGCCATTTATATAATCAATTCTTAAAATGAAGGTTCTATACACTCTCTCTCCTACTTTTTCACATTATCCAAATATTATCCAAATTAATTAAAAACTTGCCCAAAGGCTTATTTTTACTTTTAGATTACGAATTAGGAGTTAGTTTTCCCATTTGTGAACATTAGATATTATATTTCTCTTTCTTGGCTTATTTCCTATTTTCCTTTAATAAAGGCTCTTATACTTCTTTATATTTTTCACATTGGGTGATACTTGGTCCTTAAGTAACTTTTCGTCCAAGAAAATGAATTTATGTAACAAATTATCTTGTGGGTTCACTTAATTGAGATTTTTGGAAATATATTCCACATTATCTCCTTTTATTCTATGTATAGCATTTATCATCTCCTTTATGTATATTTTTGGGATTTCTTTTCTTTTCCCTATTCTAAAAAGTCCTAGAAAGTTCTAGCATGAATTCCATCACTGTTTTTATTGCTTAAGTGGACATTTGCACTTCAGGCTTATTACTTAGGTTTCTACTGAGGCATTTGTGTATAAAACCCTTTATTAAAAATATATGGGAAATATTTATCCAATAACCATCATAATTCCACTAAATCAATTCCAAAGACATATGGGATGAAAATGAAGGACAATTCTTATAAAAAAAGAATACAAAGTGATACATAGGGGATTTCAGTATGTTACATCACTCGACCCCTTAAAAAGGATTTCGTCCCCAAAATCTCATACAAAAAGGGAAGGGTGAGTATGTAACATCTCATCTTTCAACTCCCAAGTGGTTTCTTCCAACCCATGATATCTCCATAAAACCTTCACGAGCTCTATCTCCTTATTCTTCAGTTGCTTTACTCGGGAGTCAAGGATCTTCATATGTAGTTCTTCATAGGTCAGATTCTCATGAATCTCCACATGCTCAAACGTGAGTACATGAGAAGGATCTTTCACATACTTCCTCAACACAGAGACATGAAACACATTATGAATCTTATCATAAGCAGGAGGCAAGGCTAAGTGATAGGCACAGTCTCCGACTTTATCTAAGATTTCAAATGGTCCAACATAGCGGGGACTCAGCTTGTTTTTTACTTTAGATCTCGTAATAGAACGTATAGGCTTGATCTTCAGAAATGCATAGTCACCCACTAAGAAGCTAACATCAGACCTCTTTTTATCAACATACATTTTATGTCGGTCTTGAGAAGATTTTATCCATTTCTTTATCAGTTGCACCTTCTCGAGCATCATCTGCATGTCATCGATCTTCACCGAGGACCGTTCACCAACATCATCCCAATGCAAAGGTGAACGACAAGGTATACCATAGAGGGCTTCAAAAGGTGGCATACTAATGTTGGCTTGGTAGTTGTTGTTGTAAGAAAACTCCACTAATGGTAGATAACGATCCCATGCACCACCCCAAACCATCACACAAGCACATAGCAAGTCCTCCAGAATCTAAATTGTTCTCTCGGTCTGCCCATTGGTTTGCAGGTGGTCTGCAGTATTGGAACACATATCAGTACCCATCTCTTCCTAATCTGACCCCATAAGCGAGAAGTGAATTTTGGGTCTCGATCAGAAACTATCACAGCAGGCACACCATGCAGACAAACTATCCAGTCCACATATAACTAATCATCTCAGCAACTTTATACATGGTTTTGAAAGGCAAGAAATGAGCAGATTTTGTAATCCGGTCAATAACCACCAAAACAACATCATAACCTTTCCTGGACTTAGGGAAACTAATAACAAAGTCCATTGTGATCTTCTCCTAGTTCCATTCTGGAATTTCAAGAGGATGAAGAAGACCATCGGGTCGTTGATGTTCGATCTTAACTTGCTGACATGTCAAACACTTCATGATGAACAGAGCTATATCATTCATCATGTTCTTCCACCATACACTTCGTTGTAAGTCCTTGCACATTTTTGTTGTGTTAGGATGAATAGTGTACTTGCACCCATGAGCTTCATTCAGAATCTTCTGTCTCAGCTCACCTACGTCAGGAATCCACAACCTTTGTCTGAAGCGGACAACACCATACTGTAAAGAAGTGAAACCACTCCTCTACTAGAAAGAAAAGACCACATCCCTTAAAGACAAACACCACGTAAAATTTTCACCAAAGGGATGGAGATCAATTCATTCAACATGTATGTATCATTACACAATGAGTAGCAGCGGAAAAAAAAAGAAGTTTTATATAACAATTTTCAAAGCTTGTTACAACACATCACCACATAAGGTAATCTAAAGGAAAACTAAACATAAAGCCAAGGACTAAGCCGAGGGTCATCTAACCACCTCTTCAAGCCTCCCGAAGATCAACTATAAGGTTGTTGTTGAAGTTCACTCTCCTCGACCTAACCTGGGGTTGGAAGCATACCCCAACAAAAGAAGAAGAAAAGAGAAATATATCAACAAAATCTGGTATGTGTATTCTAAAGAAACGCTTGAGCAATATATGTCATTAAGGACATCAAGTATGAATGCTTCCCATGCAAAAGAATAGGACTACCCACACGGGCATAAAAGATAAGATTCATAACCAAAGGGATACTTGCCATATGTAAAATAATAAAGAAGTGCCACATGCACATATCATGACCAATATCCTGCATAAATGTGAGATAAGCATAACACTAGAATATTATAAAATACAATGATGGTCAAGAATCACACATCTTGAACCTGGTGAGACATGGGCCAAGAATCACACATCTTGCCCTGGCATGGGGAATCACACATCCACCATCCAAACATATATATAACATGGGCCAGGAATCACACATCCTGCCTTGGCATGGGGAATCACACATCCACCATCCAAAATATCATAATATTGCCACAAATTATAATGAGACAAAACCAATGCAAATATAGTACTCTATGGTTACTAAATCACATAGCAGGTAAATGTAGAGGCAAGTAGAAAAGTATAGTCAACATTAAATAAGATTTTCCACAATGGACGACATATGAAAACATCAATAAACTTCCACATCATAGTGGTAGATACCATCAACAATATCATCATGTTCCATATCACAACAAAAGATTCCAAGAGATTATCCAAGATCACAATAACCAGGATAGTTCACATGAACCATGATATCAAGAGAATAGACATGTGTATAGGCAACAGTCAAAAAGATGATAAAGTAGGTGAATTGCTCAATATGGAAGAATAGAGGATACAACATACCTTAGCCTCAGGTGTTCTAGAATCCCTCTTTCCAACACTTCACATGAATATAGAACCCACTTTCCCTAATTCATCATTAGATTTATAAATTAGAGTTGTATGTATTCTTTAAAGATTGAAACCCTAATTTTACTAACTTTTTGTGCAAACCATCGAATCAGACTCCAAAAACCTCACCATCATCTTAGTTAGGATTTTGTGATCAAGATAACATATAATATTGTATGTTTTGAAAACATGGACTTTTAGGGTTAATTTTAGTGATTTTAAGTTAATTAAATCATTCTAAAAATTACGTTTTTGCAAACATCAAAATCAAAACTCGAAATTATTTTTAATGAATAGGTCTCATCTTCCTGATTTCAAAACACTATCTACTTTTAATTTTTGACATCAGAATTAATTTATACAATTTATTTTGTCTCGACCAATCACAGCCTGCCACGTAGGCAAGGCATGCAAAACCAAGCGATCGCGGGCAAGTGGGAGCGGTGACCCGCGTCTCAGAAGCGCTCACAGCAGGTCAAGCGGCCGGGGTCAAATGGTCAAAACAGAGAGAAAAAGATGAGAATGTCCCTCGCGTGAAACGCAAGAAAGGCAAGCGATCAGGGGCAAAAAGGGACAACGACGAGATCCTCTTCTCCAGCCCGCCCGACGGCCGAAGCAAGCTGCTTCTTGCGGGGGTTTGGGCGATTTTTCCCTAGAGCACCAAACTCGACACGAGAACATGCGTTGGAAAGCCAAGCAACAAACGAACTAAACCGTACCTTTGATTTGAAACGAGATCAACCGAGCAGAGCACGAGAGGCGCCGCAAGTCAGGTGTCGTCGGCGGCCAGTTGGAGGTCAGATCGTCCACGAAACACCAAATTGAGAACACGGTCGAGTTGCTAAGGCGATGGCGGTCGCTGAGGTTGTAATATTTATAAGCAAGGTACCCTAGACTAGGGTTTAGGTAGGTGAAGGTAGAGGGTGGCGGCGCAAGCTTTGGGCGTTCCCCAAATACTCGATTAAAACATGAGATCTTGTACTAGTTGGATGCGGAATTTAATTTGCAATCCAATGCAACTTGTTTCGCGAAGTTTCGTTGAGAAACCAGAGAGAAATAGCCATCCGAAAAAATCACAAAACTCAGATTACTGTTCATACAGGAAGAAGATGAAATGAGATTGTTTAATACAACTTGCTAAACTTTGGTCATTTGGTGCATTTAATGCATAAACCTTTCTATAATTATTTAAAGGTACAAATAAAGTCCAAATAAAATTAAATTTGGTAGGTTTACCGATTTTGGGGTGAGGAATCCGAATATCAAATTATATTTACCTTTTGACAACTTTTATTGTGTCAAATAAATTAATTACTATTTTCTCTTTCCTCCTTTACTAATGATGTTAGGATTATCCAAAAATTATAAAACTTGACCCACAAGTCACATTTAATATTTTGGATACTAATTTAGTATTATTTCTATTTGTTGATATCATTTATTATTTTAATTAATGATTTTAATATTTTACATACTTTCTCTCTCCTAAATTCACCTTCTTATCAAATATTTTCCAAATTGAATCAAAATTCATACAAAGATATATTTTGACGTGTAGAACACTAATTTAGCATTATTATTATTTTTGAAGACTTTAATAATTTTATTTAATTCATTTAAATTTATCACTTATTTAACCTTTTAATTTATTAGAGGCATCTAGAAACCTTCTAAGAATATAAAACATGGTATACAAGTAATAATAAATGTTAGGAACACGTTTTTGAGATTAATTAATTTTTATCAACATATATTTAATATTTTTGATCTTTAAATCATTTTCTCTCTCCAGATTAAAATAAAATATTAAACATTGACCAAATTAAATGCAAATTTGTCCAAAGGCTTATTTTTATGTTTAGAATACGAATTTGGAGTTATGTTTCTGATTTGAGAACATTAAGTATTTTATTTCACTTTATTGGCATATTTCCTATTTTCTTTTGATAATGTCATTAATATGTATATTATGTTCCCCTTTAAATGATACTTGGCCCTTAAGTTACTTTTTGATCAAGGAAACGAATTTGAGTATCAAATTATCCTGATGGGTTTCCAATTATAAATTTTGGTACAATATCTTTCTAATTATCTTCTTTACCCATTAATTCCGATATTACCTTTAATTATTGCATTTATCTTCTCCTTTATATAAAATTCGGATTTTCTCCTATTTTAGGAAGTGCTAGAAAGTTGTACGAAGAAATATTTTATGATTTCTATTACTTAGTGACAATTTATACTTCAACCCCATTAATTAAAACCAAGTTGGTGTTTATGTACATACAACCCTATATTAAGAATATATGGGGAGGTATTTATCCAACTAAGTTCTTTAATTTCTTATTATCATCTAAATGAGTATTTTGTATTCCCTTAATTACATGCATTAGTGTATTCTTGTTTGGCTAAGACAAAAGGGTAAAACTATTAGGATAGGGTTCTAGTTCTAGTATGTTACAGCACACCACCCCTTAAAGAGATTTCGTCCTCGAAATCAAAACATCCATAGGAAACTTATTCAGCATTCCTTAAAGAGTTCATCTCATAAACTTAACTTCAGTTATAAAAGTTCAACTATACTTCTTACATCCACTACATAAGCAACATGCAAAAGGAAACATAACTTGTAAAGACTAGTCTAAGGAACTATGGGTTAACTTGCTTCTGCTCAGCATCATTAACTTCTTCACCATCCAAAGCAAAAACTCTTCCAGTTCTTCTTTCCGCAGGTCCTCCTCTAATATTGTTACCATTATTGTTGCCATGATTCTGAGGAGGTGCTTGCTGAGGAACATGTCCAGGTCCAAAACGAAGATTGGGGCACTGAGGTCTGACGTGTCCAGGTTCATTGCAATGATGGCATACCACTGGATGAGGTTTTTCTTGAGAACACTTCCCTGGAGGATGGTAACCATTGCACTTAGAACACTTGTCCCTTCTCTGATCATCACCTGAGGACTTCCTTTTCTTGTCGAACTCCCTAGGTTGAAACCCTGGGTAAGACTCCACAACCAAATCTTTATCAACCATCTGCTGAAAGGTCAAGGGCAATTGTGGGATTAGAGCACGACCCACATTGTAGTTGAGCCCTTGGAGGAAAAGGTCAGCCCTACATTCTTCACCCAAACCAAATGCATAACGCTCCAACAACAGAAACCTTTGCACGTAGGCAGAAACGGATAAGGGACCCTGCTTCAAACTGTAGAACTCTACTTCTTTCTTCTTTAGGGCAGCAGTGCAAATGTACTTTCCTCGAAAGAGAGCCAAAAACTCTATCCAGGTCATGGTGGAGATATCTTTAGTCTTAGCAATTCCATTCCACCAAACTCTAGCTGGTCCATCCAAGACATAGGAAGCAAACCTAACCTTTTGATGTGGAGGGCATGCCATACCATCAAAAGTCCTCTCCATGGCTAACACCCAATCATCTGCTTTATCAACCATCTCTATCTCACCCTCACCCTTGAAGGAAGGTGGTTGCATCTTCATGAACTCCATGATTGAGAACTCCTTAGGCTTCATAGGTACAGATGGGTCTTTCATCTTCCCCACCATGGAAGACGCAAAGAGTTGTCGAAACATGGCCAACTCCTACTCTGGAGTCATAGCTCCACCCAAACCAACAGTATCAGAGGTTCCCTGACCAAACCTAGCATTTTGAGGCGTCTCATAACCATACTGGTTGTCAATTGTTGAGATATCTCCATCCATTAGGGTTTTGTCTGCACAAGGAAAGGACACGAGATATAAGCAACCTAAGATAAAGGTAAACATCCTAAGGGAGACGAGTTTGAAATAGTTAGATAACCGACTGCTAGTGGCTCTGATACCATGCTGTAAAGAAGTGAAACTACTCCTCTACTAGAAAGAAAAGACCCCATCCCTTAAAGATAAACACCACGTAAAATTTTCACCAAAGGGATGGAGATCAATTCATTCAACATGTATGTATCATTACACAATGAGTAGCAGCGAAAAAAAAAAAGAAGTTTTATCTAACAATTTTCAAAGCTTGTTACAACACATCACCACATAAGGTATAAAGGAAAACTAAACATAAAGCCAAGGACTAAGCCGAGGGTCATCTAACCACCTCTTCAAGCCTCCCGAAGATCAGCTATAAGGTTGTTGTTGAAGTTCACTCTCCTCGACCTAACCTGGGGTTAAAAGCATACCCCAACAAAAGAAGAAGAAACGAGAAATATATCAACAAAAGCTGGTATGTGTATTCTAAAGAAAAGCTTGAGCAATATATGTCATTAAGGACATCAAGTATGAATGCTTCCCATGCAAAAGAATAGGACTACCCACACCAGCATAAAAGATAATATTCATAACCAAAGGGATACTTTCCATATGTAAAACAATAAAGAAGTGCCACATGCACATATCATGACCAATATCCTGCATAAATGTGAGATAAGCATAACACTAGAATATTATAAAATACAATGATGGTCAAGAATCACACATCTTGAACCTGGTGAGACATGGGCCAAGAATCACACATCTTGCCCTGGCATGAGGAATCACACATCCACCACCCAAACATATATATAACATGGGCCAGAATCACACATCCTGCCTTGGCATGGGGAATCACACATCCACCATCCAAAATATCACAATATTGCCACAAATTATAATGAGACAAAACCAATGTAAATATAGTACTCTAGGGTTACTGAATCACATAGCAGGTAAATGTAGAGGCAAGTAGAAAAGTATAGTCAACATTAAATAAGATTTTCCACAATGGACGACATATGAAAACATCAATAAACTTCCACGTCATAGTGGTAGATACCATCAACAATATCATCATGTTCCATATCACAACAAAAGATTCCAAGAGATTATCCAAGATCACAATAACCAGGATAGTTTACATGAACCATGATATCAAGAGAATAGACATGTGTATAGGCAACAGTCAAAAAGATGATAAAGTAGGTGAATTGCTCAATATGGACGAATAGGGGATACAACATACCTTAGCCTCAGGTGTTCTAGAATCCCTCTTTCTAACACTTCACACGAATATAGAACCCACTTTCCCTAATTCATCATTAGATTTATAAATTAGAGTTGTATGTATTCTTTAAAGATTGAAACCCTAATTTTACTAACTTTTTGCGCAAACCATCGAATCAGACTCCAAAAACCTCACCATCATCTTAGTTAGGATTTTGTGATCAAGATAACATATAATATTGTATGTTTTGAAAACATGGACTTTTAGGGTTAATTTTAGTGATTTTAAGTTAATTAAATCATTCTAAAAATTACGTTTTTGCAAACATCAAAATCAAAACTCGAAATTATTTTTAGTGAATAGGTCTCGTCTTCCTGATTTCAAAACACTATCTACTTTTAATTTTTGACATCAAAATTAATTTATACAATTTATTTTGTCTCGACCAATCACATTCTGCCACGTAGGCAAGGCATGCAAAACCAAGCGATCGCGGGCGAGTGGGAGCGGTGACCCTCGTCTCAGGAGCGCTCACAGTAGGTCAAGCGGCCGGGGTCAAACGGTCAAAACAGAGGGAAAAAGACGAGAATGTCCCTCGTGTGAAACGCAAGAAAGGCAAGCGATTAGGGGCAAAAAGGGACAACGACGAGATCCTCTTCTCCAGCCCGCCCGACGGCCGAAGCAAGCTGCTTCTTGCGGGGGTTTGGGCAATTTTTCCCTAGAGCACCAAACTCGACACGAGAACATGCGTTGGAAAGCCAAGCAACAAACGAACAAAACCGTACCTTTGATTTGAAACGAGATCAACCGAGCAGAGCACGAGAGGCGCCGCAAGTCAGGTGTCGTCGGCGGCCAGTTGGAGGTCAGATCGTCTAGGAAACATCAAATTGAGAACACGATCGAGTTGCTAAGGCGATGGCGGTCGTTGAGGTTGTAATATTTATAGGCAAGGTACCTTAGACTAGGGTTTAGGTAGTTGAAGGTAGAGGGTGGCGGCGCAAGCTTTGGGCGTTCCCCAAATACTCGATTAAAACATGAGATCTTGTACTAGTTGGATGCGGAATTGAATTTGCAATCCAATGCAACTTGTTTCGCGAAGTTTCGTTGAGAAACCAGAGAGAAATAGCCATCCAAAAAAATCACAAAACACGGATTATTGTTCATACGTGACCAAGAAATAAGATGAAATGAGATTGTTTAATACAACTTGCTAAACTTTGGTCATTTGGTGCATTTAATGCATAAACCTTTCTATAATTATTTAAAGGTGCAAATAAAGTCCAAATAAAATCAAATTTGGTAAGTTTACTTATTTTGGGGTGAGGAATCCGAATATAAAATTATATTTACCTTTTGACAATTTTATTGTGTCAAATAAATTAATTACTATTTTCTCTTTCCTCCTTTACTAATGATGTTAGGATTATCCAAAAATTATAAAACTTGACCCACAAGTCACATTTAATATTTTGGATACTAATTTAGTATTATTTCTATTTGTTGATATCGTTTATTATTTTAATTAATGATTTTAATATTTTACACACTTTCTCTCTCCTAAATTCACCTTCTTATAAAATATTTTCCAAATTGAATCAAAATTCATACAAAGATATATTTTGACGTGTAGAACACTAATTTAGCATTATTTTATTTTTTTTTGAAGACTTTTATAATTTTATTTAATTCATTTAAATTTATCACTTATTTAACCTTTTAATTTATTAGAGGCATCTAGAAACCTTATAAAAATATAAAACATGGTATACAAGTAATAATAAATGTTAGGAACACGTTTTTGAGATTAATTAATTTTTATCAACATATATTTAATATTTTTGATCTTTAAATCATTTTCTCTCTCCAGATTAAAATAAAATATTAAACATTGACCAAATTAAATGCAAATTTGTCCAAAGGCTTATTTTTATGTTTAGAATACGAATTTGGTTTTATTTGTCTGATTTTAGAACATTAAGTATTTTATTTCACTTTATTGGCATATTTCCTATTTTCTTTTGATAATGTCATTAATATTTATATTATGTTCCACTTTAAATGATACTTGTCCCTTAAGTTACTTTTTGATCAAGGAAACGAATTTGAGTATCAAATTATCCTGATGGGTTTCCAATTATAAATTTTGATACAATATCTTTCTAATTATCTTCTTTACCCATTAATTCCCATATTACCTTTAATTATTGCATTTATCTTCTCCTTTATATAAAATACGAATTTTCTCCTATTTTAGGAAGTGCTAGAAAGTTCTACGAAGAAATATTTTATGATTTATATTACTTAGTGACAATTTATACTTCAACCCCATTAATTAAAACCAAGTTGGTGTTTATGTACATACAACCCTATATTAAGAATATATGGGGAGGTATTTATCCAACTAAGTTCTTTAATTTCTTATTATCATCTAAATGAGTATTTTGTATTCCCTTAATTACATGCATTAGTTTATTCTTGTTTGGATAAGATAAAAGGGTAAAACTACTAGGATAGGGTTCTAGTTCTAGTATGTTACACATACACTCTGAAAGAGAAGTCAGATTACAGTTTCTCAGTCAATGCCTTCATCTCTTCTAACTTAGAGCTTTCCAACTGTGCAGCAACGACTTCTGAGATCCAATTCGGTGTGATAGTCAAGCTAGCCATATGAACACACAACTTGTCTTCATCCACTAAATCGATGGGATGAGGTCTCCAGCTAGTCACATGTTCCAAGTTTTCCCATATTGAACATCTCAGAGCAGCACAAACAACATCCTTCTTACAACTTAAAGCATCGGCTACGAAGTTCGCTTTACTAGGGTGATAGGTGATGACGAAGTCATAATCTTTGAGGTATTCCATCCACCTATGTTGTCACATATGCAGGTCCCTCTGAGTCAACATGTATCTTAAACTTTTGTAAATAGAGGACACTTCAAACTTTTTTCCATGAAGGTAGTGTCGCCAGGTCTTTAGAGCATGAACTATAGAAGCAAGCTCCAAATCACGTGTAGGCCAATTAGCTTCATTAGGTTTCAATTGGAGAGAATAATAGGCAATCCCCTTTCTGTCTTGTATCAAGACACACCCTAAGCCTTGTTTGGATGTGTCAGTGTAGATGACATAGGGTATGCCCTCAATAGGAAAAGCAAGCATGGGAGTAGAAGTCAAACACTCCTTCAACTTCTAAAAATTGTTCTCACACTCAAGTGTCCATGAGAACTTGACCTCCTTTCATGTCAACTTGGTCAAAGGCAAGGCCAATTTAGAGAAGCTTTTGATAAACCTTCGATAGTAACCCAGCCAATCTGAGGAAACTACAGATTTCAAATGGGTTCTTCAGAGCCTTTCACTTTGTCATCGCTTCTATCTTTGCAGGATCAATAGCTATATGACTATAAGAAATGACATGACCTAGAAACATAACTTCCTTTATCCAGAACTCACACTTTGAGAATTTTGCATAGAGTTGATTTTCTCACAGTGTGTTGAGTACAATCCATAGATGCTCATGATGTTGTTCTAACATCTCAGAGTAAACCAAAATGTCATTGATAAACAACACCATGAACTTGTCAAGGTATGGGCCAAATACTCAGTTCATTAGGTCCATGAAGAAAGCAGGAGCACTCGTCAAACCAAAAGGCATGACCATGAATTCATAATGTCCATAGCGAGTTCTGAACGAAGTCTTCGGGACATCATCATCCTTCATGCACATCTGGTAGTAGCCACTTCACACATCCATCTTGGAGAATATGGTGGCTGACTTCAGCTGATCAAATAGGTCATCAATGTGAGGCAAAGGATAATGGTTCTTCACCGTCACTTGGTTAAGCATGCGGTAGTCTATACACATCCACATCGATCCATCCTTCTTCTTCACGAACAGGACAGGGGCTCCCCATGGTGAAACAGTGGGGCGGATGAAGCCCATGTCGAGAAGCTCTTCAAGCTGCTTCTTTAGCTTGGCCAGCTTGGCAGGGGCCAAGCGGTATGGAGGATTCGATATTGGCAAAGTTTCGGGTACAAGCTCGATGGAGAATTCTACCTCACAAGTTGGTGGCAACCCAAGTAACTCCTCAGGAAAGACGTCTTGGAAGTCCTTCACCACATCAATGTGGTCAAGAGTAGGAGGTGTAGCATCGAGGACTATAGAAGCTAGGAAAGCTCTACACCCTTACGAGACAATCTTTTTAGCTTTAATGGTAGAGATAACAAATTGTCACTCCTCTCGCTTCTTACCCTTGACACACATCTTCCCTCAACAGGGAGAAACAAACTAACCTTGGATTCCTCATAGTACAAACTACTTTGTACCTCTTCAACCAATCCATTCCCAGTATGACGTCAAAGGCAGTCATATCAAGTAGGATGAAATATATAGGAAACATTATTCTAGCTATATAGAGGTCCATGGTTGAAGTTTGGAGGTACAAAGAGCAGATCTTAACACTAGGGGGTTTTACGTCTAATACATGATCCATAAACTCATATTTTATTTCTAACATAGAAGCAAACTGACAAGACATGAAGGTATTGGATGAGCCAAAATCAAATAGTGCCTTTAAAGGATGCATATTAAGGTGTAAGGTACCTTCAATCACTTCATTATCTTCACGTTCTTCCTCAGCATTGAGAGCAAACACTCTCCCATTCCGCCTATCCACTGGAGGATGCCTCGAGTTCTGGTTGTTGTTATTGTTGTTGTTTTTATTCCGCAAAGTAAGATTCTTCCTTGGCTGTTGTGGTTGCTGGGCCTTGTTCTACTGAGCATTATTCTGTCCCTGCTGAAAGCAAGGATAGAACGGTCGGATGTGCCCAACTTGGCCACATTCGTGGTAGGTAGGTGGAGGTCGGTTGTCTTTCTGAGCAGGTGCATTATCGGGGGGCCATCTCCCTAGAGGATGGTTGCAAGAGCACCTGTTGCATCGATCACATCGGCGGTTCTCATTCTGGTTCTGGTTCATCCTCTTGTTGTTGTAGTTGTTACTATAAGCTTCGAATCCTAGATAGGACTTGATGGCCAGGGCCTGGTCCACCATCTGTTGATAAGTAAGTGGAAGTTACGGGACTAGGCTTCGGCCCACCTGGTAGTTCAGGCCCTCTAAGAACAAGGTTTCTCTTCTATCAACTCTAAGGTTGGTGGCGTAACACTCCAGCAGTAGAAATATCTAAACATAGTCAGCCACACTCATGCTTCCCTGCCTGAGGCTGTAAAGCTCGGCCTCCTTCTTTCTCATGAAAGTAGGGAAGATGTACTTCTCCCTACAGTGCTCAGAAATTGGTCCCACTCCATAGTAGAAGTGTCCCGAGTGCAGGCAACATTGTTCCACAATACACGTGCTGGTCTGTCCAGAACGTAGGTCGCGAACCAAACCTTCTGGTCAGGAGGGCACGCCATACCCTCAAAGGTCCGATCCAAGGCCAAAACCCAGTTGTCGACTTTATCCACCATGTTGGGTTCACTCTCACCCTTGAAGTAGGGTGGCTGCATCTTTATGAAGTCAGTGAGGGTGAACTCCCTTGGCTTGTTGACGTTGGTGGACATTATGTTGAGCTGCCCCATCAAGGTGGTAGACAGCACCTGGCACAGCATTGCCAGCTCTTACTCCAGTGTGAAGGCGGGGGTACCCGGAGTAGTATGGTTGACAGTAGGAGTCAAGGAGTGTTGGGGTCATTATGGTTCAACTTCTTCTCCTAATTCATGTTCTCAAACAA
The DNA here is from genome assembly GCA_963693085.1 of Alisma plantago-aquatica. NCBI lineage: Eukaryota > Viridiplantae > Streptophyta > Magnoliopsida > Alismatales > Alismataceae > Alisma > Alisma plantago-aquatica. The sequence continues at coordinate 113,170,789 of OY856415.1, read as the reverse complement.
GTCACCTCTCCTGAAAGGTAGGGTTATCATATTAGATTCCCAGGAGTATAGAATCATAGATGAGAAAAGAATAGAAATAGAGATGAGAAAATGATTTTTAGAAAGCTATTGCCTAGAAGCATACTAGTTTGGGCAATTCGTATCAGCTCATGCCAGACCGGTATCATATGGGCATAGGAGTCCCCATAAACTAAGCTAGTGGCGTAGAGGAAAATATTGCCAGCCCCTAAAATCCTAATCCTTTCTAGACACCCTTGCTTCAGCTTTATGCCCTAATAGTTTCCTAAAGGCTCTGATACCATGTTATAAAGAGGCGAGATCACCTCCTTACTAAAATTTAAAGGAAATACATGACATCCACACATTTCACAAATTAGAGAATTTGGGATGCTTGCATAATATTCCAAATAAATAAGCATGATTCCAGATACATTATAAAATGTCAATAGCATCGAAAATAAAAATTACTAAGCCTTCACATGGATTTCAGTGTTCACTACATGATTGATTCCCAAAAGAAAAACATAAGAAAAACAGGATCTAGCTTTAGCAACCTAGTCATCCTTTCCAAAAGCTTGAGATCAACTCCTTAGAAAACTTCCTTCAAGCTTGTCATTCTCCTTACACAGCACCATCACCTGGGTGGTTGGGAAGCACCCAGCAAAAAGGAAAGGGAAGAAAAAGTATGTGTCAAGAGAACTAGTCTAGGGTAACAAGATAAGTAAATCAAGTAATAACAGGATAGGTTTCATCCTAAGATGATGATAAGATATGAGGCTATAACAAAAGAAAACTTTCCAATAACAATTATATTAAAAAGGGGTTTTGCATGTAAGATACTTATGTCTACATAACTAAGTAGGGTTGAGGCACCTACTGAACCTCTAACCTTAGGTGAGGGGAGAATAAGACATTCCCAGTCACCTATAATATTATGGGGAGAATAAATACATTCCCCATGGTGAATTAATACATGCCCTTTGTAGGTGGTTGTACACATGTACCACTACTATAATTTAAATAGAACATAAATCTACATGCTAGAAAGATAGTTATGACAAGAATAATTTATGAACCAATAAGCAAGGTTGTGGGGTTTAAAAACCCAAACAAGATAATATATTAACTGATTTGAGGCATAAGCAAATTAGGGTTTCAAGAATAGAAGATTAAGGTTCAATTAAGCCTCATAGTGGAGAACTAGGTTAAGGGAAAAATATTCCCAACAGATGTTTTAGATGCACATACCTCTTCCTTAGAGCCCTAGAAACCACTTTCCAAAATCCTAAGCAAGATTAGGGTCCACTTGTCCAATTATCATCACCATGTTCAAGTGTTAGCATTATATGCATTCATTAAGAATTCAAAACCCTAAAGTTGTCAACTTTTTCTACAAACCAACGATTTAGGTCTTGAAAAGATCACCATTGTCTTAGTTAGGGTTTTGTGATCAAAATAACATATATTATTATGTATTTTGAAGATATGGACTTTTAGGGTTATTTTTGGTGCTTTTAAGTTAATTAAACCATCCTCAAATATACATATTCAAAAAAATCAAAACCAGGCATCAAAATTATTTTTATTAGATAGATAATCTTTTTTTGAGTCTAGAACATATTTTTTTTTAATTTTGGCCCAAGGAATTAATAGTTATGAATTATCCAAATCTGACCAATGAGAAAATTAGAAAATCAATTTTCGATTTAAGAAGACCAGAGAGGGTGGTAGGGTGGGGTCGGGTACACTACTTGGCCCAATTGCAGTGTGCCAAATTAGTGGCATGCCCCACCGGTTGGCATCGGTCCCAGCTGAATCGGCTCAGTCAACCACAACGCAAAAAGACCAACACGCCCACGTGCGGGTCAGAGGCGAAAGAAATTGATCAAGGGTAGAGACGTAAGATCATGGGGGCTATCTTCTTCCCCACACCCACACACCATTGTGCTGAGTAGTTGCAGCTACTTGAGAGGAACTTTGGGTGAAACCGGTACACACGACCAAACTCGAAAACAAGAGTTGCGAAAGGAAGCCAAGGACTAACCTGACATGTAGATGCCTGCAATTTTGCCAGAGATGGAGAGAATAGAGCGGGAGTGCCGCCGCAAGACTAGAGACTATGGATGCTCATAGGAGGGTCAAACAAGGATGAAAAATCAAATTGGCTAGTGTGTCGATTTGCAAAGACGATGGGGGTGCTTAGGGTGTAGGTATTTATAAGCAAGGGGGTATGTAGTAGGGTTTTGGTACCTGGGGTGAGAGAAGGGTTGCGACAACTTTGGAGTTTTCTCAAACCTTCACTAAAACACGAAAAATTTGGGATAGTAGGGAGCAAAATCTCATGAGGAGTCCATAGCAATAAAAAATCTCTGGATTTCATTGAGTATAGCTAGAGATATATGGATTTGAAAATTTGAAAAAACAACAAGTCTATTCCTAGCCAAATCGAGGTAGGAGATGGCTATGTGTCGTCAGATCCATGGACCTGGGTCCACCGAGGGACCCCAGTCATCTGATTGCATAGGTAGAGTCCTATTGTCCCCATGACACATATTTCCAATCCTAATCTAATTTTGACCAAAGTGATACTATAATATTTAATGTTTTTCTCTCTCCTCTTTTGGAGGCCCAAACAAAACCCAAATTAGATGAAGCCTGACACCCTAGCTATTTTCAAGGTGTAGAATCTGAATTTGGAATTAGTTTTGCCTTTTGAGGAATTTTAATGGGTTAAATAATTCAAAACTCATTTTCTCTTTCTTCCTTCATTTATGACTCTATGATTATCCAAATATGATCAAATTTCACCCATGTGTTCAAATTAATGTCTTGGATACGATTTTTCTATTATTTGGTCATGTTGGTGCCATTTATTCAATCAATTCTTAAAATGAAGGTTCTACACACTTTCTCTCTCCTACTTTTTCACATTATCCAAATATTATCCAAATTAATTAAAAACTTGCCCAAAGGCTTATTTTTACTTCTAGATTATGAATTTGGAGTTGGTTTTCCAATTTGAAAACATTAGATTTTTTTTTGATGTAAGAACATTAGATATTTTATTTCTCTTTCTTGGCTTATTTCCTATTTTCCTTTAATAAAGGCTCTTATACTTCTTTGTATTTTTCACATTGGGTGATACTTGGTCCTTAAGTAACTTCTAGTCCTAGAAAATGAATTTATTTAACAAATTATCTCATGGGTTCACTTAATTGAGATTTTTGGAAATATATTCCACATTATCTCCTTTTATCCTATTTATAGCATTTCTCATCTCCTTTATGTATATTTTTGGGATTTCTTTTCTTTTCCCTATTCTAAAAAGTCCTAGAAAGTTCTAGCACAAATTCCATCACTATTTTTATTGCTTAAGTGGACATTTGCACTTCAGGCCCATTACTTAGGTTTCTACTGAGGTATTTGTGCATAAAACCCTTTATTAAAAATATATGGGAAATATTTATCCAATAACCATCATAATTCCACTAAATCAATTCCAAAGACATATGGGAAGAAAATGATGGGCAATTCTTATAGAAAAAGAATACAAAGAGATACATAGAGGATTTTAGTATGTTACACCTATTTTGACTCATGCAAGAACACCCATGGCACCCACCCTCCCTACCCAGCCCTGATTTGTGGTCTATTCAAGTTTGCCACTAACAAATTTCTTTTCCACGACTTTCATTACAAACCTGCCCGAAAAGGAGTTTGTATCAGTGAGTCCACTCTTCAAAAGTCTATGCCTATCCTCTCCTCCACCACACCTGGTGCCTCTACCTCTACCTCTACCTGAGCACCTCCACTGCCTCAGCCTACCTAACATGCATGTGCCTTGTTCTATGTGTCAAATGAAACCCTTATGGGCTACATGATGCATCAATAAGAATACAACCTTCGGGTTCAAAAGCACCTACATCAGGACTTATGCTCAATCATGTCTAACATGAATATATCTTGTGCACATCCCTACCCAGCCTACTAGCCCTACCCATGAGGTGATTATGCATTTGATGCATATAATAACTTTTATCCAGCCCCTCCACCTGCTCCTTCCACTACTAGTCCCTCTACTGTTGGTGGACCTTCCCCTATTGTGTTGCCTATGCCAGCTGGCCCCTTGGCCACTCTACTTGCCAACCTCAATTGTTTTGCTCCTTCCTTCCCGTAGGACAATGAGCTCCATGCTCTTAGTATGTATTGGGATGAGTAGAATGCTCGTTGGCTCGATCATATTTTGGTCCCTCTACTGATAAAGAGATGTCAGACAAGGCTGATGAGGAGGTTGTTGTTGCTGATGAGGCTATTGGTGATGATGAGGATGATGGTGATGCATCTGATGATGATGGATCTAACTCCAATGATTAAGGCGATGTTACTACACCTTCATACGGAGACGACGACTATTGTGGATGGTGTTGATATAGATGACCAAGATGTTTAGTTGTTCTTCATTTTTAAGTCTAGATGCTGATCATATATATCTTTCTAGGCTATTTTGTATTAGCAACATTTGGACACATGTTCTGAGTTGTACTATTTTATCAGCTTATTGGCACGCTTTTTACATGCATAGAAACGCAAGTGTATGCGTCACTATAATATAGGCCTTTGTGAGGCCCGAGTCAAACTCAGGGACACATGAATTATCGGAGACTACTACTAACTACTCGCAATCAGCTAGACCGGTTAAAAAGTTGGAGGTTGTTGTAAAATTAAAAGAAAATAAAATAAAACAAAGCAAAGCAATCGATTAAATGTTTAGTTTAATCAATTCAAGTGGGAATCTTTAGGATTGCGGTTTCACCGCGGGTTTTCATTGTATGAATTTCTATTTAGTCACTCAGATTTATCTCTCTATCCGGGTAGTGGCCTGATATCAGAATTGCCCACTGTCGTGGTACAATTCACTACCTATGTCTAGGTCGGTTCCACCATCGTAGCAACCTATACCCTAAACTAGGTGCATTAGAGTCGATCTGTCGGTATCCACCATTAACCTTACACCACCTTGTTCAAGGGATTTGTCAATTAATGTAAATTCCGTCTCTTTTCAACCATTAATTCTTCTTTCAAAGTAATTAAGGGCATTAGATTATTATTATGGTGATCAAGCATAACAATATAATTGAGAAAACGAAATTATACCACGGATTTAAGAGATAAATGATGAATTACTATGATAAAATTGTCATACAATGATTTCCCGGGCTACTCCTGGTCCTAAAGACAAAGAGGATTAGCCCTGCGTGTTCATCTTAGAGCAAAACATGGTAGAGAAAAAGGGAAGCATGGAGAAAAACATGATTGAGTGGTGAAACCCCTGAACGGAGAAGATCCAAGCGCTCCTTGGTGTAGAATACGCGTTCTCCCGCCTTTCGGTGGTGGAAAACGTCTTCTTTGGCGTCCGAAATGGCTGGGGTGTACTTCTAGGCTCCGTTATTCTCTCCACACCTTCTCGGGACGTGTGCAGCGGCTAATGACGTGATAGATTGCTCTTGGTCGCCGTCATTAGGTATAATGACCGAGTTAGGTCACCAAAATATCACAGCCGCTGGATTTAGATCGATCTGAAGCAAACTTGTATCTGACGGTGTCGATACCATCGACACAGGTCGATGGTATCGACCTTGTGTAGTATCGGAAATTCTTCTTTCTCTTCGTTGCTGCGCCTGATGCTAGCTCGATACCATCGACGCGTTTTAATGGTATCGACTTCTCTTAGGTGTCGGTTTTGTCTTTTTCCGTCGTTGAAGCTCCTCGTGTCGATAGTATCGACTTTAAGGTCGATAGTATCGACTGTCTTCTCGTCAGCAACCTGATGGTATCTCGATACCATCGACTCTCCTGTCGACTCTGTGATGCTCCTTGCGGCTGGCAACCTGTGGTCGTGTTGATGGTATCGACCACTGTCGATGGTATTGACAGCAGTAGATACTTGTTTTCCTGAAATTACAACACAAAACCACTTAAGCCGAAACAAAATATATTCTTGTAATAATTTATACTCAAAATACTAAAATAAGGGAGATTTGACATAGAAAATGATCATAGACCAAAGTAGATAAATTATGCAATATTAACCACCAAAATGACTAATAAATGCATAAAACATAAATAAAAAAGTCTATAAATGTGACTCAAAATCATCGCATCAAACTCCCCTAAGCTTGAACATTGCTCGCCCTCGAGCAACAAAACCTTAGAATAGAATTGCTAGAGTCAACTAAAGAACAGATCATCACAACGACATTACCATATGAACCCCACCGGATATTCACATTCCGGCCCTCACTAACCACGAAATGATAATTATCCTAAAGGCAACAGTAATCATCCATAAAAGATATCTACCTCAAAACTGATGAACACTATCATATAAGGCAGTTAACATAATAAAATTCGTAGTCCAGACTCGGTGCATCTTGTGATCTCCTATACTACGTTGCTCGCCCTAACTACCATTTACATGGAAGCAGCTCTCCTAATATTCACAAATGAGGAGAAAATCACGGTGGCCTACCAATTCGAGCAACGGGTGGATGGAATGGGTAGCTAAATGGAAGAAATGGAAGCATTATACGGTTTCAACATGCATAAAACAAAAATGCCCTAAATGATGCATTTGCACATGAACATGCCCTAATGCCTAAGATTGGGTGGAATGATGCATGCACTAACATCCCGTCTCAAAATGAGATGGAATATCTAACTGAGCTACATCATGTATTTACTCATCTTAAAATGCAGGTGAGACTATGTTCCTTTCTCCCTCTTATTCTACTTGCTTCTCAATACTTTCTTCCTTTTTTTCTCTTTCTTTTTTATTTTTTATTTTTTTTAGGCCCTTATATCCATAAATGATAATGAATTATTTGTTGGGCTCACTTTTTCTGCATAGCTCAAATATTTGAAGCATTTATGAAGGTATGGAACAGGTTAATCACCCTTAAAGAATAAATAAGATACATGATGTACTGTATGCATAAAAAATATTATGAATGCAGCTAAATGACACACACCTAAGAATAATGTGCATGTATAACTATTCTAATTTTTTATTTTCATGCAAAACATGTGAAATTGGTTGCAATGCCAGACCTATCTACATGAGATGCAATCAAAAAGATTAAAACCGTAATGTACTTCCAATTCTTATGGTGGATTGTGAAAAACAATGAGGTGGAAAGATCACAAGACTAATTGACTGAACCTTTGAAAATTATTATGTGTCCCTCCTTACTGACCTGTGTAGTACTTAAGAGGTTTCTCTCTCTTACTTAAAATTAGAGTCTCATTATCATTTGGTCAGTTTAGGCTCACACAACCAAATCCGTCCACTTTTCATGAATCATTAGGAATGTACTGTTGTGATTTTCTGTTTTAGAGTTGACAAAACCAATCATTTTCTGAAGTTATGTGCTCAAAGTTGAACAACACAAACTTGCGAACACTCAAATTTTTAATTTTCCCTTAACCCATGTACAAGCAAATTAGATGATACATGACTTAAGACATCCACAATTACACTAGATAGAATGTGGATCCTACGAACAACTAAGATTGCCAAACTAAATGACAAGAAGTAAAACAATAAAAACTAAAAAGTGAGAAAACTAAAGGATAGAGTTGTTCCAACACCCCCCTAAGCTTGAATTCGACTATGGCCTCATAGTCAAAAACAATCTTAAAGGTTGGAACAGAGGTACCGATCACTCTTCTGGTGGAGGCGGGTACTGTGGGGCTGTGGGGTCCCAGGATGGGTACTTCCCCTAAAAGAGAGGATCATACTCGGGCATGGGTGGAGGTTGTGGATACCCCCCAAAGTAGTTCTGGCTCCAGTAATGATCATAAAAGGGCTGCTGCTGAATCTCCATCCTATGCAACCTGTTGTGAATGTGTTGTTGGTTGTCGAGGAGGAGGCGCTCATTTTCAAAAATAGCCCTTTGATTGTCAAGAAGCCGGTTTGTTGTATCATGAATACCGGTGTATGTCGTTGTATGATGCTGTTGCGTCTACTGAATATCCTGTAGCATGGCATACATTCCTTGCATTGAATAGACATCCTCGCTTTGTTGTGAGGGTTGTGGTGGCTGTGGTGGAGGAGGCTGTGAAGAAGAAGATGCACCCAGATGCATGCGAGGACGCTTCCTAGGTGCTACTCATGCCCGAAGAGGAGTGTAGGCCTCCTCTTCCTCTTCAGCCTCGTCGTCATTATTGTTGTCGTCGCCGCCGTCTTCATCGGAGTCATCAATGGCTATGATGGGCCATCGGAAATGTTGAGCACCCTCGATGTGGAAGATAGGGTCAGAAAGCGAGCATTCTTGATATGTGTGGTTTACATGGGAGTGAGCATAAGGTAAACCATCCCGAAGCAAGATAAGTTTTGATCGATGAAGATGTTGCAAATTGACCTTGCTTCTGTTGGAGAGAGGAGTCAAGGTAGAGAAGTTCATCCCAAGATAGTGGGCCAGTGGTGTGATGAGTCCTCCAAAATGAATTGGAGCCTTCCGCGTACTCCGCTTTACCGCCAACACCCGCTGTAGAAAAAATGCTCCCCAATTGCACTCTTGGCACTTTAGGAGTTTATGCAAGAAAAACAAGTCTGTCTCCTGGAATTTGCTAAGAGGCAGATCACCCTAGCAAATAGGATGGAACACAACATCCGATGAAGAATCTGTATGAACGGATGCTCGAAGTCTGCTACCGCTGCGTCGTGGTAGCTCACTGATTTGCCCGGCGGCACTGTCACAAGCTCGGCGAAGATAGCGTCATAGTCGGTCCAGTTGTCTGGCTGCCGGTAGTCAGTTCGCCCATGGTTCCAGTTGTAGATCTTATCGAACTGCCTGAGTGTAAGAGTGTAATCATTGTTGTACAGCCGGAAAGAAACACGGCCGTTGATCCATTCCCGATCCGTGGTGATGATGTCGTTTGGCACGACACAGATGTCCAACGACGCCATGAACTCGGTGACTAGCTCCTTGTATGTCGGCCATTCACCGAAGAACGGCTGGCCGTCGGCATGGAACTCCGTCTCATCGGGCCTCCTGCCCGTGTGCCTCGCCTTCCCCTTTAGAACGTAGGCCAGATTTGCCTCGAACCCCAAGTTGCGGATCATCTCCCGCTCAACATAGTGGGTCGGCTCAATTTTCCTCTTCATGATCTCCTCGTAGATCTTCTTGACCTTTGTGGATAGATGAACAATCCGCGGGCATGAAATCGATGCAGTCGGTGGAGGCACGAATTCTGGAATGTCCATCGGATTGGCGCATGAAGAAGACGCATCGCCAACATGCACCATGATTGTAGAAGAAGGAGAAGTAGAAGAAGGAGCTCGGTGCAGGTCAGAGAAGAAAATCTCCGCTCGATGAAGAACGTGCTCCTGGATGCTCGTCGTTGGACTCATATTGCTCTGGAGGATGCACGGAACAAGTAGAGGAAGAACTCGTTGAAGGTGTGACGTCATATGACGACAAGCCCTCCCTTATATAACTGACGTCGGCGCTGTTGTGTTCACGTCGATACCATCGACGCGGGTCGATGGTATCGACACGCGTAGCACAATCCGTACTGCCGCTGGTATCGACGGTCATAGATGGCTGGATGTGGGGACCCAGATCGATGACATGTCGATACTATCGACATGTGTCGATGGTATCGACCCATCCCCCGGATCGACTTTCTGGTTGTAGCGATCTCCGTAGATTCTCTCTCACGGATCGGTGACATGTCGCGTCGATACTATCGATGCGTGTCGATACTATCGACGTGTGTCGATAGTATCGACTTCTTGTTAGGGCAACATCCTCGCGAGGCTCGGCCGCCACTTTCTGCCTATAACTGGGTCGATACCATCGACAGGCCCGTCGATGGTATCGACTTCACTAAGACGATTTCTTCTGAAAATCTTCAGAGATCTCGATGGTATCGACTTGCATGTCGATACTATCGACCTCGATTTTGCGATCAACCTATTGGTCTGTCGATACCATCGATGAGGCCATCGATGGTATCGACACAGAGCGATTTCTACAGTCGCCAACCTGTACCCTGGTCGATACCATCGACACAAGGGTCGATGGTATCGACTCTGCCTCAGTCCTGCACATTACCCAAATGATCATGGTACATTTTTTACACTAAAAACAAAGTCAAAACAAACCAAAGTATGAATGTGAAAGAAACTAAAATAAACTACTGATGGCTGGGTTGCCTCCCAACAAGCACCCTTATTTAACGTCTTAGGCTAGACGACATGAAGCTCCTCATGCATCTGGAAGTGCAACGAGTTTGACCTCATTCACTTTCCTTGTGTAATCTTCACCAAAGTACAATTTCAACCGTTGTCCATTGACCAGGAATGTGGTCTCGCCATCACACACCAGGATCGTGCCATGTGGTCTGACCTCCTCTACTGTGAATGGTCCACTCCATCGGGATTTCAACTTCCTGGGATGCATCTTCAGCCTGGAGTTGAACAATAGGACACGGTCTCCTTTCTTGAAAATGTGCATTTGAATATGGCGATTGTGAATCAACTTTGTGCGCTCCTTGTAGATCCGCGAGCTTTCATATGCATACATTTGCAGCTCGTCAAGTTCATTGAGTTCAAGTAGCCTCTTCTTTCCCGCTTCATCATAACTCAGATTTAGCTTCCTCAGCACCCAATGTGCTTTATGCTTCAGTTCCACCGGTAAGTGATAGGCCCGACCATAAGCCAACCTAAAAGGCGTAGTGCCTATAGGTGTCTTGAACGTCGTCCTGTATGCCCACAACGCATCCGGTAGTAGGGTACTCCAATTATTCCTTGTGGAAGCCACAGTACGCTCCAAGATCTTATTAATCTCCCGATTGGAGACCTCCACTTGCCCTTGATTTTGTGGGTGGTACGGGGTACCAATGTTGTGTTTGACCCCGTAATTTCTCAACAATGCCGCGAACCTTTGATTCTGGAAATGTGTACCCCCATCACTTATGATCATTCTTGGTACACCAAACTTGTAGAAAATATATTCTTTGACAAACCTGCACACTACAGTGAAATCATTAGTCCTTGTGGGTATTGCCTCTACCCACTTTGACACATAATCAACAACCAAAAGAATGTACAAATTAGAATTTGTGGACACAAAGGGTCCCATAAAATCTATGCCCCATAAGTCAAATACCTCAACCTCCTGGAATACATTAAGGAGCATCTCTTGTCTTTTTGAAATGTTACCCACCCTTTGGAAGGAATCACATTTCCGCACAAACTCATAAGCATCCCTGAACAAGGTAGGCCAGTATAGGCCACTTTCAAGCACTTTGGCTGCAGTGCGAGAGCTTGCATGGTGGCCTCCCGTCGGTAGTGTGTGACAATGACTAAGAACACTTTCGTATTCCTCCTCAGGTACACACATGCGTAAGACACCATCAATGCATTGCTTCAAAAGAATAGGGTCATCCCAGAAATAATAACGTAAAGAATGAAAAAATTTCTTCTTCTCTTGGTACGTCCAATCCACCGGGATGATTTTGCAAGCAAGATAGTTAACAATGTAAGAAAACCACGGGTCTTTCGATTTCACTTTCAAAAGCTATTCGTCCGGAAATGTCTCGGTAATGGGTATGTGTAAATCCTTTTCATCTACCCTCTCTAACCTAGACAAATGGTCCACGACCACATTTTCAATGCCCGCCTTATCCTTGATTTCAATATCAAATTCCTGTAAAAGCAAGATCCACCTAATCAATCTAGGTTTGGCATCCTTTTTCTCCATCAAATACTTAATGGCTGTGTGGTCCGTCCATACCACGACTTTTGATCTGACTAGATATTGCTGAAATTTTTCAAAAGCGGAAACAATGACAAGCAATTCTTTTTCGGTAGTCATGTAATTGAGTTGGGCGTCATTTAAAGTTTTAGATGCATAAAAAATCACAGCGGATTTATTATTCACACGCTGTCCCAAGACAGCCCCAACCGCGAAATCGGATGCATCACACATTAGTTTAAACGACTTAGTCCAATCCAGTGTTTGCACAACCGGTGCGGAAATCAATTTTTCCTTAAGCACATTGAACGCATGTAGACATTTTTCATTAAAGTCAAAAAAGCATCCTTTTCTAACAGCTCAGATAAAGGTTTGGCAATTTTAGAAAAATCTTTTATAAAACGACGATAGAAACCGGCGTGACCTAAAAAGCTCCGTACCCCTTTAACCGAATTCGGTGGGGGCAATTTGGAAATCACTTCAATTTTTACTGGGTCTCCCTCCAAACCTTTGCTAGACACTTTATATCCTAGCACTATTCCTTCACTCACCATCATGTGGCATTTCTCCCAATTGAGGACCAAATGTGTGTCCTCACAACATTGTAAGACCTTATCTAGATTGTAAAGGCACTCATCAAAAGATGCACCATAGACAGAGAAATCATCCATAAAAACTTCTAGACAGTGTTCTACCATATCAGAAAAAATGGCGAGCATACAGCAATGAAAGGTCGTCGGTGCATTACATAACCCAAAAGGCATACGGCAGTACGCAAACATTCCATAAGGACAAGTGAAGGTGGACTTCTCTTGGTCCTTAGGATCAATCGAGATCTGATTGTACCCCGAATAACCATCCAGAAAACAAAAATGCGATCGGCCGACTAAACGCTCTAAAATTTGATCAATAAATGGAAGAGGAAAGTGATCCTTAAGCGTAAAGGCATTCAATCGACGGTAATCTATGCAAACACACCACCCGGTTACCAAGCGGGGGGTGACAAGTTCATTTAGAATATTATGGGTAACTGTGATTCCCCCCTTTTTAGGGACTACCTACGTAGGACTCACCCACGTTGAGTCAGAAATAGCATAGATTATACCTGTAGAAAGGAGCTTGATCACCTCCTTTTTGACAACCTCCATCATGCTAGGATTTAGTCGACGCTGTGGCTGAATCACCGGCTTAGCTCCCTCCTCGAGCCGAATCTTATGATGGCACAATGTAGGGGAGATCCCCTTGATATCTGCAACTGACCACCCGAATGCTCCTCAATGGTTCTTCAACACAATAAGCAGCTGGTCCTCCTCCTCGGCACTCAGATAAGCTGATATAATCACAGGAAGCTTTTCTTCTTCAGCCAAAAATGCATACTTCAAGTGTGGTGGCAACGGCTTCAATTCCAAATCAGGTGGGCTGATTAAGGACGACTGAAGTTGTGATGGGAGTTCGCCAAGGTCTTCATAGTACCTATCATAGAAGCACGACAGCACCTGAAGCATCTTGGCACACTCCTGCAGTGACTTACTTCTCATCCAATCATGTGTGATATTGACCAAACAGGCTTCAAGTGGTAATTTTGGATATGCGTCAAAAACTGAATTTGTTATGGCCTCATTTTCAGTGGAAGGGGGAATGTCCTCCTCCTCATCACTCAGAAAACCTACATCCTTACTAAGGGATACCACCTTGGTCTGATCCATGATGTCCACAGCCAATGTCCCTTTTTCCACCTTGGTCATTACATGATCCATATCTAAAAATGGCTTCCCTAGACAAAGTGAGATATTGTGATCAAAATGCTTTACCATGTGGCACTGCACCTTGGCTTTAGGTGACGTGGTGCTGGAAGGCATGACCAACTCGAAGTGATCATCAGCGATGCCCAAAGTCAAACGACCTCTCCCCATCTCAAGTATCATGTCAGATGTATCTTGGAAGGGTCGTCCGAGTAGTAGCTCATTGCCTTGTTCGTCTTGCATCTCCATTACGACAAAATCTGCTGGAAATACAAAACGATCTACCTTCACCAACACATCTTCACATATATTGTATGGCTTCACCACAGAATTGTCTGCCATTTGGATTGTCATGTTACTCGACCGTAAATCTTTTGATCCCAGCTTCTTGAATGTAGAGAGAGGAATCAAGTTTATGCTCGCCCCGGAGTCACATAGCGCTTCACCAAACTTCACTTTCCCAATGTAACATGAGATGTTGAAGCAGCCCGGATCCTGCCTCTTTGGTGGCAATGTGCCCATGATGAAGTCACTCACCTGCTCCTTAAGCACCACAACCTCCGTGTCTGGGATTTTCCTCTTCTTGGTAATGATGTCTTTCAGAAATTTGCCGTAAGAAGGGATTTGCTCAATTGCTTCCAATAATGGTATGTTGACTGAAAGCTTTCTGAAAATGTCTAGAAACTTTTTAAACTGGGCGTCCACTTTCTTTGCCTTTGTACTATTTGGATATGGGACTGGGACAACCTGTGCCCTTTGATGGGGTGGCACATATGGTGTCCTTTTTTGTGTCTCTTCCTCAACAACAGTGGGCTCTACAGTGACATCCTCTGTGACTTCCTCAACTGGCTCTGTGCCTGAGAGTGGCACCTCCTCAGTGGCCTCACCTTCGGTATCTGCTTGGGGTTTGCTTGGTTCATCGGCCCTGGGGTTTAAAAGCTTCTTGCCACTCCTTAGCAAGATTGCCTTTGCCTGGTGGTTTCCCCCTGGAATATTTGTGTTACCCGGAAAACCTTGTTGTGCCGGCTTCTTCAGATTGGCTATCTTAGCTGCCAGTTGTGCCATAGATGTCTCTATTGTCCTCATCTGAGCCCCATGGCTCTACAATGTCTGCCTGAACTGATTCATAAATCCCCCCTGTTGCTTTATCTACTGGCCAAAAGTAGTCATCAATTCTTGGTTTTGCTTTATCACTTGGTTGAACAACTCCGTGCTCTTGTCCTCCGCTACTGGATGGGGTTTTGCATCGGGGTCCTGCAAAAAGTTGTTTGGATCCTTACAAGAGAACTTCTTGTCCTTTCTCCATGAGTAATCGTTATTTCTGTAACCTTGCTACTGCCTCATGAATTTGACTTGAGCCTCATCCTCGGATTCAGTATCCTCCTTTGCAAGCAGTTTCTTCGCGAGAAGGTCCATCTTCTCATTCAGCTCCTTGATTGCTTTAGACTCCCCTTCTACTCGAACGTGCTCAACGGCATCCCTGTCACCCCAAGATTGTTTCTTGGCCATGTTCTTAAGGATTTCCCAACACCTCGTGTTTGTGTTGTTCAAGAAGAATCCCGAGCCTATTGAATCGAGGTTACTTATATCATGCTCGGAGAGAGAAAAATAGAAGATTTTGACCTGTGTTTCCTTATCAAGCCCGTGATGCAGGCACCGCCTAAGCATGATCTGAAACCTTTCCCAGGTCTCAGAGTAGGTCTCTCCTGCTTTCTGGGTGAAATTGTGGATTTTCCTGATCATGTTATTGGTCTTCTCGGGCGGGAAGAACCTTTCAAAGAATACCTCCACCATGTGGTTCCATGATTCCACATATTCATCATCCAGATTGTTCAACCACTCTCGTGTGTTCCCTACTAGAGAACTCGGGAATAGCTTCAAGTAGAGCGTTTCTTGTGGAAATCTGTCAATTTTTATCATGTCACTATTCTCCACAAATTGGCTTATATGCGTGATTGGGTCTTCGTTCTTGAGCCCATGGAAAGCATTCGATTTGACCAAGTTGATTAACACAGGATCAATCTTGTAAGTTGGAATGTTGATCGTCTGCTTCTTGATTGGTCCCTTTGAAGTAGATGAAGAAGAAGCCTTGATCTTCTCCCATATTGTTTGTTCCTCTGCCATTTCTTCTTGTTCGGATTCTGAATTTGTTTCTTTCAAGTGGTCTTGATTGTAATCTTCCTCGTCATCAGGTCCCGGCAGTGGAACCTCTGGTGCCTGTTGCGTGTAGTTGGTACTACGCGTCTACACCATACACAGTTTTTGCAAAATGGTAAATTAAGTTCAGTACCGTGCTAGACAACTACAAGATGCGAAAGATAAGCTATAAATTTTTGGAAAGATTTCAAAATAATAATAATAAAAAATAAAAAGTGGCCTAGAGTGGCCGCTTGCAGCACTCGTAGTGCCGACAATTGTCGTGTCCCCGACAACGATGCCAAAAACTTGACACACTTTTTACGTGCGTAGAAATGCAAGTGTACGCGTCACTGTAATATAGGCCTTTGTGAGGCCCGAGTCGAACTCAGGGATACGTGAATTATCAGAGACTACTACTAACTACTCGCAATCAGCTAGACTGATTAAAAAGTTGGAGGTTGTTGTAAAATTAAAAGAAAATAAAATAAAATAAAGCAAAGCAATCGATTAAATGTTTAGTTTAATCAATTCAAGTGGGAATCTTTAGGATTGCGGTTTCACCGCGGGTTTTCATTGTATGAATTTCTATTTAGTCACTCAGATTTATCTCTCTATCCGGGTAGTGGCCTGATATCAGAATTGCCCACTGTCGTGGTATCATTCACTACCTATGTCTAGGTCGGTTCCACCGTCGTAGCAACCTATACCCTAAACTAGGTGCATTAGAGTCGATCTCTCGGTATCCACCATTAACCTTACACCACCTTGTTCAAGGGATTTGTCAATTAATGTAAATTCCGTCTCTTTTCAACCATTAATTCTTCTTTCAAAGTAATTAAGGGCATTATATTATTATTATGGTGATCAAGCATAACAATATAATTGAGAAAACGAAATTATACCACGGATTTAAGAGATAAATGATGAATTACTATGATAAAATTGTCATACAATGATTTCCCGGGCTACTCCCGGTCCTAAAGACAAAGGGGATTAGCCCCGCATGTTCATCTCAGAGCAAAACATGGTAGAGAAAATGGGAAATATGGAGAAAAACATGATTGAGTGGTGAAACCCCTGAACAGAGAAGATCCAAGCGCTCCTTGGCGTATAATACGCGTTCTCCCACCTTTCGGTGGTGGAAAACATCTTCTTTGGCGTCCGGAATGGCTGGGGTGTGCTTCTGGGCTCCGTTCTTCTCTCCACACCTTCTCGAGACGTGTGCAGTGGCTAATGACGTGATAGATTGCTCTTGGCCGATGTCATTAGGTATAATCACTGAGTTAGGTCACCAAAATATCACAGCCGTCGGATTTAGATCGATCTGAAGCAAACTTGTATCTGACGGTGTCAATACCATCGACACAGGTCGATGGTATCGACCTTGTGTAGTATCAGCAATTCTTCTTTCTCTTCATTATTGCGCCTGATGCTAGCTCGATACCATCGACGCGTGTCGATGGTATCGACTTCTCTTAGGCGTCGGTTTTGTCGTTTTCCATCACTGAAGATCCTTGTGTCGATAGTATCGACTTTAAGGTCGATAGTATCGACTGTCTTCTTGTCAGCAACCTGATGGTATCTCGATACCATCGACTCTCCTGTCGATAGTATCGACTCTGTGATGCTCCTTGCAGCTAGCAACCTGTGGTCGTGTCGATGGTATCGACAGCAGAAGATACTTGTTTTTCCTGAAATTATAACACGAAACCACATAAGCCGAAACAAAACATATTCTTGTAATAATTTATACTCAAAATACTGAAATAAGGGAGATTTGACAGAGAAAATGATCATAGACCAAAGTAGATGAATTATGCAATATTTACCACCAAAATGACTAATAAATGCATAAAACATAAATAAAACAAATCTATAAATGCGACTCAAAATCATCGCATCACTTATCTATCATCATTTTGGCTTGTAGCTATTTTATGAGAACTTGCTTTCTAAGTTGTAATCTTAATTCAGTGCACACTTACTCTTTGATTTGATATATCTTATGAGTTGGTTCCATGTTTTACCATATTTTGATTACGACTTAGATTGTTTGTTTCTCTCATCTCTATTTGGTGTATGTTTTAAGATTGCCTATTTTGAATGTATGTTTGGTTGTGCTTAGAGAAAACCTATCTTTATGCTCTTCTACCCCCTATTCCTTTTTGATAATGTCAAAAGAGGGAGAGAAATTCAATATTTTGAAGCTCAACCATATTGCTTTTATTGCCTTTGTGCCTATGTGATCCTTTTCTTGTTCATTACATGCTTTATCATGCGACTTACTAAAGGACCATATAGTACATATGTGTTATATTGCTTTGTGTAGATAGATTAACTATGTAGGCTAAATTAAGCATAGATTGAGGGGGAGCAATTCACATTGTTCAAATCTTGAATCCCCTTACAATTCACAAGGCAAAGGTATAACTTCAATATCCTTTTCAATATGATTGAGGAATGGTTTATCATTGTCAAAAAGGGGGAGAATGTTGACTTGAGAGTTCTACATTGTCAATATTTTGATAATGACTTAACCATTCCATTCCTATGTATCTAATATGTTTATTCAAGATTGATTTTAGGATTTAGGTACATGAAAAGGACCAAATTATACAAGCCCTAGATTGTTTAAGTGCAAGTCAAAAGCAATGCAAGTGTGAATTTTGGGAAATCACTCCAAATGACCTTAGATGATTTTTGTAATCACTTTTATTGATGATATGACTTGTAACTAAGATGAGGAAAATATGAAGGACACTTTATACCAAGGTTTAATCACTCAAAAGTCAACTTAGAAAATTTGTCACGGGTTGTTTATCGGTCGAGTTGGAAACTCAACTGATCCTATGATGGATTTTCTGAAGATGACCCATCAGTCGAGTTGTACACTCATAGAACTTGACCAACCAACTCATTGAGAAAATCTAATTTTAGCTCATCGTTCAAGTTTACCAAAACAAACGCAACCGATAATTTGAAAATTGGCTTTATCTTTTAGTTGATCGGTCAAGTTACCTTTATTCAAACTCGACCAAATGTACTATACGGAAAATGCAAAAAAATTGATTATACTTTTGGTGAGTTGTTTTTGGTGAAAATAGATCTGTTGCATTGAGGAAAATGGCTATATTTAGACCCTAAGTGATCCCCAACTCAAGGGAGCACCCCCAACTATAAATAGGACCCCTTGGAGTTCATTCCAAGTTTGCTCATTCATGTTATTCTAAGCCCTTACTATAGTTGAGTGTGTTGCAACTCCTTGAACCCCTTTCTCTCTCTAGTTTACATTTTACTTCATGATTATGAGTGAGATAGGCATGTTGTAAGAGAGCTACTCCGTTGTGTATGTAAATTTCTCATCCTCTACATCTTCCCTACCCCTTTCCTCCATGAAGAAAAGGTGAAGCAAGCTACTCCAAGTGAAGGTGGAGTTGTTGTCGGTCTTCTTCAAGGTTTTAAGAAGAGGTGAAGAGATTCTCCAAGAGAAGGAGAAGACAAAGGTTGAAGATCCAAGAAGAGTAGAAAGTCCTTGAAGGCGGAAGACTTGTGCTAGAGTGGGTAAGACCTTGGAGAAGGCTGAAGACTCTTGGCAAAGTGGGTAATTCCTTATTAAGGTGGAGTACTCTTGGTTCTTGGATGGGTAAGTCCTTTGGTGGTCTTGTGTTGTAACTCTTATTGGTGATAATATAGAGAAAGGCACTTGCAAAGTCCTAAAGGTTGACCTCTCTAGGTAGTGGACTGACTCTCTCCTAGTTTGGAGAGTGGAACCACTCTACATAACCTTGTCAAGTGCTTGCTATCAATTCCTCTCATCCTTGCTATGCTTGTTAGTTAGGACTTTAAATTGAACTTGATCTATTGGTACAATTTGATATAATTTAAAGGTCTAATCTATCTTGTGAGAAGTTGTGTAGCTCTAGTCACCCCCCCCTAGAGCCCTAGATCCAACAAGTCATACACCATTTGGTGTCATCCTTAACTCTTATAAAAACAAGGAAAATAACACTCATGTTTTTATTCACTCTCAGACTTTTAACACTGCATTCTAATTAATCGGGCATGGACGCTAGCAATTTTAAGATTTTCTTCTCTTATCAAATTTTGAATTATTTTTAGAATTTTGGGAGGCCAATCCTATTTTTCACATTTTTTATATTTTTTTGGCTCAATCCAATGTGTGAAACCATGATGACTATCATAGTAAAAAGAATCCATATTAACTGAACTTAAAAATCATAATCGCTTGCTCAAATATTAGTAAAAATATTTTATATAGTTTAAGGATCCTTATAATATAGTTAAATTTGTGAAAACACCTCTTGAAGTTTTGATCTTACACTAGCTCCAACAACCAGACACCAACCTTAGGTTCATCATTCATAACATGAAATAGGTGAACAAGTAATTGTAACTATGGGTAGCAACATGCAATCTTAGAATCCATTGCCAAAATTGTGGAAAGGAACCAATGAGATGAATGAAGCTGAAGGTCAAGAAAATAGAATGGCAATGGGGTGATCTAACATAAGACAAGCATTGAACCTACTACTTATACCAACATAGCAAAAATTTCAAAAACTATAAATTACACAACAAAGTCCAATAATGTAAAAAATATGAAAGATAAAGATAGAAGAGATAGATGGGTGTAGTATCCAATCATCCCAATCTTAAAGTTTTACTCATCCCCAAGCAAATTGTAAAGTTAGGATAGTAGGAATGGCATGTTTTGTAGTCATACAATCATATGTCCCCCAAAGGAATGGGGGTCTTCTAACAATGCTGACGGTTGGATCCCAAATCCTAAGTTTGGGAGCAATGTGATTTGTTGTACACACAACAATGACTAGTACAAGTCCTAGAGTTTAAGTTTCTAAATAGGTTGTCAACTTGATGCAAGCACGAAATCAATTAAGTATAGAGATGTATCGATCCCTAGAGACGGTAAAAAGAGGATGTTTGAGTTTCAAATCCAATTGTGAGAATAAGAATCAAAATTCCATATTAAGAAGGTTTGATTAAACTAATACAGAAATAAAAGTGCAGAAATAAAGATTAACTAATTAAGAAATAAATATCTGGGGGTCTGGAGGATCACCACTAAAAACCACATTCTATAAATTAATCAACTTCTAAACTCCAAGGATCAAATCAAAACCTTATGGTTGCATGTCCTTACAGATAAACTCATAAGGGTCAGACTTCTCGTAAACTCATTGGTCTTGATGTTTACGGATCATTACCCAACAGTCCAACATGCTACTATCCATGGTCATATCAAGAAATATGTGAATTCAAGCTGACGCTCAAATACAAAGCTCAGGTGGTCTCATTACCTAGGATTATAATAGGAATAAGATTAGAGAAACTAAAAGATGATAATTGCAATTAAGGTACTATTGTTTCATTTTTACAGAGATCAATAGTCATATCACTCCGTAAGAATATATCATATCATCAAATAACTATGCATAAATAGAGTGAAATTATTTTTTAAATCGAGCAAGAGAACTGATATATTAAATAGAACTGGGCTAAGTGGCTACTCCCCATGCTCTAGAAGAATCTACTCGGACATAATTGAACTATCAAGAACGTAAACTAAAATGAGATCTGTAATGATACAAGATGTGAACTACAAACTAAAAACTAAATTTACAAACTAAGACTCGATGCCCCTTTCTTGTGGAGTATCCCCTCCTTTTATAGGGATAAAGGAGGTGGGAAACCCTAAGGAATAGCTGGAGGTGGCTAGATTACTTTATCTTTGGTGTCAGTCGGTCAACAACATTTAACCACTTACTTCAACCCGAAGTCACATTAAAACTTTGACCGCATTGATGATTTTTGACATTTGACTGGGTCTTTATTTGAATCTTTTACACCATATAAAAGTATATGGAACTGAACCAACTTTCTTAGTCAACAGAGAGTACTTTTACAATATCTAATTTTTTCCCACAGATGATGGGATTTATTGAGTCGTCCTCTATAATATTTGACCATGTGACTCTCTTTAATGCAGATTTTCACAACAGAAATTTTGATTAGATCTCTCTCCTATCAAATGATCAAAAGTACTCCAAATAATACTATTTTATTTTAGAAAATATTTTTTTCTTTACAACGAGTATTTGCACAATCAATATGGATTTTATATGCAAAAGTTATGGTATTTGTTATGTCGGGTATGCATGAATTTCAGGCATTGTAGGAAATTAAGCAAAACAACTTCTAAAAGAAATTTAGAGAATTTTTGTGCGTTGAAATAATTGTCTATTTTCCTGCAAAATGCACAATAATATAGTAAAAACTCCAATTTAAGAAAGATGATCTAAACTAAAATAATATATTCTAAAATTATTTAATAGCTAACAATTTATTATTAAATAAAGATTAAAATGTACAATAAAAGGTGATAATTTTGCACTCATCAGGGAGAAAAGTAACATGTGTCTTGTATAATGGATTTACCATGTATGAGTAGAATTTAAATGATGGTGTACCTTACTAAGTATAAGATAGGACAATTGGTTCTAGGACTTGGTGACTTCATCTACATACTAATCAAGAAAGGAATTTCTTAGCATAACATTCTCCAGATATCCTTCAAAGTACAAATATGCATAGTTGGGTACTAGGATGTAAACACATGAAATGATGGAGGTAAGAGGTTTCAAATATGACAAGTAATTATGTTCTTCAGCCTCCATTTCTATATCTAAGATTGGATAGATTTCCATATATCTAAGTTATATATGCATCATCCAATCATCTTCTATTAGGTGGATCAAGTTGTGAATCCTTCACCCCAAACTTGTCCCTAAGTAACGGGTTATGATGCTTTCATAAGTTTCAACCGTGTTCTAAAAGTATATTAAAACTACATCCCCCATACTGTGATCACCCTTCATGGGGGTGAAGTGAAAGTAGAATCATGTGAAGTTAATTGGTGGTTATTATAATCAAGATTGCATTCCCTAAATGTGTATTAATTATTATCCTCATCATATAAATTGTTCCATTCCAAAGTAGATGATATGCTAGAGCAGTCCTGAACATGTGGAATTTCGGTTCCGATTGGAATAGAAAATAAAGTGGACCAATCATGCGAGTCATAAAATTGATCCTTATGTTGATACATGGCTTCTTGGTTGTCTAGGGGTATGTGAAGATCTCCATCATCATCTTACATGTAAGAGTATTTTAAATTCCTCTAGCAGTTGCATTGGATCAAATGAGAAGAGTGAAAGGCTCTCCTACATAGGAGAATCATCACACACAAAATTTTGGGGGTGTACAATCGAGGGTTTGAGTAGGAAAATGAAATGAATTCCTTATCGATATTAGTGGATTGGGCGTGATGGCTGAAGTCTTCATACATGAAAATTGAGTATAGATCCATTGTATAGACTGAGGGTGTGTACGTAAAACTCTTTCCATCAAAATTTATGATGCTTATATCGTGGGCATGAACCTCTATCAATTCTTTCATCATGCGGTTTTGCCTCTCGATCATAGTTGAATATGGATCTACAGGATCTTCAAAGTAGGAAGACATGGCTAACTTGAGCGCTTTAATGTTTTCTCCTTCATTGACATTTTATCTCACAATACCTTGGGTTGAAACCCAACATGGGATGTCAGAGTAATAGAGTCATGAGTCGAGAACGATGAAGTAGAAGAAATTGGTGGGGGTTGATGCAGGGATACCAAATGGAGTGTTTGATGTAAGGATACCAATTGAAGTGCATGATTCTCTATGCAAGAGTCTGAAGTGTGGGAAAATTAGGGGAGCAAGTGGACAAGATTGTTTGCCTTTTGTAGCTAGATTCATGGCTGCAATCAAAACAATGAAAAGAAAAAGAGGAATAAAATGTGTAATCAAGTCTATTGCTAAACTTAATAAAACTGACTAAATCTAAGCAGACCCCAAGTTCTTAGTGGTTTTCTGTTGCCTTATCCCTAACAAAAGCTGCAATAGTTCATCATTCTTTTTCATGGGTCAAAAGTGGAAACACAATCGTTCATTCAAGGATATCCAACTTTAAATTTATACCTGACTTCAAGAGACGTATGTAACTCAATATAGACTCTATTGCAGTAATATGGGGCCAAACATAGGGACAAGGAGAAGAAAAGAATAGGAACGGAAGATCTTGACTTAGTTTAGTCAAATTAAGGAGGTGAAATTGGTCTTCTAGTTTAGGAACGAATTTATTTAATTAGCAATAAATCTAAATTATCAAATATCAAAAGAAATAAAGATGATTGTGAAATGATAAAAAGGAAAACTGAGATTGTGTTTCACCAATCAAGCCAGCCTCAACCATGAAAGACATTCTCTTTCAATTTATATATATTCCTGACATATTTTGCAAACCATCATAAAAGACATCCACTCTTTCTCTTGAGATCTGGGTAGATTTCTATCTAAAGATATACCTCTCTCTCAAGATGATAACTAAAAGATCAAGTCTAACCATATGACGTCTGTTATAGTAACATCTTCACTTTTGTCTCTCATTACTAATTCATACTCCACATCTTACTAAAGTCTTTCTCTAGAATAAATCCAGATCTATCGTCGCTAGAAGGTAGATAATTAATAAGCGGCACATTAGAACAAGAGTGTATAAACAAAACTATAGGAACATGTGTGTTAAACAAAAGAAGAAAAGATTACATGGTTGAAAGGGCCTGACTGCTACTCTCAACCCAAGTTATGGATTTTAGCCACTCATGATACAAGAAGAAATCCGATTACAACTTGAATGAATCATGATAGCAAAAGAAAAGGAAAAAGGTGGTTGGTTGTCAAGTCTAGAGGTCGATGGTCACGCTAGGTTGATGACACTAGTCAGATCAATGGTCTCTAGACTTGACTTTGATCTTGGCAACATCCGTTCGGGTTATTCGTCCCAAAAATCCAAGATGCCTATATGGTGATGACTGCCTAGTATATATAGGAATAGACGAATAGTCTAGAGTCGATTTTGAGATTAAAAAAGTCTAGAAATAAATGCAGTGAAAAGTTATAAAGTCGTGAAATTAATGCAGATGGGACCTCACCCGTATTTGATAGATGAGTAGCAAGATCGATGTATGCTAAGGCTAAAGGTCGATATGTCTTTCGAGGTCAATGACTTTGTGATGTGTCAAGCCTCTAGATCGATGGCTACTTTGAAGACCATCAACTTTGGAGATCGATGGGTGTCTTAAACCCAGCTCGAATGCTTGGTAGCTCGATGGTTTGACATTTCGATGGTCGTTGCTCGATGGGATGGAGAGGAGGAGCTCGATGGCTGTGCAAGGAACGTAGCTGTTGGCCGATAGCCTTTGATATGCCTTGGAGGTTGACGTGCGTGTGCTTGAAAATTTGTCGATGATAAACTGATTTGCAAGAATATTAAGGCAGTCAAACACGGTCAATGATAGTGTTCGTTTTCTTGATCGTATTGGTGCATTCAATTCCAGACAATGGACATCCTTGCTTTATTGAAATGACTGCGTACTTAATTGTTTAAAGCCTCATTTGATAAGACACTAAAATACAATCTGAATAACCGACATGTACTGGTTTGACCAAACAAAAAAATGCATTACGTTGCCTTTCCAATGTCGTTGACGCATGATGGCACGTGTATCCTGAATTAGCAAGATAAGTCAATATATTGGACATTTGTTATTGCCTTTTCCTGAGTTAAAAGAAGATCGGTCAATTGTATCAATGCGGCTCTCATTGTTTCATCGTAACTAGTCCGGAAATTTTATGAACTGGAGTTTTTTAAGAAGTTGTTCATGATTGGTTTAAAGTAAGTTTTGGAATTTGAGTTTCATGACTTCCAGTGAGTTACAAACTTACATACAAAATACACTGCCAGAGTTCCCTCTTAAAATGAGTAGAAATCAAGCTTCGGGACAACTAACAGCATTTCTTATACAATTATATTCTTCATTTGTCATAAGTGACACATGTAAAATATTTATGACTAGAAATATTAACGGTGTGGATATAGTTTGTTGCTAAAATCATAATATAATATCACAAAATAGCATACATATAATTTCACTATGTAAAACATTTTACAATATAACCACCATTATCAGTATCATATTGACGTGGAATATTATTGCACTACAAACTCACTCGGGGTTGAAATCTCCGAGCTTTTACCAAAACCTCGTGCAATAATGACACCCACAAGCGGACGGGTCTTATCGCAGTATAGTTAAGGATCGAATCCCAAAGGACAACATTTTTAAGAATCTTTGTCAGTCGAATCTAGCACAAGTAAGACTGATATTTAGAACGATTGATTGGGTTATAGTTGATTAAACTAATTGCAAGAAAGTAAAAGAGCAGAATTAAAGTTTGTTCTAGATTAATGATATGGAATCACTGGGATGGTCTCAGGTTTCACCATCAGTACACATACAAATACATCCAAACATCAAAAATCCAGGCAAAAATCTAACTACCTAAATGGAACTGTTGTGAACCCTCCCTAAGGGATGTTTAGGCATGCGTAAGCATCCCCTTAGGCATCAGATTTTTCGTCGCCATCTGGATCATGCACTCACGGTTCCAAAGATACAACATCCAACTGAGGCTGAGGTCCTCCCTAAAGGATGTTTAGACCACAGAAGTGTCACCGCGGGCTAGATGGCTCGTCCCCTCACGGATCATACACTTACGACATCAAGGAATCCTATTCTATTTCTAGTTAGGGAGTCAACCGCGCTAATCGATAAGCGAGCAGATGATTAATCTACAATAAAACATCGACGGTTAACAAAGAAGATACAAAATTCAACTAAGGTTGTAGCCCCCCCTAAGGGATGTTTAGGCCACAGAAGCGTCACTGTAGGCTAGATGGGTCGTCCCCTCACGGATCATACACTTACGACCTCAAGGAATCTCATTATATTTCTAGTTTGAGAGTCTACCTCATTAATCGACATTCCACCCTACATACAGAAGTTCTCATAACATAGGGAAGAACAAGATGAAAGTAAGTAGGTAATCAAGCTACAAACATTATCAATTAACAGCGAAATAGAAAGTTGTATACATTGCCTTGGAATGTTAAATGAAAAGACATGAAAACATGGGCAGCGGGGCTAGTCCCCGCATCCCAGCGAAAAGTGACTACTCGCTCATGATGTGAGAAATAATAAGAATAAGAGAGAAGGAAGATTCCGCCGTGAGCATGATACAGAAGGTAGTCGCAGCTCAGTGAAGATGATGCAGTCTTCTTCGTCGCGTCGGGGTAGATCTGGATGAAGAGGAAGAACCACCAAGGCGGGCTGGGTAGACCTTCTTCTCCACCTTCTTTCTCTTCTCAGCCTCCTTGCTCATAGCGAGAGGAGGTGTGGGTGGCTTGATAATGGCGTGAAGATGGTGGAATGGCACTGGTGTCGAAGGGAGACCGATCCTTTACTCAAGCAGTCTCTCAGCATCCTGGAATCGATGCCCAAATGGGGACCCTTGTGGTCCTATTTATAGGCTTGGATGGGGTCCTCACATTTTTGTTGTGAGTTTGCTCCAAACGGTTTTAGAGCAACTGATTTTCTTGAACGGTTTGGAGCGAACTGTCTTGGAGATCGTTTGACATCCAAACGGTCTTGGAAATATATGACCATACGGTCTTGGAGATTGTTTGACATCCAAACAGTCTTGGAAATATATGACCATACGGTCTTGGAGACCGAACAGATCCAATCGATCTTGGGATTCTGTCTTCATATGGGCTTGCATATCAATAAAATGACCAAATGGTCTTGTGGAGGAACTTCCCATACGGTCTTGGAACTTTGCCTTCAAACAGTTTGAAACTGATAGGCACCAATCAGTCTTCACATGTGTTGGCTTCAAACGGTCTTATAGACCGCTGGGCTTTGATCGGTCCTAAAGACCGTTTGCGCTTGATCAGACTTGAGTCTCAGTCCAAGCGATCTTGATCTTGATCAGTCTTTGCTTGAGTGTCCAAATGGTTTTCATCTGAAAAGTCTTGGGACCGTATGGCTCTCAAACGGTCTTGGGATTCAAATGGTCTCCGTCGTCGAAACGGTCTTGAGGACCGATGGCCTCCACACGGTCTTCGATATCCAAATGGTCCTTGGTTCAAACGGTTTTGAAATTGTTAGGCACCATACTGTCTTGAGATTCAAACGGTCCTAAGGACCGATGGCCTCCAAACGGTCTTTAGCATCCAAACGGTCCTTGGTCCAAACAGTTTTGAAACTGTTAGGCATCATACGGTCTTGAGACTATTTGGGTAGAGTAGTGAGTGGAGGACCGTGTAGGTGAATGTCTGAGACCGAGAGGTCAAAACCGCATGGGTAGACTGTTAGGGCAAACCGTTTGGTCAAGACCAAAGTTGAGAGGATCTTGAGTGAATTCCATTCGATGGTTGAACCTAGTCAAGACCTACACAAAATTAATATAAATCTGGTTAATAATCTTGATAATTGAATTAGTTAAGAAATATTGCATTTTGTGAGATTAAGGAGATGAAATCGAAAGTATTGAATCGAATTGGTCCCAGAGAGGCGACTGAAAATCATGATGAATATGCATTCATAAGAATATCCTGAACTTAAACGTTGCTCGTCCTCGAGTAACATAAAATCTGAAACAGTCACCAAATGAATACTTTCTGATCATGTGATTGCCTCCTCTTCACATCACGATTGTTTATTTTCCGCTCAGTATGACTAAGCATCTCAACTTCCTGAGACCACTGAACACATCTTACCATATCTTCGTTCCTGAGTTTGCTTTCCAACATCACTTCCTCCTCACTTTTTCCAACAACAAGCATGTCAAAGAGTTTCGTAAGAGTTTAGAAGTACCCACAAAACAACAAGTGTGCATATGATCTGACACTGGTGTATTTCAGGGTAGTGGAGGCATTTATTGTGCCTTTAGGTAGAAAAGAGAGTGAAGGGTGGTATGGAAGGAAGAAATAAATCTCTCCTCTATTCGACTCGAGATTTTTATTTGCAAGTTCATTTATTGCATTTTTTTGTGTGTGAATCTCTCCTCTATTCGACTCGAGATTGCATTTTTTGCATGCACTTTGGAATCTTTTCTTGGTGGTACGCCCCTATTAATTTGGGAGGGGTATGGAGGAAGTGGATATAGAGGGAAGTGGTGTGCCACCCCAAACTTAGGGTTTGGCATTATTTTGGCTATTTTTATTTCTTTTTAATGGATGGAGGGGTACGAAGATGATAGAAGAAGTGTAGAAGAGAGTTCATATCAGAATGCAACTTGATTTACAATTCCGTGCACCGGGTTGTTCTCTTTATCGTACTCTGCTCAAATAATGACTTGATGAGGATCTGGTGGGGATTCCTTGTTGTTGTTTCACTAGTCAGTTAGGAAGCACGATGTGTTTGATCCATATCAGTTCGACAGACACTTGCCATTTTTGCATAAAGAGCATGATGTTAGGGTTCATAAGCTTCACAAGATGATTTCAATCAAAAGGCTAGTTTTCAGAAGAAGGTCCTTTTGAGGATCTGCTTCGAATAAGGAGGGTATAATGATCCAAAATGCATAGAGATTGAAACAAAAAAGTGTCAAAACTTCATCCAGTATCTGTTCAAATATCTTTGGAAAAGTTTAAAAATTTTGAAAATTTTATTTGAAAATTTTGGTCAAAAATGCAACGGTGAAATCTTTTGTCAGGAAAGGATGGGTGTAGGTGGAAAGTGAAATATGTACCACCCACCCTCCACCCCGAACTTATAAATTTGCTCATCCTGAGTAAACTCTAAATCCAATATGGAGGGGAAAATTCATGCCAGTTAGACCACCAGATGTGGTTGTGTTCCAATCAGCGTGCGTCCTCCATCTAAAAATCTCAAACATAAAGACCATTCAGAACTCAAGATAGAATCTAGCGATGCAATTTTATTTGGTGCAAAATTATCTAAAAAATAAAAATAAAATTAAGAAAAATTTCTAATTCAAAATTAAAACTAAATATGAATTTATTGATCGGGTTGCCTCCCAACAAGCTCCTTTGTTTTATGTCGATGGCACGACTTGGTTTCTTCAACTTTCACGGTGGATACGTTGGATTGGTGAGTTCTAGTATTGCTTCGGTGCCTGTGTCGGCTGAGGTGAAATATCTCTTCAGACGTTGACCATTTGCCACGAATTCGCCTGACTTTTCACTCCATAAAGAAAAAGCACCATGTGGGGAGATGCTCTTGATGATGTAAGGTCCTGACTAGCGAAAATGGATTTTTCTTGGGAATAACCTTAGTCTTGAGTTGAACAGAAGAACTTGGTCTCCCACTTGAATGTCCTTCCTCTTGAGATGATCATCGTGCCACAACTGTGTGTTCTTTATAGATTCTAGCATTCTCATAAGCTATCATTTGGAGTTCTTCTAGCTCCTGGATTTGCAGAATCCTGGCTTGGTCTGCTTCTTTCATATCAAAATTCAGTTGTTTTATTGCTCACCATGCCTTGTGTTCCAATTCTATCGGCAGGTGGCATGACTTTCCATAGATTATTCGAAAAGGTGTAGTCCCAAGGGGAGTTTTAAAAGTAGTTAGGTAGGCCCACAAGGCGTCTTTGATTTTTACTGACCAATCTTTCCGATTGCGGCCTATAGTCTTTTCCAGAATAGTTTTGAGTTGACGGTTAGAAACCTCTACATATCCACTGGTTTGTGGATGGTAGGGTGAGGCTACATTGTGAGTTACACCATATTTCCTCAGCAATGCCTCAAATCTTCTTTCCAGGAAATGAGAACCTCCATCGGAAATCACAATGTGTGGGACTCCGAATCGGGGGGAAATGATATCTTTGAACATTTTGATGACAGGTTTGGAATCACTAGTGACGGTAGGTATGGCTTCAACCCATTTTGAGACGTAATCCACTGCCACTAGGATGTAGGAAAATCCATGAGAAGATGGGAATGGACCCATGTAGTCCACACCCCAAACATCAAATACCTTGACTTCTTGCCACAAGTTCAGTGGTATCTCATCTCTCTTTGTTATGTTGCCTGCTCTTTGACATTTGTCATATGATAGAAAAAAGTCATAGGAATCTTTGGATATGGTTGGCCAAAAGAATCCACATTGCAAAACCTTTAAGGTAGTTTTCTTGGAACTCATGTGGCCTCCAACTGGGCCCGAGTGACATTGTTCTAAGATAAGTTGAGCTTCTTCCTCAGTGATACAACATCTGTATAGACTATCAACACAGAGTTTGAAGAGGTACGGCTCATCCCAGTGATATTATTTTACATCATGAAGGAATTTCTTCAGTGCACCTCCGGTGCATTCAGAGTGGATAACACCCGCAGCCAGGTAGTTTACATAGTCCACGTACCAAGGGATAGCCCCTGAAACTTTCATAAGCTGGTCGTCTAGAAGAGAATCATTAATGGGGATCTTCTCAATTTCCAGGGCATGGATACGACTGAGGTGGTCTGCCACGACATTCTTTGTACCTTTCTTGTCTCTTATCTCTGGATCAAACTCTTGTAAGAGGAGAATCCATCTAATTAACCTAGGTTTAGCATCTTTCTTTGTCAGGAGGTAACAGATAGCGTCATGATTCGTGTAGACAATGGATTTTGAACCAATGAGGTAGGATCTGAATTTGTCAAAGGCATACATGACCGCAAGAAATTCTTTCTCGGTAGTTGCATAATTCCTCTAAGCTTCGTTGAGGGTTTTCGATGCATAGTAGATCACATAATGTTTCTTTTCTATACATTGGCCCAAGACAACACCCACAGATAATCATTGGCATCACACATAATTTTAAAAGGGTGATCCCAATCATGGGCTCTGATGATGGGTGTTGTTGTAAGAGCATTCTTTAGATGGTTGAAACTTTTAACGCATTCTTCGTCAAAATTGAATTCAACATCCTTTAGTAGAAAAATTTTCATCGACTTGGTTATCCTTGAGAAATCCTTTATAAACCGTCGGTAAAAGCCCGCATGACCTAGGAATGTGCAAACCTCCCTTACATTGATAGGAATAGAGAGCTTGGAAATCACTTCGATCTTGGCCTTGTCTACTTCAATTCCTTGATTACTGACCATATGGCCAAGGACAATGCCTTCCTTTACCATAAAGTGACACTTCTCCCAGTTTAACACATGATGTGCTTCTTCACACTGTTTGAGGACAAGAGAGAGGTGTTTTAGGCATGAGTCAAATGAATCTCTATATATAGAAAAATCATCCATAAAAACCTACATAATTGTTTTAGTGAGACCAGCGAATATGGCAGCCATGCAACGCTGGAAGGTTGCAGGTGCATTACAGAGGCCAAACAACATTCTTTTAAATGTGTATGTTCTGAATGGGCAAGTGAAAGTAGATTTCTCTTGGTCATCTAGATTTATGGGTATTTGATAGAATCCAGAGTAACCATCAAGATAACAGAAATATTCTTGATGAGCCAACCATTATAATACTTGATCAAGAAATGTCATTGGGAAATGATCCTTTCGAGTTGCCTTGTTTAACTTTCTGTAATCAATGCAAATCCTCCACCCTGTAATCGTTCGAGTGGGGATGAGTTCATCATTTTCATTTCTATCATAGTAGTTCCACCTTTCTTCAGGACCACATGCACGAGACTCACCCATGGTGAAATTGATATCAGATAGATTATCCCAGCAGTGAGCAGTTTAATGACTTCAAGACAGACTACTTCCTTCATATTTGAATTAAATTTGTGTTCATGTTCAATAGTTAGCTTGTGATCTTCCATCATGGGGATTTTGTGCATGCACAGTGCTTGACTAACCCCAGTGAGGTCGCTCATCTTGTAGTTGATTGCTTTTCTTCTTTCCTTCAATTCCTTCAAAAATGTGTCTTCTTGTTTTGTCGTTAGATCTAAATTTATGATGACTGGGCAGATCTTGAGTTCATCTAGAAACATGTATTTCAATCCTTCTGATAGGGGCTTCATTTTAGGAGCTTGTGACTTTTCACATGCTTCTTCAGTAACATCCACTGCTTTTAGTTCCTCAATCTTGGCTTCAGGATCTTCTTCAGCGGTATTGAGGTGGAAAACACAACTTTTCACTTATTGGTCATCTGAACTTTCTACATTCGGATTGATGAGGGTCATCCCTAAAGGATCTTCTTATTCATAATCCTTCTTTGTTAGGAGTGGCATCTACTCTACGTACTCAATCAAGTAGACTTCCTCTTTCATGCTTGGCCTTCGCATGCTTTCAAAAACCTTGAATTCGAGAGTTTCTTTACCTAATCTGAGTAGTAAAGTTCTTGCTTCAACATCGATCAGAGCTCTTGCAGTGGCGAGGAAAGGTCATCCAAAGATGAGAGGGTATCTAGCGTCTTCCTTTATGTCCATGATGACAAAGTCACACAGAACATAGGAATCTTTTCCTACCTTGACAGGGACATCCTCAATGATTCCTAAAGGTAGAGTCACAGTGTTATCTGCAAGTTGTATGGTCATGCCAGTCGTTAGAAGTTCAGAAAACCCTAGCCTTTTGCAAAGGCTAAGTGGCATGATGGAGATACTGGCACCAAGATCGGCCAATCCCTTCTTACATGGTGAATCACCGATATGGCAAGAGATCCCAAAAGATCTTGGATCTTTCTACTTCTTGGGCATCTTACTCTGGATGATGTCTGAAGTAGTTGTTGCTAACTTGACTATTTCATATTCTTTATTTATATATTTCCTGGTGAGAAGTGACTTCAAGTACTTTGTCCAAGCTGGTATCTCAGCTAGCGCATCTAGAAAAGGTATATCAACATGGAGTTTCTTCATGGCTTCTTTGAACTTGTTGAATCGAGTGTCAAGCTTTGTCTACCTTAAATGAGTTGGGAAAGGTATACGAGGCTTGTACACTGGTACTTCTGGCTCTCGTGTTTTTGGTTCAACATCAGTTGGTTTCTCAGAACTTTTCTCGTCTATCTTATCAGCAGTTGTGGTTTCTTTTGGTTGAGACTCAGGTGTGGTAGAGTCTTGTTCAATTACAGAGTTGTCCTTATCTGTAATAATCATA
Organism: Alisma plantago-aquatica; assembly: GCA_963693085.1. Classification (NCBI taxonomy): domain Eukaryota; kingdom Viridiplantae; phylum Streptophyta; class Magnoliopsida; order Alismatales; family Alismataceae; genus Alisma; species Alisma plantago-aquatica. The sequence continues at coordinate 113,137,105 of OY856415.1, read as the reverse complement.
GGTGGCTTGACAGGGGGACCCAAATAGTCTTTTCCGGACCTGGTGGTGATAGCCTTTAGTTGGTCAGGGTGCTTAGGATTATTTTCTGGTTGGCCAGCAAAGGCTCCAGCAGGTGGCTTCATGCTAGCTGCAAGTTAAGCTAGTTGAGATTCAATAGCTTTCTGATGGGCTTGCTAGTTAGCTATCATAGTCTGTTGTGACTGTAACATCTTCTCAATGGATGTAAGTTTGTCATCCAGAGAGATGGGACTGGCTTGTTGTCCTTGTTGTTGATAAGGAACTTGGTTGAGATTCTGGAACTGAGGGTTGTTCTGATACTGGTTGTAGTTCCTGTTATGAAAGTTTCCCCTAAAGTTCCCTTAATTTCCAAAGTTTTGTTGTTGGTTATACTAAAATCCTGGTGCGCCTTGTTATTGATTGTTTGAACTATGTTTTCGCGAGTTTTCTGCTCCTAAAGGATTTCCATATTCAAAACCAGGATGGTTCCTATTCTGATTTGGATTGTAATATCCTTGACCAGGGATGGTGTTGACAGCATTAAGATTTTCCATTTGACCATTATCTCCTTTGCCACATGCGTTGCTTATAACAACATCATAGAGAACATTGCACGCTAAAGTGGAATGATCAGTACCTTTACATGCTTCACAAAACAGCAAAGCTGACTTAATCTGTTCTTTTTGTTGAGGGGGTGAACGTCCTCTTCCAAAAGTAGCAAGGGATGATTCAATATGGTCTTGCTTGGAAACTAGGAGTTTGAGGGTTTTAGTGATTGACTTGTATTCAGGAATAACTTCAGCCATAGCTACCTTCAACACTCCCTTGCCTACATATCTACCTCAATTAGCTTGATTTTCATCTCTAAGGGTGACAACCCTCCATGCACTATCTTAACTTTGTCACATGAAGTTTCCTCCAGACGAGGAGTCTAAAAACCTCTTGATATCATCGTCCACACCCCTATAGAAGATTTTGATGAGTTGATTCTTGGGAATGCCATGGTGTGGACACTTGCGTAGAAGCTCTTTATATCTTTCCCATGCTTCAGCAAGGGTTTCTCCAGGGGCTTGAGTGAACATTGTTATACGAACCCTAATTTCATAAGTGAGAAGGAGGATAAAACTTTTTTAGAAAAAAATTTTGAAGCTGCTCCCAAGTTTTGATGGGTTCACATTGCACGGAGTTGTACCAACTTATGGCTCTATAAGTAAGAGAATACTTGAAGAGTCGGAGTCGAATAGCATCATCAGACACTCCATTTTGCTTCGTCATAACACATAGATCAATGAATCTCAAAAGATGTTCTTGACTATCTTCTCCTTGTTTACCATAGAATGGGTTGTTTTGCAGCAAGGTAATCCAATGTGCTCGTATCTCAAAGTTGGGAGCATGGATGGGAGGAGGTTGGACTGGGTGATGAACATCAACAGCCTTAGGGATTGAGAATTCCCTAAGATCCTTTTGCAGTTCTGTTGCTTGCACTGCAGCTTGTGCTTCTAAGATTTCCTCTTGAACTGTAGCCCTAGCTTCTTGCATGAGTCTTTCTCTCTGTGCATTGATGACTTGAGCCACCCTTTGGGCTATTTCCTCTTCTTGAGCTATTCTTGCTTGGTTCTCTCTGATTTAACAATGAAAGGTTCTGTCTATTTCAGGATCAAAGATGGCAGTGAGTTCAGGATTGTTCAAACAGTACATACACCAGTAAAAATGAAAAGATCTGAAGTAAGATTGATGAAGTGGAGTGAAATTCAATTACATGATTGATTGTATCAAAAGAAAAACAAAATCCTAGATTAGCCTTAAAAGAACTAGATTTGACTAACTGATTCTGTTGTCCCCGACAACGGCGCCAGAATTTGACGTGGAATATTATCGCACTACAAACTCACTCGGGGTTGAAATCCATGAGCTTTTACCAAAACCTCGTGCAATAATACCACCCGCAAGCGGGCGGGTCTTATCACAGTATAGTCAAGGATCGAATCCCAAAGGACAACGTTTTTAAGAATCTTTGTCAGTCGAATCTAGCACAAGTAAGACTAATATTTAGAATGATTGATTGGTGATGACACCAAATTTTGTGATATTTTTTACCATTATTTCACTGTCAAATTTGCCCTTTTAAACTTTTTTCCTCTCCTTTTTGTCATGTTTTTGAATAAACAGTCCACGCTACGCTCTTATCCCATTTTTATCATCTTTTGTAGGGTTTTCCCTCGTTTTTCCACTCTTCTATCAGCAAAAAGGCTCGTCCCGGCCCATGAACATGTTCTACCTATATCGGCCCTCCTACCAGTCGGACGACACACTCACTGCCCGACATAGGGCAGCACGATACAACTACCGAGCGACACGGGGGTGCCACACAAGGAGGATCTGACGGGCGATACGCCACTTACCCGATATGGAGTTGTACTCGCCATGACTACTGGAGCGTGTTGCGCGATACAAGCCACCCACTGGCAGGCGCCCGCTCGTCACGACGACCGACATGCTTACAGCCCGACACCCTTGTGTCGGGCGACACGCATATCGAGCATCCCTGAATCCGCAATGATAGAGCTAATGGAGGACATGTGGCACTCAGAGGACCGCAACCTCTTCCAACCGCTGATGGGACGGGTCGGAATCTCACAAAAGCTAACTTGGGAAAGAACCCGGAGCTAGCGTGTCGCGTCCCAGAGGTGTACTGGGCGATACTAGGTGAGCACTTCCCCGACCCGAGAGGGCGGGAATGGTTCACTTAGAATCTGTCTTAGTCGCCACAGTAGCCTGATATCAACCAACAAGGACACCCGATATGAGTAACCCGACACCCTAAACGGTATCTAGCCTGACACGATACCAAGCCCGATACGAATCACCTGTCATGGTGTGTCGCCTGAGAGGGTGGCGTCCCATCACAACTGTATCGGGCAAAGGAGTTCTGGTCGGTACGTCTGCCCATCATGGCCTATCGCCCGACAGGGAGTGCCGCCCGACACAGGCGTATCGGGCACAGCCCCCAACCGGTATCGGGCTAGATAGCCCTTAAGAGTTTGTTGCTGCATGTCGCTCTTCTACATCAAGGAGGTGATACTTATCTTTCTTTTTTAGTCTTTTTCTTTCTTTACTTACGCACTGTAACCAAATCCTTTTATATAATGACTATGCTAATGGAATTAGAGAAGTTTTAAATATCTGTTGCTTTATGTTTGGTCCATTTGTGTTGGATGGTTACTTGGTTTAGCATCCGAACTCTAGCTTGTATGCTTGGATCATGTTTTGACTAGCTATCGAATCGTGTTTCCCGCTACAACTCCCTCGAGAGAGATGTTGTGGCTCCAGTGTTTGGTCTGATCAGTGAGTACGAGAGTGCCTAGGATCGGTGTTGCTTCAGTTATCTTTCCACTCTAATTCGAGTCCAGCAACCTTGAGAGAGGTGTTGGTGCTTAGTTAGAGGTACCCTCTTTGAGAGAAGGGGTACTGGATGTTCCTGTTGCCGCTTGTTTTATCGAAGTTTTCTTCCTTCGTTCCTTACTAAAACAATAGTTTTATCTCCTCTGTTTCTGTTGACCAAAGCCCTAAAAACCGATAAACGCTTAAAGCCTTAATTTTCCTTGTAACTCCACTTGGAGATAGTTCTCTTTTATTTTTTCGATCTTGGACCATTGTTCCCTTGGGGGCCTAAGAGTCTGGTAATTTAAAAGTCCGACTACTTCAAATCCACTCCTTTTGGATGCGCGATTTAGGCCGATCAACTTTTTGGCACAGTTGCCGGGGACAAGGCAAAATGGTACTGTTGACGAACCCAAATCCACTAACTACACACCCGTGCCTCAAGCTTAGTAATGAGCTTGACAGCACTACCTTTTTATCTTCTAACCTGAAATGAGTATAGAGTAGTTCATTCTATTAATACAAGTTTTCTAACTTGATTATACGTTCTATTCAGGTACTTAGGAAAGAAGCTTTCTGCTCATCTGAGCACCAACATCACTAGACATGCCAACTCGCGTCAAACCACCTCTTTTAGATGATGAGCGACACGTGACAGTTAGACCTCACTCGCCTCCACATGAAGACAATGAGCGTTATGACGGCAACCATCAACATGAAGATCCTGAAACAAAACAATTCGAGGATGACCATCGCCATGAGAGACGTCGTCATCACCGAAGACGCAGAAGAAATCAACATAACTAGGAGTAGAACCAGGGAGACAGTGACAGTGAAGACTCTAACGAAGAAGAAAAGACCCTCAGAGAGTTGGCTTCTACGAAGGCCAACAACTCAAGGTGTCATATTGTCATCCCAAGGTTCAATGCCGCAAACTTTGAGTTGAAACCTGCTCTCATATCCATGATCCAGAAGAAGAGTTTCCGAGGAAGTTCAAAGAATGATATTCCTTACCATCATCTAGATGCTTTTAAGAATATCTGTGATACGATTAAGATGCGGAGAGTCCCTCAGGAGGTCATTTACTGCAAAGGATTCATCTTCTCTTTAGAGGACAAGGCTCTATCTTGGTACCTTGGGCTGCCGCATCAAGCTATGAATGGATGGAGTGCACTTGCAGATGCTTTTGTGAATACGTTTTACCCTACAGAGAAAACTGTCCGGAATAGGCAAAGGATAACGTCATTCATGCAGAAGCCGAATGAGAATCTACATGAAGCCTGGGAATGGTATCAAGAATATCAGAGGGATTTCCCCCATCACAACTACAAGAAGGGTTTTCTGATAACCACCTTCTACAACAGTCTGACCCCTGAGGAAAGGTTTTCGCTAAATGCAGCTGCAGGAAGCGACTTTCTGGGGAAGAAGCCAAGCAGATCCAAAAATATCATCTAGAACATCGCCAAATTACAAGCTGACACCGACTACAACAGATCTGATAGAGGACATGCTAAGAAGGCCGCTAGCGAAGGGCCCTCCATCGAATCCAAAGATCTGGAGGCTATCACCTCTCAGATCCAGAAGATAGCCACCGACATCAGACAATTGAAAGAATCAGGTGGAAAGGGAAAGAAACAAGTTGACAAAGTTATGAAATGTGTCACCTGCGGAGAGGGTGGACACGGGGTTGATAACTGTGTTTACACCCGACCTGAAGAGTCGAGCGAAAGTGAATCCGAGGCAGAGGATGCTGAGAACGTATCTTTTGTGAACTGCAAGAGGCCTGATCACCCTAGTTTTAACTATGGCAATAAGGATGCGGTCAAAAACTCGCATCAGCTAAATAACCCCACCAAACAACCCCAAGGTCTTGAGAAAAGAGGGGGACAAGGTCAGTTCACCATAACTACCACTTTCCAATCGAACAAGGCAAATTTCCAAGGACAAGGAAAGTACCAAAGTCGGCAAGCAGCTAACCCTAGTCACAGTCAAGGTCAAGCCAAGGAGAAAAGTCAGGACAAGAGCTCAAACCAACCGGACTTGGTGGGGAAATTGTTTGATTTTGTCAAAAGACAAGATACTATCAATAACCAGCTGGCGCAAAGCGTGCTGTCAAATTCAGGAGTTCTGAACATGATGCAGGTTCAGATGGCGGACATGCAGACTCACCAATGCCAAATCGATCAGCAGTTAGCCCAGATGGCCGAGTTGATAAAGAACCCTTCGGGTAAGATACCCTCCAACACTGAATCCGCTAAAATGGCAGTGCTGAGATCAGGGAAGGCAGTAGAAAGTCCTGAAGCGGAAAATCCCATAGGACCTGAACCAAAAATTTTGGCAGAGATTCCAGCAGAGGAAGAGAATCAACAAGCTTATGATAGGGAGCCCGAAGCAAGATCTATTGAGGAACTGTCTGGTAAAATAAATCCTTACTCTCCCAAGTTGCCTTTCCCTTACAAACTAATAAAGGCACATCTTAAAAGGCATTATGATAAGTTTATGGAGTCAGTAAAGAAACTTCACCTTGAAGTACCTTTTCCGGACGCTTTAGAGGAAATACCAACCTATGCAAAGTTTTTCAAGGATTTGATCATGAAGAAGAAAAGAGGAGGAAGAATCGAGATAGTGCACCTAGCTAGCATGTCTTCTGCTTTTATCAAAGCAGACCTACCAGCTAAGAAGAAGGATCTAGGGGCTTTCACCATTCCCTTTGTTGTTGGAGACAATATCGAGCAAAAAGGTCTTGCCGATTTAGGGGCTAGCATCAGCCTTATGCCCCTAAGCCTAGCGAAACGTTTGGGTTTGACTGATATGGTCAAGACCAACATGAGGATTGAATTGGTGGACCATACGTTCAAGAGGCTTGTTGGTGTTGTTGAGGATGTACTGATCCGTGTTGGAAGTTTCTTCATTCCCTGCGATATTGTGGTCATTGACACTGTGGAGGACCCTAGATGTCCTATCATCTTTGTACGTCCCTTCTTGGCCACAGGAAGGGCATTGATTGATGTTGTCGAGGGGATCATTACTCTAAGGGTCAGAAACGACCACTTAGATTTCAGAGTAAAGGATGCTATGAAGGGACCTTCCCTTCTAGAATATGCTTACTTTGTTGAAAGATACAACCAGCTTTTTGAAGAGATGGAAGAGGATACCGTAATGGTGGACCCACTTGTGAGAGCATTAAGCAATCAAGATTCTGATGCTGAAGATTCTGAAAATACAGAAGTTGTCTAGTTTCTCAATTATCTTAATCAATCTGATGAAAATCTGAGCGACGAGGAAGAGGTAATAGAAACAGTTAAGTTTGCCTCTCTAGAGGAGGCACCAGAAGAAACGGAATCCAAGGATAAACCTGAGTTGAAGCAGCTACCTGAAGGGTTAAAGTATGAATTTCTAGATCATGAGGAGAGAAATCATGTCATCGTTAATGCTTATCTTACGAAGGATCAATTGGACAAACTTCTTGGGGAGTTGAGACTCCACAGGCAGGCTATAGGATACTCGATAGAGGATATCAAAGGCCTTAGCACTGCGTTATGCATGCATCGCATTAACATGGAGGAATCTTCTAAACCTCTAGCTGAACCCTAGAGAAAATTGAACCAGATGCTGAAAGAGGTTGTGAAGAAAGAGGTAATCAAACTGAGGGATGCTGGGATCATTTACCCGATCAGTGATAGTATATGGGTGAGCCCCATCCACGTGGTACTGAAGAAAGGAGGTATTATAGTAGTTAAAGGAGATAAAGGCAATGAAGTGGTGGTTTGAACCGTCACAGGATGGAGAATGTGTATTGACTACTGAAAACTGAACCACGCCATGAAAAAAGATCATTATCCACTTCTTTTCATTGACCAAGTTCTTGAAAGATTAGCACATCATGACTATTTTTGTTTCTTGGATGGTTTTTCAGGGTTTTATCAAGTTCCCATCTTGCCAGATGACCAAGAGAAAACTACTTTTACCTATCTCTATGGCACCTACGCCTTCAGGAGGATGCCTTTCGGCCTGTGAAATGCTCCCGCAACATTTCAGCATTGCATGATATCGATGTTTTCGTATTTTTTGGAAGACATCGTGGAAGTTTTCATGGATGACTTTTTTGTCTATGGAAAAGACTTTGATGCCTGCCTGAAGAACCTATCTCTGGTCTTGCAACGCTGCGAGGAAAAGATTTTGGTTTTGAACAGGGAGAAGTGCCACTTTATGGTACGAGAAGGCATCGTTCTAGGGCATAAAGTTTCGAGGCGTGGCATCGAGGTAGACATTAGCAAAGTTGAAGCCATATCCAAACTTCCTCCACCAAAGTCTGTAACGGGAGTGAGGAGTTTCCTCGGGCACGCCGGCTACTACCTAAGATTTATAAAAGACTTCTCAAAGATCTTGAAACCGTTTGTCCAACCTTCTGGTAAAGGATGTTGAATTCAATTTCTCTGACGATTGTATAATTGCTTTTCAGGCCTTAAAGGATGCTCTTGTCTCACCGCCTATCCTTCAAGATCTAGATTGGGGGTTACCTTTTGAGCTTATGTGTGACGCCAGTGACTATGTTGTAGGAGCGGTCCTGGGTCAGAAAAAGGACAAAAAGCACCACGTCATCTGCTATGCCAGTCATACTCTGGATGAAGCTCAGGTGAATTATATGACTACAGAAAAGGAAATGCTCACGATAGTCTTCACTTTTGACAAGTTTAGATCCTATCTTATCGGTGTGAAGGTGAAGGTCTACACAGACCATGGAGTAATAAGATATCTCATGCAAAAGAAGGATACCAAGCCAAGGCTGTTAAGGTGGGCTTTGTTACTACAAGAGTTCAACCACGAAATTGTTGACAAGAAGGGTGTGGAGAATGTGGTCGCCGACCACTTATCAAGGATCATGGTGGAAAGACAGAAGGAACCACCTATTAATGACGACTATGCTGAAGAATCCTTGCTGATGGTTGAAACCAAAAATGAGAATCTACCCTGGTTTGCAGATATTTGTAATTATCTTGCCTACAGAGAATTGCCTCCTGATATAACCTATAATCAAAAGAAGAGGCTCTTTTCGGATGTAAAGAATTACTACTGGGACGATCCTCTCCTCTTCAGAAGATGCGCAGATAATCTGTACAGAAGATGTATCCCCGAAGAAGAAGTCCCAAATATCCTAAAAGAATGTCATGCATCTCCTTACGGGGGACACCTGGGGAGAGAAAGGACCGCCGCCAAGGTGCTACAATTGGGATTTGACTGGCCCTCTTTGTTCAAGGATGCTACTAACTATGTTAAGGTTTGTAAAGAATGTCAATCGACAGGAAACATTGGAAGAAGAAACGAGATGCCAATGGCCAATTGGGTCGAAGTCGAGATCTTTGATGTATGGGGAATTGACTACATGGGTCCATTTCCCCAATCAAAAGGATATCAATACATCTTAGTCGTGGTAGATTATGTGTCTAAATGAGTGGAAGTTGTTGCCACTCAAACTTGTGAGGCCAAATCAGTGATCAAGTTGTTTGAGAAGACTATCTTCCCTTGCTTCAGAGTACCTTGTATTGTGATAAGCGATGGTTGATCACATTTTGGGGAAAACATTTTGAAGCACTCCTACAGAAGTATGGGGTTAAACACAAGGTCGCTATGCCCTACCACCCACAAACTTCTGGGCAGGTGGAGGTTTTGAATAGACAAATTAAGCAGATTTTAGAGAAGACTGTCAGCCGCACGAGGAAAGATTGGTCAATGAAGCTCGATGACGCCCTTTGGGCCTACAGAACAGCATATAAAACACCCCTTGGAACTACCCCTTACAGATTAATCTATGGGAAATCCTATCATCTACCCTTAGAGATGGAACACAAGGCTCTTTGGGCGATTAAATTCCTGAATATGGATCTAGAGAAGGCAGGGGAGAAAAGATATCTCCAATTATAGGAACTAGAAGAGTTGAGACTACATGCCTTTGAGAATGCAAGGATCTATAAGCAAAGAACCAAGGTGTGGCATGATGTCCACCTGAGGAAGAAAGATGTAAGTGAAGGTGACAAAGTTTTATTATTTAAATCCTCTATTCGTCTTTTTCTAGGGAAACTACATACGAGGTGGTCTAGGCCCTTCATAGTAGTGAAGATATACCCATCAGGCATGATGGAGTTGCATGATAAAGACGATCCATCCAAAGTTTTCCAAGTGAACGGGCATAGAGTAAAGAGATACTACAAAGATGCAACATTCGTAAGAAGATCAGAGATCAATATGTAGGATATGGAAACATCTGATAGTGCAAAGTAAAGGATCTGAAGATGTCGAGCTAACGACGTTAACTACAGCGCTCCTCGGGAGGCAGCCCGAGTCTTTACTTTCCTTAGAATAGGACGTCATTTATTTTCCTGCAAGAAAAACATTATGAACATTATTATTGTAATAAGGCCCGAGTCAGAGCATGTGTCACATGCTCTGACTTTTCTATTTTATGGGACACCACTCTATTTTATGAGCATAGATGAGTAATACTATCTGAGGCTGGGAACTTCACCTTAGGCCAATGATGTTTTACCCATCAATTGCTTTTTCCTTCGCTTTGATTTTGGTTTTTCATCAAATATCTTGTTCTAAAGCCTTGTTTCGGGCAAGGATATCTTATTCTCGGACCATATCGAGCAAAATACTCGGGCAGCATGCAAAGTACGCCCTTATCGGCCTGGTGTATCGGGAGACGTGCTTTAGCCATGAACTGTGTCAGATGATACGCCTGAGCGGCGAGCACCCGTGTCGGGCGGCAGGAGTAATAACCCTTGATTTGACGGATGGAACTGCTCATCTCGGGAATGATTTGTCTCCTCGCCCGACACGTACCCCTGTTTTACCCATTTTACCCCTTACTTGAATTTCTATATATAGTACGGAGGTTTTACCGTGTCGGGCTACTGCATTTACTCTTCTAACTACCTGTATCATGCAGTAGTTTCTCCCTTTAGCTCGTGTGTCGTCCAGCTAACTTTTACTCTCATTTCGTGCAAGATAGCTTCAGATAGCAAAGATATAGCCCGACAGCTGTATCATCCTGCTCGCCCGACACGAACCTCATATCGTGCACTTTCGTATCGGACTTATGGCTTTAGTTGATTTCCTTGTATCGCCCGACATGCATTTGCATCGGCTGCGTGACTTTTGACCGTGTCGCGTGACACATCTTTTAACGCACGCTTGCCCGATATCCTATATCGAGCAATGCCTGTATCGCCCAACCCTGCATCGCTTCATTTGTTTCTGATGTCAGGAGACACATTTTGTGTCAGCAAGACTCTATCGGGCGATCCGCATCACGTGGTTGTGACGCCCGACACTCTTTGAATCTGCAGCATTTTGGGCAATGGCTATGTCGTTCGGATTTCTCCCATGTCGCCCAGTTTTGTATCGCCTAGCATGTTCTTCCCGGCGGATGACACCTTTCTTAAGGGCGATCGTATCAGGCATGAAAACTGTTCGATGAACTTATGCAATTTTCAATCGAACTCTGTATCGCCCGACACAATCGTATCGGGCAAGCATCATATCGCTCAGTCTTGAAGCCCGATACGATGGTGTCAGGTAGATTTTGTATCGAGCCTAACTTTTCTTATTAGACACCGATATCAACTTTAAGTTTTACCTTTAAAACATTTAGATACTTAATAAACTTGTCTAATTATAACAGAAATGATCCGCACCAAGCAAACCATTGTTCAAGTTGATGAACACAGTCGGAGGATCGACACTGAGGCCGCAGCTGAAGCTACGACAGTCGGGCAGAAATGCCCAAATCTCGAGGCAACTGGGTCATCAACGGCTAAAAAGAGAGAAAGGACGGAAGAAGTAACGGCTCCAACAACAGTTTCAACCGTGGCGGCAGAACCCCTGGATCACACACCAGGAAGGTTCGTGCCAAGAGATAACGAGTACAGGCGCAGACACTCAGAACTAGCAACAAAAATCTATAGGCTGAGCAGATTCTGCCACCACTTGTCCTTCCTTCAACTAGGCATCTTCGAAAGACTGGAGAACGTCCTAGCTGCAGCAGGGCTGAGGAAGATCTATTTCAGCCGCTCCGCCTCCTACACTGAACTCACCAAGGAGTTCATGTCGTCTCTCTACCAGGTGAAGAATACACCCGAGGATGTTGAAGAATATGGCAGAGCAGACAGACTGTAAGGGCAGCTATACCACTCCGAGCACGTCATCTCTGAGAAGCTGCTCAATGAGATCTTCTCTTCCAGCGAGGAGGAGAAGAACCTCCTTAATAACGGTGCAAGGATCACCGAAGGAGATGGGTTCAACCCCGTGGAGCTCTGGAGGAAGCTGACTGGCGAGTCAACCTTCAAGACGGGAAGCAAGGTGGCGGCGATGCACTCCTACTTCTGGAGAATAGTGCACAAGCTGGTGGCGTACCTACTCTTCAGTAAGAACGAATCATGCAACATCTACACCGAAGAACTCCATCTCATATGGCACATGATGGAGGGCACAGTGATCAATCTGGGGCGCTTCTTGCTGAATAGGTTGCACCCAATAAAGGAGGCCACCAAGGAGTACTGCATGGGTGGCATCAGCAATCTGATCGCAGTTGGGTTAGGGTACCCTAGGGAACCGCGCAGTCTTTCAAGGACAAGGGGCGACGAGTTGATCGACCTCAAGTTCCTCATGAGGGCCAACATCATTAAGAAGGAGGGGCGAAGCTACTTCTACAAGTTCGCAAGGACAAACACCCTCCTTCCACTCCCTCACTGCATCGCCTACGACACAGAAAAGTTGGTATTCACCCCAGCAGAAATCGAAGTTGTGGCAGTCAAAGCAGCTTACGCCGCCACCACTAGAATACAGGAAAGGGCGGCTACAAGAGGAGAATCAATTCCTCTCGACCCACGGCAGGACAAAACTTTAACGACCCCTGCTGAGCCAGCCGCCACTCCAGAGCCACCAACGATAACAATTGATAGAGATGTCGTCGCTCCTACTATACCAACCACAGTCACGACAACACCTGTAGTGGTTGAAGAAGTATCGACGATCGTTGAGGTCATCGAGACAACTGAGGCAACAACAAAAACTCCAGCCCCGACGGGAGCTGCCGCAGAAGAGACAGCCACGACCCCCGAAACTTCTGTGGTGCCCGTGGTGGCGGAAGAAGAAGAAGTGCGGCCGGACGCAAGCAATGGGGTGTTCGCCGACATCTTGGAAATGGAGCTCGGAGTTGCACAACTTACGCCAACGCTACCGTTGGTGTCTCCTATAATAGATGTAGAGGAGGTCGCCGAAAGAAGAGAGGTGGAGCAGCGCCCTCCCACATCGCGTCCTTCTCCACCACCACACGAAGGCGAGCCAGAGACAGCCGTAGAAGCACTGACGCCTCACCCAGCAGCATCTACCTCACGAATGATCGAGATAGGTTCTACCTCATCGGGTAGACCCTCGCACGAGAGGAGTGTCGCAAGGACGAGAGGGAGATCTGCAGGAGCCCCTCTGTCACTCGGGAAGATGTTGGAGCATGAACTTGATCACTTGTGGGAGGTAATAGTAAGCCACTCAGCTACATTTACTTCTCTAACCCGCAAGTTTCAATTTTCCAGCAGAGGTTGAATAGCCAGGAGCGGGAACTGCTGACTCTAGTTGGCCTTCCCGGCCAACTAGAGGCACTTAACGCCATGCTGCAGCAGGCCCTCCAGCGCCTTGACGTGATCGAGGAGAGGATGAACAGGAGGGACGATCATCCGCGTCCAAGGTAGCCCAGGAGATCTCCGTCACCTCCGGGCTCAGGCTCTCAACCCTCCTCGTCGGCATCCTCACCAAATTTGTCATCCACTTCCTCCTCCAGCGGGCCATCCCTAACGCCCGAGGAAGGGACGCCGCAAAGATCAGCCAACAGAGCTCCAGCAGGACAGGCAAGCTCCCACAGTCTAGAAGAAACAGCTCCCTCAGTCCCACTAGATGAAGCTGAGGACGACAACGAAGCAATCAGCGTCAGGGAGGACTCTTCTGACGAATCTGAGGGAGGGGGGGGACATATGTGCCGCTAATGAAAGACACCCCCCAGAGGAAGAAGCTCGACTACAGATGAATTCTCTACACCGTCGGAGATACCTTCCTTCGAGATGGCTGACTTCGATAGAAGGGTCATCGGCTACCTGACGATCAGGGACCAGAAATTGTTGAACAAGGTCCTAAGGTCACAGGCTGATGAAGAAGACGTCGTTTGGAGCGACGGCTACTTCTCTGTACGACGGGGAGCTCTCAGAAGCATTTTCTGCTCGCCTGCGGTCGTCGGAAAGAAGTTGTTCAGGGTCCTAGAGGGTGCAATAATAGAAAATATCAGCACCCGGATAGGTCGGCAAACAATATACAATGCAACCCCGACCTTGGCAAGAAAACTGATGATGGGAGTACCAGACTCCATCACGGTGGCCAACATGTTGTGACACATTGAAGAGCACAACACAAACATCGTCTTGGCCCCGTACAAGCACTGCAACATGTGGTTCCTATGTGTTGCTGACCTCCGGAACCACGACGTCCAGCTCCTCAGCTGCTGCAACAAGGAGGTGCCACAAACAGGACTCATTTTCATTCACCCAGAGGATAAACATCTCAGGCTCCTACCGCTGCGTCTTCTCCGAGCCATCAAGCAGGGAGTCCAACGTCATAACAGTGTTTGGAACTTCTTCTCCATCGGAGACTTCCTTATCCAAACAGAAGAGGGAAGTGGAAATAGTGCCTTTATCGTCTTGTGCGCCATGGAGCTGCTCAACATATTTGGATACATAAGGCATCTCCAGGGCCGAAAATTCTACCAGCTCAGAAGCATATATGCACTGCTGCTGATCAAAGACAGGCACTATTTCCAAGATGTAGGGGTACCAGAGAGGCTGCTGGACAGTGATCAAGCAGATGAATCCTTGCAGCCCAGCAGCACTCCAGAGAAAGAAGCTAAGATAGAAGCGGATGTCTACGGGGCAGGCAAGCGGTTAGAAATCCTACGGGAAGTACACGGAATCGAAGACCCTTCTTCGCCTGAAACATCAGAAGAAATGATCAAAAACTTCGACTGCTTCTCATGCTCTACACTCACGCAGGAGTAGGTCAATGAAGTTCTTATGAAGTTAGCTGACTCTACCCCGGCAGACGTAATCTACGAGGCAGGCAATGTCATAGTCTCGGTTGACGACTTGAGGGACATGGTAAAAGAAGGAGGATGTTTGGTGATATTTTTGGTGGCCGCCTACATCCAGACACTACAGAAGAAGTTTGAACATGCATAGATAGCTCATCCAATGTTGTTCAATGACATATGCATTGCTGATGAATCAGGAGTGAAGCAATCTTTTCTGGCAGAATTGCAGCGCAGAGTCCCGCGCACCATCTTCCTTCCTATCTTGCACTACAACCACAGGACACTCCTGATGATTTACACTCACCAATGAGCAGGAATCTTCTACAACAGCTCAGACATCAACAAAGATCATACGGTGCAGTGTACGTCGACAGCATTGACACCCCTCGAGCGCTTAGTATGAAAATACTACGAGGAGGTGGCGGTGTTGATACAACCATTCCTAGACACAGCAGCTAGCAAATGGCATGAGCTTCAGTTCTGCCACCGCAGTCCACAACAGATTCCTTTATCCAATGACTGCGGCATCTTCGTGCTGGAATGGATATCAAAGGAAGAGATGCCTGACCAGCTCCACCACATCGACTACCACAACAAACGAGGAGAATATGTGTGGGAGCTTCTATCTAGCACAGGCACGCTCACCAGCTAACCCTCACTGGGTTAACATTACCCTACCTTATCTACTTCACAACTCTGGGACAGAGTGTGGAGCAAGTTTGGGGGGATACTATGTACCAGTGAGGGAGGTACTAAAAGCACTTCAAACTTCACCCTTTTTTTGTTCTTTCTGTTCTTTTTCTTTATAACATGTGTACATATACATATACATGCTCATACAAAATTTTGCTAAAATTTTGCTTATTTGTCTCCATACATATGTACAAAGACATTGTATAGTAAAAAAATGATACGACTTCTTGCCAGTTAGTTTTCAATGTGTCTAAAGAGGTACATGTTTTGTTATGTCTTTTTGAAAATGCAGCCTCAAACAACAAAAGACTACGACTTTCCACGCCAAAAATTTTGAAAAATAATCTCGCGAAAGCTAAGAGACGTGTATGCCGAAGGAAAACGTTGCCCAAACAGCAAAAATTTCTTTTGTTTTCCCTTACCCAACAAAAATCCCAAAAAGAGAGAATAGCCTTATGAGAGTGAATAAAAGCATGAGAGTTGTGCCAAATGAATATATATATATATATATATATATATATATATAAATATATATATATATACACTTGTGCTCCAAAAGTACCCATCTTTAGGCATGGTAGATCTGGGGCAGTGGTACGTAGGATGTGAAATCACTGCTCTAAAGCCAACTGGCTTGGACTGCAGGGACCACTCACCCACTAATAGACCCGTACCTGGATGGACTGATGGGAAACAATAAAAACCCAAAAAGCCTTAAACCTACCCAAACACACAACTTTCTTTCCCCAAAAGCTATTTGGTGTGAAAGCTAACTTCGAAATCATACACCCAAGTCTCGCTGAAGCTGTGGAGGAAATTTTGCTTAAATAAGGCAGGGAAAGTAAAGTATGTCATTCGTGGTCGGGCAGTGTTCTCTTTAAGATATCTCAAATACCCGCTCAAACTCATGGTCTGAAAACCATACCGGTTAAGAAGAAGAATGACAAAACAAAGTTTTAAAAGATTGATTGAGGACAATCAAAATGCTAAGTTTGGGGGAGTTGATGACACCAAATTTTGTGATATTTTTGACCATTATTTCACTGTCAAATCTGCCCTTTTAAACTATTTTTCTCTCCTTTTTGTCATGTTTTTGAATAAACAATCCACGCTACGCTCTTATCCCATTTTTATCATCTTTTACATGGTTTTCCCTCATTTTTCCACTCTTCTATCAGCAAAAAGGCCCATCCCGGCCCATGAACATGTTCTACCTATATCGGTTCTCCTACCAGTCGGCTGACACACTCACCGCCTGACATAGGGCAGCACGATACAACTACCGAGCGACACGGGGGTGCCGCGCAAGGAAGATCTGACGGGCGATACGCCACTTACTCGACAGGGAGCTGTACTCGCCACAACTACTGGAGCGTGTTGCGCGATACAAGCCACCCACCGGAACACTCCCGCTCATCACGACGACCGACATGCTTACAGCCCGACACCCTTATGTCGGGCGACACGCATATCGGGCATCCCTGAATCCACAATGATAGAGCTGATGGAGGACATGTGGCACTCGAAGGACCGCAACCTCTTCCAATCGCTGCCTATAAATAGCAACTACAGGACTCCGATGTGACGGGTCAGAATCTCACGAAAGCTAACTTGGGAAAGAACCTGGAGCTAGCGTGTCACGTCCCAGAGGTGTACCGGGCGATACTAGGTGAGCACTTCCCCGACCCGAGAGGGCGGGAATGGTTCACTTAGAATACGTCTCGGTCGCCACAGCAGCCTGATATCAACCAACAAGGACACTTGATATGAGTAACCCGACACCCTAAATGGTCTCTAGCCTGACAAGATACCAAGCCTGATACGAATCATCCGTCACGGTGTGTCACCCGAGAGGGTGGCGTCCCGTCACGACCGTATCGGGCAAAGGAGTTCTGGTCGGTACGTTTGCCCGTCATGGCCTATCGCCCGACACAGGCGTATCGGGCAGAGCCCCCAACCGGTATCGGGCTAGAGAGCCCTTAGGAGTCTGTTGCTGCATGTCGCTCTTCTACATCAAGGAGGCAATACTTATCTTTCTTTTTCAGTCTTTTACTTTCTTTACTCATGCACTGTAACCAAATCCTTTTATATAATGACTATGCTAATGGAATTAGAGAAGTTTTAAATATATGTTGCTTTATGTTTGGTTCCTTTTTTTTGGATGGTTACTTGGTTTAGCATTCAAACTCTAGCTTGTATGCTTGGATCATGTTTTGACTAGCTATCGAATCGTGTTTCCCGCTACAACTCCCTCGAGAGAGATGTTGTGGCTCCATTGTTTGGTCCGATCAGGGAGTACGAGAGTGCCCAGCATCGATTTTTCTTCAGTTATCTTTCCACTCTAATTCGAGTCCAGTAACCTTGAGAGAGGTGTTGGTGCTTAGTTAGAGGTACCCTCTTTGAGAGAAGGGGTACTGGATGTTCCTGTTGCCGCTTGTTTTACCAAAGTTTTCTTCCTTCGTTCCTTACTAAAGCAATAGTTTTATCTCCTCTGTTTCTGTTGAACTAAAACCCTAAAAATCGATAAACGCTTAAAACCTTAATTTTCCTTATAACTCCAGTTGGAGATAGTTCTCTTTTATTTTGTCAATCTTGGACCGTTGTTCCCTTCAGGAACTTTATCCTCATCTTACTTTTGCCGGAGTGTAATGTGTTGATTCCGAGTTCTTGACACTACCACCCTTTTCCCTGTGGTTCCACCCCGATCGCTACTTCAGACCCCATCATCGTTGCGGGGGCCTAAGAGTCGGGTAATTTAAAAGTACGACTACTTCAAATCCGCTCCTTTTGGACGCGCGATTTAGGCCGGTCAATTGGGTTGTGGTTGATTAAAATAATTGCAAGAAAGTAAAAGAGTAGAATTAAATTTTGTTCTAGATTAATGATATGGAATCATTGGGATGGTCTCAGGTTTCACCATCACTACACATGCAAACACATCCAAACATCAAACATCCAATAAAGAATCTAACTATCCAAATGAAACCGATGTGAACCCTCCCTAAGGGATGTTTAGGCCCATGTAAGCATCCCCTTAGGCATCATATTTCTCGTTGTTATCCAGATCATGCACTCACAGTTCCGAAGATACAACATACAACTGAGGTTGAGGTCCTCCCTAAGGGATGTTTAGATCACAGAAGCATCACCGCGGGCTAGATGGCTCGTCCCCTCACAGATCATACACTTATGACCTCAAGAAATTCCATTCTATCTCTAGTCAGGGAGTCAACCGCGATAATTGAAAAGTGAGCAGGTGATAAATCTACAAGCAAACATCGATGATTAACAAAGAAGACACAAAATCCAACTAAGGTTGTGGCCCTCCCAAAGGGATGTTTAGGCCATAGAAGCATCACCGTAGGCTATATGGATCGTCCCTTCACGGATCATACACTTACAACCTCAAGGAATCTCATTCTATTTCTAGTTTGAGAGTCTACCTCATTAATCGACATTCCACCCTACATACATAAGTTCTCATAACATAGGTAAGAACAAGATGAAAGCAAGCAGGTAATCAAGCTACAAGCATTATCAATTAACAACGAAATAGAAAGTTACATACATTCCTTGGAATTTTAAATGAAAAGACATGAAAGCATGGGAAACGGGGCTAGTCCCCGCACCCCAGCGAAAAGTGACTACTCGCTCATGATGTGAGAAATAAGAAGAACAAGAGAGAAGAAAGATTATGCCATGAGCATGATGCAGAAGGTAGTCATAGCTCGGTGAAGATGATGCGGTCTTCTATGTCGCATCGGGGAAGATTTGGACGAAGAGGAAGAACCACTAAGGCGGGTTGGGAAAACCTTCTTCTCCACCTTCTTTCTCTTCTTGGCCACCTTGCTCGCAGCGGGAGGAGGTGTGGGTGTCTTGATAATGGCGTGAAGATGGTGGAGTGGCAGAGGTGTGGAAGGGAGACCAATCCTTTGCTCAAGAGGCCTATTGGCGTCCTGGAATCGATGCCCAAATGGGGACCCTTGTGGTCCTATTTATAGGCTTGGATGGGGTCCTCACATTTTTGCAGTGAGTTTTCTCCAAACGGTTTAGAGCAACTGATTTTCTTGAACAGTTTGGAGCGAACAGTCTAGTCTTGGTACCATATGGCTCTCATACGGTCTTGGTATTCAAATGGTCTCCGTCATCCAAATGGTCTTGAGGACTGATGGCCTCCAAACGGTCTTCAGCGTCGAAACGGTCCTTGGCCCAAATGGTTTTGAAACCGTTAGGTGCCATACGATCTTGAGATTCAAACGGTCTCTATCGTCCAAACGGTCTTGAGGACCGATGGCCTCCAAATGGTCTTTAGCATCCAAACGGTCCTTGGTCCAAACGGTTTTGAAACCATTAGGCGTCATACGGTCTTGAGACCGTTTGGGTAGAGTAGTGAGTGGAGGACCATGTAGGTGAATGTCTGAGACCAAGAGGTCAAAACCGCATGGGTAGATTGTTAGGGTGAACCGTTTGGTCAAGACCGATTGGTCAAGACCAAAGTTGAGAGGATCTCGAGCGGATTCCATTCGATGGTTGAACCTAGTCAAGACCTACCCAAAATCAATATAAATCTGGTTAATAATCTTGATAATTGAATTAGTTAATAAATCTTGCATTTTGTGAGATTAAGGAGATGAAATCGAAAGTATTGAATCGAATTGGTCCCAGAGAGGCGACTGAATCATGATGAATATGCATTCATCATATATACAAAACAAAAAATACAAACATCATGAAAAATACACCACACCATGTGAAAATAATGTGATTTATCTAATATATTTTTATTCTTCGTGTTTAAATAATGTGATGTGAAAATGCCAATTAACTATTTATATTACACAATAAAAGTTAATAATATTTTAATAATTTCTATGTTTATATATACAACAAACCAATCACATGGAATTGAATGGAACTTGAGTTCTAGAAATTGAACTAGAGTTGAAAATGAGTTCCACAGAACTTATGACTTACATCAAACCAATAAGATCCTCAATTTTTAAGCAATCTAAACAATATAAAATAATAACTTTTTTCCTTTTCTACAAAACAGAAGACTACATTAAATAAGAACCTATATTGGAAAAAAGACAAATTACAAAAAGGCTAAGAATTAAACAATTACAGGCATATCATGGCTAACAAAGGTGCAAAATCTAAAGTAAAATACATAGTAATATTGTATGAATTTAGGTGTTATCAGCAGTATTCTTAGTGCTCATAAGGTCAAATGTTGCACCCGGGTGACATTACCCGAGAGTTTGTTGTCCTTCTTCAGTAACACACCTTCAATATAAGACATGAACATTAAGGCTGAAAAAGTATGGCTCATCCTAATAGTAGGGTTGACATCATGGAGAATTTTTTTCTTGGAGTGTTTGGCGTACTCAGAATGTAGGACTCCTACAGCAAGGTAGTTCACAAAGTTTGTGAACCACTAGATGTTTGAAGAAGCTTTCACGAGTTGATTGTTAGGGAGGGAGTCATCAATGGGGCTTCTCTCATCGGTAAGGGAGCGAATGAAGTTGAGATGATTATCCACCATATTCTCACTTCCCTTCTTAGCACGGATCTCAAGACTGAATTCTTATAGTAAGAGGACCTAACGAATCAGTCTAAACTTGGCATCTTTCTTCATCTTTAAATAGTGGATGGTTGCATGGTTGTTGTAGACGATCACATTGGAAAAGAAATGATAGGATATGAATTTGTCAAAGGCATGATCAATATGTAGTAGCTCCTTCTCTATCATGGCGTAATTACATTGTGCCTTATCTAGCATCTTGAAGGCACAATAGATAACATGGATCTTCTTGTCAACTCGTTCACCTAGGTCTGTCCCAATGAAGTAGTCACTAGCATCTCACATGATCTTGAAAGGTCAAGACTAGTCTGGTGCCTAGATGATGGACATGGTGGTGAGAGTGGCCTTCAAGGTGGTGAAACTTTCCATACAATCCTCATCAGAAAATATGGTGGACCTTTCGATGCAAGCCTCTTAAAAAAAGAAAATAGCTTTTTCCAGAAGAAGAATGGTCATTAGCTATGGAATCTTGGAGAAGTCGTTGATGAAATGATGATAGAACTCGATGTGTCCCAAGGAAGCACATACTTCTTTGATGTTTGAGGGTGGTGCAAACTTTGTACAATTTTCTCTTTGTTAACTTCTATCCCTCTATTTTTCACCATGTAGCAAAGTACAATGCCCTCCTTCACCATGAAGTGGAATTTCTCTAAATTAAGAACTTCTTCACATTTTTCTAACACCATAGGTAGGTAGTGCAAATAAAAGTCAAAACAAATGTTGTAGATGGATAAATAATCCATAAACGATCATTGTTTCTCTCAAACTTGTAAAAAATGGCGGCCATAGAACAGTTCAAAGTGGTGGGAGCATTGCACAACATAAAGGGCATCCTCTTAAAGGAATAAGTGCCCAAGGGGCATATGAAAGTGGTCTTCTCTTGATTGTTGGGATGAATAGGAATCTGGGAGAAACCAAAGTAACCGTCAAAATAGTAGAAGAACTCTTGATGTTCCAGGCATCAAGGAATGGGAGAGGGAAGTGGTCCTTCCTTGTAGCTTTGACTATTTTCATGTAGTTAATGCACATCCTCTACCCAATGATAGTGCGGGTAGGGATGAGATCATTCTTGTCTTTCTTCACCACACTAGTACCACCCTTCTTGGGAAGAACTTGCACAAGGTTGAACCAAGGATAATCTAAAATGGGGTAAATAATTCCTATAGTAAGAAATTTGATAACCTCTAGATAGACCACCTCCTTCATGTTGGGATTAATTTATGTTGAGGGTCTAATATGGTTTTTTGTCTTCAACCATGAGAATCTTGTGCATACAAATAACTTGACTAAAACATGTTAGGTAAGTCATTTTACACCCTAAGGCTTCCTTTCTTTTCTTTAGCTCTGACAACAAAATGTCCTCTTTCTCTTATGTGAGGTTTGAATTTAAGATTACTAGGAAGTTTATTATTCATATTGAAAAATATAGTTAAGCCCATGGGTAGAGCTTTCATCTTTGGAGCCTTTGGTGGTTCTGGTTTCTCATCAACAATAGATACTTTTCCATCTCTTCAAATTCTACATTAGGCTCTTCCTCAAATGTATCTAGATCGAACATGCATTGCTAACTTGTTCATCATCAAAAATAAACTATCTGGAACAATGAGGGATGCTTGCAATGGGTCTTCAAAAATGTCACATTCATGTCTAAGCTAAGATGTCTTGTCAATGCAATTAAGTAAGAACACTTACTCATGGATTCTAGGAGCCTTTGTGTTGTCACGTACCCTGAAATCGAGTGCTTCTCTCCCCAATCCTAGAAGAATGGTACCTGAATCTACATCAATCAAATTTTGGGTTGTAGCAAGGAATGGGCGATTTAATATTAGATGATATCCAAAATCCTCCTTGATGTCCATAATCACAAACTCACAAGGGACATGAGAATCTTTCCCAACCTTCACATGAATGTCCTCTATGATACCCATTGTAACATCCCTGACCTGGGTTATGCTTAACCCTAGATTTTTTGCTTAATGAAATTTATTATATGCTCTCTCTTATCTCTCTAAAAGTAATTAAGGCTCAAGAGGAACTTATATTTCAATTTCAGTCCCTTTTGAATCATGTTGAAACAATGTTTTGTTAGTTTTGGACTAAAGTGCAAATTACCCAAGTTGAGGGGTTAACTTGCAAATTGTACATGATAAAATGTTCCTAATGTGTTGAAGAATCATGGGAATGAGTATGATGCAGTAGTATGGCATCTACAAGCCTGAATAACAAGAAAGAGCATGTTGAGCAATGTTATGCATTAAAAACCTAGTTTTGGTGTAATGTGCACTTTACCAAAATCTAGGGTTCAATATGCAAAATACCAATTCAAGAGGGTCCCTCATGATTCTTGGCATCAGGTAGAGAAAATAATTTCAGAGGGGCACCTCATTTGAATCATTTTGAAGGAGAGAAAATCTTAATATTAAAATAATCAAGATTTAAGCATAATCGAAACCCTAATCCAATTTAATGCAAACATAATTATATTAATTGGATTGCCCTTCAACCAAAACTATAATGGTTGAGTTTGGTTATGTGTGGAATACCATGTGCCTTCCAAAGGCATGAAGATATCCAAAGGAAGTGGATAACTCACTCACATTATTATAAGAATAAGTAATATCCACTCACTTATGGATATTATTATTATATGATTTAAGGTGCTTAGTTTGTTTTTCTTTAAAACGTGGATAATTGAGAATAATAAGAGGCAAAGAAGATAGACTCATCCCTAAGGAAGAAAAGGGGGCTTATGGCAAGAAAGTTGAGGAGATAATTCCTACTTTCTCTCTCTTAAATGAATTTTCAATAAAATTCATATATAAGCTCCTTTATCTTTGAGGTGAAGGGATAATTTCGAAACCCCTTTCACTTCTTGCTTGCAAAAATGACCAAGGGATCTGGGAGCAATAGGAGGACGACCCCCAACCTGTTGGTAAGCTTCTTGACCTTCATTCACCTTGATTCCATGGTGGAAATCAAAAATCAATGCTTCATTTCTTACTTTCTTCAATCAATCTTCAACTCTAGCCAATCCTTTTCACTCAAAAGCTTGAGGAACGAGACTTGTGGGTTGAGAAATCTTCTTCCACCATTTTTTACGTGATCTTGAAGCTTTGGAGCTCATTTGGAGGCAGATTTTATAACTTGAACCCTTAATATTGTTATTATATTCAATTCCTTATCAATTGTTGATCCTTTCTTCATTCTCGGAATTTTATTTAGTTGGTTGATGAAATTACCATGAAAATCACAGCAAGCTTTGTGATTTTATAGCTTTATGATGATGACATAATCATAATCACACACCTTCCCAAATATCTATTGCAAATGGTTTCCAACAAAATGGTCCAAACGGTTTCATCAAACCGTTTGGAGACCAAACGATTTTGAAACCGTTTGGTGATTTGAGTCCCAAACCGCATGAGAGTGTTGATCATTTGGATGGGTTGACCATTTGAGGTTAGACTCTAGAAAATGTTGGATGATGATCCAAAGGTTCCAATTGATTGATTCAATATAAAGACAAACCTCCAAGTGGAAACCCTAATCGGGCTAAGTGCTGATTTTCAATTTGGTTAATTGAGATTTTTGGGTTGACTAACCCAAACGGTCTCAAGACCGTTTGGAGATCACCCAAATGGTCTCAAGACCGTTTGGAGATCAACCAAGACCATTTGGAAGTTTTTGAGGAGTATGATTGGATGGTTGAAATACAATCAATAGCTTAATTGATGATTGATTCAATGATGCAAACCCTAATTGAATTCCATAGATTTTAATGATGGATTGGGCAAATGGTCTCAAGACCATTTGGAGGTCATCAAAATGACCTCAAAACCGTTTGAGGTCAGGTCATGACATAGCTAAGTGGTTATTCAATGATTGTAATTGAATTAGTTCCACAATGTCAACCATTGATGGTTCCTCGATTTCAAAACCCTAAGTGATGGTTTCTTGATTATAAACCCTAGTTCAATTGGGTTCAAAACCTTAATTGAAGGTCCAATTGAAGGGTGATTCAATGGTTCAATTGAAGAATAAATCAGTGATCCAATTAATAGATGGTTCAATGATTGAAACCCTAGATTGACTAAATGTTGGAAGACCCTTTTGGTCCATTCAATTTTGAGAGAGTTTGGACCAAACGGTCTCAAACTATTTGGAGACCCAAGTTCATTCGGTTTCAATATGTTTTTTCTAAACGGTTTCAAGCACCAACCTTTCTAAATGGTTTCAAACCGTTTGAACTTAATTGGTCAAGACTGTTTGAGGTCTAAGTGACCAAGACCTTTGAAGTTCAAATTGGTTAAACCTTTTGGACACCTAATATGATTAAAGGTCAGTTAGCTACTTGATTGATAATGATGTAGACTAAAGGTAATCATAATGGTTAACCCTATCTGTGCGTACTTAAATGAAGAGTTGACATAGATCAATCTTCGAGTACTTGACATCCTAGAGAGGATGAGAGAGAGAGGAATGCTTATATAATTAATCCCTAATTCTCTCATTATGAATAAATATTTAATTAGGGTTTGATCCATAATAATGAGATCATGAAACCCTTATTGAAAAGATTAATGAGCCTTGACCCTAAATTAGGGCAAAGCTATGTGAAAACCCTAAATTAGGGCAAAGATAGGTGAAACCCTAATTAAGGGAGATGTCAAGTGAAATCCTAATTTCAGGTAATACTAAGTGAAACCCTGATAAAGAAGGATGTTATGTGAAACTCTAATGAAGAGTGATATTAGGTGAAATACATATTTATGGGAGATGCTATGTGAACCTTAATTTATAAACATGGAAAATCATATTCCTAATAATGGAATAGTGATTAATATATTGACAAGTGTAACATCTAAAAAGGTGGATAGTGGATATCTTTATATCAATAGTTCCTAACTCAAAGATGAGTCCATATCATTACCAATGATTGTATTTGCTAAATATAGTGGCTTGTGACCAACTCATTACGTGATAAATGTGATGAACTAGTGTATAAGGTATTAGGATGGAAAATACCCTAATACAAGCTAAGTGGATGAATTCAAGTAAGATAAAGGTGATGAGGGAAGTGATACATCAAAGTATGATAGATATCACATCCAACACCTCAATATTGATATACCTTGATGTGTTTTAAATCCAATATATTTGGATGAGTGACACGTGAAGTGTGTCATGTTAGTTGTTACATTGAGATGTAATGCACTTTGATAACTGTAGGCTAACATGCCTTATGAAAAGGTTGATTCAAATCAATAAACTATGATGCGATCATATTCTGGTAAAGATAAGAGAGAAATTCATACTTAGTGTTGACAATTCATTTAATGATAAATGATGAGAATAAATAAGTATGATTGAATACTTATGTTATCAATATTGGTTCCTAGCTGTGTGAAGCAATGAGATAGGACTTGATCATTAATAATATGATGCTGAGAACCTAAATGGATATTAATAGAAAACCCTAATTCAGGGTGATGAATGTGATACAAAACCCTAATCTGGGGTGATGTTATGTAATGATACAGCAAACCCTAATTTGGGAAAAAGGACATGATAAACCACAATCTGATGTGAATAGTGCATCCTAACCCTAAATTGGGAAATAGGATATAATAAACCCTAATACAGGGAAATGCTTGGTGAAACCCTAATATAGGGTAATGCTTGTGAAATCCTAATACATGGTAATTCTATGTGATACCCCAACACAAGATCCTAATACAGGGTGATGCTATGTGAAGTCCTAACACAGAGTGATCCTATGTGAAGCTCAAATACAGAGTGATGAGTTATATATGTAATAAGAAAACCCTTGTGTTGCTTGGCACAGATATATAATGGAAATAATTATTATCATGAGTATTAATCATGCATGAATGTTGAGATAATGAGCATAGCCAGGTATGGGCTATGATGCTTTGTATAATGAAAATGTTTTATAGGCTTTATAAGCCTTCATATGCTTTTATACTTAGTGAGAGGTAACCTAAAATTAATAAGTCTTGGGTGCCATGTGATGTTTTTAATTATTGAAATTGTTTATGAGCTTTATAAGCCATAATATGCCTTGTTGCTTATTAATGGGTAACAAGAGGTGATATGAGATTTGTGAACTATGTGGAATACTTTGTGAAACAAGAATCATAATTTTCCTTGGTCAGATGACCTGAAGTTATTAAGTTACCTAATAAGTGGTAACAAATATTCTATGATGAGTTAAGGGTTCGAATACCCATATTCTATAATCATGATGATGAATGGAAATGTGTTTGGTGGGATGAGGGATTTAGACCCCAATGCTTTATTAGAAGAGTATGGCTATAGACCATGACTCCACAAAACAATTCCCAGGCATTAGCTATGTGTTCTAAACCTGAAGAGAGCATATGTTGTGGCTATAACTCTATAATGAAGATGTCAATTTACTCTGGCAAGTTAATAGCAGCCTGACACCTGATGTGTAAAATATAACCAGTTGTGTAGTGTATTTGCATAAAGATGAAATGTGAGAAATATTAGTTGATATTATACTGCTCAGTGTAGCGGATAAATGTTATACATGTTCTTCACATTCCTTATTAGATAAGTGATATGTTGCTCTATCAGGTCATAGCTAGGAGGCTTTAGACCAGATTAATGTTCTAATATGTTAAATAATGAATTAATTTTTGTTAAGCAATTATGATTCTTTTGTTTAGTTTTATCTTAATAAACTGCAATAACAATGTTTCTAGCTGAGAGTTATATCTCTCGCTGGGGCAATTTTACAATTGTCTCACCCCCGTGGGAACCACATTTTTAGGTGGATGCGGACGAGGAGGCAGGAATCCTTCAATAGGTGGAGAACAACAACAGCAGCAGTAGGAACAGTAGTGAATTCTCTGGTGGAGACATTGGCTGATATGTCTTGTATAGATGTTCATAGAGTCCTATGTGTCGTCTCTGTACTCTGAAGCCCTCGGAGTAGTAGTTAGTGCTTTTGAGATTTTGGCTCAGTGCCTCGAGATGTTATACTGCCTGTGTTTAGTTTAATAGAGCAGTTGATGCATGTAATTCTCAGAAATAGATGATACAGTTGTGAACCAGTATGTAATTAAATTACTCCAGTTCTTTATGAAAGAATTTTCCTATGTGTGGACCTCTCTATAAAATGGTTTTAAAATTTAGTGATTTTTAGTAATCCGCTGCTTAGTGATCGCGTCCACTTAGTTAATAATGTTTTATTCGAACGATGTCTTACAATTTAGTGGTATCAGAGCTCTAGGTTCACTGAGTCTACAGAGACATAGGACTAAGGTATTGAGTTTGTGATATTGTTCTCCAGTATACCCTATAGTGACTTTTGCTTATGCAGAGTAAAGGGTAAAGTTTATAAATGACTGGGGAACACGAGGAACACATTGCTAAGGGCAATGTTGTTGCACTAGGAGAGGGTGCAAGGGATTAGGAAAGAGAAGAACAAGCACCTGAGAATTCCCATATTGACCTGATTAGGATAGAGAATCCTATGTTTATGCTCTTGAAGGGCAGGTTAGGACAACAGTAATGCATATAGAAGAATGGATACTAGCATTACAACCTAGGTTACCAGTCCTTAATGTGGGAACTTTGGGCTTATAAAGGGTTCCTGAATGACATAGTCATGTTGGAATAATGGAAATGTGGGAAAGATTAACATATGGCGGGAAAATAGACTCTGCCATAAGTTTAGACAGATAGTACATCTGTGATGGTAGTGCCCAAGGAGGGGCAATAAGCTAAGATTCAAGGTAAGGTCTCTATAATTTTAGAGACATTTGCCTAGTTGTTCTAAAAATCCAAAGTTTTGGTGCCACCAGTGCAATAAATGCCTAATGCACCAGGGCAGTATTCATTAAGTAAAGGCAAAAACAACAATAAGAAACTATGAGGTTCTATGCAATGAATCAATATGATGCAATAGTCAAACCTCGGGTTGTGACAGGTCAGATTAAATAGATTCATTCTGATATTTCATTTCATGATTCTATGTGTTAAAAATAAGAAAGTAGTTATTTTTGAACTCCCTCTGACTAGTCCTATAAGGACACAAGGGAGATTAGAACTTACATCTTACTCAGTGTTCCTTAAAATGCTTTATAATCTCACTTATCTATGTGTTAAAGGATGAGATATAGAAGTGATACCAGAAGAAAATTTCAAAAATGAAAAATCATGTGTGTATAATGATACGAAGAGTGAAGAACATGATAGTAAATGAAGTGCATACTACCTAATCTCAATACTTGTATACCCTGGCTAGGTATATGATTATTGGAGATAAGGCAAGTATGCAACTCTTAGATTGTTATCTTTCTGATTACTCTAATCAAGTAGTCATTTTGAAACAATCTAGAGAGTATAATGAAATCAAACAGGAAGAGCTAAGTGAACCTTCCTAATCAAATAGGAAGAGCTAAGTGAACCTTCCTAATCAAATAGGAAGAGTTAAGTGAACCTTCCTAATCAAATAGGAAGATCTAAGTGAACCTTCCTAATTAAATAGGAAGAGCTAAGTGAACCTTACCAATTAAATAGGAATTAATCACTGAATTTTCCCAATTAAATAGAAATTACTCAGTGAATTTTCTCAATTAAATAGGAAGAGCTAAGTGAACCTTCCTAATCAAATAGGAAGAGCTAAGTGAACCTTCCTAATCAAATAGGAAGAGCTAAGTGAACCTTCCCAATTAAATAGGAAGAGCTAAGTGAACCTTCCCAATTAAATAGGAATTACTCAGTGAATTTTCCCAAATTAAATAGAAAAAACTCAGTGAATTTTCCCAATTAAATAGGAATTACTCAGTGAATTTTCCTAATTAAATAGGAATTGCTCAGTGAACTTTCCCAATTAAATAGGAATTGCTCAGTGAACTTTCCCAATTACATAGGAGCTGCTGAGTGAGTTTCCCCAATTACTTAGGGATTGCTAAGTGAACTTTTCCAACCACATAAGGTTTGCTAAGTGAACTTTCCCAAAAAAAATAAAGGATTGTTGAGTGGATTACTTCTGTTAAATGTATATGTTTCTCCTTTGATAAACAATCTTAGGTGATGATAGGAGTATAATACTTTATGTTTCTCCTTTCATTTGCATGACAATCAAGTAAGTATTATGATAGTTGATGTACTTGGATTAGAAATAATCCGTTGATGGATACTTAGAAAAGTATCAGTTTGCTTTGGACTTTGGTTCCAAGATAATGATATATGGAACAAGCAATGTCTGAAAGTAAAAGAAATACTTTGTGCATGTGTACCCTTGGTGGTAATAATAGGAAATTGAATATGATAAGGATGAGATGTGTTCTCAATACATATGATGAATATCAAAGTAAGGTATTTATGTTGGTTACCTATATGGGCCAACTGTGAAATCAATCTAGTTACATCAAATAATATGGACATCATATGTTAGGGGTTTATGCTCTGCATAAACATAAACATTGATAAGGTTGAACTAATGGAAGGAACAGGTGTAATTATGGTGGAGAAGTTTATCAAGTTGAAAATATTTTCTCAAGATTAATCTTGTGTGGAAGAACTTTGTGTGTATTAAAGATTTATGGTATCTTCATGACATTGAGATGATAACTAGGGACTTGATGACATAAGTAACAACTATCTTTTGTTATATGGGATTTCGGGGACGAAATCCTTGTTAGGGGTTTATAATTTGTAACATCCCTGACCTGGGTTATGCTTAACCCTAGATTTTTTGCTTAATGAAGTTGATTATATGCTCTCTCTTATCTCTCTAAAAGTGATTAAGGCTCAAGAGGAACTTATATTTCAATTTCAGTCCCTTTTGAATAATGTTGAAACAATGTTTTGTTAGTTTTGGACTAAAGTGCAAATTACCCAAGTTGAGGGGTTAACTTGCAAATTGTACATGATACAATGTTCCTAATGTGTTGAAGCATCATGGGAATGAGTATGATGCAGTAGTATGGCTTCTACAAGCCTGAATAACAAGAAAGAGCCTGTTGAGCAATATTATGCATTAAAAACCTAGTTTTGGTGTAATGTGCAATTTACCCAAAATCTAGGGTTCAATATGAAAAATACCACTTCAAGAGGGTACCTCATGATTCTTGGCATCAGGTAGAGAAAATAATTTGAGAGGGGTGCCTCATTTGAATCATTTTGAAGGAGAGAGAATCTTGATATTAAAATAATCAAGATTTAAGCATAATCGAAACCCTAATCCAATTTAATGCAAAAATAATTATATTAATTGGATTGCCCTTCAAACAAAACTATAATGGTTGATTTTGTTTATGTGTGGACGACCATGTGCCTTGCAAAGGCATGAAGATATCCAAAGGAAGTGGATAACTCACTCACATTATTATAATAAAAAGTAATATCCACTCACTTATGGATATTATTATTATATGATTTAAGGTGCTTAGTTTGTCTTCCTTTAAAACGTGGATAATTGAGAATAATAAGAGTCAAATAAGATAGCCTCGTCCATAAGGAAGAAAAGGGGGCTTATGGCAAGAAAGTTGGGGAGATAATTCCTACTTTCTCTCTATTAAATGAATTTTCAATAAAATTCATATATAAGCTCCTTTATCTTTGAGGTGAAGGGATAATTTCGAAATCCCTTTCAATTCTTGCTTGAAAAAATGACCAAGGGATCTGGGAGCAACAGTAGGACGACCCCCAACCTGTTGGTAAGCTTCTTGACCTTCATTCACCTTGATTCCATGGTGGAAATCGAAAATCAATGCTTGATTTCTTACTTTCTTCAATTAATATTCAACTCTAGCCAATCCTTTTCACTCAAAAGCTTGAGGAACGAGCCTTGTGGGTTGAGAAAGCTTCTTCCACCATTTTTGACGTGAGATTGAAGCTTTGGAACTCATTTGGAGGTGGTTTTATAACTTGAACCCTTAATATTGTTATTATATTCAATTCCTTATCAATTGTTGATCCTTTCTTCATTCTCAGAATTTTATTTAGTTGATTGATGCAATCACCATGAAAATCAAAACAAGCTTCATGAGTTAATAGCTTGATGATGATGACATCATCATAAGCACACACCTCCCCAAATATCTATTGCAAACGGTTTCCAACAAAATGGTCCAAACGGTTTCACCAAACCGTTTGGAGACCAAACGATTTTCAAACCGTTTGGTGATTTGAGTCCCAAACCACATGAGAGTGTTGACCATTTGGATGGGTTGACCATTTGAGGTCAGACCCTAGAAAATTTTGTATGATGATCCAAGGGTTCCAATTGAGTGATTCAATATAAAGACAAACCTCCAAGTGGAAACCCTAATCGGGCTAAGTGCTGATTTTCAATTTGGTTAATTGAGATTTTTGGGTTGACTAACCCAAACGGTCTCAAGACCATTTGGAGGTCACCCAAACAGTCTCAAGACCATTTGGAGGTCAGCCAAGACCGTTTGGAAGTTTTTGAGGAAGTATTATTGGATGATTGAAGATCCAATGATATTACATTGAAATACAATCAATAACTTAATTGATGATTGATTCAATGATGCAAACCGTAATTGAATTCCATAGGTTTTTAATGATGGATTGGTAAAATGGTCTCAAGACCATTTTGAGGTCATCCAAATGACCTCAATATTGTTTGAGGTCAGGTCATGACATAGCTAAGTGGTTATTCAATGATTGTAATTGAATTAGTTCCACAATGTCAACCATTGATGGTTCCTCGATTTCAAAACCCTAAGTGATGGTTTCTTGATTATAAACCCTAGTTCAATTGGGTTCAAAACCTTAATTGAAGGTCCAATTGAAGGGTGATTCAATGGTTCAATTGAAGAATAAATCAGTGATCCAATTAATAGACGGTGTAATGATTGAAACCCTAGATTGACTAAGTGTTGGAAGACCCTTTTGGTCCATTCGGTTTTGAGAGAGTTTGGACCAAACGGTGTTAAGACTGTTTGAGTCCAAACGGTCTCAAGACCGTTTGGGATCAAATGGTCTCAAGACCATTTGAGACCAAATGGTCTCAAGACCGTTTGGGATCAAATGGTCTCAAGACCATTTGAGACCAAACGGTCTCAAACCGTTTGGAGACCCAAGTTCATTCTGCTTCAATATGTTTTGTCTAAATGGTTTCAAGCACCAACCTTGCTAAATTATTTCAAACTGTTTGAACTTAATTGGTCAAGACCGTTTGAGGTCTAAGTGACCAAGACCGTTTGGTGTCTAAGTGACCAAGACCTTTGAAGTTCAAATTGGTTAAACCATTTGGACACCTAATATGATTAAAGGTCAGTTATCTACTTGATTGATAATGATGTAGACTAAAGGTAATCATAATGGTTAACCCTAACTGTGTGTACTTAAATGAAGATGTAGACTAAAGGTAATCATAATGGTTAACCCTAATTGTTTGTACTTAAATGAAGAGTTGACCTAGATCAATCTTGGAGTACTTGACATCCTAGAGAGGATGATAGAGAGAGAGAGAGAGGAATGTGTATATAATTAAGCCCTAATTCTCTCATTATGAATAAATATGTAATTAGGGTTTGATCCATAATAATGAGATCATGAAACCCTTATTGAAAAGATTAATGAGCCTTGACCGTAAATTAGGGCAAAGCTATGTGAAAACCCTAAATTAGGGCAAAGATAGGTGAAACCCTAATTAAGGGAGATGTCAAGTGAAATCCTAATTTCAGGTAATACTAAGTGAAACCCTGATAAAGAAAGATGTTATGTGAAACTCTAATGAAGAGTGATATTAGGTGAAATACATATTTATGGGAGATGTTATGTGAACCTTAATTTATAAACATGGAAAATCATATTCCTAATAATGGAATAGTTATTAATATATTGACAAGTGTAACATCTAAAAAGGTGGATAGTGGATATATTTATATCAATAGTTCCTAACTCAAAGATGAGTCCATATCATTACCAATGATTGTATTTGCTAAATACAGTGGCTTGTGAACAACACATTACATGATAAA
Organism: Alisma plantago-aquatica; assembly: GCA_963693085.1. Taxonomy (NCBI): domain Eukaryota; kingdom Viridiplantae; phylum Streptophyta; class Magnoliopsida; order Alismatales; family Alismataceae; genus Alisma; species Alisma plantago-aquatica. Next base: position 113,103,309 of record OY856415.1, on the reverse strand, counting down.
TGTGATGAACTGGTGTATAAGGTATTAGTATGGGAAATACCCTAATACAAGCTAAGTGGATGAATTCAAGTAAGATAAAGGTGATGAGGGAAGTGATACATCAAAGTATGATAGATATCACATCCAACACCTCAATATTGATATACCTTGATGTGTTTTAAATCCAATATATTTGGATGAGTGACACGTGAAGTGTGTCATGTTAGTTGTTACATTGATATGTAATGCACTTTGATAACTGTAGGCTAACATGCCTTATCAAAAGGTTGATTCAAACCAATAAACTATGATGCGATCATATTCTGGTAAAGATAAGAGAGAAATTCATACTTTGTGTTGACAATTCATTTAATGATAAATGATGAGAATAAATAAGTATGATTGAATACTTATGTTATCAATATTGGTTCCTAGCTATGTGAAGCAATGAGATAGGACTTGATCATTAATAATATGATCCTGAGAACCTAAATGGATATTAATAGAAAACCATAATTCAGGGTGATGAATGTGATACAAAACCCTAATCTGGGGTGATGTTATGTAATGTTACAGCAAACCCTAATTTGGGAAAAAGGATATGATAAACCACAATCGGATGTGAATAGTACATCCTAACTCTAAATTGGGCAAATGGATATAATAAACCCTAATACAGGGAAATGCTTGGTGAAACCCTAATATAGGGTAATGCTTGTGAAATCCTAATACAGGGTAATGCTATGTGATACCCCAACACAAGATAGTGCTATGTGAAACCCTAATACAGGGTGATGCTATGTGAAGTCCTAACACAGAGTGATCCTATGTGAAGCTCAAATACAGAGTGATGAGTTATATATGTAATAAGAAAACCCTTGTGTTGCTTGGCACTGATATATAATGGAAATAATTGTTATCATGAGTATTAATCATGCATGAATGTTGAGATAATGAGCATGGCCAGGTATGGGTATGATGCTTTGTATAATGAAAATTTTTTATAGGCTTTATAAGCCTTCATATTCTTTGATACTTAGTGAGAGGTAACATGAAATTAATAAGTCATGTGTGCCATGTGATGTTTTTAATTATTGAAATTGTTTATAAGCTTTATAAGCCATAATATGCCTTGTTCCTTATTAAGGGGTAATAAGAGGTGATATGAGCTTTGTGAACTATGTGGAATACTTTGTGAAACAAGAATCATAATTTTCCTTGGTCAGATGAACTGAAGTTATTAAGTTACCTAATAAGTGGTAACAAATATTCTATGTTGAGTTAAGGGTTCAAATACCCATATTCTATAATCATGATGATGAATGGAAATGTGTTTGGTGGGATGAGGGATTAAGACCCCAATGCTTTATTAGAAGAGTATGGATATAGACCATGACTCCAAAAAACAATTCCCAGGCATTAGCTATGTGTTCTAAGCCTGAAGAGAGCATATGTTGTGGCTATAACTCTATAATGAAGATGTCAATTTACTCTGGCAAGTTAATTGCAGCCTGACACCTGATGCGTAAAATATAACCAGCTGTATAGTGTATTTGCATAAAGATGAAATGTGAGAAATATTAGTTGATATTATACTGCTCAGTGTAGTAGATATATGTTATACATGTTCTTCACATTCCTTATTGGATAAGTGATATGCTGCTCTATCAGGTCATAGAAGGGAGGCTTTAGACCAGATTAATGTTCTAATCTGTTAAATAATGAATTAACTTCTATTAAGCAATTCTGATTCTTCTGTTCAGTTTTACTTTAATAAACTACAATAACAATGTTTCTGGCGGAGAGTTATATCTCTCGCTGGGGCAATTTTATAATTGTCTCACCCCTGTGGGAACCACATTTTTAGGTGGATGCGGATGAGGAGGTAGGAATCCTTCAATAGGTGGAGAACAACAACAACAGCAGTAGGAACAATAGTGAATTCTCAGGTGGAGACATTGGCTGATATGTCTTGTATAGATGTTCATAGAGTCCTATGTGTCGTCTCTGTACTCTCAGGTCCTCGGAGTAGTAGTTAGTGCTTTCGAGATTTTATCTCAGTGCCTCGAGATGTAATATTGCATGTGTGTAGTTTAACAGAGCAGTTGATGTATGTAATTCTCAGAAAGAGATGTACAGTTGTGAACCAGTGTGTAATTAAATTACTCCAGTTCTTTATGAAAGAATTTTCCTATGTGTGGACCTCTCTGTAAAATGGTTTTAAAATTTAGTGATTTTTTGTAATCCGCTGCTTAGTGATCGCTTCTGCTTAGTTAATAATGTTTTATTCGAACGATGTGTCACACCCATGGGCTTCATCATGGAGGAATTTTCTAAGTGAATTGTTACGGAAATATGGAGAAGCTTAGTGAATCTTAATATCTAGCACGAATTGTATGGCATGATGGAGATACTTGAACCTAAGTCTACAAGTCCTTCCTACAAGTGTTGTCATGAAGATATCAACCATCCTGGAGGTACTAGGATCCTTTTTCTTCTTGGGAATTTTACTTAGGATGATGTTAGAATTATTTTTCACTAATTTCACTATCTCATACTCTTATTTGGCGTACTTCTTCATCAGCAAAGTAATTACATATTTAGACCAAGATGGAATTTTATAAAGGACATCTAAGAAGGGGATGTACACATGAAGCTTCTTTATAGATTCCTTGAATCATAAGAATCTAACTTCCGGTCTTATTGCTTGAGACGTGCTTGATGTGGGGACCTTGTCTTGTAAATAGACATGTCAAGCTCGACAAATTAGCTTGGGGTCTTTCAACACTAGTGGCTTTTCCTATATCAAAATCAATAGTTGTGTTTTGCACCTGTTCCTTCTCAACCATCACACTATCATCATCATCAAGTCTATAGGGATGTTGGTTGGTTTCACTAGAGGGGGAGGAGCATACATGTTTCCTGAATATGTGGAGATGACCATGAGCTTATTAGGGTGCTTGGGAATGTTCTCAAGTTGTCCAACAAAACAACATGCATGAGGGCATAGAGAGGTGAATAGTTGGGCCAACTGACAATTGATAGATTCATGGTAAGCTTGTTGATTGGAAAGTATGGTCTTTTGGCTAGATATTATGAACTTCTAAGACTGGAGGATCTTCTCAATAACTAGGTGTTTGTTGTCCCTGGAAGAAGGAGTAGACTATGGTATCGATGGCACTTGGGTCATATTTTGTAGGTGTTTCCCTTGATTGTAACCAAAGTTTTAAAACTTATCTTGGTAGTTGCCTTGGTTCATGAATTTTTCTATTTGTTGTATTAGAACCAGGGGCATGTCCTTGGTTGTTTTTTTGGGTCAGTCGTTGTTGTGCTACATTCTATGTTTGTGCTGGATTACCATATTAGAATCTAGGATGGTTTCTAGTCTGGTTTGGGTTGTAGTACCCCTGGCATGGTATGCTATGGATGGAATTCAGATCTTCTATTTGGCTGTCATCATCTGGAATGGGTGTGTTATTCACCATGACATTTTACAACATGTGGCAACAAAGAGTGGTGTGGTCATGGCCCTTGCAAGACTCACAAAAGAAGTTTGCAAAGAAAACATTACTTGCTGGGGGAATTGTTGTGGTTTTCATCTTCATTCATAAGCATTAAAAAGTTCTTGAGGCTATCTTTCTTCTGGGCTAGCTTCTTGAGGGATTCTGCTATGAATTTTAGCTCAGAACTATTTTCAACCTTGGCCACCTTGAGGACACCATCTTATCCATTGTTGGAGCAAGACCTGGATTGATTTTTAGAACCTCTTCTAACGACCTACCATGCACTATCGAAGTTCTAAAACATGAAATTTCCTCCATATGACGAATCAAGAAACTCCTTATTTTTTCAATGCCTCTATAGAATGTCTCTATCATCTGAACATGAGAGATGCCATGATGTTGACATAAGCAAAGAATCTATTTAAAATCTATCTCAAGAATCGACTAGGGACTCTTCGGAGACCATGTTGGAACGTGTGATTTGGCACCTTATCTAGTAGATGAGGGACAATTGGTAGTACTTCTTTAGAAACATGGACTGGAGGCCTTCCCATGTGGTCTCCCTCCAAGTACCAACTCCTTGTTGAATTCATCAATGAATATTTGAATAGTCAGAGTTTGAGGGTGTCTTCAGAAACATTGGGATGATTATTAATTATACAAAGGAGGCAAGAAAATACCTCAGTAAGAAATGAACTAAACACACCTAGCATGAGCAACTAAGAAATCACTATGTAGTCTAACAAGAACTAATATGCATGAAAAAGGCAAGTAATATAAGTAAACAAATACAATTAACTAGCAAGAGAGCAAATTAGGATTTAAGCAAGTAGACGGGGTAGTGGGCTATTTGGGGGTATATAACTATCAACCAAGATGGGGTAGTGGGATGTTTGGGGGGGGGGATATAACAATAAACCACGTAGAGGGTCCTATTCATGCAAAAACATCAAACAAGTAGCTACCAAACCAAACAACAAGGACCAATGTAGAACATGCATCCTATTCTATTAGTTGGCAATGGATGATGAGGTAGTGTATAGGGGAACTAGCCCCTAACACCCACCATATACCCTTATGAGACTATGTTGAGTAAGAAATAGGTAGTCATATGTCTAGATTATCCAAGTATAGGTTGTTAGATAGGCTTGTCCTAATATACTTAGGGGCAAGGAATGGTGTAGAGTATAGGTAAAAGGTATTTCCCTTCCACTAGATCCATCTAACCTTTAAGCAATCCATTTGACTAAGTCTATATGTAAGAGAACATCTAGTCATTTATATTCTCACCTAGGACTAGAAGAATGGAGAAACAAAGGGGAATGGAAAGAAAGTAGCAAAGATTCCATTAGGGAACTTAAGGGATTTTTCCACCAAAAAATTCCAAAATCACCCATTTGCATCATCCATAGGTGGTTCCTTAGCTCAAACAACCATAGAAAGAGGTAGGGAAGGAGAACAATCAAATATGGCATTAGGAAAAAATAAGAGGTTGGTGCAAAAATGTTTCCCGACATGGGTGATGCAAGTTATTGCACACACATGTTCCCAAAAAAGGATATCCCTAAGTTTTAACACCTTTAACATGACTGCAATTAACTCTGCAAGTAATCGGATCAACTGTAGTATACTAAACTATTGAATCTCAAATTACAACGTTTTTACAAAATGACTTTCAAAAACAATGGTTGCGAATAATACTTAAGTCTAGTTGTTTGAGAATGAATATAAACAAATGATTGAATCATGTATTACAAGTTAACAAAATGGATTAAATGGGTTTGAAACCAATATTAAAAGATGGTGGGACATCTAGTTTTCACCATCATCACATACCTACTTATACTAATCATTACAACTCAAAAGTACCTCAACAATTAAACTAGTACCAAGTGAATCCACTCCTTTGGGAAGGTGGATCACACCAGGAACTAATTCCTAAAGGGCTCAAGGTCTCATTACCCATGGTTCATGATTTAGTCACCATGTAGGTTCTCCTCCATGATCACATTCATAATCCTACCCATTCATTCGGTAATCTAATCCTAAGTTACATGATATTTACTCTTAGAATTATATCAAACATGCTAGTTGATAGATAAATTCAAAAAGAAAGCATTAATCAAATGGAAAATAATATGATATACTAAGGGATATTGAATTTGATGTCAATCAAGATAGAGTACGGGTGATAGGGCTACTCTCCATGCCCTAGTGAGAGAGTCTACTCACTCATCATCAAACCAAGAATCTAGATACAATGAGAGAGAGGAGAGATCATGCCACTAGTGTGTTTCTTCTAGGGTCACACACTAATCGATTGAATTATGACTAGATGCAACCCTAGGCTTTCAAACACTTGGGTTCTTTAAAATTTATAAGGTTCCTACATGGGCATGATCACTTAGACTAACACACTAACCCATAAGTGCATGGGGTAGTGTTATAGTATAGGCAAGTGGCAAGAATAGGGCCGATTCACATGGAGAAAAGGGGGCATTAGAGCTAGGTTAGTTTTGGCTCAGTTCCTAGTATGGAATCTAGGGTTGAAGGGTTTGAGGTTGATTTTGATTATTAAACTAAGGCTATTCAAGTATGCAATTAAAGAAGAATAAGGATAAAATCCGAAGTTAACCCTAGACAATTAGTTCTAAAGAGCAAGAAATGACAAGGCAAGCAAGAAAGAAACAAGTTACACTAAGGCAAGCAAGAAGATATCTACACTAGACTAAGCTAGCAATTAAGACTAGAAATAAATTAAAAACCTAGACTATCAAGAATAGGGCAAGAGCAAGAAAAGAGACTAATTAAGCAAGTAAAGAGATAAACAAATAAAGACTAGCTAAGTAAGAAGGCAATTAGGGTTTTAATGAAATTAAGAGAGGTGTGGGTCGTTTGAGGGAATGCATTTGTCAATTTATTTGGGGGTTATAACATGTAACATTATTATTTTAGTTAGATTTATAGACCAAACAACAAGTTAGATGCTAACGAATTGCCCTAAACTACTAATTGGTCATGGATAGGATAGATATGTATAGGGGAACTAGTCCCTAACACCTCCGACCCACCTTTACGAGAATCACTTGGATTAGGGTTTAGGTATCATTCAATAAGGATCTAATTGAGCCTAGGTTTCTAGGATAGGAACTCCTAGGGTGATTAGTGGCCGAGGGTAGTAATTTGAGGTGGAAATGAGGTTTTAGACCTCACATCACCCACATTCTAGCCTTGAGAAGGCTCTAAGATAATAACACTAAATGCTTCTATACCAGATACTTAAATCTCTCACATAGGTGTAGGAGAATTGATTAACATGTAGGAAGGTGAATAGATAATGAGGGCTCCACTAATTGGACCTAGGAGCAATTCCTAAAAAGAGCCACATATCAGCAATTTTCCTAGAATCTAGGTGATTTCAAGCACACACCACAAAGTAATTTATGGGAAATGGGATAGAAATAGAACACAATCATTAGCAAACAAAATTACATGTTTACATATCACTTTCCCCAAACATGGTATCACATTAACATTTTAGCCCCCAAACAGCCCACCTAAGGGGTCTACCTACTCATTAAACATGAAAATACAAATAGAGAGGAGAAAAAGGTAGAAGTAGCCATGGAGATCAGTGTATATGAAGAAGTCCTCCTCTCTGAAAGCTTAAAGATCATGTTCCTCCCTCCTCTAAGGTGGAATGGCATGGAATGATGGCAGGAAGTGGTCAAAATACTAGAAAACTAGGGTTTTTGTGGTGGAAATGGTGAAATGGAGTGGAAATGGGGTGGAATGGCTAAGAGGATAAATGGGGGAGCTATGAGGGAGTATAAGGTATCTAAGGGTGTCCAATCTCATTCTCCATCTTCCACCCAAGTATATATAGGTGGTGGGGAAGCATTAGGCTAAGTGAGATTAAAATGGGTAATGCGGTGTAGAAAATTGGGTAGATTTGTAAGTAGAACGGTCATGTTGGACAGCACGGCCATGGTGGGTAGTGAGTAGAACGGTCATGGTGGAGTGGCATGACCTAGGTGTAAAATGGTGAAAGTCATAGTAGAATATTGGGTTTTGAATTGGTTAGTGCACGGTCGTGGTGATCACCGTGGCCATGGGGGCAAGGTGGCAACACGACTGTGGTGTGTCACACAGTCATAGTGGGTTGGTCATTCTATGGAGCACATTCATTCTGAGTCTAACTAGCATGGATGTTCTAGCTGCCACTATTGTCCTATGGTCTTCATAGCACGGTCATGTTGGCTAGCACAAATTTAGTGTTGAACTTGGTCTTCAACACTTGAACTATTGCTTTCTCTATGATTTTCAACTAAATTAGCACGGCCTTTCCTTGGCACCACAACTGTGCTGAGGACTTTTCTTGCACATTGAGCTTTGAACTTCATGATACATGGACTTCTTTGCTTTATCTTGACTCTTGGACACTAGAGGTAAATTGGGGGAGCTTTGGGGCCTTCTTTTTCCCCCTCATCTCTCTCTTCCATCCAAGTGTGGTCCAAGTACCTGAAAAACATGCAAAAAACGTCCATAAGTGTATTTGATGATAAGACACATGTTGAGGGAAATAACATGAAATCGAATAGGTATAGATGTGATTAAAGTGCAATAATACACAAGATAAATCCCTAAATTAGGGCTGCATCACCACCCCAAATGTAAAACATATTTGTCCTCAAGTATGCTCCAACTCAATCTCTCTTCACTTTTTCAACAAATAGTTAATGATGAATGTATTGCAATAGATGTATATTAACTAAATGGGCTCAATGATGAATAAGTACATGCATTCCACCTCTCTAATTTCCACTTTCACAAACCAATCATGACTAAAGTGTTGAGCATACAAACTTCACATATAGAGCATAGAATACACAAACAATCCATATGGTTGTCATATAACTCTGAGTAAACTGCTTCATGGTGGCGACAATAAAAAATGACTAGAGTTGTTGTTTTACCTTCATGCATTCAATCTCATATGTCAATCCACTCTAAGTATCCCACATGGATGCGGAAAAGGGCAAAATGAGCTAGGTTTGATGTTTCCTAGCTCAATGGGCATGCAAATATAAGAAAGGGTTCTGGTAAGGGGTTGGAGTGCTATTGCATAGGAGCACTCGTCTTTTTTTTATTTAGATGCTATGACATAGGAGAATCTTTTTTTTTCTTTTTGCACTTATTCTCTCCTTTTTCCTTTCTTTGTCCTTGGTGTATAGGGAACATGGTGGTGAAAATGAATGGGGGGTATATATATGGCCACCCAATCTTTTGGAGGTGTCGAAAGCTGAATATGTGCTCTTTGGCATCCTTTCATGAGGCGTAGAGGTAAGAATCTGATAGAAGAAAAGTGAGTCAAAGAGGGGTCACTAGTATGGATTTCAATATAAGATTTCTTGCATGAAAGCTACTCCAAAAATTTCATCAAATAATGACACACCACATGAATGAGATATATGAAAACCACATTTGTGGCTTGCTTCAATCACAATTCAACCAAGCAATTCACAAGTATGAGAGAGGTGACTCACATGTAAAAAGTATAGAACTGAGGCCATTTAGCAGTAGATCATGATAATAAATCATGCATTTATCAAGGGTCGACATTTTCAATCCAATAAGTAGAGATTGGGTTAAAATACACTTTTAGGTAAGAAATTCCTAATTCGGGAAAATTTGGCCAAAATGGTGCCAAATTGCCTTCAATCACATCTAAGCCTTCATTATGGAAGAAAAAGGAAGAAAAAAGTAAATCTTAGCTACAAACATGCAAAACTTACAAAAAGTTACATGATATACAATGCATGGAAAAAAAGAGCAAAAAATTGAAAATTACACAAAAATTACAAGAAAGTAAACTACATGGCATGCAAGTATGTAAAGCTAATATAAATATAGCCTAGATATCAAGATAAATAAAACAAAAGTAAATGGCGAGATGAAATGCAAAAAGAGGAAATGAGGGCATATTGCCCTACCACCCCAAACTTTTGAATCATGTTGTCCTTAGCATGACACTAAAGTCTAGGAATGATAGGATATAGGATCATGGATGATGTAGTGGATATCATGCATGGCACTCCTCCCTATAGTAGGGAGTACTGGTAGTAGCTACCCCACTAGTTTGTCTGTGGAGGTAGGTAGGTCTCTTGATACCCTGATAGCGCTCCCCACCAGTCTTCCCCCCACTGGGGGTTCCTCTGAACCTGGGCATGTTGGAAATGATACATGTGGTTGATCTAATGGTGCATTTGTTGATGATCCAACTATAATGCATCATGTGTATACTAAAAACCCTCACGTGCCCTTAATATGTTGTCCTGAGTCCTCTGAATGCCCTCCAACTATGCTTATATCATCGACATTCGTTGTAGGCTTCTACAGCTTTGCCGTCTCTGCCTCTCGCTCTTTACCCTATGAGGTTCTCTCTCCTCAGCTAATCTCATCTGTTCTACTGCCTATGATTCTCCAAGTCCCTCAGGTAGATCTATGGGCTATTTCTGCCACGTGTCCCTGTTATTCTCATCCTTCCATCTCCTCAAGGTATCCAAGAATCTTGGAGATAGGCCATACTCCTCTAGGAGAGGGGTAGCATGGTACGATAGCTCAAGTGACACTCCTGCATATAGGGGGTTGACTAGATATATGATTTTTTGATCATCCACTAAAATCATTGATGAACGGATAAGATAATGTAGGTCTACAAGCTTTTCCCCATCTACCTTGGTGTAGCCAGAGATATCATGACCTAGGGCTCGGGCAATAGAAGTGATAATTCCTCCCATCACAAAAAGAATTTTGCTCTTAGATAGAATGTTTTCATGTGATCAGTGATAAGCACCCCTATGTTTACATGCTTCCCTTTTGACATCCATCCTAGCATAAATAAATCATTTTTAGTACAACTTCCTTAGTTCTAACACCAGGCAAAAAGAGTGTTTAATAAGACCTTATACACATATCTCAAGTAGGGGTTATGGATCAAGATGGTTTTTAGTTTCCATGATACAAAGTTCATGTACTTGGTGAAACTCTCCCCCATAGTTGAGTAACTTACATTGTCCCAATCCATCTTCCCTTAATCATGTTGGGTTGTTGCTTCAGGGTTGGGAGTGAAAATCTGGTTGAGAAAAGAGGCAGTGATGAGGTAAGTCTGATTCTCCAATCTGACACTGAGTGCATCACTTGTGACTTTATCTAAATTAGTAAAGAATTGTTGCATGAGCTCAATACACATTTCCTCAACAATCATTAGCATATTAAATAAGTCTCATTCACTCATGAATTCCTAAAAATATGACCAGATACCCAAAGCCTCCATTGTCTCCTAGCATGCGTAGCGGGTGGCAATCACCCTACACGTCAAGAACTCTGGATGCTTTGGCTTCTTATCTTGATTGTTCCTCACACTTGGGGCCTCCTCATGTTGTTCATGTGGTACCTCCTCATGTGGTGCATCTCTCATATCTTCATCCTCATCATCAACAAGTATCCACCTTCAGGCTTGTGGTTGTAGATGTGGAGCGTCTGATGATGCCAAAGGTTGGGCTGCTGAGGTGGATGATCAGGCCACTTAAAATGGTGGTGCCCCTCTTGAAGAAATTGAGGGAGGGGTTGCCACAGCCCCTCTGCTCGGTGTCTGATTTGTGGACTCTTCCACCATGGTATCTACTGATGTTCCCTAGTTAGTTTTTGCCATATGGGGTATTTGTTCATGAGAACCAAAGGTAGACGGTGGCAGTGGAGGAGTGAGAGATGTCACTAGGGTTGAAGATGAGCTATTCTTGGGGTGATGGTCATAGGAGATAACTTCTTTGGTCCTTGTCACCACTTGATTTGTGACTTTCTTCATCTTGGGTGGATTTGGGTAAAGAAAATGTAGGGAATTAGGTTTTTTGTAATTCTATATATGTGGGGTAGAATGGAGAAAAAGGAGAAGATTTGGTGGTGGAAATTGGGTGGAAATGGTAGATAGAGGTAAGGAGAAGTTTCTAGAAGTGATTGGGGGTTGATTGGGATGAAGGGGTGGAGGAAACGGAGGTGGGAGGCATTAGAAGTTGATGCACAATTGCTTGTTTGCACAGAACGGGTGTGATGTTCACAGAAATTGATTTAGAATAGCCTAGATCATTGGGTCGGGGTGGGGGGTAGGTTGATGACCCACAGGCAGCATGGTCATGTTGTATGGTCTGTAGCACGGCCATGGTGAGTACATGGCCCCTTCTATTGTGGTTGTCACGCGGTCATGCTGCCTTGCACGGCTATTTTGAGTCTGGTTTTCTTTTCTTGAATTTCTTTGATTCCTCTCTTGATTTGAGTGTACCACCATGGCCATTCCATGATACCACAGTTGTGGTGAGTATTGTAGCATGTAATTTCAACTTGCATTCCATCAAAACATAGAATCTTTGATCAAAAGTGATTTTCCATTAATCATCTTCCACGTTATAGTTGATTTCCTTCATTTCATCACTCTTTTTACCTACTCATCTAAAAACTAGACAAAAACAATTAAAAACAAGTGTGTGTGTGTGTTTATTTTCTTGGAAAAGTGTAAAAATAACAAAAAAATATCAAAAATGAGAGGTTGGGTGAAAAATCCCCAATATCTAGGTGGGTTGCCTCCCACTAGCACTAAGTTTCATGCCTTTAGCCAGGCTTCTTGTAGATTCATCAATCAGTCAACCATTTGGCATCATCATGTGTCCACTATTGCAATAGTTACACCTCTCGTTTGCATTCAACATGTATTCCTTGTCTTGTTAACCACAAAATCTATCATCAAGCCTTCCATCTGAATCTCCTCCTTTTAAATGATCACTTAGACTCTTCAAGTGACCATGTTCAAGATTGTCATCTCGGTCTCACTGGGTTGGGGTCTTAAACATGTTGATCGTTATCTTCATGTCCATTAAAAAGATTATCATTGTGCCACTACGCACATGTATCTCGGCATCAACTGTAGATAAGAATGACCTTCCCAAGATGATGGCAATCTTCCTCTGGGTCCATGTTAAGAACAATCAAGTCTGTCGGGAACACTGCTGCCCTTTCTTTCTATCATCACCAAAACATCATCCACTCTTCCTCTACGCACTTTGATGGAGTGATACACCAATTGGAGAGTGCAATGAGACAGTTTCAACTTGCCTAACCCCAGCTCCACATAGACACTATATGACATCAAGTTCACACTAGATCCCAAGTCAGGCAAGGATTGGTCTATGTGATGTCCCTCTATGTAGCTAGGTATGAGTGGGTCTCCTGGGTCTTTCCTATTTACTAGAAGTGAGTGTTGGATGATAGATCTCACTTGTTCATTCAACTTGATTTTCTTATGGAATTCTCCCTATTGACTTCCTCTTCATAGTACACAGGTTCTTGAGAAATGTGGCATAAGATGGAATATGCTTGATAGCATTCCAATAATGGAATGTTCACCTTCACTTGGAGAAACACCTCTAGAATGTCAACATTGTGTTTTGCTTCCTTTTTACTTCTTGTAAATCATCTAATGCTTCAAGGAGTGGTGGCTCACTTGCTTTTGCACCGCTTGGATCAACATGATTTCCTTGTGGCATCACATGAGGGAGAACACTATGGGTTGTAGAACCTACAAATGGAGTAAAACGTGGGGCACACAGTATCACATGCTCAACATGAGGTGGCATGGTATCATCTTTAGCAATCTCAATCACAATACCACCACTTGTCTGACTTTGCCTTATTTCATCAACATGTCTTTGACTTGTGGGTTGCTCAAGATATCTTCCATTACTTATATTTGTCACAACTTCCTTGCTCATGGTAGAGAGGGGGGGCTTGTTGTGGTTGTGGAGGAGGTGGAGGTGACACTTGATATTGGAATAGAGATGGGGGGGATTGAGGTTGGTAGGTGAAGTGGTGGGATGGTTGTGGTAATGAAGGTGAAGGAGGTGTATAAGGCTTGGGATGGCCTTAGAAATGATAAATGGAATACACTTTCATTGGAGATGGACTATAGAAAACTTAAGAGGAATGCAATGGTCCACTTTCTTCATTGGAGTTCAGTATGGGTTTGTAGGACAACTTTGCTTCTACTTGTAGAGCATGAATTTAAGAGAGTTGCTCCACATTTTATACAAGCTTTGTCATATTCATTTGCACATCTTCAAATCTTTTCAACCTAGAGAGAACTTCATCCTCAAACCTTGAGCTATATCTTGGACTTTGTAGTTATGGTAGCTATAAGGATGAGGTGTCTTCTCTTCTTCACCAAAGGACTCAACGAAATTGACTGAGTGACAAGAAACACTTCCCACTTGATTCTTCATAAATCTCACCATTTCTCTAAGAATCTTCATCATTTGTGGGATTGAATCACTATGAGATGGAGATGTCACGCCAAAGGGGCGGTAACCATCTTTCATCATGCTAGAAGCTTAGATCCTTGAAATTTTCACTAACTGCTCAAACAAGGGCTAGTCTCCTTAGGTGGCTTAGCCATAAAAGCTCCTCCACAAGAAGAATCAACTATAGCTTGACCCGTTGGAGATATACTAGAGTAAAAGGATTGAACTAGTTGCCACAAAGGAATCTCATGGTGTGAGCACTCTCTCAACATTTTCTGAAATCTCTCCTAAGCATCATGGAACCACTCATTACCCACTTGATTGAAACTCACTATGGCACACCACATTTGTCAACCTTGCGATGGAGTAGAATTTCCTTAAGAATGCATTTTTCATCTCTTCCCAACTCATGATGTCCCTTCCCGAATCATACCAATCTTTGGCTTTGTCTTTGAGGGAGAATGAGAACAAGGTCAACCTGATTGAGTCATCACTACATCTCAGTGTCCTAAAGTTAGAGCATACTTAAAGAAAGGAATCCAAGTGCTTGTAGGGGTTCTTACTCTTTGAACCCTTGGGTAGGAGCCCAAGAAGGCATGGAGGGATGGAGAATTGCTCCCTTGGCATTTGATCAACTCTGTAAACAATTGGTGATTTGTAGTTGCTAGGCATGAAGTACTCCTGAAGTGGCTTGTTTGGTGCATTTTGGTCTTCCATCTTATCTTCCATGGGTTGTTGTCACATGCACAAGGCACAACCAAACTAAAGAGGACAAGTTAGCCAACTAGTATGCATAATTAATACAAAGAATAAAGAATAGCAATGATAAGTATAGTAGGAAAAGATCCAAGAAAAACTAACTTGTTAGGCCAAGCACCTTTCTCCCTAGTAATGATGCCAGAAATCTTGGTGCATTTCTTCTAGGGTCACATACTAATCAATTGAATTATGGCTAGATGCAACCCTAGGCTTTCAAACACATTTGAGATGTTTCGAGTTTATAAGGGGCCTACACTGACACATACACTTAGACTAACACACTAACCCACAAATACACGAGGTCGTGTTATAGTATAGGCAAGCGGCAAGAATAGGGTCGATCCATACGGAAAAAAGGGGGCACTAGAGCTAGGTTAGCTTTGGCTAGGATCTTGTGGTCTAGGGTTGAAGGGTTTGAAGTTGATTTTGATTGTTAAACTAAGGTTGATCAAGCAAGCAATTAAAGAAGAACAAGAATGAAATCTTAAGTTAACCCTAGATATTTAGTTCTAAAGAGGAAGAAATGACAAGACAAGCAAAAAATGAACAATTTACACTAAGGAAAATGACAAGACAAGCAAAAAATGAACAATTTACACTAAGACAAGCATGAAGAGAACTACACTAAACTCGAAATTAATACTAGAAAGCAATTAAGGACTTAAACTATCAAGAAGAGGGCAAGATCAAGGCAAGAGATTAATTAAGCAAGTAAAGAGATAAACAAATAAAGACTACCGAAGCAAGGAGGCAATTAGGGTTCTAATACAATTAAAGGATGATAACAAGTAAACATTATTCTTTCATGTAGATTACCAAACCAAACAAGAAGTTAGGTGCTAATGATTTTCCCTAAACTACTAATTGGCCATCAATAGGATAGATATGTATAGGGGAACTAGTCCCTAACACCCCCTACCCACCGTTACGAGGCTCATTTGTATTAGGATTTAGGTGTAATTTAATTCGGATCTAATAAATCCTAGGTTTCTAGGATAGGAACTCTTAGGGTAATTAGGGGTCAAGGGTAGTAATGGGAGGTGGAAATGAGGTTTTACAAATCACCCATATTCTAGCCTTAAGAAGGCTCTACGCTAGTTACATTAAATGCTTGTATACTAGCTACTTAGAACTCTCACCTAGGTGTAGGAGAATTGATTAACATTTAGGAAGGTGAATAGCTAACTAGGGATCCACTTTTGACCTAGGAACAAAACCCAAAAATAGCCACATATAAGCAATTTTCCTAGAATCTAGGTGATTTCAAGCACAAGCCGCATAGGAAAATGGTCAAAACACTAGAAAACTAGGATTTTGGTGGTGGAAATGATGAAACATAGTGGAAATGAGGTGGAATGGATAAGGAATGGGTAAGGGTAGAAATGGGGGATCTAAGATGGGATAGAAGTTAGCTAAGGGTGGCCAACCTCATGCTCCAGCTTCCACCCAAGTATATATAGGTGGTGGGGAAGCTTTAGGTTAAGTGGGGGTAAATTGGATATTATAGTGTAGAAAATTGGATAGATTTGTAAGTAGCACATTTTTGTTGGGCAGCATGACTATGTGGGTAGTGAGTAGAACGGTTTTGGTAAGGTGGCAAGTTTGAGGTGAAAAATGGTGAAAGTCACAGAAGAATTCTGGGTTTTACCCATGGTGATCACCACGGTCGTGGTGGCTAGGTGAAAACATGGTCGTGGTGTGTCATAAGACCATGGTGGGCTGGGAATGAGTTGGCCATTCTATGGAGCATGCATGTTCTGAGTCTATCTAGCATGTTCATTCTAGTTGTCACAGTCATTTTGTGGTCTTCATAGCATGATCATGGTACTGAACTTGGTCTTCAACTCTTAAACGACTACTTTCTTTGTGATTTTTAACTGGATCAACACAGTCATTCCTTATCAAGACTTTTCTTGCACTTTGAGCTTTGAACTTCATGATCCACATACTTCTTTGTTTTAGCTTCACTCTTGGTGACTAGGGGTAGGTTGGGGGATCTTTGGGACCTTTTTTGGGCCCCTCCATCTCTCTCATCCATCCAAGTGTGGTACAAGTACCTAAAAAACATGCAAAGAACATCCATAAGTGCATTTGATAATAAAACACATATTGAGGGAAATAATATGTAATCTAACGGGTATAGATGTGATTAAAGTGCAATAAGGCACAAGATGAAGCCCTAAAATAGGGATGCATAAGTCACTGATGGAGAAGAGTGAGGCAGCCAATAGACCCTGAATTCTACAATCTACTTATGCCCCAATAGATCTAAGAACACCAATAGGATCTTCTTCTTCCTTGTGGTCTCCTCTAGACCCTTACTCTAGAACATGCTTTGACTTTTGAGAGAATAAAATCAATTATTAGGTCAGATATTTTTTATCTAGAAAATAACCCCCAGTCGGAGGCTATGAAAGTTTCTCTACCTGTCGCAATGATTGGGTAACCAGGTGGTCTGATCTAGAGATCACTTACATGGAGGTGTGACTATTGGACTTCTAGTTAATTGACCAGAGCGATTGATCAATTGATCAAAATTCTGATGAGGCTTCTAGAGAATTTGTTGTTCGGTCAATCCTAAGAGGGATTGCCCGATCTACTGGAAAACTGGAGTTGTTGTGAGTCTTTGACTTGAAAGGAATCTCAGGTTGGTCGGCGGATAGGCAAGCTTAATCACTCAATTAGATATCCTTCAAGGAGTTGAAGTTATTGATGTTGAGGGAGATATTTGGAATTTAATTTGGTTGGTTGATCAACAAGGGAGATCGACTGATCTAACATTCTTTTGAGGCATTATTCTATAAGTGTATTGATCGATTTGTATGATGGATCGCTCGATCAATTTATGTCAAAAAATCATCAGAGTCTTTGTCAACCTTCTGATCGGCTGATTAGCAACATATCACCTAATCTAAAGCTCGTCCTATGAGTGATTTGGGAAGGGTAGGTTGTCCAATCAATCAGGAGATTTGGTCGCCTGATCAGCATGCCTGAATGTGCTGGTAAGTTCCAATTTGATGTGAATTTGCTCAAAAATCTTGAACATGATCCTGGGGAAGGAATTCTTGAATGTTCTAATGTTGATGTGTGCTTTCATCTGCAAAACAGTAAGGAAATTGGTCAAAATCTTATATTTAAGAACAAAGGCAAGAGTGAAAAAATAAGCAAAGTGTGATGCAATTGGAAACTAAAATGAGAAAAAATAAGTTAGAAACTGCAATAAAAATATGATGAATATGCATTCATCAATTATTGACCCCAACCAGCCCACAAAGGGCTTAGCCACTCATAGCCAAAGAAATAACAAAAGAAGAAGGAGAAGAGAAGTAGAAAATCATAAAGATCTATGAAGACTTCTCCTTCTTCTACTCTAGCTATAGATAGTCAAACACCACCACCTCCAAAGTCCAAAATCATAGGAAAAGGAGGTAGAATGACCAAAAACCTAGAAAGTTAGGACTTCGCAGTGAATGGATGTGAAATTAAATGAGGAGAGTGTAGGGAAATATGGCAACAGATATGGCACTGGAAATAAAAAAATTCTTACCATATTCCCCCTTGACCAACGGATCACGTCAACAACTATGGATTATGAAGGCAGGTTTGCAAGGCATATACCTAATCCTGGAGAAAGTCCAGTAACTATCCTTGGTGCTTCTTTTATAAGTAGCACTCATACCATTTTTGGTGACAACCTCCTGGTGTAGCACCACAGATGGTGGTTGATGATGTCCTCCTAGCGTGGTGGCAATGGCCTTCACACCTCTATGTAGTCCACGCGGACCACTGGGAACTCTTATTGTTTTACTGGGACTAATAGGGAGGAGTTGCCCCTTTGATGTCAACATGATTACGCGGACTTATTCTCCATAGTTGTCTCTCCATTTTATACGTAAGACTTGATTTAGGCTCTCCATCATCGCAAGTGTGAGAGGACAATGTCTATCAGTGTTATTTGTGTCTTATGAAAGCCTTGACTATCCCCCCCCCCATTTATAGGAGGGCTAGGGTCAGGATTTGTAGATCAATTGGGAGTCGAAGGGATGGATTTTCATAAATTTCTGGCTGTTGCGAGACATGAGTTGGTCGGCTCAACTTTTGAGTAGGTCAACTCACACCCCAAGTTGGTGAAATTGAATGATTTCCTATTCACAAATGTATTGGCGATTATGCATAACATGACGTCTACATCAATCCTCGATCCAATCTTATTTATGAATAAATTAGCTCACATGTTGAACCAGTCAGTTCTGACTCTGACCTCTTCGGTTCACATTCTAAACCAGTTGATCCATTTTTCCAGTTCACCCAATGTTCATCCAATGTTGTTTAAATTGACTCGACACTTGAATCAGTCTACTCAACACTTGAGTACGTCGGTCCAAATTCTCAGTCAGCCAATTTTCATCTAGTGTTGTTTAAATTGAATACCTAAACACTTTAGTAATCAAGTTGAACATTATCCATAAGTGAACTCCTATTCTAGGTTTATCATATGTGTATGACCCTATAGGTCCCAAGTTATGTTGTCATTGAATGTCCATAACTAATTTATGACATGACAAGTAGTGAATGATATCTAGCAACACATTATTGCTACCCAAGTGATTGGAAAGTTGGAGAACAACTTCAACATACAATCTATGATTAGTGTTACATTGATCGTATAGTTCTTTTATATCTGATATCCATATTGAACTTGAGACATGGAAATGTCATCCTCTCAACTTTCAATCCATGTTCCTTGAACTAGAGTATACTATCTGAAATGCATGTGATCTCACATATAATATATTGATTCACATGAGCATGGTCATGTATTTCTCAGGCTCACTTATCAAGTGGCCAGGATATCAACTCCAATAGGAGGGACAAATCCCATTTACATCACTCACGGTCTATGCCCATGTGTCACAACATACCCGAGCACCACCTTTATGGTAACCCTTATCCAAGGGTCATATTGGATGGTGTCAAAGTACATCGAACGACATGTGATTACTGTAGTGACTTCAGCTCTAAGAACCACAATCACCACTATTACTATGAGACTTGATTTTGACTACCATTCAATGGTTTCCATGTATCACTCTCAAGGTGCATCATTCTGATATAATGTTCTCTAACAAGTACCTATGTGTTTGGTTTGATATCACATCTCGTGACTGATGAGATTATGTCGTCAACCAACACACATTCTAGTCTTACGTATTACTATTGTCTATTTTTCTTCCTCAGTAATATTTGACTAGGGACATAACAAGAATGTGTGTACTCTTATCATACATATGATCTCATTGTCCAAGTGCTCAACTTGAAGACATATGTCATCGATTAATATCATTATTTAGGCATCTACTATGTTTGTGTCATCATCTCATGATCAAGATGAACATAATAAATAGAATGACCTTTGTAATAATCAAATCAAGTATATGATTCCCCATTACAATCATCATATGATTGGATCTATAGGCATAAATACCAGTAGACTCCCACTTGCACTTGGATCCAATCACTTATGAATCTTATTCCCAGTGATCATAACATGTCCATCACATTTCTGTTGCACAAGTGTTTTGTAGTGGGTTAGCAACATTTTCTTCTAGTTGATACTTCACAAGTCTTCACATCTCCTCATTGTACGACCTTTCATATAAGATGGAAATGATGTAGTATTCTATCTGAGTTTCCTAGCCTATCCAGTAGCTCCATTGTTGTCATAGTATCTCTATTGTGTCATCAATGGTTTGGAACCTCCCATTAGTTCATCTCAATGAACTTCTTGATCCATACAGTATCCACTGTGGTGTTCGTAACAACAAGGTATTTGGATTCTATTGTAGAAATAACAACTGTCTCTTGCTCGGAACTTTTCCAGCTTATAGTTTAATTCTAAGGTCAATCACAAATTTAGATTGTGATTGCTAATCTTCTTTTTCATTATGGAAGCTTGCATCAGTGTATCTCTTTACACCCAACTCTTCCTTATTACCATAATCAGGCAACTAGTCCTTCTCAAGTACTTAAGGATGTTCTTTATGGTAGTCCAGTGAATTCCTCTGGGGTATGACTAATATCTTCTCATCATGTCCAATACATATGATACAATGGGATGAGTACATAAGATTGCATACATGATAGATGCAATGACATCTTTCTCATGTATTCCAATTCTTCACAAGAACTAAGACAATAGGCTCTTGAGAGACTAATTCCATGGAACATGGACAAATTTTCTCACATTGAGTCCTATATGTTGAACCCCTTTAACATCTTTCCAATGTATATGCTCTTAATTAGGTCAAGAAGCTTTCCAAATCTATCTATATAGATCTTGATTCCTAAGATATAGGATGTTTCGCCTAAATCCTTCATAGAGAATGTACTTCCTAGACGTGTTTTAACATTTGTAGTATAAAGAAGCCATTCCCCATCATTATGTAGAATACAAACATGCTCCCACTAACCTTGTGTAATCACATATTTTATCTTCATTTTGAATAAAGTCAACTCTTTGACCGTCTCATCAAATTGAAAATTCCAGCTTTGAGATGCTTACTTCAGTTTATAGATGGACCTATGTAGTTTACAAACTTTATTTGCAATAATTAGATTTATAAAACCTTTAGGTTGTGTCAAGCACACATACTTTACAATATTCCTATTAAGGAATGTGATTTTATCATCCATTTTCCAAATCTCGTATTCATACTAAGAGACAATTGCAAGCATGATCTTGATGGATTTATCCATGGCAACTGGTGAAAGATTTCATCATGTTCAACATCTTAAAATAATTTGAAACCCTTTGCAACCAATCTACCCTTATAGGTTTGTACATTTTCATCCATGTCAATCTTCTCCTTAAAGACCCAATCGTACCCTATGTGTCTTAACCCTTTAGGTGGATCCAACAAGGTCATACCTTGTTGGTGTACATGAAGTCCATCTTGGATACAATGGCTTCAAGCCATTTCTCATACTCTGACCCTCAATATATTCCAGGTAGGTTTTTTTATCATCATCTATGACAAACTTACCACTTTCTTGAGCCATAATATATCCTAATCTTTCAAGCTCAAGGCGTTTCCTACTAAATCTGTGAGGTTTTGTGTTGCATAAGGAATGTGAGATTCTACAACAATTTGTGATTCTACTTGTACCTATTGTACCTCTTTAGGCTCAATGCTTTCTTGTTGGTTTTCAACTTTTCAAGTTCTACTTTTCTCCCACTTATTCCTTCAAAATAAAATTCCCTTTAGGAATATAGCTGTCTTGGCAACAAAACACTTTTGTTGACATATTGGAATATGAAAGTAGTATTCAACAAAATAACACTTGTGGATAAAGCTTTTCAAGAAATTATTTTCTTACACAAGCTTTAGTTCCTTATAAAAGACATATTGGGATACATCCCATGCCATATCTCACATGGTGTCTTTTGAACCATTTTAGGCATACATTATTTTAGTGTGAAGCATGTGCCAAACTGAAATTGGAATATCAACTAGATTTATTGATGACCTCACCATGACTAACATGGTGTGATTTCTTCTTTCTGATACATTACTATGTTTCATGTGAAGTTCATTGTGATACATTATCCAATTGTCCCAGAAGGTGTTCAAATTATTAGTTTAAATATTTTCCACATAGATCATATCAAAATGTTTTAACACTTATACTAAGTTGGTTATGTACTTCATTCTTGATCCTCTTTAACACTTCAAGAGACCCATACTTTTATTTCATTATATAAAAACTTACGTATCTACTAAGATCATCAGTAAATATAATGAGGTATTGGTAACCACCTCTAGCATTTATTCTAAGAGGTCTATATACATTAGTATGTACGAGCCCTTATAGAAAATTCACTCTTTTGCTATTTCTAGTGAAAGGAGATTTTATCACATTGCCCAATCAAATTAGATTTGCATATCTCTATTGGTTCAAGAACCAAAAAGTCTAGATGATCGTCATTATGGATTTCAAAGATGCATTCCACATTTATGTTCTATAGATGATGGTGCTATAGGTATTCATTGTTTGACTCATCGAGTCATTCAGTATATGTGTTATACATATTTGTCTTTAGAACTATCGAGTATAGACTATGAGACATAGGGCATTGCCATACAAGATCTTATATTTAAAATAAACAACAATTATTCATAATACTCTTATCCATACAAGATACATGATGTTTTTCATTAATGGTAGGTACATTATAGCAATTAACTAACTTTAGTGGAAAAAAACCATGCTCTGTACATTTCTCTATCTTACTTCTTCTCAAGACTTGAAGTGAAGATCTCTATCTACTTCTTCTTCCTGAGTTCCTCTATATAAAGAGTGCAGTTCCTCTTCTAGTGTCTAGGCTAGTGACATTGGTGTCACTTTCCTTCCTTGGCATTCCATGTAGAAGACTTTGGTTTTTGGCTATCTTTTAGAACTCCTCCTAGCTTTGCCTTTTCCCTTGGACTTCCCTTTACCTATGTTGACCATCATCACATATTTTGGTTTGTCCTTCTTCATCTACGCTTCAACTATCCTCAACATGCCAAGTAATTCTGAAAATGACTTGTCAAAATTGTTTGCTTCAACTGTCCTCAACATGCCAAGTAATTCTGACAATGGCTTGTCAAAATTGTTTGTGTTGAAGTTCATGACAAACTAGTTGTATGATTCCAACAGTGACCGTTGAATCACATCTATGGCCAACTCTTAACCCAATGAAAATTCCAGTCTAGCAAGGTACTCCACATACCCAATCAATTTGAGCATGTGGGGACCTACTGGATTTCATTCTACCATATTACACTTGAACAACACCGTAGAGACATCATATCTCTCTTATCTTTCTTGATCCTATTACATGATCTTAAGTTGTGTTACCATCTCAATAACATCCATGTTCTCATGAAGTTTCTATAACTCATAGTTCATTGAGCATCTCATCACTCACTTGACATCTATTTCATATTTACAGTGCTTCTTGTAAGCATCCCTATCAGCCTTAGGTGCAGTGGGAGCGGGTTCATACACCTCTACTATCTCCAGGACATAGATCTTGTGTGCTTGTGTGAGAACAATTCTCAATGTCCTGAACCAATCATAGAAATTATTCCCATTCAACTTGTCTTTCTCAAGGACCAAACACAAGGAAAAATTGTTTGTTGTTTGCCATTAGATTCTACAAAAGAAATTTGCATTTTGTCACTACTACAGAAATGGCTTATAACGTCACTTTTCAAGGTGTCGGTTGTATAAATAAACTGACACCTAAAGTCTACAACGTCGGTTGATATTTGATAACATAAACCGACATCCAATCTATGAAGGGCGACCAGACACGGGTACCGCTTTTATTCAGTGTCATTTACGTAATAAAAAATCGACACCTAAAATTAACCGCCAAATCCAAAATTTCCAGTGAAAAAAATTACCTCCAAAATTTGACATATGGCGTCGGTTGATAAATAAAAAACCGACGACTAAAGGTTATTTGTGAGACAGAAATTGGGCACATTTTGGTCGTCGGTTTTACTACAATTACCGAAGCTTATGAGTTTTCCCGCGCTATCCGCGTGGAATTTTTCACACCCTTTAAGCGTCGGTCTTAGGTAGAAACCGACGACTATGGTCATAAATCGAGAACAATTTTTTTAATCGGCATATGTATATAGACGTCAGTTATTTTTTAGTTAAAAATTGACGACTATAATCAAGTATTGGTGTCGGTTTTTGTTCAGAACCGACACTGTTAGTTATAGTTGTCGGTTTTTTTGAATAATCGACACCTATGGTACAGTTAATAGCCCCGCAAACAGAACTTTTCCCCATTGTCTTTGTTTCATTGCGACTCTGCGCTAGGTCTGGCGATTGCTCCCCCGATTGCTCCCCGTCGTCACCGCCGTCATTGCCTGGCTCCCTCGCACTGCCATTCGTCTCCTCGCACGACGCTCGTCTCCTCGCCGCCGTCGCCGCCGCTCCGCCGAGCCAAAGTTCTCCTCTCCTCGCCGCCGGCGCTCCCAGCTTCACCTCCAGCTGCTCTCCTCTGCTCTGGCCGGGCCTTCTTCCTCTGCCCTCAAGGTACGCCGCCTTCTTCCTCCTTCCTTCCTCCGCCTAGGCTAGGTCAAGCCCTGCAGGTGCCCTGGAGCAAAATCGTCAGGTGCCCTGCTGGGCATTTTTTTATTTTTTTTAAGTTATTTACTTATTGCATGGTAACTTGATAAGTGTTGAAATGGTCAATAACTATATTTTGTTACGTGATTTATGATTGTATATGTGTGCTAGCTAGCAACAGACTGACCTGGTCTTGAGGATCTATAAATACATTCTTACATTCTATAAACTGTGTAATCTTACATTCTATAAATACAGATATAACACAGCATTGTTGTGTGTGCTTGACAGCCCAAATTACTTCTCGTTATTCTTCTTTTAATAAGTAACTCATATCCATTGATGTTGAAGTAAGTTAGGAAGCCAGTTTGTTGACAGTGGTATCTGATTATCCATCTTATATTTTAATGTGATAGGGTGATCAATATGGTAGATAAAAAAATGATTATGTCTTTGTTAGAAAAACCTTAGCTATGACTCCTATGGACATTCCATACTAATGAATAGTTTAACTATGAAATTGGTAACTTGTTTTATTGTTGAGTATATTGAGAATCCTAATCTCCCTTCTTGCTTAATGATGAACTGTAATGCACACATGTGACATGCTTGGAATGTAAATGATGAACTTTTCCCTAAATTGCCAATCATGCTTTTAAAGACATCAATAATCACCCTAACTTGAAGAACTAGGATTTTAGGTATAAGAATGACAACACATTATTTGTTGGCCTAGAAACTCGTCCAAGATTTACTCATTAGGAGTAAATCTTGGATAGTCCCCATTTTGGGACTGTTCTTGAACACCTAATCTCGCTTAGGATGTAAGTGTATAATGTGTATTGGGTTTTCAAGAAAATTTTGGCAGCATTTCCTCGTTTGTTCTCTAAGTACATATGTACTTGGAGAACAGCGGGGAAATGCTGCCGAAATTTTCTTGAAAACCCAATACACATTATACACTTACTAGTGAGATTAGGTGTTCAAGGATGGGATAGGTGGTACATGTACATTTATTATATATAAGAATGACATCACATGTATTTGTTAACCCTAGACCCTAATCCACATTATACCAATCTGATAGTCCATGATAGAACAAATCATAATGATGTTGACTGCAACTTTGTGCGTCATGCTATTCTGAATTAAGTGTATATTTACTTCATAATTGAATGTTTAAGTAAGTTATAGATATCTTCACCAAACCTCTTTTGGAAACTTGTTTTATTGTTGAGTATATTGAGAATCCTAATCACCCTTCTTGCTTAATGATCAACTGTAATGCACACATGTGACATGCTTGGAATGTGAATGATGAACTTTTCCCTAAATTGCCAATCATGCTTTTAAAGACATCAATAATCACCCTAACTTGAAGAACTAGGATTTTAGGTATAAGAATGACAACACATTATTTCTTGGCCTAGAAACCCATCCAAGATTTACTCATTAGGAGTAAATCTTGGATAGTCCCCAGTTTGGGACTGTTCTTGAACACCTAATCTCGCTTAGGATGTAAGTGTATAATGTGTATTGGGTTTTCAAGAAAATTTCAGCAGCATTTCCCCGTTTGTTCTCTAAGTACATATGTACTTGGAGAACAGCGGGGAAATGTTGCCGAAATTTTCTGAAACCCAATACACATTATACACTTACTAGTGAGATTAGGTGTTCAAGGATGGGATAGGTGGTACATGTACATTTATTATATATAAGAATGACATCACATGTATTTGTTAACCCTAGACCCTAATCTTGTTGTAATATATACTTGTTTTCTCTTTGATCATAGAGCTTTACAATTTTGTTGTGATATATACTTTGTTGTAATAATGTGAACTTTACAATGTGAGCTTTACAATTTGAATTACTTTACAATGTGAACTTACAATTTGAATGTGAATTTGCAGATGGCTGACCATTCTCCTGATGATCGTGCTGATGATTACCGTGAGGGTGAGGACATCAATGTGCTGCCTCACAATGTAATTTTTAAAAATATATCATATATTTATATCTATATGTCCATTTATAGTTATATCTTGTAAATGTGATTATTTTGTCAAATTTTAGGTTGATGATGCATAGGTACCATCTGAAGCACTTGAGGCACTTGATCAACAGCACCAAAAAGTGGACAAGAGAAGGGGCATCACTATGATGAAGAAGTTAATTGCGCAAAAGGGCAATGGACCCAAACTTGTTGTGGATTTTGATAATGCAGGAAATGCATGTGGTGTGAATCGCAATTCATTTGTTTCATATCTTGGGTTTGTTACTCGTAGCCATTGCGGTTTTCGCTTAGATTCTTAGCATAACGTTTCTAAGGAGAAGAAAGACTTAATATGGAGGGATTTATGTGTGAGTTATTATTAATTTGCAATTCTATTTTGTAGATTACTAAATTTTTGGATACTAGTTAATAGCAATTCTATTTTGTAGAGTATATTTGAATTGGATGAAAAGCTGCATCGTAAATGCATGATGCAACGCTGTGGGAGAGTCCTAAGGAACTATAGGACAAATCTCACCCGAGAATACATAAAAGAAGCTGACAAGAGGAAGAAGACAGCCACTGAACAGTGGAACTTCCTGGACAAAGAAGAATGGGACGCATTTGTCGCTTCAAAACAAACTGATGAATTCAAGGTATTAGGCGTCAGTCTCAATCTCATTAATTAATATATGTTGTATTCACCTATTCAAGATTAACATTTAGTGTTACTAACCAAATCATTAATGTGCATACTAACTAGGCCCTCAGTGAGGCACAAAGATCAAGGTGTGCACTGAATGTGCATGACCACACAATGGGTCCAAAGGGGTATGCAGGCATTCGCCAAAGACTACAGTCTGCTGCTACTCAGTCTGTTGCTTCTCAGGAGTCCTCTACCATAGGTAGCACACCTCTGCCTCACCATGATGTCTGGATATCTAGGAGGAAAAATAAGAAGGGAGAAATAACGAAGGCCACAACTGCTGAGGCGGCTGCAAAAATGGTAAAATACAACTCTTACAACAATCATTCGAATATTGATTATTTGTGTTGTTTACTTAATTACAAATTTTTGTTTTGGCGATTAGCGGGAGCTGCACGAGATGAGGAAACAAGGCAAGTTCATCCCTGAGGGCACAAGGGATGAATTGACAGTTGCTCTGGGTAACCCAGAGCATCTTGGACGTGTTAGGGCTGTAGGCGCTGGTGTGGGCATCAAAGCTTTTTTTGGGCCATCCCAGCGCAAACATGTCCCAAAAGCGGGACTTTCACAAGAGGAGGTAACATATTCTTTCTTTATAATGTTACTGTAAAAGAGAATTCAATAATTAGAAGCTAACGTTTCTTTTATCCATGTATAGGTAGATAAGCTAGTTGATAGGAAACTAGAAGAAGCAATGAAAAAGTGGCAGGCATCTCAGACTGCCACTTACCAGACAGTATCTACTGTAGGCTCTACTCCTCCTACTCGTACTGCAGAGGTTGGGAGTAATCCTGTAGAACCACCACCTAGCACATCCGCTGTAAGTATTTTTATGACATAGTAACTAGTTTTTTAATTCAAGATGATATGTATATATGAAATTGTAGTCGTTTCAAAAAAAGATGATATGTATATATGTATATAACATTCTTTACACAAAAATTTGTAGGGGTTGAAGCCATGCCGTCTAAAAAGTAAAGAATTTGTCATTACAGAGGCGTCGGCTTACCCATCCCTACCAGGGGAAACGTGTCACGGGTCTCCAGTACCAGCTGGTTGGATTCGTGTGAGCCCGATACATATGTTCTCCTAGTGGATGGATCTTCCATTGCGATATGCCCACCCAGATTGTGAAACGCTTGGTGAGGAAGTAGGCGGAGTGATATTGTGGCTAAAAGCGGATGTTCTCTTTATTGAAAAGGTATGGTAAATTTACATTACGTTCAATTGTTAGTGTGCGTATATGATGGCAGTTGATCTGAAATTTTATATATATATATACAGGTTAAAAAGAAGACACCCACAACATCTAGGCCTCCACTTCCACCTCCTACATTACCTAGTTGGGTTCCACAGGACCTACCTATCCCGTTAGGTCCTAACTGTAGGGGTATGGCAATATGGTTAGGTGAACATGATAAAAAATCCCCTATAATTATTTCTTCCGATTCAGATTCTACAGGTCAGTCATACGAAACAAAATTATTTATACAAGATATTTTGGAGTTGTTTTGATATGATTGGCTAAATACATCTGTGATAGAGCTATGGATAAGGTGAGATATTCTTTATACATCCATATACCTTTTGTATGATCTGGTGATCTGGTTTCTTATTTATTAATGCATGCATAATTAATACATATTTTGCAGCTACTTAGACAACATATGTGCAGATTTTGGATTCGAACATGTAGGGTTTTTGATTCCATCTTTGATTAGTCTAGTAGCTAAAGACCCTACGTCAGTTCAACAATACTGCTGTGAGGCTTTTTCAAATTTTGCTATAAATAAGAAGACGGTGATAATGGCTCCATTCAATGTAGAGTAAGTTTACTTTGCTTATTATAATTTGGACTTAAGAAAATTACATTTTTATTGTGGATTTTGAGTTATTAATTTTTAACTTTTTTACCTCTAGGGGTAGGCATTGGGAGTTACTGGTTATTGCCCCCGAGACGTTCACTGTGTATTATCTAGATCCTAAGGGGAGTAAATTGAATACAAGATTTGGACACATAATGAAAATGGCATTATTCCGGTGAGAAATATTTCATTTTCATATCTGTTAACATATGTTATTACATTACTATTTAGTTGCAATGTTATGTGTTACATTAACATGCAGGGGTTTTGAGGAGTTTAAAAAGGTTGGAGGAAAGGTCCCCACGAAAAAGAACCAGCCAATAATTTGGAAGAACGCGAAAGTAAGTTCCCGACTGCAATATATGTATATATTATTTATGTGAACAATGCTTAATTAGTTGTATTTTTTAATATTTTGTATGTTTGAATTTATAGTGTGCTACACAGGATAACGAATGGGCATGTGGATACTATGTCATGCGATATATGCACATGATTATCAAACATGCTGCACTGGATATCGAGTGTATTGCTCAGGTATTATATAGTCTCATTAGATAATATGATCGA
The DNA here is from genome assembly GCA_963693085.1 of Alisma plantago-aquatica. Classification (NCBI taxonomy): domain Eukaryota; kingdom Viridiplantae; phylum Streptophyta; class Magnoliopsida; order Alismatales; family Alismataceae; genus Alisma; species Alisma plantago-aquatica. Next base: position 113,073,454 of record OY856415.1, on the reverse strand, counting down.
AATATATCAATCTTATTTATAGCTCATTAATTATATATATGCATCATTCTCTTTACAGGTGTTTAAAGCTGACCCCATTACAGGAGAGGCCTTACCAGATGAAAATGCTCCCTATATGATGGGAGAATTAAATTAAGTAAGAGAAGAATGGGCAACAGCCATACAAATAGTGGGGGCTTTAAAATATAATTGGGATCCTGATAGCGAATAATGACTAAACAATGATATTTTGTAAATGAATTTCTAAATTATAATATATGTGTGAATGTTTCTACATGTTTGGATGTTTCTACATGTGTCTGAGTGAAAATGAATGAAAGTGTTGGTTGCTATATGAATGTTTCTACATGTGTGAATGTGAATGAATGGAACTACAGATTGCTAGCTACATGAATGTTTCTAAATGTGTGAAAATAAAATGGAACTGCAGGTTGCATTGCTAAATGCATGTGTGAATATTTTTGTTGTTAATTTTGCAGGTTTGTGGCCTATTGTCGGCTGATATCAATGGATGTCGTAAAACCTGCAGTTCATAACTGAACTGAACAGGTTTCTCATCCTGCGACCAGCCACAGCAGGTCTGCAGACTGACAGAAAAAAACAATAGGCGTCGGTTATTTGTAAACAACCAATGTTATAGTGTCAATTTTATATAAATAACCGGCGTCTAATTCCTGTGGCGCGAAGATATATGGCGTCGGTTATTTGTAAAAAACCAACACTGATAGTGCCCAAGATGGCGCCCTTTCTGTGGCGCGAAGGGTTTGGGCGTCGGTTTCTTATCTAATAACCGACGCCTATAGTCCCATGATGGTGCATTTTCAGTGGCGCGTGAAGAGTTTGGGCGTCGGTTTTGGAACATACGCCTAATGGGTGAGCTTTTAGTGTCGCCCACATAGGTGTCGCTTGGAAACTGACACTAAAGGCTTTAAATAACCGACACTAAAGGTAGGTTCTGTAGTAGTGTGTCAAAACACTTTTGATTTGATTGGATTAAAATAAAATTTTATGACATTAATTTAGGCCTTTAATTAATTATCTCCCCCACTATTTTATTCAAATTTGTTAGCCCTCACTATCAATTTGGAATATTTCAACGTACAACCTTTTAATAAGTCAAGATCCAAAACAATTAAGTTATTATCCAGCCAACACCAGTGTCCATAACTAATTATCAAGGTAGGAAACTCTTGCTAATGTCATCTCATATGATTCTTGAATATATGGTATGCACAACTCCTTGTCATATCTCATCTTTATGCTTATGGACACTTAATCTCATTAAGTTCACATATTAATCCTAGCCCAAAAGCCAACACGATAGTAATGCACCCTGTTTGGTAGGCCCACATAACTACCAACACACTTTCATGAGATAGACAGTGCACCATGCTTGGCGTTCCCACACTTAGTCTAGTATCCCAGCAGTGTCTAAAGAATGAACCATCTGGAAGCCAAAGGAACAACTGATCTGGAGTTGGATTCTTTCTTCTCTCACTGCCAAAATTTGTGTTGTGCTCCTCAATTTGACAACATCATTTGAGGTAGTTTTTGGAAAATTACTTTGAGACTCAGTCCTGAGCTAGGCCATGTCAAAGCACTTGTGTGATTCTTATGGAAAGCATCTATGACTTAATATTGGATTGAGGGATTTTATTTATATATAGATACATATACATATCCAATCACCACATACTTATAAATGTATCAAATACTACATCCAGAAACAAAACATGCAATCATAAATATGAGCGATGGTTATGGTCATTCTAATGCAACTCTCTAGAGCCACAAAGAATTGATACCTCCTAAGGTCCACATCATAAGTATCAACCTCCACTTGTAGAATCCATGTTGGAACCAGTTTGGTTGGTTAACTCAACTCATGAGTCAATCGGTTGGACTCCCAGTTGGTTGGCTGGTCTTCTTGGATCGGTCGACTGGATCCCAGATCAAGCAGTGTCTAGAATCCTCCTGTCGATCGGTTGGGCCTCCAGTCGATCAATTGGCTCCTCTTGTCATCGGTCCTCCTCGATCCTCCAGTCGATCGACTCAACTTCCCAATCAGTCAACTCACCTAGTAAAGAACACCTTCTCTTTTCCAAAATAGGAAATAAAACTATCCTACTCCTATTTAACTTATTACATTGTAAAAGTGAAACCTCAAGTTACATTCAAGGGGAGCATAGGGAGAAAAGAATTAACTTACATATGGAAAAAGAGAGAGAGGCTTGGTATGGAAATTAATTCAAAAAGGAAGGAATAAAATCATTCAATCATGCACACATATGCAAGGGTATTGGCCATAACCACGCTTACATCCAACATCAAAACAATTTCAAGACGATGTGTGAAAATCGCATATATATTATATATCATATATATAATCTATAGGTCATTCCCTAGCACATGTGGTATTTCATCAGATATGCACATTAATAATTTAAATATTTACACTACATGTGATAAATAAATGATAAAGCCAAAAAACCGATCATATTGATTAAATCCCTAAACATAGTAAATTGGTGTCGCTCTGACTGTAGGGAAATATGGTGATAGACATGGCAATGGAAACAAAAAAATTCTTTCTGTATTCCCCTTGACTTGTAGATCATGTCAATAACTATGGATTGCGAAGGAAAGTTTGCAAAGCATATACTTGACCCTTGAGCAAGTCCAACAACTATCCTTGAAGCGGCATACTTCTTTCATAAGCAACACTTAGACTATTGTCACTGGTGCCTCTTGGTGTAGCACCACAGATGGCGGTTGATGATGTCCTCTTAGCATGGTGGAAATAGCCTCCACACCTCTACGTAGTCCACGCGGACCATCAGGAACTCCTGTCATTTTTTTAGAACTGACAGGAAGGAGTTGCCCCTTCGATGTCAATGTACTAGTGCTAACTTGTTCTCCCTAGTTGTCTCTCCCTTTTATTAGTAATACTTGCTTTGGGCTCTCATGTTACCACAATTGTGAGAGCACAACATTTGTCAATGTTATTTGTGTCTTTTGAAAGTCGGACACCCCCTATTTATAGGAGGGATAGGTTTAAGGTTTCTAGATCAACCGAGAGTCAAAGAGATAGATTTTCACAAATTTTTGGTCGTTGCGGTTCATATATTAGTAGACTCAACTTTTGAGTTACTCGAATCACACCCCAAGTCGGTAATATTGAATTATTTCCTATTTGCAAACATATTGGCGGTTAATGCACAATATGCGTCAACATCAATCCTTGATCCAATCTTATTGAACCAGTCAATTCACATGATGAACTAATAGGTTCAGACTATGAACTGGTCAGTTCACATTCTAAACTAGTCAATCCATTTTCCAAATCAGCCAATATTCATCCAACATTGTTTGAATTCACTCAACACTTGAATCGACTAACTCAACACTTGAATCAGCCAACTCAACACTTGAGTCGGTCAACTCAAATTCTCAGTCAGCTAATTTTTTACTAGTGTTGTTAAAATTGAATACCAAAACACTTTAGTAATCAAGTTAAACCTTATTCATGATGAAACTCCTATTCCATGTGTCTCCTATTCATATGACCCTATAGGTCTCAATTTATGTTGGAAGCGGATGTGCATAACTAATTTATTACATCACAAGCAATGAACGATATCTAGCAACACATCATTGCTACCCAAGTAACTGGAAAGATGAAGAACAACTTCAACCTACAATTCACGATTAGTGTTACATTGATCGTATATCTCCTTTGTCTCTGATATCCAGATTGAACTCGAGGCATGAAAACAACATCCTCTCAATGTTCAATCCATGTTCCTTGAACTAGGGCAGACTGAGTGAGATGCATGTGATCTCACATATCATATATTGATTCACATGAGTCTGGCCATACATTTCATAATCTTTCTTATCAAGTGTCCAGATATCAACTTCGGAAGGAGGGACAAATCCCATCTACATCACTCACAGTCAATCCCCATGTGCCACAACATACTCGAGCACCACCTTTATGGTAACCCTTATTTAAGGTCACGTTGGATGGTGCCAAAGTACATCAAATGACATGTGATAATTTTAGTGACTTTAGGTCTAAGAACCACAATCACCACTATTACTATTATAGTTGATTCTGACTACCATTCAATGGTTTTCATGTATCACTCTCAAGGTGGGTATGTCTAGTACACTATTCTCTAACAAGTACATATGTGTTTGGTTTGATATCACATATCATGACTACTGAGATTTTGTCATCAACCAACATGCATTATAGTCTTATGCATTATTGTTGTCTATTTTTCTTCCACGATAATAAATGACTAGAGACATAACAAGAATGCATGTACTCTTATCATGCATATGTTCTTATTGTCCAGGTTCTCAACCTAGAGACATATATCATCAAGTAACATCATTCTTTAGACATCTATTATGTTTGTATCATCATCTCATGATTGAAACAAACATCATACACTACTACAGATATGTCATATTGCATCAGTTATTTTTTCAAGAGAAACTGACGGTGTTATCTTTAGTGTCAGTTCTTTAAAGATAACCTCCATGATTTGACCAGGTGAAAAAACACGGGATGTGTTTTTTTTGTCAGTCGTTTCTCAAAGCAACTGATGTTACATATCGCCTGCAAGAATAGAATTTCATGTAAAAAAATTGCGAGCATTTCATTTTCCTCCAAAAACCCTACATCGTCTATTCTTTTATAAATATCTAATGGGATAAAGAGGTGCACACACCATATGTCCCACGAAAATCAATTGATGTTTCTCATTGATTGTATCTACAATGACCAATGAGAAAGGTCTACAAGGACCGATGAGAAAAGTGTTAGTGCCATATGTCTCATGAAATTTTTCCCACCCCCAATGTGTGTTTCTCATTGGTTATCTTGACCCTAACTGACAACATAGGTGTTGCATCTGGGATATGGTTTTAGGCGTCGATTTGTTGAATATAACGAACGACAAAGTTGTCCTTTGCTAACAATTTTTTTTAATGTAGCCAATGAGAATGGATTTACGTCATAGGTATCATAAATTATTGATGCCTAATGTACTTGATAATTAACCCTAAAACCCTTTCCCATCTTTCCCTCCTCTCGATACTGTCTAATTAATAGAACCTCTCTCATGATAGTCTCCTTTGAGCTCTATTGCTTCTCTTATGATATACATTGGTCTCCTCTAATGTTTCATCGATGTTGTTGTTTTTAGTGGTGTTGTTGTTTCCGCCGCTGCTAGTGGTGGTGGTGGTGTTGTTGCTACTACTCATCGAAGAAATCTTCTGTCATTACTTCATGCTCTGTCAATGATTGATCTTGTTGTCGTTGGTGCTTCTCCACCTTCTCAAGCCGCCGTTGTTGCTCTCTCCTCCATCCAGTGAGGTAGGTCAGTTGCTTCTTTTTTTTACACTATTATCTCCATCTCATTTTCCCCTCTCCTCCATCCTCCTCTCTCCTCCCTACCCTACCCTATGATTTCATCTCTATATTGAGAAGAAATTGTGAAGGGAAGGGTAGGGAGGAGAGAGGTGGAAGGAGGAGAGGAGGATGGGAGATGGAGATCGATATAAATGTCAAAATTGTGAATTATGATTAAATTGAATTAATGGAGATTTCAATTTATACTGAATTGTGATGAAATCTTGAACAAATTGTATAAACTTTGTCAATGTTTTGATGAATTAATGGAGATTGTGATGAACTAATGGAATTGAATCAAATTATAGGGCTCATTAATGAATTATGATAATTGCATTGTTTACTTGAAACTATAGCCCTAATTTTATATGTATGATAAGTGCATTGTTCAATGTTAGCAGTTAAATGTTAGTATGACTAAAATATCACACCTATAAATAAATACACTAAAATTGATATGAATTTCTCTAAATTAACTTTATTTACATTGAATAAATTTACTTTATTAATCATAATCCCTAAACTTCTAAAAAGTAAACTCTAATTTGTAAACCCTAACCCCTATACTCTGTTGGCCTCAAAACATATCTCAGATTTACTAATTAGGAGTAAACCTTGGATAGTCCCCAATTTGGGACTGTTCTACAACATTTCATCTCACTTAGGATGTAACTGTATAATATGTGTTCAATTTCAATAAATTTCAACAACATTTCCCCTTTTGTTCTCTAGGTACACATGTAGGTGGGTATTTGCCCATATACATCGGTGTACTTGGAGAACTGTGAGGAAATATTGCCAAAATTTATTGAAATCGAACACACATTATACACTTACTAGTGATATGAAGTGCTCAAGAATGGGATAGGTGGTACATATTCATGAATGTGAATGCTACTAGATGATTACGACTCAATTCAAACATATATTTTTCCAAAAATTAACTTACTAGCTAGAACTTGATTAGCTACTCGTCTCCCATATGATGATAGAAATAGATCAATCATGGATGTCAAAACCAAATCGCTGCACTCAGCAATTTATTAATGGTCTCGATGAGTTTGTAAGATTTGTAGAGGAGCATAGAAAACAACATGGAGATAGGTTATATTGCCCCTATAGGAATTGTAGTAACAACATGAAAGTTGACACTATTAACACAATCAAAGATCATGTCATGTGCAATGGGATTGTATAGGGATATACATAATGGTACTGACATGGAGAGATTCCTAGTATGAGATCAGCAGATGTCAATAGTGGTAGTTGTGTCAAAGAAGAAATGGCTGATGATGTTGATGAGAATGAACCAATTCCAACTAACATGATTGATGCAATGTTAGATAGTTATAGGGTAAATGTTAAAAACCCACCTATGTTATTTAGAAATGTTGTGCACAATGTTGAATCTAAAGCTGATGACTATACACATGAAGATCACATAGAAGGGATATTAGTTTACAGTATACTGTTAATATGTGATCTGGCTTTTTTTGTAGTTTATAATATGTTTATTTGTTCATATATAATCTGACTTTTTCATATGTGATCTGACTTTTTATATGTTATCTAACTTTTTTCATATGTTTACTTTTAATTTTATAGATGGCATATGACCAGGAGCACAATGATTTTGAGCGTTAGGAGCCTGGGCGTGAGGATCTTAAGCATCCTGACTAGGGTGCTGATGGTGTTGATAAAATCAAAATGTAAGGGAGCTAGAGGGATAACTTTAATGAAAAATGCCGCAAATAGGGAGGAAGGCCATTGTTGAATTCAATAAAGTAGGCACGCCTATTAGTTAAGAGTTTGTCAAGTATTGTGGGGTCCTTGGTCGAAGCAAAGTGCCTCTCCTTGTTGAGGACTGGAAACAAGTGAGTACAACCAACAAAGACCTCATCTAGAGGGAGCTATAGGTGATATAAATGCATTTACATTTTTATAGTCATTTCATATTCTTTCTTTTAACATTTCTACATAGCAGTGAATGTTGAACCTTTCTAGGACCGGTATGAGCTTGATGAAAAGTTGTGTCACAAGTTAGTTATGCAGCTCAGTGGAAGAAGACACAGAGATTGGCAGACAATCCTCACAAGAGACTACATCATTAGAGATAAGAAGGATCAAGAGATTGGAAGGAGCTTGTTAAGCAGAGAAAACGAATGTGTTCAAGGTATTGAATTAATTACATTTTTATGATTTCTTATGGTTACTTAACAATATTTATTTATTGAATTAGTTGCATTTTTATGACTTCTTATGGTTACTTAAAGTATTTTTATTGAATTAATTATATTTTTATGATTTCCTATGGTTACTTAACAATATTTCTTAATTGAATTAATCAAACCATTCATGACGTTAAAAAAGATAGGCGTGACAAGAATGTGTACAATCACCAGTTGGGTTGAGGTGGTTATTTTAAATGATGCCATATAAGAGAGCAAGAATGAGAGCACGAGTATGGCCTACTAAAAATCCTTACTCTGCTAAGTCTTCTAGTGCTTCTGAAAGGTTGCCTATATTGAGTGGATATATGCGAGGAAAAATAAAGACAGAGATATCCCCATCCAAGAAACACAGGAGGTTGCTTAAAAATGGTACATTTCTTGGTCTCACAATATGTCCATGTTCTTTTTTTACTGAATCATTAAGTTCATACGTATATATATATATATATATATATATATCTTTATTTATATATTTCAATATTTATATATATTTTAATATTGAAAAATACTAGTCACCCTAACCTACTTTTGATTCTTTTTTACTTTACTTTTTACCGATTAGTCAATTTTGATGATTAGTAATTGAAGCTGGGTGAGCAAACAAAGGAGAGCAAGTTCACCCCTCAGGACACACACGATGAGTTGGTGGTTGTTCCAGGGACAGAAGAGCATCTTGGATGTGTTACGGGTGTTGGAGCTGAGCATGGGATAAAATCTGTTTTGGTGCATCCCAAAAAAAATGCAAACATGCCAAGAAAGGGGAAGTGGACCATGAGTATGTGCAAAGATTGATAGTTGCAGCCTTGGATAATTTTGAGGATTCTGAGGTGGAGCAAGTTTCTCCAGCAGTCACAGAACATGTTCATCACTCACCCATGGAGTGCATTGGGAGTAGTCCTTCAAACCCTCATGGAACAATCGAGGTAAGATTCAACTCAAGTCAATTTATATATACATTGTGATAAAATAATCCCTCAAGCCAATATTTATGTTTGTCAATTTAAATTTTGTGTTTTATAAAATTGTGGGTGTCCAGAAAATGTCGTCTTGCCATTGATGTTCCATCACACAATGTCATGGTAGATGTCGAGGCTTCTATTGCCGATATGATTCGTGGTATTCTCCTTCCTATTGATCACATTCATGTGAGAGTGATATGTGTATTTCTGACAATAAGAGACACACCTCTCCCATACGAGTACCTGATGTCACTCGAAGAGGTAGAAGGCAACTTTATTGGGTGGCTCAAATGACTTGTTATATTTCTTCAGGTATGACAAATGTAGATTGAAATTTATTATAAATAATTGAAAGCTAATATGAGAATGCATGCATGTAGACCACAACAGGTAAGAAGCCCCCTAGGGTTCTGAAGCCTCCGCCCCTACATTTTATTCCACAAGAGTTGTTTGACTCCTTAGGCCCTAGAATAGATACATTTGTGATCATCCTTAGGGAGGATATTGTAGGTATAGAATGTGACACTATTACCGTGTTGATAGATGTTTCTGAACTATTTCAGTATGATATGTAAAGACATTAGTGATAGAACTTTAGATATGGTGAGTCTGAATACCCTGTCATATATGAAAAATTGTTTAATTGTTGCCTATACATTAAATGAGTATTATATATATATATATAGGGACATGATCTACTGCGGACCACTATTTCTTGCGGACGTGCGGACCGTGGATCTTCCCGCTTGGTATTCGGCACTTACAACTCTGATGTCACTGCCTTTCCTAACACGTGGGTGCCGTCTTATATTATTCTGGAAAAGCGTATACCCGTCGACGATTTCTTTCATTCCCAACCGTCCGCCAACTTCAACTCGGCGTTTTGGAAAGTACATCAGGGCGATGCATCGTTGCGCCACTTTACCTTGCTTCGTATGGGATTATTCTTATGTCTATAGGTTCTAGGTCGCATCAACACCTGCCGATATGTATGCAAAAAAGTGTTTGAGATATACATAGGGTGAAGAAATCATTGTGAGGTGTTCTACACGAGTGCTAAGGTACAATAATCAACTAAAAGAGTGAGTAATAGCATGACTTTTTAATGCAGCTGCATAAGAGGTCGTGAATGGATGATGCTCAATAATTTAATCAATAGAAGAAGAACAGGAAACTGGAAAGTTCGTCATTGTATTTTCTGTGTTTCTAAAAATCAATTCGAACTTTCTGTTGATCAATTTGTTACACGCTGATTTGACATGAATGGTATTGTAAAACTATGATCCTATTAGATTGGCAGATAAATGGTGTCTATGAGGCTTTGAACGATGTCATATTTGATAAAATATTGTTATGTGTATGTTCCCTTCTGTTGTTCTACTTGTAGTCACGGATGTGTATAGTTGCACGATCTTCTTCTATTTCAAAGCATATCAATCTATCAAATGTTATGAAGCTTTAGTTTCAAAGAGTCGTTGTTGATTGGTACGACAGTTGTTGGTTATATATATATATATATATATATATATATATATATATATATATATATATTGTTCAGTCATTTGTATTATGTATGTGTTGAGTTTCGAATAGAAAATGTAGGATTTCTAAGGTCATCATTGATTAGAGATGTACTTAGAGATCTGAGTGACGTTAAAGATTATGTGACTATGATGATGCAATTTTTTGGTGCTCCCAAGAATGTGATCTTATCTCCCTTCAACATTATGTCAATTTTTGTCTTGGTATTTATATGTCTAACTTATGAATATAATTTTTTGTGGAATTTAATTTTTATTTAATTTGTCTTCTATTCACTAAAAAATAAGCATTCACAGTTGTTAGTGATTGTTACTAAGACTTGGACTGTGTATTTCTTTGATTCTTCAGGTATAAAATTGACACCAGACACCCAATAAAAGCGACAATTTATGCGTGAGTATAGTTTTTCAGTGCCCAACATACTTGTTAATGTTTGCATCATATGACAGTTTAATAATGCAACATATATGTTAATTCAACTTATAGGGGTGTGAAAGCATTTTGTAGTGGTAGAGAGAAAGTAGATAAGAAAAAGAAATCAATAACTTGGAAGAGTGTTAATGTATATAAGTCTTCTCATTCCAATTGCATAATATATTACCAACTGTTCTTAATTACATTTATTAAAAAATTATAAATCTACATGGCCCTATACAAGATAATGACTAGGCATGCACATATTACGTGATGATGTATATGCAGATGATTTTCACTGATGTGCAACAAATCAAATGTATAGAGAATGTAAATTATTAGTCTTGGAACATATTAATAAAGTAGTCTCATTTGATAATACAAACAATCAGATTTAATTAGAAGTCTTATTCTCTTTGTAGTTTTTTTATAATGATAAACCCTATACATTGGAGCAGTTGAATGACCTACATGAACAATGGGCAGACTGCTTCATCAAAAATGTGGACTTGAAGAAAAAAGGGAGGGTTGATTGATATATTTTGAAGTTCAAACTTTGATGTCATTTTTTATTTACTATATTATTATACATTGTGGGACTTCAAATCTGAGATGGCAGCTAAGTATGGATGAGAAATGAAACAAGTGATATGTGAGTTCATGAATTTGTATGCAAATGATAGAATATGTGGCATGTTTGTTCCTATTTTGTATATATATCTTTTTCTTGTAGGTTTTCTAGTCTGTTGTTAAGTTGTGATGCTTGCAGAGGCCTGCAGTTCTTCATAACTTTCAATTTTGAAGAAATACAGGCGGAAGACAGGCTAGCAACTGGATAGTAGGTAGCATACCTACTATATAAAAAATATATAGACAATTCTCGTCAGTTATTTGTAAATAATCGACTACATATACATTCTACGCCGGTTATTTACAATAAACTGATGGGGTATATCTAAACTTTTTGATGTTCAATCACTTACAAACCAACATCATGATATTCTGCATCAGTTATTTATCATTACACGGCCAATGAGGAAATGTTAAAGGCGTCTGTGTTTGTTCTCAAAATCGATGAGAAAAGGTCAAAGGAGACCTCAAATATGTCACCCATTGCGCATTACATTGTCAGTTTTGCAGTAATGCGGACCCAATGACAAAAAGTATTGTCATCAGTTTTGTGAACTGACGAAGAATGGCTTGAGTTTTAGCATCACCCACTTGGTTGTCGGTTTATAACCAATGTTGTTGCATGCCCAAAATAACCGACACTATATCCCTATTTTTTAGTAGTGATAAACAGAATTACCTTTGCAATTATCAAATTAAGTATATGATTCCCCATTATAATCATCATAGGTGGCTATAGGGATGTCTAGGAGGTTGTGACAAGGTGTAACCTTTGTCTCTTGGCTACAACTATAGTATATATAGAGGGATAGGGTGGTTAGGGTTAAGTGGGGGTAGTTTCAAAAATAGACTATAGGAAGTAGTAAGGTTCATAGGCATAATGGCCATGTTGGCCCTTGGTAGTGGATGGATAAGCTAGGTAAAATAGTTGTTTTAGGATGGAACGACCATGTACATTGTTGTGGAATGGTTGTTTTGGGCAGAACGATCAATTTGGGTGTGAAGTGGAACAGACGTTCTAGTGAGAATGGTCGTTTTGAGTGAGGGGTGAATTAGTTGTGGAAATGGATTGAGTACACAAGTGAATTGGAAAAAAAGACCAATCTAGTATAGTCATTTTATGACCAGAATGTTTGTTCTATGGTCTAGATGAGAGACTTAGGTCATTTAGTGGATTTTAGTGGGATTTAAGGTGAGATGGCAAGGAATGATGGATTTTAGCCATTTTGGCATAGATTTTCTAGGGATAGAATGGTTGTTCCATGACTTGGGTGTGATATAATTAGGACTTGGAGGGTTGAATGGGTCTGGGTTCTTGCTTTGCTATTGTCTTGTTGTTATTGCATCTTGATCATTTTTGGTTAAATGGAATGCACTTTGATCTTATAAATGTCCATCTTGGTGCTTCTTGCTTTAAATTTGTTCTTTGGTCACTTGGGGTGGATTAGGGTATCTTTATGGCTTAATTTTTGCTCCTCCGTAGTTAGGGAAATCTTAGGATCATCCTTCTCCCCCAATCATCAATAACTTCTAAAGTACCTATAAAAACATTTAAGAGAAGCCATAAGTGCATTTGGCAATAGATGATATTTATTGGGAAATACCATGCAGTCTACATATAATGTTGTGAAATACGATAAAGTTAGTACATGATGGAGACCCAAACTAGGGCTCTATCAGGTTCCAAGCTTTAGAAAAAAAAATGCCAACTAATGAAGTAGTTCCACTAGGATTGGCTCACTTCATGAGACAAAATAAGTAGAGTATTGCTCCTATCAATTTAAAATACCTATAATTGAAGTACTTCCCAACTAATCAATTATTATTGAATGCTTAGATATAATCATGTATCATTCCTATTATGGTTATATAACTTGCATCACAAATTAAAACTAAACATTTGACAATGTTTTTTTATCATCCTAGAGTCTACCATAAAGTGCCAATTTACTCTTTCCTAGTGCATACATCCAAGAGATTTTATATGATGTTTATGCCATCCTAATAAGTACGATGATTATTTTCTATTTATCATTATACAAATCTATCATTTAATCACCAATGTGAACGAATGACATAACTTTATATGACTATATCTCTTATTATGATTGAACTTAGGTTTTCTAAATTATTACTCATTTTGTCTTTACTTATCTTATGTTAAAACCCCTAAATGATCTCAAGTGACTATTTTTATATTAAAGAATTCAATATGTATTTTCTTCCTTCTTTAACATACATTTTCTAATGAAGAAAAAAATCAAACTAGATCTAGTGCCTCTCAATTTCATAGTAGAAACGATTCACAATCATTGCAAATTAACTATCTATCAGTGATACCATTCAAATAATGAAAAATGGATATTAAAGCAGTTAAACTTCAAATACTTCAAGAATCAAGAGTTTCAAACCAGCAATAAAAAAATAAAAAATTATCATTCAATTTCACATTTTTGCATGCAATTTAACTTCAACTTCAATATAATTAATTTTTTGGAACACAAGTACTACCCACCTTTAAGATCAAATGCTATCTTGGGTTTTATTTTGAGCATTCAAATCCAAAATATTTTCAAAAAACTAGTTTTTCTTCATTCATCAATTATTTTTGTGTCAACTAAGGATGAAGATGAGAAAAAGAAGAAGAACAACTAAACAAATGCTACCCTTGAGTATTTGGATCAAACTTTGATTTTTATCTCAAACCTACATACTTTATCACATCTCTATAATCGCCCTAAAATTTCCATATCAGTGAACAATAGGGATACGAGTAGACAATGTAAAGTAACTACAACATTTGGGTCAAATTTCAACTTTTCAATTAAAATCACACTTAAAATTATTACTCTTTAGCCTCTTATATGGATGTTCTCTACTAACCACAAGTAGTGGGATGTATTCTTGACAAGTTTCTTAGGTACCATATTATTATTTATGTTAAGCTGAATGAAGGATAAATAAAATGCTAAAGTGATGAGAATAATCAACAAATAACTAAACTGACACTAGAATTCTACTAATACCAAATTATCCACTAAGCTCAAATAAAGTCATACCAATCTCCCTAAATTGTTCACCTTGATATTTTGAAAAATAAAAGGAGAATTGGAATACATGTACTACTCAAACTCCCACTTCCTCCTCGACTCCATAATTCCACAATAAGACCAACTATTAGAATCATTTACTTCCCAAGATTCTAAATCTTTTACCCGACTATACAAATTTCCTTTCATGTAAGAAACGTCTTTTTAGATTATATTAGTTCATTGTCTATAATTATCTTTGTGCCAAAGTGACACATCATTAGCATAGAAACATGGAAAACATCATGAAAAAATTTCTAAATCATGTGAAATCCATTGTAACATACCAAAATCCACTATCCTAATCCTAGAATCTCAACCCCCTTTATTGGATGTCAATGGGCTTAGTTTTTGAGAGATCACCAAATGAGGTGTAAGATATACACTAATACATCATCATACATTAGTGAGCCTAAAATGGTCACACAATCAACACTTACATGCAAACCCCAACGTCAGTTAACTATGACCTAACCATGTCTTGGATCAGTGTGACTTGAAGTGATGGTGAGTTTGGAAGAGTGAAACCTAATCATAGAATGATATTTTCTTAAACAAGTATGATTTCTAAAAGATATGTGAATTTCAATATGTTTCTTAAGTAGACTGAGCCTAAAATGCACATGGGGTTTCCCTTGGAACGTGGGTCCAAAATATGAGTACAATAAACCTTTCTCCTTAAGGACTGGACTATAAATTCATAACCAAAAACATTATGACCCTTGCAATCATATACAAGGTCAAATAATTGAGACAAGGTCAAACACAAGGTGTGGATACATTTAGTCACCTAAGATTCTAGTTCTTACTTAGATAAGGAAAAATTGTGGTTTTGTATATGCATAAAACTAATCAAGTTAAGAAAAACAAATAAAGTAAATAAAAAGGCAGAATCCCTCAAATCCTACTAAATAACAGAAGAGTTATCAGCTATGGAACCATGAATCAGACTATATATGTACCTTTTTAATGGGATTAGACAACCCTCAGATACCCTAGCTAGCTACTAACATTCTAACTCAGCATGTATTGTGGTAGATACTCCAGAGGGGGTCATCCCACTCACTCTAGGGCATAGTGACCAAAACCCCTTAAACAACCCAATACTGCTTACAAGGATCATGGACAAATGTTGTTTACCTATCCTGTCAAATACGAGTCAATTAGGAGCATTAGGAGTGGCATAGATCTATCAAGAATCTGGCCCACAATGAAATCAAGATTGATTCAGTGAACCTTATCTAATTTTGCGGTGTTGGTTTAGACTACTGTGATCCTAATTTCCAGGAAGGTCCACCCTTAAACATTGTCATCTTGGAGTTAGGTCCAAAATACATTTTAACCCATTTTCACCACTCATCCTTTGAGGTAAATGAAACTGGAATTTCATTCAAGAAAAAATCAACCAATTAAATAATCATAACAAAAAGAGAAGGTAAAATAGCAACATGATAGATCAATATATTAGATACATGCCTAGAATCAAAGTATGCAAACATGCTCAAAATGGGATACATATCCAACAAGGATCTCAAATAGCACAGTTGGAACCAAACAAAGATGGAAACACATCATTTGTATATAAACAAGGGAGAACAATAGATGAAAAAAGGAAGATGAAGAGACTAGCATGTGGAGGAGAGGTGGCTCTTTCTCCGTATCCTAAAGATGATTTGGATCTCATACTTTGCACCACCCTCCTTGATCTTTTGGACTCCTTGGCCTCCTTCTTCATCAAGTCCACCCAAATAATGGCATGAGTAGATGGATGGAGACTAACCCGACCTTATTTGAATGAAACATGGTCAACTTTATCTGGTGGATGTGTGGGTGGAAGATGGCAAGTGATGGAAATGAGTGGAGGAGGTGGTGTTCAATCAAAAATCATGGAAACTAATGGAAATGTATGCAAACTAATGGGAATTGGTTTAGGGTGAGATCTTATCCATCTCGAGACCTAGATCTCTAAGATAGAGTTTTGGGAACCAAATTTTGGAACCCTAGGCATGATGGTCAAGGAGAGGTATTTATAGTGGTAGGTGATATATCAGTAAGCATGAGCGAACCTAACTTGGTTCAGATGAATCAGGGCCAATTATGCTTCATCTGTCATAGATGTGAAATAATGAAACCATCCCACATCATATATAGGTTGGTTTCATGGCATCATTTAGTTAGTTGTTTCCATTAGTGGATATGCTTGTCATTTGGTATCATCAATTGACATCACTGATTGATATCATCAACTGATGTCCACTGATGGCGTGGTATGATCAGTAAAAAATTGGCCTAGTTTGAGAGAACCCCAATTTTTTTCTCCATCAGTTATTGGCTTGATGAGTGGACATGGAGGTCAATGGTGTGATCCATTAGTGGATGTTATGTGTGAACATCTTCTGTCAATATCCATTGTTTGTCATAATGAGTTTTCATATGAAAAAGTAGATCAATGAAAGGCCTAACTGAAACCGGTGCAATTTTCATAAGCCCGGGTCACATTTGCTATATTATTTGTTGTTGGATGCATAGGTCGATGAATATGGTTGATGGAAAGGTCGATGTTAATGTGGTGTTAGGATGAAATCGGGTCAGATTGGATTAACCTAGGCCAGTTTTGTTTGTTTAGACTAGTGATTCAATCTTAGTCCATCCAACCTTTGTATTGGGAATCAAAGGAGTCAATGTCTCCTCTTTTGGTGCCTACAAGTTCAAAACTGGCTATTTGAGCAACTATATATTTAAAGGGGGGTAAATTACAAAAATCTAAGTATTTAGTGTTATTTGGGAAAATCAAAGGTATTATAGGCACAAAACTATAGTTAATTACTTAGAATTAATGCCTAAATTTTGATGTTACTAATTACCCTAAGCTTAATCATTTTCTTGTCATCAAGCAAGACACAAACTTAAAGAACAAAATATAACATACAAATTAAGTTTGGTGACAGATGCAAAGGTTAGGAAAAATAGTTTAAAAGTGTGAGTCTCCTAGGACATTGTTTCATTAAAATACCCACCATTCAAACAAAAATCAGTGATGTAATATCATGGAACTATTGGGCGTGTTTAATAAAATTCACTACAATCCAACAAGATTCATGGGAGCTTGAACCATATCTATAATATTTAAGGCATAATCACTCAGGCAATTGGGTGGGTGGTAATAGTGAGTTATGAGATGTCTTCGAGTATTCATGTCAACTGAATAGAAACAACATGACTTCCACTTATTAATATCCCAATTCAAAAGCAAATAGAAAGACCTTAATGACTTATGAGGATCCTGATATGTTTCAGGATGGTCAATGGAATGACTATTGGTCCTTGCAGTTTGAGGCAGTTGGCTCAAAGTAGTTAGATGAGCTCCTCATATCATGTTCAAACCAACCCTTCTACCAAGATGATATCACATGTCTCCTAAGGGTTTCCTAAAGACTCTCTAATGAGATTTTAGGGTTGTACTACTAGGAACGAGATACCCACATTCCTAAGCACATTCATACACCCACTAGGAACCATCCTTAACTCTCCTAAAAAGAAAACAAATATCCATGATTTTATTCACGCTTGGGCTTTTATTATCTGCATTCTAATTTCTAAAATTGGGTGTTAGGTATGTTTTTGTTCTCGTAGAGGCATTGGAATTGTTTTTGAGATTTTGGGTGGCCGAGCCTCTTTTACATTTTTTTTTTGACTCAATATACTCTGAGGGCAGCAGATAGACTATCAATGGAAAACAAGCCAACTTGATTTAATCTCAAAACTCATCATCTTTTTCTTAATACCTTGGAAAAAGTATCTAGTGTGGTTCATGAATCCTTAGAATATAGTTGAATCTGTGAAAACACAACTTTGATTTTATCATACACTAGCTCTAACCATTGGGTTCAAATCATGGGTTCGTCATTCACTTCTATAATAGGAGAACAAGAAATTTAAAACCATGATATGGTGGGTAACCCTAATATCCATCACTAGACTTGTAGGAAGGAGTTTGTGAGATGAATGAAGATGGAGGTCAAGCAAATAAAATGGTGATTGGTCCATTAGGTGCATAAATGAACATTAAGAATAGGATTTGCATTTTTATAGACTTAATTGTCAAAAGTACAAAGTAAGAAACAACATCATACTAAGTAGAAACATTTAGAATCGAAAGCATGAAGAAAAAATCAATGCAAAATTTTGAAAAATTATACTTGAAAATATATACTAAATATAGATCAAGTACAATGCAGTAATCATGCATACATGAAGAGAAAGAAAAAGAAGGTGAAAGTGAAATGAAAATAAGGGTGAATTGTCATGCCACCCCAATCCTAGAATTTTTCTCATATTTGAGTAAATCTTAAACCTAGATACTAAAGATGGAGAGGGAAAAGTATCTAGAGTTGATCTTGTCCTATCATGTTGAGGTTGAAGTCTAGATAACTGTGAAATGTGGGGTCAGCCATTAAATTCTAGAACTACTATTGTCTCTCTAAGAGTTCAAAAGTTTGTCAGGGTCCAACTCTCTACTAGCATAATTAAATTATACACATAAAAATTATCTAGAACACCAGTTTTGACTTCTTTTGGATAATCCTATATCCCTCAAGTAAATATAAGAAGAAAATCTAGCTTAAAACCAAAACCATTCCTTCATATAGAGAGAGCTTCTTGACATGTTGGTCTTTGACCTTGATTGAATGGGTTGTAGTGATTCATGGTATAATTGTTGAAACTGTAGTTTTTCTATGATCTCTTGTTAGTTCCAGAATCAACCACATGTTGAATTATGGTCTACGCACTCTTTATTCTTCTAGGATCAATCTAGAGGCTGACAAGATGTTTCCCTTGCTCATTCATCTCTATTACAGACTCTACAGTCTACATCCTTTATAGATAATACCACAAGAAACTATCATTGAAATCTTTACCTCACTATACTAAACCTCCTGACCCCAAATTTTATAGAGTTTCATCAAAAAGACTCTCCTACCCAATTCCAACCTCTATTACTATCTTCGATCCATGTCTAGTTCCCCTCCATGATATTTTAGGTAAGTAGCACACCCAAATCAAAACCCACACTTCCAAGAACTATCTTCAACCCCATTTTTACCCTCAAATACCTTAAGAGGCATCCCCCAAACTTTCCCTAGCTTCTCTCTCCTCTGATGGCTCATGGCTCATAAATTGGAAAGTAAAATCCTTTGAGAAGCTTTGCTTCACATCTTTACACCATCAAAAAGATTTTAGCATCTAATTAACCTTTTAAATATTGTAACTCTCTACCACTATTTTCTTCCTTCTTCCATCCTTTTTTTAGAATTCTATCAGTTATGATCTTCCCCCAATCTTATTTGTTGGTTCTTTTCTCATATAGCTTCTTAATGTGTCACATTTCCATGGGCAATACAGAGTTTTCTCATGTGATGTTTTAATTAATTGTGTGAGTCTTTGAGGCATGTCTCATCCATGTGACAATTTTCACATGGTCCACGCCATCAGAAGGGCCCGAGCATGCATGATTTAAAAATTGGATCAATAAAAGCAAGCATATTATATGAGTATTGTGATTGGTATGATATTGTAGAATTTGGAATAATTACTTACACTATCATAAAATTGAGTATAAATATTCATTGGAAAGTGTTTTTCAAGAGGAAGTTAGATCTATGGTTCCTAGACCATATTTATCACTTAGGAGACCATGTTTCTTAAAAGTTTAGGATTAGGGTTTAAGATGATTACAAAGATTAGAATTGATGTATACATAAAAATACTTTTTAGGTGGTTTCAGAATTGACCATGTATAAGAAGTCATAGACTAAAGATTTTCTTATCTACCGGTAAGTAGTTCATGTAATTTTGTATAAGTATTTCATTGATTGATTGCTAAGTATGAATTATCATTTCATATGTTCCCTTTTAAGTCAGTAGTGGTATGGAAAATGAAGAATATAGTTTTTGTTCTAATTACACCTACTTGATGCTTACTTTATACAATAGTTCTATGATTATCATCATTTAATATTTATCATTGTTACAATGACACCATCATAATGGAATCATATTCAAGGTTAAGAAACCATGTTTATATTATATGTAAGATTCATATTCAATTTCAAGAATCATGTTCATGTTCATTTTCAAGAGGGAGTAATCCCATTATGTTCAAGGAGGATAAATCCTATCATGTTTAAGAGATAATACTAAGTGAAGGTAACATTATTAATGGAAAGAGTTGTAAAAAAATTACACACTTCATGATCACATTATTCATGGGATTTTCTTGCAATCAAGGGCTTTCCTAGCATTATTTTCTCTTATATCAAAATTCATATAGGAAGGTTGACTTGAAAAGAGTTTCAATTGAATAGTGGAATCAATGATGTACTGTGTGAAAGATATCATTAAGTGAAGCAATGTAAAGTGTTTTATGAGGCATCCCCTAAACTTCCCCTAGCTTCTCTTCCATCTGATGGCTCATGGCCCATCAGAAGGAAAATATAGTCCTATGAGAAGCTTTGCTTCACATGTTTAACCATAAAAATGATTTGAGCATCTAGTTAACCCCTAAATATTGTAACTCTTTACCACTCTTTTATTCCCTCTTATATGTTTGTCTAAGAATCCTATCAATTATGATCTTCCTCCAATATTGTTTGTTGGTTCTCTTCTCATGTAGTTTCTTAATGTGTCACATTTTCATAGACAGTATATAGTTTCCATCACACCGCATTTTAATTGATCGCACAAGTCTTTGAGGCATTCATTATTCACGTGGCAATCTCCATGTGGTCCACATCATCAGTGGGGCCTACGAATGCATAGTTTTAAACTGTATAAATAAAAGTAAGAAGATTATCTGAGTATTTTGACTGATATGATATTGTAGAATTCGTAGTAGTTACTTACATTATTAGAAAACCAAGTAAAAATATTCATTTGAAAGGGTTTTTCAAGATAAGCTAGGTCAGTGGTTTCCAAAGCATGTTTCTCATTAATGAGACTAGGTTTCCCTAGAGATATAGGGATAGGGTTTAAGATGATTATAAAGATCAAAATTGATGTATATATAATTATATCTTATATATGGTTTAGGAATTGACCATATATAAAAAGTCCTAGACTAAGGATTTGCTTGCCTCCTAGTAAGCATCTCATGTCATTTTGTGTAAGTAATTGAATGATATATTGCTAAGTATGAATTATGATTTCATGCGTTCAATTTCCATAGAGAAGTGGTATGGAAAATGAAGAATATAGTCTATGTTCTAATTATACCTACCTGATGCTTGATTTATTATACAATTCTATGATTATCTTCATATACTTTAAGTACTTATGATTGTTATCATGACATCATCTTAATGGAATCATAAATGTTAATGCACCATGTTCATATTATATGTTGGATTTATACTCAAGTTCAATAATCGTGTTCATGTTTGTGTACAAGAGGGAGTAATACCATTTGTTCAAGAGGGATAAATATCATAATGTTTAAGAGATAAGATTAATTCAAGGTAACATTATTAATGGAAAGAGTTGAAATAGTTGTTGTATACTTACCAGTCACATTATTCAAGGGTTTTTTTTACAATTAAGGGCTTTACTAGCATCATTTTCTATTATGTGGGAATTCATATATGAAGGTTGATATGAAAAGAGTTCCAGTTCAGTAGTGAAATCATTGATGTACCATGTGAAGAAAATCATTGAGTGAAATAATGTCAGGTGGTTCCATTTTGAGTAATATACTTATATTTCGTTTATATAACATACACAATGTCTCTTATTGATGTATGCTATCTTTCTTTAGCATGGTTGTGGGATGACATGTCTGATGTGACTTTTACTCCACTGGCAAATTCATTATAGGTGAAATCCCTAGAGTTTACCTAAACAAGTACAATAATCACCACTTGTAAGCAGAGGGATCTTATTATACTAGAGTTTAGGACCGAACCCAAAGGTCAACGCTTTTAATAACTATTATGATCAAGGTAATCAGACAAGAACTATTATTTTTCACAAGAATCAGATTTGGTTGATTAAACTAAGGTTGCAATTAGTAAAGGTTGGATTAAAGGATTAAATCAATGGATGGGAACACTAGGGTTGAATGGGTTTCACTACCGCTACCTCTCATATACTCTCTCACTACATCATATTGATCACGAATATGTATATGTTTAGGCTGGGAAAATCCCCATTTGGTATTAGGATATAACCTTGACAGATAGCACTCCAAGCTTGTCATTGCGTTACTTAGAGATCATACATCTATCGCCTTAGAAAACACCTATCTGAAATTCTCATCAAGGGTTTAACTAGGATCTAATATATATTCTAGATATTGGGTTCGAAGTTATCTACACCCAAGATCATGAATAACATGTAAACCTATTGGTCATACAAGCATACAAGTATAAAATGTTTGATTTAAACATGCAATAATACACACAAAAATAAATGCAGATACAAGAGCAAAATTGAGTAGTGGGGCTACTCCTCGCATCCTAGAGAGAGGATACTCACTCATGGCAGTAGTATCATAAACAACAATGGAAAATAAGAAGAACATCATGATCATAGAAGAAGGATTCACAACCATGGTTTGCAAAAGCAAATATTCAAACTCTAAAACAATGGAGTCAATGGGAAAGTGAGAACACCCTAGAAGTTCATAGGGGATGGACTAGGGCCATCAATACTCCTTACTTGTGTACTGGATCTACTACTATATGGAGAAGGAAGCAGGTTGGCGAGGGTGGAGGTCATCAATCAATGGGAACATGTGCAGCAGAACAAGCATATATCAAGGTTTGTACCTTGGAACCTGGGTGGCGGTGAAGGTGGAATCCCTTCGATTGGCATTTGCAAACTGATGGATGAAGGTTGAAGGTTGTGGAGGTCAAATGTTTGGAGTGTATGAAGCAACCTTGTAGCGTCAATGGTGATTCCCTTCTTCGTTTGTCTTGGTCTTCTATTTATAGGCATAGGGTAGGGTTTGGAGCCCTCCCAGCCACCATGGAATGAAGTGCTAGCCGCCATGGCGGTGAAAAGTCAATGGCAACATGAAGAAGATAATGAATCATCAGTTTGTAGTTGTTCCATCGGTAGGTGAGGAGTCTCATGAAATTTCATATGAACCATCAGTAATCGAATGGTTATTATATGACCATCAGAAGGTGGGTGCATAACTACCTTCAAAAGGGAGCATAATAGCCATAAGTCCTTGATGCAGAATAACCTTCAGAAGGTAGTGCATAATGTCCATCGAAAGGTGAGTGTAGACAAACCATCAATTGTTGTGCGTAGGGGAACCGTCGATATTCAAATGTAGACCTGTCATTAGAAGGTAAGGAACTGGTTCCCTTTGGTCTTCAGTCACAGACCAGTCATTGGAAGGTGCGTGCAAATTAGTAATCAGTAGGAAAAGTTGGTCTAACAACCAAAGTAATGGTAGAGTGGTGCAAACTGAAGGCTAGGCAAAAGTAAGCCCAACCTTTGGGGGGGTATTGGTGAAGGTCAAAGGCTTGCATAGATAGAGAATCAACCAAAGGATCTATCAACCAATAGCTTGGAAAATATATGAAATCTGATGGTTTGACAGATGCACTACAAACTGATGGAACTTCATCAGCTTATGGAGGACCAAATCATCAAAAATATTGTCCATTGTATCAAAACTTTATGGGCCCGCTAGTCGGTCAGCATGACAACCTCCTCCTAGACTCCACTCTTGTAATGAAGTTCAAACCTAAAATTGAAAATATAAATTTGATTTAAAATCTTATAAATTAACATAAAATAAATAAAACCTAAATGCAAGCTAGTTCTAAGGTAAAATGATGGAAACGAATGAAAAATAAGGACGGAAATGCGACTAAAATAGATGAATATGCATTCATCAATGTCCATACTTCATGGAGCATAAGAGGAGTTAATGAAACTCTTAAATAAGAGTTGATAACCAAGATTGAGCCTAGTGGGGTGTCATCCACAACTTAGCATATGCATTATCTAGTTTATAGAGAAGCTTTATGCATTGACTTTATTTTAATATGTATGTGGTAGGTTTTCATTTCAAGTTGAAATAACTTATGTTATAAGCCCTTTCAAGAACAACTATATGAATCGAGTTTTATCAAAGCATGGTGCAATATTTGTCTTTATGTTGTGTATGGTGTAGTATTTATCTCTATGTTGTGTATATCATATTTTGTGATGCTCCTTCAATCCAGGTGACCCATGTTACAAACAATTTAGGTATTGCTTCCATTAATATATGCACACCTGGAGTGTTGTTACAAAATCCTATTACAAGCTATGACTACCCCCAACTTTGTGTGATCATCATGCTCCTTAGTGGTCTAGTCATGGATTGTGAGATGATATGAAGAACTTCTATCCAACTTGCATTTTTTTACACCAACACTACTCATCTTCTTCTTATTATTATTATTCTTATTCTTATTCTTATTCTTCATCTATCATCTCTCTTAAAACTCTCTTATTTTGAATCTTGGAAGTGAACCCAAAGCCTCCCTATTTATATTCTCACATCTAACTACTCCAATTTATCCACCTCTTGCAACCAAAGTGTGACTTCCCACCACTAGTACAGAAAGGGTCTGTAGCATCGGTTTTTTAAAGCCTGCAGTGTCACTTTTCGACCGACGCCTAGGTGGTCGTCGCTACAGAATTTGGTATATAGCGTCGGATTATTTAACCAAATAAAACCGACCTTACAGAGTAAAAACTGACGGAAAAGGTTGTAAAAATGCTGACCTAGGCGAGAAAAAAGGAGCCTGTAAGGTCGGTTATTTCATAAAACCGTCCCTGTAAACGTTCTCGGTCGAGAAAATTGTCGACCGAGAACGTTTACAGGGTCAGTTTTTATGAAATAACCGACCCTAAAGATTGAATAACATTTCAGTGGTAACTCTCAGTCGAGAAAATTCTCGACCGAGAACATTTACAGGGTCAGTTTTTATGAAATAACCAACCCTAAAGATTGAATAACATTTCAGTGGTAACTCTCGGTCGAGAAAATTCTCGACCGAAAGTATTTCGGTCTCGACCGAGAACCCTCTATAAGGTCGGTTTTTTGAAAATAACCGACCCTAAAGATTGAATAAAACATTTCAGTGTAACATTCGGTCGACAAGTTTGTCGACCGATTGATATTCGGTCGAGAATGTTGTCGACCGAGTCCTACACTAAAATGTTTTAATCAATCTATAGGGTCAGTTATTTCAAAAAACCGACCTTATAGAGGACATTATAAACTCAGTTTTTTACAAAACCCGACGCTAGAAGTTCTATTTCGGTCGAAAATTGTTCGACCGAAGAGTGTACAATCTCTAGGGTCGGTTATTTAAAAAACCGATGCTAGAAGATACGATTTTTTTTAAAAAAAAATCTGCAGAAATTGATATAGAATAGAAGAACAAGAAGATTCATATATTCTGGGAGAGGGGAGCATTGATGCTCAACCGTCATCATTCAAAACCACACATTCATAACAAAAATGATAATCAATATCATAATTTACAAAATGATAGAGTGCAAGTCTGAGATGACATATTACAAAAGTAAAAATATGAAAGAGTACGTACTCAAACCACATACATAAATGGAGCTGACATATTTAATCCAATACTATTTCGACTTCACTTATAAAACACTCTGACCACTCTTCTCGGAATTCATTCAAGTCCACATGTGTGTAAGGCTGAGTTGTAAAGATCTGTAACAGAAAATGCACATGTTAATATTTTATAAAAATGACTACAATCACTTGTAAATTTATGATGTTATTCTTTATTACCTGACTTATAGTCTGAATGTCATGTGATGCTTGTTTGACAATAGCTTGCATGTATTTCATTACATAGTAGCCACAAGCCCAGTCATTATTTTGCATAGGACACTACAAATAATAAATTATACTCAATGTTAGTAAACTACTATAAACAACAATTGAGATAAGAGTATAAGAGTTGACATATTATAGTTGAAAATTAATACATAAAGAGTAAGCAGTTGTCAAAGTATCTACCTTGACATTTTTCAAAGTCAATGTCTTTAATTTTGTGGGTATTTGTCCTCCAGCTTCACAAAAAGCCTTTATACCCCTATCAATTAAACGATAGTTGGTAAAATAGAAATTCTAAATAAAAATATCATGTTGAAGCAATTGATTAAATTTATGCATACTCCATAGCTGACAATTTCAGTTTGTGACTCCTTGTTGTTTTACCCATTGGGTCAACATAATAAAGAGTCACCAATTTTGGGACAATCACCGGTAATTCCCAATGTCTAGCTCTAAGTAAGAGTAAAACAAACATTAAAATAAATAGTTTCATTCATTATTCAAATTATATTGAATAATAATACTTAATGTACGTTAAAAGGAATTAGGATAATTCCCTTCCCCTCACTAGCAAAATATTTGAATGCATCATAGAAGTACTCATTCACATCCTCAATATTTGTCTCCACCTGACTAGTGACCGAAGGAACTAAGAATGCAATATTCTTTATATCAAAGTTGGTGACCTCGGTATATAAATGGTTGTTAAACATTTGTAATTATTTTCATATGTAGAAATAAGCTAAAATGTGTATTGGAATTTTCTATATATTATTGATATATCCTTACCTTATCCATACTTCTATTATCGAAGTGTTCAGCCAATCATACCGGAACAACTCTATAATATCATCAAGAAAAATAAAATTCTCAAAGTCCCTCCCAACTGCATCTTCTGTTAACTTGACCATCATATTTGATCCCGATTTTTGGTTGGCTAAGTATCGACACAAACCTTTAGTTTTGCTTCCCAATTTGTCGAATGTAGTTTCGGGAATGAAAGATGGCTTGGGCATAGGAGGACAACTAGCAGAAGTTTTACTTTTTGGTTTACAAACCTGTTAATTAAATTACATACTTATATTACATGAGTTCATATATGCAGTCAAATATGAAAAATATGATAGAAATAAGGTATACCTTGTCATTGATAACCAAGTGTCTAGGCCAACCCACCATAGCACCCTCAGCTTCTTCAATTGTACTATATTCAGCATTAGGTATGGGTAGTGGTTTGTCCCCCATTCCGTCATACACAAGATGGATGGACACACGGCAGATGTCATCAGTAATTTGTTGGCAATGCAATGTACCACCAAGGTTGTACACTTTACTCGCTGCCACAACATTATATTCTGGAACCTCCACTGCAAGTTTACAGTTCATACCAACCTAGATTGAAATAATATAAGTTATATAAGAAACAGTAGAACAGATACATGTTACAACTATATATATTATCAATATATTTATCATATTAATAACACAACATAATAGAACAAAAACTTACTGCAGATTGTTGTGGTGGTTCATCGGGAGTGCTCCCATGACCTTCTACAACTATAGCATGGGCTTGTACCTCATCACTTGAGAGACGTGCAGTATGAATAGGTTGAGAAGGTTGAGTAGGCTGATATGTAGACATTATTTCTTTTACTTTCTGCGCTACTAATGCTTCAAGATCCTCCTATGTAAGACCTCCTACACGACCTCTTTTAGATTGCGAAGGGCCAAAATAAGACTTGAATCCTATGCCAGCTCCTAATCCCCTAACACGGCCAGGATGCTCCTTCGTACCAAGAGCAACTGCTAGTTCATCCATGTAGCCAATTGGGATGAACTTTCCTTCCTTCCTTTGCTCGTGGAGATCAATCTATTCATAGTTAATAAAAATATTAAATCACAATATCAATTAGATATAAATAAATCTAAGTTTGTGGAAGTTACTCATTACTTAGTTGGGATAAACCTACCATCTTTTGTGCCACCTCCTTAGTTGCAGGGTTGACAATTTCACCGGCTCGATTCTTTCTAGCATCAATCCATGTCATGTGTCAGGGTGGTCTCTCAACTTGAGTTGTACTAGATTCTTCTCCAGAAGATGATTGCTTCTCTTGTAGTTGGCGGCGGAAGGCATAACCACCGGGCCCCAAGCGATGGTCATGCACATTTTTAGCCCGTCTTTCCTTTTGAGCCTGGTGAATAGCCTGATCATTTAAAATGAGGTATTGAAATTTAGACTTGGCAAACATGTATAAATAGATCCACCTCCTTGATTGTATAAAATATTCATACAATACAGCACAATCTTTATTACCTGAAACTCTTCCGATCTCCTAGCTGCAACAAATCTTTCCCACACCTCAGGATCAATAAAAATATATACATCTGTAGCTTTCTTCTTTTGTTTAGGATTATTTATAAATTCCCTTACAAGATATGTCGTAAAACCCCTCCATCGTACACCACAACGTTGTAGCACTCTTTTCTTGTGATCTTTTTCATTTAGATGAAAAACACCCTATACAAACAAAAGAAGCAATTAATAATGTTGTTTTGAAAAGGAATTAATTCCAAGCAAACTAAATTAGAATCAATAGATAAAAAACATATTAAAATGATATCACTTCCACTCACAGATATATCTTTCCATATGAGGTCTTTTTTGGAATTAGGAACATCATGCCAATTTTCTATATCTATTGGCACCTTACTGCGTGTGGTCGCCCCTACGTAATGCTTGAAAGCACTAGCATGTTCCCCAACAGGTGCTCCTGTCGTATCAAACTGGACTGGCAATTTATCTCCTTTAGCCCTGAGCTCCTGCAGTCTACGCATCAATGTAGGACCTCTACTGTTCTTAGCATCACCACTACCATCCTCATGGTGCTCATGCTCAGAATGTTCATCTTCATGGTGCTCATGCTCAAAATGTTCATCTTCACTCACCATTTTAGAACCTACAAGTATACATGATAAAAAAAATAAGTGATAATAAAAGCACAAGTGATAAGGTATACATGATAATAAAATAAATAATTCAAAGAATACATGCCTTTAGTATTGGTTGAGTTGTTAGTCAAGGAAAATTCCTTCAGCATGGTCTTGACGTTTATAATATTCATCGGCGTTATCTTCAACATTTACACTTGGCAAACCAACTGAGAATGGACTAGAATCATCATACTTTTCATAGTATTCTTCTTCATTTATAGGATCTACAGTAAACTGTCTTTTTCCATTAAGAACGATAGACCAATTTTTATTTGCCGGGTCATCAATATAGAATACTTGTTTTGCTTGGTTTGCCATGATGAATGGCTCATCTTTGAAACCAATCTTTTCAAAATTCACCAATTTGAAACCCAACTCATCCACTAAAACTCCTTTATTGTTGTCAACCCAATTACACCTAAATATAGGAACTCGAAAATTTGTATAGTCCATTTCCCATATGTCCTCAATGACGCTGTAATATGACATCTCAGCTACGCGTGGTCTTTTATCTTTGGCACTAGCAAAATACAATGAACAAGCTTTAACAGTGACCCCACTATTTTGAACTACACTACTTTCATCTTGACGCTTTGTGTAGTATGGAAATCCGTTAATGTCATAACCTTCATATGACATGACATCCATTTTTGGCTTAAAGGCGAGCCATTTTATGTTCTCAGCAACATTATTTGGCGATTCAGATAGTTGATTAAATACTTTCTCTTCAAACCACCTAATAAATGTTCGATTATGCTCTCTTGCAAGCCACATTGAACTGGATCGCGGATGATTTCTCTTGATAAGATCATTGTGTTCTGTGATGTAGCTACTAACTTCATCGATGTTGTGTAAAATATACAAATGTGCTTGTTCCCACAACTCACAACTGATTCCTTTCACTCGTCCTCCCAGAGTTCCTTTGCCACAATAAGATCCAGTGTGATGCGAATTTTTTTGATCGCTACAAGTTTCATTGCAATTCAAAAAATCATTACAAAAATCCATCACCTCCCTAGCCATGTAACCCTCAACAATACTCCCTTCAGGATGATAACGATTCCGAACATCACCTTTAAAAACACTCATGTAGCGTTCAAATGGATACATCCAGTGTAAGAAAATTGGACCCAACATCTTCACCTCCCTTGTAATATGTACTACAAGATGAACCATGATATCAAAAAATGAAGGAGGAAAGTACATTTCAAGTTGACACATGGTAGCAATTACATCTTTCTGTAATTTATCGAGAGTATCAGGATGTATCACTTTGTTGCATATTTCATTGAAGAAGAAACATAGTCTTATGATTGCAAACCTTACATGCTTCGGCAATATAGATTGAATAGCCACAGGTAAAATTTGTTGCATTAAGGTGTGACAATCGTGAGATTTGAGACCTATCAGTTTCAGATCCTTCATTGATACCAATCTATGAATATTAGAAGAGTATCGTTGTGGAACCTTAATATTATACAAGCACTCACAGAAAGTCTTTTTCTCTTTCTTTGACAAAGTGTAACAAGCCGGTGGCAAATATGTGCGGCGACCCCTGATCTCCACTGATAATTCTTTTCTAATACCCATTAATTCTAAATCTTTTCTAGATTTGATGCCATCTTTAGTCTTTCCTGGTATGTTCAATAGCGTACCAATGATGCTATCACAAATATTTTTTTCAACATGCATGATGTCAATGCAGTGTCTAATTGCCAAAGATCTCCAATAAGGAAGATCCCAGAATATTGACCTCTTCTTGTATAGA
This sequence comes from Alisma plantago-aquatica, assembly GCA_963693085.1. NCBI lineage: Eukaryota > Viridiplantae > Streptophyta > Magnoliopsida > Alismatales > Alismataceae > Alisma > Alisma plantago-aquatica. The sequence continues at coordinate 113,042,527 of OY856415.1, read as the reverse complement.
GATTTGTCGCATGCGAGTGTATTACTACTTGAACTCTTTCCAAATTCATTAACAATATGTTTCACCCTATCATATACAACATGTCCTGGTATAGGTTTAGGAGCACTTTGTTCCTCAGTTGACCCATTAAAGGTTTTGTGTTGCCTTCGATAAGGATGCACTGGTGGGAGAAATCTCCGATGACCAAGATATACGATTTTACCACCATGTTTCAGTCTGATTGAATCAGTATTTTCCTCACAAACAGGACATGCTTTGTATCCTTTTATGCTATATCCAGACAAATTTCCATAAGCTGGAAAGTCATTAATCGTGCAAAATAACATAGCACGCAAACTAAAGATCTCTTTACGTGAAGCATCATATGTCATAATACCTTCTTCCCATAGTTTCATTAGGTCATCAATTAGAGGTTGAAGGTAAACATCAATATCATTTCCAGGTTGCTTGGGCCCTGATATCAATGTTGACAACATCACATACTTATTTTTCATACACAACCAAGGAGGAAGATTGTATATAAAAATCATAACAAGCCACGTGCTATGTTGGCTTCTTAATGTACCATAGGGATTCATTCCATCTGTACAGAGTCCAAGTCTTAGGTTTCTTGGTTCTTTACCAAATTGAGGGTATAATAAATCAATTTTCTTCCATTGTGGTGAATCAGATGCATGTCGTAGGATGCCATCATCATTGACCTTTAACTCCCCATGCCAAGACAAATTTTGCGCATCTTCTGTATTAGCAAATAAGCGTTGAAATCATGGTATTATTGGTAGATACCACATCACCTTGGCAGGAGAGCCATTTGTAGCCTTAGCTGAATTTGTAGTCTTATACCTTGACGCACCACATTTTGGACAATTTATCAAATTACTATAGTCCTTCTGAAATAACACACAATCATTTGGACATGCATGAATCTTCTTAGCCTCCATTCCCATTGGGCACATTATTTTCTTTGCTTGATATGTTGAAATTGGAAGCTCGTTGCCTTCAGGAAGAATTTCCTTTAACAAAGACAACAGTGAAGTGAAACTCTTATCGCTCCACCGGTTTTGAGCTTTAAGAGTGTATAATCGCATCACAGCACTCAACCTCGTGAACTTAGTACAACCCTTATATAATGGTTTTTCAGCATCATGGACAATGTTTGCAAATAAAGAAGGTGGATCAATGACATTGTCCCGACAACTACATAGCATCTCATCAATCATATCATCCTGAATCTGGTCATCTTCAATCGGTTCATCATTAACATTATCATCATTATCTATATCTTCTATGCCACAACTATTAGTATCGACATTTTCTGCTCCATAATTCATTTTCTCTCCATGCCAATACCATTCATTATAACCTTGTATGATCCCATTGCATATGACATGATTCTTAATTTCCTCACCAGTATCAACTTTCAAATTGTTACAACAATTTCTACATGGACAATATAGCCTATCTGTAGGTAATTTCCTATGTTCCTCAGCAAATCTGATAAATTCATCAAGACCTTTGGCAAACTCTGGACTGCAACGGTTCTTGATAGACATCCAACTTCGATCCATTTTCTATATCACATTAAAATTAATTATAAAACTAATAGTTTAATATTAATACTATAATAATATGTAAGTTTTTATTGATAGAAAGTGTACCACCTATCCCATTTTTGAATATTTAATCTCACTAGTAACTGTATAATGTATGTTTAGTTTTGAAGAAAATTTCAACAGCATTTCCCCTAAGTTCTCCAAGTACACCGATGTAAATGGCAAATAACCACTCACATATGTACCCAGAGAACAAATGGAGAAATCCTACTGAAATAATCTACAAAACTAAACACACATTATACAGGTACATCCTAAGTGAGATTAAAATATCCAAAATAGTCCCAAACCGGGGACTATCCAAAGTTTACTCCTAATGAGTAAATTTTGAACGGGTTTCTAAGTTAATATATAAATGCATTATTTTCATATTTATATATTAAGTTAAACATCATGCATCAACCCTAAAGTGTCAATCTAGGAGTACACATGTCTAATCTAGTATTAATTTCTAAAATTTATATAATGATTACATATGAAAAAAGACATGCATGTTTTGATTACTTGTACAAATTAGCAAAGTAAGGCCGTTTCCAACAGTCCAAAGATTGAAATCATTATAATATTCAGAACTATTTGTGAACATTACAGCAAATATGATTAAAACATTTATAGCTTCAACATAAATAAGTTCCAGGTCCATCTCGGTCGACAATTAGTCGACCGAGAGCCCACCTGCGCGCAGCGTCCAGGTCCACTCTCGGTCGACAAATTGTCGACTGAGAGTGGACCTGGACGCTGCGCGCAGGTGGGCTCTCGGTCGACTAATTGTCGACCGAGATGGACCTGGAAGCAGCAATGGCGGCGGGCGGAATGAAGGGAACAAGGAGAAGGAAGCTCGAACTTACTTGGAAATGGCAGCGAGCTTCATGGAGGAAGAGACGAACTTCACGGAGAGGCAGCGACCTTCGTGGAAGAGTGGAAGGCGGCGGTGATGACGAGCTTCACGACAACGAAAAGCTTCACGGCAAGGAAGAGAGCTTCACGGCAAAGAAGAGAGCTTCACGGCAACGACAGGCTTCGTGGAGTAAGAGTGGAAGGCGGCGACGACGAGCTTCACGATCTTCTTCACGGCGCCGATGAGCTTCACGATCCTCTTGGCGGCGTGGAGAGGCGGCAACGGTGGAAAAAGAGGTTTCGCGGCGCCGCGGGAGAGAGATTAGAAAAGAGAAAAGGGTTTCGCAGGAGGAAGAAAGACTAAAATTTTGGCTTTTTGCACGGAGCAAAAAACTCTAGCGTCGGTTAACAACCAAAAACTGACTCTACATATAAACGGTGCCCGTGTCGGGTTGTTTAATAACAATCAATCGCAAACTCGATCGACGAATTTGTCGACCGAAACGATCTATAGGGTCGGTTATTATGTAAAACCGATGCTACAAGTGCTAATACGAAGAAATATGGCTGGTTTCGGTCGACGATTTGTCGACCGAAAAGGAGCAAGACTTCCTTCGTACAAGCACCTCTAGGGTCAGTTTTTTCGTATAACCGACCCTAGAGGTGCTTATACATGTGTGAAAAACTAAACTGGATATTGTCGATCGAGAACCTTATAGGGTCGGTTATTATAAAAACCGACCCTAGAGGTCCTTCTAAGAAAGAAATCTGGCTTCATTCGGTCGACAGATTCGTCGACCGAAGATGTGTGAAAACTGGATCGAAAATTCATTTCGGTCGACAAATTGTCGACCGGGTATTGTTCTAGAGTCGGTTATAAAGGAAAAACCGACCCTATAGGTGCTTATACACGTGAAATCTGACTCTAACTCGGTCGACAAATTCGTCGACCGAGGAGCTCTAAAGTGCTTCCACAACCCTAACAATGATGTTATGTGAAACTTTAATATATGGTGATGTCGTATGAAACCCTAATATGGGATAATGTTATGTGAAACCCTTATATGGAATGATGTTATGTGAAACCCTAACATGGAAATGTTATGTGAAACCTTAATATAGGGTGTTGTTGTGTAAAAACCCTAATATGGGATAATGTTATTTGAAATTTTCAATATGGGATGCTGATATGTGAAAACTTAATTGATAAAAATGGAAACTCTAACCCTAATGAGGGAATAGAGATGTTATTTTTGTATTGCGTGATGTTGATATGAAATTGATATGGTTGATATGAAATTGAGATGATTGTGTAACAAATATCCTGAATACCTTGGTCAGATGACCTAAAGGTAATAGTTACCTGATAAGTGATAACCATGTTTAGTGATGAACTAAGGGTTTAAATACCCAGAATCAACAAATGTGATGATGGTGGTATTGAGGGATGTGAATTCCCAACAATGAGACAAAAGATTGAGATCCCAATGCTTTATAACGTTTTGAAAAATACTAAACTCTATTCAAAAATTCTGTCGGTCGACTATTTGTCGAACGAAAAAGCTCTAAAGTCATCCTCGGTCGACTATTTGTCGAACGAAAGAGCTCTAAAGTCATCCTCGGTCGACAATATTGTCGACCAAAATTAACCCTGTTTCAATGTTTTAAATTAAGTATCAAGTGTGTGTATGAGATTAACCAAGTGATGCTTTGTCAAATTTAGCCATAATTTATTTTTCAATCATTTGAAATAACAATATTCTTATATAACATGTATATGTCCAAATGAAGCCATGGAAAACACTTTTATTCATAACAATTTAATGCCCATACACTTTATAAGATGAAACATGACATACTTGCTTTATAAAAAGATAAACATTACATCATTACAAAGATATCTCATAATCTCACTGAAAAGACCGAAGGATTACATCAATGTCTGGATCTTTTCCAAGAAAGGGCTCAGCTCCATAATAATTGACCAGTGTTTGCCACTCCAAGGCACCTGTCTTGGTTAAGGCATAAGCCTCCAAGAAGGTGGGAACACGATCAAAGCGAAAGTGGGCAGCAATGTCTTGAAGTTGAATTGGGGAAAACTGAGTATGTGTGAGATCAGGAGATGGTGGAGGTGGAATTTGATAGTAGTTGTAGGAAGGATTGTATGGATTTATCATGCCAGGATTAAGGGAATAGGGATATTTGTCAGGTTGGTTAGGAGAGAGAGCTTGCATCCTTTGGTTTAAATAAGTCATGCCATGGTGATTATAATCCAATTGCCTACTTAGGTGATATTGGGATCCAGCAATGTATGTCAAGGTGTTTGTAATAGGATCATGGGGTAGGTTGGTAGGAGGAGGTGGTGGAGGTATGTCTTGGGTGGATGTCTCCCCTTCAGTCCTAGCCCTTTTGTGGCCAAAGTCGATTCCCATCTTTTCCACCATATTTTTACTTATTTTTTGGGGTTTTCTATCCCATGTGTAACCTAAGTCGTCCTCAATATTCTTCTTAAGAATTGAGTGATTTGGCATACAAAGTCGGCATATGGTGGATTGCCAGAAAACTCAAACATATTCTTAATGATGATACGAATAAAGTTTATGGGAATACTTTTGAGAATGGCATAGATAAGGTACATACGAAAGGTGGGTACCTCAGATTTGTTTGCTCTAGGATGGATATTGGTGGTAACAATGAGATTTATGATCCTAGCTTCAGGTTTTAAATTTATGGCATAATAGGTACCCCTATCTTCATGACAAGTCGTATTGGATTGAAAGATGGTTGTTTTGACATCACTAAGGCTAATTGCAATGTTATCTTGGGAGAGTTTGTTGAGTGGAGTTCCTCTAGTGAGATCAATAAAAATTTTATATTCTTCTATATCTATGTCGAGCATTTCAAGAATACCCTCCTCAGTAAAATGGAATCCATACCCACCAACCATAGAGGAGAAGGAATCATGGTCAGGATGTTCGACTAAATTGGCATAGAATTCATTAACTAGTTTGGAGGAGTAGGATTGGAAGGAGGGATTTAGAAAATCAGTCAAATGTTGCACCTCGAAAAGTTCCTCCAAATCGACAATGCTTTGGAAGTCCATGACGTCGACTGGCCATCGTGGAAGAGGAGTTTTTGAGGAGAGCCTGAGGTAGCAGTCGCCTGCAGCTTGGTCGATGAAAGGGACGTCGTTGATGAACGGCAGCGGTGCAAGGCCCGTCCTTCCTTTCCTACCTGCAACTTGCTTCTTTCTGCGCGTAGATGATGAAGCCATTTTGTTGCTTTGAAATGGAGAAATAGCAAGCAAGAATTGGATGTAGAGAAGCTGAAGATTTTCATAAGAATACACTAGAGAGGAGCTAGAGAAGTGAGAATGTGAAGGTGTGAAGAAATGGATCGTTTTGGGTGCTATTTATAGCAAAACATACCCCATTTCGGTCGACAATTCATCGACCGACGCCCCCAACGGTCGTCTTCTGGACCGTTCTCCGGGTCGCCCAACGGTCGTATTTATGGCCGTTACGACGGTTGAAATTCTAGCCGTTATGACGGTTGATTTTTTTAGCCGTTACGACGGTTGATTTTCTGGCCGTTGTGACGGTTGGTTTTTTTAGACGTTATTCGATCGACAAATTAGTCAACCGATATGATTCGTTCGACGATTCGTCGACCTAGATTGAGCCAGAATTCATTCGCTTAAGTACCTATAGGGTCGGTTTTTAGGTTAAAATTGACCCTACAGGTACTTATTCATGTGTGAAATACTAAACTGGATCCTAGTTTATCTCGGTCGACAATATTGTCGACCGAATGTGCTTCTAAGGTCAGTTATAAAGAAAATACCGACCCTAAAAGTTGCTTATACACTTGAAAACTAACCCTTATCGGTCGACAAATTTGTCGACCGAGAAATGCTCTAAGGTCGGTTATAAGAGCAAATCTGACGCTAGAGGTGCTTGTACATGCGTGAATTATCTCGATCCAGAATAGATATCGGTCGACAAATTTGTCGACCGAGAAATGCTCTAAGGTCGGTTATAAGTGCAAATCCGACGCTAGAGGTGCTTATACATGCGTGAATTATTTGGATCCAGAATAGATATCGGTCGACAAATTTGTTGACCGAGAAATGCTCTAAGGTCAGTTATAAGTGCAAATCTGACGCTAGATGTGCTTATACATGCGTGAATTATCTGGATCCAGAATAGATATTGGTTGATGAATTTGTCGACCAAGTATATCGGTCAAAATATTGGTCGATCGAGGAAGCTCTAAGGTCGGTTTTAAGTGCAAATCCGACGCTAGATGTGCTTATACATGCGTGAACTTTGATCCAGAATAAATATCGGTCGACAAATTTGTCGACCAAGGACGCATTTAAGGTCGGTTTTGTAGAAATAACCGACCTTAGAGGTGCTTAATCGAGGAGGACTGTAAGGTCAGTTATAAAGAAAAAACTAACCCTATAGGTGCTTGTATACGTGAAATTCAGCTCATTTTTGGTCAACAAATTTGTCGACCGAGGTGCCCTTTAGGGTCGGTTATAAGGTAAAACTGACGCTAGAGATCGAGGCGCGAAACCAAATTTTTGCCGTGGGAAAAATTGTCTATAAGGTCGCTTATTTTAGAAAAACCGACCCTATAGAGATGTACTACAAGGTCGGTTATTTTAAAAAAAGCGACTCAAAAGGTCATAAGTGGTGCCCGCGATTTTTATAGACATATAAGGTCGGTTATTTGGAAAACCGGCCCTATAGAGATACACTACAAGGTCGGTTATTTTAAGAAAAGCGACCCAAGAGGTCTTAAGTGGTGCCCGTGTTTTTTATAAACATATAAGGTCGGTTATTTGGAAAACCGACCCTATAGAGTTACACTACAAGGTCGGTTTATTTAAAAAAAACTGACCTAAGAGGTCTTAAGTGGTGCCCGCATTTTTTTTTAGACATATAAAGTCGGTTATTTGGTAAAACCGACCCTACATGTAGTGACGTTATAACCCATTTCTGTACTAGTGCACTATGATTGAGAAAGAACACATCGCATAGGTCATTGATTAAAATCATTGAATGATCCATGTAATCATCATTAGTACTAATTCAATCATATCTCTTGTTGAAAAACCACAATTTAATCTTAATTATTTTTTGTTTTATATCTAGGGGGTACCCAAATTACATTAAAAAAATGTGGGAACTAGGAAAGACATTGAATACTAGAGGGAAGTTTTCTTCCATAGAGAGGAGGGCCAAATAGATGTTGGTGGAGGTTGTTTTAGACAGTTCTTAGCTAGAAGGTTTGTTAGCTTGTTATGGGTCCTCCATAGATAGTACACCTTCTGGATGGTAGTTTTCTTCCATAGAGAGTGGATCGCCATGACTAAGAGCATATATTTGAATAGGGTTTATATCAAATCATTTATCCAGTTGACATCATTGTTGGAGTCGCTTAAGGTGATAACTTGTGAGGATACATATGCAGAGGCAAACTAGTAGACATATAGTATAGCATTTATTTCACCGTGTGTGGGGGCTATGCATCTGAAAGAAGTTGTGGCTCCTCTAATCCAGGTACCATTGCAGTCTCTCCATAAAAGACTTGTAATAGACATGTTATCTTTGGAGGATACTATGGTATTGACATGAAGAAATGTTGTTGTTTTGGTGATGAAAAAGGGATGCCTTCTCGAGGTCTCCTACAGCAGGTGGGAACATGTAGGTATTAGGAATGCCTTTGAGATTGCAGTGGCTTATGCCCTACATATCACTGCTAGCATGCTAGGGGTTTTTGTAGAGTTCTCAAAGATTACAGAGTTCTTGTTCTTCCAAATGAGCCAGCAGGTAATAGAAAAAAGGCCTCTCCACCCGTCCTTATTGCTCGTTTGTTTTAGGTTGTGGCCTATCCAGGATGGGGATGAGTCTAGGGAAAAAAAGATCATGGGCTGTCACTGAAAGTAGCAACGTCCACATCTACTTAACTTCAGTACATTCCCCCAAAGCATGGAGAGTGTTTCTTTGGATAATTGGCATCTCCAATAGAGGTTTGAGGTTGTGAGATTCTTTTTTGGGTGCAACTCATTCATTGGTAACTTGTTGTTGTGATAGAGCAAAAGATGTGTATTCACCCTATGTGGGACAGAGAGATCCCATAGTGCGACGTAGTGCTCGACTTGAGATAAATCATTTGAGTTGGAGAGAATCTGGTAAGCCGAGCTTGAAGAGAAGTTCCCATGGTATGTAGCCACCTCAACTTGTCTTCAACCATATAATGGGCAAGGGACCAACATGCAAAGTATAGTTGTGGTAGAGGAGGCAGTGAACTAGGAGTTGAGGAAGCCCATATCCCAGGAATCATCATCTCTAACTAAGCATGCTACTTTCAAATCAAGGATATCTTCAGGGATCACACAGTTTAGTCTGAGGGTGGGGACGTAGTTATCACCTACCCATGGGTATGACCATACAACTGTATCTCATCCATAAATGAGGGAAATCTTTGAGTTGTTGCGGATAAAGGGGATGAATTGCTTGATGCTCCTCCATATATGGGATCTTGAGTTATTGTGAGGACCTTGGCAATCATATTTCCCATGCACAAGCTGAACCCAGGGGATGGGATCATCTTGAATAAAATACCATGCTAGTTTCATTATGAGAGCTTTGTTAAATACCTTGGCCTTTATTATCCCTAAGCCTCCTCGATTAAGAGGTTTGGTAATATGTTTCCAAGACACCAAGTTCATTTTCCTTATTTAGGAGGAGTTATTCCATATGAATTTACATAGAAATTGATCAATCCTATCTCAAAGAGAGACTGGGAGTTGAGTCTCCCACATCCAGTAATAAGACTGAGAGAGAAGAACTGACCTAGAAAAGGTGATGCATCCACCTAAGGAGAGTAGTCTAGTTTTCCAATTATTTATTTGTAGCTAGAAATTCTCCAATAAATATTGGAAATGCTCCTTTGTTTTTCTTATGTGGATGATTGGTACACCTAGGTGTCTCCCTAGGCAACTTTATTCATGGATATCCAATCTTCTATATATATATGCCCTGAGTCTCCTAGGAGTGTTTGTGGAGAAGAAGATGACATATTTCTCATGGGACATGAGCTGACTAGATGCATAGCATAATAGTCGGAGGCATTTCTTAAAAGTACAAGCCTACTTTGTTGATGCCTCTCCAAATACTATGATATCATCTGCAAAACTAGTGTAAGAGAAGGGGATTTTCTTTCTCATCAACACCCTAGGTTTTTAGTTGCGCAAATTAATTTCTTCTTGAATAAGTTGGCTGAAGCATTCCAAACATAAGATGAATAGGTAGGGTGACAAGGGGTCCCCTTTCTTGACTCCACATGATGGTGTGAAGGAGCCAATGTTCTCCCCATTCCATATCATGGAGGTCTTCTCAGAGGTGATGATCTACATAATGATAGAGATTATATTGAGATGAATGGAGTTATGTGCAACATATCTTGTAGGAAAGGCCAACTCATCTTATCAAAGGCTTTGATGAGGTCAAGTTGATAGCATAGTAGTGTCTCTAACATTTCTTGGATTTCATTGAGTGGATGATCTCCTGGACCAAGGCTATGTTGTCTCCAATCTGTCAGTCTGACACAACTGGATTGAAATGGAGAAATCTAGTCTTTGAAGGAAGGTTTGATTCGAGCAACAATGACTTTGGAGAGTATCTTCCTATAGACATTGTTGAGGGAGATAGGGTAGAACTAGGAGTAGGTATCTGGAGAGGAGGTCTTGGGAATGAGAATTGAGGTAGAAAAAACCCCTAGATCAATGGTGCTCCCCTCGAAGGGTTTGGATATGAACATGGAGAGTTGGTCTTTCAGCACCTCCCCATTCTTCTGAAGAAAAGATGCATGGACCCCACCTGGCCCTAGGGCCTTTAGAGGTGCCATGGACTTTAGTGTTGTCCAAATTTTCTCAAGAAGAGGGGTGGCAGTCAATCAGGCAGACTCAGCAGTGGTGATCATCAGGAAGGATCCGATGAAGGTGCTACTTGCCACACTCCTTCCTGTGTAGTCAGATTCAAAGTATACATTAGAGAAGAAGGATAGGATAAGAGCATTGACCTCATGGGGGTCTTCAATCCAATCACCATTATGATTCTTTAATCGAGTGATCTTGCTCGTCTTTCTTGTGGTTTTCACCAGGGAATGGAAATACTTTGTTTTATTATCTCCTAACTTGACCCAGTCGCAATGGGCTCATTATTGCCACTCTTTCTCTTCATGCCTGAGAATAGAGTCAAGCCTTGATTGGAGCTCAGGGGTTTCAGCTTCAAGATAGGCATTAGTAGAGAGATAAAGTTGGACTTGATTGTATTTGATATGTGTGCTAAGTTGGTCCTTTTCCCTTCTGGACATATTCTGCTTGGATGAATCTCATGTTGAATCTTTCTTTTCGAACGAAGAGGTAGCATAGGTGAAGGATGCGTCTTGGTTCTAGTGTCGATACAAAAAGTCTTTAAAATTGGAGAATGTATTCCATCCCATTGAGGTTCAAGGATGCCTATTGAGGGGTATTTGTGATGGCAAAGTACTGGAAAGTAGGGGAGCATGGTCAGAATGGTTTCATTGAAGGACTTGAATAGGATAAATGCATATGAATCAACCCAAGGTTTATTACTAAGGGCTTTGTCTAGATTCTCATGTAGTAGTCCTCTTCAGAAAGTGATGTGTGCACCATTTGTAGAAAGGTCTTGTAGATTGCTATTGTCAATGACATCAAGAAAGTCCCTACTATCAGGGTTGTCAAAGGGCTCGCCACTGAAATTCTCAGAGGGGTACAGGACAAGGTTGAAGTCCATGATTCCCTACCCAAGGAATGGTGATCGAGGATGCAAGTGAACGGAGCTGATTCCAAAAAAGGCATCTACTCCCTCTAGTTGTACCAGCATACACAAATGTGCACAGCTTGGTATCTATCTGGCAGTGGACAAACTGTTTATGGGAATGGATGACCGCAAGATGGATGTTGGATTTCCACAACACCCAGATACAACCAGCAAACACCATCACTCCACACGACGGGATTGGGGAAAGCCAAGTTTTTCATTACACAAAGAATTCTCCCACCACTGCATTGTGGTTCATAGAGAGTAATGATATAAACATTGTATTTGAGAACAAGATCTTTACAATGTTCTGGGTGTCCATCTCGCTGACACCCTGGGTGTTCCAACTTATGACATTCATGGGGAAACATTTTCATGGGTATACGACCCCATATCCTTCACTACGTCTTCCATATCCTATAGTTTGGATTGCTTCCCACTTTACTTGGTGGTGGCGTGACCTGGGTCGCCTGCTTGCACCACTTTCCTATTTCCTGAGATGTATGCATGTAGAGGACTTAGCAGGGCTTCTGTAGGAAACGTAGTTTGCTTTGTGTTGGGTGTGACTACCTAGGTTGAAGTATGTCATGACAAAGGCATGTGTATTCTGGTCCCTTCCTGGTAGTACTGCATCGCCATATGGGGTGGCTACAAAGTGGGTCTGGTTTCTAGCCGAGGGTTCTTCTGATTTTTCCACTGTGAATGAGGATTTTTGGGATTGTCTTGCCCTTGTGATTTGGTGTTACTTGGTTTCTTGAAGTTGTGAGTTTGCTTTTTTCATAGGTTCTAGTCAATGCCTCTGGTGATTCGTCTTACTATGTTATCTACATCTATGATCTCATGGGTATCTTCTTCATCGGATTGGTCGGCTAGATTATGGAACCTATTTGTACTCTTATCTTAGATCCTAGGATGGGTGATTGGATTATCTAGAGGGGGGTGAATAGATCTAAATGCACTTAAACAAAATTCATTATATCTTCAAGATATATCACAAAATAAGGTTGCTAAATAGGAAATTTTGAGTGCAACTAAAACATACATAGCAAGGGGGAGAGAGATTGAACATACACCAATTGACAAGCCATGTAAAGTGGTTTCACACTTCAAACTAAAAGTATGTCAGTCCACTACCTAAAGAGGTCAACCTCTAGGATTTCTTAACCATTGCACTCTTATATTCATTCATAAGACTTACAATACATGACCCAACAAAGGACTTACACATCCAAAGCAAAGAGTCTTCAACCTTACCAAGGACTTACCCACTTTGCAACGAGTCTTCGACCTTCTCCAAGGACTTACCTACTCTTGCACAAGCCTTCAGCCTTCTAGGAATTACCCACTCTTCTTGGATCTTCAACCTTTGACTTCACCTTTACTCGAAGAAGCTTTCACCAAGGACTCACCGGCTTGAGCAAGGAGTCTTCTACCTTTACCAAGGGCTTACCCACTCTTGCTCCAAGTCTTCATCCTTGATCTTCACCAAGGGACTCTGTCCCTTGTTCTTCTTCACCTCTCTTATCCAAGAGAGAGAACCTTCATCTTCATGGTTGAAAGAGAGATTGGGAGGTGGTGGAAGTCAGATCCTAATAAGATATACATGTAGGACTAGATCTCTTACAAATCTCCTACTCACTCTAATGGATGATGCAAGTGATTAAGCTTAGAGAGAGAGGAGGTTACAGGATCACTCAACTATAGATTAAGAACCTCATCTAGAGTTTGCATTGAATGCTCAACCTTGGAATGAAGCCCATGGGGTCCTATTTATAGTTGGGGATGCCTATTAGCCTTTGGGAACACTTAAGGACAAACAGTAGCCGTTTGGGGTGTTGCAACTGATATATTTTTGAGTTTTGCAACACTCCAATGGTCAAAAACACTTTTCTAAAAAGTGTGATCAGTTTAGTTTGTAACTCGACCGAACCTGGATATTTTCAAAATCCATCAAGGGATCGGTTGATTTTGTAACTGGACTGATTGATAGCATGTAATGAATTTTGAGAAATGTCACTAAAGTGCTTAAATATTCGATTTAAGAGCTCCTAATTTTTTAAGATTAATTACAAGTGACGGATTTACATCATGATTCTAATGGATTTACATCATGATTCTAATGGATTTACATCATATTCCAAAAATGTGCACTTGTATTGACTTTGACTTGTCTTTTCTTCAAGTTGAGATGCGCAAGTTAGGGCATTTGGAGTGTGTCTATATCTAATCTAAAATCGCTCAAGTAGAAGCATTAGACACAAAGAAATAGAATGGTTAGTCATCATCAAAACAAGGGTTTAGTCAATTTAGACCTTGAGTCAACATTCTCCCCCTTTTTGAAGATGGCAAACCATTCCATAAATCTATTTTTTTTGTGAGAGTAGGGTGTTGCCTTTTTACTATTTTCAAACTAGTGCGGTTACAAAGTGTAGCCACTTGAGGAAATAAAGGGGCGGTACAAAACAGAAATAAAACTAACTACAAAAAACTTCAATGTCCTTCATATGAAACTCCTAGAGCTTTTTTGTAACTGTGCATTTGCTCCTGAAGATCCTTGCATTCCTTTCTCTCCAAATCATATAGATGACGAAACAAGCTGCAATTTTATCTTTGCCTTTCAGCGCCAGCAGGTCTACAAAGGACAAACAGATCACAGAACAGTTGCAAAACGTCCTCCAATTATCCCAAAGCTCAACAGCAAAATAGCAATTGAAAAACAAATGGTCTGCATATTCTTCATGTGTCGAGCACAAAGCACACCTAGAAGCTAGCTGAAAGCCAATTCTCTTCAGATAATCTACTGTTGGAATCTTCCCAAGGAAACACTTCCACAGCAGTACAGAAAATATCCTTGGCACATTCTTCCAAACCCAAGTACCCCAAGGAACGTTTTGATGCTTTTTCCTAACTAAATTCCAGCAGTCTTTAAGATTGCACTTATCTTTCAGGCCAAACAGGATTCGATCTCCCCTAGATGCCTGAATATAAACATTGTTTACCAAGCTCTCCACCTAGTGTGATCCTCTAAAAGGGGGGATGTTCCATTTGTCGTTCTCCAAACAAGAATCCACCTTGCAATTGACACCATAACCCATTCTAAGCACAATATCCAATTGAACCAGGTCAATAAGCCTCTTTTTACCCTTAAGCCAAGGGTCTCTCCAAAACAAGAATTTACTACCATTACCCAAGTTGAACTCAATACCATCTAATAGAGTATTCCTCTGCTCGAGTATCCTCCTCCAAAGCCAAGAGCTATTAGCTCTGGAGCTAACCGACCAAATCGACTCTTCTTTAATATATCTTCCATTTATCCATCTCACCCACATGCTTTCTTTCTCAGCAGCAATATCCCACAAATTTTTAATTACTCCAGCTTTTGACCAATCTTCAATGCGCCTAATACCCAGACCACCTTCCTTTTAGGCCTACAAATGATATCCCAGGAAACTGTGTGCAAGTGCTTCTTATCATCAGAATCCTTCCAAAGGAAATCCCTCATAATTTTCTCAAGCTCCTTAATAACAGAACTCGGCAAAGGGAAAGCAGACGTCCAAAAAATACTATAAGCAGATAAAGTAGATATAATCAGTTCCACCCTACCAGCTTGAGAAAGAAGATTTCCCTTCCAAGATTCAAGCCTCGAGTTGAATTTATCCACAATAGGGTTACACATCTCTTTAGTCAACCTGCCAGTGAAGAGGGGAACACCAAGATATCAGATAGGTAAATCACCAACCTCAATATTTAGAATACTTCCCATATCAGAGTCCCTAGCACTATTACTCAAGAAAATATGACTTTTACTATTGTTGAGCTGAAGACCTAAAATACGATGAAAAGTATCCAAAATATCTTTAATACAAAGAGCATTGTTTTTGTCAGCCTTGGAGAACATAAGGAGGTCATCTGCAAAAATGATATGAGATATATTCACCCTTCCAGCAGAAATAGGAATCAATCTTCCCTTCCTCGTCTCAGAATTAATTACTGAAGTCAGACCCTGCATAGAAATAACAAATAAGAGGGGGGATAGGGGGTCACCCTGCCTAACCCCATTCAAAGCAATGAATTCATCAGTAGGGGTTCCATTCACAATAACCTTATAGGTAGCTGTAGCGAAAGATTCCTGAACCCAGT
Source organism: Alisma plantago-aquatica (assembly GCA_963693085.1). NCBI lineage: Eukaryota > Viridiplantae > Streptophyta > Magnoliopsida > Alismatales > Alismataceae > Alisma > Alisma plantago-aquatica. The sequence continues at coordinate 113,027,079 of OY856415.1, read as the reverse complement.
TTAACCAACACAAAGGGAAACCCATATTACTCATCAGAAACAAGATGTAATCTCTTCTTACCGAATCGTAGGCTTTAGCTAGATCAGCTTTAGCACACATATATTGTTGAGAACCACCAAAAGTACTTAACACCTCGTTAGCCAGCAAAATAGCATCACCAATCTTCCTCCCTTTCACAAAAGCAACCTGATTCACATCAATAATACTAGGAAGAACCTTTGCAAGCCGGTTAGCCATCACTTTAGCAATCACTTTATAGATCATATTGCACAAAGAAATCGGCCTAAAATCTTTAAGATTAGTAGCCCCATGAATCTTAGGAATCAAAGTGATCATCGTACTATTGCATTCCTTAAGCAGCCTGCCAGTTTTAAAGAAATAAAGAATTGCGGAGACAATATCATCACCAACCACACTCCAAACTTACTTGAAGAAAACAGCATTAAAGCCATCCGGCCCAGGGGCCTTATCCTTATTTAGATTCATAAACACATCCTCAACTTCCTTAAAAGAGACCTCCCTGCTTAGAAGATCATAGCAGGCACCATCAATCTTCGGCAGAATCCAATCATCCTTCCAGACTACTTCACCCATCAGAGTGTTACTGAACAACATAGAATAGAAGTTTTTAATATTGCTCCTAATAGTATCAGGATCATATGTCTTATTTCCAAAATCATCTTCTAAAACATTTATATTGTTTCTAATTCTTCTAGTTTTCAGAGAAGCGTAGAAAAAAGCAGAGTTACTGTCGCCCTTCTTTAACCACTGGATTCTACTCTTCTGTCGAAGCAAACACTCCTCATTATTCAAAGATTTGATAGTCTCACTCCTTAAATGAGATAACCTCATCTGTTTTTTCTCATTAGTAGGATCAGCGTCCACTTCCTTCTGCAAATAGAACAACTCACTTTCCAACTCCCTCGCTTTAGAAAACAAATTACCTACCACCTCCTTGTTCCATTTCCTCCAGGCACATGCTACAGCATAGAGTTTTCTATAGACAATAAACATAGGAGTGCCAACAGCCTCGGTATTGTGCCAAGATTCAGAAACCACATTCTTAAAAGAATCATGATTAGTCCAAGCATTAATAAACCGAAACATGGAACCGCCTTTCTTTTTTGACCCCAACCTGAGCACAAGAATCTTGTGATCACTTACAACAGCAGGTACCACTTCGCCCCAACAACAAGGGAAAGTAGAAAGGAAATTAACATTCATGAAGATACGATCGATTTTAGAGAAAGTACTAACTCCTCTTCTACTGTGACTGTCCCACGTAAAGAAGAAGCCCTTGGTTTGTAAATCTATTGAAAGCATTGAAGTAAAGTCATACCTTTGGAGAAACCTAGGAGTTTCAATAGAATGGAGTTTATATGCTCCCCCTCAATTGATGCTCATGGAGTTCTCATATTCCCCCTCAATTGATGTTATTTCTCATGTATGGTTAGCTTTCATAAATTTATAGAATACTTTGTCTTCTACTTATATATGCTCTACACATATATGTCTTCTCTACTTTACCTTCTCCCCTTTACATATGCATGCTTCTCTTCTTCATGTAATGCATACCCTCTCCTTTTATCAAAAGAAGACATACTTTCTCCCCCTTTATCATTTCAAAAAGGTGGGGTATGAAGAGATAAGAAACACCACTTATTCAAAGAAAGGAGATAACAAAAATTTATATAAGGAGAGTAGAAGAGCACAGCTAGGGGCTTGTCCAAGCATAGTAAGAAAAGCAAGTTAAAGCATGCACTTGAACAACCAATAATGTAAGATAAAGTGTGGCAGAAAAATAATAAATTACAATATTGACCCTCAAGATGACAGAATTTGCTCAAAAAGTATCAGGGCTCATGGAAAAGTAATGAGTCTTGCTCAGAAGGTTGTTTCTGCATTAAAAAATCTATTATTGCACCAAAAACTGAAACTAGAGCAAAATCTACATGAAATCCAAAGATGCTCCAATTTCATCATACAATGTAACTCTATGTATCCTACATCACAATGTTATACAAGCAACTCAAGATAGTAGGTATGCAAGTTAAGGAACAAGTAAGAGCAAGTATAAAACAAGATATAAATATAGCATATAGTTGAATACCACTTGATGAAAATATAAGCAATGTTAGAACTACATGTATATGAACTACTAGTAGATATTATCACAAGTTAGGACTACTGATATATGTTACTACCCCATTTTTTTGGGCTTGAATGGGTTGAAATGCAATTTCCCCAATAAATTTATGATTGTGGAAATTGTATGATTTATGTGTATTGAAAGGATTTCCTTTGTAATATTTCCTTTGTGCATGTGATTTCGTGGATCATAATATGTTAACGAGTCCAATATGGTTAAAACAAAATCAAATAATGCATTATTAAGAAGGAAGTTTGAGATAATGATGAAAATATAAGAAATATGTGGAAAGATGTATGTTTGAATCATCGTGAATCATATTTCGAATCCATAAGGTTTCTAATGGTAAAAGGAATCCAAATAAATAGAATACAAGAATAGGAGAAAGAATATATGCATAAAATATGCCTTAATAAGTGATAACTTTCTTATGAAGAAAAGTCTCCAATACTTTCGAGTTTGAGTCTTAAACTTGGCACGCAAGTATTTTAAGTCATTATGGAATTTCCTTTAAAGTTTGAGATCAAACGGATAAGCGGTTTGGGAAATATGATTTTTGGGAGATTTCCTAAAGTGAGTAGGATATCATTTAAATGTCATATTTATCAAATTTAATCAGAAATCTTTGTTCTTGGCATGTGGCTGATAGCCGTTGGATCTAGGATCCAATGGTGGTTGCACTTCGACTAAGATCAGGAAAGGAGGAATAGGAACACCAAATTTCAGGATTGATTTCCTTGCCGACCAGTTCACGAGCATTCTTGGAAACTCTCCCAATGCGATCAGGAGAGGCCTATAGAGTCAATGATCCTAGGTTTGCTAGGATTCTGGGTCACATAGGAGTTTTGCCCAAAATCCTCATGGAAGTAGGACCACATTTAGGGGACTCCACCTATAAAAGGAGGGTCGTTGATCCCCAACGGAGACACAAGCATCTCTGAGATGACCTACTACTCTTCATGATCCTAGACATGCGATCAATTTTGTCTTGGGCTGTGACCTTCACCCCAGACCCGGTCCACCCACCTCGCCGGAAGACACCCTCCTCCTCCCAGTGGTCCCGCACACCCCCAGCAGAATTGAGGGTATATGCAGCTTCGTCAGAGCTTGGTAGAGATGAGAGTGTTGTTGTTTTGTGGTTTGAGAGATGAGATCGCTAGGTCAACCATGGTGTTGACCATGTGTTGATGTTGTTGTCCGTGTGAGGACCCTCATGAGGAAGGAGATGAGGTTCGATGGTTTTACCATCATGCCCCTGGTAAGACCGCGCATGGAGATCAAGTAAGCAAGGCTACTCGTGTCTTTTCCCCTTAACCCACGTGGAGGTGAGGCGTTTGTTCACATGGGGCCAGCTGCCTATGTGGCTGGTTGTGATTCATGGAAGCCAGTCCATGTGGAAAAAAGGAAACGAAAATGAAAGGCTGACGTGGCGGCCATCGATTGGCTGAAAGGTAAATAATTTACAAAATTCATATCTAATTAATGGTAGATCAGATGGAGACATGTAATATATGAAAATTGATCAGAAAATTATGTAGATTGCAATAAAAATTGTTTTAGAACTGGAATCTGATCATAGTTAGAAAATGTCTAAAGTTTCTATTCTTAATGCTTTATAACTAAGAAAAACCCTAATTTGATGTTCTATGAAATTGATAAGATTAATATGGAAGTTCCATGAGCATATTAACCTATTGTTAATAATAAAGACATTTTGATGTCTAAATAGAGGATCCATATGCTTAATAGGTTAATATATTATTTTATATGTTTAATGTGCATTAATGGGCTAAAAAACCCTAATTTAGGTGTTAATGACTTTTTATGAGATATATTTTGAAATCTTTTGGATAAGATGATATTAGGATGATCCTAATTTAATTGATGAAAAGAAGGTTTTAATATGAATAAGTGAGTAATTAGGGTTTTGCACCTAGAACTGTTGTTTTAGGGTTTTGTGGATATAAAAGATGAAAGTTGTAAATAGATCTAAAGGAACCCTAATGAAACCCTAATTCAGATTAACAACCTTAGAAAGGTGTCCCAAGTCAATAAGGAGTTTTTCAGGATGTGATAGTAACAATTAGGTGTTACACATATTTTCAGGATCAAGATTGCTTAATTGGTTGCTTGTCTTGCTTGATTGGACATCTTGATTGGATTGGATATCTTGCTTATATTTGAAACTCCATGTCAGGTATGTGGTTAAGCTTATGAATAATCGCTCTAGTTTCATGACAATCTCCGATGTTTTATTAGTTGCTTAGAAATAACTGCTTGGTTGACTTTTATTTCATGCAATTATAAAGTGACTATGACTATCACCATAAATGTATGTGCATTACTAGTTCAGATCCTAGTCCTCCTCTATAGCTTTGAAGATGATGAGATGGATGACCTACATGGTTTACCCTTGGGGTAGGATCATCAAGTTATCATGAGATGATGTGTTGGTCTACCCTTGGGTAGGACCATACGATTACATAGCCCTACATAGTGATCTACCTGTAAGGTAGGATCATGGGGGCTATTTGAGATCTACCATATGAGAGAGGTAGTTCCATGTCCATTGTAGGGATAGAAAAGAAGAAAGGATGTGTAGGGATTGAGTAGTTATGTTTAAAATGTAAAGTTTGATTTGTTAAATCATAATTTGATTGCAATATGTTGTCACAATTAGATGCAAGATTTTGGTTTCCCCACATACCAGTATAATTCATTATACTGACCGACATTTCATTTGTCAGCGTTTTAGGTTATCAAAAAGTGGATATTCCTTTAAAGTGATATTGAATGAATAAAGCTCAATAAATAATTAGAGAATTGTAGATAGATAGTTTCTTATCTTAGAAAAGTCCCACAAATCCTATATTTTTCAAGGTATGTGAAAAAAATATGTTATCCTATTTCAAGCTTAGTTGTGATAGAATTTATTAATTATTTTTTATTATTTGCAAAACCATTGATCTTGTTTTGGGATAGCGATTATGACTTCTTGGTCTTCCTTAATTGGGGGTTACCGGGAAGCGAGGTCATTACAATTGGTATCAGAGCAATGGTTTTCCATTTAATCTCTAATAATTATTAAATTTTACAAACTCTTTAGAACCCAAGGGAGTTATTATACGATTTTTCAATGATGAAGGTGTCTAGAAAAGGATCACAATTTGGGGGTTGGCAAGATTTTCCTCCACCCTGCTAGATAGTCTATGAGGACTCCCAGATATTGTGTGACTGCCTGAACGAAATCGAAGGATTTGACTCGAAGTAAGATACCTCTAGGACTCTCTCTCATTTGTCTTCTTCCTTTCTCAGCCCTAATTCAAGCATAACTCTAAGTTCTTAGGGTTTCTCTCTCTCCACACCCCTCATGTGTTTGGGATAAGGGTAATAAGGATTAAGGAATCCTCCACCAAATAATGAAAAGCATGTAACGAAGATGTCATGGACATAAGTATGAATAGTTTAAGCGTAAACTAAGGATTAGTTACATGCTTAGGTTGCATGGCGTGTGTTGTCGTACCCTTAGTAGAGCTCATAGGTTAGACCTTCTTGTAGGAGGACGAGGAGAGAGTTAGCCTTGGAGGAAGAAGCCTCCAAGAAGAGGAAGAGACCTGACACATCCTCTGAGGACGATGCTAACCCAAACCCTAAGTGGTAGTTAGAGAAAGATATGACAAGATGAGTTGGGTACCTTAGTATTCTATACCTTCAGGTACGTGGGTTAGACATACATACTTTACGTAAAGGTTTTGAGTACCCATGAGAAGCATGAGCTATGTGTGGTTGTTTGACCTAGTGCCTTTTGGTGACCCGACTTTGGGTGGTCGTGCCTGTCGAGGGTGGGGGATTGTTCCCTCATTTAAGAGGTTAGTGGTGACCATATAGGAACCCTAACACACACACACACATATATAAGAAAGAGCACGTACCTACATAGAAGAGAGTGGTAGTAAGGTTGGCAGTGGGTGTTAGACCTAAGCTAGGTAGGTTATGACTGATAGTTATGAGATGAGCATGCAGAGCTCTGGATGATCTTGGCCGGATATAGGTCTTGATAGTATGTTCCACCCAAGTAGGAATAGACATGTAACCTTAAGAGCTTGACCCATCTTTTGGGAGAGAACCTCTAGTAGTAGGACTCCTTGTAGGGTTATCTCTAGAGAGAGGGAAAGACCCGATGAAGAAGGTTGGTGACCTTAAATATGAGACATGAGGAATCATGAGAAGTTGAGTATGATATGACCTAGTTTAGATGACCTTGAGTAGATAGTTTTGCATCATGCATGATCCTTAGAGGCTTGTTGTACCTTGGATGCTTTTAGAGGAACCAAACCCTGGAAAAAATAAAGAAGCTTCGTGAAAAAATGTACAAATGTTATAGGTGCTTACCTTTTAAGTGTAAGAAGAGAATTTCAAAAGACCCTAAAGAGGCATGGTATGAGAACAAGTTGTGAGGTCTCACACCCTGTTGGTTGTCCTTATGTAGGGCTCTAAAAGTTGTTCACATGGAGGAGTGTTAGGAGGTATATGCCCTATTTGGTATCGGTTTGGTTCATGTTGGAATAGCTGAGCATGCAGTTAGACATCTGATGGATATGAGGTAAACTTCGGGTTCCTAGACCAAAGAGGGGAAGTAGTAGTACATGGTGCACATGATGATCATGAGGCTGATTGAGTTCATAGGAAGTAAGCTTGGCACCCTTTCCCATGTATTAGAAGGAAACCCCAGTTGAGCTAATTTATAGGTTTGTTGGTGACATATGCATGTGTGTTATTGGTCCAACCTCAAGGAATGATGAACAAGTATGTTTTACCAAGGAACTTGGAATGGAGTAGTAGGTTTTCTTCTTACTAGTTACGTGCATAAGTATCATGTTAGGAGCTAAGAATATACATGATGATGTAAACCTTGGAGGTAAGAACGTCTTGTAACCTTTTTTTACTATCAAGAGATAGTTTTCTCCCATCCTGGGAAGGGACCCTTTAGTAGGGTGAGTACCAACTTTTGTTTAGATTTGAGGTAACCTAAAGAGGTCTCTCTTATGAGCTTGAGGAGCTAAGTAGAGGGCACATAGTATGAGCACAAATCTACAGACTCATATGTGGCCACCTCTCAGGGGCATGAGGATATGTTGCCATGGAGGTAGATTGTATGGGGCCAGACCGAGTTAGGTAGGTTGCCATGATTCCTATGAGGGATGCAAAGTTAACCATGAATGCCCAAAGAGAGGATGGACTTTTAGGTGAGGATTCAAGGATGAGATGTGCTTGAGTATCAACAAAGGAACCACAAGATACTGAAGAGTCCTAAGTCGATACTAAGGTCAAGTAGGGACACGACCGATGGGAGTAGGAGTTGTCTATTCCCTGAATGCACAAGACCATAGGGTTGGGAGGTAACAACTACCTGTGCCCAAGGCCCGTGGGTTAGGAGGTTGGCCACCTTCATGAGTTCATGGGGCTAAGGGGTAAATGTGAGAGGCACTCCCTAGATGCATAAGGGTCAGATCACCCCAAAAGTACTGGCACCCTAGAGACCTTGGTAATGACTAAGGATTGTACATACGAGAGATGTGAAATATAGAGGTGATGGGAAACGTCTTCCCATGGGTGTAGACCCAAAATGGAGATGTTCATGGTGAGAATTTATGTGAATTATGTTTCAACTTAGATTGTAAAGAGCGATGGCGATGTGTGATGCACCATCTCTACTCTTGGAACGGGATGAACTCTTTATTTGGACTACAGCCAAATACTTATTTCATCTTGTTATGGGTGTGAGAGACGGGACAAAATGCATGCCATGTACTAAAGATAGAGGTGATATGAGTTGAAACCCTTCTATTATGATGAGGATATAGGGAGTACCACACACTTTAGAGAATATATTGGATAGGTGATTTGAGAGCATAAGAAGAACAAGGGTAATATGAGAACGTAACTATCCAGAGTAGTTTGGAATCTTTGAGTTACCAATTTTGGTTTGATAACCGAAATGATGGGAGTAACAACTCGAAGTTCTCTTAACACATATAGACCTAAACCTGAGATGAGGAGTGGAGTATATGAAGGTTTACATCTTCACCATCTCTTGGCATATAAGGAACCTTTTGTGGTAACTAGATGTTCTCAGCTGAATACAGCTCAGGTGTACAGCTGTCTTGTATAGCCAGTAAAATGACTGGAAGAGGCTACTAGCTGAACCCTGTGATCGTTAGATGACTAGACCTATGTGGATAACACCCAGATACAACCAGACCTATTGGTCGAGTTGGTGGTTACTCAGTTAGCCCAGATCTTAATGAGATAAAAGGGTTGTTTTAAGAACCTCAAATACACCTCTCAGGAAAAGAAGGCGGTGAAACCCACTACTACAGTGTTTTAGGGTTTCTGAGGAGTCAACCTTGAGGAATCATGACATGCAGGAGCTCATGATTTTAATTACGCCATGCATCATAGTACTACTAAGACGGTTAAAGTTTGTAGTGTCACTTTGAAGACCTGAGATGAAGAAGTATATAGAGTTGCATGTGGCCAGTTGCCATACATGCCATAGGGTGAAGGCCAAGCACGAGTAACCGAGTGAGTTGCTACATATACGAGGAGTCCCTGAGAGGGAATGGGAGTAGATCACCATGAATAGTGTGGTGGGTCTCCCCTGGATTAAGAGAGGTCATGAGGCCATATGGGTTATGGTAGATTGCCTTACTAAGTTGACCTAATCCCTTGCCTAAGAGAGAGCACTGTCAGTTTGAGAGATCTGGTTGAACTATATATGAGAGAGTGATAGTTCAACTACACCATGATCTGAGTTCAAAGGTTCTTGAGTATGACCTCAAGTTCACTTCCATGTTGTGGAAGTAGGTGTATCTAGACTTTTGAGGGTCTGATGAGAGCATGTGTGCTTGTTCATGGTGATTTGTGGGAGTAGTTCCTATCCCTAATAGAGTTTGCTTGTTATGATAGCCACCATAGCCAGTATCAGGATGTATGAAGCTCTGTAAAGGAGGATGTGTCGGTTACCACTTCACTTGGATGATGTCAGTGAGAGAACCTTGTGAAGGTCAGAGAGACCACAATGTATGCAGATGAAGTCGCTTTGATTGAGCAATGGCTGAGAAAGCCCAAGATCGACAGGAGTCTTGAGTTGATGCGAACCAAACTGACATGCAGCTCACTATGGGTGAATATGTGTTATGAAAACTCGACCCCTCTGAGCTATAACTAAGAAAGTTGAGTCCCCGATACATGGGTCCATTTGAGATGGATTGGTGGAGTTTCTTATGTTTAGCCTTACTCCTCAAGATAATATGATGTATGATGTGTTCCATGTGTCCGATCTATAGCACTATGTGAGGTACCAGATCCATGTGTTGAGCATTGAACTCCAAGGGAGGCTAACTTACCCTGAGTCACCTATGAGGGTACGAGATACCATGGTGAGAGAGAGGTCAGGAGCCAATGATGGACATGGAAAAGTCTTATCCTAAATTGTTTGTATGTTTGGTGGAATTTTGAGGGCCAAATTCCTATAAGAGGGGAAGGATGTTACAACCCCAATTTTTTGGGCTTGAATGGGTTGAAATGCAATTTTCCCAATAAATGTATGATTATGGAAATTGTATGATTTATGTGTATTGAAAGGATTTCGATTGCAATATTTCCTTTGTGCATGTGATTTTGTGGATTATAATATGTTAACGAGTCCAATATGATTAAAAGAAAAAGAAGAAATCAAATAATGCATTATTAAGAAGGAAGTTTGAGATAATGATGAAAATATTAGAAATATGTGAAAACATGTATGTTTGAATCATCATGAATGAGATTTCGAATCCACAAGGTTTCTAATGGTAAAAGGAATCCAAATACAGAGAATACAAGAATAGGATAGAGAAGATATGCATAAAATATGCCTTAATAAGTGATAACTTTCTTATGAAGAAAAGTCTCTCATACTTTTGAATTTGAGTACCAAACTTGGCAATCAAGTATTATAAGTCATTATGGGCTTTCCTCTAAAGTTTGAGATCAAATGGATAAGCGGTTTGGATGATATGATTTTTGGGAGATTTCCTAAAGTGAGTAGGATATCATTTAAATGTCATGTTTAACCAATTTAATCAGAAATCTTTGTTCTTGGCGCATGGCTGATAGCTGTTGGATCTAGGATCTAACGGTAGCTACACTTTTACTAAGATCAAGAAAGGAGTAATTGGAATGCAGAATTTAAAGATCGATTTCTTTGTTGACCAGTTCATGAGCATTCTCGGAAACTCTCCCAATGCAATCAGGAGAGGCTTGTAGATTCAATGATCTTAGGTTTGCTAGGATTTTGGGTCACATAGGAGTTTCACCCGAAATCCTCATGGAAGGAGGACCACGTTTGGGGGACTCCACCTATAAAAGGAGGGTCATTGATACCCAACAGAGGCACAATCACCTCTGAGATGACCTACTACTCTTTATAATCCTAGTCATGCGATCAATTCTGGCTTGGGATGAGACCTTCACCCTGGACCTGGTCCACCCACCTCACTGATAGACACCCTCCTTGTCCCAGTGGTCCCACGCACCCCTAGTAGAATTGAGGGTATATGCAGCTACGTCAGAGCTTGGTGGAGATGAGAGCATTGTTGCTTTGTGGTTTAAGAGACGAGGTCATGAGGTCAACCATGGTGTTGACCATGTGTTGATGTTGTTGTCTGTATGAGGACCCTCACGAGGAAGGAGACGAGGGCTGATAATTTTACCATCGTGCCCCTGGAAAGACCGCACATGTAGATCAAGTAAGCAAGGCTACCTATGTCTTTTCCCCTTAACCCGCGTGGAGGTCAGGTGCATGTTTACGTGGGGCCAGCCACCTACATGGCTGGTAGTGATTCACAGAAGCCAATCCATGTGGAAAAAAGGAAAAGAAAATGAAAGGCTAACGTGGCGGCCATCGATTGGCTGAAAGGTTAATAATTTACAAAATTCATATCTAATTAATGGTAGATCAGATGGAGACATGTAATATATGAAAATTGATCAAAAAATTATGTATATTGCAATAAAAATAGTTTTAGAACTAGAATCTGATCATAGTTTGATAAGTGTCTAAAGTTGCTATTCTTAATGCTTTATAACTAAGAAAAACCCTAATTTGATGTTCTATGAAATTGAGAAGATTAATATGGAAGTTCCATGAGCATATTAACCTATTGTTAATAAGAAAGACATTTTGATGTCTAAATAGAGGATCCATATGCTTAATAGGTTAATATAGGGTTTTATATGTTTAATGTTCATTAATGGGCTTAAAAACCCTAATTTAGGTGTTAATGACTTTTGATGAGATATATTTCGAAATCCTTTAGATAAGATGATATTAGGATGATCCTAATTTAATTGATGAAAAGAAGGTTTTATATGAATAAGTGAGTAATTAGGGTTTTGCACCTAGAACTGTTGTTTTAGGGTTTTGTGGATATAAAAGAGGAAAATTGTAAATAGATATAAAGGAACCCTAATGAAACCCTAATTTGGATTAGCAACCTTAGAAAGGTATCCCCAGTCAATAAGGAGTTGTTTGGGATGTGATAGTAACAATTAGGTGTTACACATATTTTCAGGATCAAGATTGCTTGATTGGTTGTTTGTCTTGCTTGATTGGACATATTGATTGGATTGGATATCTTACTTATATTTGAGACTCCATGTCAGGTATGTGGTTACGCTTATAACTAATCGATCTAGTTTCACAGTGACTTCTAAGGTTTTATCGATTTCTTAGAAATAATTGCTTGGCTGACTTTTATTTCATGCAACTATAAAGTGACTATGACTATCGCCATAAATATATGTGCATGACTAGTACATATCCTAGTATATCCTCTGTAGCTTTGAATATGATGAGATGGATTGCATAGTACATAGTCTACCCTTGGGGTAGGATCATTAGGTTATCATGAGTCGATGTGTTGGTCTACCCTTGGGTAGGACCATACGACCACACAACCCTATGTAGTGATCTACCTATATGGTAGGATCATGGGGGCTATTTGAGATCTACCATATGAGAGAGGTAGTATCCATGTCCATTGCAGGGACAACACAGAGGCAAGGATATGTAGGGATTGAGTAATTATGTTTAAAATGTAAAGTTTGATTTGTTACATCATAATTTGATTGCAATATGTTGTCACAATTAGATGCAAGATTTTGGTTCCCCCACATACCAGTATAATTCATTATACTGACCAACATTTTGTTTGTCGACATTTTAGGTTTATCAGAAAGTGGATATTCCTTTAAAGAGACATTGAATGAATAAAGCTTAATAAAGAATTGGAAGATTGTAGATAGATAATTTATTATCTGGGAAAAGTCCCTCAAATCCTAATTTTTCAAGGTATGTGAAAATAAATTTTATCCTATTTCAAGCTTAGTTGTAATAGAGTTTATTAATTATTTTTTATTATTTGCAAAACTATTGATTCTATTTTGGGATAGCGTCTTTGACTTCTTGGTCTTCCTTGATTGGGGGTTACCGGGAAGCAGGGTTGTTACAATTGGTATCAGAGAGATGGTTTTCCATTTAATCTCTAATAATTATTAAATTTTACAAACTCTTTAGGACCCAAGGGAGTTATTAGACGATTTTCCAATGATGGAGGTGTCTAGAAAAGGATCACAATCTGGGGGTTGGCAAGATTTTCCTCTGCCCTGCTAGTCGGTCTCTGAGGACTCCTAGATATTGTGTGACTGCCTGGCTGAAATTGAAGGATTTGACTCGAAGTAAGATACCTGTAGGACTCTCTCTCTCTCATCTGTCTTCTTCCTTTCTCATCCCTAATTCAAGTATAACTTTAAGTGCATAGGGTTTCTCTCTCTCCACACCCCTCATGTGTTTGGGATCAGGGTAATAAGGATTAAGGAATCCTCCACCTAATAATGAAAAGCATGTAACCAATATGTCATGAACATAATTTTTAATAGTTTAAGCATAAACTAAGGATTAGTTACATGCTTAGGTTGCATGGCGTGTGTTTTCGTTCCCTCAGTAGAGCTCGAAGGTTAGACCTTCTTGTAGGAGGACAAGGAGGGAGTTAGCCTTAGAGGAAGAAGCCTCAAAGAAGAGGAAGAGACCTAACACATCCTCTGAGGAGGAGGATAACCCAAACCCTAAGTGGTAGTTAGAGAAAGAGATGACAAGATGAGTTGGATGTCTTAGTCTTCTATACCTTCAGGTACGTGGGTTAGACATACATGCTTTACGTAAAGGTTTTGAGTACCCATGAGAAGCATGAGCTATGTGTGGTTGTTTGACCTAGTTCCTTTTGGTGACCCGACTTTGGGTGGTCGTGCCTGTCGAGGGTGAGGGATCGTTCCCTCATTGAGGAGGTTAGTGGTGACCATATAGGAACCCTAATATATATATATATATATATATATATATATATATATATGAGTAAGAAAGAGGCACATACATACATAGAAGAGAGTGACAGTAAGGCTGGCAGTGGGTGTTAGACCTAAGCCAGATAGGTTATGACTGATGGTTATGAGATGAGCATGCAGAGCTCTGGATGATCTTGGCCGGATATAGGTCTTGATAGTATGTTCCACCCAAGTAGGAATAGACATTTAACCTTAAGAGTTTGACCCATCTTTTGGGAGAGAACCTCCAGTGGTAGGACCAATTGTAGGGTTAGCTCTAGAGAGAGGGCAAGAACCAATGAAGAAGGTTGGAGACCTTGACTCTGTGACATGAGGAATCATGAGAAGTTCAGTATGATATGACCTGTTTTAGACGACCCTGAGTAGATAGTTGTGCCTCATGCATGATCCTTGGAGGCTTGTTGTACCTTAGATGCTTTTGGAGGAACCAAACCCTGGAAAAGAGAAAGAGGCTTCATGTACAAATGTACAAATGTTATAGGTGCTTACCTTTTAAGTGTAGGAAGAGAGTTGCAAAAGACCCTAAAGAGGTATGGTATGAGAACAGGTTGTGAGGTCTCACACCCAGTTGGTTGTCCTTGTGTAGGGTTCCAAAAGTTGTTCACATGGAGGAGTGTTAGGTGTATATGCCCTATCTGGTATCGGTTCGGTTCATGTTAGAACAGATGAGCATGCAGTTAGATAGTTGATGCATATGAGGTAAACCTGGGGTTCCCGGACTAAAGAGAGGAAGTAGCAGTACATGGTGCACATGACGATCATGAGGCTGATTGAGTTCATAGGAAGTAAGCTTGGCACCCCTTCCCATGTATTAGAAGGAAAACCCAGTTGAGCTGATTTATAGGTTTGTTTATGACATATGCATGTGTGTTATTGGTCCAACCTTGAGGAATGATGAACAAGTATGTTTTACCAAGGAACTTGGCATGGAATAGTAGGTCTTCTTCTTGCTAGTTATGTGTATATGTATCATGTTAGGATCTAATAATATACATGACGATGTAAACCTTAGAGGTAAGAACATTTTGTGACCTTTGTTACTATCAAGAGATAGTTTTCTCCCATCCTGGGAAGGGACCCTTCGGTAGGGTGAAACCAGCTTTTGTTTAGGTTCAAGGTAACCTAAAGAGGTCTCTATTAGGATCTTGAGGAGTTAAGTGGAGAGCACATAGTATGAGCACAAATATATAGACCCATGTGTGACCACCTCTCAGGGACATGATGATATGTTGCCATGGAGGTAGCTTTTATGGGGCCAAACCGAGTTAGGTAGGTCACCATGATTCCAATGAGGGATGCAAAGTTAACCATGAATGCCCAGAGAGAGGATGGAGTTTCGGGTGAGGATTCAAGGATGAGATGTGCTTGACTATCAACAAAGGAACCACAAGATATCGAAGATTCCTAAGTCGATACTAAGGTCAAGTAGGGACAAGACCGATGGGAGTAGGAGTTGTTTGTTCCCTGAATGCACAAAACCATAGGGTTAAGAGGTAACTGTAAGCCCCTAAACTTTCTTAATGAGTTGAATAAGATTAATTATCATAATTGAATTCTTATGACCCTAATCTAACCTTGTGATATGCTTTGAAATCATAAGACAAGCTTAAGTTTCAAATTTGGTCCAATTTGGATACAATTTGAGCAAGTTATATTTTGGACTTTTCTGCAGTTTACCCAATTGCAAGGTTTTATTTGCAATTTATCACTTGTATTATGTTACTTGGATATTCTCTCATAATTATTGAGCTTGTTGAGCCATGGGGAACCTATTTAAACCTTGTTTTAAAGGTGTTTTCTCTAAGGGTATTTTAGGGTTTACCCCTTCATGGATGAGCTACCTTTAGTAGCTATCAACTAATGGATTATTTGTTTTGGTTGGAAATTCAAGAAACGAGGGATAAGCATGTCTCTATGGAAGGTGGGATATCTGCTTGAGTGTGTTCTTGTATATTATTAATGGTTTAAGGCCATGGACACTTGGAAAGATACTAGAACTTCAACTTTTTTCTTTTTCTTTATCTTAAAGTTTCATATACTTATCCCTAAGCACCAAAATGAGCCATTTTCTCTATACAACTTCCCTCCTTCTACAAACCTCATCCTCCCTCTGTGCTTCTGCAAATTTCCTATCCAAGGAAGAAGAAAGAGGGGACCTTCTTGGAAAAAGAATCTAGGGTTGCAATTGACTTCCTTTTAGGGTTTAAAAAGCTTCCTTCTAGTGATCTTGACCTAAAAGAGTAAGAATCCCCTTCTTTCCTCTATTTATTTCTTTGTTATACTTCCTCCTACTTTTATCCAGGTTAGAACCTTTCTATTCCATGGTAGAAATTGCTCTAAAGCTCTAAAACCCTACCTTTCTTGCTCCTTATGCTTAGGGTTTGCTCATTTGATGAAGAAAGGTGCTAGATGGATGAGTTCATAGCTTATGCTTGGATTTTATACCCCACCTGCTTGAGTTTTCTTCTGTGTGGGATTTCATCTTTTCATTAGAGGCAAGTTTTATAACTTGATCCACATTTATTGCTTACCATAAGCTTGCTAGCTCATGTTCTTGGTTGAAAATGATGGTCCATGCACTAAAAAGATATGCTTGACTTGGATTTTGATTTTTATAATGTTCCCTATTCTGATTTCAGTTCTAGATGAACATGTGATCATGTGTATGTTATTCCTAAGGTATAATATGACTAGGATCAGGTTGGTTTGGCAACTTATGGTGCTAAGCACCTATCAACCAATGGTCAATTTTAGGGTTTAAAGTTGATTTCTTTTATAAACCCATGACCCAATGATGGTACCATTGCAACAACCCTATGGTGTTGTCTTCATGACAACTGATGGTTGCGATCAAAGGTGTCATATTATGGTGACAACCTATGGTCACCCCCTTAGATCAGGTTTTGGATCAATTAGAAGTTCAATGATTAACATTTAAGTACTCTACTGATGTTATCAATCAATGATGGCATTAGCTTAATATTTGATGTTAATTAATTAATATAGTGTTGATCTAACAACCTATGGTGACTTAATGGTAACTAATGATGGTGTATCAGGTCTCTACAACCTATGGTGAGTTAAGCATTGTAGTTATAGCATCAATTAAGTCTTTGACCAATGGTTTCTTGGGTCACTTGATGCAATGGTCGAACCTATACTATAATTGATGGTTTCAACATATGAACTTGACCCAATGGTCAAGATATAATGTTTATTCCTCCAATAAAGTGGAATGATGGCTAATGTAATATGTTGGTCCTAATAATGTGATATTGATGGTTTCCTTTATATGATCAACTTAAGGAGCTTATTTGTTGACAATGGATGGCTTGTTTTAAATGAACAGTCGATTGTGGGTTTACCCTACTCTCAACAGATTCCTTATTGTTGTTAACCAAAGGATGTCTAGGGTTAAATGGTACATTTTATAGATCACAGCTCAATAACATCATAGATGATTCATTCAAGGTGTTTACTTATGAAAACAACCAATGGTCTTACCTTTTAAACATGCAATGGTTCTGGGTGACATTGTGGTATGGTGATATGGATTGAATGATGATTGAACAAATGGAGGGTTACCCTTAATAAGGTAGTTTTACCTATTCACTCATATGAATAAAAGGGATGATAACCATATTATGTTGATATGTAACCATAATGAGGTATAGCTTGTTATACCTAGCTTTAATATAACTAAATGATGGTAATTGGGTATGAATAGTCCTTGAATGACTAATACAATCATGGAGTACTCTCTTATTGTTGTTGAAACCTTATTATGCTATAACCGGATGGTTATGCCTAGATTTATGTGTGGGTTCATACTTGAGAATAGTGTGGAATGTGATAGTGATGCTTCACCTTATGCATCCATGATCCAATGGGGATGTCATGAGTTAGGGTTTGGGTATAAGTGTTGATTAGTAACATTGATATAATTTATCATGTTGAACCTAACTTTAATGCAAATAGATAAACATGAGTATTCATGTTTAACATTATTATATGATGGAATTATGGTGGAATAACCTCCTTAATATGGTCATAACCTTAATATGTTAATTGGTGGTTATCGTAGCCACATGGTTGATACTTTCCTATGTTAAACATGTGCATTATGAATATGATGAGGGTTAATCATATCTAGATTCCTTGCATGTTGATGTAATAAAGGAATGTTCTTTATGTTAATATAACGATGATATGATTGTTTATGAATATCTCCTAGCTCACTAATGCAATATTATGCTGATCTGGTGTATTATATGTACGTGATGTTGTTGAGCCTTGCTATAAGGCATAGAATGATAATGATGATCTTGTAGGGAATAGTATAATGGTCTTAATGACCTCTGGACAAGGTTGAGCCCTGAATGAGGTGTAATCCTATTGTGTTGATAAGGGTTGATACCCTGTGATATTGTGAAAAGGATTTATATCCTATGATAATATGATGGTATTAATGACCTTTGGGCATGGTTGAGCCCTGAATGAGGCGTAATCCTCTTGTGTTGATAAGGGTTGATACCCTGTGATATTGTGAAAAGAATTTATATCTTGTGATAGTATGATGACTAGTGTAGCCTCATGAATGGCAAGTGAATAGTACCATGTGATGATGAGATGAGAAATTATGTTTCACACATTTTATATCTTTTGAAGTTGTGATATTTATATGCTTTCTAGAAGTGAATTAGAGTTTGTATGTCCACTTGTTTGATGCAACCTTAATTCACCCAATTGGCATAACTAATCAAGTGAAACTCTAATCATGTAGAGCCATGTTCCATAGATCCATCTGAGTGTCAGAACTTGCCAGATGGTGAAATGAGTATTCCTAAGGGAAACTCAGAGCACATACTGATGAGTATGCGGGGTTCTTATCATCCTAAATTCAAATGTTTAGGGAGGATGACTACAGTCATACTTAGCCCTCAGTTTGAGAATGGCTACGGTCGTGTCTCAGTGATTATATATGTGACAATATTGGAGGACAACTACGGTTGTACCTCAGATGGTAGGGTATGCGTACCCACCTCATTTCACTAGTACCATGACCTGTACTAAGGATGGACTAGGCATTAGTAGCTTGACCTTATGTATTGCTGTAGCGGACCCATACTGACTGGGGGTGGAGAAGATCTTAGGAGTCCGACTCTTCCTAGGTTTTGTATGGCATTGATTTCGACTTAGCAGTGGTCAGTTGGATTTTGAGTGGTATCTTCAAATTCCTCAGGGCGTAATAAAAGATGTAATACATCCGTGTGGCATATTTGTTTAGTGTTATACACGATGTTTCACATTGGATTATAACCCTTGTTTGTTATCTTTACATAAAGATGATGCTTAGTAAAATTAAGAAATAGTAGATATACTTAGGTTGTGGATTTGCTTAAGATTGTAGATGTGTACATACAGTAGCTATGCTTGTGTTGATAAATATACTGCTACTATTGATTATAATCATGATGCTAGTTATATCATGTTGTTAGTTATGTTTGGCATGCTAACCATGACTTTGTAACTAGAGATGCATATACTGCTAATCATGCTTATCCAAATAGTTGTGTTTATGTTGTTAGATCT
The DNA here is from genome assembly GCA_963693085.1 of Alisma plantago-aquatica. Lineage (NCBI taxonomy): Eukaryota > Viridiplantae > Streptophyta > Magnoliopsida > Alismatales > Alismataceae > Alisma > Alisma plantago-aquatica. The sequence continues at coordinate 113,007,892 of OY856415.1, read as the reverse complement.
TCTTATGATGTTGATATGTTCGACCAATTAGACATGCTCATGTTGTTAGCTATGATATGTTACTAGACTTTCTCAGGATGCTAGGTATGCATATGCTACTGAATTGCTTATATTTTCAACAAGATAAAGGATGATAGTCTTGTTAATGATGATAGTTATTATCTGCTCCTTTATGTATTTTATTAATCATCAGTACTACTGAGCTTATATGTTAAATCTGATTAAACTACTTAACTATTTAGTTACTTAAAAATGTTGTAATCAATAAATGTTGTAGGAGGTTATATCTCTTATTGGGGCATGAGTCTCACCCTTGTGGTTCGCCACATTTTTTTTAGGTAACCAGAAGTGACAAAAACAAACATGTGGCAGCAAAGAGGAGCTATAGTAATGAATCTTTGAGAAAGTTGATTAGATGTCTAGTGTTTCCTAGAGTCATCCCTGTACTCTCAAGTCTGGGTAAGAAAAGTTTGTATATGGTGTTTCAAATGAATCAAACTTTTTTTACCATATTAATGCTTATTTGTATGGTATATACAAATATTGTTCTCCTATGTATATATGTTGTGGCTAAGGTGATAGAACAATTTGTATCAAATTCTTGGCATAGTATAGATAAAAGAAATATGTTGGGCTCTTATGCAAATGTTCTGAGCAGGTGCTGGCATTGAAATTGGTTTTAATTTACCCATATTTTTTAGTATGTAATTAATTAATGATTGATTGCGCTTTATGTTTTGAGAAATCTCGTTTAGTGTAATGGGTTCTCATAAATTGGTATCAGAGCTTTAGGTTCACTGAGTCTATAGGGACACTAGGACTTAAGACTAGGATGATGTCTAAGTTAGGAATGTGACATAAAAATATGGTGCATACTACCTAATCTCAGTACTTGGATGCCATGACCAGGTATTCAATTGTTGAAGAAAGGTAAGTATGGAACTCTTAGACTATTATCTTTCTGATTATTCTGATCAAGTAGTCATTTTGAGACAATCTAAAGAGCCTAACGAATAAGAAATCATGGTGTGAATATCTCAATCCTACCTTAAAGAAGATGAGAATTGCATCATTATCTATCAAAACTTGAATGTTTGGTAAATATAAGAGAAAGATACAACACTATGAAATCTAAATCTGAATACAAATAAGAAAAAGAGGAGTTCTTGAAGATGTGATTCAAGAAGATAATAAAGTAAAAGACAGACAAGTCTATGCTTATAAAGTGAATTAAGGTATGCAATCCACATAATATGGAGCAAACTCCAATGATACGTATAAAATGAGAAGATAAATGAGAATAATGACAAAGGAATAAGGTGGAACTTGAGTTAATCTCAGACCAACCTATGTGTGTAAGAAAGTGTTAATGTAAAATAAGCATGGAATGTGAAAGAAATTAAGGGAGATGATCCTTGTTTAATAAAGAAAAAGTGTAATATGATGATTTACATGTTGATAAGTGGTTGAAAAACATAATAAAATAAGAGAACACACCCAAGTGTGATAAATAGTCATCAAGGAAGGAGTAATGAGATATGTTAATCATGATGATTCCTATGCTAATGGCAAGGAACATGAAATGAAAAAGGTAAAATGATACATAAGAAAATGCAACTTGCATAACGAAAATAGAATTGGTTACCTTTTTGCTAGTGACCCTTGAAAAATACTACTATGGTATGGGAAGTGTGTTTCCCTTTGTGTCTTTCCTTTCTAGGGCACAACTTTCAAGTGGATCATTGTCACTTAGTACGTGTGGATTCACTACAAACATGAAGGTGGATAGCTTATTATAGCATAAGGTTGATTGGACTATGGTTCCAAGATCATAAAGTTTGTGATGAGTTTGCTTTTGAGCCTTCCAATAATTAGGAAGACTCCTCTTATATGTCTTGAGATTTGTTATGTTGGTAAAAGTAGATGAGATAAGGATGTGAGTTCCTTATAGCACATGAGGTGGATACCAAGGTAATGAATCCTAGTATCCAAGATGTGTCAATAGTATGGGAAGTATGTGAAGGTTGGAGATGTTTATTAAATGAACATTCTAAGTATTCCTCTCCCTTAGAGAGAGAGTTGATCATGACCCTTTAAATGTTGTTTGTAAAAAAAGTGATTCTATAATGTTGTGTATGGTTCAGTGATAGCTAGGAAAGACCACTATCAAGGATAGATAGTTTGTTGGTCCATAGATATGTGATACAGTGTTCCTTTAAGATAAACCTATGATCAAATATCAATGCATAAGTGTTAGATTGGATGGCATAATTCACATGACCATGATGAGTTTAGAGTTATGTCCTTTAGACTAACCAATGTACCAATAGAACTTATGAATAGGAGGAACAGAGTGTTCAAGTAATGTCTTACAAGTTGTAGCAAACTTTGAATGATGACATTTCAAAGTATTTCAAATATGGTAAAAATATGATCAATATTTCTTCAAAAACCTTAGGGTTGCCTAAGCAATAATAACTATGAGACAAGTTGAACATGAGTGAGTTGGGGGTTGACTAGAGTATCCTCTAGGAGTTATGATACCTCTGTTAAGTATGTTATGTGAATCTTGATAAGATGAAGACAATGTCATTGTTCCACCCCTAACAAGGTCAATCAGGAAGTTATATTTGTTAACAGTTATATACAAGTGTATGATTCTTCAACCAAATAGATGGTCAGTCCACCATTGAGATGATTAGAGAATCCTCTAAAAACATATTCCTCATAATTTCTTGAAAACTAGGGGGTGCCTACATGGTTGATTGAGTTATTGATTACAACAACCATTAAAGGAGCATAGAGATGAAACCTTATAAAGTTGCATATGATAATAGATACCTGATGTTCTATGTTTGGTAAGATCTAGTGAGTGTGGCATCTGAGTGATGCGTGATACAACATATAGAATATTTTAAGATGACAATCGAGTCCCAAAGTTGAAAGTTACTATTAGATTTGTATAGGTGGCACAACAAGTTTCTATGTTCCATATTTGTAAATGTCTTCTTATGTGGGGGTTTTGTGTTGACCAAAGATGAAATATGTATGAATGATGTGGCATAACCATGATATAAGTATAACCATGTGAAGGTAATAGGATGAGGTACATAGGAAGTACCCATCTTTGTTTACCTTGGATTTTGGGGGTGAAATCCCTATTAGGGGTTTATAGTTGTAAGGCCCCTAAACTTGCTTAATGAGTTGAATAAGCTTAATTATCATAATTTAATTCTTATAACCATAATATAACCTTGTTACATGCTTTGAAATCATAATAAAAGCTTAAGTTTCAAATTTGGTCCAATTTGGATACTTTTTGAGCAAGTTATGCAATTTTATGCACATTTTGGACTTTTCTACAATTTACCCAATAGAGAGGTTTTCTTTGCAATTTATCACTTGAATTATGTTATTTGGATATTCTATCATCATTCTTGATCTTGTTGAGCCATGGGGCACCTATTTAAACCTTGGTTTGAAGGTGTTTTCTCCAAGGGTATTTTAGGGTTTACCCCTTCATGGATGAGCTACCTTTAGTAGCTATCAACTAATGGATTATTTGTTTTGCTTGGAAATTCAAGAAATTAGGGATAATCATGTCTTTATGAACGGTGGTAGAGCTTCTTGTGTGTATGCATGTATATTTTTAATGGTTTAAGGCCATGGACACTTGGAAAGATACTAGAACTTCAACTTTTTCTTTTTCTTTGTCTTAAAGTTTCATATACTTATCACGAAGCACCAAAACAAGTCATTTTATCTCCACCACTTCCCTCCTTCTACAAACCTCGTCTTCCCTCTGTGCTACTGCAAATTTCCTATCCAAGTAAGAAGAAAGAGGGGACCTTCTTGGAAAAAGAATCTAGGGTTGCAATTGACTTCCTTTTAGGGTTTAAAAAGCTTCCTTCTAGTGATCTTGACCTAAAAGAGTAATAATCCCCTTCTTTCCTCCATTTATTTCTTTTTTATCCTTCCTCCTACCTTTATCCATGTCAGAACCTTGTTGTTCCATGGTAAAAATTTCTCTAAAGTTCTAAAACCCTACCTTTCTTGCACCTTATGCTTAGGGTTTGCTCATTTGATGAAGAAAGGTGCTATATGGACGAGTTCATAGCTTATGCTTAGATTTTCTATCCTACCTGCTTGAGTTTTATTCTGTGTGGGATTTCATATTCTCGTTAGAGGCAAGTTTTATAACTTGCTTCATGTTTATTGCTTACCATAAGCTTGCTAGCTCGTGTTCCTGCTTGAAAATGATGATCCATGCACTAAAAAACTATGTTTGACTTGGATTTCGATTTTTATAATGTTCCCTATTCTGATTTCAGTTATATATGAACCTGTTATCATCTATACATTATTCCTAAGGCATGACATGACTTGGATCATGTCGGTTTGACAACTAATGGTGCTAAGCACCTATCAACCAATGGTCAATTTTAGGGTTTAAAGCTGATTTCTTCTATAAACCCATTGCCTGATGATGGTACCATTGCAACAACCCTATGGTGTTGTCTTCATGACAACTTATGGTTGGGATAAAAGGTGTCAGATGATGGTGACAACCTATGGTCACCCCCTTAGGTCAGGTTTTGAATCAATTAGAAGTTTAATGATCAACCCTTAAGTACCCTACTGATGTTATCAATCAATGATGACATTAGCTTAATATTTGATGCTAATTAATGAATATAGTGTTGATCTAACAACCTATGGTGACTTAATGGTCACTAATGATGGTGTATCAGGTCTCTACAACCTATGGTGAGTTAAGCATTGTAGTTGTAGCATCAATTAAGCCTTTGACCAATGGTTTCTTAGGTCACTTGATGCAATGGTTGGACCTATATTGTAATTGATGGTTTTAACATATGAACTTGCCCCAATGGTCAAGATCTAATGTTTATTCCTCTGATAAAGTGGAATGATGGTTAATGTAATATGTTGGTCCTAATAATGCGATTTAGATGGTTTCCTTTATATGATCAACTTAAGGAGCTTATTTGTTGACAATGGATGGCTTGTTTTAAATGAACAGTCGATTGTGGGGTTTACCCTACTCTCAACAGAACCCTTATTGTTGTTAACCAAAGGATGTCTAGGGTTAAATGGTTACTTTTATAGATCACAACTCAATAACATCATATATGATTCATTCAAGGCTTTTACTTATGAAAACAACCAATGGTCTTACCTTTTAAACATCCAATGGTTCTGGGTGACATTGTGGTATGGTGATATGGGTTGAATGATGATGGAACAAATGGAGGGTTACCCTTAATAAGGTAGTTTTACCTATTCACTCGTATGAATAGAAGGGATGATAACCATATTGTGTTGATATGTAACCATAATGAGGTATAGATTTTTATACCTAGCTTTAATATAACTAAATGATGGTAATTGGGTATGAATAGTCCTTGAATACTAATACAATCATGGAGTACTCTCTTATTGTTGTTGAAACCTTAGTATGCTATAACCTGATGGTTACACCTTGATTTATGTGTGGGTTCATACTTGAGAATAGTATGGAATGTGATGGTGATGCTTCACCTTATGCATCCATGATCCAATGGGGTTGTCGTGAGTTAGGGTTTGGGTATAAGTGCTGATTAGTAACATTGATATAATTTATCATGTTGAACCTAACTCTAATGCAAATAGATAAAGATGAGTATTCATGTTTAACATTCTTATATGATAGAATAATGGTGGAATAACCTCCTTAATATGGTCATAACCTTAATATGTTAATTGGTAGTTATCCTAGCCATATGGTTGATACTCTCTTATGTTAAACATGTGCATTATGAACATGATGAGGGGTAATCATATCTATATTCCTTGCATGTTGATGTAATAAAGGAATGTTCTTTATGTTAATATAACCCTGATATGATTGTTTATGAATATCTCCTAGCTCACTAATGCAATATTGTGCTGATCTGGTGTATTATATGTACGTGATGTTGTTGAGCCTTGCTATAAGGCATAGAATGATAATGATGATCTTATAGGGAATAGTATAATGGTTATAATGACCTCTGGGTATGGTTGAGCCCTGAATGAGGTGTAATCCTATTGTGTTGATAAGGGTTGATACCCTATGATATTGTGAAAAGGATTTATATCATGTGATAGTATGATGGTCTTAATGACCTTTGGGCATGGTTGAACCCTGAATGAGGCATAATCCTCTTGTGTTAATAAGGGTTGATACCCTTTGATATTGTGAAAAGAATTTATATCTTGTGATAGTATGATGACTAGTATAGCCTCATGAATGGCAAGTGAATAGTACTATGTGATGATGAGATGAGAAATTATGTTTCACATATTTTATATCTTTTGAATTTGTGATATTTATATGCTTGCTAGAAGTGAATTAGGGTTTATATGTCCACTTGTTTGATGCGACCTTAATTCACCCAATTGGCATAACTAATCAAGGGAAACTCTAATCATGTAGTGCCATGTGCCATAGATCCATCTGAGTGTCAGAACTTGCCAGATGGTGAAACAAGTATTCCTAAGGGAAACTCAGAGCACATACTGATGAGTATGAGGGGTGCTTAACATCTTGAATTTAAATGTTTAGGGAGGATGACTACGGTCATATCTAGCCCTTAGTTTGAGAACAGTTGCGGTCGTGTCTCATTGATTATATATGTGATGAGATTGGAGGACAACTGTGGTTGTACCTCGGATGGTAGGGTACCTCCTTTCACTAGTGTCGTGACATGTACCAAGGATGGACTAGGCTATTAGCATTTTGACCTTATGTGTCACTGTGGTGGACCCGTACTGACTGGGGGCGAAGAATATTTTAGGAGTCCGGCTCTTCCTAGACCTTGTATGGCACTGATTTTGACTTAGCAGTGGTTATTTGGATTTTGAGTGGTATCTTCAAATTCCTCAGGATGTAATAAAAGATGTAATACAACCCTGTAGCCTATTTGTTTAGGGTTATACACGATGTTTCACATTAGATGATAACCCTTGTTTGTTATCTTTACATAAAGATGATGCTTAGTGAAATTAAGAGATAGTAGATATACTTAGGTTGTGGATATGCTTAAGATTGTAGATGCATACACACAATAGCTATGCTTATGTTGATAACTATACTTCTATTGTTGATTATAATCATGATGCTAGCTATCTCATGTTGTTAGTTATGTTTAGCATGCTATCCATGCCTTTGTAACTAGAGATGCATATACTTCTAATCATGCTTGTCCAGATAGTTTTGTTTATGTTGTTAGCTCTTCTTATGATGTTGATATGTTCAACCAATTAGACATGCTCATGTTGTTAGCTATGTTATGTTACTAGACTTGCTCATGATGCTAGATATGCATATGTTATTGAATTGCTTATATTGTCAACAAGATAAAGGATGATAGTCTGGCTAATAATGATAGTTATTATCTACTCCTTTATGTATTTTGTTAATCATTAGTACTACTGAGCTTATTTGTTAAATCTGATTAAACTACTTAACTATTTAATTACTTTAAAATGTTGTAATCAATAAACATTGTAGGAGGTTATATCTCTTGCTAGGACATGGGTCTCACCCTTGTGGTTCTCCACATTTTTTTAAGGTAATCGGAAGTGATGAAAACAAACATGTAGCAGCAAAGAGGAGCTATAGTAATGAATCTTTGAGAAAGTTGATTAGATGACTAGTGTGTCCTAGAGTCATCCTTGTACTCTCAGGTCCAGGCATGAAAAGTTTGTATATGGTATTTCAAATGAATCAGACTTTTGTTAGCATATTAATGCTTATTTGTGTGACATATATGAATATTGTTCTCCTATGTATATATGTTGTGGCTAAGGTGATAGAACAATTTGTTTCAAATTCTTGGCATAGTATGGATAAAAGAAAGATGTTGGGCTCTTATGCAAATGTTCTAAGCAGGTGTTGACGTTGAAATCAAATTTAATTTACTCATATTTTTGGGTATGTGATTAATTAGTGATCAATTGTGCTTTATGTTTTGAGTAATCTCGTTTAGTGTTACGGGTTCTCACAGTAACAACTACCTTTGCCCGAGGCCCATGGGTTAGGAGGTTGGCCACCTTCATGAGTTCATGGGGCCTAAGGGGTAAATGTGAGAGGCACTCCCTAGATGCATAAGGGTTGGATCACCCCAAAAGTACCAGCACCCTAGAGACCTTGGTAATGACTAAGGATTGTACATATGAGAGATGTTAAATCCAGAGGTAGTGGGAAAAGTCTTCCCATCGGTGTAGACCCATAATGGAGATGTTCATGGTGAGAAGTCATGTGAAGTATGTTTCAACTTAGATTGGAAAGAGTGATGGAGATGTGTGATGCACCATCTCTACTCTTGGAACGGGATGAACTCTATATTTGGACTGCAACCAAATGCTTATTTCATCTTGTTATGGGTGTGAGAGATAGGACAAAATGCATGTCATATACTAAAGATAGAGGTGATATGAGTTGAAACCCTTCTATAATGATGAGGATAGAGGAAGTACCACACCCTTTGGAGAATATATTGGATAGGTGATTTGAGAGAATAAGAAAAATAAGGGTAATATGAGAACACACCTATCTAGAGTAGTTTGGAATCTTTGAGTTACCAGTTTGGGTTTGATAATCGAAATAATGGGAGTAACAACTCGAAGTTCTCTTGACATAGATAGACCTAAACTCGAGATGAGGTTGTTGAGTGTAGTATATGATGGTTTACGTCTTCACCATCACCTAGCATATAAGGAAGCTTATGTGGTAACTAGATGTTCTCAGCTGAATATAGCTCAAGTGTACATCTGTCTTGGATAGCCAGTAGAGAGACTAGAAGAGGTTACTAGGTGAACCTTGTAATCGTTAGAAGACTAGACCTATGTGGCTAACACCCAGATACAACCAGACATGTTAGTCGAGTTGGTGGTTACTCAATTAGCCCAGAGCTTGATGAGATAAAAGGGTTGTTTTAAGAACCTCAGATACACCTCTCAGGAAAAGAAGATGGTGAAACCCACTACTAGAGTGTTTTAGGGTTTTTGTGGAGTCAACCTTGAGGAATTATGACATGTAAGAGCTCATGATTTTAAGTACACCATACACCGTGGTACTACTAAGACAGTTAAAGTTTGTAGTAGTACTTTGAAGACCTGAGATGAAGAGGTATATACAGTTGCATGTGGCCAGTTTCCATACATGCCAGATGGTGAAGGCCGAGCACTAGTAACCCAGTATTGATTTTCTGTCAGTCTCTAGGATCGTGCATCTTAGGTTTAGCAAGCGAATGGGGCAGATCAGATCAGATTACCTGGTCGTTTGCTAAGTATTTGTGGGTGTCTGAGTTGCTATAGATATGAGGAGTCCTTGATAGGAAATGGAAGTAGATCACCATGGACAGTGTGATGGGTCTCACCTGGACCAAGAGAGGTCATGAGGCTATATGGGTTATGGTAGATCGCCTTACCAAGTTGACCTAATCCCTTGCCTAAGAGAGAGCACTGTCAGTTTGACAGATCTGGTTAAACTATATATGAGAGAGATAGTTCAACTACACTATGATCTAAGTTCAAAGGTTCTTGAGTACGACCTCAAGTTCAATTTCATGTTATAGAAGTAGGTGTAAGAAGAACTTGATGCTAGATTGAAGTTGAATAAAACATATCACCCCTGACTGATGGATAGTCAAGAGAGTATGATCCAAACTTTAGAGGGTCTGATGTGAGCATGTGTGCTCATTCAGGGTGATTCGTGGGAGAAGTTCCTACCCCTAGTATAGTTTTCTTATTATGATAGCCACCATAGCCAGTATTGGGATGTATAAAGCTCTATAAGGGAGGATGTGTCGGTCACCACTTCACTTGGATGATGTCAGTGAGAGGACCTTGTAAAGGTCAGAGAGACCACAGTGTATGCAAATGAAGTGGCTTTGATTGAGCAATGGCTGAGAAAGCCCATGATCGACATGAGTCATGAGATGATGTAAAACAGACTGACATACAGTTCACCGTGGGTGAATATGTGTGATGAAAACCCAACCCCTCTGAGCTATAGCTAAGAAAGTTGAGTCCCTGATACATGGGTCCATTTGAGATGGATTGGTGGAGTTGCTTATGTTTAGCCTTACCCCTTAGGATAATATGATGTATGTTGTGTTCCATGTGTCCGATCTAGAGCACTATGTGAGGTACTCAAGACATGTGTTGAGCATTAAACCTATTGAACTCTAAGGGAGGCTAACTTACCCTGAGTCACCTATGAGGGTATGAGATACCAAGGTGAGAGAGAGCTTAGGAGTAAAGAATAGAAGATGATAAAGGTTCTTTGGAAGAACCATGGAGAGGATGAAGCCACATGGGAGCCAATGATGGACATGGAAAAGTCTTATCTTGAATTATTTGTAAATTTGGTGGCATTTTGAGGGAAAAATTCCTATAAGAGGGGAAGGATATTACAACCCTAATTTTTTGTGCTTGAATGGGTTGAAATGCAATTTCCCCAATAAATGTATGATTATGGAAATTGTATGATTTATGTGTATTGAAAGGATTTCCTTTGCAATATTTCCTTTGTGCATGTGATTTCATGGATCATAATATGTTAATGAGTCCAATATGATTAAAAGAAAAAGAAGAGATCAAATAGTGAATTATTAAGAGGGAAGTTTGAGATAATGATGAAAATATAAGAAATATGTGGAAAGACATATTTTTGAATAATCATGAATGAGATTTCAAATCCACAAGGTTTCTAATGGTAAAAGGAATCCAAACAAAGAGAATACAAGAATAGGAGAGAGAAGATATGCATAAAATATGCCTTAATAAGTGATAACTTGCTTATGAAGAAAAGTCTTATACTTTTGAATTTGAGTCCCAAACTTGGCACGCAAGTATTTTAAATCATTATAGACTTTCCTCTAAAGTGTGAGATCAAACAAATCAGCGGTTTGGGAGATATGATTTTTGGGTGATTTACTAAAGTGAGTAGGATATCATTTAAATGTCACGTTCATCCAATTTAATTAGAAATATTTGTTATTGGCATGTGGCTGATAGCCGTTGGATCTAGGATCCAACAGTGGTTGCACTTCGACTAAGATCAGGAAAGGAGAAATAGGAACTCGAAATTTTGGGATCAATTTCCTTACTGACCAGTTCATGAGCGTTCTTGGAAACTCTCCCAACACAATCAGGAGAGGCTTGCAGACTCAATGATCCTAGGTTTGCTAGGATTCTAGGTCACATAGGAGTTTCTCCCAAAATCCTCATGACAACAGGACCACGTTTGGGGGACTCCACCTATAAAAGGAGGGTCGTTGATCCCCAACGAAGACACAATCACCTCCGAGATGAACTACTCTTCGCGATCCTCGTCATGTGATCAATTCTGGCTTGGGCTGAGACCTTCACCCTGTACCTGGTCCACCCACCTCATTGACAGACACCCTCCTCATCCCAGTGGTCCCGCACACCCTTGATGGAATTGAGGGTATATGCAGCTAATTCGTCAGAGCTTGGTGGAGATGAGAGTGTTGTTTCTTTGTGGTTTGAGAGATGAGGTCACAAGGTCAACCATGGTGTTGACCACGTGTTGACGCTACTGTCCGTGCGAGGACCCTCATGAGGAAGGAGACGAGGGCTGATGGTTTTACCATCGTGCCCCTGTCAAGACCGTTCATGGAGATCAAGTAAGCAAGGCTACCAGTGTCTTTTCCCCTTAACCCACATGGAGGTGAGGTGCCTGCTCATGTGGGGCCGACCGCCTACGTGGCTGGCAGTGATTCACAGAAGCCATTCCGTGTGGAAAAAAAGGAAAAGAAAACAAAAGGATGATGTGGCGGCCATCAATTGGCTGAAAGGTAAATAATTTATGAAATTCATATCTAATTAATGGTAGATCAGATGGAGACATGTAATTATGAAAATTGATCAGAAAATTATGTAGATTGCAATAAAAATAGTTTTAGAGCTTGAATCTGATCATAGTTCAAAAATTGTCTAAAGTTGCTATTCTTAATGATTTATAACTAAGAAAAACCCTAATTTGATATTCTATAAAATTGAGAAGATTAATATGGAAGTTCCATGAGTATATTAACCTGTGGTTAATAAGAAAGACGTTTTGATGTCTTAGTAGAGGATCCATATGCTTAATATGTTAATATAGGGTTTTATATGTTTAATGTGCATTAATGGGCTTAAAAACCCTAATTTAGGTGTTAATGACTTTTGATGAGATATATTTTAAATCCTTTGGATAAGATGATATTAGTATGATCCTAATTTAATTGATGAAAAGAAGGTTTTAATATGAATAAGTGAGTAATTAGGATTTTGCACCTAGAACTGCTATTTTAGGGTTTTGTGGATATAAAAGAGGAAAGTTGTAAATAGATCTAAAAGAAACCTAATGAAACCCTAATTCAGATTAGCAACCTTAGAAAGGTTTCCCAAATCAATAAGGAGTTGTTTGGGATGTGATGGTAACAAATAGGCGTTACACATATTTTTAGGATCAAGATTGCTTGATTGGTTGCTTGTCTTTCTTGATTGGACATCTTGATTGGATTGGATATCTTGCTTATATTTGAGACTCCATGTCAGGTATGTGGTTACACTTATGACTAATCACTCTAGTTTCATGATGATTTATAAGGTTTTATCAGTTTCTTGGAAATAACTACTTGGTTGACTTTTATTTCATGCAACTGTAAAGTGACTATGACTATCACCATAAATATATGTGCATGACTAGTTCAGATCCTAGTCCTCCTCTGTAGCTTTGAATATGATGAGATGGATGACCTAGTACATGGTCTACCCTTGGGGTAGGATCATCATGTTATCATGAGTCGATGTGTTGGTCTACCCTTGGGTAGGACCATACGAATACACAACCCTATGTAGTGATCTACCTATAAGATAGGATCATGGAGGCTATTTGAGATCTACCATATGAGAGAGGTAGTATCCATGTCCACTATAGGGACAACATAGAGGCAAGGATATGTAGAGATTGAGTAGTTATGTTATAAACATAAAGTTTGATTTGTTAAATCATAATTTGATTGCAATATGTTGTCACAATTAGATGCAAGATTTTGGTTCCCCCCACATACTAGTATAATTCATTATACTGACTGACATTTTGTTTTTTGGCATTTTAGGTTTTTCAGAAAGTGGATATTCCTTTACAGTGACATTGAATGAATAAAGCTCAATAAAGAATCAGAGGATTGTAGATAGATAGTTTCTTATCTGGGAAAAGTCCCTCCAATCCTATATTTTTCAAGGTATGTAAAAAGAATTTTTTTATCATGTTTCAAGCTTAGTTGTGATAGAATTTATTAATTATTTTTTATTATTTGCAAAACCAGTAATCTTGTTTTGGGATAGCATCTCTGACTTCTTGGTCTTCCTTGATTGGGGGTTACCGGGAAGCAGGGTCATTACAAGTAGGATCTACATCATAGCAAGAGATGCATAAGATAAAGCAAGCTATAAGTAGATGCAAAGATATACCCAAATAGAGAGATATGCAATTTTAGAAGAATGAATGGATATACCTCACTATCAAATACATCATTACCAAAAGATGATTACTACTAAGAACCTCAAGGTCGTATCAAAACAAGATATGCAACTATATAGATGTAGCAAGTTAGAGCACAATAGAAGTATTTTAAAACACAACAAGGAGATCCAAAGAGACAATCATCAAAACCTACAAAACAACTCAAAGTAAGTTGTTGCAAGATATAGGAATACCACTAGTGGGATACCAAATTATAAAAATTAGAAAGATTGATTCGTAAGAAAGATAGGCAATTTAAAGTATGGCAATATTCATACAAAGGTACCAAGGGAGTGCCAAAGAATAAGGCTATTGGCTGAAAAAATCTAGTTGAGAGGGAAACTCTCATTCAATAAGCTAACTGTGTATTCTATGCACATTGCCATTGGTCGAATCTGTGTTATGGCAATTCGACCGACAATAGCTGTTGGCAACACCCATTGGTGCCAATCGGTCAAGTTTCTATCAGGACAAACTCGTCCGACAGAGCTGTTGTCAAAAAGCACACACACACACACACACACACACACACACATATATATATATATATGAAAAACATATCTAGAGGTAAGATAAAAATACAAGCCATATCCAAACATGTGCAAGCAAGTTAGTAATGCACTATGAAAGCATTAGAAACACTTTTCGAGCAAGAGTGTGAAGAGAAATACAAAATACCGCTTTTGATAAAAAAAAAACCATATGTACAATGCACACTAACTCGGCAAAACACACAATTATTGGATATTATCAAGTATAACATTACCTCTGTGCTTACCATTTCTTTTCCACTTGTTGTCACCCTCTACACATCTCACCTTTCTTCTTTCATGTGGATTGAGAAGTCAATTTTTAATTCAATATCTCAAGTCAACCCATTTGTAAGTACCTATAAGAAGAAAGATGAAATGGTCCCTAATCATGTTTTTGGGACTGAGGGGGTTTGCTTAGAAACCCAAGTCCTAGTGCTCTTGGGTGCTTTCCTAAAAGGGCAACAAGTAGAATAATGACCAATTTCATTACAATAGTTGCATGTGCCCATAGTCTTGGAACTAGAGGATTCTCCATTGAATAGTGGATGTCCTTTACCTTTGTTGTTCCTTTGACTACCATCATACCCTAAACCATGTCTACCAACTTATTTAGTACTATGGTGTAGGATATCATTAGGATTCTATTTACCAGTAAGAATCTTTGCAAAGAAGATCTCAAACTATTATTATCATGCATAAGAGAAGTAATGGTAGAAGACAAATGATTTATTTTTTCTCTATCATGCAATATATCATTTTCTAGGCAAAGAGATTTGGTTAAAAAAGAATCTCTATCAATATGAAGAGCAGCAATATCATTCTCTCTACTAGCAAAACTAGAACAAGATTCAAGCACATTGATTTTCACAAGCAAGGAGACGTTTTCTGTTTCAAGCAAAACAATCTTAGAAAGAGAAACACCATTTTCAGATTGTAAGCCTTGCAAAACAAAATCTTTGTCCTTATTTTCATATTTAAGAACATCAATATCATGCATGAGAGAATCAACAATTAAGGTATTCTCTTCATCAAAACTACTCATAAGAGGTTGAGCTTCTAGAAATCTAATCTTATCAAGAAAGCTAGCATTTTCAAGTTTAAGAGCATCTATTTGGCTAATACAAGCATTTATCATCAAGCAAGCAAGTGTTAGCATGTTCAAGATCATCTAATTCTACATGCATATTATCAACAATTCTAGCAAGCTTTTTCCTTTTCTTTCTGGAAGACTTAAGAGAGGCACGAGTAGCATTAATGATATCAATTAAAGGTTCTTTATCTAAATAATTTAGATTTAGCTCATTTGAGTCTTCACTTGTTGATGTCATAAGAGCAAAATGGCATTCTCCTTCATAACTTGAGCTTAAGCTAGATCCTCTACTTGATACTTTACTTGAGCTTGAGTTGGAGGAGTCACTTGAGCTCTTATGCAATTTCTCCTTCCTTTTGTACTTCTCTTCTCTTTCCTTGTGATGATGGGTCTTCTTGCCTTGTAGGCAATCTATCTTAAAGTGACCCTTCTTTCCACACTTGAGGCACCAGATGGAGGAGGAATTCTTTCCTTTGTAGAATCTACCCTTGGAGTACATGACATCTAATTCAACATGAAAGGATGGAGAGGCTTGTCCCATAATAGCTTCAATTTGAGCCTTGATTTCAGCCTTCTTCATTCTCTTTATCTCTTTCTCCTCTTGTCGTTCAACTTCTTCTCTTTTGTCAAGTGTGACTTCATGGGCTTGTAGATTTCCAATGAGCTCTTCAATGGGGATATCATCAAGAGACCTTACTTCTTTAATGGAAGTCACCTTGGGTTCCCATCTCTTGGGGAGAGTTTTAAGGATCTTTGAGTTGATCTTTCCTCTACTTATAGAATGATCTAGAATAGCAAGACCATTCATAATAGTGTTGAGCCTTGAGTACATGTTGGCTATCTTCTCCTCCTTTCCCATCTTGAAACTCTCAAACAGCCCTTTGAGCATGTAGAATTTTCTTTCTTTCACTTGTTGAGTCCCCTCATAAGTGATGCATAGCCTTCTCCATACCTCATAGGCTGTATCACAAGAGGAAATTCGATTGAAATTGGTGAGGTTCATGGTGGCATAGAGGATGTTGATTACTCTTGCATTCAAGGTGGATTTCTTCATGGTAGCTTCAACCCATTCTTCTATCTTGGTCTCCGGTAACTTGTATGGATGGTCCACCATTTTCCATAGCTCAAGACTTGATCCTTAGATGTAGTATTGTAACCTTCTCTTCCAATAGAGAAATTTCTCCCATCAAAGATTGAAAGGTTGATCAAGTATCTCCCTGACCGGCCTAAATCGCACGTCCTAAAATTGGAGGCGGATTTGAGGTAGTCGAGCTTTTACATTTATAACCCGAAACCTTCTAGGCCCCCACAACTTTGTTTACGGGGTCGAAGTAGATATACGAGGTCGAACACAGGGACAAGGGTGGTAGTGTTGAGAATGCGGAATTGACACGCTACACTCCGGCAAGGAAAAGAGATGATAAAATTCCCAAAAGGGAACAACAGAACAAGATCGATAAAACAAAAGAAAACCCTATCTCCAACTGGAGTTATAAAGAAAACTTAGGTTTTAAGCATTTATCAGTTTTTAGGGATTTTTCATGCAACAGAAGCAGAGAGATAATACTAAAGCTAAAGCAAGGTACCAAGGAGAAAACTTTGATAAAATAAGCGGTAGCAGAAACACCCTACACCCCTCCTCTCAGAGTGGGTACCTCTAATCAAGCGGCAACACCTCTCTCGAGGTTGCTGGACTTAAATTAGAGTGGAAATGTTACTAAAGCAACTCCGATTCTGGGCACTCTCGTACTCCAGAATCGGACCAAACACTAGAGCCACAACACCTCTCGTGAGACTGTTGCAACGGGAAAACACGATTCGATAGCTAATCGAAACGCGATCCAAGCATGCAAGCTAGAGTTCGGATGTTAAACATAGCAATCATTCAACAAGAGTACCAGACATAGAGCAACAGATAATTAAATCTTCTAATTCCATTAGCACATGAAGGTTTGATTACATTGCAAAAGTAAATAAATAAGTAAATGACTGGAATAATAAAGATAAATGTCGCCTTCTTGATATAGAAGGACGACAGACTATATCAGACCCTCCAGCCCGATACCGGGCAGGACCCTAGCCCGATACAACCGTGTCAGGCGGCACCCTCTTAGGCGACACGCCGTGACGAGCGGACTGTATCGTGCGAGAACCCTGGCCCGATACGCTCATGTTGGGCGGCACCCTCTCAGGCGACACGCCGTGACGAGCGACGCGCATCAGGATTCGGTATCGTGTCGGGTTAGAGCGATGCTTCTAGTATCAGTCACTTATGTCGGGGATCCATGTCGGCCGATATCGGCCTGCAGTGTTGCTCGGGACGACACTAAGTGAACCATTCCTTCCCTCCCTCTCGGGATGGGGAATGCTCACCTAGTGTCGCCCGTCACAATCACTGAGGCACGATGCTCTGCTCTTGCAGCGTTCCTTGGGAAGATTCGCGCATGGTTCTAACCTGTCTTTTCGGCTTCCTGTAGTTGCTATTTATAGGCAGCGGTTGGGGAAGTTATGGTGCACAGGGCGCCACATGTCCTCCTTGTCTTCGCGTAGTCAGTGGACGGCCGATATCGGTATCGCCCGTCACAAGGATTGTCGGCTGTCGGTCACGTGACGAGCGGTGCCTGTCTGTGGGTGGCTTGTGCCGCGCGACAAGCTTTGTTGTCGTGGCGAGCTCGGCTCCCTGTCGGGTAGAAGGCGTATCGCCCGCTAGTTTCTTCTTGCACGACATCCTTATGTCGTGCGTCGGTGTGTGGCGCTACCCTGTTGGGCAGTGGTCGTATCGGCCATCTAGAAGGCTGATGCAGGTGGAACTTGTTTGTGGGCCGAGATGGCTTTATTGACGATAAATGGGTCAAAATAGGAGGAAAACACTGCAAAATGCGGAAATATTAAATTAAGAGCATCGTTTGGCCAATTATTGTAAAAGTACATATAAACAGAGAGGAAAACAGTTAAAAAGGTAGTTTTGATAACAGAATAATAGTCTAAAACATCACAAAATTTGGTGTTATCAACTCCCCCAAACTTAGCGTTTTGATTGTCCTCAATCAATATATATTTTGTGATGCTTCTTCTTGCTCGGTTTAGTTTTCAGCTCAAGAGATAAAATAAGAATTGCGATGCCTTTAGAGATAATGTTGTCCCACAATGAACAAAAGACATTGTGTTTCCTTCTCTATTATTTCAGTAAAAAATTTCTCTACAACTTCAGCGAGACTTTGGTGCATGATTCCGAAGTTAACTTTCACACTAAACAGCTTTGGGGGCAGAAAGTTGTGTGTTGGGTAGGCTAAGGCTTTTTGGGTTTTTCCGTGTTTCCCATCAGTCCATCCAGGTAAGGGTCCGTTAGCGGGCAAGTGGTCCCTGCAGTCCAAGCCAATTGGCTTTAGAGCAGTAATTTCACATCCTACGTACCACTGCCCTGGATCTACCATGCCTAAAGATGGGTACTTTTAGACGACAAGGGTGTATATATATATATTTTTTTCTTTTTGTTTTATTGGTCACAACTCTCATGCTTTTATTCACCATCATAAGGCTCCTTTCTCTTTTTGGGATTTTTGTTGGGTAAGGGGAAACAAAAGGATTTTTGCTGTTTGGGCAGCTTTTTCCTTCTCCATACTCGTCTCTTAGCTGTTGCGAGATTATTATTTTTTCGATTTTTTTTTTGCACGGAAAAACGTAGTCTTTTGTTGTTTGAGGCAGCATTATCAGAAAGATATAGCAAAACATGCATCACCCTAGGTACCTAGAGAACAAAAAGGCAAGAAGTCGCATCAGGTTTTTACTAATATAGAAACTTTGTACATATGTATAGAGACAAGATTTTCAAAAAATTTATATGGGCATGGGATTTTATACGAGCAGAATGAAATGACACAAAGGGTGGGGGTGAAGAAGAAAATTTTTATACCTCCCTCATTGGTACATGGATACCCCCCCAAACTTACTCCACTCTCTGTCCCAGAGTAGTGAGGAGGACAGGGTGAGGTCATGTTAGCCCAGTGAAGGTTATCTGGTGGTTGCGCTTGTGCCTTGGAGAAGTTGCAATACATTCTCCTTATTTGCAGTCTCCATTTTCTTTGGTTGTGTAATTTACCTGAGCTTCGTCCAACGTGCGACTAGCATAACATATCACATGGTGCTTTTTATCTTTCTTCTGCCCCAGGACTGCTCCTACCGCATAGTCGCTAGTGTCGCACATCAACTCAAATAGTAAGTCCCAATCTGGCGCTTGGAGGATGGGTGGGTATACCAAAGTGTTTTTCAAAGCCTGAAAAGCATTGAGACAGTCATCAGAGAAAACAAATTCAACATCCCTTACCAACAGATTGGACAAAGGCTTTGAAATCTTTGAGAAGTCCTTTATGAATTTGCAGTAATAGCCGGCGTGATCGAGGAAGCTCCTCACTCCCGTCACGGACTTCAGGGAAGGAAGCTTGGATATGGCTTCGACCTTGCTGGTGTCCACCTCGATTCCATGCCTTGAGATCTTATGCCCCAGAACAATGCCCTCTCATACCATGAAATGGCACTTTTCCCAGTTTAAAACCAGGCTGTTCTCCTTGCACCTTTGTAGAACCAAGGATAGATTCTTTAGGCAGGTATCGAAGTCCCTTCCATAGACTGAAAAATCATCCATGAAAACTTCTACGATATCTTCTAGAAAATCTGAACATTGATATCATGCATCTTTGGAATGTGGCGGGAGCGTTGCATAGTCCGAAGGGCATCCTCCTGAAAGCATAAGTGTCGTAGAGGCAGGTGAATGTTGTTTT
Source organism: Alisma plantago-aquatica (assembly GCA_963693085.1). Classification (NCBI taxonomy): domain Eukaryota; kingdom Viridiplantae; phylum Streptophyta; class Magnoliopsida; order Alismatales; family Alismataceae; genus Alisma; species Alisma plantago-aquatica. Next base: position 112,987,909 of record OY856415.1, on the reverse strand, counting down.
CTCTTGGTCGTCGGGCAGGATGGGTACCTGGTAAAATCCTGAAAAGCCATCAAGGAAGCAGAAAAAGTCATGATGCGCTAGTCTTTCAAGAACTTGGTCAATAAAAGGTAGTGAAAAATGATCTTTTTTGGTAGCCTAGTTTAGCTTTCTGTAATCTATGCACATCTGCCATCCGGTGACTGTCCTAACCACCACCTCGTCGCCCTTTTCTCCCTTCACCACTGTCATTCCGCCCTTTTTGGGTACCACGTGGATCGGACTTACCCAGTTGCTATCACTGATTGGGTAAATGATCCCCGCATCCCTTAGCTTGATTACCTCTTTCTTGATGACTTCCTTGAGCATCTGATTCAGCTTCCTCTGGGGTTATGCTAGAGGCTTGGCAGATTCTTCCAAACTGATGTGATGCATGCATAAGGTGGGGCTAAGGCCTTTGATGTCTTCAACTGAATATCCTATAGCCCGCCGGTGGAGCCTCAACTCCTCAAGGAGTCTGTCCAGCTAGCTTCTTAAAAGATTGGCGTTGATGATGATAGGGTTTCTTCCTTCGTGATCTAAGAAGTCGTACTTCAGCCCTTCAGGCAACGGTTTCAACTCGGGCTTTGCTCTGGATGCCTTCTCTTGAGGCTCCTCCTCGAGAGAGGCATACTTCACAAACTCCACCACCTCATCCTCTTTGTGCCGATCTTCGTCAGACATGCCAAAAAGGTCGAGATACTTCGCAACTTCTGGATCTTCACAGTCAGAATCCTGACAGCTTATAGCCCTCGCAAGGGGGTCCACTATCCTGATGTCCTCTTCTATCTCCTCACAGAATTTATCATAGCTGTCCGCAAAGTATGCGGATTCAGACAGGGGAGGACCTTTCATCGCCTCCTTCAGCTTGAAGTCCAGGTGGTCATTTCCGACACTCAGCGTGATAATCCCCTTAGAGACATCAATCAACGCCCTTCCTGTTGCCAGGAAAGGACGTCCAAAGATGATCGGGCAGTGGGGGTCTTCTGCTGTGTCAATGACTACTATGTCGCAAGGAATGAGGAAATTACCGACCCTGATCGGCACATCTTCAACAACGCCGACTGGTCTCTTGAAGGTATGGTCTGCCAGTTCAATCCTCATATTGGTATGAACCATGTCAATTAAACCCAACCTTTGCGTGAAGCTTAGGGGCATGAGGCTGATGTTTGCTCCTAGGTCGGTAAGACCTTTTCGCTCGACGTTGTCCCCGATGGCAAACGGGATCGTAAAAGCTCCAGGGTCCCTTGTTTTGTTTGGCAGGTCGGGCTTCACGAAAGCTGAGGAGGCAGATGCTAGGTGCACGGTTTCAACCCTTCCTCCTCTTCTTTTCTTCGTGATAAGATATTTGAGGAACTTAGCGTAGGTCGGCATCTCCTCCAAGGCATCAAGGAAGGGCACTTCAAGATGCAGCTTCCTGATCGATTCCATGAACCTTTCGTGACGCTTTTTCAGATTTGCCTTTATCAGTTTATACAGAAACGGTAGCCTGGGAGTATAAGGATTCCTCCCACTTGGTAGCTCTTTTGGAGACTTCTGTGCAGGCTCTCAAGCTTCCGCTTGTCTCCCTTCATCCTCTTCCAGAATTGCACCCTCAGGCTCTGGTGTGGCTTCATCAGTGCGCTCCACTGTTTTCCCCGATCTCAGTACTGCCATTCTGGTAGTTTCAGGGCAGGAGACTGTCTTTCCTGCAGGGTCCTTCATCAGAGTGGCCATCTGGGCCAGCCGTTGATCGACCTCGTGCTGGTGCATCTGCAAGCTTGCCATCTGGTATTGCATCGAGTTCAAAGCTCCAGGACTGGGAAGCGCACCCTGCGCCAACTGGTTGATGATAGTGTCTTGCCTTTTTATGTAAGAAAACAGCTGACCAACCAAACTGGGTTGGTGCGAAATCTCATCTCGGTCTTGACATTCACCCCCAGACAGGGGTTGCTCACAGCAAGGCATGGTGTCAGAGCTTGGTGGAACATATCACCGTTCTTCAGAGTACTTGGAAAATAGAACAAAGAATCGAGTCAGAAAATCGAATTATTTATTTCGGGCAAAGAATAATGATAATAATAACAAAAGAAAGAAAGAATCCTGTCAAGCTCATTTCTAATCTTGAGGCACGGGGGTGTAGTTAGTGGATTCAGATTCGTCAACAGTACCATTTTGCCTTGTCCACAGCAACGGCGCCAAAAAGTTGACCGGCCTAAATCGCGCGTCCTAAAATTGGAGGCGGATTTGAGGTAGTCGAGCTTTTACATTTATAACCCGAAATCTTCTAGGCCCCCACAACTTTGTTTACAGGGTCGAAGTAGATATACGGGGTCGAACACTGGGACAAGGGTGGTAGTGTTGAGAATGCGAAATTGACACGCTACACTCTGGCAAGGAAAAGAGATGATAAAATTCCCAAAAGGGAACAACAAAACAAGATTGATAAAACAAAAGAAAACCCTATCTCCAACTGGAGTTACAAGGAAAACTTAGGTTTTAAGAATTTATCAGTTTTTAGGGATTTTTCATGCAACAGAAGTAGAGAGATAATACTAAAGCTAAAGCAAGGTACCAAGGAGAAAACTTCGATAAAACAAGCGGCAGCAGAAACACCCTGCACCCCTCCTCTCAGAGTGGGTACCTCTAATCAAGCGGCAACACCTCTCTCGAGGTTGCTGGACTTAAATTAGAGTGGAAAGGTTACTAAAGCAACTCTGATTCTGGGCACTCTCGTACTCCATAATCGGACCAAACACTAGAGCCACAACACCTCTCTCGAGGCTGTTGCAACGGGAAAACACGATTCGGTAGCTAATCGAAACGTGATCCAAGCATGCAAGCTAGAGTTCGGATGTTAAACGTAGCAATCATCCAATAAGAGTACCAGACATAGAGCAGCAAATAATTAACTCTTTTAATTCCATTAGCACATGAAGGTTTGATTACATTGCAAAAGTAAATAAAAAAGTAAATGACTGGAATAATAAAGATAAATGTCGCCTTCTTGATATAGAAGGATGACAGACTACAGCGCACCCTCCAGCCCGATATCGGGCAGGACCCTAGCCCGATACAACCGTGTCGGGTGGCACCCTCTCAGGCGACACGTCGTGACGAGTGGACTGTATCGTGTGAGAACCCTGGCCCGATACGCTTATGTCGGGCGGCACCCTCTCAGGCGACATGCCGTGACGAGCGACACGCATCAGGATTCGGTATCGTGCTGGGTTAGAGCGATGCTTCTAGTATCGGTCACTTATGTCGGGGATCTATGTCGGCCGATATCGGCCTGTAGTGTTGCTCGGGATGATACTAAGTGAACCATTGCTTCCCTCCCTCTCGGGATGGGGAAATGCTCACCTAGTGTCGCCCATCACAACCACTGAGGCACGATACTCTGCTCTTGCAGCGTTCCTTGGGAAGATTCACGCAGGGTTCCGACCTATCTTTTCGGCTTCCTGTAGCTGCTATTTATAGGCAGCGGTTGGGGAAGTTATGGTGCACAGGGCGCCACGTGTCCTCTTTGTCTTCGCGTAGTCAGTGGATGGCCGATATCAGTATCACCCATCACAAGGATTGTCGGTTGTCGGTCACGTGACGAGCGGTGCTTTCCGGTGGGTGGCCTGTGCCGCGCGACAAGCTTTGTTGTCGTGGCGAGCTCAACTCCTTGTCGGGTAGAAGGCGTATCGCCCGCTAGTTTCTTCTTGCGCGGCATCCTTATGTCGCGCGTCGGTGTGTGGCGCTACCCTATCGGGCAGTGGTCGTATCGGCCATCTGGAAGGCCGATGCAGGTGGAACTTGTTTGTGGGCCAGGACGACTTTATTGACGATAAATGGGTCAAAATAGGAGGAAAACACTACAAAATACAGAAATATTGAATTAAGAGCGTCGTTTGGACAATTATTGTAAAAGTACATATAAAAGAGAGGAAAACAGTTAAAAAGGCAGTTTTGATAACATAATAACAGTCTAAAACATCACAAAATTTGGTGTTATCACTCCCTCCTTGGTAGTCACCCATCTTCTCCTACTTGTTGAAGTATGCTTGGAGACGACCAACTCTAATACCAATTGTTGGATCCTAGGATGGGTGATTGGATGCTCTAGATGTGGGTGAATAGAGCTTAATGCACTTAAATAAAATTCATTAGACCTTCTAGATATATCAGAAAATAAGGTTTCTAAATAGGAAATTTTGAGTGCAACTAAAACATACATAGAAAGGGAGAGGGATATTGAACATACACCAATTGACAAGCTATGTAGAGTGGTTCCATACTTCAAGCTAGAAGTATGTCAGTCCACTACCTAGAGAGGTCAACCTCTAGGATTTCTTAACCATTGCACTCTTATATTCATTCATAAGAATTACAATACATGACCCACCAAAGGACTTACCTATCCAATATAAAGAGTCTTCAACCTTACCAAGGACTTATCCACTTTACAATGAGTCTCCGGCCTTCTCCAAGGACTTATCCACTCTTGCACAGGTCTTCGGCCTTCTAGGAATTACCCACTCTTCTTAGATCTTCAACCTTTGACTTCACCTTCACTCAGAGTAGCTTTCACCAAGGACTTACCCACTTGAGCAAGGAGTCTTATACCTTCACCAAGGGCTTACACACTCTTGCTCCAAGTCTTCAGCCTTGATCTTCACCAAGGAACTCCTTCCCTTGTTCTTCTTTACCTCTCTTAGCCAAGAGAGAGAACCTTCATCTTCATAGTTGAAAGAGAGATTGGGAGGTGGTGAAAGTGAGAGCCTCACAAGATATACATGTAGGACTAGCTCTCTTATCTCCTACTCACTTTAATGGACGATGCAAGTAATTAAGCTTAGAGAGAGTGAGAGAGGAGGCTATAGGATCACTCAACTATAGACTAGGAACCTCATATAGAGTTTTGCATTGAATGCTCAACCTTGGAATGAAGCCCAAGGGGTCCTATTTATAGTTGGGGATGCCTCTTAGCCTTTGGGAACACTTAAGGATGAATACTAACCATTTGGGGTGTTGCAACATATATATTTTCCAGTTTTTTAAGACTCCAATAGTCAAAAACACTTTTTTGCACTTTTCTAAATAGTGCGATCGGTCGAGTTTGTAACTGGACTGAATGGATCGGTCGAGTTTGTAACTTGATCAAACCTATACATTTTCAAAATCCTCCAAGGGATCAGTCGAGTTTGTAACTGGACCGTATGACATCCTCTAATGAATTTAGGAAAATGTCATTAAAGTGGTTAAATATTCAATTTAAGTGCTTCTGATTTTTTTAAGCTTAATTACAAGTCATACAATCATTACTAGTGATTTAAAACATGATTTTAATGGATTTACATCATATTCCAAAAACATACACATGTATTGACTTTGACTTATCTTTTCTCCAAGTTGAGATGCGCAAGTTAACGCATTTGGAGTGTGTCTATACCTAATCTAAAATCACTCAAGTAGAAGCATTAGACACAAAGAAACAGAATGGTTAGTCATCATCAAAATAAGGGTTTGGTCAATTTAGACCTTGGGTCAACATTAACTAAATTGACCTTGAGTCAACACCTTCTTCTATAGTCCCACAATGCCTTGTCTTCTCAGTTTACATTGTATTGGCTGGGCATGGATGGTCTCAGAGAAACCTTCAAGTGGAGGTGGTTTGTCTGGGATTAGTGAGCCTACTACCAGGCTTGCTGCACGTGCATGGTTCTTCTCCTCTATCCTCTTTCGGCAGTCTTTGTCCAGGTGGCCTGCTCGGCCACAATGCATATAGATGAATGGAATGTTCTCATATTCAACCTTGTACTTCCTCCCAATGATCGTGATGATCAAAGTAAGTGGCCATGTCGAGTTCTACCATGATTCTTGCAAAGCATCCTATCGTCTAGAGTTTGGTGTTCATATATACCTTGACCGTCTTCCCTAGGCAGTCCCCTATTCTTTTCAACAAAACTTCTTGGTACATGTGTATTGGGAGATTGGATATTCTAACCCACACCACCAATCTAGGGGGTGGCTATGTTTGGAGAGAATCCATTGGACCAATAGGTACGAACCAAATATTAGCCAGGGCCCTCCCGTGAGTTCATGAATGTAATCTTCTTCAGTCTACAATTGGACTATGAAGAAGTCATCAACAACGTCAAAAAGGTTGAAACCGCCCAATGGTTTCCATAAGAGGTTGATTCTATCCCAGAGAGTCAATATCTTGTCTCTCTCGATAAGAGTTTGACTACGACTGTGAATTTCTAAGGTTTTAGGAGATCCTCCATAGCATCCTGACGGATGTTGAAGGTAGGGAACCCATTGGCCGTTGAGATGATAATATCATTGGGTTTCAGGTCGATGTCGTAGCTTTTTGCATATATCCTAATAAAGCTTTAGCCTTGGTGGTTCGTGGCATCTATGCTCACAGAATCTTTGTATGAAGGTCTACTGGATTGATGGTGGTTGGCCGCCGATGGTGAACCATTGTCTGTAGATGGTAGACCTTGATTCATACCTGATGAGCTGAGATCGGGGAACTGGGAGTGCATGCCGATTTCCATTGACTGCCGAACGGAGTTCTGGTTTGGTGTTGGTTGCATACTAGAGTTAGCGTAGTTAAGATGCAACCCCATGGAAGCTAGTGGGACCGCGTTTCTTAGTTGAGGAGGGTCCCCATTGCCTTCATCTTCTATGGAATTTGGGCCGCCATGACCGCCGTCGGTCACCCCGTGAGAAGCCCTAGCAGACGCCATCTCTAGGCTGGATTGAAAAATCACAAATTTTGTATATTTTGATATTAATCTTTAATTTTGACCAAATGATATCAGATAAACCCAATTAATTTCCTATACACGACAATCTTCAAAATTGCTTGCCAATTAAAGGTAAAAATAAAAAAAATTGAATTGTTTATGTTTTAGTTTCATAATCATTACCTAAATTTATTCAAAAGTTATGAGCTCTTATTTACATCATCAAACATCTCTCAACTAAATATGAACTCAACATAACCATGGGATCTCACGTTGTACACCTTACAAGCCTTTTTCCAATTATCCTCAAATTGCCAAGTTCTTAAATTTAGTTTAGGTAGCTAGGTAACTCTAAAAATATTCAATGAAAACATAATTCTTATCTTGATCTGATCAAGGTTGGCCTACATATATTTATAGTTTGAAGTATTTTAAAGCATGTCATATCAATTTTTTAATAACATGTAGTTTTCCATAACTTTTTAGTTATTTGGAATTTATTTATCAAGTTTAGAGCAGAATCTACTCTCTTAGCCTACTACACTTCAAAAAGTTATCCATAAACATTTTCATGTTTAAATGGTGAATTTACAATTACATCTCTTATTTCCAATTAACTCTCTAATGGGTTCAAATTGGCCCCATAATGAACCATTTAGATCCTAACATTTTATTGGGGTATGATTTATTTGGGCATGGGGATCTCTATATACAAACTCACTTAATTATATCTTTTTGTTAGATTTGGTCCATAGTATTAAGATTCCATTCCTCCTACTCTTCACCTATCTAGAGCTTGGCTCGAGCTACTGCTTGCACGTCATTGTAGGTAGTAGTTTTAGCAGTAAGCTCATGTGTGATATGGGGAAAATCCCACTTCAAGTAGTTGCTACCCCCTCCTTTGTTTGCTCCTCATCCTCCTTAGTGGTATAGTAATGGACCGTGATATCGCATGGAGAGATTTTCCCCCAATTTGCATAGTGCACAGTGGCATTACTCATCATAATCATCATCGTCATCGTCGTCGTCATCATCATCATCATAATCATCATCATCATCATCATCATCATCATCTTCTTCTTCTCTATCTAGCACATTTTCCTATCTATCTCTCTCAAGTGTCTCTTTTTTACTATGATAGGTGGACACAAAGCCTTCCTAAAGCCTCTTAGTCTAGTTTCTCCCCCTCTTACAGTCGAGATGCAACTTCCTACTAGGATTGTAGAAGGATACATGCGATTGTGGTCATTTATTCTGATCATTTAACAATCCATGTAACCATTATAAGTCCTATTACCATAAGAACTCTTATTAATAACCCCTATTTAACCTTAATTTTGACACCACTGATATTATATAAATCCAATTTGGTTTCCTAAATAGAAGTCTCGGGTTGCTTTTTGGTGAATCTAAATAACTCTTCAAAACTCCTTATTGACTAAAATTTTAAATTCCTCAAAAATGTCTAAAAGCATCTTGTGTTTTATCCCCAAAATGTTTGTCCAAATTATCCAAAAACTCAGAGGTCTTCTTTACATCATCAGTCCTCAAATAAATTTAAACGCAATATAACCATGAGACCTTGATTTATACACCATATTGGCCTCTTTCTAATTATCCTCAAAATGTTACAATAGTTCCTAGTTAATTCTTCATCTTCTCCAATTTAGTTTAGGTATATAGATAAATTCAAAAATCTGTAAGTTCGAATATAACTCTTATCTTTAGCTAATCAACATGATCCACAACAAATATTTATAATTTGAAAGAACTGAAAGCATGAGATATCGATTTATAAATAAAAGGTTATTTTCATTACATATTGATTACTTGGAATTTTATATCAAGTTTGGGGTAGAGAATACTTTGTTTACCTACTATCATTTTGAAAAGTACCTATAAACATGCACATGTTTTTTGTGGTAGAATGCCAATTACACCCCTCATCTCAAATTGACTTTCAAATGGGATCAACACGTGGGTCTGTACATTTCATTTGACATCCTATAGGGGATCTATCAACAATAATATATAATGTATTTAATATATATTGAAATTAGTGGTGTTACGATTATCATTGTATTGTTTTTGCATATGCTCACTTGGTTAACTCTCTAATTCCTACAATTACTTCTCTACTGCTATATCTTTTCTAGGTGCCTCGATGTTAGAGATCTCTTTCAAAGCTCCCTTTGTTGATAAGGACTTGATTGTTGTTAGACTTGTTTCTTGGACGATTCTTTATATCTTTTGGGTTGATATGGAGGTTGTACAAAAGGGTCCCCAATTTGATCAAGCTCTTCCTATTTTGGCCCACATTTTCTAATCTTTTTTCTATTGTGTTCATAATTTATGAAGTTTCGGTGTATTTTGTGGATTCAGGGTCTTGCTTTCGATTTTTTTTATTACATGCAGTGCGTTGTTAAAGTTTTGTTTGCCTTCTCTAAAAAAAAAGTTTTGTTTGCCTTTGTAACTTGGCCACAAAATAAGGATTAGTGGTACACAAAATATGCTCTCGAGATTCAATAATGCCCCGATTATAGTTAAATTTTGATCTAATTAGTTCTTTTAATGTTTTAGCTATTCAAGTGGATTTTGTGTACTATTGTATGTATCATTATCTACTATATTTTCCCCCCGTTATGTACCAACGGCCGTAGTGACAAGTAGTTGATGCAATAGTTAAGTCTTATGTGAATTGTTTATGTAAACTATTTATGTAGTGGGACGACTATATTTTGTGTACAGCTGTGAAATACATCTATCACAATAGCATAAGTACACTTATATCAGTAATATTTCGACGTGTAATTTATTTCCTACGTCACACCTAAAATACAAATGACGTACACATAATATACAAACACAATACTGTTGGATCAATGGGCTCTAGAAGGGGGGGTTGAATAGAGCTTCACAAACTTCACAAAAGTGATTAGACCACCAAATTATATTAAGTGCAGAACTTAATTCAAAACAGCAATTTGATGTCCTAAACTAGCATACAAAGCAAGGATAAGAGACAAGGAAAGCATGCACTTGGACAGGTGGTTTAGAGTGGTTCCATGTCCTAAACTTAGGAGCAATGTCAGTCCACTACCTAGAGTTGGTTAGGCTCTAGGATTTGTAACTTGGTTCTCTTATATATATAGCACACAATAAGATTACAAGCTACAACAACCAACCATCCAAGGACTTATATATCAAGCCAAGATCTTCTACCTCACCAAGGACTTACCCACCAAGCAAGTAGTCTTCCACCTTCTTCAAAGGAATTACCCACTCTTGCTCTAGTCTTCGGCCTTGCAGGATTTACCTATCTTGCTTGAGCTTTGCCTTGCACCTCTCCTTCACTTGGAGAGCTTTAGCACCTTCCTCCTTCACTTGGAGGCCTGGAGCAGCTAGCCTTCTTCTCCTTCACTTGGGGAAGAACAGCAACCTTCTTCTCTTTCACTCGGAGAAGAAACTTCAATCAATCTTCATAGAGAATGGAGATGGGAGAAGTGGAAAGGAGAGCTTTACAAGATTGCAAATGATAGCTCTCATACATGGGATCCTAACTCACTCATACTCACGAATTTGCTTTGAAGGTAGAGAGAGAAAGGGGCTCAAAGGATTAGAAACCACTCAACTAAGGCTAGGACCAAGCATATGTGAATGAGCAACCTTGGAATGAAGTCCAAGAGGTCCTATTTATAGTTGAGGGTGTCCCTTTGAGGTTGGGTGAGTTAAGTGGCACAAACTAGCCGTTTTACAACTTGCAACGGATCTATTTTGAGTCCCACCAACTCCTCCAATGGTTGGAATTGCTTTTTCTGCATTCCAGTACAGTCCGATCGGCCGAGTTTCATTAAAGGCAATTCGGCTGACACACTAGGCGACAAGTCTGAGAGGCAGACTGTCGGCCGAGTTTCCATGGGGAAACTCGACCGATCGGTCGACCTTCAGTCTTGACCAACCAGTGGATCGGCCGAGTTTCCTATCATTGAAACTCGACCGAACAGGGGTCGGCTGAGTTGGAAACTCGGCCGACAGCCCAGAAAATTCCAGAATATATGGATCGGCCGAGTTTGTAATTCGGCCGACAAAATCCCTGTTAAGGGTATTTTGGAATTTTCATAAACTGTACAAACGATGGATTTTTGAGTCCCAATCATTTTATCCATCTTATATACAATGCAAAACATGATTATGAGTGATTACATAAAATGTTCTAAGCCTCTAAGGGCTATATTACAAAGCGGTTAACAGTCACATGTTTTGCATGTGCCGGAAGAGTAGCTATGGAGATAAAGGAGATTCTTTTCTTGTATCTAATATCTGCAATGATCTCAAATAGATTTGTTAGATACATATGAATGGAATGGTTAAGTCATTATCAAAATATGGGCAATGTGCGACACCTAGGTCAACATTCTCCCCCTTTTTGACAATGACAAACCATTCCTCAACATATTGAAAAGAATGTGAAAATTATACCTTTTCTTTAGGGAATTGCAAGGGGATGCAAATATGATCAATTTGTAATGCTCCCCCTCAATTCATGCTTACTCGTTCCTGCATAGTTAGTTAACACACAAGCAGACATAGCATATATAGATACTATATGATTCTAAACAAGTCTAGATGCATTTCAGTTTATAGACAAGAAAAGAACCATACAAGCAATAAAAACAATATGATTGAGGTCTTTTCTCCCCCTTTGTCATCTCAAAAAGGCAGGGGGGTAGAAGAGCATAAAAGCAAGGTCTTCTCCAAACACTCAATCAACCAAAACATAGAGAAACAGGTAAATATCAAGATAAAGCACGAAAGCAAAAACCTGTCATTCATCAAAATATGGAACACACTAGAAGATAAGCCATACAAAGTGTTTCCAAAAGCAAACATAAGACAAAAACTACACGGACAAACGGAGTAGCAATAGTACAACTCAGATGATGTGCCTAATGTAAATAATACAATCATAGTCCAAGAAGATATATCATGGTCATCCGAGACTAAACTAGACACATCAACTCTAAGCTACACTAATCTATGTCAACATCATCAACGGCAGCCTCCATGTCCTCGTCGGGCTGGTAGTCCTCATCTCCATCATCGGAAGGAGGAGCAGCAGCTGGTGTAGCCTCGTCTTCAGCATCGGCATCGTCATCGTCATCTTCGGCATCCGTCGCAGTAGCCTCATCAGCGTCAGTCTCACCATCCTCCTGGTCAGCCATATCCTCGTCTGGAGGACCAAAAGCACGCCCGGGCCACCTTGCACTCTGCTCGGCCCAAGACATGCCTAGAGCATGTAACTCATAGGAAACCTCAATAGGGGGAGCAGAAGAAGTGTACTGGGCCAGAAGCTCAGACAAACGGCCACCTGGGAGCGCCAGAACCGGAGAAGAGTATCCACCTGTAGAGTGATCAGCGGAAGCATAAGGAGGTGGAGGAGGATAAAACTGACTATACGCAAAAGATGCGTAGTCACCACCGGGGTAGGGCTCGTAGGTGGGGTAGGGCTGAGGGCAAGACAAAGACATGGACGACATGATGTGGCACAGATCCTGATGGTGATGTTGCTGGACCTGCATGTTGTAGGCTTGCTGATGCATGAGGTACCCCATGAGGGCCTCATTGGAGACATGGAAGTCAGCAAAAGCCGGCTGCGGAGGAGGTCGGAAAGATGGCTCAGGAGGAGGTGGTGCAGCTGTGGAGGGTGGAGGAGGAGGTGCAGCAGATGATGATGGAGGTGGAGGTGGAGCAGAAGAAGATGATGCACCAGAGGTAGGGACACTCTTCTGAAGAGTGGTCTCACTGATATAAACTCCCTTACGATCAGGGTGGTAGAGAAAATCGGAAAAGAGAGATTTTCCAGTGGCATGCTGGAAAAGACCACAAATTAGGGCAGGATATGGAAGATGCGTGCCCTTGGTGTTCTTTCCCGAGTCAAAACAAGTCATATGGTGAAGGATGTAACGAGCCCATTTGACTCCTTGGTTGTTCAAAAGCAGATACATCATCATAGCGGTATTCTCAGCGATGTCCGTTTGATTCTTCTTTGGATGGACATTGCAACTGAGAACGAACGCCAAAACACGGCGAGGAGAGGACAGGGCAGAAGATGGCAGAGTGCCCTTCTTTCTATAAGGAAAATCGGGTTGCTTGAGAAACTTGTGAATATCAGTCAAGTCAACCTCAATGGTCTTATAGACGTCCTCGGGATACAAGAGATCAAGATAAGCAGGGTAATCGGTAATCCACGAAGCCGTGCCAACATTGCCATTGAGATAGAGATTGAACGAGCGTTCAGTAATATGGAAAGGTTGGCCGGAAATCATAGACGTCAAAACGATTGAGGTGTCCGAAGGGGGAACCAAAGAATCGTAATTCCACCGCAAGTTAGCGTAGAATTGACGTACAGCTTTGGAGCTATATTTTAGGTTATAAAAACGGGCATCCTCAATACAAAGAGCTTCAAGATGATGTGTGCGAAAGAGTTGACAAGCTTCGAAAAGGTCGGAGTGAAAGCTATGGGGCTGATAAAGAGCTCGAAAAGGAAAGGGAGAGCGAGGAAGGAGCTCTTTGTAGCGAGCAATAGCAGCATTGTCAACAAAAGAAAGATTATCAAACACCATATACCTAGGCGCAAGAGGAACCGCAGGAGCAGGGGCGGGAACGACACGTTTCCGGCGTTGGGACCTCATTGGAGAGGAGAATGAGGAGAGGGAGCCGATCCACGCGGAGAGAGAGAGCAGGCGGCACGCCAAGAGCAGCAAGAACACACGAACAGGTCGATTTGGGAAGAAAATCGGCCGGAGAGAGAGAGAGGAGCACCAGGGGAGGAAGGGTCGGGCTGGGCGTCTAGGGTTCGGTCGACTTTGCTCTAGTTGAGAGGGAGCAAGTCGGCCGATTCCTATATATATTAAACCAGTCTGCCGCCGATCGGCCGAGTTCCAAGGAGAGGAAACTCGGCCGACAGAACACACAGGTGCCCTGTGCCCGACCGATCGGCCGAGTTTCCAACTCGGCCGACAAAATCCCTGATGTGGGAAAAACCTAGATTCTAGCCCTAGCCTCAAATGACCTAAAGCAATTTTTCTGGTTGGACTAGATTGTATATTAAGCATATTTAGGCACATTTCCATCATCATAGGGTACTATTTGTCGATTAAAACCCGATTTGTGAGAAAAGCCCGAAGAAGAGATAGAAACAAGAGAAATTTTATCAAAAACAAGCATTTTGAGCAACCAAAGCATTTATAAGCAAGAGCAACACACATAAGATGTAACCAACTAATTAGTGAGCAATTCAACATCATCAAGAGAGGTTATAAGCAATTTTGATCTAATAAAATTAAATTGTTCTCTAGCAAGCGGTTTAGTGAAAATGTCGGCCAACTGATTTTCCGTATCCACATGTGTGATATAAATATCCTTTTTGACAATGTGATCACGGAGAAAATGATGGCGAACTTCTATGTGTTTAGCTCTACTATGCAATATTGGATTATAAGAAAGATTTATTGCACTAGTGTTATCACAGAAAATAGGAGAAGCATCAAAATGAATGTTAAAGTCTTGGAGCATTTGCTTCATCCATAGGACCTGGGCACAACAACTTCCGGCTGCAATGTATTCAGCTTCGGTAGTTGATAATGCCACTGTGCTCTGTTTCTTGGAGAACCAAGACACCAAGCATGGTCCCAAGAGGAAGCAAGTGCCACTTGTGCACTTTCTATCAATCAAGCAACCTGCGTAGTCAGCATCACTATATGCTACAAGAGTAAAGTCCCTTGACTTAGGGTACCATAGTCCAAAATTTGGAGTTTTGGCTAAGTACCTCAAAATCCTCTTGACAGCAATAAGATGTGATTTCCTAGGGCTTGATTGAAAGCGAGCACACAAGCCAACACTAAACATTATATCAGGTCTAGAGGCAGTTAAGTAAAGTAAACTTCCGATCATACCTCTATAGAGCTTCTCATCTACCTTCTCACCTTCTTCATCCTTGTCAAGTTTGGCAGTGTTTGACATGGGTGTATCCATTGGCTTCATGTTCTCCATCCCAAAGCGTTTAAGAAGTTCAAGTGTGTATTTGCCTTGGTTGATGAAGTTACCCTCCTTGGTTTGTTTGATTTGGAAGCCGAGGAAGAAGGTCAGCTCACCCATCATACTCATCTCGAATTCACTCTGCATAAGAGAATCAAACTCTTTGCAAAGATCAAGGTCAGTTCCGCCAAATATAATATCATCAACATATATTTGAATTATGAGAAAATGGGTGGAAGTGTGTTTTAGAAACAAAGTACAATCAACTTTGCCCATGATATACCCGTTATCTAACAAAAAGTTCTTTAATTTCTCATACCAAGCTCGAGGTGCTTGTTTGAGTCCGTAGAGAGCTTTTTGCAAGAAATAGACATGATTGGGTAACTTATCATTTTCAAAGCCTGGAGGTTGAGCAACATATACTTCCTCCTCGATTGTACCATTTAAAAACGCACTTTTAACATCCATTTGATAAAGCAAGAAATTTTTATAACTAGCAAAGGCAAGTAGCATACGAATAGATTCTAATCTAGCAGCAGGAGCATAGGTTTCATCAAAATCAATACCTTCTTGTTGATTGTAACCTTGTGCTACTAACCTTGCTTTGTTTCTTACCACTTTTCCTTGCTCATCAAGCTTGTTGCGGTAGACCCATTTGGTACCGATGATCTTTCTATCATTTGGTCTTGGCACTAAGGTCCACACACGGTTCTTCTCGAACTGTTCAAGCTCTTCTTGCATGGCAAGGATCCACTCATCATCGCCAAGGGCCTCTTTGATGTTCTTTGGCTCCAGTTGAGAGATGAAGGCACTGTCTGCTTGTTCTTTGTTGTGTGCAGCTCGTGTCCTCACTCTTTCAAACGGATTGCCAATGATCAACTCCTTGGGGTGATTCTTTGCAAAGCGGGGAGTGGGATCCTTCCTTTCTTCTTCCTTTTCTTCTTCTTCAACCTGCTTGCCTTTGTCTTTGATGTTGAGCTCTTTTAAGATAGGAATGATTTCATCTGCAACATCATCATCACCCAAATGCTTGCCAATACCGGGGTTAGTTTCAATAAATTTAACATTTATAGACTCTTCTATTTTAGATAGTTCAATGTTAAACACTCTAAAAGCCCTGCTAGTAGTGCTATAGCCTAGGAAGAAAGCCTTGTAGGATTTCGGATCAAACTTGTCGAGAGAGTCCTTGGTGTTCAAAACAAAACATGGACATCCAAACACATGAAAGAAATCAATTGACGGCTTCCTATCACGCCATAGTTCATAGGGGGTTTTCTTAAAAGTCGGATGAGTGAAAACTCGGTTTTGCACAAAACATGAGGTGCTAACGGCTTCAGCCCAAAACTTCTTAGGAGTGTCATACTCAAGAAGCATGGTCCTAGCCATCTCTTGTAGCGATCTATTCTTCCTCTCAACAACTCCATTTTGTTGGGGTGTGCGAGGAGAAGAGAAATTGTGCGAATAACCCGATTTTTCACAAAAACGTTCAAAAAGATCATTTTCAAACTCTCCCCCATGATCACTACGGATGGAAACAACATGACAAGAAGCTTCGTTTTCAACTCGTTTACAAAAGCTCGAGAAAACATCGAGTGTATCACTTTTAGAAACGAGAAAGAAAGTCCAAGTAAATCTAGAAAAATCATCGACAATAACAAGACAATACTTGGAGCCGCGAAGCGTTTGTGTTCTCATAGGTCCGAAGAGATCAATATGAAGAAGCTCTAGAACTCTCTTGGTACTCATGACTCCTTTGGATTTGAAGAGGGATTTGGTTTGTTTCCCTTGAGTACAAGGTTGACATTCCTCATCCTTTTCAAAATCCAATTTGGGAAGTCCTCGAACCAAGTCCTTTTTGTTCAATTTCTTCATTTGATGCAAGTTCACATGACCCAAACGTCGATGCCAAAGCGAAAGATCGTTTTTATCCACGACTAAGCATCTATTTAGTATGGGCTTTAAAGCATCAAGAACAATCACATATAGATTACCATTTCTAGTTCCCTTATATATGACATTATAGGACAGGGAATCTAGAAGCAAGCATTCTAAGGAAGTAAAGAGCACAAGATAACCATTATCACATAATTGGCTAACACTAATTAAGTTGTGATGTAGGCCATCAACAAGCAAAACATTTTTAATGCACAAATCATTACCTACATCACCCTCACCTATAACCTTACCCTTTTTGTTGTCCCCAAAGGTTACCGATCCTCCTTTCTTCTTCACAATTTTGTTGAAATGGCTGATTTCTCCAGTCATGTGCTTAGAGCAGCCACTATCAACAATCCATTTCTTTGTGACCTGCAAGAAAAGAGGATGTCGGAACCCAACTCAAACTTTGGGGTCCGGGGTTAGCTTGGGGACCCATTTCATATTTGGGTTGGTCCCCTTAGGCTTGTAAGGACAATAGGTAGAATAATGATCATCACATTTGCAATGCATACATACCATGGGATTTTTAGAGCCAGAAGACTCTCCATTGAAAATTGGAGTTTCCACACTCTTTTTCTTACCCTTTTTCTTCTTCTTACCTTTTGGAGTAGTCGCATTGTATCCTAGACCACTAGTACCAACTTGTTTGGTAGAGTGCTCTAGAACATCATTTAGAGACTTCTTACCCGAAAGAAACCTTTGCAAAGTAGATCTTAATTTAGCATTATCATCACTAAGATTTGTAATGGTAGTAGATAAACTAGCAAGATCTTCTCTAGCATGCAAAAGGTCGGCCTCAAGACAGAGGGCTTTAGTAAGAAGAGAGTCTTTTTCAAGAGTTAAGTTTGCAACTTCATTTCTAGGCAAGATAGGTCTAGAAGATAAATCATTTGTTTGTGCAAGAAGTTTAGCATTTTCAGATTTAAGGACTACAATTTCCCTTTGATAAGCATACACTTCATCTCTCCTAGCATCATCAATAAGCTTAAGTTCAACATTTTCAGTTTTTAGAACATCTAGCTCATCTAGGCAATTTTGGTTCTCTATCTTAAGATTTTCAATAGTTTTAAGATAAGTACCATTCTCAACCTCTACTCCATTATATTGAAGTTCAAGGTCTAGAAATTGCCCTTGTAGAGAATCTATGCTATCAAGATGTAATTTCTCATTTTGATCTAGAATGTCAATCTTTGCATAAAGATCATCAACTATCTTTCCTAATCTTTTTCTTTTAGCTTTACATTTAGCAAAAGATGATTGACAATCATTAAGCATTTCAATGAGGGTTTCCTTAGATAAATCAAGTAAACTTTCATCACTTACCTTACTTACCTCACTTACCTCAATTACTTCTTCACTAGTAGAAGCCATGAGTGCAAGGTGACATTCACCATCCTCGGAGCTTGAGGAACTTGAAGTAGAGGACTCCTCCCATGCCGCATGAGCTGCATCTTTGGGTCTTCTCTCCTTCTTGTTCTTCTTCTTGTACTTGGCTTCTCTTTTGTATTTGTCATCCTTCTTGTGGCTGCTCTTATGATAGCCCTTCTTGGCTTTTGGGCAGTCATTTTTGTAGTGGCCCTTTTGACCACACTCGTAGCATCTAGGAGTGGAGGATGATGGTTTGCCCTTGAAGTGTCTTCCTTTTGAATAGTTGGCTTCATGATCATTTTCACCTTCATCTTCGCTTGAGGAAGGGCAGGGAGACTTCATGGCAAGTTGTTGTTGCCGCATCATTTCTTCAACTTGAGCTTTGAAGGCTGTGTCCTTCATCTTCTTGGACTCCTTCTCTTCTCTTTTCTCCTCTTCCTCTTGCTTGTCGAGCCTTGGTTCATGTGCTTGGAGATTACCAACCAGCTCCTCGGTTGACAACTCGCTCAGCTTGTAGACTTCTTCAATTGAAGTGACCTTTGGCTCCCATCTCTTTGGAAGAGATCTCAAGATCTTTGCATTGATGGTACCTCTATCCATGACACTTCCAAGGGCTGCAAGACTGTTCAAGATGACATTCAACCTTGTGTACATGTCCGCAACTCTTTCATTCTTCCCCATCTTGAAGTTCTCAAGTAGGCCGCCGAGCATATAGACCTTGGCCTCCTTGACTTGCTCCGTCCCTTCATAGGTGACACACAACTTATGCCAAATCTCATGCGCCGTGTCCCAAGAAGAGATGCGGTTGAACTCCGATGGTGAAAGGGCGGCGTAGATGATGCTCACAGCTTTAGCATTGAGTTGAGCACGCTTCATCTCATCTTCCGTCCACGTGGTGATGTTCCCCTTCGACTCTTCATACTTGAGATGGACTATCTTCCACATCTCGTAGCTCACGCCCTGGATGTAGAATTGCATCCTTCTCTTCCAATATAGGAAGTTTGTGCCGTCGAAGACCGGGGGTCTCATGGAGAAGCTTCCTTCAAGATTGAGTGACCCAAGAGCTGAATCGCCCATCTTCTCCTACTTGTTGAAGTAGCTTGGAGAAGACCTGCTCTGATACCACTTGTTGGATCAATGGGCTCTAGAAGGGGGGGTTGAATAGAGCTTCACAAACTTCACAAAAGTGATTAGACCACCAAATTATATTAAGTGCAGAACTTAATTCAAAACAGCAATTTGATGTCCTAAACTAGCATACAAAGCAAGGATAAGAGACAAGGAAAACATGCACTTGGACAGGTGGTTTAGAGTGGTTCCATGTCCTAAACTTAGGAGCAATGTCAGTCCACTACCTAGAGTTGGTTAGGCTCTAGGATTTGTAACTTGGTTCTCTTATATATATAGCACACAATAAGATTACAAGCTACAACAACCAACCATCCAAGGACTTATATATCAAGCCAAGATCTTCTACCTCACCAAGGACTTACCCACCAAGCAAGTAGTCTTCCACCTTCTTCAAAGGAATTACCCACTCTTGCTCTAGTCTTCGGCCTTGCAGGATTTACCTATCTTGCTTGAGCTTTGCCTTGCACCTCTCCTTCACTTGGAGAGCTTTAGCACCTTCCTCCTTCACTTGGAGGCCTGGAGCAGCTAGCCTTCTTCTCCTTCACTTGGGGAAGAACAACAACCTTCTTCTCTTTCACTCGGAGAAGAAACTTCAATCAATCTTCATAGAGAATGGAGATGGGAGAAGTGGAAAGGAGAGCTTTACAAGATTGCAAATGATAGCTCTCATACATGGGATCCTAACTCACTCATACTCACGAATTTGCTTTGAAGGTAGAGAGAGAAAGGGGCTCAAAGGATTAGAAACCACTCAACTAAGGCTAGGACCAAGCATATGTGAATGAGCAACCTTGGAATGAAGTCCAAGAGGTCCTATTTATAGTTGAGGGTGTCCCTTTGAGGTTGGGTGAGTTAAGTGGCACAAACTAGCCGTTTTACAACTTGCAACGGATCTATTTTGAGTCCCACCAACTCCTCCAACGGTTGGAATTGCTTTTTCTGCATTCCAGTACAGTCCGATCGGCCGAGTTTCATTAAAGGCAATTCGGCCGACACACTAGGCGACAAGTCTGAGAGGCAGACTGTCGGTCGAGTTTCCATGGGGAAACTCGACCGATCGGTCGACCTTCAGTCTTGACCAACCAGTGGATCGGCCGAGTTTCCTATCATTGAAACTCGACCGAACAGGGGTCGGCTGAGTTGGAAACTCGGCCGACAGCCCAGAAAATTCCAGAATATATGGATCGGCCGAGTTTGTAATTCGGCCGACAAAATCCCTGTTAAGGGTATTTTGGAATTTTCATAAACTGTACAAACGATGGATTTTTGAGTCCCAATTATTTTATCCATCTTAGATACAATGCAAAACATGATTATGAGTGATTACATAAAATGTTCTAAGCCTCTAAGGGCTATATTACAAAGCGGTTAAAAGTCACATGTTTTGCATGTGCCGGAAGAGTAGCTATGGAGATAAAGGAGATTCTTTTCTTGTATCTAATATCTGCAATGATCTCAAATAGATTTGTTAGATACATATGAATGGAATGGTTAAGTCATTATCAAAATATGGGCAATGTGCGACACCTAGGTCAACAAATACTCATAACATACAAACATAATACATTATATATAAAAACATTGCCTAAACATATTTTGAACTTAAAACTGTGAGTTATCATTATCGAGTTGATCCTTTTCGATGCATTTATAAAAAATAACATCTATACGAATAACAATACATACACCATAAAAGAATAATACATGAAAATACATGTAACATTACACCTAAAATTCTAACGGTTGGTAATCATTCCGTTGATTATTATACGGCCCAATAAAATATTATTCAAAAACAATCATCCGGCAATGGACGACAAAGCCAATGGCGCCCAAATTCCCGACGTCTACCTCCGCTTTTCGACGGGCGACGGCAACTAAAGCAATCGTCATCTCCGCCTCTGTTTTGTCTGTACAATTTTCAGGTCACCGTCGCAAGCTTTCAGCCCAAAAAGAAACTCCATATCATCGAATCGCCATCCTCCTTCAGTCCCGCTTCTCACTTCCGTTGTAGCACCTGCCAATGTGGGATATGAAGGTTCGAAGGTTTAACGGGCAACGACGATGGCGGACTAAATATTGTGCACGGTACATCAGAGAATCTGAGAGTTTTAAATTGTCTTCTTATCAGAAGAGGCACAGACGTCCTGAATGCAGACGGCATTTTACCCAAATATCACCCACCGGCAAGCCCGAGGTCGCATCATCAAAGACGGGTTCTCTGACTATGCAGGATTAGGAATCCTGACTTCGTCTATGGCAGCTTTGAGGCTTATTTGAGGTATGCAACCTATTGCTTTGAAATCCGATTCATGACGGCATCGCCTCGAACTTCAACTAAAATTATTTTGCGCTGCTCTAGAACACAGTCATCTGAGTTAGTTTCCAAAGCATTGGTTCAGTGCAACTGCTGCCAGTGGTTAACTCTAAGCAATTATAACTGCTGCTGTCATAACGCGACTAGTGCAAAGCTTGCTTGCGCAGGGAACGCCCTTAAGGTTATAATTAACCTAACATTATGTAGATCAAGGGGGTCAATTTGGATATTTGTTGGGTTCAGGCCAAAATGCTGGTTGAAATTCAGTTTTAGAGGTACCTTTTTTTCTTCTCAGAAAAACAGTGTTAGGTTTTCACAAAAACGAGTTTCTAAAGATAAAAATCACGACGATTGTAGTTAACAGAAGAAACATATGAAAAGGTCTAATTTTCTTATAAGAAATAGTGAGTCTATCTTAGAATCAGGTCGATAGAAAAACCAGGATAGCTTCCAGTTAGATATTCGGCCAACTGGCAAATGTATAAGACATCGCAGAGCTATCAAAGCCTATAACTTTTCTGGATGAAAGTCAGAGTCGTGTAGGCAGGTTCGGTTACATACTGTTCCGGACATCTCTTGACAAGCCTTGCTGATTGTTAAAAGAAACTGTAAGAAAGTCTAAATGTTTAATTAATTAAGTTTCTGCCTATTTGTAATATGGGCCCGACTATGCCTTGCCCCATTATGGTTTTGCTCGAGTCTGAATGCTTCCCCTTATCATATATATAGGAGAGGGAGGGGGGTGTCCACTTATCAATAAGAAATACACAGTGGGCCAGTGGGGAATTTCTCCACCATTGTCGTTCAACAGAAACTTTTGAATTAAATGACTAGGCATGTTTGATAACTTCATGACATCTGTAGAGTCTGCACGAATTCAGTAATTGATATAAGATCATGCAAAGGCATATAAAATGTTGGGGGAAGTACACCATGAATTGTCTGAACTAGGAGTCCTTGCAACTTGGAGGATCTTCACCAAAAGTAGAAATATGTACAAAAGATTAGTAAGGCAAATTAGTAAGAATCGGGAGTGGATAGATGCTGGGAAATAGTTGCACTACATAGTCAAAATGCATATTTTAACTGATTATCAGTCACATATATACTTTGTGGATATATCTGTGATTAGGTTCTCTTTTGGGACACAGGACTGAGATCTGATCCTTTCATGCTCATAGTAAGGGTAGAAGTTCCAAAATATAATAACCTGAATATTTTATTAAAATATCTACAAGGTGCCTTTAGCTAGATGAGCATATTACATATACAATTTTTCTGTACGGAATGAATGACGCCAACTTGTTGGAAATCTATGAATATTTGTAGTATATGGACGTAACTAAATAATTTAAAGTACTGCATCTATATACTACTGCTTTAAGTTTATCTGAAAAATATGTACTGTCCTGCATTAATTGTCTATGGGAGATTAAGTGAACAAACTTAGGATGAAGATAGGGATGCAAAGAGTAAAGGATCATTGGTTCTAGCCTTCTAGGGACCAGAGAAGGTATGCAGCACAGATACACTGCCACTAAGACATCATCAGTGAGTTAAAAGAAGAATTCCACTAAATTGTCACTGGAATGTTACAAACAGGGCATTTTACAGGAGTGTATGAAGGTCCCCTTCCTGCTGTGTTCATGGCTTTAGACATACAATGAAATAATCTTTGGGGAGAATGTGCCTAGGGAGAGTTGAGCAGCAAGAATGGGAACTAGGCGATCCTAGTGCCTGAGAAGGTGTGAAACAATTAAATGTAACTGTCAGAAAGTAGGTAAAGACTAATCGATATATTGATGAGACAACCCTACTCCTATATATAGGAATTCGGGGAAGTGTACATACTCAAACTAAACCCTAATGGGCCAAAAAGTACTTGGGCCCATAATACAAAGAGACGAAATAACATAAGTAAACAGACTCTCCAACACTCTCCCTCAAGCTGAAGCTTGGGAGAATCCCAAGTCAGCTGGCAAACAGAGAGGCAGACTAAAAACAAAGACAAAATAAAAAGATAAAGAGACACCAAGCCCATACAAGACCCCCCCCCCTCAATATTATGATAAAGCGTTCAAATTCTCAAACACTCACCCTCAAGTAGATACTTCATAGCAGGCAAGTAGGTCGCACAAGCTTTTCAATCATAATGGTGTTATCTGGATCATAAGTAAGCAACAAAGCATCATGGTCTTCATCGCAGTCGCTAACGCCACAACCCAAAGAATGTTGGGTCATAGAAGCAGCAGTAGTTGACGTGCAAACAAAACACGAATGAATCAGAGAGTGCTGGATCACAGTAGCAGAAAGTCAACATGCACACAAAGCATTGACAACTAGAGAGTCAACATGCATAATGCATGGACAAGCCAGAGAGTGCTGGCTCACAACAATGAAATGGACATAGCCAGATAGAAGACCATCAGCAAAATCAAAAGGCAACATAAGAAGAAATAAGCTCTAAATACAAAGCGCTCAACTAAGCATAATCAATAGTAGAAGACATAGAACTTCCTTTTGTCTCCTCCATCTCATCTCTCTTCTATTTCTTCCCATCACACCTACCGCGGAAAGAACCAAAAGTGGCTGGGGTGGACAATGATAAAGAATCACCCAAAAAGAAACAAGCCGTAACACTGTCGGGGGATTTGGGCCCCCCCCCAATAGGGGGTCTCCCCAAAAAAAGGTCTGCAATAATTTTTGAAGAGAAATTAAGCACAAATCTTCATACAAAGTAATATCATAATGGAAAAAATCCATCCAAATTTGCACTATTAAGTCGCAGCAGAGTAGCAGGCTTAAGCAGTGGCGGCGAGTTGTCTAAGGGAAGCAATGATTAGGGTCGTTGTTAGCAAGGAAGCTGGCGACCTTTCGAGTGATGAGCGGCCAGAGGCTAGCTACCAGATGTGGCCAGTAGCAGCAGGTGGGCAACAATGGCAGAGGTGCTAGGAAATGAAGGGGCGACGATGGCAGACGCAATAGGCTGATGCGGAAGGAAACAACACGACAGTAAGCGAGTAGTGTGACAGTGTGACTACAAGTGGTGGCGTTAAAGGTAGCAGGCAGGCGTAGCAGTGACAGGAGACCTCTTGGGCAGTAGAGCGGCAGACAAGCGACACTTGAGCAGGGGTTGGCGGCGGAGCTGGGGTTGATAGTAGTAAATGGCTAGCAACAGCAGAGAGTGGTTAGCGATGGCTGGGTAGTAGCAACAGAACAATATGACAGGGGCAACCAATAGAGGCAGGAGATGAAGCGGCTCGTGGGATTCAGGTAGAGCAGCAGGTAGGAGGCGGAGATAGGCAGGATGATGGCAACAACGACAAAAAGGCAAGAGGCAGCAGTAAAGCTATGTAACAGCTTGCAGGCAACCAACCCACAAGAAAGAACGGTGGCCACCTGCCAGCTACATCTTCTCTTTTCTCTCTCTCCCGATTAGGGTTTTGGATCCTACTCTGATACTCTGAAAGTAAATAAATGACTAATCGATATATTGATAAGAGACAACCCTATTATATATAGGAAAACAAGAAAGTGTACAAACTCAAACTAAACCCTAATGGGCCAAGAAGTACTTGGGCCCATAATACAAAGAGACGAAATAACATA
This sequence comes from Alisma plantago-aquatica, assembly GCA_963693085.1. NCBI lineage: Eukaryota > Viridiplantae > Streptophyta > Magnoliopsida > Alismatales > Alismataceae > Alisma > Alisma plantago-aquatica. The sequence continues at coordinate 112,962,775 of OY856415.1, read as the reverse complement.
AGTAAACTGATTTTCTAACAATAACCTTTAAGGATGTGGTATAGGGAAAAAGAGATAAGACTGGAGGAAGTAGGATCAGAAGCAACTGATAGGGGGAATGGGATATGTGCATGAAGTACAAAAAGCAAGCAAAGAAAGAACAAGCAATCTTTGTGTGTCAGGGCGTCAAGAAGAAGAAGGCAATCTTTATGTGGTCAGTGATTCAAGTACAACAAGGCAATCTTTGTGTGGTCAGGGTTCAAGTACGTAATTTGATCCCTGCTATTGTTGATTATTGTTACTTTATCATATACATGATTTAGCAAGCAACAATTGTCATTTCCATGTTTTGGTGCAGCAAGCCTTCCTTGATATTTTTTGAAGGTTGCGACATTGGATTTCTTTTTAAAAAGAATTTAAAGGATTACTTAATGGTATGTGTCTGAGGCACAAAATATTGATGTTATAAGATCAACCAATTCACATAGACAACCTGCAGGCCCTTGTCTGGTTCGAAGATGAATGTATCCAAGCACATATGTTGGATTTCTTTTTAGAAAGAATTTAATGGATTACTTAATGGTATATTGGTATGTGTCTGAGGCACAGAATATTGGTGTTTATAAGATCAACCAATTCACATAGACAACCTGCAGGCCCGTGTCTGACTCCAAGATGAATGTATCCAAGCACATTTGTTGTATAAACATATCAAAATGGCGGCAAGCTGATTAACATTGATCGGTCAATAATGATGAACAACACCCAAAGCTTCTTATTGGACTTAGCTGATAGTGGAAAGCCTCCATCCAAGGCACAACATGTATGTTAACTTTGGTGATTAGGGTCTAATATACTGGATGATCAAAATTAGGAGTGGCAAAAAAGACCCTACTTGACCCGAGTCCCGACCCAAAAACTCGAGTTTTTTCGGGTCTATTCTGTTTTGGGTCGGGTCCGTTCAGGTCCATTTAATTTGGGTCGGGTCGGGTTGACTTTATCTAAGTTCGGATTGGGTTCGGTTGGGCCAGGTTTCAGTTTTGACATAGCTTTTTTTATAGATTTTTGTAATTGAGTATTTTTTATGATTTTCGGGTCTAGTGGGGTCCGGTTGATTTTGGGTCGGGTAAGTGCGGGTCTGGGTCCAGTCAGGTCCTTTCGGGTCCGGGTCCAGTTAGGTCCTTTCGGGTCCGGGTCCATTTTGGGGCTGATTTATCTAGGTTCAGGTCCAATTCGGGACGGGTCCAACAGGACCCGACCCACACGAGGCCTAATCAAAATACAATTACAAGACCCTTATATAGAAAGGGTTGGAAATATCTAGAGGGAGAATGTTCTAAAAGATACCATACCATGGACAACGAATAAACTAAGTAGACCCATATTTGAAATGGGCCCATTGCAATGATTTTAGCACTCTCATTTAAAGCTGGAGTATACACATTATACATACCCAACTTGCTACCCACTGAAATGGAGTTAGGCTTAAGGCTTGTTGAACGCATCCACAAGTTGCTCCCCAATATTAGTGAATTCTGTAATAACCGACCTCTCCTATCCTCTATCAGGAGAGGGTCTATACTCTTTTTATTCAACAAATACTAAAAAGTTTTTAGTATTCACATGGTATCAAAGAGGCATGATCCCCCCTAAAGCCTTCTCCTACCTAACCCTAATACTTCCCCCTCAGAAACCCTATCTTCCCTCTCTCTCCTAGTTGCCACCCTTGCATGTCGCCACCCCCTTCTTCTCTTTTGCTCCACTTTGCCAACCCGCTCCCTCTCCATCCTGCTTCCAATCCTCTCTCTCCTTCCAACCCACTGCCATCCCACTGCCCCTATCCCTCAAACCCATCACCACCAGCCCAACCCGCCATCTAGACTTGGTGCCGCCCCCATCCACTGACCCTCTCAACCAGCTGCCTTCCTCCCTGCCTTGACATGCACCTTGACCCTCTAGGTCCTACTCGACTTGTTACACCCCGATCTCACAATTTCCTCAAATCATGAGATTAGGGCGTAAGATAGGATTTGTATGCAACACAAATAACACCCTTAACTTTTTCCTTTCTTTTCAACTCTTGTTTCCCCGCATTGAACCACATATCATCTTAACAAAGGAATCTGAACCTTTCTTCTACTAATCAGACTTTAATAATAAAGATACATGTATAAGCATTCACGATGTCTTTCACACATTATGCACATGAAACTTGCTAATTAGCATACATATCAAAGAGAAACAATATTACACATTGTAATTACAACTCTCTCTCTAAACTCTTACTGAGGACCTAGAGTGACAAGGACCGACTGACTCAACTAATCTCATACTTGACTCCTGTGGCAGATCTACTCTGACGCTCTGATCATCTTCAAGTCCACGCGATTAACCCTAAAATGTTTGAGTAGAGGGGTGAGCCTACTCGCTCAGTGAATGAGTACTTCATGGAAACAGACTAATGCACTAATGTGATTACAGATATAATTTGAATAAACGATATGAAATTTAACAACAATAAATACTACACTGAGCAGTTCTAAAACAATATAATTGAAATAACAAAGAATGTAAATATTGCATCCAAAGAATAGCTACTAGAAGACTATGCTCTAGTCTTCCTTAACTCTTTCATTAGTAAAGGACTCTGTGAACCTATATGATCATATTTTAGCTTATGCCCTAAATATATGCAGTGTACTCTGCATATAAAGATCCGCAACAAGTTCATGCTACGGTCCCACCGTACAAGACTTAGCGACACACCCGGGAAATGCTAAGTCTGACTGCTCTCGTCCTGGTCTACTACAGGACCTCACTGCACTCTCAAAAGAGTGTAAACTGGACTCCTCCTAACCTGAGCACACAGGCGGAGTGTCGAGCCGTGCCCGTCTGGACTGTCCTCCAGGTAGGTCACACGACTACTCGACCATCTGGACTGTCCTCCAGTAGGTCTCTCTCTCTCCAACCATCTGGACTGTCCTTAAGTAGGCTGCCGACCGTCTGGACTGTCCTCCAGTTAGGTCGTTTCATCCCCTTAAGATCGTAGACCGCACAAAGGGGATCCTATGGTGTTCAGGGCACCTAAGTCTAACATTAACATTATAGGTACATTTTTAACAGAAATCATAACTCATTTAACATTTCTCACAAGGCTCACACGGCCTGCCATATCATATCATAAGAAACATCATAACTCATGTATTCAACATATATCATATCTCAGTAACATCCCTTTCTAGGGCATGTCATATCTCATCACCTGCAATTTACGAGATATGTATTGAAAATAAGAAGCCCTGTAGTATGTAGATATCAACTCAGAGAGAACAAGCATATAAAGTTAAATGCACTAGAAACATACAATTCAATAGTTAAGCATCACCACATCTCATATCGAGACCTTTCATATCACCATAACATGATTCATTGAACACCCTATCCTTAGGGTTTCATTTGCCTTATTCATTCATCACATGCCAACACCCTACTCTTAGGGTTTCATTCGCCTCATTCACCCTTTTCATTTTCCTCATTCACTTTTCACATGGCTCTCATAAGGATTTCATAGGATATAAGCATTCACTAAATAAATATTGTTTTCAACAAATCATATACAATCAATATATATATGAAACCATGGAAATTTAACTAAATTTAGGTTTTCCATACCATTCACTGAGATATCATGTATCAAGAATAAAATTCAATTAAGATAACCCATGAGATACATCCTAACCACTTATAGGATTACTAGTCCTTTTCAATAAGGTTGAAACACTAGTGATGTCTCAATTAGGTTAAACCCTAATTACATCATTTGATATAAATCTGAAAAGCATTCTCACTAAGAAGTGTTGTATACGTATCTGATGTGGATCTACCATCAAAAGTCATTCAAACAGAGAAGGAATCCGTATCATATCAATTTACAATAACTTAAATCAAACGGACATTTCAGGATTTAGAATTCACATGCTAAGCATTTAGGGATTTGGATGTTATAATCAAATTCGTGCATTAGAATGTTTGAAGGAAGAACCCACTCACCCTAAGGTGTGAAAACACCTCACAACTGCAGCTCAACTCAGGGAATCTCGAATTCCCATCAAATCCCTAGCAAATCTCTCAATTCTTCTTCCATTCAACTCGGGAACCTTGAAAAAGAGGGATTATGAAGAAAGGGTGAGAAAAGAGGGGATTTCGACATCATCTTGGATCAAATCAGAGCAAGGACGGAATCTTGACATGAGAGAGAAGATTCACCATAAAAGTCTATGCAAGGAATCCGAACTTACTTGATTTCACCCTTCCTGGAATCGCAAAACCCTAATTCAGCAATTCCCCCACTTTCTCCACTCAAGCCCTAATTCTCCCTCTCTCTCTAGGAGCTCGTTTCTCTGGAATGAATGACGAAGAATGAGAGCTGCTTGTGTGTGTGGTCATTCATATAAGTCAATTGAGCTGCTTGGGTCAATTGCATATTGACCCAACACTTAACTTTAATTATATAGGCTGAATATTCAGTTATACAAAAGTTACTGTAATTCGTTTATTTCAGAGATCAAACATTCTCCAACAATTATGAGAATTTAGCACGTTGTTTATAATTTATCTATAAAACTTCAGTTAAAATTTGAGATCATTTGGTATTACCAATAATTAATTAAAAATCGAACAGTGCACTGCTATATTGCAGTCTGCAGAATATATTCGGCCGAGTTTGTCCTGCACAAACTCGACCGACACCCTTACTGTAGGGATTCAAAAGTCATCCAAAAATTATGCCAATTTAACAGAGTGTCTAAAACTGTGTTTTTCAAGCACAGTTAAAATTTGAGATCAATTGGATATACCCATAAAAAGATAAAATTCAATTACCACACTGCTGTAAAATTCTGGAAATGTGATCGGTCGAGTTTGAAACTCGGCTGACAAACAGGTCAGATCATTCTTCAAAAATTCTGATATTTTCCAATGTTGTTCACAATTTATATATCTAAATCATATCCAAATTTGAAGTAAATCAGAGTTACACATAAAATACTAAAAATCATTTAGTGAGACATTCTACTTATTAAATTCTGTATTCATGTATCATCAAAACCCTATTTTGGGCCGATTAGGGTCTATGCTTCTCAAACCCTAATTCTCAAGACAAAAGAACATTTAGACTTCTTATCATAATTAAAACATCCTAATTGTGTTATCGTCATTAATTAGATTTCAAGAATGATTATTCTAATTAATCTTTGCAATTGTCTAGGTAAACCCTAGTTTATCAATTAAGCTCAGATGGGGTCGTAACAACTCTTCCCCCCTTAGAATGTTTCGTCCTCGAAACATAAACCTACAAGAAAGATACATTCAAGGTTATTCTAAGCTTCTAAAGCCTTCCATGTCATTATACTCTTGTATTTCATACCTGAATGTAGTTTTCAACATTAGGTCTTTTAATTCTTTACTAAATCACAACATATTTCAAATAGTTCTCAATGATATCAAGCAAATTCTTTATGCCACAGTCAAACATAGAATGCAAAGATATACCACCACGCTTTCACTGCGCAACTCTGATACTCTGATACAACTACCTCAACTTATGCTGCTCAGAGAGTTCTATTGTTCTGTATCACCTTTAAGTGACAAAAGCAAGTTCACCATGCTGTTTTAAACTTTGATCAAGTGCTATTCAAATAGCAAAACAGTCTTGAATTAAAAGACTAGATTCAACAATCAATTGCACAATACTACTCTTGGCATCCCCATTGGGTCATGTATGCATGAGGTGAAGCATTACCACCTCATTCCATACTATCCTGTTTCGATCCTGGGACCTGTGGGTTATGGGCCCACACACAATTCAAGGTGTAACCATCGTATTATATCATTTTAGGGTTTCAACAACAGTAATAAAGTAATCCACCATTGTATTATTCATTTAAGCATTAATCATATTCAATTACCATCACTCAGTTATATTAGAGCTAGGTATAACAAGCTACACCTCATTAGGGTTACTTGTCCAGACAATCTAATTATCATCCCTTTCTATTAATATGAGTGAATAAGTATAACTACCTTATTCAGGATATCCCTCCATGTGTTCTGACATCATCCAAACCGTATCACCATGTCACAAATACACAATAGTAAGATGCATATCAGGTATGAATTACTACAACTATCATACGCCTTTAATTTAACATATAGCTTGCACAAATACACTGAAATCATATGTAGAACCAACTTTCATACCTTAATATGCCTTCAACAAATCATACATGTAAAAACAAATACACATATTACACAAAGCTAGTGCTTTCCCATATCTTTCTGCTCATTCATTACTACTTTACTTTTTGCTACCTATCCTTTTCATATGATTATATACAATAAACATCATTAATATTGAAGCATTTAAGATAGGAATAGATTATCCATCATTCTTGCTATTACACAAGAATTTATTTCTTATCGCACTTCATCATACTGTAGGTCACTATTACATTCACTAGATGACCCTACCAAGGTAGTTATGCATCATATATGATTCATTTTCTCTTATCATTTCATTCCCACCTTGCTCTCATTAGGGAATATATGAAGAGAAGATGATTTTAAGACTTGGAATTTTTGTATTCAAGCATTCCCTTAATACATTCTCGTATGTAGTTTTACTTAGTTATCAACAGAGATATTTAATTAATTAGCACTTGCTTGAATCTCACAACCTCTTTATATTATAATTTCTCCATCATATTTCAAACCCTTTCTTACGTTTCATAGTCCTCTCACCATATACTACTCTTTAACCAGTCATCTTTAATTCTAAATTTTTCTCTTATGACCATGTTGCTTATTCATATGTATGGTCATGTATACCATGTTGCACATATTTCCTCTTTTATCTTTATACTATTGTGAAGTTAACGTTCTAAATTAATAGTCCTTTTATTAGTTTTTCCTCATGTTGAATACATTACATATTCTTCATTTTTACATCAAGTGGATCATGCATGGTTCAAACATAGTTTCTCTTTCAATCAAGTTTTTCTCTTCTGAATACAGTCCACCTTTGTATGACTTATTCATTCGTTAAACTACACCTATGTTCTTCACTTAGGAATTAGTTTGTTGTTCTAGTCTTATGAATTATATGATCATATGATCCTCTTTACTTTCATGGACCTATTGAATGCTCAACCCTATTCTCTACTTAGCCTTTACTTTAGAGTTCATAAAAGCATTATACTCTATTATATGATTCATTCTTCATGATTGATTCTTGTTATCTTGAACCATACATACATACATACATTTCACATATCTTTTCTATATTTCATATGTATAGTTCATGCAAAATTAACCAATAAACTGATTATGAGCTTCATATCATGTTCTATTATTCCCAATTAAGGGTTTCACATTTGAGACCCCAAAGTTAAACCTCAGATATCAGTTTCAACTAATTCTTAGTTGTTCTGATCTTGCTCATATGTTTCAACATCTTACTGCATGTACATTCTTACTCTGATGTGGGTCTAATTATTCCAATTCTATTCTTATTATGCTATTGATAGGATTCATTAGATCCTAATAACGCATCCTGCCAACCGGACCAGGCCAAACCTGAAATCCTGAAGCCAAGAACTACAAAGGATTACATTCTTCCTGAACTGCCACTCACAGCACAGAAACTCGGCCGATCACTCTGGAACTCGGCCGATCACCTTCCAGATTTTGAAACTCGGCCGACCAACTTCGGCCGATCAGCAGGAAACTCGGCCGATCCTCTGGGGAACTCGGCCGATCGAAACACTACTTGTTTACCTACAAAGAAACTCGGCCGATTCAAGACCAAACTCGGCCGACCAAAACGCTGTTTGAAATCCTAAACAAGGAACTCGGCCGACCAAAACACGAACTCGGCCGAACCGCGCACAGACTGAAAAACTAAACAGACATGCTGATGTCAATTTCACTCGAATCAGCGGGCAAAACCATAGAAACAAAAGCTCATTAAAAGATCAATTCTAGTCTACTTGTTACAAAGAATGAAATCAATAAATGCTACAATTGCATAGTGTACAACAGATATTAAAGACCCATATTTCAAAGTATTGAATATTTCAATTCAAACATATAAGAGCATTTCTATACATTTCCAACAAAAACAACATTATGAAATGTAAGTTCTATCTCCTTTTACATTTATGCTCTTAATTCTTGTTTCTTTTCTCGTTTTCTAACCCTAACATTTCTAGGGTTCATCTCTAGCCCATTCTTCCACTGTATACCTGGCCAGGGTATACGTGAGAGAATAGACAGAGTAGCTTGTACTGGCTGATCCAAGTACTCAGATATCGGGCCAGGATATCCAAATACTCAAATCCCCAAAGCTAACATCAAACATCTTCTATCTGCCACATATAGGACTCTAACTTACTAACTTAATGGTCCTTGACAACTCACCCTAAGCTCTGATACCAAGCTGTTACACCCCGATCTCACAATTTCCTCAAATCATGAGATTAGGGCATAAGATAGGATTTGTATGCAACACAAATAACACCCTTAACTTTTTCCTTTCTTTTCAACTCTTGTTTCCCCGCATTGAACCACATATCATCTTAACAAAGGAATCTGAACCTTTCTTCTACTAATCAGACTTTAATAATAAAGATACATGTATAAGCATTCACGATGTCTTTCACACATTATGCACATGAAACTTGCTAATTAGCATACATATCAAAGAGAAACAATATTACACATTGTAATTACAACTCTCTCTCTAAACTCTTACTGAGGACCTAGAGTGACAAGGACCGACTGACTCAACTAATCTCATACTTGACTCCTGTGGCAGATCTACTCTGACGCTCTGATCATCTTCAAGTCCACGCGATTAACCCTAAAATGTTTGAGTAGAGGGGTGAGCCTACTCGCTCAGTGAATGAGTACTTCATGGAAATAGACTAATGCACTAATGTGATTACAGATATAATTTGAATAAACGATATGAAATTTAACAACAATAAATACTACACTGAGCAGTTCTAAAACAATATAATTGAAATAACAAAGAATGTAAATATTGCATCCAAAGAATAGCTACTAGAAGACTATGCTCTAGTCTTCCTTAACTCTTTCATTAGTAAAGGACTCTGTGAACCTATATGATCATATTTTAGCTTATGCCCTAAATATATGCAGTGTACTCTGCATATAAAGATCCGCAACAAGTTCATGCTACGGTCCCACCGTACAAGACTTAGCGACACACCCGGGAAATGCTAAGTCTGACTGCTCTCGTCCTGGTCTACTACAGGACCTCACTGCACTCTCAAAAGAGTGTAAACTGGACTCCTCCTAACCTGAGCACACAGGCGGAGTGTCGAGCCGTGCCCGTCTGGACTGTCCTCCAGGTAGGTCACACGACTACTCGACCATCTGGACTGTCCTCCAGTAGGTCTCTCTCTCTCCAACCATCTGGACTGTCCTTAAGTAGGCTGCCGACCGTCTGGACTGTCCTCCAGTTAGGTCGTTTCATCCCCTTAAGATCGTAGACCGCACAAAGGGGATCCTATGGTGTTCAGGGCACCTAAGTCTAACATTAACATTATAGGTACATTTTTAACAGAAATCATAACTCATTTAACATTTCTCACAAGGCTCACACGGCTTGCCATATCATATCATAAGAAACATCATAACTCATGTATTCAACATATATCATATCTCAGTAACATCCCTTTCTAGGGCATGTCATATCTCATCACCTGCAATTTACGAGATATGTATTGAAAATAAGAAGCCCTGTAGTATGTAGATATCAACTCAGAGAGAACAAGCATATAAAGTTAAATGCACTAGAAACATACAATTCAATAGTTAAGCATCACCGCATCTCATATCGAGACCTTTCATATCACCATAACATGATTCATTGAACACCCTATCCTTAGGGTTTCATTTGCCTTATTCATTCATCACATGCCAACACCCTACTCTTAGGGTTTCATTCGCCTCATTCACCCTTTTCATTTTCCTCATTCACTTTTCACATGGCTCTCATAAGGATTTCATAGGATATAAGCATTCACTAAATAAATATTGTTTTCAACAAATCATATACAATCAATATATATATGAAACCATGGAAATTTAACTAAATTTAGGTTTTCCATACCATTCACTGAGATATCATGTATCAAGAATAAAATTCAATTAAGATAACCCATGAGATACATCCTAACCACTTATAGGATTACTAGTCCTTTTCAATAAGGTTGAAACACTAGTGATGTCTCAATTAGGTTAAACCCTAATTACATCATTTGATATAAATCTGAAAAGCATTCTCACTAAGAAGTGTTGTATACGTATCTGATGTGGATCTACCATCAAAAGTCATTCAAACAGAGAAGGAATCCGTATCATATCAATTTACAATAACTTAAATCAAACGAACATTTCAGGATTTAGAATTCCCATGCTAAGCATTTAGGGATTTGGATGTTATAATCAAATTCGTGCATTAGAATGTTTGAAGGAAGAACCCACTCACCCTAAGGTGTGAAAACACCTCACAACTGCAGCTCAACTCAGGGAATCTCGAATTCCCATCAAATCCCTAGCAAATCTCTCAATTCTTCTTCCATTCAACTCGGGAACCTTGAAAAAGAGGGATTATGAAGAAAGGGTGAGAAAAGAGGGGATTTCGACATCATCTTGGATCAAATCAGAGCAAGGACGGAATCTTGACATGAGAGAGAAGATTCACCATAAAAGTCTATGCAAGGAATCCGAACTTACTTGATTTCACCCTTCCTGGAATCGCAAAACCCTAATTCAGCAATTCCCCCACTTTCTCCACTCAAGCCCTAATTCTCCCTCTCTCTCTAGGAGCTCGTTTCTCTGGAATGAATGACGAAGAATGAGAGCTGCTTGTGTGTGTGGTCATTCATATAAGTCAATTGAGCTGCTTGGGTCAATTGCATATTGACCCAACACTTAACTTTAATTATATAGGCTGAATATTCAGTTATACAAAAGTTACTGTAATTCGTTTATTTCAGAGATCAAACATTCTCCAACAATTATGGGAATTTAGCACGTTGTTTATAATTTATCTATAAAACTTCAGTTAAAATTTGAGATCATTTGGTATTACCAATAATTAATTAAAAATCGAACAGTGCACTGCTATATTGCAGTCTGCAGAATATATTCGGCCGAGTTTGTCCTGCACAAACTCGACCGACACCCTTACTGTAGGGATTCAAAAGTCATCCAAAAATTATGCCAATTTAACAGAGTGTCTAAAACTGTGTTTTTCAAGCACAGTTAAAATTTGAGATCAATTGGATATACCCATAAAAAGATAAAATTCAATTACCACACTGCTGTAAAATTCTGGAAATGTGATCGGTCGAGTTTGAAACTCGGCCGACAAACAGGTCAGAGCATTCTTCAAAAATTCTGATATTTTCCAATGTTGTTCACAATTTATATATCTAAATCATATCCAAATTTGAAGTAAATCAAAGTTACACATAAAATACTAAAAATCATTTAGTGAGACATTCTACTTATTAAATTCTGTATTCATGTATCATCAAAACCCTATTTTGGGCCGATTAGGGTCTATGCTTCTCAAACCCTAATTCTCAAGACAAAAGAACATTTAGACTTCTTATCATAATTAAAACATCCTAATTGTGTTATCGTCATTAATTAGATTTCAAGAATGATTATTCTAATTAATCTTTGCAATTGTCTAGGTAAACCCTAGTTTATCAATTAAGCTCAGATGGGGTCGTAACACGACTCCTCCCAGACATAAAGACCCCCAGCCTGTTGCCAACTCTCCAGTCCACCCAGCCCGCCTCCAACTCCCTTGGCCATCCCCGACCCTACCTAACTCCCTTGATCGTCTCCCTCTTACAAGCCATGTTTCTCATCCTATTGTCTTTCTCTACTACATATCACCTTGTGAGTTGAATCTGATCTGACCTCACACGTGCCCCTCATATGAACACCCCCTACCTCGAGTCACTTTTACGACTTAGGGAGGGACTTCTTCCCTCCCTTCTACCTTCATCACATGTTTGTCTTATTGAAGGTGCGACGTTGGTTTCCTGTCTTCTTTTACAACCCACATGTTGGGTTTAACTGCTCTACTACTGCTATTTGGAGTGATCCTTCACACCCCTTCTTCTTGATCTGCTGCTACTCTACCACACCTTCTTTCTGGTGCCTTGTGTGGTCTAAGAATAATCTTATTTTCATAATAGCAAATATTGATAAAGCCTTGACACTACGTGTGACCATAGTCAAATTGGATGGTTCCAACTACCATACATGGTTTGCTTCTTTTGAGTTGTACGTCAAGGCTCAAGGCTATACGCTCATCTTATTATGGCTGCACCACTTACTCCTATCGAGATTGTTGATGAAAAAACCAAACATGTGCATGATTTGTAGATTAAGGATGACTCAGGTGTTATGACCTAGACAATGAATATCGGATTACCCAAAATAAGGCAATCACTTCTCTGCCTTTGGACTGCTAAGGTCAAGTGGGATCAACTTTCTCATGTGCATTTTCATGTGGGATTGCTGAGGCCAGTTCAAGTTATGACATTGTAACATTCCAAAATTTTACAACTAAGTTGAACCTTAAAATGTGGTTTTTCTTTATAAAAGATAATGGAGGAGCTTATTGTAAAAAAGTCATGAAATAATATTCCTTTTTGGAATAATAAATTAAAGAAAATAATAGAAACCCAAAACACCTTTTCTTATGTTTCAACAAACTCAAAAGCTGATAATTAGTTTTCTCCTTTCTCTCTTACCCTTTAGGATGTTTAAAAGAAATAAAAGCGAAAGGTAAAAGAATTAGATTTCAAAAATATATAACAAATAACTTGAACAAGAAATTTTCTTTTCTTTTGATAGTTTTTAACATAAAAAAGAAATATCATTATTGTCTCTCTTTCTCTCTCCTATAAGATAATCTTTTCCAAAAGGCATATCTTAAGTGGATAATCATTATTCATCTCAGATTTGGACTCAACTAAACAATTAAGGATTGTTATTTCACTTTTAAGGCATATAAATTAAAATAATGACATATAATGTATTAGTAGGCATAAGATATTCAAAACATGAATCTTATTGGATGCAAAAGATCTAGACTATCTAAATAACCTATGATTAAAGTTTGAAGTCATTATGACTTTGTTTGACCCTTTAAACCAATTAAGGAAGGTTTGTATATAGTTAGGCTTAGATTTAATCAGAATTTCAATTAATGCACCAATCAAACCTAAGATTTGGATTTCTATATCTGTCACACACTCTTTTTCTTTTATTTTCCTTTCTCACACGTCCATCCAACGATCGGAATTTAATGCTCGCGATCCAACGGATTTTTGGTCACTCTCCTTCCACATTCTTCGCAGGTCCAAACCTGTTCATAGTGTTATATTTCCTGATTCGGTCCTCCATCACCATAACTCCTTTTTATGAGATTCCTTCACCAACAACTTTGTCTCTCTCTCCCTAGTCGTGTAATGGTTTGATCATCGCCTCTCTCTCTGGGTTGGAAACGATTAATTAGAACTTCCCCTTTCTCGCGACCCCAAGTTGTAGAGGCCACTGCAACCCTTCTCACACCTCTATAATGGATCTTAATCCATCCTCAGACACTTCCCCTTGCTCCTCATCCTCCAATTGCACCTCTTGTGCCCTGAGCCGCAATACCTACTTGACTTTCCTCCCCGACGACCTTCACCGTGTTTCTGCCCTCACCGTTGTTCCTGTGCAATTAAGTACTCAGTAAGCATCTATGGACCCTCGTCTTTCTTTGTCAACCACCGCTTTGCCGTGCGTGTTCCCCAAACTCTCTACCCTATAACTCGACCTCTGAGCCTCGTCAACATTTAATGCCGTGGTTGTCCTTTGGTCCCCTAGCCTGGGCGGGACCTTGAGCGAGTCCACCTGACCCCAACAAATCTTTTTCTGGATTTGGTTGATGCTTTTGAGCCTTGACACATCGCATTGAACTCCAAGCTTTCTTCCCATGTTTCCGCCTATTTCTGATAAACACCAACGACTCTCCGGTCTTTTGCTTCTCGGGATAATGCCTTCGTCTTTGGTTTAATCTCTTGAGTCCTTTCAACCTGTCATTGTGACATGTTCGTTTAGTTTGTCGTACTTTTCTCCTTCTCGACACTCCCTTTTCTGTCCAGCCATGGCGACAACAAGAGCTTCAGCTCCAGGACTCTAGGGGACCCCACCAATGGCTCGCTAAGTTTGGCACAACCTGGTGGACCTATAGGGCAGGGTCTCGCTTCGACATGGAGCAATCTTCCCAAGCCTCAACCTGAGATCAGGGCTGCAGGAGAAGCTCCTCGCTATGGAGCGAATGAGAAGAATCAAACATCTGATTCCTCTTCGTTGCCGATGCACACTTGATTAGAGTATTAAATCTACAAGCCCATGTCGGTCTACTTGCTCGAGTTTTCTTATCAGCCACGATATGTCTAAATGACTAGATTGCCCTCGCTAGTTCAATTTAATGTAACATGCGACTAAGGATTTCTTCGTACTTTCGCCTTTTATTTACATCGACTGTATTTTGGGATTTAAATGAATGTCACGATATAGTTTCCTTATTTTGAATTGATCCATATTGTAAAAGTCATATAAATTTCATATATCCTCAGATTATTATGAGAAAATATGTGTTGGGAGGACTTTTTGTATTCTCTTTTGATCTAGCCTATTTTCAAAATATGTTTTCTATACTTCAACTCTTCAATAATTCAATAATCAAAATTAGGATTTGATGATCCTAAACGAATGTACATACAATATGATCCATCTCCATTACATGTGATTAAGGGCTCAACTAAGTCAAAGGACTTGACGTAAGGTGGTCTGCTCTAGGTAAGCAGACCATGCTTCTTGGCACAATTAAACTTTGACTGTTGGATGTTTACTTTTATGATAATTAATAATAGTATGTCTAATGAAATTTATGAATCCTTTCCTGATTGATTTCGTGTATAGATGTCATTGCATGATTGTTTGCCTACATATGGTCTATTGTACTATCCTAACTATGACTATGACTTATGATTAATGTATTATGTTCAAGGAGGGAGAAATCCCATTATGGCTTAAGAGGAGAATTTTATTATGACATTATGAGAGAGCAATCCTGTTATTGTCAGGATTAATATCAAAGACATTAATGATTAAGTCAAGTTCTAAGACAATGATCAAAGTTAAGGAATTAGCTATATGCACCTCGATCATGGACCTTTATATGTCTTTATGGGCTTTCCCAGTATTATGGACTTTCTAGTAATTATGGGCTCTTATGCGACATTAAGAGAGACAACATACATTAACTTATCCAATTCATCATGTTTAACATGTTCAAAGAATGTGTAAGTTAATTCATGGTCAAGTTTATAATTACTTTTTTTTTATAACATGCCAAGTACACATACTTATGTTGATGTTTGTTTTGCATGTCCAGGGATGCAACATCATTCAAATTACTAGCCCAATCTGCATCTGCATAGCCAGTAAGAACCATAGTAGATGGAGGAGTTTTAGGTCTATAGTATGTGATCCCTTTTCCAGGAGCTCCTTTCAGATGCCTCAGAATGCGACAAACTGCTGTCCAATGTAACAGCTTTGGTGAGCTCATATGCTGACTCACCACTACTACAATAAAGCAAATGTCAGGATGAGTCACTGTCAAATATATCAGCTTCCCAACAATCTTCCTATAATACCCTGGATCTGAATAATCGATATCACCAGCTTTTTCCTTCACATGATTAGTCCATAGGAGTGTATACAGGCTTGAATGCACTCATTCCTATCTCATGAAGTAGATTCAATACATATTTCCTTTGAGACAAGTTCGTACCTGCATGAGAGCGTGGTACTTCAATACCCAGAAAATATCTTAATTTTCCCAGATCCTTCCTATGAAAATACTTCTGCAATCCGTCCTTCACATTGAAACTGCCTACAGAATCAGTACCAGTGATAATATCATCAACACATACTGCAATGATAATAGATCCAACAAAAGAGCTAGAATAGAACATGGAATGATCAATCACAGAATGTTAGAAGCCCATTTATAAAACAATAGCAGTGAACTTGTCAAACGAAGCTAGTTTAACCCATAAATGGCTTTCTTCAACCTACACACCTTCTGACACTCCCCCTGAGTAAGAAATCCAGGAGGTTGGCTCCATGTATACTTCTTCCTATAGATCACCATGTAGGAAGGCAGTTTTGACATTGAGCTGAAATAGTGGCCAGTAAAAGGTGGTAGCCAGAGAAATAAGAATCCTCACAAAATTAAGATGAGCCACATGTGAGAAGGTTTCAAAGAAATCAACATCATATGTCTGAGTATATCCTTTCACCGCCAATCTAGATCTCAATCTCTCTATGGAACCATATGGATTATGTTTGACAGTGAATACCCATCTGCAACCCACAATATTCTTATCTGTAGGCAAATTAGTTAGCTCCCATGTTTCATTCTGAATTAGTGTAGAAATTTTAAAATTCATAGCCTGTAACCAACCAACATCCTTCATAGCATCAACATGGCTCTTTGGAAGTATCACATAATAAATCCCAAGAGTAAAAGAGCGAGCCTGCTTAGATAAATTGGACAAACAACAAACACCCGCAATAGGATGTCAAATAGTACAAGTGCGAATACCTTTGTAGACAGACAACAATGAGAACATTGAGATCAGATGAATCTTCAGGATTCTCTTGATCAAAGGAAGATGGGAGAGGCTCATGGACTGGAGTCGCTACCTCATCATGATCTGGTCTGCTCCGTCTTTGATACACCTGCGAGTATTGCTGAACTTAAGAAACATCTCCAGATGGCTCTTCGTCAATGATAGGCGACACTCTCTCACTATATTGTGGTGGAAACACTCCCTCACTGATTGGTGATGGTGGCACTTCCTCACTCCCATACAATTGCTCCCCCTTACTGGGAACACTAAAGAAATATGGAGTAGAATCATGGAAAGTGACATCCCTAGACACAAACATGCGACGAAGACTAGGGCGGTAACACTTGTAACCCTTACTGATGTTGGAATACCCAAGAGAGCCTTAATAGACTTGGGAGATAATTTGTCAGCTTTAGGATCAAAATTGTGAACAAATGAGGTACAACCAAACACCCTAAAAGAAATAAGAAATGGCTGATCATTAGGACGTAAAACCGAAAAAGGAGTGCTTCCTTGAAGAACATAAGAAAGTTTCCTATTAATAAGAAAATAGGCAGTCGGTAAAGCATCTGACCAAAATCTTAGGATCATTGGATTGAAACATAATTGTTCTGGTAATATCAAGAAGATGACGATTTTTTCTCTCAGCCACCCCATTCTATTGAGGGGTGTGAGGAAAGGACGTACGATGTATCATTCCAACTGAACAAAAATCAGCCATAGCATGTTGAACATATTCCAAGACATTATCAGATTGGAGAATTTTAATATTGTTCAAATTGGACCTTTATTTCTTGATGAAAATATTTGACAATGGACAACACTAACTCTCGATTCTTTAACAGATAGATCCATGTCATACAAGATAAATCATCTATAAAGGAAATAAAATATCGAAAACCATTATAACTGCTTTCTTTTACATGACCCCAGACATCACTGTGAACTAAATCAAAGGGGCGGAAAGCCCGCTTATTGACACGACTAGGGTAAAATATCTTATGATGTTTCCCAAGCCGACAAGACTGACACCCTAAAGAGGACACCTGTGAAAAATGTGGTTCTAACTTCCGCAAACTCTCTAGAGAAGGGTGACCCTATCTGTAGTGCCACAGTAAGGGAGAACCACTTAAAAGGATAGCAGGAGCCGAAGCAGCAGAAACTTGACGAGGCAAACTTGCACCATGAAAGAGGTAGAGATCACCTTTCCTAGCCCCCCGCCAATCGTCCTCATACTCTTGAGATCTTGTAATACAAAATAAGGACCGAACATCACTGTACATTTTATAATATCAATTAATTTGGCAACATATAAAAGATTGAATCGAAATTCAGACACATAATGTACAGATCTAAGGTCAATCTTAGGGTAAGAGAAACAATTCCACTGGATAATATTTTCCGCACAGATCCATCAGCTAATATCATAGACTGATGTGGGATATGTGAGTCAATGAAGTGAAGCAGTTTCCTCATACCAGTCATATGCTGCGAAGCTCCAGAATCAACCACCCAGGAAGGAGAAGAACTGGAGGCTAGGAAAGAAAAGGCTGGATTAGTTGTAGAAGCCAAGTTAGCTTATGAAGATGCTCCCATGTTCACATGCTGAGTGGCTAGAATAAATCTATTGTATTCTTCCTTGGCGAGAGTGATACCAGGGGCTTCGGAAGTAGAAACAGAAGTAGGTGTAGTAGGTTTAGATGGCTCATTGCCTCTAGTAAAGTGGGTTGTCCCAGCAGGTGGTGTGGTGTGTTTTTGTTAATGGCGTTACACACTACTAAATTAGAATTTAAATAGATGCAACTCCGCGAGCAAACAACACACGGGTGGATTACTTTTAAAATTTATAAGGACCTAAACCTACACACCTACTTCTACTAAAAACACTACACCTGCAAGCGCATGGGGTCGTGTCGTAGTATAGGAGGGCGGCAAACGATCCACAGGGAGAAAAGGGGGCACTAGCTAGGTTAGTTTTTGGGCTAGGTTCCTACTGCAAAGTCTAGGGTTAAGGGTTTGAAGGTTGTTTGTTGGTTACACTAAAAGTTGAACAAGAAAGCAATTAAAGGAATGCAAACAAGATTAAAACCTAAGTTAACCCTAGACAATTAATTCTACTGAGCAAGAAAAAACAAGGCAAGTAATAAAAGGAAAAGCTATGCTAAGGCAGGCAAGAAGAGATCTACACTACACTAAGCTGGCAAACATGGCAAAAGAGCAAGTAAAGACCTAAACTAGCCAGAACAAAACAAGAATAAGGCAAGAAGCTAACTAAGCAAGAAAAGAGCTAACTAGGCTAACACTAGCTAAGCAAGAAGACAATTAGAGTTTTAAAGCAATAAAGAGAAATATGGGCTATCTAGGGGATGCACTTATCAATTAGGTTGGGGGGTGACATGTGAACATTATGATTTCATTTAGATTACCAAACCAAACAACAAGCTAAAGTCTAATGAATTATCCTAAACTACTAACTGGCCATGGATATGCTAGTTTGTGTATAGGGGAACTAGTCCCTAACAACCCTATTACCCTTGCGAGGCTCAATTGGGTTAGAGTTCAGGTGTAATTCAATTAGAGTCTAAACAAACCTAGGTTTCTAGGTTAGATGATCTTAGGATGATTAGGGGTTGAGGTTAGTAATGGGAGTGGAAGTGAGGTTTTAGACCTCCCATCACCTACATTCTAGCCTTGAGAAAGCTCCATGCTAAGCACACTAAATTCATCTAATCTAGCTACTTAGATCTCTCAACTAGGGTTAGGGGAATTGATTAGCATGTAGGAAGATGGGTGGCTAGCTAGGGAAGACCTAGGAGCAAATCCTAAAATTCACACATATAAGCAATTTTCCAAAATTCCTAGATAATTTCAAGCACAAATCAACAAGCAATTCATGAAGAGTGAGATAGAAATAGAACATAATCATTAGCATACGAAATTACAATGTTTACATATCATTTTCCCCCAACATAGTATCAAAGTAACATTTTTGGCCCCAAACAACCCACCTAAGGGGCCTAGCTACTCATAGAAATGTAAAATACAAAAAGAAAGGAGAAAGAGATAAAAGAAGCCATGGAGCTCGGTTTAGATGGAGTAATCCTCCCCCATTGACTGCAAGACGTCCTCCTCCCTCCTCTAAGGTGCAAGGGGCATGGAATGATGGTGGAATAGGGTCAAAACACTAGGAAACTAGGATTTTGATGGTGGAAATGGTGAAATAGAGTGGAATAGAGGTGGAAGTGGAGTGGAATGGCTAAGGGTCGAAAATGGAGTGCTAGGAGTGAGCTAGGGGTGCCTAACCTCGTGCTCCAACCGCCACCTAGGTATAGGTGTGGGGGAAGCAATAATAGGTCAAGTAGGGGTAAAGTGGGAAATGCAGTGCAAAAGTAGCTAGGTTTTAGTGAGTAGCACGTCCGTGGTGGTCACCACGATCGTGGTGGAGTGGGGTGAGAACGGTTGTGGTGGAGTGGGACGACCGTGGTGAGAAATGGAAAAAAATCATAGTAACTTGGTTAATTTTGTACATGAAGTAGCACGACCGTGGTGGTCCCCACGACCGTGGTGGGGCAAGGGTAGCACGACCATGGTGGTCACCTCGGCTGTGGTGGCTTGGAATGCTCTGCCCGTTCTTGACTCCATGACCATTCTGCATGAGCTTCTACACGGCCGTGCAAGGTGGCACGGTCGTTCTGGGTCCATCTACCACGGCCATTCAGAGTGACACGATCGTGGTGATTCTTGCATTGCTTGAAGTTGACTTTGTTGATTTTGGATGAGCCAACACGGCCGTTCTGATGTACCATGACCGTGGTGGTCTCTGTTGCAGCACTTTGACTTGATTCCTTAGATTTTCTTGGACATCTTTGCTTTAATGGAGCTTTGTCCACTAGGGGTAGGTTGAGGGAGCCTCAAACTTTACTTTAGGCCTCTCCAAGGGTAGAGAAATCCTAGGATCACTCCTCTCTCTCTTCCATCCAAGCGTGGTCCAAATGCCTGAAATACATGCAAATAATGTCCATAAGTGCAATTTACACAAATATGCATATTAGGGGACATAACATATAATCTAACAGGTGTATGTGTGATTGGAGTGCAATATAACACAAGATGAAGCCCTAAAATAGGACTGTATCATGGTGCAACATGTCTTCCATGTTTCTTCCAACACTTCTCAACAGTATGTCCTGGATGACCTTAGAAGGTACATGTGGCCCTGGTGGACCCTCCTCGTCCAACACTTGTACGTCCTCATCTAAATGCAACAATAATGGATGCCTAGCCACAATAGATTGTACATGTTCAAAATTGGATTGCAGAATCCTAGAGTAGGCCTCCTCCAAACTAGGAAGTTTATCAACAACCAGAATAATACTCCGTCCAAAACTAAAAGAAGGCTCAACCTAGATAAGAACTTGGCTGTAACCAGGTCATCTCTATCGTTGATATGCTCTTGAATAGTGACATCATGGTAAATACTCAACTCTTGGACAATAGAATGAATTGTCCCAAAGTATTCCTTGAATGATCTATCTCCCTGCCGCTCTGCAAAAAGACAATCATATATCATGAATTGACGCATGACATTCTTCTCTTGAGAGTATTGCTTCTTAACGACATCCCAGATTTCCTTTGTAGTGGAGTAGAACATGAACCTAGCTGCAATACCAGGCTCCATACTCCCCCACAACCAAGTCTTCACCAGGTTGTTCTTACGCTTCCACTCTACATATCCCGTGTCAGTGGTGGCTGGAGGATCAGAATCAACCAGTGTTATCAAGGCGCCCGCCTAGGCGCGCCTAGGCGTTAAGCCAGGCGCCTCAAACTAGGCGCCCAGCCTATTAAATGCATTAAGTGGGCGTTTAAGGCGTTTTAGGCCCAAATTATGCAATTTAAAGGCTAAACTAGCATGAATCGAGTCTAGATTTGGTCAAATTAGATCACCTTCAGTCATTGCATGGTTGATATAGGTCTGATTTAGAGTAAATAAGGTCAAATTTTGGCAAATTAGGTCTGGTATGAGGAAAATCAGGTCTGATTTGGGGAAATGAGGATTGATTTGGGCCAAATTGGTATGTCCTCATAGCGTTGTTTGTTAAGTTTTTTCTACTTTTTCATATGTTTATTGTTCTTGCTTCTTTCTCTTTTTTTTTTTTATCCATTCTCCTGCATCTTATTCCTGAGTCCTGCTGCTATGTTTTTTCTGAGTTATTCATCCTATATTCCCTCCTACTACTATGCAAGCATGTGCATATTTTCTTTTTCAAATTTGTCCTATACATCCTGCTACGAAATCTACTACTACTATTTACATATCGAATTTTCTTTTTCTGATTTCTTCCTCCTAAATCTCCTCTCTTAGCCACTGTTGTTTGCATGTTTCCATTTATTTTCACTGACCTATTCCTTCCTCTATATTTTCTAATTCAGCACCTGCTACTGCTGTTTTTTATTTTGTTTTGTTGATTCTTCCTCTTTCAATCTCCTTTTACTGCCCTTGGTTTGTCTTATTCTGACTTCTTCCTACAGAACTTCTACCATTTGCATGCTCTTTTTATCCCATTTTCTCTCACCAATTCGTACTTGTCTTCCTCTTACTGTTGTTTCATTTTCTTCATGTTAATTCTGTTGTCCCTGATTCTCCTATAGTTATCAATTCAAATTAGACTTACAATAACATTTAATGAATAAATAATACATTATCACATATAGTATCATGTGTGTGAACATTTAAATATGTAACTGAAAAAAAAAGTAAAAACAAAAACGCCCAGAAAAGCCTAGGCGCCCGCCTAGGCGCCCCTTAGATTAAACCCACCGCCTAGACGCCTTGACAACCATGGAATCAACGCGCTTCACCTTATCTCTGGACTCTAGCACGGTATGGACAACATTCATCCAAAATAGAAAATTCTTCCCATTCAACTTGATAGAAGGAATTGGTGAAACCTCGTTGTAGACAACATAAGTTTTACTGTCCTCCATAACTCAGCTGTGATAAGGAGACGGTGATGGAGAGATACATGTCCCGTTGACGAATGATGTGACGGAAGATATGCATCATGATAAGAAAAAACGTGACAGAGAGATACACATACGATGAGAAGAGGAGTGATAGAGAGATACATTCACTCTACGAAAGACGAGATGACACGTTTCTGACGCATCAACAATCTCCAAGTGAATATTTCCTAATCACATATGGAGGAGATGTGATTAGGAAGTCTCTACGAAGATGCAGACTGCTCGATTTGGAATTTTAGAACTCCTTTGCAGAGATTTGAAGACGCCCTTGCCTTCCGGCTGAAGATCCAACCTTGGTTGCCGCCCGCGGTGGCGACATGCCCGACGGAGGCTGGCCGACTGTGCTGGGCTTGCTCCGGCGACGGTTGATAGTTAGGGTTTGGGCTGTCTGCTACACTTTCCTTGGATCTGTTGCTCTGATACCATGTGAACAGAGAATTAGGGTGTTACAATGTGCAACTTTGGAGAGGAGCAATGTGTTACCTCTCCTTTTATAATAACACAACTTGAGAGAATTACATAAGTGTGAGAACCCGCTACACTAAACGAGATTACTCAAAACATAAAACACAATCAATCACTAATCAATCACATACCCAAAAATATGGGTAAATTAAAACTGATTTCAACGTCAACACCTGTTCAGAAACTTTTGCACAAGAGCCCAACATCTTTCTTATATCCATACTATGCAAAGAATTTGATACAAATTGTTCTATTGCCTTAGCCACAACATATATACATAGGAGAACAATATTCGTATATGCCACACAAGCAAGCATTAATATGCTAACAAAAGTCCGATTCATTTGAAACACTATACACACACTTTTCTTGCCCGGACCTGAGAGTATAGGGACGACTCTAGAACACACTAGACATCTAATCAACTTTATCAAAGATTCATTACTATAGCTCCTCTTTGCTGCCACATGTTTGTTTTCGTCACTTCCGATTACCTAAAAAAATGTGGCGAACCACAAGGGTGAGACCCATGTCCCAGCAAGAGATATAACTTCCAACAACGTTTATTGATTACAATATTTTTAAGTAATTAAATAGTTAAGCAGTTTAATCAAATATAACAAATAAGATCAGCAGTACTGATGATTATCAAAATACATAAGGAGCAGATAATAACTATCATCATTAGCCAGACTATCATCCTTTATCTTGTTGACAATATAAGAAATTCAGTAGCATATGCATATCTAGCATCATGAGCAAGTCTAGTAACATAGCATAGCTAACAACATGAGCAAGTCTAGTAACATAGCATAGCTAACAACATGAGCAAGTCTAGTAACATAGCATAGCTAACAACATGAGCATGTCTAATTTGTTGAACATATCAGCATCATAAGAAGAGCTAAAAACATAAGCACAACTATCTGGATAAGCATGATTAGTAGTATATGCATCTCTAATTACAAAGGCATGGCTAGCATGCTAAACATAACTAACAACATGAGATAGCTAGCATCATGATTATAATCAACAACAGTAGTATAGTTATCAACATAAGCATAGCTACTGTATGTAGTGCATCTACAATCTTAAGAATATCCACAACCTAAGTGTATCTACTATCTCTTAATTGCACTAACCATCATCTTTATGTAAAGATAGCAAACAAGGGTTATCATCCAATGTGAAACGTTGTGTATAACCCTAAACAAATATGCTACACGGTTGTATTACATATTTTATTACGCCCTAGGGAATTTGAATCGTACAATTCAAAGTCCAACCGACACCTGCGAAGGGCTATTCGGTTCCGTATAACATCTAGGAGTGTTGGTATCCTAAGATCTCTTCCCCTCGGTCAGTACGAGTAAAAAGGCAGTGACATATCAATCAAAGCTGCCACTACAGCGACATATAGTCAAGTTTATGACCACTAGTTCAACCTTGGTACAGGTCACGACACTAGAAACCAGGGTATTCAAACTCAATCACTGAGGTACAACCGCAGTTGTCCTCTAATCACATTATGTTATAATCACCGAGACACGACCGCAACCGTTCTCAATCACATCAGATGTATGAGGCATGACCATAGCCAACTTGCACAATCTACATTGTGGATGACAAGGATATATCCTCAACCTGCCACCCCCACATACTCAACAATATGCGCTCCGAGTTTCCCTTAGGAATACTCGTTTCACCATCCAGCAAATTCTGACACTGAAGATGGCTCTACGGCATAGGGCACTGCATGATTAGAGTTGTACTTGATTAGTTATGCTAATTGGGTGAATTAAGGCTGCATCAAACAAGTGGACATACAAACCCTAATTCACTTCTAGCAAGCATATAAATATCACAACTTTGAAAATATATAAAACGTGTGAAGCATAATTTCTCATCTCATCATCACATGGTACTATTCACTTGCCATTCATGAGACCACACTAGTCATCATACTATTACAAGATATAAATCATTTTCACAATATCACAGGGTATCAACCCTTATCAACATAAGAGGATTACACCTCATTCTGGGCTCAACCATGCCCAAAGGTCATTAAGACCATCATACTATCACATGATATAAAATCCTTTTCACAATATCACAGGGTATCAACCCTTATTAACACAAGAGGATTACACCTCATTTAGGGCTCAACCATGCCCAAAGGTCACTAAGACCATCATATTATTCCCTGCAAGATCGTCATTATCTTTGCATGCCTTATAACAAGGCTCAACAACATCACTTACATACAATACACCAGATCAACACAATATCACATTAATGAGCTAGGTGATATTCATAAACAATCATAGCAGTGTTATATTAACATTAAGAACATTCCTTTATTACATCAACATGAAAGGAATTTAGATATGATTAACTCTCATCATATTCATAATGCACATGTTTAGCATAAGAAAGTATCAACCATGTGGCTATGATAACCACCAAATAACATATCAAGTTTATGATCATATTAAGGAGGTTATTCCACCATCATTCCATCATATAAGAATGTTAAACATGAATACTCATCTTTATCTATTTGCATTAGAGTTAGGTTCACAAGATAAATTATATTAATGTTACTAATCAACACTCATACCCAAACCCTAACTCACGGCATCCCCATTGGATCATGGATGCATAAGGTGAAGCATCACCATCACATTCCATACCATTCTCAAGTATGAACCAACACATAAATCAAGGTGTAACCATCGGGTTATAGCATACTAGGATTTCAACAACAGTAACAGAGTACTCCATGATTGTATTAGTCATTCAAGGACTATTCATACCAATTACCATCATTTAGTTATATTAAAGCTAGGTATAACAGCTATACCTCATTAGGGTTACATATCCACACAATATGTTTATCATCCCTTCTATTCATATGAGTGAATAGGTAAGACTACCTTGTTAAGGGTAACCCTCCATTTGTTCCATCATCATTCAACCCATATCACCATACCACAATGTCACCCAGAACCATTGGATGTTTAAAAGGTAAGACCATGGGTTGTTTATATAAGTAAACACATTAGATAAACCACCTATGAAGTCCTTGATTTGTGCTCTAGAAAGAGTCACCATCTACCCCTAGACATCCCTTGATTTACAATACAAAAAGTTCCATTGAGAGTAGGGTAAAACCCACAATCGACTGTTCAGTTAAAACAAGCCATCCATTGTCAACAAGTAAGCTCCTTAAGTTGATCATATAAAGGAAACCATCTAAATCCCATTATTAGGACCAACATATTATATTAGCCATCATTCCACCTTATTGGAGGAATAAACATTAGATCTTGACTATTGGGTCAAGTTCATATGTTAAAACCATCAATTACAGTATAGGTCCGACCATTGCATCAAGTGACCCAAGAAACCATTGGTCTAAGGCTTAATTGATGCTACAACTACAATGATTAACTTAACACAGGTTGTAGAGACCTGATCCACCATCATTAGTGATCATTAAATCACCATAGGTTGTCAGATCAACACTATATTCATTAATCAACATCAAATATTAAGCTGATGTCATCATTGATTGATAACATCAATAGGGTACTTAATGGTTGATCATTATACTTCTAATTGATCCAAAACCTGACCTAAGGGGGTGACCATAGGTTGTCACCATCATATGACACCTTTGATCACGACCATCAGTTGTCATGAAGACAACACCATAGGGTTGTTGCAATGGTACCATCATCGGGTCATGGGTCTTGGAAGAAATCAGCTCAAAACCCTAAAATTGACCACTGGTTGATAGGTGCTTAGCACCATAGGTTGTTAAACCAACCTGATCCAAGTCATATTATACCTTAGGAATAATATACATGATCACAGGTTCATCTAGAACTGAAATCAGAACAGAGAACATTATAAAAATCGAAATCCAAGTCAAGCATAGCTTTTTAGTGCATAAATCATCATTTTCAGGCAAGAACATGATCTAGAAAGCTTATGATAAGCAATAAACGTGGAGCAAGTTATAAAACTTTCCTCTAACGAGAAGATGAAACCCCACACAGAAGAAAACTCGAGCAGGTAGGGTAGAAAATCCAAGAATAAGCTATGAACTCATCCATCTAGCACCTTTCTTCATAAATGAGCAAACCTTAAGCATAAGGAGCAAGAAAGGTAGGGTTTTAGAGCTTTAGAGCAATTTCTACCATGGAACAACAAGGTTCCGACCTGGAGAAAGCTAGGAGGAAGGATAACAAAGAAATAAATGGAGGAAAGAAGGGAATCCTTACTCTTTTAGGTCAAGATCACTAGAAGGAAGCTTTTTCAACCCTAAAATGAAGTCAATTGCAACCTAGATCTTTTTTCCAAGAAGATCCCCACTTTCTTCTTCCTTGGACAGCAAAATTTGCAGCAGCACAGAGGGAGAACGAGGTTGGGAGAAGGAGGGAAGTGGTGGAGAGAAAATGGCTCGTTTTGGTGCTTGAGGATAAGTATATGAACTTTAAGATAAAGCAAAAAGAAAAAGTTGAAGTTCTAGTATCTATCCAAGTGTCCATGGCCTTAATTTATTAAGAATATACAAGCACAGACACAAGCAGCCCCCCCACCATGTGTATAGACCTGCTTAGCTTTCCTTTGTCGAATTTCCCAACCAATCAAATAATACATTAGTTGATAGCTACTAAAGGTAGCTCATCCGTGAAGAGGAAAACCCTAAAATACCCTTAGAGAAAACACCTTCAAACCAAGGTTTAAATAGGCGCTCCATGGCTCAACAAGCTCAAGAATGATGAGAGAATATCCAAGGAACATAATTCAAGTGATAAATTGCAAAGAAAACCTCTCAATTGGGTAAATTGTAGAAAAGTCCAAAATGTGTATAAAATTGCATAACTTGCTCAAACAGTGTCCAAATTGGACCAAATTTGAAACCAATGTTTTAAAAAGCGGCCCAGGCGGCCTAGACCCTTGGCCGCTCAGAATGGGCTTTAGGCGGACAGTCAGGCGGATCTCCATTAAGCGGCC
The DNA here is from genome assembly GCA_963693085.1 of Alisma plantago-aquatica. Lineage (NCBI taxonomy): Eukaryota > Viridiplantae > Streptophyta > Magnoliopsida > Alismatales > Alismataceae > Alisma > Alisma plantago-aquatica. The sequence goes on along the minus strand of OY856415.1, from coordinate 112,934,477 downwards.
GCTTTAGACTCGCTCAGCCCGCTTAAGCGCCCGCCTGAGCACTGCTTTTGGGCGCCCGCCTGAGGCCGCTTATGTTAAAATTAGGTTCTATGCCCACTTCCTCGACCCAAAATGAAATATAATCAATTTGTCAGTATGTATCAACATTGTATAACATTATTTAACATGTGAATATAATACTATTGCGCTAAACAACTAAATTTGTATCCAAATACTGTACAACGGTTAACTAGTGTATATATTACACTGATTTTGCTTTTTAAAACAAAACTTATGTTTATAAATCAAGGTTAGTATGCGTTTCTCATTTTTAATTGAGTTGTACATACATCAAAGTCGTTCCTACTTCATATAAGCTCGGTAGATATGTACTACTGCACCCATTTACATCTTTATGTATGAGCTGCTGTACCTACATTACATATTTATCATTTGTACATACATTGCAGCTCTGCTATGAACTCAACCACTAATATTTACTGATACATTATACTTGTACCTATACATACATTCATACCTTAGTTTTTCTTGTATTGTTATGCGTTCAACTAATGTATTATCTATGTAGATGTACTTTGTAGTTTGCAATACATATAACGGTATAATGTACATATCATGTACTGCCTACTACTGTATAATGCATATTCTATACTATGTAGCATGTACCTCTAAAGCATAACGTATTACATATATCATGTACTGCCTGCTACTATATATTCATATACTATGTAGTATGTACCACTAGTGTATATATATCATCTATGGGCTACTTCTGTATATATTTAATTTAATATATTACTACTTACTAGATTGAGTATGTTATAATTGAGTTAATTTAGTAATTCTATACTCATCACATGGTTTATATATGTATAATAATATATTATTCATATATATATGTGTGTGTAATTTTCTATAAATTATATATGAATTTATGCTGATCCGCTTTGTCAAAAAGCGCCCGCCTGGCGCTCAAGCGGCCACAAGGTGCTGTCCGCACGCCTCCCGCTTCCCGATTTATAAAACATTGTTTGAAACTTAAGCTTGTCTTATGATTTCAAAGCATATCACAAGGTTATATTAGGGTTATAAGAATTCAATTATGATAATTAAGCTTGTTCAACTCACTAAGCAAGTTTAGGGGTCTTATAATAAGAGTCCAGCTGTAATGATAAATAACATAATGAAATACTAAGAATAGAAAACAATTATATTAACAAACATGGTTGTTAATATATCTCTTTATATTCTATTATTTGTAATTTCTATATATTACTGCACCTCTATGTAATTTCTCCAGTTCTATTAATAAAACGGTGAGTGGTCTTGAACCCTCACACACGCTGTATTGCAAGTAGCTTTGTGGCATACGTTCACATGGTACCAGAGCAAGGTAGGGTTTCATCTAGGGCGCCGCCCCCCTCTCTCCCTCTCTCTCTCCTTTGCACCGCTGCCGCCGGGCAGCAGCCACCGCTCCGCTGGCAGCAATTGCCACCGCCTAGGAGGGCAACAACTGTCGTTGGCCCAAGGGGCAACTGCCACCGCCAGTCTTGTGGCCGCAACAACCATCAGTCAGGGTAGCACTGTAGCCGCCGGCTCCGGGCAGACCCACCGTCCGTCAGCAGCCCCTGGTTCCTCTAGTTGACTCTGAAGACAACGTCTACGTAAAACGGCTTGTTAAAATTCATACCGGAGGCTCCGTCCGTACGTAGGAAATTCCTAATCACATCTCCATGTGTGATTAGGGAATTTTTCGATTGGGGGCTGTGGATGCGTCAGAAACACATCTAATCATTTGACGTGACGTGTATCTCTCCGTCACTCTCTATTCTTCTGTGACGTGTATCTCTCCGTCACCCTATCTCTCCGTTGAATCATGGAGGACACCAAGGCATCTACTATCTACAACGAGATGTCATGTCACCTATCCCCTCCATCAAGCTTAACGGGAAAAATTATCTCTTGTGGATGAATGTTGTCTATACAATGTTAGAATCCCGAGATAAAGCAAGGCATGTTGATTTCGATCCTCCCGCTTCTAATGACAAAGGCTATACTGAATGGAAGCGTCATAATAGTCTGGTGAAGACATGGCTATGGGGGAGCATGGAACCTGCTATTGCGGCTAGGTTCATGTTTTATACTACTACGAAAGACACATGGGATGCAGTGAAGAAGCATTGCTCTTAGGAAAAAAATGCTCTTTGTCAGTTTATGATACATGATCGCCTCTTTGCCGAACGACAGAGAGACAAACCTTTAGAAGAATATTTCGGAGTGATCCAAGATATTGCTCAGGAACTGAGCTTCTATCATCTAGTGACTGTCCAAGAACAAGTCAAAGACAGAGATGACTTGATTACTGCAAAGTTTCTATCGAGTCTGAATTTGTCATACAATTCAGCCTGCAGTGTCATCCTCGCTTCTGATAAACTTCCTAGCCTGGAAGAAGCCTACTCGAGAATTCTACAATCAAATTTTGAACTAGTTGATTCTATAACATTCTCGCCTTCTGGAGATTCTCATGCATCTGTAGCCATTGCAGTTAGAGGAGGCCGTACAGGTATGGGACGAGGACGTGGAGCACATCCCAAGTGCACCTTATGTGACAAACCTGGACACATTGTTGAGAAATGCTGGAAGAAGCATGGTCGACATGCTGCACCACCTGTGGGGGCAACAAACTATGCAAGTACTGCTGAATCTTTTGAGCCGTCTGCATCAAATTTTGGTTCTTCTGGCATCACACTCACAAAGGAAGAATATGATAGATTTATTCTGGCCACACAACATATGAGTGTGGGATCTTCTTCTTCCTCAACAAATCTGGCTTCTACCACTGGTAATCAGGCTATCTCCTTACTTGCTTCTGGTTCAACTTCTTCATGGGTGGTTGGTTTTGGAGCATCACATCATATGACTGGTATGAGGAGACTACATCACTCCATTAACTCACATATTCCTCACAAATCTGTAACCATAGCAGATAGTTCAGTGAGGAGAGTGTTAGCAAGTGGATCTATTTCTTTGACTCCTAAAATTAATCTTAAATTTGTTCAATATGTACCTGCATTTCCTTTTAATCTTCTCTCTGTTGCAAAATTAGTTGATACTGTGAACTGTACAGTGATGTTTGGGCCTTCTTGCTTTGTATTACAGGATCTCAAGAGTATGAGGACGATTGGTGGGGGGCCTAGGAAAGGTGATCTCTACCTCTTCCACAGTGACAGTCTGCCTCACCAAGTATTTGCTCCTGCTCCGGCTGTCCTTTTGAGTGGTTCTCCCTTACTGTGGCACTACAGATACGGACATCCGTCGTTGGAGAGCTTGAGAAAGTTAAAATCTGAGTTATCCCAAGTGTCTTCATTAGATTGTCAGTCCTGTTAATTGGGAAAACATCTTAGGCTGTCTTATCCCGATCGTGTCAATAAACGGGCATTTTGTGCCTTTGAGTTAGTCCACAGTGATGTCTAGGGTCCTGTAAAGACCAATAGTTATAATGGTTTTCACTATTTTATTTCCCTTGTGGATGATTTTTCTCGCATGACATGGATTTATTTATTAAAGAGTTGAGAGTCTGTGTTATCCATTGTCAAACATTTTTATCAAGAAATAAAAATTCAATTTGATTGCAATACTAAAATTCTTCAATCTCATAATGCCTTGGAATATGTTCAAACTGTTATGGCTGATTTTTGTAGCTCTGTTGGGATGATTCATCGTACGTCTTGTCCCCACACTCAACAAAATGGAGTAGCTGAGCGTAAAAATCGTCATCTTCTTGATATTACCAGGACTATTATGTTTCAATCCAATGTCCCTGAGAGGATCTGTCTGATACTTTACTTACTGCCTATTTCCTGATCAACAGGCAACCCTCTTCGGTGCTTCAAGGACGTACTCCTTTTTCTATCTTACATCCAAAAGATCAGCCTTTCCTTGTTCCTCTCAGAGTGTTTGTATGTACTTCATTTGTCCAAAATTTTGAACCTAAGGCTGATAAATTATCCCCTAGGTCTATTAGGACTCTCTTTCTTGGGTACTCCAACACTAGCAAAGGATACAAGTGCTATTGTCCCAGTTTCCGCCGTATGTTTGTGTCTCAGGATATAACTTTCCATGAATCCACACCATATTTCTCTAGTATTCCCAGTAAGGGGGAGCAATTGTGTGAAAGTGAGAGAGTGCCACCATCAGACATCGGTGAGAGAGTGCCACCTATCATTCTTGACTATACTGTCATTCAAGAAGAGCAGCCAGCACGTGATACATTAATTCAACAATATCAACATGTTTATAGAAGACACGGCATGCAAAATCCATAGGAGGTAGCAACTCCAGTCTCTGATCCTTCCCCATCTTCCTCTACTCAAGAGATTTCTACAGAACCATCTAACCTTGATGCTCCCATTGCTGTTCGCAAAGGTACTCGTTCTTGTACTGTTTGACATCCTATTACAAATGTGTGTTGTTTGTCGAAATTATCCAAGCAAGCCCGATCATTTGCTCTTGGGATTGATTTTGTGGTCATTCCAAGAACTCATCTTGATGCTATGAAAGATACTGGCTGGAAACAGGCGATGCATATGGAAATGTCTGCTCTTCTACAAAACAAAACCTGACATCTTATTGACTTACCTCTAGGGAAAAATGTTGTGGGCTGCAAATGGGTATTCACAGTAAAACATAATCCAGATGGTTCAGTTGAGAGGTTGAAGGCTAGACTGGTGGCAAAGGGTTATGCTCAGACATATGGAGTTGATTTCTTTGAGACCTTTTCACCAGTGGCTCGTCTGAATTCAGTACAGATTCTTATCTCTCTGGCTACTATCTTTGACTAGCCTCTATTTCAGCTTGATGTCAAGAATGCCTTTCTCCATGGTGATCTACAAGAAGAGGTGTACATGGAGCAACCTTGTAACGTCCGGGCCCACTGCCCAAGGCACTAGCAGAGTTTCAGGAATGACGACTAGCCCCACAGACCACCACTAGCCTTAACTGCGCACTTTGTCCTCACTGACGCGCATGCCAGGATCAACTTCCCGACAGGTCACCCATCCTAGTACTACTCCAAGCTAAGCACGCTTAACTATGGAGTTCTTAGTGATGGGCTCCTGGAAAAGGAGGTGCACCTTGGTGATATGGGTAGTCCAATCATTCCTTTTAAGATCAACTTATCCGAGGCCTCAAATCAAGGAAGAAGATACCGACGATATCGGCGGTATACCGCTCGGTTTACCGATACCGAGCCAACCTGGCATCGGTTTACGCATATCTGCCGTTGTTCTCGCAAATTTCGGTAAACCGGTGGGTTTACCGGTAAAACCGACCGGTTTTCGGCGGTAAGGGGGGGGTTCAGTGCAAAATACCCGACTTATGGGCGATATGGGCGGTATACCGCCCCGGTATGCCGTCATTTGCGAACGTGAGCCTGCTGCTGCTGTTGGAGTGAAAAAACTTACTCATTTGAGGCGATTTTCTTCGTTGGAGCTCAAATCAGCTGTAATCAAGGTATGTTTTCTTGATTTCTTGCATTCTTCATCATTTCCAACCCATCTCCTATCTATTTCCTTCTATTTTCACTATAAAATCTCTCCAAAAATCTCTAAATACACCCAAATCTTAGATCTACATCAAAAAACTTAGGATTAATGCTATTTAACATTAGATCTATGAATATTATATGTAGATCTACTAATGTATAACTAGATCTACTACTTTTAATTAGTATTAACATATAATTTCACTAATTAATATTAAATTCGTAATAATACAATAAGTACTAGAAATAGTAGGTATCTAACTTAGGTTTAGTAGAAGAAGTTGTACCAAATAGCAATGTGAACAAATACAAACAAAAATATAGTAAAAATATTTATATTTTTCGTTTTTTTATTTATTTAAAATGCTGAAAATAAAAAAAAATCATTTTTTTTGTTTTTTCTACAGAAATGTATGCGTTAGTGTTATGTAAGATGGAATGAGTAAAGTTGTAATACATCACTTGACTTAATACTAGATAATTATTAGATTTTATAATTTTAAAATTAATTTCAGACTTAAATTTTTTATTTAAGCCTTTTTTCTTGTTAATAAAAATCTTAAAAAATATTGTGTTTGATTCTATAAATACATTTAACATTTATACGCCTAAAAGTGTTGTGTTTGATTCTATAATACATAAAATAGATTAATTTCTTGCAACTTAATGGGTTATAGATTTCATACACCTAATTTTTATTTGTCTTTGTCTTTTTGCAGTGTGACAGTGTCCACTTTTGACTTTTGAGAAGATGTCTTCAAGCGATGGTGAGGGTTCTGGGGCCGGTAATGTTGGTGGAGCTAAGAATGTGATGGATTTTGCATGGAATCACTGCACGCCTCTTGAAGGCAATAGGGCAAAGATAGTTTGCAATTACTGCAACAAGACAATTGGTGGAGGGGGGATTACTAGATTCAAACGTCACATTACTGGCGGTGACAAAAATGTGGCAATGTGCACAAGGTGTCCCCAAAGTGTTAGGGATGATTTTAGAAATATTATGGGTGCAAAGAAACACAAACAACAAAAGATGAAGGAGGCTGACAGGGGTTACACAGATACATTATTCAATGTTAGGGGCACAGGTTCTTCTGCAGAATCAGATGATGACATTGCATATCCTCCTGATTGTGACACAACTTATTCACGTCGTGCGTATAGGCGTGCCCTTAGAGATTCCCGCAGAGATGAGTGGGAAAGAGAGGAGGCAGATCGAATTACAAGGAGGTATGGGCCATCTGGTGCAGGTGGAGGCAGTGGTACTGCACGTATTCCTGTTGTTGATGTAGATGATGATGAAGACAGAGCTGGTCATGGAAAAAGGAAGAAAGGTGGCATTGATACACTTTTCCGTTCTGCTAGTACGAGATTGAGGCATGTTGATGAGCCAGGGGTTAGGAGGCCTGAAGCTAGGCAAAAAGGCATTAAAGCAATGTTCACTGGTGCAAAAGATAAGGTCGGCAAGGCAGTGGGTAAGTTCTTCTTTGCTCATGGTATACCTGCACATGTTGCAACTGAACCGTATCTGCAACATATGGTAGATGTGATAGGGGATTCTGGGAGGGGCGTCAAGGCCCCCACTTCATATGAATTAATGAACAAGTATCTTCCCCTAGAGAAGAAGGATCTACAAGTCTGGATTTCAGGCCAAAAAAATATGTGGGCTGAATATGGTGTCACACTTATGTGTGACGGGTGGACTAGTGGCAACAGAAGACAAATTATCAACTTTCTTGCACATTGTCGTGGATCCACAATTTTTTTGGACTCTGTTGATGCTTCAGGTGAGGTCAGGAACCACAGGTTCATAAAGAAACTAATGAAGACATACATGAAGCAGGTTGGTGTGGAAAATGTGGTGCAGATAGTTACTGATAATGGTTCTGCCTTCAAGAAGGCCGGGGACAGTTTAATGAAGAAATATCCCATATACTGGACACCATGTGCTGCCCACTGCATAGATCTCATTCTCAAGGACATTGGCTCAATTGAATTCATTAAATCTGTTATCATTGATGGTAGGTTGATCACAGGATTCATCTACAACCATTCTTTTCTATTGAATGCAATGAGGCGACGTGAGTATTGTGGAGGTGATTTGATTAGAACAGGTGCAACTAGATTTGCAACAAACTTTCTTGCCTTACAATCATTAAAGTCCAAAAAGGATGGACTTAGGAGGCTCTTCAATGGAGTGGAGTGGACCTCCATGAAGGAGCACAATACCCCAGTTGGCAGTAGAATTGAGCAGTTGATTGCCAGCAGACCTTTTTGGGATAAGGTTACTAGGGTGTTGCGAATAATGGAACCAATTGTCAAGGTATTGAGGCTGGTAGATGGTGACAAAACTGCAACAATGCCTTTTTTATATGATGCAATGACCTCAATGGTGGACCGCATCAAAGAAGCAGCTCCTAAGTCCAATGAGCAATACATCAGAATTTATGAGTCTCGTTGGACAAATATGCTTTTGCATCCATTGCATAAAGCAGGTATATATCTCAATCAATTATGTTCTAAGTTTCTAACTTCTGAGTTATTTGTCTAACTCATAGTCTACCTATTAAAATGTCATTCTAATTTCCTTATTTATATTTGTGACAGCTTACTATTTGAATCCGAGGTTCCAATACTCACGAACGCTTGGATTGAATCCGACTCTAATGACTGCAGTGAGAGAAGTCACCAACAAGTTCATTACCTCTCCAGAAGAGCGATTGCTAGTACTGGATGAGGTATAAGATAACTATATTACTTACATTCTTAATGTCTCATTAGTCATTACTCATTAGTCATCACTTTGATTTCATCATCTAAATATCGTAAATGATGTTTTTTTTTGCAGTTGCGCCATTTCCGTGAAGGCACTGGATGTTTTGGACATCCAAATGCGGTTTCTGATCGTGAGGCAGGTGATCCTTGTGAGTGGTGGGTTTGGAATGGAACGGGTGCCCCCCATTTAAGAAAAGTGGCTGTTCGTCTCCTTGCTCAAACAACATCTGCAGGGGGTTGTGAAAGAAATTGGAGCACATTCAATCTGATACACTCAAAGAGAAGGAACAAGCTTGGGGCAAACAGGTTGAGGGACCTTGTCTACGTTCACTACAACATGCGGTTGAGGGCTAGAGCAATACGAGATGCCAACTATAGGGAAGTGGATTTTGCTGTTGTCCACGATCCCATTGACACCGCATACACTTTCAGCACTGACAGACGTAGAGGGCTGGAGGAAGATTCAGAAAATCCTTTAGAGGAATGGATGAATGAGATAGGTCGTCCTGTTCTTGATAATTTAGATGGGCGTCCAGATCCATACATAGAAGATCAATTTGAGACAAACAACGGTGATGATATTATTCTTGATAATCCGCCTGAAAGACTTGAGCCTGAAGCTGCACATGTAAATGTTGATATGGAAATAGATAGAAGAGTACAAGAGCAGTTAGGTAGCTCAAATTCTTCTTCTTCAACTGGTTCTAAATCTAAGTCTGATGATAGTGACAATGATAATGATGGTGGTAATCAAAGTCAACGCTCTCCAGAATATCCTCCAGTTGTGGATCCTGAACATGATGATCGGCCTTATGTTACTAGGGGTGCACCTCCACAACAACAAGAATATCCCATGCCTGAAAAAATTTTTCAAAGAAGAAAAACTCGAACTGGGAAAGATTACAGCGGTGCACCTCCACCAAATGCCGCAATGCCCACAACTCCAAGCCCCTACCCCTACTCCTACCCATCTAATCCACAACCACAACCACAATACCGGAGTCCAAGTGATTATCATTCTGATGTTGCTGAATCAATGGATGCATTGAGTATATCTGACTCTCAATCTCAATCTCAAGAACATTCATTTGGAGATATGTTATTTGGGCAGACACTTCCATACCCATCTCAGACTTCTCAACATGGGTATTCTGGATATCAAGTTGAACCACAAGGCCCACAACCAAGGTTACAATTAGAACTTGGACCTGGTATGGGATATCATGAAGCATACTCTGTCCGTAGCCCTTATGGATGCTTTCGGGTGAACACCGAAGCATACTCTGGTGATTTTGGGCAAACATGGAGTGGTGGGCATACAATTTATCCTATTGCCGGACATCCATTACAACCTCCTTTTCCTCAACCTCCAGCTCCTCAAGCAAGGGCACCCGCACCTCCTCCCGCTTCTTCTCAGCCTCCCAGGAATTCAGCAAACAAGGCTCAATATCTCAAAGATTTACAAGAACATTTTCCAAAGATTGGGATGATGCAGTATGTGAATCCTGAAGTATATGAGGAGCATGTTGTCACATACAACAAATCGTATAGATCTTTCATGACATGGGAACAATATGTAGAACAACAATATCCTTATCAGCAGCCGGCGCGCCACTCAACGTACAACTGATGTGAGTTAGTACTTAGTAATTTACTATGTTGTTATATGTTTGTTGTAAGTTGAATATTATTGCATAAGTGTGTAAACATGCGTTTATGGATTGTGCTACTAAAATTTCAGATCTTAATTCTTATATTTTGTCATCGAAATCCTTCATCGAAATCTCAAAAAAGCAGGATTGATTCCTTACCTCCCACATGATTGACCCCCCCCCAACATACCCAATATAGAATTTTATTGCATAAAACGTTGCATCTAGGTGTTGAGACCACGCCTGTAAAATTTTATGATTTAATTCGTTCATTTAGGCGTCGATAAGTCCAGGATTGCATCTGTCGATATTTCCGTCGGTATACCTGTAAATATCTATTTCCACGCCGTCGATAAGTTGTCGGTATCGGCATTTAATTCCTTGCCTCAAATCCTGGGATGTTACAATCTCCCCCACTTAGACTCTTGACGTCCTCGTCAAGGCTCAACTATAAGGCCTCATAATCTTTTCCCCATTTCAGTGCAGACCCACAATGGCCCATGGACACCTAACTCCCGATCACAGAATACCAGCGCAAGGGTGGCTACGTCAACCATGGACAACCCTTTCCTACATGCCTGGACCGCACAGCTCAAGACTGGCATGCCATGCTGGCCCCACCTACTGGAGGGGAATTGGCTCTGATACCATTTGTAACGTCTGGGCCCACTGCCCAAGGCACTAGCAGAGTTTTAGGAATGACGACTGGCCCCACAGACCACCACTAGCCTTAACTGCGCACTTTGTCCTCACTGACGCGCATGCCAGGATCAACTTCCCGACAGGTCACCCATCCTAGTACTATTCCAAGCTAAGCACGCTTAACTATGGAGTTCTTAGTGATGGGCTCCCGGAAAAGGAGCTGCACCTTGGTGATATGGGTAGTCCAATCATTCCTTTTAAGATCAACTTATCCGAGGCCTCAAATCCTGGGATGTTACAAACCTCCTGGTTTTGTTGCTCAAAGGGAGTGTCAGAAGGTGTGTAGATTGAAGAAAGCCATCTACGGGTTGAAACAATCTCCTAGAGCTTGGTTTGACAAGTTCAGTGATGTTGTGCTAAAGATGGGCTTGTCTTGTTCTGTGACTAATCACTCCTTATTTTATTCTAGCTCTCTGTTGGATCCATCATTATTGTTGTATATGTTGATGATATAGTTATCACTGGCAGTGATTCTACAGGCATATCACATGTGAAGGAAGGATTGCAGGGACACTTCCATACAAAGGATCTGGGCAAACTGAGATATTTTCTGTGCATTGAAGTACTTAGATCTCATGCAGGTACTAATTTGTCTCAGAGGAAATATGTGTTGGATTTACTGCATGAAGCTGGCATGAGTGAATCCAAGCCGGTGTGTACTCCTATGGATTATCATGTGAAGGAGATGACTGATGATACTGATTATCTAGATCCAGGTTACTACATGAAAATTGTTGAGAAACTGATATACCTGACAGTTACTCACCCTGACATTTCTTTTGATGTAGGTGTGATGAGTCAGTATATGAGCTCACTACAACAGTCACACTAGATGGCAGTCTGCCATATTTTGAGATATCTGAAGGGTGCACCTGGTAAGCGAATCACCTACTATAGACCCAAGACTCATGTGTCTACTCTAGTTGTTACTGGTTATGCAGATGTAGACTGGGTTGGTAATCTGAATGATAAGAGGTCTATTTCTGGGTATTGCACGTTTCTGGGAAATCAACTTATCACCTGGAAAAGTAAAAAGCAGAATGTTGTGGCTAGATCAAGCACGAAAGTTGAGTATCGAGCAATGGCTCATGCCTGTTGCGAGTTGCAGTGGGTTCAATCTATACTTTCTGAGTTAAAGATTTCTATTTCGTCTCCCATAGAGCTCAAATGTGACAATCAGGCTGCTATCTACATTGCCAAGAATCCAGTCTTCCATGAGCCCACTAAACATATAGAGGTTGACTGCCACTTCATTAGAGATCAGATCAAGAATGGCAAGTTGGTGACTCCGCATGTCAAATCTGAAGATCAACTTGCAGATATCCTCACAAAGCCATTGAGTCCAACAACATTTCAGAGCTTTTGCAACAAGCTGGGCATACACGATGTGTACGCTCCATCTTGAGGGGGAGTGTTAATATATCTCTTTCTATTGTATTATTTGTAATTCTATATATTGCTGGACCTCTATGTAATTTCTTCAGTTCTATTAATAAAAGGGTGAGTGGTCTTGAACCCTCACACACACTGCATTGCAAGTAGCTTTGCGGCATACGTTCACAATGGTTAAAGAATTTTTAAGTTAATTAATGGTCAAGTTTATTTTATGTCAAGTTTATAATTACTTTTGTTTTATAACGTGTCAAGTACTGCTTACTTATGTTGATGTTTGTTTTGCATGGCTGAAAATGTGATGTCCCTAGGATTGAGAGCAAGTGAAGTATAGAAGGACGAGCAAGGGCTAGGAGACTATGAAGTAACGTGGTGGTGTGCCATCTACTAAGCCGATTCAATCTTTTAGATATCTTTCATGTCATGCCTTAGTTATGTTAGCCAAGTTGGTTTAATAGATTTAGATTTCAAGATTGACAAGTTACAGTTTTCCTATCCCTGAACTATGTATGAATCTGTTTCAAATCAGTGAGCTTATCGTATTTGTGATGTTCCTCCAACCCCAATTACCCCATGTTATGGAAAACAATGGATGAATGCTTCCGCTGCCATGTGTAAACTTGGAGGGGTGTCACAAACGTCCTCAAAAGGCCTAAGGTTCAGTCAAATCTCATTTTTGGATCAAAAGATCCAATTAATTTCTCTATTTGGATCTTATAATCAAGTCATTCTTTATATTGATTCTAGTTATCAGTTTCTCTTCTCTACATACTATGCCTCTCGTTTTACATTTTTCCCCCACCTTCCCACCCATTTGTGTGTGTCTCTTTCCATGTGCAAGGGGGCCATACGTCTCTTTTCCACACCACCTACTCATTCTCTTCATATTTGATGTGCGGAGGGGGATATAGAGGAGAGAGAGTATGAGGGGAGTATGAGAGATAGCATATGAGGAGAGATATGAAAATGATATATTTTAGGCTATCTTCATGGAGCTTTGTATTCTTCAGCACATCTGCTCTTCTGATATCTTTGTGGCGCGTCATTCCCACTAAGCATCACTTTGCATGTGGGTTGGCTATTCGCGTGAATTCCATTTAGCCACCACTTTCAGACAGTTTTAAGGATCTCAATTGTAGGATTGAAACCAAGTCTTTCGAGTTCGTACCACATTATGTACGTCAGGACTAGAGCTTGCTATGTTAATTCCTGCCTCTTATTCCCCTATCTGGTGTTAATGAGTTTCAGTTAATCATTCTCGCAACATTCATAGGAGATAGATGGTTGCTTCTTCATCGGATTTCTTCGGAAATCATCATCGTCTAGCTTGTGCATTCTGTAACTATAAGGATTCATCCAGATTTATCTTCACCAAGCTACTTCTGTAAAATCTTCTCCGAGTTGCATCTTCTGTTGATCTACTTGGGCTTATCCTTAATGGTGTCATTCATTTCTATCAAGCCCCCAAGGTTCATGCGCCATATTTATGGAATCAGTGTGGCAACCATCAACACCTCGTCCATCTTGTATTCGTTCCACGTTATGCACGTCTGTGGTCTTCTGTGCTAATTTCATTTGGCTACACTTCTCAGACGATTTGAAGATACTTCTATTGCTACATCGACATTGTGCCTCCGCGTTCGTGCCACGTTATGTATGTGGGATGTGATGCTATACGCTTATACATCTCACAAATTCCTCTCGAATAAAGATGGCGTAGTTAGGGTACATTTGATTTTCTGCTCGAGTTTGATTGGTGATTTTTTTACGATGGCATTTGGATTACATATTTTTCATTCCAGATGCACTTCAAAAGGCCTTCTCCAAAACTCGAGTGTTTCCATCCTATGCCAATACGTATCTGGTACGGGTACAACACCTATTTTCGAATAACTATGCTTCATAGGCATAAAATGATTATAAAAACCAATGATTGATTATTGCCACCTGATGCATTTCTTAAGAATATAGCGACCATCCTGACAATCAGCCTATCACCACCACATCTAGCACAATGATGAAAATCACCGCCCTCCGAATGTCAAATCACTTGTGGATGTGTCTAATATTGTGCGACACTAGACATTCACACATGCTATGTTTATAGCTGAATCTACTTGAAACACTATGAGTAAGGATGAATGCAAATAATTCCTCTGAGTCAAGACATGCAAATAATTTTCAAACAGAAAGAGAACCCATAAACTGGAAATTCTATAAAAATATCATGATAAACAAGTAAATCCTAGTACAATCTGTAACTAAATTAGTCATGCCTCTTGGTGTCTTCTGAGCCGAATGTGCCAAGATAGTATTGTCACTAAGGGCGTGCTATCAAAATTTGCCTAGTTCTGTTTCTTACTTACTCTCTTATCCCCTCACCCTCCCTTCTACCCCCCCAACTGCCCGCCACCGCCACCCGCCCTCCTCCCTTTGCTTCATGCCGTCCCCCCGCTCTCCCACCCCTGTCGCCACCCGCCCCTTCTCCCTCCCCTCCCGCCACCGCCAACAACCCACCCTCCCTCCTCCCTTTCTGCCACCGACCCCCAACCCCCCGCCGCTAGACCCCCCCATCCGCCGCTGTCCCCCAATCCCTCCACCAACCGCTAATCCCACCTCCTTCACACCTTCTGCCCCTCCCTCACTTCCTTTCCTCACCACCACCAACCCTCCTCCATCCCTCTTCTTTCTTTCGTGTGTCCCGGTACTATCTAAAGATAGCACATTGACGATCTAAGAGGACTATCTGTGTTGCCTTCCTACGCCTCATGGTGGAGTAACTCTCTCCCCGTGGTGGCATAAGTCTTTCTCTTCTGTTATGCCCTATGCGGGTTTCTCAGATCTGATGATCAAGATTTGTTGTTGCTGCCTACTGCCTTGTTGCGAGTTTCTTCGGATCTATTGATCCAGATCTACTGATGCCCACGAGTTGGGTTACTTCTTCTTCTGCTTGCTGACTACTGTTGCTGCCCCTGAGTTGGGTCCTTTTCCCTGCTACTGCTTCTTGTTGACGTATCTGTCATCCTACATATCTTTCTGATGACATCCACTAAGCCACTTTGAAGACTATGCGTCACTATTATGAAGTTGGATGGCTCCAACTATGACACTTGGCCTGCGACCTTTGAGCTCTTTGTCAAAGCTCATGGTTGTTACTTGCATCTCACTTTTAAAGCTAATGTCAATGATAAAACTAAACAAACCTACGATCTGGGGACTAAGGAGGACTTCGACGTCATGACTTGAATGGTTAATAGTGCTGAGCCCAAGATCAACCAGTTGCTTCTTTGTCTCCGGATTGCCAAAGCCATGTAAGACCAACTCTCACATGTTTACTCTCATCGGCAAAACTCAAAGAAAGTGTTTGAAATTTTCGAACACCTGACCAAAAAGGAGTATTCTGCTACTGAATCTGTGGAGGATTATTATGATCAATGTTGCACTCTCTGGGACGAGTTTGAAGTATATCACCCCCTCTCTGTTGATATCACTAAAATATAATGTCAATGCAATGAACTTCAACTAGTGCAATTTCTTGCGGGCTTGCCACACTCATTCTCTGGAGTAGAAGATCAGATCCTGTCCAGCGCCCTGTTGCCTACACTATGTGATGTCCTGAAACGAGTCCAACGGTTCCCGTCTGTCTACCCTTTGTCACACGCCCACTCCAATGCTTCTGCTCTAGTTATCTGCTCATGAAACTCCTCCCGTGGCCATGGCCATGGCCGAGGTCGTAGTCGTGGCCACTCTACTGCTGGTCGTGGATGTGGTTCTTCATCATCTCAACTTTATTGATGGCGTTTCTAGAACTGCATGGATATTTTTATTGAAAGGCCGATCTCACATGCTAGATACTAAACCACCTTCTTTACTGAAATCCGTACGCAGTTTGACACACCAACTAAGGTTTTCCGCACTGATAATGCCTTAGAGTTTGTGCAATCCTCCTTCAGCCAATTTTGCCAGAAGTTGGGTACTGCCATCAAACTTCCTATTTGTACACCCCAACAAAATGGGGTTGCTGAGCGCAAGAATCATCGCCTTCTAGAAGTTGCCCACACCCTTCTTTTTCACTATAATGTACCCAAAACTTTCTGATTTGAAGATATCTCTACTGCTTGTTATCTCATTAACAACACACCCTCCACTATTCTTGGCAATCGGATGCCTTATCAAATCTCGTACACTGATGCCCCCCTTTTTGCTGTGCCTCCTCAGATTTTTGGAAGCACTTGCTTTGCCAAGAACTTACGTCCTGGTTTAACTAAGCTTGACCTGCGGTCTACAAAATGTGTTTTCTTGGGCTACTCTCGGACTCTGAAAGGGTACAAATGCTATGACCCCTCATCAAAGAAATGGTTTGTTAGTGTCAATGTGGTCGTCTTTGAGCATATTCCATTCTACTATGCAGTAGGATCTACTCTGTCATCTGATCTGTTGGTTGATATACCACTGACTGTGTCCGTTGAAACTGACTTGCCTTCTACTGATGTTGCACCATCTCCGCCTCTGAAAGTGTATCAATGAAGACCGAAAGCTACAACTCCCTCTATGGCCCCTCCTTCACTAATTCCTACATCCTCGTTGGCAGCTCACCTTCAACCTCATGTATTTTCTGATTTAAATGTTCTGATTGGTCTATGTAAAAGGACCACACAGTGCACTCTGCATCCTATCGGAAATTTTTGTTCTACTGCTAATCTGGGCACTAGCTTTGCCAATTTTACCTCTGCTTTATCAACTGTTTCTATTCCTAAGAATGCTGCTCAAGCTTTACAAACATCCTGCACGACGTCAGGCTATGAAGACTGAAATACAGACCCTTAATGATTAGCATACGTGGGACTTGGTTGATGCTCCTGCCGATTTCTCTCCTGTAGGATGTCGCTAGATCTTTACCATAAAGTATCAGTCAGATGACACAGTTGAAAGATTAACGTCTCGTCTTGTCGCCAAATGCTATACCCAAACATATAGAGTTGAACATATTGAGACTTTCTCTTCTGTTGCACGTCTAAATTTTGCCCGTCTCCTTATCTCTGTGGTTGTGAACTGTGATTGGTCCCTCTAAACAGGGTTTCCTAGAAAGATTGGGGTGCACAGTGTGTGTACCCCATATATTTATAAAAAGAACAATTACATATAGGTCCACATAGAATAGAAAAATAACAAGAGAATATAAAGAACTGAATAAGACACTATTTAACACTCCCCCTCAAGTTGGAGCATAGATATCAATCATGCCCAACTTGTCCACAAGAGAGCTGAAATGTTTCTTGGCCAACAACTTTGTGAAGATATCAGCAACTTGATCCTCTGAGCGAGTAAAAGGAGTGCAGATACGATCAGTCAGGATAGCTTCTCTGATGAAGTGGCAGTCAACTTCAATGTGCTTGGTCCGCTCATGATAAACATGATTATTGGCAATAAAAGTAGTTGCTTTTAAAATCACAATGCATAGGAATTAGGAACAGAAGACCCCACACCAAGTCTTTTAGAAGAGACTGTACCCACAAGAGTTCACAAGCTGTGTGAGCCATGACTCGATACTCGACCATAGTACTAGATCTAGCAACAATATTCTACTTTTTGATCCTCGGGTGACAAGATTTCCACCAACAAATGTGCAGTAACCAGAAGTAGATTTTCTGTCTATCTTACTTCCAGCATAGTCAGAATCAGAGTAGCCTTCAAGAGAGCAATGACCATGTTTTCTATAGAAAAGGCCTTTATCAGGGGATTTCTTCAGATACCTTAGGATATGACACAGTGCTTCCCACTTACACTCTCTAGGCTTGTCAAGATACCTGCTAACAAGAGCAAAAATAGTAGAAATATCAGCTCCAGTAACAGTCAAATAGATTTTTTTTTTTGAAGTTAAACAGACAAATTTCATTATGGAGGAGCCATACGACATCTACATGAGGAGAAAAACAAACTAAAAGACCACACAAAGATCAAGAACAGATACAAACCACCACAAAAACTCATATCGGAATCTGATAAGGACAAAGATGTATAAATCCCTCTTCTCCTTCGCTGGCTAAGGCAGCTTTCTATGAGGAATACCTTCAACCTGAGTATGTATATGTGGTAGAGTACCTGCACCAAATCGGTGTTCCAAAAAGATATTTTCCCCACACTTGCTCCCCACACTTGCTGCCATACAAACTCCACAACAAAATTGACCGAGAAAGAAAAATCTACCACGAGAAGAGAGAGCAGCGCTGATTAACAGCGAGATAGACAAAATAAGAGAACAATCTAAACAGAAAGCCAATAAAAGAGAAAGGGGATAGGAAACTCGTCGCAGCCGGGCTCAACGATAGGGAGGAAGAAGACCGCTGCCTCCAAAGACACCACGCCCACACACCTCCCGAAGAAGAGACCCTGTTGATGACGGGCGAGAAGAGGCCGAGGGGGAGCGGGGCACCGCTTTGCGGCGGCCAAACCCCCTCCCCCCAGCCAGCCGCCTATGAAGGAAAAAACCCTAGCGGCGCTAGGGTGAGAGAGCGGGGAGAGTATTAGTTTGTTAACCAGTCTCCTATATCTTTTACTGTCAGGATACATGGGAGATTCATCATCATCCTAATTTACATTAGGATCTAGGGGAGTATCAGTAGCGCGAGCTCCAAGCATCCCCGTTTCCTGTGGAAGATCCAAAACATACTTCCTTTGAGATAAAACAAGAGCATTAGCAGTCCTGGAAACTTCAATTTGCAGAAAAGTATCTCAACTTTCCCAAACTTTAGTGTCAAAGTGCTTGCATAAGTAGGCTTTAGTAGCATGAATTTCAGAAAGATCATTGCAGATAAAATAATATCATCAAATACACAATAAGAATAACAATACTAGAGGAAGTCTTCTTAATAAAGACAGAGTGATCAACATGAGATCTCAGGAAGCCATAAGTAGCCAAAATCTTGCTCAGTTTGTCAAACTAGGCACGCAGACTCTGCTTGAGTCGATAAATAGCCTTTTTGAGGCAACATACCTTGTGTGACTCCCCCTGAGCAACAAACTTAGGTGCTTGCTCCATATAGACTTCCTCTCGGAGATCACCATAAAGAAAGGCAGTCTTGACATCTAGCTGTATAAGAGGCCACTCCAGATTGATTGCAACAGAGAGAAGAACCCATATAGAATTGAGCCTGGCATCAGGAGAAAAAGTTTCAAAGTAATCAATACCATATGTTTGAGTGTATCCTTTGGCCACTAGGTGGGCCTTCAGTCTTTCAACAGTCCCATCAGGGTGGTACTTCACAGTATACACCCAACGACATCCAACAGGCTTGCAATCAGATGGAGGATCCATCAAATCCTAAGTACCTATGTCATTAAGAGCAATCATCTCCTCAGTCATGGCATGTGTCTAGGCAGTACTTTGTAAAGCATCATGAACATTTTTGGGAATGAAAATAGCAGAAAGGGCAGCAACAAAGTTACTAACATGGACATTAAGATATGCAGTAGAAACATAGTTAGAAATACAATGAGAGGTACATGAGTGAGTGCCTTTTCTGAGAGCAATAGGTAAATCCAAATCAGAAGTTACCTCGGCAGGTACAAGACCTTCTGGAGGAGAAGATTGATTTTCTGTGGGGGGGTCTTGGGCAGGAGTAGACTGCGGTTGCTGATTCTTGCGTTGGTAAACAATAATAGGAGGAGACGTAGTCTCAGCAGACTGCAAAGCAGAAGGAGAATCATTGATAACAGGTAGAGGTGCTGAAATAATATCTGAACTCAAAGTGTTCCCTTTAACAGAGTAGAAAGGAATGTCCTCAAAGAAAACCACATCACTGCTCGTGGACCACTTCTTAGTAATAGGACTAGTATAGCAACAATATCCTTTCTGAGTACGTGAATATCCCAGTAAGATACATTTTTAGCACTAGGAGACAACTTATCCTGAGTCGGTCCAAGCAAACGAACAAAACAAGTTGACCCAAAAATCCTTGGAGGAACAGAAAAAGAGGAATGTGGGATTGTAGGACTTGGACAAGAATTTTGTTCCCAATAGCAGACGAGGGCATGCGATTAATCAGAAAATAGGTAATGAGAACAACTTCCGGCCAAAAATGTTTGGGAACATTAGAGTGCAACATGATAGTTCTAGTAACTTCAAGTAAATGCCTATTTTTCCTTTCAGCAACTCCATTCTGTTGAGGTGTGTAGGCACATGATGTCTGATGAATGGTATCAACAGAACGACAAAATTATTCAATATTTTTTTAAACAAATTCCAAGGCATTATCAGTGCGCATAATTTGATGGGCATAGAAAATTGGGTTTAAATTTCAGTAAAAAATAACTTGATAGTAGGCAAGACTTGTGACCTGCCTTTCATAAAAAACAACCAAGTAGCACGGGAGAAATCATCAATGAACAAGATAAAATATTTATTGCCTGATATAGAGAGAATAGGAATTGTATTTTCGATGAGTAAAAAGGTGTACAATA
This sequence comes from Alisma plantago-aquatica, assembly GCA_963693085.1. Lineage (NCBI taxonomy): Eukaryota > Viridiplantae > Streptophyta > Magnoliopsida > Alismatales > Alismataceae > Alisma > Alisma plantago-aquatica. The sequence continues at coordinate 112,913,957 of OY856415.1, read as the reverse complement.
CATTTTCTTATATAGGAGAAGAGATGAGAGACTAAAACAGAGATGAGCAATATGGGACTAAACTACGTAAGTAAAAACATAACTGAGGCACATGCTAGGCACATGACACTCAGTGAAACATAAACATATCTCTATACTCCCCCTCAAGCTGGAGCGTAGATGCTGAAACCGAGCTTTTGGAAGAATTTTGGTGAAGATATCCGCTACTTGTTTCTCAATGCTGAGATATGGAGTGCAAATGCGGCCAGAAAGAACTATCTCACGAACAAAGTGACAGTCGACCTCAATATGTTTTGTCCTTTCATGAAATGTGGGGTTGCTCGCAATAAAAATAGAGGCCTTCTTGTCACAAAACATTGGTATAGGGCTGGAATAGGATATGTCAAACTCTTAGAGTAGACTCTGGACCCACAAAAGTTCACATGTAGTATGAGCCATAGCTTGATATTCTGCCTCTGCATTGGACCTGGCTATAACAGTCTGCTTTTTGCTTCGCCAGGTAACTAGATTGCCTCCCACAAATGTTCAATAGCCCGATGTTGATTTACAATCAGAGCAACTTCCTGCATAGTCAAAATCTGAAAAACCAGAGAGATTACAGTGGTCGTGCTTCTTATATAACAAGCCTTTTCCTGGAGAGCTTTTGAGTAGCGTAGGATGTGACATACAACATCCCAATGACACTGCCGTAGTTTTATCAAGATACTTGTTGATGAATGCTATAGCGGCAGTGAGGTCAACTCTTGTGACCGTAATATAAATAAGCTTGCCAACCAGCCTTCTGAACTGGTAGTGATCAACATAAGGAGGAGAATTTTCATCGTCCCAATCCATATTTGGGCCAAGAGGGGTGTTGGTTGGTTTACAACCAAGCATACTAGTTTCCTGCAAGAGATCAAGTACATATTTTTGTTGAGAGAGACATAGCCCTGCAGATGATCTGGATACCTCGATGCGTAAGAAATATATTTCAATTTTCTGAGATCTTTGGTGGCAAAATGTGTTTCTAATTAGGTTTTAGTTGCCTGAATGCCCAAGGTATCACTGCCAGATAAGAATTATCATCAACATAGACAATAAGAATGACTAGCCCAACCACTGTTTTGCGGATAAAAACCAATGATCTGAGTGGGAACGACGAAAGCCAAAAGTAACTAAGATTTGACTGAGTTTGTCGAACCAAGCACGAGGGCTCTGTTCAAGACCGTAGATGGTTTTTTTAGCTTACAAACCTTGGAGGCAGACCCCCCCTTAGCAACAAATCCCGGAGGTTGCTCCATGTAAACTTCCTCCTGTAGATCTCTATAAAGAAACACATTTTTAACATCTAACTAAAACAGGGGCCATTCTTTGCTTACAACAACAGAAATCAGAATGCGAACACAATTTCACCATGTTACTGGAGAAAAGGTTTCAAAATAATCCACACCGTATGTTTGTGTATACCCCTTTGCCACAAGACGAACTTTCAGGCGCTCAATCATACCGTCAGGTTGATACTTAATTGTGAAGACCCATCGACATCCAACAATAGGGCAGGAAGGTAGACGATCCACAAGTTCCCATGTCTTGCGATCACATAGTGCCTGCATTTCATAGTCCATCGCCTATTTCCATGCAGGGATACGAAGAACCTCTGCAACAATCTTTGGAATACTGACGGTAGAAATTGTAGAAGTGAAGCATGCAAAACCGTTATTCAAGTTAGAAGATGAGCAAAAATGACTAATAGGATGTTTGTTGCAGGAACGAACACCTTTGCGCTGACTGATAGGCAGGTGTAAGTCAGAAATTAAGAGCAATACAAATTCTGGGGCAATATTTCTTTAATTTTTGGCAGAAGTAATGATGAATAAGATTTATTATCAAGATGAAAAGGGGAGGGGTGAGAAAATATGTTGTTGTTGGTGGTGGTGGTGGGAAATGGAGAGGTATCTTCGATGTTGAGAGGGAAGAAAAGGAGGGGAATACATTAGAGGACTACTTAAGATGGAGGGGCAAGAGAAGAGGAGAGATGGAGAATGTAGAGAAGGAAGAAAAAGAGTAGGCATTGGGAGGATAATACTCTGCTACTTTTGTCCATAGTAACAAAAGTCTCCGAATTTTACGAAAAATCGGCGATTTTTCACGATGTTATAGGCTCCCGAATATTCATCACGATTAATACGCCAATCGCCGATTTTTCACGACTTTTCACGATTAATCCCACTTTTTCGCGATTTATACGATTTTTTACGATTCTTCATGACTTTTCACAATTTTTTTCTTTTAAGTCGCGTGCTCTTTTTTTACCAAACCATGTGCACAAAATTCCTAATACACACTAAACCTCAACCCCCCCCCCACTCCTCTGGACAGTTCATGTTATCACTCAACTATTTTTTTACTTCTTTTCCTACTTTTTCACTCAATAAGATTGTATGTCTTGTGGCCGTAACAGTTACATGCATCATATATGTATGTACATACAGATATATACATATATATGTATATACTTATATAGCCGACTTATTCTCGATTATTTTCGAATAGTTGACTGAACTTTGACCGAAATTTATCGATATTTTCACGACTTTTCTCGATTTTTTCCGAATTCTGATTTTTTCCAGCCAGCCGAAAAGTCGCCGAATCCCGAACTTGTTACTATGCTTTTTCCTAAGGGGGAGAAAGAAGAAGATTAAGGGGAGGAGTGGTAAGAGAAGGTATAAGGAGAAATGGGGGACCAATGTGAAATAAGAGGGAGGTGGGGGTGAATTCTACGACTGTTGCCACATTAAAATCGAAAAAAGAGGAAGGACATGAATGAGAAGAGAAAAAAGAGAAGGAAAAGTAGATGAGGGAGAAGTAGACGTAGAGGAGCAGGATAAAGAGGAGGTGAAAGAACATTTTTGCAACTACTGTAGCTTCAGAGTAGGAGAAAGAAGACAAGGACAAGAAGTAGGAAGAGGAAGAGGGGGGGGTACATAAAGGAGGAATAATTACATGAAACTGGAAGAGAAAGCAGTGAAACCAACTGCTTTCCTCCTCAAGGTTGATCGCGGAAGCCCCTGAATGCTGCAACAATCAGTGGAGATGATATCGCTGATGATGGTAGCTAAAGAAGGGCGTTAACGGCTTGCATGTGGCAGCAAAAGCTTAACCACTTAATGTTAGTTGGGCAAGGAGTACTGGAGGACAGGAGACAGGGATTTACAGAAAGTTTGGGTTTTTTTCCATTCGCCTAGGCTTAATTGGGTTGGCATGGCGTGTCTTAGATATGTCAACAGAGTGTCCAATCGGTGTCAAGCATTGCAATAAAAAAAATTCAAAGTGGACACACTGGAGGTGTGTCCATTTTGGAAACAGACACGGTAGCCTCAGGGAGGTGTCCCTGCTTTCCAGCTTTTGGGCCTAGACATGGGTCGAACATGCCAAGGCAGTGTTATCACTAAGAAAGAGAGTGTCGTAATAAATTTCACAGATTAGATCAAGACTGTGTATATTATATTCAGAAAAGGTTGCTTAATGCCTTTTGATTATCGTCTCCCTAATGGTTACTGACATGCTACCTATAAATTGGATACATTTTCGGGGCAAACAAGTTCAACCTCTAAATTATCTCAAATAATAGCCAATAAGTTTTAGAATATTCAAAAGCATCAATAGATTTTAGTACTTGTAAAGTTATATTTAAGAAAATGGATTGTACTTTGTTGTTACTATCATGCCACCTATTTGTCATACTTGCCTAACCCGTCAATGCCAAACGGACTCATTGATTAATGCCATACATATTTTTCTATAGTAAAAGAGTACAACATATAGAGATTGACTGCCACTTCATCAGAGATCAGATAAAGAATGGCATTGTTGTGACTCCGCACGTGAAATTTAGTATATACATATATATGTATATACTTATATAGCCCGTCAATGTTATACTAAAAGAGTACAACATAATCAGTAACAACAAGAGTAGATACATGAGTCTTGGGTCTATAGTAGGTGATCCCCTTACTGGGTGCACCCTTCCGATATCTCAGAAAACGGCAGGCTGCCATCCTGTGTGACTGTTGTGGTGAGCTCATCATAGTAAAAAGTTCGGGATTCAGCAACTTTTCGGCTGGCTGGAAAAAATCGGAATTCGGAAAAAATCGAGAAAAGTCGTGAAAAGATCGATAAATTTCGGTCAAAGTTCGGTCAACTATTCGGAAATAATCGAGAATAAGTCGGCAATATAAGTATATACATATATATGTATGTATGTGTATATATATAGATAAATGTATGTATGTACATACATATATGATGCATGTAACTGTTACGGCCACAAGACATACAATCTTAGTGAGTGAAAAAGTAGGAAAAGAAGTAAAAAATAGTTGAGTAATAACATGAACTGTCCACAGGAGTGGGGGGTTTGAGGTTTAGTGTGTATTAGGAATTTTGTGTACATGGTTTGGTAAAAAAAGAGCAAGCGACTTAGAAGAGAAAAATCGTGAAAAATCATGAAAAGTCATGAAGAATCGGAAAAAATCGTATAAATCGCAAAAAAGCGGGATTAATCGTGAAAAGTCGTGAAAAATCGGCGATTGGCGTATTAATCGTGATGAATATTCGGGAGCCTATAACATCGTGAAAAATCGCCGACTTTTCGTAAAATTCAGAGACTTTTGTTACTATGGAGCTCATATGTTGACTCACCACTCCTACAACAAAAGAAATGTCAAGGCGAGTAACTGTCAGATATATCAGTTTACCAACAATTTTCTTGTAGTATCCTGGATCTGAATAATCAGTATCATTAGTCATCTCCTTCACATGATAGTCCATAGGAGTAGACATCGGCTTTGATTCACTCATGCTAGTTTCCTGTAGTAAATCCAACATGTATTTCCTCTGAGACAAATTAGTACCTGCATGAGATCTAAGTACTTCAATGCCCATAAAATATCTCAGTTTGCCTAGATCCTTCGTATGAAAGTGCCCCTGCAATCCTTCCTTCACACGTGATAACCCTGTAGACTCACTGCCAGTGATAACTATACCATCAACATATACAACAATAATGATGGATCCAACAGAAGAGCTAGAATAAAATAAGGAGTGATCAGTCATAGAACGAGAGAAGCCCATCTTTAGTACAACATCACTGAACTTATCAAACCAAGCTCTAGGAGATTGTTTCAATCCATAGATGGCTTTCTTCAATCTACACACTTTTTGACACTCCCCCTGAGCAACAAAACCAGGAGGTTGCTCCATGTACACCTCTTCTTGTAGATCACCATGGAGAAAGGCATTCTTGACATCAAGCTGAAATAGAGGCCAGTCAAAAGTAGTAGCCAAAAAAATAAGAATCTTCACTGAATTCAGACGAGCTATTGGAGAAAAGATCTCAAAGAAATCAACTCCGTATGTATGAGTGTAACCCTTAGCCACCAGTCTAGCCTTCAACCTCTCAACTGAACCATCTGGATTATATTTTATTGTGAATACCCATATGCAGTCCACAACATTTTTACCTGAAGGTAAGTCAATAAGTTCCCATGTGTTGTTTTGTAGAAGAGCAGACATTTCCATATGCATTGCTAGTTTCCAGCCACTATCTTTCATAGCATCAAGATGATTTCTTGAAATGACCATAGAATCAATCCCAAGAGCAAATGACCGGGCATGCTTAGATAATTTTGACAAACAACACACATTTGCAATAGGATGTCAAATAGTATAGTAATGAGTACCTTTGTGAACATTAATGGGAACATCAAGGTTAGATGGTTCTTCAAAAATCTCTTGAGTAGAGGAAAATGGGGAAGGCTCAGAGACCGGAGTTGCTACCTCCTCTGGATCCTGTTTGCCTTGCCTGTTGTAAACATGTGGATATTGTTGAATTAATATATCACCTGCTGGCTGCTCTTCCTGAATTATAGTATAGTCAGGAATCATAGGTGACACTCTCACTGATGTCTGATGGTGGCACTCTCTCACTGATGTCTGATGGTGACACTCTCTCACTTTCACACAATTGCTCCCCCTTACTGGAAACACTAGAGAAGTATGGTGTGGATTCATGGAAAGTTACATTTCTAGACACAAACATACGACGGAGACTGGGACAATAACACTTGTATCCTTTTCTAGTGTTGGAGTACCCAAGAAAAAGAGTCCTAGTAGACCTAGGGGATAACCTATCAACCTTAGGATCAAAATTGTGGATAAAAGACGTACAACCAAACACTCTGAGTGGAACAAGGAAAGGATGATCCTTGGGACGTACGTCCTTGAAGCACGGAAGAGGGTTGCCTGTTGGTAAGGAAACATGCAGTAAATAAAGCATCAGACCAGAACCTCTTAGGAACATTGGATTGAAACATAATGGTCCTGGTAATATCAAGAAGGTGACGATTTTGCCTCTCAGCTACCCCATTTTGTTGAGGGGTATGAGGACAAGACGCACGGTGAATCATCCCAACAAAGCTACAACAATCAGCCATAGCACTTTGAACATATTCCAAGGCATTATCAGATTGAAGAATTTTAATATTGCAATCAAATTGAACTTTTATTTCTTGATGAAAATGCTTGACAATGGATAACACAGACTCTCGACTTTTCAACAAATAAATCTATGTCATGCGAGAAAAATCACCCACAAAAGAAATAAAATAGCAAAAACCATTATAGCTATTGGTATTTACCAATGTTTTAGAAAGCGGGAAGCGGGAGGCGTGCAGGCACCACCTTGTGGCCGCTTGAGCGCCACGTGGGCGCTCAAGTGGCCGCTTTTTGAAAAAGCGGATTCTTAATTTTCTATATGATTGTATACAAAAATGCACACATTTGTATATATATATATATATAATGTTTTTTAAGAAACTTGTATACATAACCAAACCATTGTGGCAATGTAAAATTCACCCTACACAACAATATTGCTACTTAATAGTTGATTATGTATAGATGAAGCATTAAGATACATTTCTTATATATAACAGTATACTACTTAATGTGATCTACTTAATAGTTAGTACAATTTATAGATAAATTTATCACATATAGTCATATACTAGTATCAAGCCATGATACAATGCACTTAGTAGTTAGTGTAATATAATAGTACTATACTTCACAGAAATATGCATTGATTTTGTATTACATTTACACACTGGTTGTTTCTTAGATTAATGTTCTATAGTTAGTAATTAGTACTATACATCAGTACAATATTACTGAGTTGTGACAATCACATAGTTTTAAGTTACATATACATGGTAAGTTTTATGTTAGTATTACTTGCTATAACAGACTTAATAGGTACATAGTCGTCACTACTGTATATAGCAGCAGAATCAGTGTAGTATATGGTATTTAGATACATACATAGTTACTTAATGCAATAATATCATATTAACATGTTAAATAATGTTATACAATATCAATAGTGTAATATTACATAATGAAAATATCATTACATTTCACTTTTGGGCCTAGGAAGTGGGTCTAGGTCCTGCTTTTCACTTAAGCGGACTTAGGCGGGCACTCAGAATCAGTGTCCAAGCGGGCGCTTGAGCGGGCATGCAGCAGCCGCTTAATGCAAAACCGCCTGACCAGCCGCCTAAGGCCTATTTGGAGCGGCCAAGGGTCTCATCTGCCTGAGCGGCCGCTTGGGCCGCTTTTTAAAACACTGGTATTTACAGGACCCCAAATATCACTGTGGACTAACTCAAAGGGACAAGAAGCCCGTTTATTGACACGACAGGGATAAGACATTTATGATGTTTTCCCAGTTGACAGGATTGACACTCTAATGAAGACACTTGGGATAACTTTGTTGGTTAAATTGGACATTATTATAATCCTTTTATTTTGATGATGACAAACATTTCATTCTTGTGGTTTTAACGTGCTACTTTAGTGTTTCAGGAATAAGCATAAAAGGTGGTGGATAGCAAAGATTTGGAAGAAACTTATGCTCAAATTTGCTTTATTTTCATGATTGTAATCAATGTAAAAACTTGTACAAGTTTATAATGTACAAGTACTTAGATATCATGTAAATCAAGCGTTTAGATCTTCCTATCCACTCACAACACTTAAATAGGTCATCCCCCAAGATAGTATCACAATTGCACTTTGATACATACACTTAGTACATATCTAGAACCACCAAATCAGGGACTATCTCGGTCAAACTATTTCTCGACCGAGAGAAAATCGGTTGAACATTTTCTCGACCGAAAATGTCCTCAATCTAATGCACGAACACCTTTGCATAACCTGTTCAATGCTATCACTGAGAAGGTTTCGGTCGAACTTTACTTCGACCGAGATTGAGTATCTGGCATGTTCTATAGCCGTTAGACTTGGTGGGAAAGGTGGTTGGGAGTTGAGTTGAACGTTGCAAATCCACTAACCTCAGTCTCCCACTCGGTCGAAGAAAAGTTCGACCGAGATCAACTCAGTCGACAAAGAGTTCGATCGAGATACATTCTGGACTGCACCTTTCAGCATTCAACAAATAGCCGTTGCAATACAATTAGTGGACACATAACGGCTAGTTGAGTACTAAGAACACCCTAGAAGGTGTCTAGAATGTCCCCAAGCATTAACAAACCACTCCTATAAATAGGACAAGCTTTAGGACACCCATGACACCAACTTGCAATCACTTATGCATACAATTACACTTGAGATTCAATCTTTGTGAGTAACAAGCTGAGCTTCACTTGCAATCTGTTCTACATTTGTATCCTATAGCTTAGTATCTCCTAGCCACCACATTATCACGTTCATCCACAGTGGATAGAAGATCAATACGCTTGATATAGGATCAAAGTGTTGTACTTAATTGGTAACATTGTTTCTTTCTTCCAATCTTATTCCCTTTATTGTATTTTGTTTTCTCCTTTGCTACTCCTAGGTTGGAGGTTGCGGAAAAGAGGTTATAGGAGCTTCTTCGGTGGAGAAGGTAGCTCGGCGTGACTTTGGACTACTTCTATAAGGTCTCAACGGGAAGCTACTTCAAGGAGGAAGGCTACTTCAAGGGGGAGCTTGAAGTTACTTCAAGTGAAGGCTGTTTCAAGGTTGGTGAGACGACTTCAGGGTGAAGGTTGTCCAAAGGGTTGTGAAGGTAGTTGTATCTTATGTAACATCCTTGCGAGGTAATAAAATACAATTGTTTTCAAAATCCCAATTGGAAACAATTGGGTAGTGGACTGACTCCCTTAGCATTTGCTAAGGGTGGAACCACTCTAAACGCCTTGTCTCCTTCTTCAACATTTTTGTGGTTGCTTTGTTAAATTAATTTTAAAAATTATTATAAAACCCTATTCACCCCCCCTAGTGTTTTTCAAACTCATGTTCTAACTTTCTCAAGCTCTCCAACAAAGGATGTCCATATCTGCAGTGCCACAGTAAGGGAGAATCACTAAAAAGGATAGCTGGAACAGGAGCAGGAGCAAATACTTGGCTAGGCAGACTGTCACCATGGAAGAGATAGAGATCACCTTTTCTAGGCCCCCCACCAATCGTCCTCATACTCTTGAGATCCTGTAATACAAAGCAAAAAGGCCCAAATGTCACTATACAGTCCACAATATCAATTAATTTTGCAACAAAGAGAAGATTAAAAGAAAATGCAGGCACATAGTGAACAGATTTAAGATCAATTTTAGGAGTCATAGAAACAGATCCACTTGTTAACACTGTCCTCATTGAACCATCTGCTATGGTCACATATTTTTGAGGAATATGTGAGTCAATGGAATGAAGTAGTCTCCTCATACCAGTCATATGCTGTGATGATCCAGAATCAACCACCCAAGAAGAAGTTGAACCAGAAGCCTGTAAAGAGGTAGCCTGATTACCAGTGGTAGATGCCAAATTTTCTGAGGAAGAAGATCCCACATTTAGATGTGTGACCAGAATAAATTTATCATATTTTTCCTTTGTGAGTGTGATGTCAGAAGAACCAGAACTTGATGCAGACAACTCAATAGACTTAGCAATACTAGCATAGTTTGCTGCCCCCACAGATGGTGCAGCAGGTCTACCATGCTTTTTCTAGCATTTCTCAACAGTGTGTCTAGGTTTGTCACAGAAGGTGCATTTAGAACGTGCTCCACATCCTCGGCCCATACATGTATGATCTCCTCTAACTGCACCGGCTATAGATGCATGAGAATATCCAGAAGGCGAGATTGTGGTAGGATCAACTGGTTCAAAATTTGATTGTAAAATCCTTGAGTAGGCTTTTTTCAGGCTGGGAAGTTTGTCAGAAGCGAGGATGACACTGCGGGCTGAACTGCATGAAGAACTCAGGCCAGATAGGAACTTTGCAGTAATTAAGTCATCTCTGTCTTTGACTTGTTCTTGGACAGTCATTGGTGATAGAAGCTCAGTTCCTGAGCAATACTTTGGATCACTCCAAACTATTCTTCTAAAGGCTTGTTTCCCTATTGTTCTGCAAAGAGGCGATCATAAATCATAAACTGACTAAGAGCATTCTTTTCTTGAGAGTAATGCTTCTTTATTGCATCCCATATGTCTTTGGCAGTAGTATAGAACATGAACCTAGCAGCAATACCAGGTTCCATGCTCCTCATAGCCATGTCTTCACCAGACTATTATGACACTTCCATTCAGCATAGCCTTTGTCAGTAGAAGCAGGAGGATCAAGATCAACATGCCTTGCCTTATCTCGGGATTCTAACACTGTATGGACAACATTCATCCACAAGAGATAATTCTTCTCTTTCAACTTGATGGAGGGGATAGGTGACATCTCATTGTAGATGGTAGATACATTGGTGTCCTCAATGATTCAACGGAGAGATAGGGTGACAGAGAGATACGCGTCACAGAAAGAGTTGAGGGTGACGGAGAGATACACGTCACCGGAAAGATTGAGTGACAGGGAGATACACATCACGTCAAAAAATTAGATGCGTGTCTGACTCATCCATAACCCCCAAACAAAAATTCCCTAATCACACATGGAGGAGATGTGGTTAGGAATTTCCTACGTATAGACGGACCTTTCGGTATGAAATTTAATACGCCACTGCCTTCGGAATCGACCGGAGGAAGGAGCTGTTGGTGGCTGGTGCGCCTACCCTGGGCCGGCAGCTGCTTCTGCCGCTCCTAACCGGCGGCGGCTGCCACCCTGGGCAACAACTGTTGCTTGCTGCCCAGGAGGGTGGCGGCGTCGACCTGCTAGCCTGCGTGGCCGACGGTGGTGTGGAGGAGAAGAGAAGAGAGAAGGGGGGGTTTGGAGGAACCCTAGGAGCAACCTTGCTCTGGTACCATATTAGATAGTGTGGTATGTAACCCAAAACCAATTGACAATGGGTGAAGGGATCACACACCTTATAAGCCTTAAGATTACCTCTGAGCTCAGCGGTATGGGACAATTCTGACAGACTGCAGTATCAAGGATCATATGATAAAAAAGGAAAAGTACTAACACAAATGAGATACAAACAGTCACTGAATGAGCTACAGGCATCAAACACCTTCTAGCAAACCAAAAATCAGGAAAGTAACGTTCTTACATCCTGGCCATCACACGTTTTACTGATGGTTATGAAAGGAGGGGGGTAGCAGGAGGGCGAATATTCTTTGGTTATTCTAATCCTATTTGAAAGTAGTTGATGTCTGCTCCTTTGGGTAGGAAACTCCTATCTTAGAGCTTGTCGCTGGTAGACCTAGCTAGTGTAAGTGACATGCTTCTTTTCTTCTTGAGACTAAGTTTTGTTCAAGTTAGATAACATTTGATGGTTCTAAAGTTCAACGTGGAGGAACCTCTCGACTTTTGTTTGATACCTTTTTGAACTCTATCTGCCCCTCCAACTTACCGTGATATTGCAATATGTACATTTAAGAGATCCATGTGACGGTACCATAATGAGCTATTTAATGCACATTATAGGCGCGGGAAATTGTTTTAATGATGCAAAAACACCACAGATTTCCACTTCTCTTGTAAGGTGGTTAGAACGTGATGGCATAGTACAATCCTTATGAAGGCTTCTTCATTGAGCCGGAAGAGGGTTCATTGAGCCGGAAGAGGGCATAACCAACCTGCTTGTGAAGGGCAGAAAAGAGCACAACAAGTCGAATGTCCTTGGCATATATCTGGCCCTAAATTCTTTAGACTGGGCAAGTGGTGTCCATATGGGGCCTTACTGGATCACTTGGAAATTGGTGCCATGGTTTTGATCTTTATACTCTCTTTTCTTTTTATGATTTTTGTAGTACAGCGTTGAGAGTGATTAACACTAGTTAGGAGGCATGAGTTATTTCTTCCAACTCTGTCTATAATGTGTTCTATGGATGATAGAGGGAATGTTTCAAGAAGGTCTTAAAAGCCAATATATATCAGTTTGGTGGGTCACAGGTGTGGAGGTATCACGCAGCAGCAGAGCAGCTGTAAAAGATTTTTCTGGCTCTTTTACAGGCGTAGATGGAAATCGCGTCTATAGATAGACTAAAATGGGGAACCCATTATGGCAGCAGTACAGGATATTATAAACGCCATCTGTTGGATTTTTCAGTATTCAGTCCGTGATGGGGAAAACTAAGATATACCTTGGCAATAAATCTGCATTAGCATTTTCTATTACCTATAGATTACAATTCTGCTAGAGAAGGATGTGATGGGGTACAAGATTATTATGCCTCTAACTCATGAGTTGAGTATTAAAAACCGGGCTTCTTGCATACACTTTTTTTAGACTGATACACTGTTATTGGTTGCTAGCTAATTGGGGTCAACGAGATGACAATATATGTAGTTACAAATATTGTCATTTGATGTGAGAGGACACAGTTGTAATCCAAAAGAAGACTGTCCTTAATGTTGTTTGAACACTATGTTTTCAGACATCAACACCAAAGCCTTGTTTGGCCTTCTTTGAGACCCAAACCGCACCGAGTTGATCATGATGCATTGTTTTGTTCTCCAAACGGCGTCCTACATACGGAAACAAAAACAGAGGAAGCAGGCTTGCAGCTTTTATGCCGCTTACATACACAATATATATCACTCTGATGCAGGTCTGTGATCGATTTCCTATTTCCACCTCTTGCCCCTACCACAAAGGATGAACCCACATGGAGAGATCAGTACAAAACTTCACCGAAGGAGGTGCATCAATAATACTGAATTTGTCGTGATCGGGAGGACTCTACTTCTCAACTGATCCTATTGAACAGTCCATCCAAACAGAAGAAACAAGGGTTTACTGTAGGCGCCACGAGGTTGATCAGGTCCAGGTTTATCCCAAAAAAAGAAAAAAGAAGATTGATCTGGTCCTCACAAGTCACAAGTCACCATCAACATTGTGGGCTCCGATCTCCAAACCACGAATTAATCCCGATTTAATCATGTGCGGAAGCAATCGGTAAACAGCGGAAGACAAAAATCACGGGAAATTAAAACTTTTCGAGACAAGAGCCTGAAACCACAAACCTTTTCCATAGAAAAAGGATTTAACTGTTTACATCACTGACAATTACTTCTTGAGTAATTACATACAACATGATACCAAAACTCTCAAGAATTCATACTCCAAAACACTCCAGGACCTGAGAGTACAGAGGACACATAGGACTTAACTCTAACTACACCATGAAGCAGGCTAGATCTCCACCTGAGATATTTACTGCTCCTGATGCTGCTGTTGCTGGGATTGTTCACCTGAGTTCTTGTTCCTTCGTCTTTGACGACCACCTAAAAAGTAGAAGTCTACGGGGTGAGACAATTATACATAATTGCCCCAGCGAGAGTTATAACTCTCCACTAGGCTTTATAAGCAAAGCAAGGAATAACTAAAGCAATAAGAGCCTTCAAGATATTCACTGGCAGTTCTAATGATAAGCAAGAGTTCAATCAATATTAAAATATGAGAACATCTATGCTATTCAAGGTAACATCAATCAAATAACTCATAATTAACTCTAACAGATATACTACGCTGTTGTTTATGTTTTTCCAAACATTATTATTATTATTATGCCCTGTGGAGATGAGGCATACCACTCATACTCCAACTGATTGCTAAGAAGTCACATCAGTATCATACATAGGTCATTAAGAGAGCCGGATTCTTATGACCTCATCTTCCTCAGTCAGTTAGAGGATTGATTGTTTGACATCTGGCGGGATGTCTATGTAATAGCTCACCAGGGTACTCTGGTCCTTCGCTATTTTTAGAGTTACAGTGGCATTCTGTACTCTCTTCGCTATCGGAAGATTTCTTGTTTATCTTTCACCGATACGGGGTTTATGTCTTTAAGGGAGTGTAGAGATACAGCTCACCTTTAAAACTTTGGGGTGGGGTCTGATGGACTACTAGAATCTACATCATCCACTCACCCTTTCTGTTATAGTGAAGGTATGACGGACTACGAGAATCTACATCAATTACCTACACTAGGATGTCAGGTTCTACACATCCATGTACCCCACATACTCAACAGTATGTGCTCCAGGAGTTCCCTTAGGAAAACCTGTTTCACCATCATTTAGACAACTGACAATGATGGATCTATGATCAGGGCTCTACATTTCACTTGATTAGTTAGGTACATTCAGTATTCCAATCATCATACAGTAACACAGCTATATATGAGAATACAAAATGTAACAGGCCTAACTTATCACAATTATCAGATATTCATCTCAAGTCATCTGTCAAGCATGACCTTAATAACATTTATGGCTCTTACAGCCCATAAATCACAAAGGATGTCACTTAGCAGTGCATCAAGATGGTTCACTATTCATAAAGCATAAGACATGCCTTCAATGAATATAACATGGTATTCCATACCTGGGTGTGACCATCATCTCACAACAACCTGCATGGTTAATTCAACAGATAATAGTAAACACTTCAGTAAATAGGAATACATCCCCAATTAGGGTTTCACTTGGATTCACCCTCAACTAGTGTTTCACATGGAATCACCCTAAGATAGGGTTCCACATGAGATCACCCACAACTAGGGTTCCACCTGGAATTACCTTCAAATAGGGTTTCTCTTAATAACCCTTACAATCAGGGTTTACTATTCATCTTTCATGTCATCGCCCAAAAATTAGGGTTTACTATTCACTCCATGGTGAATTGTACTCATTACATCATCATGTAAGAGAAACATCATCATTAAGACTCTTAATTATCATTAAGATCCATTAGATATCATCATTAGGGTTTCCATGACCTCACATAGGTGGGTCATTCCCTAATCATGCACCTTTATGTGTAAAAGAAGTATCTTACTAGAGATTCCTCCTAAAAAGGGCACTTTCTCTCTCTAGGATACTTTCTCTCTCTAGAAACACTTTCTCTTTCCTCTCTCTAGTAGATGGTGGCAACACCACTCTAGATTAGGTTGAGTCAAGTCTCTATTGACTGATGTGAGCCAAAGCATCAACATTATGTGATTAGGGTTTGATTAGATTAGGGTTTTACCCCTTTAGACCCTTCAAGGGTATTTTGGTAATTTGCCACATGATCACCATCATGGGTTAACCCACTAATCACATAGTCCCTTAATGACCTAGGTTACCATTAGGGTTTAGATTGAATCACCATTGAACTGATTACATCATCAAATGGTTAAGTACAAACCATCACCAATCTCCAAACGGTTTCAACCTTCAAACGGTTTCAACCACCTAAACGGTCTTGAGACCGTTTGGCCCTCAAACGGTCTTGAGACCGTTTGGATCCAAACGGTCTTGAGACCGTTTGGAGGTGAAGACCGTTTGGAAGGGTTGACTTCCAAACCGTTTGGAGCTTCAATCGGTTTGAGGTCGTTTGGACCAATCGACCTTGAGGTCGTTTGAGCTCAAACGGTCTTGAGGTCGTTTGAGCCCAAACGGTCTTGAGACCGTTTGGCCCCAAACGGTCTTGAGACCGTTTGGTCTCAAACGGTCTTGAGACCGTTTGGACCCAAACGGTCTTGAGACCGTTTGGTCCAAATGGGCTCAAACCGTTTGGACCTCCAAAAGGGTTCAAAGGTCACCAAAGTTCAAGGATATGTATGTTGAAGCCCTCAATTGACTAAAGGCATGCTAACCACTTATACATTGAGCCAATTAGGGTTAGCCTTAACCACTTAGACATCAAATTGACCCTCAATTGTAAACCAATTAGGGTTCAATCGTTCTCAATTAGGGTTTCAAGTTGATTGGTCATCAATGTTCAACAATGTGAAACAATTCAAGGTTGAACCTATCAATTGACCTCCAATTGGGCTCAAACTTGGCCCAAACGGTCTTGAGGTCGTTTGGACCAATCGACCTTGAGGTCGTTTGAGCTCAAACGGTCTTGAGGTCGTTTGAGCCCAAACGGTCTTGAGACCGTTTGCCCAAAAAGGGCAATTTAAACAGATTGCAAATCAGAAATTAATTCAATTCGTTTTGCTAATTGATTTGCTCATATCTCACGATTCCTTTGGAGTTAACCTCTCAAATTTCGTGGGTGATTAACCTACATAATTATGAACAAGATTCCCAAACGGTCTTCGCTTGGTCAACGGGACCAAACGGTCTTGAGATCGTTTGCCCTCAAACGACCCTGAAACCGTTTGCCCACCAAACGGTTTGAAACCGTTTTGAGCAATAGGTGGAGGTCGTTTGATAAAGTGAAAATCTGTGGATAAGCATAGTAATTAACGCCCTTATCTTCCACCTTAAGAACAGTAGCAGTTCTTCACGATTTTGCTTGCAAGGATGCAAGGGAAGATAGGGAAGAAGAAGATCTATCAACTATATGCATAGAAAAGATGTATAATCGAAGCATCAAGTTTAGAGTTATAAAACCCGCCTAAAGCTTGCTCCTTGAGCTCCAAGCTTTCGAGCTCCAAGCCTTTAATGGCGTCCTAGAAGCTCCACAGGTCGGCCAAGGTTAATCCTCCAAGGAAGGTTGAGAAAAGATGGCTAAAAAGATAGAATTAAGTAAGCTAGCCATGAATTTGTCCTTGAATCCGAATTCTAACCATGGAATTTGGGCAAGAAGGGGAATCCAAACCTACCTTGCACCCTTGGTCGTTTCTCCTGAGCTCCAGAGCAAGGCTTGGCCGTTTGGGAAAGAAAGGAAGTGAATGGAACAGGGAAAGATCGTTTGCTCATTTGCAAAGGAAAAGCCTTTTTATAGCTTAAGCCTATTTCTTACCACAAGGACCTTTCAAAACCAAAAATTCACATCTAGGTCCCTCCTTGCTCAAGAGCACGCCCAAGCCCATCAAATTATTAAGCAATTCTTAAGAAAACTCAAGATCTAAGGGTATAGGAATCCAACCTTCAACTAGGGTACATTCATGTAAAGGTTTTGTACCCATTTTAGGTGATTTCTATCACAAAGATCATTTTTCTCATTTAATTATTAAATGATGTATCCCTTTCATCATTTTTATTCTAAATGATGACAAGAGTCATAAAAGATGTTCTAGATGGTGAAATTACAAGTTGGACCCCTCAATTTGGGTAAATTGCACTTTACCCCAAATTAGGGTTTCTAAGCATGGGAATTGCTTCCACAGCTGCACCTTGGTGCTCAAGCTTGGGAAATCCCTCAAACTTTACCATAACCATTCACATGATGTTTCAACATCAAAGGAACATCTTATCTTGTGAATTTTGCAAGTTCAACCCTTAAACTGGGTAATTTGCACATAGGTCCCTGCATACAACACAATGCTACAACTTTATACAAAAAGGAGCAAAATTGAAAGTAAATGTTCCTGAGGAACTTAATTACATGCCAGGGAGTGTTCACAAGTATATTAATTACATATTTAGGCAAAACTTCCAGGGTTAGGTCATAACCCAGGTCAGGGGTGTTACAAATTCTTTACCCCTTCAAAAGGATTTCGTCCCCGAAATCGATAAAGCATATTATAAGAAAAGAGCAGGATATTTTCTTCTCATTTCACCTTCTAGTTCCCAAGTGGCTTCTTCAACACCACGATGGTTCCAGAGGACTTTTACAAGGCTTATATCCTTCTTCTTTAACTTTTTAGTTCTGTTATCGAGGATTGACACTGGTCCCTCCTCATACGTTATATCTTCATTCAATTTTACCTCCATAGGTTGTAGAACTGACTCGGTATCTGGATGACATTTCCTCAGCATGGAAATGTGAAACACAGGGTGCAGCTTCTGCAACTCTAGAGGTAACTCTAGTCTATAGGCCACCTTTCCAACTTTTTCAACAATTGGATAAGGTCCCAAAAATCTAGGAGCTAACTTTCCTTTCTTCCCAAAACGAAGGACTCCTTTCCAAGGTGAGACCTTGAGATACACTCTGTCTCCATTCTGGAATTCTAGGGGTCTACGACGTTTATCGGCATATGATTTCTGTCTATCTTGTGCAGTCTTAAGCTGTTGTTGTATAACTTTAATCTTTTCTGTAGTTTGCTGCACAAGATCAGGGCCTAATAACTGGTGCTCACCAGTTTCATACCAACACAAGGGTGATCTACAACGTCTGCCATATAAGGCTTCATATGGTGCCATATCAATGCTATGTTGATAGCTATTGTTATAGGCAAACTCTATCAAGCTTAAATGTAGATCCCAACTCCCGGTAAACTGGAGAACACATGCTCTCAACAGATCTTCTAAGGTCTGTATAGTCCTTTCTGACTGTCCATCAGTTTGAGGATGAAAGGCTGTACTAAACCTTAACTTAGTGCCTAGGGCTCTGTGTAACTGTTCCCAAAAGCGACTTGTAAACTGGGGACCTCTGTCAGAAACTATAGTGACAGGAACTCCGTGCAAACGCACTATCTCCTGGACATATATCTGGGATAACCTTTCAGCAGTATAGGTTGTTTTGACAGGTAAGAAATGCGCTGTCTTTGTCAACCTATCAACAACTACCCAAATGGAATCATGTCCTTTGTTTGTCCTGGGTAGGCCAACAACAAAGTCCATGGTTACATGGTCCCACTTCCACTGTGGTATGGGTAAGGGTTGCATTGTCCCTGTAGGTTTCTGGTGTTCAGCCTTGACCTGCTGACACACAGGACACCTCAGAACAAACTCAGCTACATCCTTCTTCATCCCAGGCCACCAATACATGTCTTTCAAGTTCCGATACATCTTGGTGCTCCCTGGATGCATAGCATACATCGAAGAATGAGCTTCTTCCAGGACTAACTTCCTCTGGTCGTCCACATCTGGCACTATCATCCTTCCATGATAGCATGCCACCTGGTCATCTGACTCATGAAAACCTTCTCGCTTCTCATTTCCAAACTCGAATCTAATCTGCTGTACAGAAACATCTACTTGTTGTGCCTCCTTTATCTGCTCTCTTAAGGTAGGTTTAATCTGCATCTCAGCTAACAGACCGGCTAACAATGATGCCTTCAACTGCACATTGTCATGCCTTAAAGAGATAAGCATATCTCTTCTAGAGCATACTAAGGAACTTAGTTGTGCCCTATCCATGGTTGATGTTGCTGATTTCCTACTCAAGGCATCTGCAACCACATTGGCCTTGCCCGGATGGTAATCAATCGTACAATCGTAGTCCTTGATTAACTCCATCCAGCGACGTTGCCTCATATTAAGCTCATGCTGAGTGAAGATGTACTTAAGGTTCTTGTGGTCTGTGAAAATCTGGAAAGTTTCTCCGTAGAGATAATGTCTCCAGATTTTCAAAGCATGGACCACAGCAGCTAACTCCAGATCGTGTGTCGGATAATTCTCTTCGTGTTTCTTAAGCTGTCGGGAAGCAAAAGAAATCACTTGGTTATCCTGCATCAACACACATCCAAGTCCATTCTTGGAGGCATCACAAAAGATTATATATTCCTTTCCTTGCTCAGGTAACACAAGCACAGGTGCACTTGTCAACCTCTCCTTCAACAGCTGAAAAGACTGTTGACACTTATCACTCCAAGCAAAAGGAACATCCTTCCGGGTTAACTTGGTCAAAGGTAAGGCTATAGAACTGAAATTTTTAATAAACCTTCGATAATAACCAGCTAACCCCAAGAAACTTCTAATCTCCGTCGGTGTCTTCGGTTGTTCCCACTGCAGAACAGATTCTATCTTTGCAGGGTCAACACGAATTCCCGAGGCAGATACCACATGTCCAAGGAAGGATACTTCAGATAACCAAAACTCACACTTGCTAAACTTAGCGTATAGCTTATGCTCTCTTAGCAAGGTCAAAGTCTGGCGAAGGTGTTGTTCATGCTGCTGAGCATCCTTACTATAAATCAGTATGTCATCTATGAAGACGACAACACACTGATCAAGGAAAGGTCGAAAGACTCTATTCATGAGTTCCATGAATGCAGCCGGTGCATTGGTTAGTCCAAACGACATGACCGTGAACTCATAGTGACCATATCTTGTCCTAAAGGCAGACTTAGATATGTCACTGTCCTTAATGCGGAGTTGATGATATCCAGACCTTAAGTCTATCTTAGAAAAGACTGTCGCACCACGCAACTGGTCGAAAAGATCATCAATCCTCGGCAAAGGATATTTATTCTTTATCGTTACTTTATTGAGTTGTCTATAATCAATGCACAACCGCATCGATCCATCTTTCTTTTTAACAAACAAAACCGGAGCACCCCAAGGTGAGGTACTCGGTCGGATGAAACCCTTCTCAAGTAACTCTTGAAGCTGTTTCTTGAGTTCTGCCATCTCAGCAGGCGCCATCCTATACGGAGTCTGGGCTATAGGTTTCGTATCTGGGACCAAATTGATCTCAAAATCAATTTCCCGGGGTGGTGGTATACCAGGAAGTTCTTCGGGAAACACATCCTCGAATTCCCTGACTATCGGAACTTTAGCAGGGTTAGAACTCTCCTTGGTAACATCTACCACATGGGCTAAGAATGCGTAGCATCCTTGCCTCATCAACTTATCAGCAACCATAGCTGATACAAGACAGGTGGGCAGAATCTTTCTTTCACCTTGAAAGATCCATGTGTTGCTTTCATCAGCAAACACTGCCAGCTTGGATTCACAATCCAAGACAACTCGATACTTTTCCAAGTTATCCATCCCTAGGATTATATCAAATCCTTGCATATCAAGCGGTATGAGATCCACTTGAATGCGATGCTTAGAAAAGAAAAGTACGCAAGGAGAGCATACTTCTTGCAGAACAGCAGACCCACTCAACGGAGTCTCCAACAACAACTTATCTGCCCTATGACTGGTTGTCATATTGCAGTTACGAATCACTCTTCGAGTGATGAAAGAGTGCGTAGCACCCGGGTCAATCAGAACAGATACTACACAAGATTTAGACATATCAGAATATAAAAGTTCCATCTGACCTGTCACCACTTGTGGATTGACCACTGCTTCTGGTGGGTTCATAGCATAGAACCTTGCTGTAGCCTGCTGTTGAGGTGGTGCTGATGATCCAGCTTGAGACGCTTGTCCACGTCCTTGAGCTGCTCCTTGATGTTGTCTATTCTGAAATCCCTGTCGATTCTGTCTCGGGGTTTGTTGTGTCACACCGACAGCCCTAGAACGACAATCCTTCATCAAGTGTCCCACCTTACCACAGTTGTAGCAACTCTTTTCCTGTTGCTGTGGTCTGGGTGGTCCAGTAACTGACACAGATGCAGAGCTGTGCATCCCTTGAAGCGGTTGACTTCGTCCTCTACCTCTGCTTGGTGTCCATTGAGTTTGAAAACTCGATCTGGGTGGCGGAGGGTTAGGTGCAGAGAATCTAGGTTTCTTGGAATCCCTAGATGAAGAACCCTGGAACTGTGGATATCTTTTATGGGTTTGTCTTTTCTCAACTACAGATCTCTCTATCCTTCGGACTGACTCAACGAAGGTAGAGAATCTCTCTCGATTCTCTAAGGCAGACACTGGGGTAGACATGTCAGCATTCAACCCCTTCTCAAACCTTCTGATTCTTTCTTCTTCTGTGGCAGCCATGTGCGGACAAAATCACAACAGCTCCATGAACTTAGCTTCGTATTCGCTAATGTTCATAATACCCTGTCTCAGTCTCTCAAACTGAGAGATCTTCTCGTCTAGGAAGGTCTTGGGAAAATATCTATTGATAAATTCCCGACGAAACTCTTCCCATGAGAACTCTGCCCCAGGTCTCTTCTGCTCTTCCATGTTCCACCAGTGACCAGCACTTCCTTTGAGAAGATAGACAGCATGTCTAACCTTCTCAGCTTCAGGGATGTTGAGGATCCTGAAGGCCTTTTCCAGCTCTGTCAACCACAGATCAGCATCTGCGGGGTCAGCAGTCCCATGGTACTCGGTAGCTCCGACACGACGTAGTCGCTCGAACGTCTTCCCGATACCTTGCCCCTCAGGCTGGGCAGGTACCCTAGGTGCAGGCATAGGCAACCTGTCGGTTATGTGTGTCATGGCAGTCATAAACTGCCCAAACATTGTCTGGACTGCTGGGTTACCCATGTCATCTGGATCAAACTGGGGTGGCTCTCTAGGTTGTTCTGGTACATGCTGTTCCAATCCTGGTACTCCTGCACCACCTTGAGGTGCACTAGCACTACTTTCTTCCACATTCTCATCATGTGGCTCTGACATCTTAAGTATCTTCTTCTCCTGAGGAGTAGAAGATTCTATTAGATAAGGAAGGAATATTAATGATAGACTCGACTTCCTAAGTCCTATGCCTCTGTAGACTCGGATGAACCTGGAGCTCTGATACCACTTAATTGTGGGCTCCGATCTCCAAACCACGAATTAATCCCGATTTAATCATGTGCGGAAGCAATCGGTAAACAGCGGAAGACAAAAATCACGGGAAATTAAAACTTTTCGAGACAAGAGCCTGAAACCACAAACCTTTTCCATAGAAAAAGGATTTAACTGTTTACATCACTGACAATTACTTCTTGAGTAATTACATACAACATGATACCAAAACTCTCAAGAATTCATACTCCAAAACACTCCAGGACCTGAGAGTACAGAGGACACATAGGACTTAACTCTAACTACACCATGAAGCAGGCTAGATCTCCACCTGAGATATTTACTGCTCCTGATGCTGCTGTTGCTGGGATTGTTCACCTGAGTTCTTGTTCCTTCGTCTTTGACGACCACCTAAAAAGTAGAAGTCTACGGGGTGAGACAATTATACATAATTGCCCCAGCGAGAGTTATAACTCTCCACTAGGCTTTATAAGCAAAGCAAGGAATAACTAAAGCAATAAGAGCCTTCAAGATATTCACTGGCAGTTCTAATGATAAGCAAGAGTTCAATCAATATTAAAATATGAGAACATCTATGCTATTCAAGGTAACATCAATCAAATAACTCATAATTAACTCTAACAGATATACTACGCTGTTGTTTATGTTTTTCCAAACATTATTATTATTATTATGCCCTGTGGAGATGAGGCATACCACTCATACTCCAACTGATTGCTAAGAAGTCACATCAGTATCATACATAGGTCATTAAGAGAGCCGGATTCTTATGACCTCATCTTCCTCAGTCAGTTAGAGGATTGATTGTTTGACATCTGGCGGGATGTCTATGTAATAGCTCACCAGGGTACTCTGGTCCTTCGCTATTTTTAGAGTTACAGTGGCATTCTGTACTCTCTTCGCTATCGGAAGATTTCTTGTTTATCTTTCACCGATACGGGGTTTATGTCTTTAAGGGAGTGTAGAGATACAGCTCACCTTTAAAACTTTGGGGTGGGGTCTGATGGACTACTAGAATCTACATCATCCACTCACCCTTTCTGTTATAGTGAAGGTATGACGGACTACGAGAATCTACATCAATTACCTACACTAGGATGTCAGGTTCTACACATCCATGTACCCCACATACTCAACAGTATGTGCTCCAGGAGTTCCCTTAGGAAAACCTGTTTCACCATCATTTAGACAACTGACAATGATGGATCTATGATCAGGGCTCTACATTTCACTTGATTAGTTAGGTACATTCAGTATTCCAATCATCATACAGTAACACAGCTATATATGAGAATACAAAATGTAACAGGCCTAACTTATCACAATTATCAGATATTCATCTCAAGTCATCTGTCAAGCATGACCTTAATAACATTTATGGCTCTTACAGCCCATAAATCACAAAGGATGTCACTTAGCAGTGCATCAAGATGGTTCACTATTCATAAAGCATAAGACATGCCTTCAATGAATATAACATGGTATTCCATACCTGGGTGTGACCATCATCTCACAACAACCTGCATGGTTAATTCAACAGATAATAGTAAACACTTCAGTAAATAGGAATACATCCCCAATTAGGGTTTCACTTGGATTCACCCTCAACTAGTGTTTCACATGGAATCACCCTAAGATAGGGTTCCACATGAGATCACCCACAACTAGGGTTCCACCTGGAATTACCTTCAAATAGGGTTTCTCTTAATAACCCTTACAATCAGGGTTTACTATTCATCTTTCATGTCATCGCCCAAAAATTAGGGTTTACTATTCACTCCATGGTGAATTGTACTCATTACATCATCATGTAAGAGAAACATCATCATTAAGACTCTTAATTATCATTAAGATCCATTAGATATCATCATTAGGGTTTCCATGACCTCACATAGGTGGGTCATTCCCTAATCATGCACCTTTATGTGTAAAAGAAGTATCTTACTAGAGATTCCTCCTAAAAAGGGCACTTTCTCTCTCTAGGATACTTTCTCTCTCTAGAAACACTTTCTCTTTCCTCTCTCTAGTAGATGGTGGCAACACCACTCTAGATTAGGTTGAGTCAAGTCTCTATTGACTGATGTGAGCCAAAGCATCAACATTATGTGATTAGGGTTTGATTAGATTAGGGTTTTACCCCTTTAGACCCTTCAAGGGTATTTTGGTAATTTGCCACATGATCACCATCATGGGTTAACCCACTAATCACATAGTCCCTTAATGACCTAGGTTACCATTAGGGTTTAGATTGAATCACCATTGAACTGATTACATCATCAAATGGTTAAGTACAAACCATCACCAATCTCCAAACGGTTTCAACCTTCAAACGGTTTCAACCACCTAAACGGTCTTGAGACCGTTTGGATCCAAACGGTCTTGAGACCGTTTGGAGGTGAAGACCGTTTGGAAGGGTTGACTTCCAAACCGTTTGGAGCTTCAATCGGTTTGAGGTCGTTTGGACCAATCGACCTTGAGGTCGTTTGAGCTCAAACGGTCTTGAGGTCGTTTGAGCCCAAACGGTCTTGAGACCGTTTGGCCCCAAACGGTCTTGAGACCGTTTGGTCTCAAACGGTCTTGAGACCGTTTGGACCCAAACGGTCTTGAGACCGTTTGGTCCAAATGGGCTCAAACCGTTTGGACCTCCAAAAGGGTTCAAAGGTCACCAAAGTTCAAGGATATGTATGTTGAAGCCCTCAATTGACTAAAGGCATGCTAACCACTTATACATTGAGCCAATTAGGGTTAGCCTTAACCACTTAGACATCAAATTGACCCTCAATTGTAAACCAATTAGGGTTCAATCGTTCTCAATTAGGGTTTCAAGTTGATTGGTCATCAATGTTCAACAATGTGAAACAATTCAAGGTTGAACCTATCAATTGACCTCCAATTGGGCTCAAACTTGGCCCAAACGGTCTTGAGGTCGTTTGGACCAATCGACCTTGAGGTCGTTTGAGCTCAAACGGTCTTGAGGTCGTTTGAGCCCAAACGGTCTTGAGACCGTTTGCCCAAAAAGGGCAATTTAAACAGATTGCAAATCAGAAATTAATTCAATTCGTTTTGCTAATTGATTTGTTCATATCTCACGATTCCTTTGGAGTTAACCTCTCAAATTTCGTGGGTGATTAACCTACATAATTATGAACAAGATTCCCAAACGGTCTTCGCTTGGTCAACGGGACCAAACGGTCTTGAGACCGTTTGCCCTCAAACGACCCTGAAACCGTTTGCCCACCAAACGGTTTGAAACCGTTTTGAGCAATAGGTGGAGGTCGTTTGATAAAGTGAAAATCTGTGGATAAGCATAGTAATTAACGCCCTTATCTTCCACCTTAAGAACAGTAGCAGTTCTTCACGATTTTGCTTGCAAGGATGCAAGGGAAGATAGGGAAGAAGAAGATCTATCAACTATATGCATAGAAAAGATGTATAATCGAAGCATCAAGTTTAGAGTTATAAAACCCGCCTAAAGCTTGCTCCTTGAGCTCCAAGCTTTCGAGCTCCAAGCCTTTAATGGCGTCCTAGAAGCTCCACAGGTCGGCCAAGGTTAATCCTCCAAGGAAGGTTGAGAAAAGATGGCTAAAAAGATAGAATTAAGTAAGCTAGCCATGAATTTGTCCTTGAATCCGAATTCTAACCATGGAATTTGGGCAAGAAGGGGAATCCAAACCTACCTTGCACCCTTGGTCGTTTCTCCTGAGCTCCAGAGCAAGGCTTGGCCGTTTGGGAAAGAAAGGAAGTGAATGGAACAGGGAAAGATCGTTTGCTCATTTGCAAAGGAAAAGCCTTTTTATAGCTTAAGCCTATTTCTTACCACAAGGACCTTTCAAAACCAAAAATTCACATCTAGGTCCCTCCTTGCTCAAGAGCACGCCCAAGCCCATCAAATTATTAAGCAATTCTTAAGAAAACTCAAGATCTAAGGGTATAGGAATCCAACCTTCAACTAGGGTACATTCATGTAAAGGTTTTGTACCCATTTTAGGTGATTTCTATCACAAAGATCATTTTTCTCATTTAATTATTAAATGATGTATCCCTTTCATCATTTTTATTCTAAATGATGACAAGAGTCATAAAAGATGTTCTAGATGGTGAAATTACAAGTTGGACCCCTCAATTTGGGTAAATTGCACTTTACCCCAAATTAGGGTTTCTAAGCATGGGAATTGCTTCCACAGCTGCACCTTGGTGCTCAAGCTTGGGAAATCCCTCAAACTTTACCATAACCATTCACATGATGTTTCAACATCAAAGGAACATCTTATCTTGTGAATTTTGCAAGTTCAACCCTTAAACTGGGTAATTTGCACATAGTTAAACTACCCATTTTGCCGCTTGAGTGTCTGCTTCTTTTGGTCCTCATAATAAACTGCATGAGGCCTCTACAAAGCAATGTTATATTCATCTGCATTCCTTAAAAGTTTTGAGGAAAAATGACCCATTTCCCCGCGTTTATGCTTGCTTGTTTTGGTTTCTGGTGTTTCTAATAAAAGTGAGCCATGATGGGAATAATGCAACCCGAGCCTGAGAAATTTCAGTAAGGTTGCCACCAAGAATTAAGGAGGGATAGTTGGTAACATGCTAATAACATTAATGACGCAGTCAATGCTTTGTAATAATGAACAGTGCAGTTATATCACTCAATCTCCCCGGGCACATGATTCTGTCTCTGCTTGCTACAAACAGAATGAGGATTAAAAACGGGATTACACCACAACTGGCGAATCCCTAGCTTAATGCGTTGGTTATATTAAATCCGTGTTTCTTGTGGATCACTTTACAGCAAGATCTCAATTGGCCGGATCTACAACTTAACTAGAAAAAGTTTCTGCAACGCCAATGTTAACTGCACGAATAGGCCCAAGGGCCGGCCAATGGTCCTAGAGAAGGAGACGAGAAAAGGACCGCTTTCATCAATGAATGGCGGGCCAAATGCGGCAATGAAGACAACTTCATTTATGAAAAGCATCAATAGATTTTAGTACTTGTAAAGTTATATTTAAGAAAATGGATTGTACTTTGTTGTTTCTATCATGCCACATATTGTCATACTTGCCTAACCCGTCAATGCCAAACGGACTCATTGATTAATGCCATACATATTTTTCTATAGTAAAGGAACACAAATGGGATACAAAGCATAATCTGAAGATTCATCGCACCCTAAACCAATGACTGCAATATCAGCGATCATATGATAAAAAGGGAAAAGTACTAACACAGATGGGATACAAGCAGTCACTGAATGAGCTACAGGCATCAAACACCTTCTAGCAACCCAAAAATCAGGAAAATAACGTTCTTATATCCTAGTCACCACACATTTTACTGATGGCTGTGAAAGGGGGGGGGGGGTAGCAGGATGGCGAATATTCTTTGGTCATTCTAATCCTATTTGAAAGTAGTTGATGTCTGCTCCTCTGGGTTGGAAGCTCATATCTTAGAGCTTGTTGCTGGTTGACATAGCTAGTGTAAGTGACATGGTTCGTTTTTTCTTGAGACTTAGTTTTGTTCAAGTTAGACATTTGATCGTTATAAAGTTCAACGTGGAGGAACCTCTCCTATGACTTTTGTTCGATACCTTTTTGAACTCTATCTGCCCCTCCAACTTACCGTGATATTGCAATATGTGCATTTAAGAGATCCATGTGATGGTACTAAAATGAGTTATTTAATGCACATTATAACTGCGGGAAATTGTTTCAATGATGCAAAACACCACAGATTTCCACTTCTCTTGTAAGGTGGTTAGAACGTGATGCCATAGTACAGTCCTTATGAAGGCTTCTTCATTGATGAGGGCATATCCAACCTGCTTGTGAAGGGCAGAACAGAGCACAACACAAATCGAATGTCCTGCCCTAAATTCTGTAGACTGGGCAAGTGGTGTCCAATGGAGCCTTACTGGCTTACTTGGAAATTGGTGCCTATGGTTTCGATCTCTATACTCTGTTTTCCTTCTATGATCTTTCTAGTACCGTGTTGAGAGTGGTTAACACTATGTTAGGAGGCATAAGTTATTTCTTCCAACTCTGTCTATAATGTCTTCTATGGATGATAAAGGGGATGGAATGTTTCAAGAAGGTCTTAATAAGTTAATATATATCAGTTTTGTCGGTCACAGGTGTGGAGGTATCACGCAGCAGCAGAGCAGCTGTAAAGATTTTTCTGGCTCTTTTACAGGCCTAGATGAAAATCGTGTCAATAGATCGACTAAAATGGGGAACCCATTATGGCAGCAGTACATGATATTATAAACGCCATCTGTTGGAATTTTCAATATTCAGTTCGCGATATGGAAAACTAAAATGTACCTTGGCCATAAATCTGCATTAGCATTTTTGGTTACAAATATGCACGTACCTATAGATTACAATTCTGCTAGAGAAGGCAGTGAAGGGGTACAAGATGATTACGCCCTCATGAGTTGAGTATTAAAGACGGGGCTTCTTGCATACATTTTTTTTAAAATTGATACACTATCATTGGTTTCTAGCTTATTGAGGTCAACAAAATGACATATACGTAGTTACGAATATTATCATTTTATGTGAGAGGACACAGTGGTGATCCGAAAGAAGACTGTCTCTAATGTTGTTTGAGCACTATGTTTTCAGACATCAAAACCAAAGGCCTTCTTTGATCGTTTGAAAGAGGTCTAAACTGCGCCGATTTGATCATGATGCATTGTTTTGTTCTCCAAATGGCGTTCAACATACGGAAACAAAAACAGAAGGAGCAGGCTTGCAGCTTTTATGCCGCACATACACATTTATATCACTCTGGTGCAGGTCTGTGATCGATTTCCTATTTCCACCTCTTACCCCACCCAACCACAAAGGATGAACCCACATGGAGAGATCCGTCCAAGACTTCACCGAAAGGGGGCCGCATCAATAATTTCCGAAATTGTCATGATACATGAGGACTCCACTTCTCAACCGATCCTATTGAACAATCCATCCAAACAGAAGAAACAGGGATTACTGAAGGCGCCACGAGGTTGATCTGGTCCTGGTTTATTCCAAAAAAGAAAAAAAACAGATTGATCTGGTCCTCACAAGTCACCATCAACATGCCATGATCCCCCCAAGGCTTTATTCCCCCGCAGTCACTGAAAGTGTTAAGGAAAAATACCCATTTCCCGCTTAAATGCCTGCTTCTTTTGGTCCTTAGTAAACTGCATGAGGCTCCTAAAAACAACGATACTATATTCATCTGCATTCACTAACAGTTTTGAGGAAAAATTACCCATTTCCTGGCATTTATGCTTGCTTGTTTTGGTTTCTACTATAAAAGTTAGCAATGATGGGAATAATACGACCCGATCCTAGGAAATTTCAGTAAGGTTGCTACCAAGAACTGAGGAAATATAGTTGGTAGTAACACGCTAATAACATTAATGACGCAGTCAGTGCTTTGTAATAATGAACAGTGCAGTTATACCGCTCCATCTCTTCGGGCACATGATTCTGTCTCTGCTTGCTACAAACAGAATGAGGATTAAAACCGGGATTACACTCCAACTGGCTAACCCCTCGCTTAATGCGTTGGTTATATCAAATCCGTGTTTCTTGTGAATCACTTTACAGCAAGATGTACAGAGACTCATTGGCAGGATGTGCTACTTAACTAGAAAAAGTTTCTGCAACGCCAATATTAACTGCACGAACAGGCCAAGGGCCGGCCAATGGTCCAAGAGAAGGAGACAAGAGAAAAGGACCGCTTTCATCGGGAATGGCGGCCCAAACGCGGCAATGAAGACAACTTCCAGCACATGAGCTGTTGATTTTGATTTTCTCCCCCTCCGCCAATCTCCACCCACAGCGGCAGTGCCAGCACGCTGCAGCAGAGGTAGAAAAGCACCAAGCACACGGGGGGAAAGGAGGGGAAGCTGCTGCAGCCCCAGCACAGATATGGCGCCTCCGCCGCTCCTCTTCTTCCTTCTTGCGGTGGTTTACACTCTCTCCTCAGCAGAACCGTCACAGCACCTTCCAATCCACCTCCCCTTCCCGCGCCCTCCACAACCGGCCGCACTTCAGCACCCACTCTCCCTGGAAGAACAGCTTGATGCCTCCAGTGCAACCCAGCCCAAGCCCAAGTACACCGCCCACTACTTCACGCAGACGCTCGACCACTTCAACTTCCGCCCTGACTCATACAAGGTGTTCCAGCACAAGTACCTTCTCAACTCCGACCACTGGGACGCCGGGCCAAACCACTCCGCACCCATCTTCGTCTACACTGGCAACGAGGGAAACATCGAGTGGTTCGCTGACAACACCGGGTTCCTCTTCGACATCGCACCGCAGTTCAACGCTCTACTAGTCTTCATCGAGGTGAGCAACCACCTACCTACCCACACACCCACCGAGTTTTTTTTCTCTGTCGGTTGTGGGTTTCCGGTTTGGCTTTTTGTTTTCAATGGATGCCGCTGTCTTCTATGCCTTATACGTTGCTGGACTCAATGCCTACAGCATAGGTTTTATGGCGATTCCAAGCCCTTTGGCAACCAGTCATACAAGTCAGCCGAGGAGCTTGGTTACCTGAGCTCTACCCAGGCGCTAGCTGATTACGCCGTCCTGATCCGGAGCCTCAAGCAGAACCTGTCAGCCGAAGCTTCCCCTGTCGTCCTCTTCGGCGGCTCTTATGGAGGAAGTGAGTTATTAGTTACTGAGTGATCGACACCATCTTCATTTGACCTCTGTTTACTCTCTCATTACTCTCCATCACTTTTTGACAACACCATTCCATCCGATGGGCTGGCTACGGACAGTGTTGGCCGCTTGGTTCAGGCTCAAGTACCCGCACCTAGCGACTGGAGCAGTGGCGTCCTCTGCTCCAATACTCCAATTCGACAACATCTCCCCATGGAGCAGTTTCTACGACGGGGTGTCTCAGGATTTCAAGGTGCGTTTGTTTATTTGGTTGTTTTTCCTCCTTTGGAAGCTGACTCAATTTTAATTGTCACACTATTCAGGACGAGAGCACGAACTGCTTCAATGTGATTAAGGAGAACTGGGATGAACTCATGAAGCAAAAACTAGCTCAACTTACCAAAGCCACCAGGAGCTGCAAGTATGATTTTTTCTTACATGTCAGAGTCCCTCTGACAAGATTAAACATAATTATTACTGTTGTTATTTTCTTGGCCTCTGGAAACATAGCTTAAATCCCCCTCCTTACTTAACACCAGGCCTCTTAGCTCTGTTTATTCTGTTCGGAACTGGCTGCAAACAGCATTCGTGTATACTGCCATGGTGGACTACCCAATGGCGGCTAATTTCCTGAAGCCATTGCCGGGTCACCCAGTCAGAGAGGTACGGTTTATCTTCCTAAACTTCAATCCTCCGCCAAACGATCGGCAATGACATTCCTATGCTAAAAACCGGGTTCTTCCAGACCAAAGAATTTTCAGACTTTCAAGTCTTAAAAGGAGTAAGTGACATCTGTTGCTCAGAATCTCTAATTTCTGTTGCTTGAGAAGATGTGCAGGATAATCGACACCTCTCCACCAGGTTCTACCAACCTAGCCAAGGCCATTGCGGCCGCAAGCTTGTATTACAATTACACTGGGACACAGAAGACGTGCTTCAAAGTAGAAGACGACACCGACGAACACGGGCTCAGTGGCTGGGGTTGGCAGGTACGAGAAGCCTTTAACCGCTTTGTTTAACGCAACCCACTTTTTTTTCTTGTAATAAGGGAAGAAAAAGCCAATGAAACGTGTTAAGTGTTGCTCGTTGCTAATAATTTGGAAACAAATTACTACAGGCCTGCACGGAGATGATCATGCCGTTGACCATCTCAAACGAGAGCATGTTCCAACCCTCCGTCTTCAGCTACAAGGACCGTGAAAAATACTGCATGTCGAACTATGGCGTCCGCCCAAGGCCACACTGGATTACTACTGAATTCGGTGGCAATGTAATATATATCTCTCTGTTCTTGCCTCCTCTTTCACCGACAATGGGGATTGAATGTCTCTTTTCTGATAATAACCTGTCTGCTTGGTTCTGTTAATATGAACGATGCAGCGAATTGAGCAAACACTGAAACGATTTGGAAGTAACATCATATTCTCCAATGGCATGAGAGATCCCTGGAGTAGAGGCGGGTAGGTCTTAGTTGGTGCTCAATATCTGCTTTATCTTGCACATTAATCTCACTCTAATTCACCGTGTTGCTCCTCTCCCTGGCCTTGATGGAGTGCAGCGTCTTGAGGAACATCTCAGACTCCCTGGTTGCTCTTGTTACTAAAGAAGGTCAGTCGGGTTGCAAGCCCAGATACAAAACCATTTCGTTCCCCTTTCCCACTTGAGAACCAAAGCCAAAACAGATCAGGAATGCCACTCAACTGATAAGCTTCAAAATTTTGTTTTACATTTGTTACAGGAGCACACCACGTGGATTTCCGTTCGGCTACCAAGTATGATCCGGAGTGGCTGGTCGAGCAGAGGAGCAAGGAGATTGAGATCATCCAAGAATGGATCAACGAGTACCATGCTGGCTATACTGGTTATTGATAAACAGTTAAAAAAAAATCTCCTCTTGATACCGTTACACCGGATACAAATGATCCGTGTTTCAAAAATGATCTTATCATAAATACAAGTAATAATTTCTCTAACATGTGATAGGAAAATAACAACACGCCCCGTCACCTAAGTCTTTTCTTTTTCATATATTGACAAGCACCTTCATATCATAATGATATTTAGTACACGTCTAGAGACAAAAAGGTGAAAACCAACCTAAAGGCATTTGAATAGGTTGATTCACAGTAACAAAAAAAAAAGTATTGATAGAATGATTTGTGTGCTTGTATTAGAGAAGTCATTACAAAAATTCATGTTTAGTTTGATTGCACATGCAAAAATGTCCCTAAACATACTGACTGAATCACTACACAAATTAAAAAAACAAAACAGAAACATGGTACAGTAAATCGTGGGAATAACACCCCCCACCCCTTTTCTCTTAACATATCGTGATAGAGAAACAAAACAACCGGGTATGCCCAATGGATACACAAGTGTCTACAAAGGAATGAAATTAACGGGATGTTTGGATCTGTTCATTTAAAAAAACACAGTAGGTGATTATACCATCCTTGTATCTGTTCGGTTAAAGTCCCGGCGTCAATTATATGTTTATGTTTGTATCTTAACAAGTATTCCCCATGTTTGAGTCTGCTCATTTAAGATTCCAATAGGCAATTCTATGTTTATATCTATGTGCCTAATAAGTATTCCTCACATTTGATCTGTTGTTTTACACCAATACACAAGTTGCGTTTTGGATCCTGTACCAATACAATTCATCCCAACAACCTTCATGTTCAACAGCTGCTCTTGAGAAGAAATTTTCTCGTCATATAAAATACTAATTATACAGATCACACTATCAATCAGTATTTCGAAAGACCCGAGCCAAACATCCTCTGAAAAGTTGGAACGTCACACATTGTGCTTGGTGGTACCCTACTTGGGAGTATATATTGTTAAATGCATCCTCACAAACCCCCGAGTTAGTTTCAGTATATCCATAAAGTCCCAATATAAACAACAGTGCTTCACACCAAAATGGAAAATAAACATAGGTGTAACAAATCTTGTCAACCCCACCACACTCGTCTCCCCTAAGGGTCTGACTGGTTCTATGTAACTGGAATTTTCATGGAAGTCATTTTCCCAAAGCTGAAATTAAGTTCATAAAAAATGAGTTTTGGGTGATTGGTTTGAAACCAAATTTCAAGAAAATGAATATGTTGATCTGCTTCGTTGACAATGGATTAGGGTAAAGATTGGGGAGAGAGTTGCAGCGACGTCATGTTGGATGTGGAGGGATTCACTTATTCTCCCCCTTCCAACGAGAAGCAACATTAGAAGGATTAACTTTGCAGCTTGAGTTTCCCGTGGGTTCAAAATCTTGGAACGAAGATCACGATCTTAATTTTGAACTTCCACCATCACGCTAGTTGCTGGTGGCTGCTTTGCTCAGAATAGAGATTATGAGAGAACATGGAGAGATCAGCGATCAGTGCGGTTGGGGAGTTCTCGGACGTCAGTGAGGTGTCACGAAATCCAACGAAGCAACAAGATCGTCCGGGAGTTGCCACATATTCACCGGCCCCTTTTCATCGGTCGTTCGTCTTGTGGAGCTGTGAGAAGAGAGCCGCCAAGGAAGGCAAGACCCTAGAATCATCAGCTCGGGGTGCCGCCGGGGGCGATCAGCGCTGGGGACTGAAGCGGGAGAGAGGAGTCCTGGGAGTGGCAGGAGACGCGGTCGGACGGCGGCGGACGACCCGGTGGAGGACGGCAAGGAGGCACACCCTATTGAGTCGCCGCTTGGTCAGAAGAAGGGAGCGAGCGAGAACCGCGAGACGCGTAACTCGTTTTCCCATTGGTTTTCTACGGAAGTCATTTTCTGAAGTGTATATATATCACCAGAAGCCCAGGGAAAACTGGGAAAGTTGAGTTTCACACTTTCATCAAACCAATCAAACGAAATTAGTATAGGAAATTGACTTCTAATATTTTCAGGACAAATTACATCAAACCAGTCAGACCCTAAGAGTACTTGTTCATCGCCTGCATCAGACAAATGAGATTTTCTTCTCACACTCCAAACATTCCATAAATCAGATACCATCACACATGGTGCTTTGGTAGTACCCTAGTTGGACTATATTGTTAAATTCATCCCCACAACCCCCAAGTTAGTTTCAGTAGATCCATATAAAGTCCCAATATAACAACACTTCTTCACACCAAAATAAAAGAAACAATAAACATAGGTGTAACAAATCGTGTCAACCCAACTTCTCCCTCTTACAACTGCTAGCTACACCATATCAAGGAAGAACTGAGGGAAATCCTTGACTTCCGACGGGAACAAGCTGATCCTGACGTTGACTTGCGCCGTGTCATCGGGGCTCTGCATGACGAACGCAGCCTGTGGCAGAGGAGACGCTACGGGGAACACGTAGCTGGGTTTTCCGTGTCCGAAATCCACCTCGTGGTAGGGTATCTCCCTCCAGTCGGAGACGATGGTGAGCTCTTTCAAAGGAGGGAGTGGGGTGTTCTGTGGTGCTATCCCGTTGAGCTCCTCGACGTAGGATCTCACGTAGTCGCCGTCAATGGAGTCCTGTGCGTCTTTGATCTTCTGGATTAAATCGGCGAGGTCGGCCTCGGCCACTTCTCCCGCGGTGGAGGAGATGGAGCAGAGGACGACGGCGTTGCCAGTGAATCCTTGGGGTAGTGGTGGTGTGATTCTGGTCCTGGCGTTCTCGGAGAGCTGTAGACACACCATCCTGTCCTTGTCTAGACCCAGTGCCTTGACCCGTGCCTGCAGAAAAAAAACAAAATTAATATTTAGTCCCGACAATCACTTATCCATTTATATCCCGTAACATAATGCTCCGAATCTTGCAAACATGTTAGTATTACTGTTTAGAAGGATAAAGATTCATTAAAGAGAGATTTAGACTCATCACCTGCCACAGTTGAGCCGCGACCACTTCAAACGTACTGCAGGTCCTCCCTGTCTCCGTGACCCTGCTCATCAACTTGTCGACCATCCCATCCGTCAACGCGATGGTGGTGAGCAAGAACCCATCCTGGTTGATGCAGCTCATGTCCGACGACTTGCACCATCCGAGGTCCTTGTCAACGGCATCCGTTTGCTGTGGCGGTGTCGCTTGCGCCTGTAGGATCAGCTGGATGAGGTGGTTGAATGCAAGGATCCGCGGCGGCTCCTTGTTGTTGTTGGAGTCCGCCGCTTCCGTGCTACACTCCGGCCGGTGATTGTCACTGTGTTCGCCCGGCAGCAACCTGGACCTGTCGTGGGTTGGTTCGACTACAATAGTGCGTGATGGTGATGGTGATGGTGGTGGGCTCTGTTCCTCTTTCCGTCCGGAGACATTGGAAGCCCATGCCCTTAGGAAGTTGTAGATCCCAAACTCGTCAAACAAGGAGAGGCTGACGCCTAGTCCCAGTGCAAAACCCCCGTCCCTGAACCGCGTTACCTGTATAAAACAGAGTTTTGTCACGTCTAAGACAAAAAAATCACGCGATTAGAGTAAACTGTTGTGATCACACACTCAGAAATTAGAGCTTAATGTCTCTACACAGCACAAAAACTTCATAGTATGAATATGATATACATTCACCAATGACCGCCTTGATTACCTGAGCAGCTAGAAGAGGCATCTCCAAGAAGTCGCCAGAGAATGACGGCCTATGAACAAGGTTCTCATAGAAGCTGTTATACCGCGACAGATCTCCCAACTCCGCGATCGCCACTTCGGTCTCGGCCTCAACAAGCAGCGCACCAGCATCATTACACAACAAGTCAAGCTTCCCGTCTTTAGGGTTCAAGTGGAGCCTTCCAGCAGCCGGATACCAAGCTGACAACGTCTCCTCAAGCCCTGCCTTAAGTGCAGAAGGCGACAAGGCCGCCGCCCCATCATCCTCTGTTTGGCCGTTGCAGAGTGGGGACATGGGCGGTAATGCTGGCCTGTTGTCGTAGAAGAGGACAAAGTACATGAAGGCCGGACATTGCCTGTCGAGATTCGAAAGCCTGAGGACGCCGTTACCGTCAAGGAGTTGATCGCGGTGAGGTGATGATGGGTCTTTTGGGAAGACGAGGGCAATGCTGGTGATGTTGATCTTCTTCTGAGGGGCAGCTTCTCTGGTCGCCATCCGGATGTGGGACTGCAACGGCGGCGTGCTGCTGTGCTGGTCTCGCGAAGGGGACCTGATGCAAAAACAACAAGAGAGGGTTAGTGGAAAGGTGAGAATAAGAGACAAGAGAGCTCGGCAGACTGTAGATGCCTACTAGGGAAAGGATGATGATACTCTGTGAAAGCCTGTGGTATCAATCGAGTATGACACTCCACATACAATTTATAGCATTGCATTCCTTAAGAACAAGTCTAGATAGAGCTAGCTAGCTATTTATTATTATCAAGGAACATGCCGCGCACTTCTTCTCCGGGTCCGTCGGATATACATGCTGGGTATACAACTACTGTCCTGTTTGTTTACTGGTACTAACGAATTGAATTAGACTTGCATAAGTGCATCCGATCGACTAACTGTCTGAAAGATAGTATTTCTATGCCTAAACGCGATGAAGCCCAAGGTATATATATCTCAGAAAGGACAGGCAAAAATCTTTGATTCAGGAATGGAAGAGGATCTTAACATGGAAAGTAAAGCATCAATTACACCTCGATTGTCATCAAGAATCTGTAAGAAGAATGAAGAAAACAGATGGCTGATATGGAAAAGAGTCAAAGACCATGCAGCTAGCTCCATAATAACTCAGGAAAACGTGCAAGGAAGATGCAGAGCCACGAATCTGAACATGAATGAACACGGATCTGCACTGAGGCCTATATGGTATATGGACGTGCCAAACAAAACCATAGGCAAAACCCTTAAGTCTTGAACAAGTCAATAAACTCAAGAATATTAATCCTCTTATTAGTTATTCTCTTCTTCCCATGGCTAGTCATCTGTATATGCTACATCAACACCCTTTATCCCTCATTAACCCTCTCTCTTCCATAGGAGGCTAGAGAGGATTAAGTTCTCTCCTCAGTTGTTTTCCTACGCGTTACAGCGCATAAAAATCCATTCATCGACCTTCGTGCTTGCCACCTCTCATCTCTTATTACAGCACTGTGATGGGGCGGGGGTGCAACAAAACAGTAGATCTGCTGTTGGCTACAGTCTACTACAGCTACGGGCTTTTTTTTTTCCTTAAAGAAATTTATGTAGCAGACGTTTGCATCTCTTAAAGAGCTCATCTTGGGTTTAACAAACAGAAGAAAAAAAAAGAGTCTATAGCGGCTGTGAGTAAGGTGATCCGTGATCGGCATGAGGATGGTTTCATAAGCGGCGCCGGACAGTATAAGAGAGAGGACGAGTAGTGGGGAACGACGACGGCAGCGCGCAATAACAATGATAAAAATAAGAGGAGAAGACGGGTTCAGTACTGCTTTTTCCGGAAGGCATGCCTTGTCAAGAACTGAAGAGACATCGCGGAGGCCGCGGTGGGATACGATCGCCTTGCTGCTTCCTGCTCGCTGCTTGCTATAGGTTCCTGCTGCTGCAATGGAGTGCTCTCAAGGATGAGGATGAGAATGAGCGTCTCAGTTATCAGATGTGAGGGTGATGATGAGCCTCTCAGTTATCAGATGAGAGGCAGTAGTCGGCAAGGGGTTTATTGAGGAACAGCCCTTCAGTTATCTAGTGCAACTGCGATTCCCGGCTGCTGCGCCGTCGGTGGGAGGTGATGGGGGAGGGGTGGGGGTGGGTGGGCCTGAGCGGCGCAGTTTATGGTGGTGGTGGTGGGCGGGAGGAGAGGAGAGGAGATGAGATGATAGCGGAGGAGAGCTACGGCCTACAACCTACTACTACAGCTAATGTGCTAAAGGACAGCGCTCTCTCTAGGCGTGACCGTAATAAAGAGAGGAAGGATCCCTGTTCTGTTCTCGGGTAGACTTCGGCTCTTGTTAACTCCTCTCTTCGATCCATTATTTTTCTTTCTTCCCACCACCTACCTATTTCCTATTTCTCTCTCCCAGAAGACTAGACTATGGTGGTGGTGGTGTCTCGCAAGCAGCCAACAAGTACAATCCGGAACGGGATTTTTGTTGTGGTGCGGGAGGGTAATGACGGCTGTCTTCAGGCCCACTACCAAGTGTGGCATGTTCCCTGCCTGTTGCTACCTCTGCTGCTTGTTGCCTTCTGCGGGGCGTCTGCAACGACCTGAGCACAAGGCTGCTATCCCCCAATGTTCACTCAATCACTATCCAATATCCATCACCATCATCATCATCAATGTTTTTTTTCTTTTCTTTCATTTGTATCAGTTTGTATTTGGTTTCTCGTTGGCAATAATACTATGTCGTCCCTATCACCAATTTATACTTGTGTTGTGATTACTCATCATGATGGTAGTCATCAGGATGATAACAAGACTGCCTCATGTCGGACGTCTTTTTTCATTTGAACCAAACACTTGTGCGACAAAACCAAACTAGTTGCTAGTGGTACTTCATTTCAGTTATATCTAATATGAAAGTACATTGGGCCCTGTTTGGAAAGGGTTAGAAATTGGATTCCGCTATATTCTTTTGTGCCATTTCAACGACGGTTGTGTACTGTCGAAGTGTAATCGGGTTCAAACATGATTATGTTCCTCCTTACCCCGAATGGAATCCCAATTTCTCGATATTTCTACCTCTCTGTCCAGTGGATTGGGTTTCCACTTCATTAGAAATCTATTTTTCTTTGTAGATGGCGTTGTTCTTACTTAGTAGGCAATCGAGGGTTATGAGATCTAAGTTTTAATGTTGTGAATTTGATATCTAATTTAGATGTGATGTTATCTTTAATCATTCTTTTAGATTTTGGGGCGATATTCTTAAAGGAGGGGTGATTTGTCAATATCTAAATCCTTACTAACTTTTAATCTTAGTTTTCTGCTCAATGGCGTGCTTTTATTAGGTCACTTTAAAATGTTGAATTTATTTTGTTGCACTACTACATAATGGGAATATATCGTCGGTTATTTTAGCATACAACTTCAGTTATAAACCGACGACCAAATAGGTAACATCACAAAACTGACGACAATACGTTTTAACAATTATTGCAACATTGCCACCATCAATGTGTTCTTCCTTTTTTTTCATTTCCAAGATTTTATATTTGGCAGTTATGCTATGTCATCCCTATCACCAATTTATACATGTGTTGTGATTACTCATCATGATACTAGTCATTAGATGATAACAAGAATGCCTCATGTCGGACGTCTTTTTCATTTGAAACCAAACACTTTTGCGACAAAACCAAACTAGTTGCTAGTGGTACTTCATTTGAGTTATATTCAATATGAAATTACCTTGAGCCATGTATGGGAAGGATTAGAAATTGGATTCCGCTATGTTCTTTTGTGTCACTTCAACGATGGTCTACCCATAGACGTTCTTGCTTACGAGCATGCAGTTCATTGTAGGGAGCTCCCAGGCTTCAAGTATCGACATGATCTTGTAAGAGATGTTCTTTATGATGTTCTCAGACATGCAGGAGTTGCAGCTAAGAAGGAAGCTCCTGTGAACTTTTTGACTGATCCTCAGGAGGGCAGATCGACACTTAGGCTAGCAGATGTTCTTATTTTTGGCTGGGTTGGAGGAAAACATGCATGTGTAGACCTATCAGGAGTTTCTCCATTGGTTGGTCTGCAGGGTGGCAACTTTATTGTGGGACATGCTGCACGTAAAGCCATTTCTGCTAAAGTGGCCAAACATGAGAACGCATGTATCGACAATCAACATATTTTTTATCCCGTTTGGTTTTTACACTTTTGGGTTCCTAGCACCTAAGGTTGTGGAGCTTCTTAAGAGAGTTCAAAAAGTTATGCATAGTAATGTAATGACTCCCAGATCTATTGATGTTGTGTTTCGAAGGATTGGATTTGTCATTCAAAAAGGGGTGGCGGCGCAGCTTGTTGCCCACCTCCCTTCTATTTCCTTGTAATCGTGTAGTTGAACATTGTCAATTCATATATATTGGGAAAGCAAACCACCAAGCTTGCTTCTGACATGTTTATGTTCCTCACCGCCTCAAAGGAAATCCCAAAATCTGAATATTTCTACCTCTGTTCCGTGGATTGATTGGGTTTCTACCTCATTTGTTCTTTGTAATGGTTTTGTCTTTACTTAGTAGGTAATTGAAGGGTATGAAATCCTAAGTTTAATGTTCATATATATATATATATATATATATATATATATATCTGCGTGTGTGCGTGTGAATTTGATATCTAATTTAGATCAAAAATCTCGATTGGCTGGAGTTAAGATTTTTATCTTGAATTTAGTCTAAAACAAGGTTATAAGTGATCTTCGATTATTTTTGGATTGTATAATGAAATGGAATCTACAAGATTTTACCGATACTGATTTGGAGGTCAAATGCTCAAGATATGAGCAGATTATTGTTTTGAAAAATAAAAGAAAACTTCAATTATGGACCTCTTTATTCGGATGTCCAAACACCTCAAATGTCTTATAAGCCTAATCTGACATGAAACACCTCGAAACTCAACATCCTTCTTTGAAATTTTGTGGTTGAAGGTATGAGAGGTATTTTGAGAGTATCAATGTGGGTGTTGACCTAGAATTGATCTAGCTCAATTTCTTTCCTCAGATTCAAGTCGAATCTAGTAAGCTCTTTGATTCTCTTCTTCTTTATTCCAAGTTTAATTTATTCTTCCGTTATGGCTGAAATATTTTTGAAAGTGGGACAAAAACCCTAATCCCTCCATCTTTTCTCTCATTTCTCATTCTTTCTTCTAGGAAGGTCCGAGACTAGGGTTTTTGTGGTGATTTTCGACTTCAGAGAAGCTTGTTGGTATTTTTTCATAGAATTATATAATATACCTTCTTGGAATAGGGGAAGATATACTTCACCTGCTTATTATAGTAAGAGTGAGTGGATCTACACTAATTTAGATTTCATAGTATACATCAATTTTAATTTGAGATTTGTGAGGCTTATTTATCCTTAATTTAGAGTATTGTTTCTACACTGCAAAATATCATACACATACTCATCGACACATATTTATATAAGATACATTACTCGAACTGTGATGCCCCGACACGCCACAAATGAAATCACTCGAACCAAAGCGTGAAATTAAAGCTAAACATGTGGATTACCAGAACACAGGAAATTAGTACCGGTTTGCAAAAGCACCATATGCCAAAAACTTATCACATATAAGTCCACACGCCTGCCACATGCATTACATTTTGTATCACAAGGTGCTTACGTCATCGTGCACCATCATTCTTGTCATCAACCTATTACATGAGATACATGGTTCACATATATGTATATATACACATGCCATATCTTACATATATGGCTCATAAGACAAAAATCTTGTATCGATAACTTATCTAAAAAACACATCGAGAATACCCCCAAGGACCTAATTGTACATGGATGACATCTATGACTTTATCACCAAAAGACTAGCGACACATCCAACCTTATCAGCTACTGCTCTTAATGCTACTCTTCCTTAGTTGCACGGTCTCTACCTCTTCATGCACAACCTAAAAGATGTAGAAACCCACAGGGTGAGACCAAACATCCCAACAAGGGATATAACTCTCTGCCAATGTCTCTTAAAGTACAGATAACTAAGCATGTAGATAAAATACTAAGCAAATTAAGCAAAACTAGGCAAATCTCACTGAGTAGTAGAATAATTAATCTTCTAAAAAGGAATATGTAGAACATGTATACAATTGATTTCTCTTATCGTCTTATAATTCAAGAAATCAATATAAAGGCAAGGTAAAGGGTATCATACAATGTTATTCACATTTGATCCTAGCAATTACACTACACAGTTGTATTACATCTTTTATTATTATCCCGAGGATTTGAGTCGTACCACCCAAATCCCACTGACCACTGCTAAGTCAAAATTGGTGCCATATAAGGTCAATGGAAGAATCGAAATCCACGACCTCCCCACACCTTTTTGTCAGCATAAGAGAAAACACCGCAGAGACATATCAGTCAACTACAACAATGACATATAGTCAAGCTGAAGGATTGGCTCACACATGGCCACCCACATATAATCACACCTAGCCCACCTTGGTACAGGTAACGATGCTAGAAGAACAAGCTCACGCATGACCGTTCTAAAAAGAAGGATTGGCTCGCTCATGGCCATCCATATCACAAGGAGAGCAATTCACGCATGACTGTCTCACACAACATGTAATTGTGGATGCACAGGAAATACTCAAGTTGTACCCCTGCCTATTCAAAAATATGCGCTCCGAGTTATGCTCATCTTGCTAATCCAATAATTAAAGCAGACACTAGAAAGGATCTATGCCACATGGCATCTACATTATTAGGGTTTCATTTGATTAATTAAGCCAATTGGATGTCTTTTAGCATCAATCAAGTTACAACGCATGAATCTAAAAGGAACTCTACGATGATAAGGGAAAGGTGCAAATCCAGAAGATATAAAATGAATAAGGTGTGAACTAGTCACATCATCACCACATGATACTTATAGCACTGCCATTCACAAGGCCATTACCCATGTCACACAGCCATACTGGGATCTCACATGATGTTACATCACTGTGGGATATCAATTCCCTTAATTGC
This sequence comes from Alisma plantago-aquatica, assembly GCA_963693085.1. NCBI lineage: Eukaryota > Viridiplantae > Streptophyta > Magnoliopsida > Alismatales > Alismataceae > Alisma > Alisma plantago-aquatica. The sequence continues at coordinate 112,870,043 of OY856415.1, read as the reverse complement.
TTCATTGGAGGATATCACCTCAAAATAGGCATTAAGCCATCTCTAGGTCATAGGACCCATCACATTACTATAATCTCATCAAAACGCATAGTCATCACCCTGCATTTACATGATCATCACCATAAAGTACACAAGCTACAATTTACATATCACCTGTAATGTAAGGGATTTATAAATAGGAGAGAGAAAACATCATAATATGATAATTACTACAAGAGAGACAAGCAAGCACATCAAACTCCTCGACATCAGGATTAGGGTTATATGTATAGCCGATTAGGGTTATGTGACGTCCGTCTCGTGAAAACAAAATTAACTAATGCGGAAGCGTTCACTAAGCAGCAGATTACCAAAAATCACTAAAAATTAAAACCTTTTTATCAAGAGATCCATCAAAGGAAAACTTTCTCACATAGAACCAAAGTAACATAATTACATTCTTGTTCAAAGGTACATATTCTGTATCATCTCCTTTTGAGAATTACAAGCATTAACTGTCCTGTCAAGCTAAACACAGGCAGTATAAAATCTCGAGGCACTGAGCCAAAATCTCAAAAGCACTAACTAATACTCCGAGGACCTGAGAGTACAGAGATGACATATAGGACTCTATCTACATCTATACAAGACATAACAGCCAGTGTCTCCACCTGAGACTTCACTGCTGTCCCTGCTGCTGTTGTTGCTGTCCTTCACCTACTGGAGGATTCTTGCCTCTTTGTCCGCGTCCACCTAAAAATGTAGTTCCCACGGGGATGAGACAATTGTAAATTGCCCCAGCGAGAGATATAACTCTCCGCCAGAAACATTATTATTGCATCTTAAGAAGATAAATATGCACATAGGAATTATATTTGTTTGGCAACAATAAATTCAATGTCTAACAGATTAGAATATCATTCTTATCTAAAACATTGCAACTATAACTTGAAAGAGCCACATGTCACTTATTCATTATGGAATATGAAGAACATGTATAACATTTATTCACTACAACATCATTACCACAACATTAACTCTCTTCAGGCTTAAATCATATATCTAAAGCCTGGCATTGTCATTGTGGAGTCATGGCATGTAGCCATACTCTTTTCACAAAGTGTTGGGATCTTAATCCCTCAACTCACCAAGTACATTTCCTCTTTTTAACAAGTTCATCATCATGATTATAGCATCTGGGTATTTGAACTGTAGCTCACCATAGAACACTTGTTACCACTTATTAGGTAACTTCATACCTTCATATCATCTGACCCAGGGACATTATAATTCTTGCTACACAAAACATTGCACATAGTTCACAAGGCTCATACCACCTCTTATTACCCCTTAATAGGCAATAAGGCATATTATGGCTTATGAAGCTCATAAGCAATCTAAGATAATTAGCACACCATGTGACACACAAGACTCATTAATTGTCGGTTACCTCTCACTAAGCAACAAAGCATATGAAGGCTTATAAGGCCTATAGAACATTTTCAATATACAGAACATCATAGCTCATACCTGGCTATGCTCATCCTCTCAACATATCTGCATGATTAGTAATCATGATACAATTATATATTAGTACCATGCAATACGAGGGTTATCTTATTACATTCATAACCCATTAGTCTGTATTTGAGCTTCACATAGGATTACTCTGTGTTAGAACTTCACATAGCATTACCCTGTATTAGGGTTTCACATAACATTACCCTGTGTTAGAGATCACATAGCATGGAATCCATATGGATAATCATAAGTATTCAATTATACTCTTTATTCTCATCATTCATCAATAAATGAATTATCAACACACATCATGGGTTTCTCTCATCTTTGCTAGAATATGATTACATCATAGTTTATAGGTTTTGATTAACCTTTTTATAAGGCATGTTAGCCTACATTCAACAGTGTGTATTACATCTCAATGTAACCATTGACATGACACTTCTCATGTGTCATTCATCCAATTATACTGGACTTATAACACATCAAGGTATACCAGTATTGGAGTGTTGGATGTGATACCTATCATATCTTGATGTATCACTTCCCTCAACACCTTTATCTTACTTGAGTTCATACACTTAGCTGGTATTAGGGTATTCCCCATCCTAATACTTTATGCACCAGTTCATCACATTTGTCATAACATTAAACACTTATTCCACTATTAGGAATAATATTCTCCATACTTATAATTTGAGGATTCACATAGCATATTCCATATATTTATGGATTTCACAACACATCACCCAGTGCTAAGTCTTCACATAGGATTATTGGCACTACCCTATATTAGGGTTCCATAGATCTTACTCCATTTTAGGGATTAAGGTTTTCTATTCACATCCAAATAAGGTTCTTCTTACCTCATACCCAAATTAAGGTTAGGATGTACAATTCCCATTAGATTAGGAGTTCCTTCATTGTTACACTAAGTTAGGGTTATATCATCACCCTGGATTTATGATAACACTCAGTTTTGCCCTAGATTAGGGTTTCACACATAGCATTGCTCTAATTAGGGTTTCACACATAGCATTGCTCTAATTAGGGTTTCACACATAGCATTTCTCTAATTAGGGTTTCCAATGTTGATTCCTTCAATCGTTGAAATCATGGAACCAATCATCAATTGGACCTATCCTCATACTTCAATTGAGTTAAAAAGGTCAACCTTCAACTGATTTGACCCTCAATTGACCCTCAATTAGTCATCAATTAGGGTTTGAATCAATTGAATTAGGGTTTGGAATCGATGATCCTTCAACACTAATCAATGCAAAATTAGTTACTTTGAAACCATCGAACCATCATCCAAATTGAACATGACCTGACCCCAAACGGTCTTGAGGTCGTTTGGATGACCACCAAACGGTCTTGAGACTGTTTTCCCATCATATAATCAAAATCCAAGTCAACCCATTAGGGTTTGGATCATTGAATTGATCACCAAATCAGCAATTGATTACATTTTAACTTAGTATCATTGGATCATCAATTGCTTAACCATACTCACCCCTAGACCTCCAAATGGTCTTGGGTGACCTCCAAATGGTCTTGAGACCGTTTGGATGAGCTCCAAATGGTCTTGAGACCGTTTGGATGAGCTCCAAATGGTCTTGAGACCGTTTGGATCATCCAACCCTTGGATTCTAGTGAAAAATCATTAGGGTTTGAGCTATTGAGTTGATCATCAAATCAGCACTTAATTACAAAGTGATTTGGTACCTTTAGACCTTCAATTGGTCAACCATGCTTAACCCTAGACCTCCAAACGGTCTGGGGTGATCCCCAAACAGTCTTGAGACCAAACCATTTGGGTGATTCCCAAACGGTTTTGAAACCGTTTGGGTCAATCAACCCAAAACATCAACTCATTTCAATGCAAAATCAACACTTATCCGATTAGGGTTAACACCATATATTTTGTCCTTCAAACACTTAACCATATCCAACCCTAGACCTCCAAACGGTCTTGGGTGACCCCCAAACGGTCTTGAGACCGTTTGGGTGATCCCCAAACGGTTTTGAAACCGTTTGGGCTAATCAACCCAAAATCTCAAATCAACTCATTGGAATTTCAACACAAATTTAAATTAGGGTTTGCCCAATTGATTAGCCTTCAAGTCATGATTCCTTGGGAATTAATCCATAAAATTTGGTGAGTCATTAACCAAGATGAATAGGAACAGGAATCTCAAACGGTCAACCCTCTCAAACGGTTTTGAAACTGTTTGCCCAAAAAGTTAAAATACTCAAGTTGAAAATCAGCACTTAATCCAATTAGGTTTACCTAATTGATTAGCCTTCAACTCATGATTCCTTTAGAATTAATCCATAAAATTTGGTGGTTTATCACCCAACATAATTAGGAACAGGAATCTCAAACGGTCAACTATTGGTCAACTCCCCCAAACGGTTTTGAAACCGTTTGGTGAAACCATTTGCTTCTAAACGGTTTTGAAACCGTTTGCTTCCAAACGGTTTGGGAAACCGTTTGAACAACTCAATGAAACCGTTTGGCTTTGATATTTGGTGAGGTGCTTGTTTATGATGATGTAATCATCATCAAGCTCTAAACCCACGAAATCTGTTGTGATTTCCATGGAGATTGCATCAATCAACCAAACTCAATTATGGAAATATAGAAATGATCACCAATTAATAAGGAATTGATTGCAATAATAAAATTAAGGGTTCAAGTTATAAAACCCGCCTCCAATTGATCTCCAAAGCTCCAAGTTCATGGAAAAAATGGTGGATGAAGCTCCCTTCACTATTTCAAGGCTCTTCCTCAAGCTTTGAGTGAAAAGAATATGTTAGAATTGAAGAGGGGATCGAGTTATGAAGAATGCATACATTGATTTTCGATTTTCACCATGGATTCAAGGTGAAACGAGGTGAAGAACCTTACCAACAGGTTGGGGGTCGTCCTCCTTCTCCTCCACAGCTCCTTGGTCGTTTTCCAAGTAAGGGGAAAGAAAGAAATCCGAAAAAGCCTTTGTTTTGGCTTGAAAAAGGTACTTTTATAAGAAAATTGATGAGAGAGAAAATATCTTATAAAAGTCTTTTAATTCCAAAATTGTTGCCACCACTTCCCCCTTGGTTTCTTGCATGCAAGGGCATCTATATCCCCACTGAGATCCCTTCCATTATCCATGAATTAAGGGTAAAGAAATTAAGCACCTTAACCCTTATAATAAGAATATCCATATTTGAGTGGAAATTCTTTTTCTTATAATAATGGTGAGTGGAATTTCACCTCCTTAGGATATGCTCGTGCCTTTGCAAGGCCTTAATATCATCCAAACACGTCTGAATCCAACCATTTTAATTTTGGTTGAAGGCCCTTTAATTAATACATACATTTTTGCCCTAAATTGAATTAGGGTTTCACTTAGGATTAAATCTTGATTATTTTAATATCAAGATTCTCTCTCCTCCAACTTAATTCCAATGAGGTGCCCTTCTCATTTTCTTTGCTCTACATGATGCCAAGAAACATTATGGACCTTATTGAAGTGGTAATTTGCATATTGAACCCTAGGTTTTGGATAAATTGCACATTACACCAAAACTAGGTTTTAATGCACAAGGATTGCTTTACAAGCTTAATCTTGGTGCCCAAGCTTGTGAAAACCATAACACTACATCATATTCATTCTTATGATGTCTCAGGATCAGAGGAACATCTTTTCATGCAACATTTGCAATTTAACCCCTCAACTTGGGTAATTTGCACTTTAGTCCAAAATAAGCAAACATTGCTTCAACATTGTTCAAACAGGACCAAAATTGAAACATAAGTTTCTCATGAGCCCTAATTACTTTTCCCAAGATAAGATTAAGCATCTACTCAACCTTATTAGGCAAAACATCTAGGGTTAACACATAACCCAGGTTAGGGATGTTACAAATTATAAACCCCTAACAAGGATTTCGTCCCCAAAATCCCAGGAAAAGGAGGGACAGATTTATTCAGTTATCATACCCTCAAGTCTCCACATAAAATCTTAATATAATGGAGATATCATGGATTCTGTAATCCACACAAAGTTCCTTTCATTAATTCAACATTATCAATGTTTATTGTTTATGCATAGCATAAACCCCTAACATATGATGTCCATATTATTGAAAGGAAGAAGCATAAAAGAGCATACATCTATCATCACCTAAGAATATTTATCAAAGGGAAAAACATATATATATATAAAAGAGATAATTTACTCAGCAATCCTTTATTCATTTAGGAAAGTTCACTTAGCAAACTCTATGTAATTGGGAATGTTCACATAGTTTTTCCTTTTTATTAGGAATGTCCACATAGCTTTTTCTTTTTTTATTTGGAAATGTCCACATAGATTTTCCCTTTAAGTTGGGGATGTCCACATAGATCTCCCCTATTAGTTGGGAATGTCCACATAGCTTTTCCCTATTAGTTGGGAATGTCCACATAACTTTTCCCTATTAGTTGGGAATGTCCACATAGCTTTTCCCTTTAAGTTGGGGATGTCCACATAGCTCTCCCCTATTAGTTGGGAATGTCCACATAGCTTTTCCCTATTAGTTGGGAATGTCCACATAGCTTTTCCCTATTAGTTGGGAATGTGCACATAGCTTTTCCCTTTAAGTTGGGGATGTCCACATAGCTCTCCCCTATTAGTTGGGAATGTCCACATAGCTTTTCCCTATTAGTTGGGAATGTCTACATAGCTTTTCCCTATTAGTTGGGAATGTCAACATAGCTTTTCCCTTTAAGTTGGGGATGTCCACATAGCTCTCCCCTATTAGTTGGGAATGTCCACATAGCTTTTCCATATTAGTTGGGAATGTCCACATAGCTTTTCCCTTTAAGTTGGGGATGTCCACATAGCTCTCCCCTATTAGTTGGGAATGTCCACATAGCTTTTCCCTTTAAGTTGGGAATGTACACATAGCTTTTCCCTATTAATTTGGAATGTCCACATAGCTTTTCCCTTTAAGTTGGGGATGTCAACATAGCTCTCCCCTATTAGTTTCTTTATACTCTCTAGATTATTTCAAAATGACTACTTGATCAGAGTAATCAGAAAGATAACAATCTAAGAGTTCCATACTTGCCTTATCTTCAATAACCATATACCTGGCCAGGGTATACAAGTATTGAAATTAGGTAGTATGCACTTTATTTACTATTATATTCCTCACTTTTCATACCATTATACACACAAGATTTTCCATTCCTAGATTTCCTCCAGGCATCATTTCTAAATCTCATCTTTCAACAAACAGATAAGGGAGATTATAAAACATTTTAAGGAACACTGAGTAAGATATAAATTCTCATCTACCTTGTGTCCTTATAGGACTAGTCAAAGGAAGTTCAAAAACAACTACTTTCATATCTTTAACACATAGAATCATAATATGAAGTATCAGATTGGATATATTTCATTTAAGTATCACCCCTCAAGGTCACCTACCACATTAGGTTGATTTCAACACATAGTGTCAAGTTTCCTCATGTTGCTGCTTTTGTCTTTACTTAGTGGCTATTGTCCTGGTGCACTAGGCATTCATTGCACTGGTGACACCAAAAACTTTGGCTTTTCAGAATATCTAGGCAAATGTCTCTAAAATTATAGAGACCTTACCTTAATTCTCAGCTTATTGCCCCTCTTTGGGCACTACCATCACATATGTACTATTTGTCCAAACTTATGGCAGAATCTATTTTCTCACCATATATTAATCTTTCCCACATTTCCAGTGTTCCAACATGACCATGTCACTCAGGAATCCTTACAAAGTCCAAAGTTTATGTATTAAAGACTGGTAACTTAGATTGTAATACTAGTATCCAGTCTTCTATATGCATCACTATTATCCTATCCTACCCTTCAAGAGCATAACATAGGATTCTCTATCCTAATTAGGTCAAGGTGGGAATTCTCAGGCACTTGTTCTCCTCTTGCCTGGTCCCATGCACCCTCTCCTGGTGCAACAACATTGCCCTTAGCAATGTGTTCCTCATGTTCTCCAGTCATTTTCAAGTTCTTCTTCTCCTCTGTCAGCAGAAGATACTATCAGATAAATTGGAAGACACTTAGAACAGACTGAACAACCTTAGTCCTATGTCTCTGTAGACTCAACGAACCTAGAGCTATGATACCACTTAATTGTGATGTCCGTCTCGTGAAAACAAGATTAACTAATGTGGAAGCGTTCACTAAGCAACGGATTACCAAAAATCACTAAAAATTAAAACCTTTTTATCAAGAGATCCATCAAAGGAAAACTTTCTCACATAGAACCAAAGTAACATAATTACATTCTTATTCAAAGGTACATATTCTGTATCATCTCCTTTTGAGAATTACAAGCATTAACTGTCCTATCAAGCTAAACACAGGAAGTATAAAATCTCGAGGCACTGAGCCAAAATCTCAAAAGCACTAACTAATACTCCGAGGACCTGAGAGTACAGAGACGACACATAGGACTCTATCTACATCTATACAAGGCATAACAGCCAGTGTCTCCACCTGAGACTTCACTGCTGTCCTTGCTACTATTGTTGCTGTCCTTCACCTACTAAATGATTCTTGCCTCTTCGTCTGCGTCCACCTAAAAATGTAGTTCCCATGGGGGTGAGACAATTGTAAATTGCCCCAGCGAGAGATATAACTCTCCGCCAGAAACATTATTATTGCAGATTAAGAAGATAAATATGCACATAGGAATTATATTTGTTTGGCAGCAGTAAATTCAATGTCTAACAGATTAGAATATCATTCTTATCTAAAACATTGCAACTATAACTTGAAAGAGCCACATGTCACTTATTCATTATGGAATATGAAGAACATGTATAACATTTATTCACTACAACATCATTACCACAACATTAACTCTCTTCAGGCTTAAATCATATATCTAAAGCCTGGCATTGTCATTGTGGAGTCATGGCCTGTAGCCATACTCTTTTCACAAAGTGTTGGGATCTTAATCCCTCAGCTCACCAAGTACATTTCCTCTTTTTAACAAGTTCATCATCATGATTATAGCATCTGGGTATTTGAACCATAGCTCACCATAGAACACTTGTTACCACTTATTAGGTAACTTCATACCTTCATATCATCTGACCCAGGGACATTATAATTCTTGCTACACAAAACATTACACATAGTTTACAAGGCTCATACCACCTCTTATTACCCCTTAATAGGCAATAAGGCATATTATGGCTTATGAAGCTCATAAGCAATCTAAGATAATTAGCACACCATGTGACACACATGACTCATTAATTTTCAGTTACCTCTCACTAAGCAACAAAGCATATGAAGGCTTATAAGACCTATAGAACATTTTCAATATATAGAACATCATAGCTCATACCTGGCTATGCTCATCCTCTCAACATATCTGCATGATTAGTAATCATGATACAATTATATATTAGTACCATGCAATACGAGGGTTATCTTATTACATTCATAACCGATTAGTCTGTATTTGAGCTTCACATAGGATTACTCTATGTTAGAACTTCACATAGCATTACCCTATATTAGGGTTTCACATAACATTACCCTGTGTTAGGGATCACATAGCATGGAATCAATATGGATAATCATAAGTATTTAATTATACTCTTTATTCTCATCATTCATCAATAAATGAATTATCAACACACAACATGGGTTTCTCTCATCTTTGCTTGAATATGATTACATCATAGTTTATAGGTTTTGATTAACCTTTTTATAAGGCATGTTAGCCTACATTCAACAGTGTGCATTACATCTCAATGTAACCATTGACATGAAACTTCTCATGTGTCATTCATCCAATTATACTGGACTTATAACACATCAAGGTATACCAGTATTAGAGTGTTGGATGTGATATCTATCATATCTTGATGTATCACTTCCCTCAACACCTTTATCTTACTTGAGTTCATACACTTAGCTGGTATTAGGGTATTCCCCATCCTAATACTTTATGCACCAGTTCATCACATTTATCATAACATTAAACACTTATTCCACTATTAGGAATAATATTCCCCGTACTTATAATTTGAGGATTCACATAGCATATTCCATATATTTATGGATTTCACAACACATCACCCAGTGCTAAGTCTTCACATAGGATTATTGGCACTACCCTATATTAGGGTTCCATACATCTTACTCCATTTTAGGGATTAAGGTTTTCTATTCACATCCAAATAAGGTTCTTATTACCTCATACCCAAATTAAGGTTAGGATGTACAATTCCCATTAGATTAGGGGTTCCTTCATTGTTACACTAAGTTAGGGTTATATCATCACCCTGGATTTATGATAACACTCATTTTTGCCCTAGATTAGGGTTTCACACATAGCATTGCTCTAATTAGGGTTTCACACATAGCATTGCTCTAATTAGGGTTTCACACATAGCATTGCTCTAATTAGGGTTTCACACATAGCACTGCTCTAATTAGGGTTTCACACATAGCATTTCTCTAATTAGGGTTTCCAATGTTGATTCCTTCAATCGTTGAATTCATGGAACCAATCATCAATTGGACCTATCCTCATACTTCAATTGAGTTAAATAGGTCAACCTTCAACTGATTTGACCCTCAATTGACCCTCAATTAGTCATCAATTAGGGTTTGAATCAATTGAATTAGGGTTTGGAATCGATGATCCTTCAACACTAATCAATGCAAGATTAGTTACTTTGAAACCATTGAACCATCATCCAAATTGAACATGACCTGAACCCAAACGGTCTTGAGGTCGTTTGGATGACCACCAAACGGTCTTGAGACCGTTTGCCCATCATATAATTAAAATCCAAGTCAACCCATTAGGGTTTGGATCATTGAATTGATCACCAAATCAGCAATTGATTACATTTTAACTTAGTATCATTGGATCATCAATTGCTTAACCATACTCACCCCTAGATCTCCAAACGGTCTTGGGTGACCTAAAACGGTCTTGAGACCGTTTGGCTCATCCAACCATTGGATTCTAGTGAAAAATCATTAGGGTTTGAGCTATTGAGTTGATCATCAAATCAACACTTAATTGCAAAGTGATTTGGTACCTTTAGACCTTCAATTGGTCAACCATGCTTAACCCTAGACCTCCAAACGGTCTTGGGTGATCCCCAAATGGTATTGAGACCGTTTGGGTGATTCCCAAATGGTTTTGAAACCGTTTGGGTCAATCAACCCAAAACATCAACTCATTTCAATGCAAAATCAGCACTTAGCCGATTAGGGTTAACACCATATCTTTTGTCCTTAAAACACTTAACCATATCCAAACCTAGACCTCCAAACGGTCTTGGGTGACCCCCAAACGGTATTGAGACCGTTTGGGTGATCCCCAAACGGTTTTGAAACCGTTTGGGCTAATCAACCCAAAATCGCAAATCAACTCATTGAATTTCAGCACAAATTTCAATTAGGGTTTGTCCAATTGATTAGCCTTCAACTCATGATTCCTTGGGAATTAATCCATCAAATTTGGTGAGTCATTAAACATAATGAATAGGAACAGGAATCTCAAACTGTCAACCCTTGGTCAACCCTCTCAAATTGTTTTGAAACCGTTTGCCCAAAAAGTTAAAATACTCAATTTGAAAATCAGCACTTAATCCAATTAGGTTTACCTAATTTATTAGCCTTCAACTCATGATTCCTTTGGAATTAATCCATAAAATTTTGTGGTTTATCACCCAACATAATTCGGAACAGGAATCTCAAATGGTGAACCCTTGGTCAACTCCCCCAAACGGTTTTGAAACCGTTTGGTGAAACTGTTTGCTTCTAAACGGTTTTGAAACCGTTTGCTCCCAAATGGTTTGGAAAACCGTTTGAACAACTCAATGAAACCGTTTGGCTTTGATATTTGGTGAGGTGCTTTCTTATGATGATTCCATCATCATCAAGCTCTAAAACTACGAAATCTGCTATGATTTCCATGGAGATTGCATCAATCAACCAAACTCAATTCCGGAAATATAGAAATGATCACCAATTGATAAGGAATTGATTGCAATAATAAAATTAAGGGTTCAAGTTATAAAACCCACCTCCAATTGATCTAAAAAGCTCCAAGTTCACAGAAACAATGGTGGATGAAGCTCCCTTCACTATTTCAAGGCTCTTCCTCAAGCTTTGAGTGAAAAGAATTTGTTAGAATTGAAGAGGGGACCGAGTTATGAAGAATTCATACATTGATTTTCGATTTTCACCATGGATTCAAGGTGAAAGGAGGTCAAGAACCTTACCAACATGTTGGGGGTCTTCCTCCTGCTCCTCCACAACTCCTTGGTCATTTTCCAAGCAAGGGGAAAGAAAGAAATCCGAAAAAGCCTTTGTTTTGGCTTGGAAAAGGTACTTTTATAAGAAAATTGATGAGAGAGAAAATATCTTATAAAAGACTTTTAATTCCAAAATTGTTGCCACCACTTACCCCTTGGTTTATTGCATGCAAGGGAATCTCTATCCCCACCTATCTCTCTTCCATTATCCATGAATTAAGGGAAAAGAAATTAAGCACCTTAACCCTTATAATAAGAATACCCATATTTGAGTGGAAATTCTTTTTCTTATAATAATGGTGAGTGGAATTTCACCTCCTTAGGATATGCTCGTGCCTTTACAAGGCCTTAATCTCATCCACACGTCTGAATCCAACCATTTTAATTTTGGTTGAAGGCCCTTTAATTAATACATACATTTTTGCCCTAAATTGAATTAGGGTTTCACTTAGGATTAAATCTTGATTATTTTAATATCAAGATTCTCTCTCCTCCAACTTAATTCCAATGAGGTGCCCCTCTCATTTTATTTGCTCTACATGATGCCAAGAGACATTATGGACCTTATTGAAGTGGTAATTTGCATATTGAACCCTAGGTTTTGGATAAATTGCACATTACACCAAAACTAGGTTTTAATGTACAAGGATTGCTTTACAAGCTTAATCTTGGTGCCCAAGCTTGTGAAAACAATACCACTACATCATATTCATTCTTATGATGTATCAAGATCAGAGGAACATCTTATCATGCAACATTTGCAATTTAACCCCTCAACTTGGGTAATTGCACTTTAGTCCAAAATAAGCAAACATTGCTTCAACATTGTTCAAACATGACCAAAATTGAAACATAAGTTTCTCATGAGCCCTAATTACTTTTCCCAAGATAAGATTAAGCATCTACTCAACCTTATTAGGCAAAACATCTAGGGTTAACACATAACCCAGGTCAGGGATGTTACAGGTTACACATCATAAACCAATCACCATACCCTAATTACGTCATCTCCCGTTTTCTTAGAACCTGTTGAGATTAGAATGCCATCATTAAATAAACATGATTAGGGCATTATGTCAAGGGTACTAGGTATCAACAACATGTACAAGTGTACATGTACCATTTCATTATGTATGCATGTGTTACGACCAACCATCACATGTATGTCTCGACTACACACATAACACTAGTATCTCGACCTCCAATCAAGGTAAGAGTCACGACTGAAATACACCATGGTCACGACCATGACACACCATGGTTATGACCCAAATAGCGGCACGCCACAACCACCTTCAAGGATGGTGTCGCAACCATCTACACATCAAGCGTCTCGACCACAACCAAATGCAACGTCGTGACCGTGTCAAGCCAAGGAGTCGTCCAACATGAAACAAGTGTCACGATCAAGCTCAAACAATGTCTCGACCATCAACAAAATGTGGTGTCACAACCATCAACAAGGCAACTTCTTGACCCTAGCCAAAGGCAACGCCACGACTACGATCGAGGGTACCATATCGACTGTGACACCCACATGGATGCGACCCAGGGACACCAGGTGACATGTCTTAACTGAGACCAAGCAAACAACAACATCTAAGACATAGACAAGGTGTCTCGACTGGGACCAAGACAAGGCGTCACATCCAACACAACACCAACTGTCTCAACCGAGACCACACAAAAAACACGACCAAAACACCCTAAAAGCAAAGTGTCCGACCAAGGCTAATCCCCAAAACACAAAACCACCTTCAAACCAAGAGTGAACCATCATAAAAAATATAAGTAAATGTGACGACCGCTATCAAATCGGCAGCCAAATCGCACATTAATTACATAGAATAACCATTAGCAACAGATTAACAAAAATAGTAAAAATTAAAACCATTTTACAAAGAGATCCATTGACAGAAAACTCTTAAAGAAAGAACCAAAGCAATATATACATAGTTTACATTGTACATACATTGTACCATCTCATCTCGAGGATATCATATACTAGTTACTTTGCCCAAACATATACATAAGCAACATAAAACCTCAAGCCATACAAGCCAAAATTTCAGATCGCTTATAAAACTATTACGTACTAATTCTCAAGGACCTGAGAGTACATAGATGACACATATGACTTCTATCTATAAGACACGATAGACAACACACTCAACTTGAGTTGTTACTACTGTCCCTTTTGTTGTTGTCCTCCCTCTACAGTACAGTCTCTACCTCTTTGTCCGCATCCACCTAATAATGTTGGGACCAATGGGGTGAGACAAAAGTCCCAACGAGAGATATAACTCTCTGCCAACAACATTATTATCACAAGTAAACATTATAAAATTGAGCATATGATCTTTTATATTAATAATCAAGATTAATCACTGTTTATAAGCAGAACATAGCAATATCATCTTTTCAAGCAATGCACCTATCTATGATAGAGTAATAAATCATCTATTCACTTTATAAGGAATATGAAGAACACATATAACATCTATCCATTTAAGATGTATAAAATTAGTGTAACATCAACCAATGTTTCTGTATTCATTCCTTAATCAAATACGCTACATGACTGATTACATTTTTGCAATCACCTTATGCCCTGAGGAGATGAGGTATATTGCTCATGCTCCAACCGACTACGGCTATGTAAAGCATTGGTACCATACAAGGTCAAAGGAAGAGCCAACTTCCAAGACCTCACCTGTCTCGGTCAATACGAGACCAGTGGCAGTGACATCACGTGTCAAACTGCAATTAGCTTGCCAGGGTATAGTGGCATCTTTGCTATAGAGTTATAGACGCAGCATGCACTCTCTTCAGGGAGATCACACAGCAACCTCGGTATATTAATATTGAGTCATGGCATATAGCCATACTCTTATGATGATGAGGAAGATCACACAACAATCCCCATTTGAACGTAAGGATATTTTCACCCATTACCCCCACATATTAAAAAATATGCTCTCTGAGTTAAACTCGTTTCACCATTCATCAAATTCTGACACTGAATGGATCTATGGCCAGGTCATCTATATGGTAAGGTTCTACTTGATTAATTAGGTGCATTACAGTATCTTTTAGTATCAACCAAGTTATAAGTATGAATTATAACATATGCTATAAAGAAATGTGTAATACATTTATCAAGTACTTTCATAATCTTTGGAACACATTGACTGCATAACACTTGGGATCTCAGTCCCTTATCACATTACTGGGGATTCTCATCCCTTAACATTATCATCATCATAATTGCTAGATATGGGTATTCAAACCCTTAGTTCATCATTGAACATTGACACCTCTTATCTGGTAACTATTACCTCTAGGTCCTCAGACCCAGGTATACATTATACTTATTGCACAAGTATTTCACATGGCTCACAAGGCCCATTTAATCTGTATCATATGAAACATCATAGCTCATACGTGGCTATGCTCATCATCTCATGATACTTGCATGGTTAATATTTCATGATAAAAATAATATCAAGTACATATCGTCACCATGCAATACAAGAGAAATACAACCTTCCCATTATTAGGGTTAGGGTTTTCCTTTTTAGCTGATTAGTGTTTCAAGTTCAAGTTCATCCACATCTTGGACGGGTATGGGTAAAGAAGCTAGTCCCACCGCATCATTTCCCAGATTTAGTGAAAAATGTGTAGGGGCAACATTTTCGACTAAGGCAAGTAAAGAAGCAAGTTCAACAAAAAAGGATTAGAGTTTGATCTTGGAATATTGACTCTTTGACAGGGAAATATTTGGAGATAGTGGATACCATGATGAGAAGAAAAGTCAATATAGCTTACTTGCAGGAAACCAAGTTGACACAGGAACGTTGTAGAGAGATTGGAGACACAAGATACAAAATATGGTATACAAGTATTGATAAACATAGAAATGGCATAAGTATTATTGTTGATAAGATGTTGAAGGATGACGTCGTCAAGATTACAAGTATGGGTGATAGAATCATAGCTATCAAGGTTGTTCTTGGGGAAAATATTTTTAACATTATTAGCGCTTATGCCCCCCAAGTTGGCTTTAACGAGGATGCGAAGGAGGATTTGTGGGATGATATGGATGAATTGATGCAAGGAATACCGATTGAGGAGAATATTATTATTGGGAGTGATTTAAATGGCCATGTGGGGAGTAGCAATGTCGGATATGAGAGAGTTCATGGTGGTTTTGGATATGGCAGCATGAATGGAGAAGGAGAGAGGATATTAGATTTTGTAGTTGCATATGATATGATTTTGGCAAACACCCATTTCAAGAAAACAAATCTCATAAGATTACTTTCAACAGTGGGCACAACTGTAGCCAAATTGATTACCTCCTTAAAGGAGGGTGAATCGTAACATATGCAAGGACTGTAAAGTGATTCCTGGTGAAGAACTCATGACCCAACATAGGTTGGTGGTTTTGGATATTAATATAAAGATCAATAAAGGCAAGCATAACAGAAACCAAGATAGTAAAATCAAGTGGTGGAATCTTAAAGGAGAAAATAAATTGACTTTTCATGATAAACTCATCAATGAGGTAACTTAGAATTTGGAGTCTGATGTTAACACTATGTGGCATAACATGAGCTCCCGCATAACAAAAATTTCCAAAGAGGTTTTGGGGGAGTCTAAAGGTTGTGGGCCTCGATAGAAGGAGACTTGGTGGTGGAATGATGAAGTACAAAAAGCTATTAAACTGAAAAGGGAGATCTATAGGAGCTTGCCCAAATCTAGAGATGATGCAACATTCCAAAGATACAAGCAAGCAAAGAAAGAAGCTAAAAAAGTTGTTTGGGAGGCAAGGTCTAGATACTTTGATGATATGTATAAGAAGTTGGACACTAGAGAAGGGGAAAAAGATATATATAAAATGGCTCGTATAAGAGAAAGGAAAGGAAGAGACTTGAGTCAAGTAAAATGCATAAAGAATGAAGATGGTAGAGTATTGGTGAAGGATGATGATATCAAGAACCAGTGGAGAAATTACTTCCATAAGTTTTTCAATGAAGATACTACATATAATGTTAGCAACTCGTGTACCATGAATACAAGAGATATCATTTACACACGACGAGTTTCACCATTTGAGGTCAAGAATGCTTTGAAAAATATGAAAATGAGAAAGGAATGTAGACCAGACAATATTCCCATTGATGTATGACAGAGTATGGGGGATGAGGGAGTTACATGGTTAACAAATTTCTTTAACAAGATCATGAAGACCAAGAAGATGTCAGATGAGTGGAGAAATAGTACTATAGTCCCAATCTATATGAACAAAGGTGACATTTAGAGATGTACAAACTACAGAGGTATCAAGTTTATGAGTCACACGATGAAGCTTTGGGAGAGGATTATTGAATAGAGGTTAAGATCTATAACACAGGTATCAAATAACCAATTTGGTTTCATGCCTGGAAGATCAACAACAGATGCTATTTTTCTGATAAGGAGGCTTATGGAGAAGTATAGACAAAGCAAAAGAGATCTTCATATGGTGTTTATCGATCTAGAGAAGTCTTATGATCGAGTACCCAGAGAAGTGTTATGGATTGTTTTGAAGAAAAAGGGTGTGCCTATCCAATACATTGACTTGATCAAAGACATTTATGATAACTCTACTACAAGTGTCAAGACTTCTGGAGGAGAGACACCAACTTTTCCTATCTCAATTTGGTTACACCAAGGATCCACAC
Source organism: Alisma plantago-aquatica (assembly GCA_963693085.1). Classification (NCBI taxonomy): domain Eukaryota; kingdom Viridiplantae; phylum Streptophyta; class Magnoliopsida; order Alismatales; family Alismataceae; genus Alisma; species Alisma plantago-aquatica. Next base: position 112,852,493 of record OY856415.1, on the reverse strand, counting down.
TCAACCCATATCTATTCATTCTTGTTATGGATGAGTTGACAAAGAATGTTCAGGATGATATTCCTTGGTATATGTTATTTGCTGATGATATTGTTTTGATTGACAAAACTAAAGATGGATTGAATGATAAAGTTGAACATTGGAGAAAGGCATTGGAATCAAATGGATTGATGATTAGTAGGAGAAAAACTGAGTATATGCATTACAATTTTAGCCAATCTCGCACTGTGAATGATGGAGCCAAGTTGGATGGAGTAGATATACCAAAATGTGATAAATTCCATTACCTGGGTTCTATTATTCAAATAGACGGGGATGTCTAAAATGATGTTTATCACCAGATCACTGTAGGATGGTTGAAATGGAGGAGTGCAACTGGAGTATTATGCGATCAAAAGATCCCTCTCAGGTTAAAAAGTAAGTTTTATAGAACAGTTATACGACCAACCATGCTCTATGGGAGTGAATGTTGGGCGGTGGAGAAACAAGGTCTCAACAAGGTGAACGTGGCTAAAATGCGTATGCTAAGATGGATGTGTGGGAAGACAAGAAAAGATCGCTTGAGAAATGACTATATTAGGAATGAAGTGGGGGTGGTGAGCATTGAGGACAAGTTGTGTGAGGGTCGACTCAGATGGTACGGACATGTGCAACGCAGACCTACTAGTACGCCTATACGAAGAAATGCAATTGAGACAAACAATATAAATAGAAGAAGAGGAAGGCCTAAATTAACATGGGATGATCTTATAAAGAAAGATTTTGAATCTCTACATCTCAATCAGAATATGGCCCATGATAGAGCTGAATGGAAATGAAGGATCCATGTAGCCGACCCCAACATAGTTGGGATTGAGGCTTATATGATGATGATGATGATGATGATGATGATGATGATGATGATGATGAGGGTTTCAAGTTTATATTATCAAGAATCAAAACCCTAATTTATATCTCCGCACATAATAGGAGCATACATTGATATCATAAGTATTCAATCATACTTGTTTATTCTCAACATTCATCATTAAATGATTATCACACAAAGTATGAGTTTTTCTCTCATCCTCACTAGGATATTGATTACATCATACTTTATTAATTTGTCTCAACCCTTTTCTCAAGGTACATTGGCCTACACTTATCAAAATGCATTAAACTCTTTACATCTTAATGTATCATTTGAAATAACACGCTTCATATGTTACTCAGTCAAGTATATAGGATTTGAGGTGCTTACCTCCATTTTGGTTTTGAGGCGATTCCACCATATCGGGCTAGAGGTGTGTGCTTACTACCATATCATCCAAGAGGTGTGTGGTTACAACCATATTGTCCAAGAGGTGTGTGCTTATCACCATATCGTCCAAGAGGTGTGTGCTTATCACCATATCATTCAAGAGGTGTGTGCTTATCACCATATAGTCCAAGAGGTGTGTGCTTACCACCATATTGTCCTAGAGGTGTGTGTTTATCACCATATTGTCCAAGTGGTGTGTGTATCTGTGTCACTTATATCGGGTTACTCAAGTGTAGGGTTTTGCATATCGGGTTAGACCCTTATGATCTTCAAACCTTCAAAGTATCAACCTACCATGTGTTGAGTGACAGCCTAGACAACTGGTTAGTCCTTTTTCAACCAACCCAAATGTACAAAATGATAGGGGTGTGGGGTTCCAAGGTATAACGAATTTCATATCACCATATCGGGTTTCATTACCATATCGGGTTAGAGGTACTTCAACCCGATATCGGTTTGTGCCATGATGATGTCATCATCATCAAGCTCTAGACTTTCGTCCCTTACTATTCTAGTTCATGGAAAAAAATCCTATGCAACTATTAGAACTCATAGATTAATCAATTATTCAAGTCAAATTGAAATTGAAAGTAGATCAACAAGTATAGCAAGATTGAAGGTGAATAATAACATGATTGGGTTCAAGTTATATAACCTACCTCAAGGACAACTTCAAAGCTCCAAGCTCCAAAGCTTCACGTTCCCAAGGTTGAATATGAACTTATAAAAGATCCAAGACTTGTTCACAACTCCTCTATAGGCAAAGAATCACCATAGATAAGAACCTGGTGAAGAAGAAAACAAAGGAAGAATCATAACCCGAGATTCATGCTTCAACTAAGGTTGAAGACGACCATGACTTCACCTTAATCTTAAGGCTCGAGCTCCTCCTTGATCCTCAACTAATATGCACAATATCTAAGAGAAAGAGAGTTGTAGGATTTGAAAAGTTTCACTAGTAGGTGAAAGGAGTGATATATATAATTAGGCTCATGAGAGAGTGTGTATAAGAGGTGTCATCACCTTATACTACTAGGTGACACATGTCCATGCATGGGTTGACACATGTCCTTGCATGCACACATATTTATCTTGACATGCAAAACTCTTGGAGATAATCTAGGGATAAGATTTCGGCCATTAGTTATCTTGTTGAACAAGATATTTCAACCCAACATCACTTTATTCACAAATTGATACAACTTTTCCAAGAAAAGTTGTAAACCGATGTCCATCACCTTTTTGAGGTTATTAACTTGTCATGGCCTTTTCTAAGAGTTGAAAAAATGATAGGGGACCTCCTCTATGGCTTCTTTGATGATAGGCACTCCCATATAAGCTCTACAACTCAATACAACTCATTTTAGGGTTTCAACTATACAACTCTTCTTGGTCTTTTCATCACCAAGAATACCATCACTCAAATATGATTCAAACATGATGCCTCTTTATTTATATCTCCTCTAGATGATGCTAAGAGAGAGTAGGGACACTCTAGAGGAGGTAATTTTCATATCAACCCTATATTTTGGGTAAATTGCAATTTGCATCAAAATTGGTACATAAGGGACAACCATTATTCAAACAAGCTCCAACTTGGAACTTAGGATTTCCACAAGCCACCCCTTAGCATCATTCTCTCTCTTATGATACTAAAGAACTTGAGGCACATTTAAAATGTGACATATTGCAATATAACCCCTCATATTGGGTAAATTTCAATTTACACCCAAACTATCATATAATGTACAATAATTTACAAATAAACTCAAACTTGAAAATTAAACTCCTGTTGAGTCTTAATTACTTTTCAAAAGATTAAAATAACTTTATAAATAACTTACTTAAGCAAAACTTCTAGGGTTATGTCACAACCCAGGTCAGTGATGTTACAGTAAACATCAACCAAAATAGAAGATAGTATCAAGGAAACCACCATCAACAATGAGGAAAACTTCACATAGGAACGATCACCAAAAATGCTAACATATGCACTATGAGAAACACCATGAAAACACTTTTACTAGAGAGATAAACCATGTTTAATGCATCCAAAATAGAACCTAAACTCAAAGATATATCAAGGTACACGAGCATCATGCATGTGACCAAAACTAAGATCAAGAGGTAGAAGAAAACCACCCAGTTCACCATCATCTAAAAAACGGGTACCATGTAATTAGGGTTTCTGATTACAACCAAACCAAGCATGATAACCACTATCATTCAAGTTCTAGGTCATGATATCATCTACTATCATGTTAGGATCATGATTTAGAGAGAGAAACAACTGCACACAATTAATGAAAAGTGCAATAATAGAGAGGGTAGAGATTTATGTAACCTGCCTTAAGGAAGATCATTCCAAGGATCACAAGCTCCAAGCACACGGTCAACAAGGATGATGAAGCTCCACCAAAGGCTCCACTTTTGACCACCAAAACACCTTAAAAAGAAGAAGGTACCAAGGTCAAAGGTTGCTCAAGAAAAAGAGGGTAAAAGATCCCTAGGCTGAACCAAAGGAAGAAGGGGGAAAAGAGAGAAGAAACTCCCTCTCACTTGGGTACCGCCTTGTCAAAACATGGTCTATGACCCTTGTGATAAGGAGCTTACTCTCAAGAACAACCACCATATATAGTACATAATCTAAGGCCAATAAAAGAGAAGAATATGGGGTAGAAGATCTAAGAAAATGTCACAAAAGAAAGGCATACACTTACCAAGGTTGAAGATGAGTAAGAATCACCACATCCGATCACCAAAGCTCTAAGGAATTAGTCCTTCTTTCTCCTCAAGGCTCCAAGAACAAAAAATAGAGGGTGAGGAAGAAAGAGGGCCTAAAGTTTCACTTGCATGGAGGGAAAAGGGCTTCTATAGAAAAGGAGGAGGGAGGTAGGGTGAGAGGTGATATGTCAACACCTAAAGGCACCAAAGGGACACTTGTCCACCCAAGAAACCAACATGCAACCACTTAAACCTTGCATGTACAAGATGATGATATAACCCTATGTTGGGTCTCGACCACTTGGTTCACCACCACCTTGGTTTCGGCCAAGACACTCCAAGGAGGTCAAAACAACACCAAAGAACATGTCTCGGTCGAGACAAAAAGGATCACCACCACTCAAGGTCGAAACAAAACACACAAGGACCACTGTCTCGACCCAAGACCAACATGGCCGAATCAAAACACACCCTAGGAAGGTGTCTCAGTTGAGACACACCCAAAACCACCACTAGGTCGAGACAAGGTCGAGACACACCCAACCAAGCATACATGGTCGAGACATTAAAAACCCTAGAAACCCTGATCACCTCTAGTTGATGCCACCACTCACCCAAGGCTCAATCAAGGCACCCCAAAGTATCACACTCTCTCTCATGAAGCCAAGAAAGAGAAGGAGCACTCTAGATGTGGCTAATTATAAGATAACCCTCACAAATGGGTAAATTGTAATTTGACCCAAAATAAGTACATAAAAAACAAACATCATCCAAACAAGCTCAAACTGGAGACTTAAGCTCTCCAAAAGATCTAAGAACATTTCAAAGGATTATAGCAAAGTTATAAGCATGTAATCAAGCCAAAGAAAATAGGATTAACCCAAAACACAGGTCAGGGGTCTTATAAGCCATAAACCCCTAATAAGGATGTTGCCCCCGAAATCCTAAGAGAAAAGAGATGGGTACATCCTCATCATCTATTCCTCGAGCTCCCACATGGCTTCCCTCAACACCACAGTGATGCCACAGAACCTTCACCAACAGTATGTCCTTCTTCTTTAGCTTCTTCACTATTCTATCAAGGATCAAAATGGGTCCTTCCACATACAACATATCTTCATCAGGCTCGACCTCCACTGATAGTAAAACTAACTCGATATCATGGTGGCACTTCCTTAACATGGAGACACAGAACACTAGATGCAAAATGTGAAACTCAAGAGGCAACTCCAACCTATAGGCCACCTTTCCAACATGTGCCATCATAGGGTAAGGTTCCATATACCTGGGAACCATCTTACCCTTCTTTCCAAACCTCAAGACACCCTTCTAGGGAGATACCTTAAGATAAACCCTGTCTCCTACTTGGAACTCCAAGGGTCTATGATGATTATCGACATATGACTATTGTCTATCATGTGCTGCCTTCAACACTTATATTGGTTGCAAAACCAACTAAGTGTCAGGTTAACACTTCCTCAACATTAAAACATGAAACATCGAATGCAACTTGTGCAACTCAGGTGGAAGCTCCAACTTATAGACCACTTTCCCAATACGTGCCACCATCGGGTAAGGTCTCATATATCTAGGAGCCAAATTACCCTTCTTCCCAAACATCAAAATACCTTTTCAAGGAGAGACCTTGAGGTACACTCTGTCTCCCACTTGGAACTTCAACGTCTATGCCGGTTGTCTGCATACGATTTTGTCTATCTTATGCTACCTTTAGCTGCTGTTGAATTACTTTGATCTTCTCTATTGTTTATTGTACAAGCTCAGGACCCAAAAGATGATACTCACCAGTCTCATACCAACATAAAATAGATATGTAGCATATCCAATACAAATCCTCATATGGTTCCATATCGATGCTCCTCTGACAGCTGTTATTGTAAAACTCTATCAAACTGAGGTGCACATCCCAACTGCCCAAAAACTATAAAACACAAGCTCTCAGTAGATCTTTCAAGGTCTATATGGTCCTTTTAGACTATTTGTCTGTCTATGGGTGAAACATGGTGTTGAACTTCAACTATGTACCCATATCTATATGTAGACGTTCCCAAAGACAATCGGTGAACTGAGGACCTCTATCAGATACGATGGTAGCTGGGATACCATGCAAATGTACTATCTCATAAACATATATGGTAGTTGGGATATCCAATTTAGTTTGATAGAGTTTGCTTATAATAACAGTTACCAGAGGAGCATCGATAGGGAACCATATGAGGCATTATATGGGAGACGTTGCAGTTCTTTGTTGTGTTGGTATGAGACAGTTGAATATCATCTTCTTGGTCTTGAACTTGTACAGCTAACAACATAGAAGATCAGAGTGATACCATTAGGTATATGTACCCATCTTCTTTCATGCATATGATCCTTTTTTCACCCTCTCTCTTTGCTTGAGTTCGTCGCTTGTGTGCTTGGTGGAGAAGAAGCTCATCCTTGGTACTCGGTGGCCAAAATCCTTTGTATGTGGTGATCCAAGCTTGGAGCTACTCTTCCTTGGCAATCTTTGGTGATTCTGTGATCCTTGGTAAGTGATCTCACCTCTTGATTTCATTTCTTTGCAATACCCTACCTCTTTCTTCTTCTCTTGGCTGAATCCATCGATCTTCCATGGTGCTGTTTGTGTTGGGATGGAGGTACTCCTCTTTCTTGGGCTGAATCCTTAGTTCTCCAAGGTAGTGCTCAAGTTGAGTGGAGGAACTCTTCTCCCTTTCTCTCCCTTCTTGTTCCTTTTTGGGCTTGGCGTTTTGGTTCTCCTTCTTTCCCTTTAATGTAGGGTTTTTCCTTCTCTTTTGAGGTGGTGACTAGCTTGGTCGTGGAGGTGATCAAAGCTAGGTTTCTCTCTTGCTTTTGAAGCTTTGCTTGGAGGTGGTTTCATCGACATTTAAGGAAGGTTATATAACTCTTTCCCCTCTTCTATTATTGTACTTTAATTCTACATGCAACTCATTCTAAAATGTGATTACTTGTTGTTGATAATGATATCTTCGTTAGGGTTGTGTTTCTTTAATGATCTTGCATGTGCTTGTTCCTTTACTTAAACCCTATTTCACATACCCGAAATATAAGTGATGGGGATGATGATGGTTTTTCATGCAACTCAACCTTGATTTGGGGTCTTGGTTCTTGGTTCGATGATCTTGCATGAGATGGAGTTTGGTTTTGATTTTAGGTGTTTGATCTTGGGTTTCCATCTATCATCACATGTTTCATGTTGATCATGTGTGGTGCTTGATTCTAGGGTTTTGAACATGTTTATTCTCTTATGATTTCCCTTCCTTAAGGTTTTGGTCTTCAAGATGATAAGCACATGTTTTAATCATGTTTTGATTGTGGTTTCTCTCTAAGATGTCCTTCATGCTATGTTCCAAGTTGTTGAAGGTTTGGGGTGATGTTTGGTCGAATGAGATGATTTTCCTTTGGTTTTGGTTGCATAGAATTGTTTCATTTGGTCGCATAGAATGGTGGTTCACTTCGACCGCTAAGGTGTTGATTCCCTTTGACTGTTTTGACTTGATGATACCCTTGGTCACTGAAATGGTCTTTGAACTATGGTCTCCCTTTGAACCTTGATATGTGGATTTTTGGTCGTTTTCCTTGGTCATAGTATTCGACCATAAGGTGTTGTTTTCTCTTCGACCGCATGGCTTTATGACCTCATGATCTCTTCGATCGTTGGTGTGTTGTGGTGATGCTTGGTCACTGGTCTTCCACCATCAATGATGTATGTTCTTCAACCACCTACCCTCTTTATCTCTTACCTTCTTGAGTTGATGGCTTTTCTTGGGCGTGTTGTTCCTTGTTGTGGTAGAGGAGTGATGGCGATGGTTGACCCACATGTTCCAAGAATGTGGGAAGGTGAGATACCTAGGGTTTGTTGATAGTGTTGTGATGTAAGACCCTAATCGACTACATGTGAAACCCTAACCCTGATCCCAAGTGTATGATGTCCTTATTAAACTTTCTTAAAGTAACTAGCATTGCGATTGTGTTTTCTTTATCCTACTTGTGTCAATCTAACCTTGCAGGTTGAATGAAATATCATAGCCAATGAATGCTATAGTGATGCTTATATGACATAGGTGATGTTTATAAGCCTTGTAAGGCATTATGAGACAATTATGTGACACAAAGATTATGTGATTTGGGTCTTATGACCTGGCAGAGGCTTTATGTCTAGTATGAGGTGATATCCTCCAGTGATGTGATGAGGGATTGGTATTCCCTAGTGATGTGATAATGTTGATGGCCTGGAAAGGTAGTGGTAGCATGTGATGATGTGGAAAATTTGTACCTCATTCATTTTATATCTTCTGGAGTTGTAACATATCCTTATCTTTGTAGAAACTATTTAAGGTTCGTAGGTCCTAGCTTGATTGATGTTAAAAGATACCCAATTGACATAACTAATCAAGTAAAACCCTAATCATGTAGATGCCATGTGCCATAGAACCATCTTCAACATCAGTACTTTGCTGGATGGTGAAATAGGTATTCCCAAGGGAAACTCGGAGTGCATATTGTTGAGTATGTGAGGTGCGAGTGACTACATGTCCTCAACATCTTGATCCCAAGTATTTTGAGAATGATTGTAGTTGGGTCTAGATGATGAGCATGTGATATGAAGTGAAAGAGGACAATTGTGGTTTTACCTCAGTGTTTGGGTTATATACCCTATTTTCTAGCATTGTGACATGTACCAAGGCGGGCTAGGTGTTTTACAGGACCATATCCTTGACTATGAGTTGTTGACTCTACAAGACTAAAGCTGTGACTATAAGTTGTTGTTTTTGTAGTTTGACTATATGTCATTGTGGTGCATACTCGAACTGACCGAGTAGTATAGGAGAAGATCATCGAGTTCGAATCTTCCATTGATCTTGTATGACACTAATTGTGACTTGGTAGTGATCAGTTGGGTTTGGGTGGTATGACTCAAATCCTTAGGGAATAATAAAAGATGCAATAAACCATGTAGTATATTTTCTTAGGGTCAAATATGCCTCACATTGGATGACCCATTGCCTTATCTTTTGTACTAATTTCTCAAATTATAATGTTGTAAGAGAAATCAACTGTTATACATGTTCTTCATATTCCTTCTAAAGTAATAAGATGTTCTACTGCTCAGTTGTGATACCCAAACTGTTTAAACAATGTTATCTACTTTATTCGTATCATTGAGTTGAATATGTTTATAATGATTAATCTTCTTTGTATAATATATATGTGTTAATAATAGACATTGGTGGAGAGTTGTATCTCTTACTGGGACATTTGGTCTCATCCTGTGGGTTTCCACTTCTTTTAGGTGGTTGTGCACGACGAGGTAGAGATCGTGTGGTTGAGGCTGAGCAACAAGAGGAATAATAGATGTTAAAGGTTGGATATGCTGCTAGTATTTTGTAAAAGATTCCTATGTGTCGTCCCTGTACTGTCAGATCCTTGGGGGTGTTTTCTAGATGTTGTATATCAAGATGATGTTTTGACGATATGTCATTTATTGTATAGATATGGCATGTGTATATAAACAGGTTGTGGCTAGTGAGCCACTGAATAGTGATATGTATATCCTTATGATATGTTATGTAATACAAGTGATCAGTTTGTGGACTCAGATGTAATAAGTTTTGGATTTTGTGCTTATGTGAAATTGGTTTTAATTTCTTGTGTTCTCTAGTAACATGGTTGATTAGTATTAGTTCTTCTTTTGTTTTAAGTAATCTCATTGTGTGGCGTGTTGGGGCATCACAAAAAAATTTGTTCTCAACTACCGATGTTGTTGATTCTGCTTCATCTGATGAGGAGAGTGTATTTGTAGTAGAAGTGATCTCAATTAGATTTGCAAAGGAGCCTAGTTTGGTTGATGCTCTTCTCATATAAAACATTGGTCTGCTTAATTTGAGCCTTCAAGCTTGGAGTCTCCAGGCATCATGAACAATGGTCAAAATTATGTAGGTGTTTCTATGTGTAGGTTAGTAACCTAGGACATTAGAGTGTGATTTGCTATGGGTCGAAGATATATGATCCACTCCCTCTTGAGGTGCAATACTTTGATCATCTCTGCCCATCCATCTGTGACGTGCAAGTTGGAGTTCTGGTTTGTGGAGATGGTGATCTAGAACTCCCTATTTCCAATTTGTATCTTGATTTGGCAATGAAGGATGTCGAACTTGTGATATTTCCATTCTTTTGGTAGTATGATTGACTTCCTGTTATCTGAATCAAGTGGATAGTTCATGAAGGGGTATCCGGAAGCCATTTTTGTGGTAGCAAAGCTAATAAGTATGTTTACTATGCATCTTTTGGTGTCTCGTGCTACTTATATATATGTATTCGACTAATATGTAATGGTGTCACGTCTGTAGGTATTCTTCTCTTGCTCAATGTGTTGCAGATGTGTCCCCGTGTCCTCATATTGAGAAGCAGTATATACTCTAAACGGTAAGATAGATCAGAAAAAATACAGTCTACATCGTTTAATGTCAGGATGAAGCCAAGGCTATGAAATGTTATTAGCCGCTGGGGTAGATTCAACTATGGATGTGTAGTAAATCTCCTTAGCTATGATACTGAGTCCACTAGATCTTATCTGGTTAGGTGGAGTAGGTTTGTCTATCTATTGTATATCAATTTAGACACTGATGTTGTATCCATTGTGTGTGGTAGAATGCCAATATGTTACAAAAAGGGCGACTGATGTGACTATCTCAGCTGTGAATGAGTCTGTTTGAGATTACATATATAAGAATGGTAGGATATCAATGGAGCAGAACTAGGTTGTGGTTGAGCAGGGAAGGCGGAGAGGGTCACCAGTGTTGAGGATGTTGATGGTGTTTTTAGAGAGAAGTTGGATCTTTCTCTCACTAACATAGCTGCTATTAAAAAAACATAATTGGATAGTGTAGAATAAAAATAAAATTCCTTAGTTTCTTGATGGAATGAGGTAAGTTTTTTTAATAAATTTCAAATGGGTTTTAGAGGGTATAAGACAGCTTTGGGGAAATCTGAACTTTGAGCTAAGAAAGCAACCTTTCAATGAGTTAAAATTTCATATTGTCAACACAGAAACATACATATCATTGTACTTTATAGTCCTTCCAAGCTCGCGAGGGAAGTTTTTGTTTAATTAAATGGTACATGTGAAAACCACATGCATCATGTGATTCACATAGGAAAAAACATTTTCCTTAAAGGTCGAATGGTTGTTTCTGGAACCCAACAAAAACATACTCACCAGATATTTAAATTTTTGGCAATAGACAACTCTAGATCTAAATGTCTCCATATTAGGAACACTAGATTAGTCACTAAAATTTAGTAGGGTTTGCAAACCCTATATTCACTAAGCTTGATATCAGAACCTTAGATTACTCAGTAAGCTTGATATGGGTCATAACAGTTTTAGTTATCTAGAGTTCCCCTAAGAAAATCCATCCAAGCATAGAACAAGCATGTAGGGCTAGGAGTCTACAAAACTTATCTAGAGGGGATCTGCTTGAGTGTAAAGAGGTCAAGGAAAGACTATAGGTCATCTGGACTCTTCCTAGTGAAGCCCATGTAGCAAAGTAAGAACAAGAAATAAAATGCAATTATAAAAAGTAATAAAATGGTATTCTTCAAGCACCTTAATTGCATATTTTATGGATCTAAAACATGGAATTTGAATCATTTGCTTTTCTCAACAATCAAGGGCTTAGAATTTACATAGTGAAGGTGAAACTACAATTTTTGGAGGAACTCTTTTTTCCAGAGTTGTATAGTGTCCCAACTTATTATTTTTATCAATTTAGAGGTTACTGGATTTGATTTGTGATTTTTACTAATAGGTTTAGATAGAAATCATGACTGGGGTGAATTTTTATATGGAATGATATAATTCTTACTAATCTCTTAATATTTGGATTTTGTTCCCTACCTTCTAGCTAATTTAAACCCTAGTTTAGATTCTAGTATTTTTTATAACCTTTGGTGGGAGATTGGGAGAAGCACGATGTTCACCTACTTGGTTCCTATTGGTGAGTGGTTGTATCCCAATTTTAGAGATTGAATCATGTATAACTTTAAAAAATGCAAGGTTCACTATACCCAAATTTGTGAAATTTAGGTATTTGAGTGTAATATAACTTATTGTAAAATTAATTATTGTATTATCATTTTAGAAGGAAATTTTTCTTATGCTTGAATTACATGAACTAGGGGTGAATATAATAATTTATTATGATTTTATCTACTTATGGAAATATTTGGTGCAATTGATTTTTTGACTAATATGGTATGATCATTAGAAGAAAATAATGATTTTAGAGCATATGAGTCCTTGACGTTACACATGTATTAAATAATGACATCATCATATATTTTAGTTGTTATGAGCTTATCTTATAGTCAAAATGTTGAATTAGCTATGAGTATGGTAGGAATCTATGCAAGTATAATGATATTTATGGAAATTCAATTCAAGATGAGTTATATCATCAATATGATATTTGTAAATGATAGAAAATGTTATGCAGATAACTAAAGTCTCAAGCTACAAATTGATGTAATATTGTTGAAATCCTAAATATGCATTATTGTTAAATCATGGGTTTGTTGCTGAAAATAAGAATTGACTTTATCTAGTTGCCTACTTATCCTTTTCCTACGAAATAAATTGAGATGTGAGTTAAAATATATTATGTAACATGAAATCTAGTTTATTCTAGATTTAGGGTTTGTTTGAATGAAACATATTTACTATAAGGTCCTATTTGGGGGAAGTGAAATGATTTTACATTTAGTGATCTAATGGATTCTGAGAAGGAACCCAATGATAAAGTCCTTATATAAAGATAGACAAGGAGTCGGTGAGACCCTTGAGGGGGGGGATGGCATGTGGCTTTTCTAAGATTATTGTTAAAATTCTAATCTCACATAGTGATGGACAATTCATAGCTCTTTACAATTGTTCAAGTGACATCATTTTGAAAACATTATGGATTTTGATGTGAGAGATCACTTACTTCAACTTAGTATTATTTGCTGACAACCCTCTTGAGTATTAAGGAAACTTGGTTGAGTTTTATAGGTCACAAACTGTTGTGCCCCAACATAGACATACATAGGAACCTCATGTAAACTTAGGTAGATTTATGGTCTTAGGGGTACTGCTAACCCTTAAACCTTATAGTTGGCTACTTGGACTTGTCCTTATATTTTTAGCACCGAGGTATGAGCTAAGCAATTTAAACATATGTGAAATAACAAATCCATCCAAGCATAATTATCATTGCTATACTTAGTTATTTAAATGAGTTGATATGGTTATCATTCATTGTAGTTTCTAATGCATTAATTTTTTGCTTTCCTTGACATCCATTTCCTTATACATTATCATTTACATATAAATATGCAATCAATCACTTTAGGACTTGTCAAGAATGTATATTACTTGTTGAATAACATATGGTTATTCATGTTAGAACTATTGAGTGGAATTTGTCTCACTCACTAAGGTTGTATGTCTCACATTCTTGATTTTCAGAGGAGCTTTCTCGTGATAGTAATAGTCAAGGAAGTAGACGTTGCACATATAGGTCAGGTTTGATTTGTGTTGTAGATATTGTGTCAACTATGGTAGGTACATAATACTGTATGAGGAAATTTTTATATAGTTCTATGTATGCATGTTAATGAATCAACTATGCATTAAATATATTGATTGTGTAAATGAAATGGAATCATTCTTTTATCTTTTACTATGGTAAGTGATAAATCTAATGTAATTTCTAAACTATGAAAATTATCATGTTTAATTTACTTTTAGAAATGGGCAAAAAGTTAATGTCGTTTTCACACACTTTAGCCATATGACTTTCGTGTTTAATATTTGATCACAATTTGGGTTCAACTTAGTTTGTGGCCTCAAGAACTAGGTTTAGATTACACATAGTTTGGGAATCATGTATAATGGGAGACTCAATTGATCTAGAAACAATGGCTTAGTTTCAAGAGACAATACATTTTCACTACTATGTCTATTGTCTCAGTACTATGATGATCATCAAGGCTTTTTCTTTATAAAATCATAGGAACAAGTAGAATGTGAGTGGCAACGGAAACAATCGCACTAGAAGGTTATATGCAATGTAACTAAATGTTGAGTTCATGGAGATTTAGGTTCTTTGCATAGGGATAGATTTGGAAGACCCTACTTTGATGCCATGCAAAGAAAAAAGAACAAAAGAAAATTAAACGTTATTATCATCAGCAGACTCATGGGATAATTTAGTACATGAAAATAATTTTTTTACAGAAATTTTCCCTATAACAGTGTTCATGTGAAAAATTCTCTATATCTGAGAATGTGTTAAGCCTTTTGTCCTGTAGTAGCTACACCTATTATCACTGAAACACCAATGACAAATATAATCATGAAGCCGTATATAAACCAAAATAGTTGAGTATGAAAATCTTAAATTTGATTCTAATATGTTATATAACTCTCTGTTTGGATAAGAATATAAAATAGAACGAAAATATTTTTTTTCTAGAAAAGCAAAAAGTTAAGTAACACAACCATATACATGTACATTCAAGACGCACACAATCTGCGATAGTATTCAACAAGTTTTGTAGGTGATAGTAATAGAGTAATAGAAATTCAAAGTGTCATTGTTATTTCACAACTAGGTGGACCGTCATAAGAGGAAATTGAGGGAATGAGAGTCGAGATAGTGTAGAAATAATGACCCCGTTGCTACGGCAATATAATATCATCACCACTCTTGATGTGAAATGCAACAATCACCAAGATGATTGTCTCCATGTCACTTAATGTCAAAACCAAAGGCATTATAGTTACTTTTTCTAGGATTAGAGTTCTCAGACCCTACTCTGACACCATGTACTGAAAAAAGAGAGAGACAAATGATCATTATTAATATTGGTAGACACATGAGTTAAATCCATCATGCATGACAAATAATTGTTTGACAAAGCTTGCTCTCTAGCTACCGTGAAGTGGAATATTTTTCAGCAATTTAAGTATGCTTCAAGATTTGGATCTTATAGTAGCACTATCTATTGCTAAAATGCCATGATGATATCAATTGCCAAAATAATTATGGACAACGGTTAATTAACCGAAATATACTTTTGAGTGTGGAATCAACCAAACTCACTTCAAATACATCTCACAAGTTATGGGTTTGTTGTCTCAAGTTCAGACTTCGGAAGTTACGTTTGGTTTATTGGATTCTCAAGAATCCCAAGAATCCAACATTTAGACCATCTTGTATTTGTAAAATATTGCATTGTTAAAATCCCGTAAACACACATTTTGTATTTGATTTCTAATATATGATTTATTTTTTTCATGATCCACTGGCCAACCACAGCTGAATTTGGAGTCCGAGAGAATTTTAATGGAAATCAAAATGTGAGACTCCTTTTATGTCTAAAAATTCCGAGATTACTTTCATTTTCTGAACCCTACAAACTAAATATAAATTTTCTAGTCCGGCCATAGTAGTCCGGGTAGTAAGAGCTCGGTAAGTCTCAATGAAGGACATGAGTTCAAACCTCACCGAAAACACTTTGCAAATGGCAACTCACGCTGATTAGACACGGGTGGGGGTGACCAGACCACACATTCTCATGCCTCAAGAGTTTACAATATCGGCTTTGTCCGGGGTGTATTCTCCCAGTCATAAAAAAAAAAAAGTACAGGAAAACAAACAGCCCTGTGTGGATTTGGCAAGGCTACAGTTAGCCCAACTACGAGCTGCGAAAGCTGGGGTAGGGGTATCGGCTTGGAGAATGACGCCAGGATTGTAGCGCAGAGGTTATAGCTGTCTGCTATCACGGGCAGCTTCTATTGCCGTCTATCGCTAGAACTAAAAGGAGGATGATCTGCTACTATGATTTTCTATTGATTTCAGCTGCAGCTAGCGTTCGATTTTGCGAAGTTCTCACCGCGTGAAAATCATACGGTGACTCAACTAGTTGGGCAGCGTCCGCGTCAGAAGGTAGCATGTTACCAAACGCAGCCATTGTATACATCCTAAGCCCTCCAAGCTCTATGCGGCGGCTGAGCATTGATTAAAGGCCATGTGCGAAAACCACAGGTGTCACGTAATATCACGTAGCCAGAAAAGAAATCTTGAATGCAGAGGAATGGTTTTGTTTCCAGAATCCAGCATAAACCAGACCCAGATATTTCGGTTTAGAGAAAAAAAAATGCAAATCTTATCCCAGCAGATAATTGAAACTCCCTCTAGTTAAAAAGAAAAACAAAACAATAAGAAATCGCACGATGAAGGCTTTGTGGTGCAGGGAAGGTATGGTTTTTTTTTTTTCCATTTACAAAATTTGAGTAATAGGCAGAGCAGAGCATGCTCTCCGTCGAACAATAGATGATGAGCCTACTTCTATACGTCAACAGAACCCTCCTAAAATGATGTATTTGAAGAAACGGAAGAACAAAGAATAAAAAACCCTCCAGATGAAAAGAAAAAAAGAAGTAAAACTATGGGCCATTCAAAATCTCAAGCATCTCTTGTGCTTCTCAGCTGGCATCGGCGTGGCTGGCTGTGGCGTAGCCAGCGGCGTGGCGTTAGCGGACTTCTTAGGAGGCTTCCCTTGCGCCCTCCTCTCCATGGCGTTCACGAACTTCTGAAGATACCGTAGGTACTCGGGATAAGATTCCAAGTTGCAGTGTCCCGCACCGTCTATCCAGAGTGGGTCGTATTTCTCATTGGACAGTTCCCAGAGGCGCTTCCCGTGGGACCAAGGGACGACGTCGTCGGCTGTACCCTGAAACAAGCAAGCAAAGGACGGTTCAGTTAGGATAACTGGGAGGTGAACAGAGCTGCAGAAGCAAGTGGGTGTGGTGATGGGGGTGTATGGTTTTTGTGCGACTGGGAGTGGGGTACTATGGTCTATGGAATCTGGTTGGGTTTGCTTTGTATAAAGCAGTCATAGCCGGAAGTACGGTGATGATATGGAGATTTGAATGAAGAGGGGGTCAAGAAATGACGTTGCAACAGAACAATGACAATGAAGATAGAGGTTTGTATGGTTTTGTTTGACTGAGTGGGGTACTAAGGAATCTGTTTTCCCTGTATAAAGTAGCCATGACATCCAGAAGTACACAGAAGATAGGGATTTGAATGAAGAGGGGAGTGTGGGGGGGGGGGGGTCAAAAAATGACGTCTCCATGCTTACTACACAGAACAATGACAATGAAGATACTGTTACGGATTCTTTATCACTGAATGAAGATACTGTTACGGATTCTTTATCACTGAATTATGATACTGTTACGGATTCTTTATCACTCTATGATATTATGTGATCCACCAAGAGGGGTCCAATGGGAAAGAAAAGTTTAGAACAACTCACCAAAATTTTAGTTGATTTTTTAGAATAAAACAAAATAAAAATGCAACCGGAACTCATATCAGACAAAACTGAAAGGGACATGGCTGAGGGAAAATAAAAAAAAGGGATGAATCTTGTAGATACTTGGACAGTTTTAAGCAACTGTAGGAGATGGCTCCGTTGAGAACCCAAAGCTCATTTGAATATTAGCCCAAATGTGGCAGATGAGTGTTCCTATGTGCTACTGAAGTGCGGTGTGGATATCCTCCCTTGACGGCGCTTGGGTTCGGCTCGACAGTTCACTACTGGAGACTCAGTTTGATAAGAGCAATTCAAATAAAATATGCACGAAATCATAGACAATGAGCAGTTGGGAGGGGCTCACATGCATGACAAAAACAGGGCAGTTGACCTGTCGGATCTTCTCGATGTTCTGCAGCAAAACAAACCACCCATCCTCAATAAATACCGTATCCACGATATAACAATAACAACTGAAGTGGAGTCACACAATGAAAACCAACAGGCAGCCACAGTGTCACTCACTTTGAAGATATCGAACCAGAGTGTCATCTTAACCGCCGGGTACAGTACACGCAGGCCGGACAGCATGGCGCTGTGTAGGACGACAGCCCTCAGCTTCTTTAATCCCGCTGCCAGGTGGAGTGTCGGCCCGCTCCCAATTGATTGTCCATACAGGATCAGGTCCTCCTGCCTGACACCGTACTCTCTCTTGAGGCAGTTGTAGACCGCCTCAATGTCATAGTATGTGTTGGTCTCTGATGGCTGCTCAGGAAAAAAAAGAAAAAAAGACGAGTTGTGAGGAAGATGAAGATGATGAATGTGCTATGTTTGGAAAATATATTCATTTGGAGAGGATAACATACATGTAATATTGATGGATGCCAGATATATGTTGTTTCCTAAAGATTTAGCAGTGTAGGCAGGGACAGGAATTGAATCTAATAGTAATATGCTTCCAAGATAGAAAGAATACTGAGAAGAGAAGATCATCATGATCAACTCGAGAGAGAGGAGCATCTGGAGCGCGGGTACAGTTGGGGGAAATTTTATCTGATCATGATTATTCAGATGCAATGGTGAGAAATGGATAAACTCAGTAAAAGGCATCCGTATAGCTCAGTGTGATCACTATATGAGAAAGCATCGTTGTCTGAGAATCTAAGATAGCACAATGACCTTAACAAGTGGCTGTTAATCTTCTTTTTCTTAATGAGCAAAGGATAATACACATAAATCATAGGAATCTGATGATCCACCCTGAATTTTATAGACTTGGGAACTAACTGAAGGTTAAAATAAACTGAAGATTAATCATTTTGTTGTACCTTTCCGGATGAGGCTCCATATCCCGAGTAATCATAACTGCACAGAAAAAAATGGGAAGAGGAAGCAATGTCAGCAACAGGTACAGAGAGGGTACTAGTTGAGAATCAACAGAACTAAGGTAGCCATATTCATCGTTTTACATTCCGATAGCCAACTAAAGATTCTTGTGATGAATGCTAATGTTTTTCAGATCAGCTGGGTCAATCGTTGAAACGATAGTAACTATATGTATCTGATAATGATTCATACAGAACCTTTTTTTTTTAAACCTAAACTACCCAATAGAACTATCTGTCACCACCCCTCAAATCGCATCCACTAGAAAGTACGAATCTTATGTGTGGATTGCAGACTTATTATTGGGGCCAAGATGATTAAGGGCCCCAATAGATGAAAGCCAGAATCCTTCAAGCAATTGCCAACAAGCAAAACAGACATGAATGATTGGGCAGCCTGTACAAGCGTCTATGCACTATAACCGATTTAAGAAGGGGTTGAAGAACATTAAAAATATGATGCAAGAGAAAAAGAAGAAGAAGAAAAAAAGACTAGTAGAAGCGAATAGGGACGGACCCCACGATGTTGGCGCGTAGTCGGATTCGGAGCTCCGAGAGGAGACCGAGCGTGCTGCCGAGGTCGACGGCGTTGCCGTGTGAGTAGAGCACGGTGAACCGCGCCATCGGGTGCCTCCAGAACGTGGCGACGATTCGGCTCCCGCCGCGCGTCCGGAGCACGTGCACGTCGACGTTCCGATCGACACCGATGCCCGGGATGCAGGGCCTGCCGTCCTCGTCGTGTGTCACCTGATACGTCGGGGGTTCCGGCGGGAAGAAGGCCATCCTGGCCGCCACCGCCGACGTCGCGTTGCCCATCACTTCTTCCCCGTACGCACTACCAGACCGTCTTCTATCTCTTTCTCCCACTATGCCGCCGAACGGAACCGACCACGGCTATAAGAAGATCGTGGTCCTGTACCCCGATCCGGTAGGCACGGGTTCAACCGCCCGACACTTGCGCCGTCAAGAAGAGGGACAAGAACGATTGCTCTGCTCCCCGCCAACAATATGAAGGCCCGGCCCCGGTGCTATCGTGTCGGCTAGTTTGAGTGGTTGGTACCCATCTCCTGCGTTTGAGCATTACTGTGCTTATATAGGTCCCCCGTTACGGCCTTAGCGACCATCCCCCACCACCCTGTAAGTGCTCCCCTGCTCCCGTTTCGTTGGTCCAAGTCTTTGAGGGCAGTGTCAGTTATCTTTAACTGAAAACCCAGAAAAAGAAGAAGAATAAGAAGATGACAAAGAAAATGATTATCAGTTTCACGGTCTTTAATAAGAAAACCCCTACAAACCGTCTTATAGCTCACGCGAGCAATGATACTATATGCATTTGACTGCCCCCCAGGAGTGGAAAGCGGTGAGTCAAGGTGCAGAAATCCAAATTATGTTCACCCTGTCTTGAGAAGCGCAGGGCAGGGAGAATGATATCAGGCACCCAGTGGGTCTCCCTTTCTTTTAATAAAGCTTTGGGCAAAGAAGCATTAGATAAAGGAGGAAGAGGTAGAAGAAGAGGAAGAAGGGAGGGGGGAGAGGAGGAGGTGCCTGGAGACATCACGGCATCTGTGTCTTTTGCATTCAGTTTTTGGCTAATCAAACCCAGTCTTGAGAATTTTACTCCCCGCCAAGTTCAAAAAGGTGTAGAGAGGACCGCCGGCCCCAGCTTTGAATGATTCCAGTCGCTGGCACCTGGCACTGGCAGGGGATTAAGTAAAGCTCAGGTGTAATCATTGGGTAAAGAGCTTTACCCAAAGCCACTTCTCTCACAGTCTCTCTCTCTCTGAGAAGACCCATCTCTTTCCTCGTAACCTTATCCAGTGCAATACAAGATCTTGGAACCCAAATAACAACAACAACTCACACCGGCCATTATCCGAACACCTACCAAGCGTCGCTGTTGAGGCTTTACAGGAGGAGAGGAGGAGGATGGCAAGCCCCTTAGCTTTTTCGTTTTGTTACCCTTTCTTCAAGGGACCATGCGAGGAGCTCTTTCCGCTTTCCTTCCTTTTCATGGCTGCCACCCCTTCTGCTGCTGCTATATGGGCCATACATGGCTCTTAGCAAGCTGCTTTCTAGCTAGTCTCCGTCTCTAGGTACATACCTGGTCAAATGATGGGGAATAACAAGTTGGTCATGTCTCGTGGAACCATGTGCCTTACCCTTACCCTCAGGATTAAAGCGCCGGCAGGGAAAAGTGTGCCGTGGTGACTGGTGATGAGTGAGTGAGCAAAACAACTCCAGGGAGGAAGAGGACAACTCCCCCTCCATTGCTTTGGTGATTGTTGTTGCCTGTGGCATACATGCCTCCCTGTTGCAACTGATCCGGTGGCAGTGATAGTTGGCGGGGAGGAGGGAAACGAAAAGGGGCCAGTGACAAGGGAGAATCGCTACGAAAACTGCAGTCTTTGGATCCCTCTGATAGGGGGAGGGTTTTCGCTCGTCACTGGAGTGTAGTGTGGGGATGGGGCTCGCCCCAGGGTTCTCAGCTCTGGATGGATATATGATACAACAGGGGAGTTACTGCGGTCGTTTCAGACAACTGGTCGATGAAGTGGATGCGACCAATGGAGCAGCCCGAGTGGGAGTCCTCCATTCTGCCATCTCTATCTGCTTATCCATCTGCTTGGTTGCTCTCACTCTCTTGGCTAGCGTGACCCGTTGATGAGGTGCATGATATTCATCATTTCACAAGAGACTCAATGATCGATATTGGCGGACATTAGTAATTACTAATTATGGGTGCAATTGGGGACCGCGAAAGGCCGAGATGATCAGTCCAACTTGCAAAAGCCGCATCCAATGTGCTGCTTGTTGATAATGAGAGCCTACTTACGGTTGAGGGGAAAAGCACACGGGGAACACTTGCTCAAGTTAAACATGTTGCTGGTATACAGTGTACTTGCATATATACCTCACACATCTCCCCTAATGTATATGCACATAAACGACCCCCTTATTCTAGAAAAGAGCAACCCAAGAAATACAACACAATGGGTTCAAATGTAACCCAAAAACCAACAACGTCTTTGTGTAGGTGTAATAAACCCAAATTTCTAAACTGACATCTAACTCTAACAACAATTTTTGGGGGCTAAAACAAACAGAGGAACCCAAACCCAAGTCAGGGAACCTAATAGCTCCGATTTTGAAACCAATACGGAAGAGCAATCTAATAAGGTCACTAGTGGTGACTTAACAACGATCGATCAATGAGCAACATGACCCAAACATGTACTTGAGGCTTACATTCATTAGAACATTAGTGTAGCCAAAGCTCAAGAGGTCGAAATTGCAAATAAACATGCATTCACAAAATATAATATTGGATAAAGTCAGCTATATACATATGAAAGGAGGGACAAATCACATCAGAAAACGAGAGTAGTAATTAGAATATTGATCCATAATTAGATTGAAGTTTAGGCTTGAATTGTTTTTGGGTTGGCTTCGAACCATTTAGTTCTCAACATATAGTATAAATTCTTTACATTTGGGTTCGATAGATATTCTTGAGGTATTAAAATACTAACAGAAGTTAATTAACAAGTAAAAGTATAAGAGAAATACATTTGTTAAGAAAACAATAGTATTAAACACAAAATGTCAAAACAACAATCAACTGACTAGTCATAGAAGATTATATTTACATGTTTTGATTGGAGTGGCCTACATGTATTGAAGGGGTAGAGAGGTGTATGCCATGGATAAGGAGAATAATACATGCAATGATACTCTAACACAATCATGGCATACTATTAATCTACAAATGGATGCTCAACTCCATAGAGAAAGCAGTATCTAGTTTCTAACCCTACATTTTTTATACACGCACATATCTGTAAGGCCCCTGAACTTGCTTAAAATAAGCTTAATTACCATAATTGAATGCTTAGAACCCTAATATAACCTTTTTATATATTTTGAAATCATAAGACAAGCTTAAGTTTCAAATTTGGTCTAATTTGGACACTGTTTGAGCCAGTTATGTAATTTTCTATACATTTTGGACTTTTCAGCAATTTACCCAATTGAGGGGTTTTGTTTGTAATTTTTCATATACATTATGTTCCTTATATGTTATATTATCATTATTGAGTGTTTTGATCTATGGGGCTCCTAGTTGAGCCATGGTTTGAAGGTGTTTTTATCAAAGGTATTTTAGGATTTACCCCTTCATGGATGAGCTACCTTTAGTAGCTATCAACTAATGAATTATATGATTGGCTGGGAAATTTAATAAAAGAAATCTAAGCATGTCTATATGTACGGTGGGAGAGATTCTTGTGTGTTTGCTTGTATATTCTTAATAGTTTAAGGCCATAGACACATGGAAAAATAACATTTACACCTCATGCTTGCTTCCATCCTTATCCATGGGCTATATTTACCTCTTCCTTGCCCAAGTATGAAAGTATGCTCGCTTTCTCTTTCCTTGAACCTGGAGCAATGACTCCACTCTATTTTGCTGTGGAACCAACTGCTCTAAGGTAGAAGACAACCTCTTTTTGGAGAATAAGGTCTCCTAGAGCTCCATCTAGCCCTACCTAAGGTTTCCAAGGTCATCTTTTAGGGATTTCGACCAAGGCAAGTTGTTTTCTTCCTTCCTTATCCATTTTTCTTGCTCTTCTCCTTCCTTAGACCTTCCTTCAGGTTGGAACCCTATTGTTCCATGGTGAAAGTGGCTATAGAACTCAAAAATCTATTCTTCTTGTTTTTTTTTCTAGGGTTTTGCTTCTTTGTGGAGAGAAGTGCCTATTTGGCCAAGTTTAGATCTGAATCTAGGGATTTATTGCCTTATTTGCTAGATATTCTTACTGTTTGGGATCTGACCTACTCTATAGAGGTGATTTATATAACATTCTTCACTTATATTTCTTACTAAAAGCTTGTTCATTCATGTTTATGCTTGAATGTGATGATCTAAGCATAAAGAAACTATGCTTGTTTAGCATTTCAAATTTTTGTGGTGTTCCCTATTCTGTTCCAGTTCTATATGAACTTGTAAACATGTATATGAACTTTCTAAGGTGTAACATGATCTAGAACAGGTTGATAGCAACAACCTATGGTGCTATGTACAAAACAATTATTGGCTCAAATTAGAGTTTTCAAGCAATTTCCTTCCCTATCACACAACCGATGGTCATACCATTCAACAACCAATGGTGTTGCTATCTTGGCAACTGATTTTCGTGATCAATGGTGTCAAATTTATGGTGACAACCTATGGTCACCCCTTAGGTCAGGTTTTGGCTCAATTAGACGTTTAATTATCATTTACAAAGTATTCTAATGACATTATCAATCGATGATGACATTAGATTAATATTTTTTTTGGTCGATAAAAAACTCTATTACTATATTGTTGCCAAAAACTTTAGGTACAAAAAATTGCGCCCCATATTACAACTTGGGTGAAAAAACTATCACAAAAAAAAGAGACACTAGTACAGGAATGGTCTGTAGCGTCGGTTTTTTTTAATCCTACAACGTCACTTTTTAACCGACGCCTAAGTGGCCGTCGCTATAGACTTTGCTCTATAACATCGGTTTATTTGACCAGAAAAAACTGACCTTGCAGAGTAAACACCGACGCAAAAGGTTGTAAAAAATCTGACCCAGGCAAGAAAAAAGGAGCATGTAAGGTCGGTTATTCCAAAAACACCGACCCTATAAACACTCTCGGTCGAGAATATTGTCGACCGAACACATTTTCGGTCGACAATTTTCTCGACCGAGAAAGTTTACAACGTCATTTTTTTTAGAATAACCGACGCTAAATATTGAATAACCACTTCAGTGCTCCTTCTCGTTCGATGAATTTGTCGACCGAGAGGTAGTTTATAGTGTCGGTTTTTTTTAGAATAAACGATGCTAAATATTGAATAACCACTTCAGTGCTCCTTCTCGGTCGATGAATTTGTCGACCGAGAGGTTATCGGTCGACAAATTCCTCGACCGATGGAGCTCTAAGGTCGGTTATAAGGAAAAACCGACCTTAAATGTGCTTATACACGTGAAATCTGGCTCCTTCTCGGTCGACGAATTTATCGATCGAAAGGTTATCGTTCGACAAATTCGTCGACCGAGAGAGTTTACAGGGTCAGTTTTTTAAAATAACCGACACTAAAAATTTAAATAAACATTTCAGTGTACCCCTCGGTCGAAAAATTGTCGACCGAAAATATTTCGGTCGACAAAATTTTCGACCGAGGGGTACACTGAAACGTTCAAACTGAAATAGAAATGAATATTCATATATTCTGGGAGAGGGGAGCATTGATGCTCAACCATCACCATTCAAAACCACACATTCATGACAAAAATGATTTATAATCACATCATAATTTACAAAATGATAGATTTCTTGAAATATAAGGAGGAAAAATTAGTTTGAAATCCTAGAAATATACATCTTTTGAGAGATTAAAATCTATCCATATGCAAACAAAGTCTATGATTACCACTTCCTTCAAAAAAATCATGCACAAGATGTAGGGTTCATCTAAGATGATACAAAAAACTATCATACAAGCTCACACCCTAGGTAAAGGTACATCTTTATACTTGGATCAATATTTTTAAGGCAAAATCATGTACATGTAACGTAAGAGTGAACAATAATCATGGATAAAGTTATATAACTCACCTTAGAGATGATGTAGAAACTCCTAACAGCAAGGTAGATTGAAGAAAAATGGGGAAGAAACCCTAGCTTGGGCACTCCTCTTCACCAAGCTGGTTCCTTCTCCAAAAAGGAAGCAAACCCTATGTTGAAAAGGTAAGAAAAAGAGAGTGGAAGATGTTTTCAACCATTATCTCAAGCTCCACCATGGAACGTCATGGATTCAGCCAAGAAGAAGAGAGGGGAAGATAGAACAACAAGAAAAACAAAGAAAAAGAGACAGATCTCACTTACCAAGACTAAGAAAGGTGGATCCGAACCCGGAAATGAACTCAAGAACCTTACTTGGAAATGGCGATGACCTTCCTTGGAAACGACGGTGACCTTACTTGGAAACAGCAGCAACCATCGTAGAGGATGAGACGACCTTCACGGAGAGGCGGCGACCTTCATGGAAGTGTGGAGAGGCGGCGACGGCGAGCTCTTTTCACGGAGAGGAGGCAAGGGCTTTGGCGGCGCGCAGAGGTGGCAAGGGCTTCACGGCGGAAAAGGTATCCGCGCCGCGGGAGAGAAAAAGAGAATGAAAATTTTGTTTTGCGGGGGAGAAAGACTAGGTTTCAATAATTTTAAAGGAGAGACTCGACCTGTAGCATCGGTTAAAAGAAACAAATCGACGCTAAAGATAAGCGGTGCCCGTGTTTGGTTATTTAAAACACTCAAACACATTTTCAGTCGACAAAGGATCTCTAAGGCCAGTTAAAAGTAAAAAACCGACGCTAGAGGTGCTTATACATGCGTGAACTAAACTGGATCCAAAATTCATGTCGGTCGACAAATTCGTCGACCGAGAAGTCCTTTAGGGTCAGTTATAAGAAAAAATTGACCCTAGAGGTGCTTATACACGTGAAATCTGGCTCCTTCTCGATCGATGAATTTGTCGACCGAGTGGTTAACGGTCGACAAATTCGTCGAATGAGGAGATCTCTAAAGGTTCTTATACATGCGTGAACTAAATTGGATCCAAAATTCATGTCGGTCGACAATATTGTCGACGGAAGAGCACTTTAGGGTCGGTTATAAGGAAAAAACCGACCCTAGAGGTGCTTATACATGTAAAATCTGGCTCTTTTCGGTCAATGAATTTGTTGATCGAGAGGTTATCGGTCGACAAATTTGTCGACCGAGGGAGATCTAAGGTGCTTATAAAACCCTAATATGGGATGATGTTATGTGAAACCCTAATATAGGGTGATGTCGTGTGAAACCCTAATATGGGATAATGTTATGTGAAACCCTAATATGGGATAATGTTATGTGAAACCCTAATATAGGGTGATGTTGAGTAAAACCATAATATGATAATGTTATGTATAACCTTAATATGGGATGATGTGATGTGAAACCTTAATTGATAAAGATGGGAAACTCTAACCCTAATGAGGGAATAGTTATGTTATCTTTGTATTGCATGATGTTGATATGAAATTGATATGGTTGTTATCAAGTATACTAACCATGTGAGATGCTTGTGTAACAAATATCCTGAATACCTTAGTCAGATGACCTGAAGGTAATAGTTACCTAATAAGTGATAACCATGTTTAGTGATGAACTAAGGGTTTGAATACCCAGATCCAGCAAATGTGATGATGGTGGTATTGAGGGATGTAAATTCCCAACAATGAGACAAGGGATTGAGATCCCAATGCTTTATAAAGTTTTGAAAAGTACTAAACTAGATCCAAAATTCATGTCGGTCGACAATATTGTCGATCGAGGAGCCCTTTAGGGTCGGTTATAAGAAAAAACCGACCCTAGAGGTGAAATCTGGCTCCTTCCCGGTCGATGAATTTGTCGACCGAGAGGTTATCGGTCGGCAAATTCGTCGACCGAGGGAGCTCTAGGGTCGGTTATAAGGAAAAACCGACCTTAGAGGTGCTTATACACGTGAAATTTGGCTCCTTCTTGGTCGATGAATTTGTCGACCAAGAGGTTATCGGTCGACAAATTCGTCGACCGAGAAGAGATTTAGGGTCGGTTATTTGGAAAAAATCGACGTTAGAGGTGTTTATACATGCATGAATTTAACTGGATCCAAGATTTATCTCGGTCGACAATATTGTCGACCGAAGGGACTTCTAGGGTCGGTTATTTGGAAAAAACCGACGCTAGAGGTGCTTATACATGCGTGAACTTAACTGGATCCAAGATTTATCTCGGTCGACAATATTGTCGACCGAAGGGACTTCTAGGGTCGGTTATTTGGAAAAAACCGACGCTAGAGGTGCTTATACATGCGTGAACTTAACTGGATCTAAGATTTATCTCGGTCGACAATATTGTCGACCGAAAGGACTTCTAAGGTCGGTTATTTGGAAAAAAACCAACGCTAGAGGTGCTTATACATGCGTGAACTTAACTGGATCTAAGATTTATCTCGGTCGACAATATTGTCGACCGAAGGGACTTTTAGGGTCGGTTATATGGAAAAAACCGACCCTAGAGGTGCTTATACATGTGTGAAGACAAATTGGATTCAAGATGTCTAATTACCCGCGTTTTTTGTAGACATATAAGGTCGGTTATTTGAAAAAACCGACCCTATAGATCGAGGCGCGAAGCCAAAATCAAGCAAATTTTTGCCGCGGGAAACTGTAATTGGCTTTGTAATCCAATTGTCTATAAGGTCGCTTATTTTATGAAAACCGACCCTATAGAAATACACTACAAGGTCGGTTATTTTAAGAAAAGTGACCCAAGAGGTATTAAGTGGTGCCCGCGTTTTTTATAGACATATAAGGTCGGTTATTTGGAAAACCGACCCTATAGAGTTACACTACAAGGTCGGTTTTTTTTAAGAAAAGCGACCCAAGAGGTCTTAAGTGGTGCCCACGTTTTTTATAGACATTTAAGGTCGGTTATTTGGAAAACCGACCCTATAGAGTTACACTACAAGGTCAGTTTTCTTAAGAAAACCGACCCAAGAGGTCTTAAGTGGTGCCCGCATTTTTTTTAGACATATAAGGTCGGTTATTTGGAAAAACTGACCCTACAGGTAGTGACGTTATAACCCATTTCTGTACTAGTGAGACTTAGAAGAAAAGACCATGTGCTCCTATTGAGCCATCTATCTGGACATAAGAAAAGGGAGGGGATGGAACCTGCCAGCCAGACAGCAGTCCAGAGCACACCTAACTAACCAAAAAATCAATAGCATTAACCACATCTTACTAAAATTATGATGCCTTAGGTAGCAAATATATATCAAAAGATGACAGCATAACTAGCAGGTCCAAAACCAAAACACTATTCAGAATCCAGATCAAAAGCATCCAGCTAGCAAGATCTCAATACACCAAGATTTCACACCCTGAACACATGGGACCAGAACCAAGGCCTGTAGCTGATCATTAAAGCACTTGCAATAAACCTCAATCTCTGAATGTGTACCGAACAACCAACTGAGGAACTTCATGCTGACCCACGAAACAAGTCTAATCCCTTGATGAACTGACAGGTTGCAACCTGGAAGCTAGCCTCCATGTCGCACGAGTAGCAAGGCTCCTCGTAAGAGTCCTGGTAAGCATGTAAGAGACCAAGAGACACCCACACACGGGCTTGAAGCCCCTGTTTGCACTGAGTCATATCATCGGGCACCTAGAAGGCGTCCACCACCACAGCAACAACTTGTTGTGTCAAGGGTCGTGGAGAGTCACCGCCTGGAGTCGGGAAGGAAACTGATGCGCTGACCAACAACCACCGAACAAAAAGCAGAGATGCTGCCGATTAACCTCAGAGTTGAAGCAGCACACTAGTGGGAAGGGCGCCGCTACGACACTGCAAGGAAAACCAACCACCGAAATCTCGGATCTGAGGCTGTAATACCCAAAGCAAGTAACACCGCTGGAGCATGGGCTCTAGGAAACACTATCAAGCAAACTGGGGCAAGCCCAGTTCCACCAACAATACAACCATGGTCAGGGGCCAACCACATATGAATGAAGATCCGGAGCCGCCATGGCCCAGAAGGGAGGCGTCACCGATGCAACATTGGTGAAGCCCCGCCAAGCAAGTTGGAGAAGACCCGACCCAGCTAGAAGAAGGAAAGGGGATCATCCTCAGCCTCAGATGGGGAGGAGAAGTTGCATGTGAATGAGTAACCCCCTTCACCTGTGATGACGGAGCAGCGGCCAGTTACGAATCTTGATGGGAACACCTTCTCCCTCCATCACTCTTGAACGGGAAGGAGTCGTCGGTGTCGGATGCAAAACATAGAGTCGGATCTGTCACCAAGCCACGTGTTGCATGTCCTCTCGACCCACACAGCCAGGGGAGAGAACCAGTAAAACACCCCTTCCTCCAGGTCAGCCGAGGAGAAGCCCCAACCGCACCTTAACTCCATGGAATCCGCACCAAGCTTCAATAGGACCTTGTCGAGGCTGTGTGGATGCCAGGGGGAGGAAAGTGCCAAGGAAACACTCCCTCCTCCTAGCGGCAGCCACCGGGAGAAGGGGGAGTGGACGCCCTAGAGAGAAGCCTCAGTTTAATATTTGATGGTGTTAACTGAATGCATTATTGATCTAACAACCAATGATGATATAATGATCACAATTAATGGTATATCAGGTCATCACCATATATGATGAGTTAAGAATGTAATTGTAGATTTGATTAAACCTTGAACAAATGGTTCCTTGGTTCAATTAATCTAATGGTTAGACCTATACTTCAATTGATAACCTTGAACAATGAACCTGATCCAATGAATAATATTGGATGCTTCAACATCCAATGGATTAGAATAAATCACATGGTATTATATGTGGGTCCTAGTGATGATAGTTTGATGGTCCAATACCATTAACTTTTAGTCTTATCTTTGCCATCTTATAGTTATATTTGATAAATCACTATAATAAGTGGATGTGTAACTCCCATGTGATCTAGCTTGTTATGCCTAACCTTAATGTAATTATATGATGTTGATTAGTTATAATCAGACCTCTTAAATTATTGATGTGATAATGAATTGCACTCTTCTTGTGTTAAAACCACAATGTAGTACTATTTGAATATCATAGTGCCTGGCCATGTTAATATCTATGGACATATATGTGCTAATAA